>CM054131.1:103823010-105151821 GCA_028751855.1 Ambrosia trifida
TCTGGATGGTTTGAATTAGGATCAAAATAGATTAAATTTAAAAAATAATAATAATAACAATAAGAAATTAAAAATTAAAAAAGTAAAAAAAACAAATTTAAAATTAAAAATAAAAATCTAAGTGATTCGAAATATTTCATTTCGAACCGGACCGATTCGACCCTATCGGGCTGGTTAACAACCCTGACCGTTACTACCCGTTCGGTGTATTATAATAACACCATTATGATTAAGCGTCCTATAAAGGTTAAAGTTATAAGAACCCAAGTGTTAAATGTCCTATTAAGTTATGTTATAATAAAACTCTAGCGAATAACCGTCCTATAAAACTGATGTTTTATGACTCAAATATCATGTGTCCTGTTACGGTGTATTATAATAACACCACAATGATTAAGTGTCATATAAAGATTATAAGTATAAGGCCCATGTGTCAAGTGTCATATTAAGTTATGTTCTAATATGACTTTGACTAGAAAGGGTCCTAAAAGGTTGAAAATTTATGACTTAACTACACAGTGTCGTAGTAAGTTATATTATAATAGGACCACCGGTGATCAAATGTCCTATTACATTACCACATAATGGGACACCAATAACTAAATGTCTTATAAGTTACTTTATTAGGATCTAAATTTTAAGTGTGTTATTAAGTTATATGATAATAGGACCCCAAAGAACCATTCATCCTATTAAATTGCTTTTTAGGACACCGGTTTAGTAGCGTATATTATAAAAGGACCCCAAAAGTTCATGAGTCCTATTAAATAGTTTTTAGGACCCTATTTTACAAGCGTCCCACACAAAAGGTCCTTAAAAGCCATTTTTGTTGTAGTGGGGGTTGAGGCAAGGCGACCCTTTATCGCCGTTTTTGTTCTTGATAGTTATGGAAGCATTATCAAGCCTTTTAAACAAAGCAATTATGGAAGAACAGTTCTCGAGTTTAAAAATTGGTAATGAGGGGGTAATTCTTTCACTTTATATTTTATACGGACGATGCTCTCATTATGGGAGAATGGTCTACATCAAATATTAAGAAGATGGCTAGAATCCTTCGTATTTTCTATATGTGTTCGGGTCTTACAATAAACATACATAAGTCGTCATTGTTTGGTTTGGGCATTCCTAAAACGGATCTTGAAGGGATGGTTACATTGTTGGGTTGTCGTACCGGAGAGGCTCCCTTTGAGTACTTGGACATAAGGGTCGGCGACTCGGCGCTAACATGAATCGTTGCACTAATTGGAGAAAGGTGATCGAGGTGGTTGAAAATAGATTGTCTTCTTGGAAAGCGAAGCTTTTATCTATCGGGGGGAGGGTGACACTTATCAAATCGGTGCTCGAAAGCCTTCCGGTATATTACTTCTCTTTGTATAAAGCGCCAAACAAGGTTATCGACACTCTTGAAAGGATCATAAAACGGTTCTTGTGGGCGGGTTCGGAATCTATCAATAAAATTCATTGGGTGGCGTGGGAGCGGCTCACTACTCGAAAAAAAATTAGGTGGTTTGGGTTTATCTAGCCTTAAAGTTTCTAATATGGCGTTGTTATCTAACTGGGTTTGGCGTTTCAAGAGTGAAGATTTCACTTTATGGAAAAGGGTCATAAGTGCTTGTCATTCTAGTAGGCAAAAGTGGAGTTTTCTGCCGATTTCTAGGCGGTCAACAGGCTGTTGGGCAGCCATAGTGAGGCTTGGCGAAAATCTCAAGTTTAGCAATACTTCTTTTCATAGTAGTTTTAAAGGTAACTGTGGTAATGGGAAGACTATCCGCTTTTGGCTTGACCATTGGATTATGGATGGGCCGCTTAGATACAAGTTCCCTAATCTCTTTAGTATTGACCCGGTAAAAGAATGTTTGATAAGCGACAAGTGGGTGGGAGACGAGGCGAATGGTGATTGGTCTGTGCTTGATAGGAGATTGATTCGGGAGGCCGATTGTTTTTTTTGAATGGTGTTGTCTGTCTACAACATTGCAGCATGTGAGGCTTCAAAACAAAACAGACAAGTGGTCGTGGTATGGGAAAGGTGATGTTCCATTTTCAGTTAAAGCTCTTTTGCAGGATCAGAATCCGGTTGGTGAGTGGTATAAGTTCAAGTGGGTCTCTTGGGTGCCGCTGAAATGTAACATATTAGCGTGGAGGGCAGAAATGGAACGCATACCGATGGCTATTGCGTTAGACAAAAGAAATGTGAAACTTGCAAGCCCAGTTTGCCCTCTTTGTGACTTTGATCTTGAATCTGTGACTCATCTATTTACGGGCTGTGGGTTTTCTGATGGGGTGTGGAGTGCGATAGGGCGTTGGTGTGGTTTACAATCGGTTATTGCTTTTGACCTCCGAGATTTATTGGACTTACATAAGCTAGCTTCAGACGATAAAAATGGCAGAAAGGTGATTCACGGTATTATTATCGCCACGATGTGGGTTTTATGGGGAGCGAGGAACAAAAAAAATTTTAACGACAAGGGCCCAAAGGTGTTTGAGGTTGTCTCGAGTGTAAAATCTTTAACGTTCCTATGGTTTAAAACTAGAAGTAGATTCAAGAACTTAGATTGGAAGGATTGGTTAGCTTCACCATTGTATATGTTATAACTTGTTTGTTTTGGTTGTCGGTGGTCCTCGCTTTGAGGTCTCGCCTTTTTTTATGAAAGTTAAAAGTTCAAAATAAAAAAAAAATGATTTTTTGAATCAAATGAATTTTGCTTTTCATATGTTGCGTTAGAAATCACAAACACGTTTTAAACCTTAAATTAAAAACAAAAATAAAAATAAAAACCATTGAATAGTGAGTTCCATAATTTGAAATCGAAGTAAAAAGGAATGAACCAGTGACTTACTTTGCCACAGGAGAAATCATGAGTTCCATAATTGACATCGAAATCAATAGCAATGGCGATTTAAGATAAATGAACTAGAAATCAAGATCGAAATCAAAATAGAGAGTCAGAGATTGGATTATTTCATTCTAGAAAACGCACAAACCAGACATTGATATCAAAATAAAACGATGTGGCAAGCATTTCGAGAAGAGGAATGGTGATCATGGGCGGAGCCACCCCACGCCTAAGGGGTGCGAGCGCATATCTTGAAAAAAAAAATTTAGTCTTTATATATACGCTTTTATCCCGTTCGCACCCTATAAAAATTTTCAATTGCACCCACTTGGATTTTTGAAACCGAGCCCAAGAAAAAAATAGTGTTTATAGTTAGCCCAATTGAAATAGTTGGTAGGGTAGTAGCTCAATATTAAGAATTAGCCTACTAGCCCTTTATAAGTTATAAATCTGAATAAAAAAAAACCAAACAAAAGAAGAATACCTACTTCCTAAAACAAACAGAGCACAACACTGTTGAAGAAACACCTATATAACAATCCGTATATAACAATGCTAGTATGTAAATATGGGAAAGGACGTAATTCTCATTAATCAATAAGATGAATACGGAACACTGATTAGGACTATTACAGAGTTTCGACTATAATCTATTTCTCACAGCTATATAGTGTAAATTCTTTCTCGATGAGCTGATCCCTTCTTCTGATGACGAAGGGGGGTATTTATAGGCCCCTGAGGTGGTCAGTGATTGGCTGTGATGAGAATGACAGCTGTCTTGTATTATTGCGACCGTTGTCATTTCTCGCGTTGTCCCTCTATGATTGGTCCACGTGTCCTGCCATTGTCCTTTTTGTCCTTTCTCGTACCTCGTACTGGCAGGAGATCATGGAGCAGGGAATAAATGCCTCTGATTGGCCACATGTCCCTGCTCCTGTCGGGTGACAACTGTCCTGCTGTTGGCTTTGCGTGCGCTGTCTTCTAGAACTTCCACGTCACCTTTTTGTGTTGTCGTGCGTGTGACATGGTCGTGCGCACGCGCGGGTACATATCTCTTCAAGTCCCCCTAGTCCAGTGTGTTGTATGCGCAGTATGCGAGACGCTGGACTCGGTAAGACGAGAGTGTCAATGCGGTCTGTTTTTTGCGCTGCAGGTTTATTTCTTGTAGCATGCGCGGTAGGTTGCAAGTGGTAAAGCTGCGGACGTCAGTAATTAATGTTCACATCAATGTTGTCAGTCGGCGTGTATGAAGCGACAGGTTTGTAGCCGAAACGTTTCTGACGGTTGTACTGTCAGAGATGTGGTGGGCCCGCCTGGACGGTTCAAATGCCCGTTTCTCTTTCATCCTGTGACGTGTCGCATGCTTACTGGGTAGCCTTTTTGAATTTTAAAACCGTCATACCACGCGTAAATCTCCTATATAACCCCTCGTCTGTCCTTCATTTTATTTTACTTTTTTCCCCAAACATTTTCTCTCTATTGCTTTCTTTGTTCATCAGGTGCTTCATCTTTATTTTTACTCGTAAAGCGATCTTGATTGTGAAAATGGAACATACCACAAACATTGCGAAGAAGAAGCGTGGGGGATCCAAGAAAGAAGACGATGGATCTAAGAAGAGGCCGCCTCATGCCGGAGAGGTTACGGCGGTTTGGGGGAGGGACGAGTTTAGGAAATTCAGGAAGGGATGTGGGTTCCCTTCCTCGTATGGAGTAGAGATGCCTGCCCTGGATAAAACCATCCTGGAACCTCCGGCGGGGAAGGTTGGGCTATACGCCTGCTACTTCAAGGACTGTAATTTTAGGGTTCCGATTACCCAGTTTCTTGGTAATTTTATACGGGCAGTGGGTGTGCACATTAACCAGATCCACCCTGGTTTGATGTCGAGGCTCATGTTTTTTGAGTTCTGCTGTCATGCCCACAAGATTGAACCCTTGGTGGACATGTTTTATGTGATTTACAGCCTAAGTTTTGTGGAGAGCTGGCTCTCTTGTAGGCCGCGTGCTGGAGTGCCTGCATGCGCTGGAGCTGGTGTTAAAAGCTTCTGGGAATGGAAACCCAAATTTTTCTGGATCAACCAGGGGGTTATCCCCATAGAGATGGGTCGATTGGACCCGGCTGAGGGGATAGGGAAGGTGGTGCTTATAGAGTATAAGGGGCAGGAGTGGTTCAAGACCCTAACTAGCCATCCTGTTGATTTATGTGAGATCCCGGAGACCGGACTGGTGATGGCCGGGATGAGCATCAAGTATGATGTGAAGGGTCGTAACCCGTATCTCACCTGTGACGGGAAAGGTTAGTTAGTGCTTTTTTCTGTGTTTGCGCTCCGCGTCTAATTTATTCATCCATGTTAATCCGCCTTTTGTTGTTTTTTATTTACAGATGTCAAGAACTTGTATGACATGTTGCTGGGCGGGGATGACATGGGTTTCGCATTTAAGGAGTTGGCAGAGGACGAGCTATATATTTTGGAGAAGGCTTGGGACACGCTCATTCGTCCAAAGTTGGGTGAGGTTGCGCAGGAGCGAGCCCCTTCGCAGCTGCTGATAACCGAAGCAGGTGAGTCCTTGCCACTTTATGATAATCCTTCTCCCGTCAGCATGTTCATGAGGACGGGCCTTCCTTTAATTATTATATCCAGCGATGAGTCGTCTGACTCATCCGAGTCTTGCTCTCCGCTTCCGTCGTCCGCAGGCACTCAAGGCCCGCCGTCTTCCCCAGCGCGTGTTGAGGATGATAGCGACGAGGAAACTGAAGATGACGATTATCTTATACATCGCATCGTTAAGCCGCGGTCAGGGGCCACTGGAGGTGAAGATTGTTACTTCGTTCTTAACCACGAAGTGGTTAATAAGTATTTTGAAAATTACCATCCTTTTGAACGAAGCTACGTTGAACTTTCAGATGCATTCGTCCAAGGAGAATCCGTGGTGAAGCTGACTGAAGAGGTTAAGGGCGCGTTGGTGACTAAGCCTGTGTCTGCTGAAGTACTGGAAACTGGGCCGGCTGCTACTGATGCGCCCCGCCCTAAGAAGCGGTCTAGGCGTTCTGGTGCTAAAGATAAGAAGGCTGCGGGGGAGTTGACGCCAACTGTTGAGAAAAGGGTTAAGCTAGACGACCTTGTCCATTCCGCAGAAGATAGCTTGTTGGGTAAGTGTTCGTGTTCTTTTCCCCTTCTTTATGTAATTATATTGTTGTTGTTGATTCCTTGTCATTTCGTTGTTGCAGCGGACTTGTTGAATGCTAGCGCATCGGAGAATGTTGTGGCTGCCCCGATTGCTGAAGGGTTTAATCTTGGCCCCTTAAGGCCCGCATCTCCCGACGTGCAGATTGAAGAGCCTGCGCACACTGAAGTGCAGGGCAGTGTTTTGGCGACGTCTCCTCCAGTGCATCAGTCACCGCCTGTCCGCCAACCAACACCAGTGCGTCAGTCAACGCCTGCGCGTTTGCCTACGCCTCTGCGGTCGCCGACACCCGCGCATCTTCCTACCCCAGCTCAGGATGTATTAGAGGGTGGCGAAGGACAGGTGTCGCCGACTGATGTCAGCGAGGGTTATGGGCGTGACGTGGATATGACGGTTGATGATGATGAGGAGAATGAGAAGAGGGTGATGACGGAGCCTGGCCGTAGCTTTTCAAGTGCCCCTCCCTTTGGGGGCGGTGAGTCTTCCACTGGCATTTTTGTGCCTAACTGGACATTGACGCCGGCCACCCGGTTTCTTGATGTGGAGGACTGCCGCCAGTTTTTGGCTAATGTTGTCCCTCCCGTGGAGCGTGAGCATCAGGCCACTCGCCCGCGGGGTGAGCTCATGGATGACCATATCATGAGTATGGCCAACATGTTATCTACCTCCGCTGAGATCGTGCGTGAGTGGGGATCTATGGCTCACGATCGTAACAGGTTCCACACCGAGTTGGCTCGCGTGACTGAGGAGCGTGACCGAATGCATCAGGAGCTGAAGCGCGCGAAGTGGGACGCTGTCACTTTCCGCGAAGAGCGGGACAAACTTCAAGAGCAGATCTCCGAAAGAGAGCAACAGTGGAAGGTTGCTTGCGCTAAAACAAATGCCAAGATGGAGGCATCTGCTAAACGTATTAGCGAGGCTGACGCTCGGAATGAAGAGCTCTCCAAGGAGTTGGAGGTGAAGGGGAGGCTCGTGAAGCAACATTACAATAAGTTGCTTGACTCTCGCGATTTGCTGCGGGAAAAAGATAAGGAGATAGAGCAGTTGCGAGAGGCGCATGAGGAACTGGACAAGGAGAATCTGTCATTGCAACAGAAGAACCTCGAGCTGGAGGGGCAGTTGTTAGATACCAAGGATGAGGTGCTTCTTGCGGAGGGTGACCGTGATTGGTTGCTCACTCGCTGCGTCCCTGACGTTTGTGTTTATTTCTTGTCTTTGCGTCCTCTTGTTTATTGACTTCTTTTGTTTTTTATGCGTACTGAGCATTTCTGTTTGATGTTTGTGTAGGTCGCCCATTATGTCAAGAACTGAGACCAGACGCGTCAGGCTGTGGCTGCGGTGAACGCTGCCGCAAAGCTTGTGGGGCGCAAGGCTGGTTTCCTTGAGGGGTATCAGCATGCTAAGGACGGCAAGCCTCTGGAGCAGTTCGCGTTATATAAGCAGGATCTGGATGCTGTTTTTGTGAAGAAAGCCGCTGAGTTTGACGGGCTAAAGTATGAGCTGGTTGACTTTGTCGTTGGTCATCGCGATCGGCCAACTTGCTTTGAGCTGAAAGAGTCTTTTGACAAGCAAGGCCTGACTCATACGCGGCGCGAATATGCTCTGAAGAAGATGAAGGCGGCCGATGTCGCGCCGGGTGAGCAGCCTGAGGCTAGCGAAAGGTTGGACCTGTCTGGATCGGATGAAGATGATGACTTCAGCGATGCGTCCTCTGAATTCAAGGAATGAAGCCAGCTGCGACTTGTTTTTTGTCTCTTTCTTTTTGCTATGCTTGTTTGTACATAATTCCCGTATCTGTAATGTTTGACATATTAACTGGGACCTGTTTTCAAGATATACATGTTTGTTTAAAATTTGGTTGCGCAAGTTAATTATTTTATGCCAATGTTAAGCATATGGTTTAGTGTAGGTTTGAGTTATGTACACATGACTTGCTTGTTTTGCGCTTCGTATCCCAATGATACGACGCTTTAGGTTAAGGAATTGCAGCTTAGCTGGGCAATTGCTGTTGTAGTCGTCGTATTTTGGGAATACAGTGTTTGTATTGCGCGTTTAAGAAATTGCAGGCTCTTAGTGCAATCTTTATGTTTGACAGTGTAGTCTAACCATACAACGTTTGGGGTGTGCGTTGCATCTTACCCATGCAACGCGCATTGTAGGAAATCACAGATTTATCGATGCAATTGTCATTTTTGGACATTGTATCTTAACCATACAATGTTTAGGGTGGGCGTTGCATCTGAACCATGCAACGCGCAGTTTAGGAAATTGTAGAGTTATCAATGTAACGTTTAGTTTTTGACATTGTATCTTAACCATACAATGTTTAGGGTGCGTGTTGCATCTTAACCATGCAACACGCAGTTTAGGAAATTGCAGATTTATCAATGCAATTTTTAGTTTTTGACATTGTATCTTAACCATACAATGTTTAGGGTGCGCGTTGCATCTTAACCATGCAACGCGCAGTTTAGGAAATTGCAGATTTATCAATGCAATTTTTAGTTTTGACATTGTATCTTAACCATACAATGTTTAGGGTGCGCGTTGCATCTTAACCATGCAACGCGCGTTTTAGGAAATTGCAGATTTATCAATGCAATTTTTAGTTTGGACATTGTATCTTAACCATACAATGTTTAGGGTGCGCGTTGCGTCTTAACCATGCAACGCGCGGTTTAGAAAATTGCAGATTTATCAATGCAATTTTTAGTTTGGACATTGTATCTTAACCATACAATGTTTAGGGTGCGCGTTGCATCTTAACCATGCAACGCGCGGTTTAGGAAATTGCAGATTTATCAATGCAATTTTTAGTTTGGACATTGTATCTTAACCATACAATGTTTAGGGTGCGCGTTGCATCTTAACCATGCAACGCGCGGTTTAGGAAATTGCAGATTTATCAATGCAATTTTTAGTTTGGACATTGTATCTTAACCATACAATGTTTAGGGTGCGCGTTGCATCTTAACCATGCAACGCGCGGTTTAGGAAATTGCAGATTTATCAATGCAATTTTTAGTTTGGACATTGTATCTTAACCATACAATGTTTAGGGTGCGCGTTGCGTCTTAACCATGCAACGCGCGGTTTAGAAAATTGCAGATTTATCAATGCAATTTTTAGTTTGGACATTGTATCTTAACCATACAATGTTTAGGGTGCGCGTTGCATCTTAACCATGCAACGCGCGGTTTAGGAAATTGCAGATTTATCAATGCAATTTTTAGTTTGGACATTGTATCTTAACCATACAATGTTTAGGGTGCGCGTTGCGTCTTAACCATGCAACGCGCGGTTTAGAAAATTGCAGATTTATCAATGCAATTTTTAGTTTGGACATTGTATCTTAACCATACAATGTTTAGGGTGCGCGTTGCATCTTAACCATGCAACGCGCGGTTTAGGAAATTGCAGATTTATCAATGCACTTTTTAGTTTGGACATTGTATCTTAACCATACAATGTTTAGGGTGCGCGTTGCATCTTAACTATGCAACGCGCGGTTTAGGAAATTGCAGATTTATCAATGGAATTTTTAGTTTGGACATTGTATCTTAACCATACAATGTTTATTAGACGAATTGCGTATAAAGTAAAGAAATTTCCATATTCATTTCATTGACTGGCGCGTCGGCCTTCGTTAGAAGATGGAATAATATTACATATAGCACTTCCGCAACTGGGCCGCGTTCCATGTTCGGGGAACTGGCTTATCGTCTAAGGTTAAGAGCTTGTAGGCTCCTTTGCCAAGGACTTCTTTTATACGGTATGGCCCCTCCCAAGTGGGGGCTAATTTCCCTTTGGGTATGGCGCCGCTGGCCTCGTTGTTTCTCAGGACTAAGTCCCCCGTGTAGAAAGTGTGAGGCTTGACCTTTGCGTTATAATACCTCTCCAGTTGTTGCTTGTAGTTTGCTTCTCTTACCGCTGCTCTTTCGCGGCGTATCTCTGCCAAATCTAAATTTACGCGCAGCTCTCGATCATTGTCTGTCCGGGATGCTGAAAGGACTCTTGCTGACGGGCATCCGATCTCTGCGGGTATCATGGCTTCGGAGCCGTATGTGAGGCTGAACGGGGTTTCACCGGTGCTCGTTTTTGTTAGTGTGCGGTTAGCCCATAGCACGCTCGGTAATTCCTCTGCCCAAGCCTTTCCTTTAGTTCCCAGCCTGGATTTGATGCCTTCCACAATGCTCCGGTTTGCGCGTTCAACCTGGCCATTGCCCTACGGGTGCTCGACCGAAGTGAATGTAGGTTGGATGTGCAAGTCCGCGTACCATTTCAGCAACCCCTTGTCCGCAAATTGGGTCCCGTCATCTGTGACAATTGACATGGATAACCCAAAGCGGCAAATGATGAATTCCCAAATAAACTTCTTGACATGATTTGCCGTGATCTCGGCGAGCGGTTTGGCTTCGACCCATTTGGTGAAGTAGTCAATGGCGACTATCAGAAATCTTCTTTTTCCTGTCGTCATTGGGAATGGCCCCACGAGGTCGATAGCCCACTTTTGGAATGGCCATGCCGAGGTTACCGGGATAAGGTCGTTCTTAGGGCGCAAGGTGTTGGGGGCATGGCGTTGGCAAGAATCGCATTTGCGGATGATATTTAGGGCATCTAGGTGCATGCCCGGCCAGTAGTAGCCCGCATTTATAATCTTGGCAACCACCATGCGTGGCCCAGCATGTATCCCGCATATCCCCTCATGTATCTCGCGCACCAGATAATCCGCATCGACTGCATCCACGCATCGCAGTAGTGGCCCTAGGTATGACTTCCGATAAAGCATTCCATCTTGCATCTGGTACTGTAGGGCTTTGTGCTGTATCTTCCTGGCTTTGGCGTGTTGCTCGGGCAGCGCGCCGGTGGTTATGTAAGAAACTTTCGGAGTCATCCAGCTGTCAACACCCGTTTGTATGACATGGACTTCCTTGGGTGGAACAGACGGTTCGCTCAGGGTTTCTATTCGGACCTCTTTTGCTAAATGGCTGAAGCTTGTAGAGGCCATTTTGCTTAGAGCGTCCGCCGGCTTGTTTTGACTGTGTTTAATGTGGTCGATGGTGCAGCTAGGGAAATTGGCCATGAGCTCTTTGGTACGCTGGAGATACATGATCATTGAAGGTTCTTTTGCTTCATATTTTCCTGTAATGTGGTCGGCAACTAGCATAGAGTCAACATGTACGAAGATGTGCTTGGCACCTAGCTTTTGTGCAATGCGCAGTCCGGCAAGGAAGGCTTCGTATTCGGCCTCGTTGTTGGTGGCCTTGAATTCGAGCCTGATTGCGTAGGTGAACTCGGTGCCTTCCGGACTGATTAGACGAATTCCTGCACCCACACCATCTTCGTTTGAGGGCCCGTCTGTGTAAAGATTCCAGATGGCCTTTTCATCACATGATGGTTACGGGTCTTGCTCTGCTTTGCACTCTTCAATTTTTTCTTGGGGTACCTCCGCTATGAAGTCGGTCAGTACTTGTCCTTTAACCGCTGGGCGCGTCTTATAGTAAATGGTGTGTTCACCCAGTTCGATGGCCCACTTTGCCAGTCTCCCGGAGACTTCCGGTTTGGATAGGACATTGTTTAGCTTGTAATCGCTCAGCACATTGATGGGATGGCCCTGGAAATACTGGAAATATTTGCGCAACCTCCGCGATGCGTGAACGAGAGCTAAGACCAGCTTTTCCATGGTGGTGTACCTAGTTTCCGCATTTGTTAAGACCCTGCTGATGTAATAGATGGGTGTCTGTACCAACTTTCTGTCCACCATTAATACCGCGCTCACCGCCTGCTCTGTTGCGCATAGATACATCGTTAAGGGTTCCCTAGGGAGCGGAGCGGTGAGTGTTGGTAAGTCCATCAAACATTCTTTTATCTCTTGAAAGGCCTTCTCCGCCTCTACGGTCCATTTGAAATGATTCTTTTTCAAGCAATTCTTTAGCGTTTCAATGAATGGGATTGATTTACTTGCGTGGTGCGACAGAAAACAGTTGATTGCCACCAGACGCCCGTTCAACGTTTGAACTTCTTTCAATGTGGATGGGGAAGGCATTTGCGCAATGGCCTGTATCTTTTCAGGGTTTGGTCTGAAACCATCTTTAGTGACCACAACGCCAAGGAATTTTCCTTCTTCCATCCCGAAAGCACATTTACTTAGGTTCAGCTTCATACAGATTTCTTTCAGATGCTTGAAGGTCTCTTCTATATCTTTCAACATTTGGTCCTCCTCTTTGCTCTTGATGACTAGGTCATCTACATAGACTTCCAAGTTTTTCCCTATCTGCTTGGCGAATGCGCGGTCCATTAACCATTGGTAAGTGGCGCCCGCATTTTTTAGGCCAAACGGCATCTTGGTGTAGCAGAAGACCCCTTTATCTGTACGGAAAGCTGTTTTTTCTTCATCCTCTAGCACCATCTGGATTTGATGATACCTTTTGTAGGCATCTAGGAAGCATTTAAAACGAAAGGGCGCTAGGGAGTCTATCTTCAAATCAATCTCTGGCAACGGGTAGCAGTCTTTGGGACATGCTTTGTTGAGGTCGGTGTAGTCTACACACATCCTCTAGCCGCCGTTGCTTTTCTTTACCATTACTGGGTTAGCAACCCAGGTTTGATACCGTGTCTCCCTTAAGATTCCAGCCTTCAACAGCTCTCCGACTTGTTCGTTCATCGCCTGCGTTTTTTCAGCGCCCATGCTTCGTCGCTTTTGCGCGATGGGTTCCACTGAGCGATAGGTGTTGAGCTTGTGTTGGGCGAGTTCGCGTGGGACGCCGATCATGTCTGCCGGTTGCCAAGCGAAAACGTCCATGTTTTTGCGGAGGAGCTGCTTCAAGTGATGTCTGATGTTCTCGGAGATTGCCGGTCCCAATGTGATGGGTTGATCGGGGAACTTTGGGTTTAAAATCCACTTCTCTGGTTCTGTACGTGGACCTGGCTTTAACATCTTTGCTGGGTGGGACTCTGCGGTCATGGCGCACTCTTTGTTAGCCCACACGATTGCCACACCGTTTAGGGTGGGGAAACCTATTGCGCCGTGGACTATAGAGGTAACCATGTTGTATGAGGTCATAGAGTCTCGCCCCAGGATGATATCATACTTGGACTTCGTTGGGATGACAAGGAAGGTGACCTCTTCAGTTCGTGAGCGCCCATGCGCTCCCAGAGTGAGGGGGAAAGATATCTCCCCGAGCGGGGTCACGACTTCGTTTGAAAATCCCATAATTGGGGAGTTCATGGGGCGCAGTCGCTGCTTGTCCTCCTCGTCCAGTAAGTCGAAACATTGTCCCATACATGATATCTGAGTTGCTGCCAGTGTCCATGAAGGCTCTGGTAATCCTGTAGTGGTCGAAGATGGCCGTGACAATTATTGCTCGCGTGGCGGACGGACCACCCTTGACCACTGGGAAGCACACTTGTTGTTCTTTCCATTCTGCTGTTGTTTCTGGCTTTCGCTTTTGAAGCCGGTGTCCTCCGCCATGTATCATCATATATCACATTTTTTATCTTTTTTGGCGGTGGACCCGCCGTTTGCTTGCGTTCCACATTTTGTAGCAAGTGTCCAAGCTTGCCGGATTTCAACGCGTCTTCAATGGCTTGTCGCAACTGATAGCACTTGTCAGTATCGTGGCCTATGTCTTGATGATAGGCGCAGAACTTGTTGTGGTCTAGCCCTTCCCTCCGTTTGATGACTTTTGGTTCTGGGAAATCAACGTTTTCTGTGGCCAGTACCTGTGTTGGAGTTTTCACCAAGGGAGTCCAGTTGTTGTGACTCCTCCTACCAGATTTGTGCACGAGTGACGTGTTATGCTGGTACTCTTGGGGTGCGATGGGTTTTGTTACCGTCTGGTTCGCTCCTTGAAGCCTCGTCTAGACGTTCCCTTTTCCTTTTCGCTCATGCCTATTATTTCTGCTGCGCACTGCTTGTGCTTGCGTATCTGTGTACTGTGGCGCTTAAATTCTGCTCCAGACATAAAGTTCTCTCTCAGTTTTGGCGTAATTCTTTGCGCCGCGCATGATCTCTTCCCAAGTGTTGGGCATGCCTGTACATCAAGCCAAAGTGTGGATTAGTGAATCACACCTCACTCCTTGCGTGAATGCCGCTTTCATGAGTTCGAACCCAATCGGTCCGATTTGCAAGGCTTCTCGGTTGAACCTGGTGATGTAGTCTTCAATGGATTCATTCTCACGTCTCTTGACTTGCAAGATGTCAGTGGAGTCACGTTCAATTCTCTTGTTTTGGCTTAAATGGTCTGAGAATTTATCAGTCAGTTCTTTTAGGTTGTCTATCTTGCCATTTGGCAGGCTGTCGAACCACACTCGCGCTGCACCCGTAAGCGTTTGCGCGAACATGTGACACCATGCGGGCAGGCTCCACCTTGCGCATTTCCCTGCGATTTCGAAGCTTCTCAAGTGGTCGTCAGGGTCGCCAGTGCCGTCAAACTTTCCCAGAGTGCTTGGGATTTTTGTTCTTGCGGGCAAAGTGGCGAGCGCGATGTGCGGTGTAAACTTTGACTTTTCACTGAATGAAGGAGGATAGTAGGGCTGCGTGAGATCATCCTCGCCGGACAACAAGTGTGCTCGATCAACAGTGTTGGTCAAGTACTGGCTTGTGTCACGGTGAAAACGACTCTGGGACTTATCGGAGTCTTCCCTCCAAGTTGGATCAGTGATGTGGTTGCTCCCGCCGATTTGTCCCGCGGCTCTGGATGGCTTTTCCGATATGGTGACAGGCCTTCCTTCGCTGAAGGACAGTGCGCGGGACGCTTCTCTCAGCTGTTGTTCTTTTATCTTGTTTATGAATACTTGTTTCAAAGCTTCCTTTTGTTGAGCATACCACACCTCCGGAAACCATTGGCGTGGTCTGGCCAACAGGTGAAGTTTGAAAATTATCAGTGGCAAAATGGAACGATGGGGTCTGTCTAGTCCCGGAGGATGGGGTGCGGCCCACCTCCGTGCCGTGAAGTTGCTTCTCTGTGGTGTTGTCGAGCTGGCTGGTGTTTGCCTGAGCAATACCAGTGCCGGACATGCCTACAGGGGAGTTTATCGCCGTTGGTAAAGAATCCATAGCTGGTTTTTAAAGAAATAGAAGTGTTTAAAGTTGCTGTTCTGGAAAACTCAAAAGACGGATGGCGCCAATGAAGAAACACCTATATAACAATCCGTATATAACAATGCTAGTATGTAAATATGGGAAAGGACGTAATTCTTATTAATCAATAAGATGAATACAGAACACTGATTAGGACTATTACAGAGTTTCGACTATAATCTATTTCTCACAGCTATATAGTGTAAATTCTTTCTTGATGAGTTGATCCCTTCTTCTGATGACGAAGGGGGGTATTTATAGGCCCCTGAGGTGGTCAGTGATTGGCTGTGAGGAGAATGACAGCTGTCTTGTACTATTGCGACCGTTGTCATTTCTCGCGTTGTCCCTCTGTGATTGGTCCACGTGTCCTGCCATTGTCCTTTTTGTCCTTTCTCGTACCTCGTACTGGCAGAAGATCATGGAGCAGGGAATAAACGCCTCTGATTGGCCACATGTCCCTGCTCCTGTCGGGTGACAGCTGTCCTGCTGTTGGCTTTGCGTGCGCCGTCTTCTAGAACTTCCACGTCACCTTGTTGTGTTGTCGTGCGTGTGACATGGTCGTGCGCACGCGCGGGTACATATCTCTTCAACTGTCAACACTAAAACTACTTTGCCCCTTTCCTAGTTTCCTGTTCCTAAAAACTTGAAACAAGGAAACACCTTAACTTTATATTATTGTATCGTTTATTGAAGTTGGCTCTCATATTACCGTCGCAGCCGCAACCGTTGAAAGAAGTTTTTGGGCAATGAAGTTTGTGAAGACAGTTTGCGTAATAGGATTAGTTATGAGAATTTAAACGATAATTGTATTGCTTTTATTGAAAATGACTTACTTAGAAACATGGAGATAGAAGATGTTATAAATAGATTCTAAAAAATGAAGACCCTAATAAGACATTTTTAAATTTTAGAATTTTGTTATGAATATGTAACGACGTTTAAATTACTTTTGACTTCTTTTTTATGATTATATAATTTTAGTGTTATTATTTTTGGTAAACGATCTGACCCGGGCTATCTGATGAATAAACGACCCAAAGGCTTAGAAATTCCGCACCCCATGAAAAGAATTCTTGAATACGCCACTGATGGTGATAGTTTTAGTAGCCATTGTGATTAGTGATTTTGAACCTCTTAAAGAATTTAGGTATGAAGACAAAAGGACGTTACGGCTAAGCATAGCATACTAGGGGTGTTCAAAATCGGATAATCCGAATTTCGGATATCCGAATTTCGGATAATCCGAAATTTCGGATAGTCAATATTGAGATCCGAATCCGAATCCGAAATTTCGGATATCCGAAATTCGGATATCCGAAATTTCGGATTCGGATTCGGATCATCCAACGGATAATCCGAAACTTAAAAAAAATTTAAAAAAATAATAAAAAATAATAAAAAAAAACTATAAAAAACGTTCTCCTTTATGCCTAAAACGTGAACATATTAAAAAAACAAAAATCGAAGTTAGATAAACGAAATTTGAACAACAAATATATAAAAAAAAAACTTATTATTTTGATGGAAGGGGGCTGTGGAGGTCGGATACGAGGTGGACGGGGGCTGTTATAGAGGAGAGAAGAGAGAGCAACAACTATGGATTAGAGGAGTATGGACTTAGAGTTAGAAGGATTAAGGATTTAGGATTGTGTATTGTATTATGTAGTGTATATAATATTATATATTTATATATATATATTTTTAATATTCGGATTCGGATAATCCGATTATCCGAAAATTTTCAAAATCAGGATCCGAATCCGAATCCGAAATTTCGGATAATCCGATTTTCGGATATCCGAAAATCGGATTATCCAAAATTTCGGATAATTCGGATTCGGATTTTCGGATTTTTCGGATTCAAATTTTGGATTATCCGATTTTGAACAGCCCTATAGCATACCCACATTTTCCATTTGGGGTAACTTTTTTCCTATAGACATTCTAATTTCATTAACAAATTTAGTAACCTAACACATTAAGAATTTTTAAAGGCCCCTCCAATTTGCACTACCTTAAAACTTATTTAAAGGCCTCTACGGCTCGTAGAGACCTCTACGAGCCGTAGAAGGATGTGGTTTTTAATACTCTGACACCTCTACGGCTCGTAGAGGCCTCTACTTACCGTAAAAAGCTGTAAAACCCTAAAAAAACACGGTGTAAATAACATGACCCTTAAAGTTTACTTCTTTTTAAATAATTCTATTCAAATTTCAGTTAATTCTAATTCCCTCACAAAATATTCCACTAACCAAACGTCCCAAACGGTAAATGCGAAGGAATTTGGGCTTGAGAGTAAGTAAATTACATATGCAAAAATGTTTTTTTTTTTTTAACGGCCAACGAATTAATTTCGAGCACTCTCGGGCACCCTTTTGGCGAATCAGGTACTCGAGAGTACCCGGACCACCAATTGCCACCAATTCCCGGGAAAACTCAACCACTCACCAGCCCGAAGGCACGACGGTGAAATAGTCGGTAAAACTGGTCGGGATCAGGACTCGAAAGCCAATGGCCGGGTCATCCCTCATTTCCCATCCACCAATGTCCTCCAAATGTAGCTAGTGGGAATTGAACCCAAGTCTCCCATGAAAAACTTTAGGCCCTCAACCAACTAGGCTACAAGTGTTGGACATATGCAAAATGTTCTACTCACATTTTATAAAAGCTTCGTAATTCTAAAAGCGTCAAACTCTTGTTTTTCTTACAAAATACGATAAAATAAAATATTTTTTTATGTTCATTAATTAAACTTATTTTGAATATTATATTTGAAAGTGAGAGCCTGATACCGGCCCACCCTGGTTAACGAAAAGTTGGTCTTTGACATTTTGGCATATATCGAACAAATAATATCCCTGGATGTCACCCCCACACCGTCATCAATTATTGCATGTAATGCAAATGATTTTTAGCTCAGCTGGTTGAAGGTAGGGTGAGTTTTCTCTTAAGGATTCTCATCCTAAGGGTAGATCACATGTTCGATTCATGCACACCACAAAAAAATTTCCCGTGACGGTTTGAGCTTAGGCAAGGAGGACACCAGTGTATGGGTAGGGATTCGAACTTGAAACCACTAAGTTAGGGTTGTACAAAGATTTCTACTGAACTGAACCTTTAAAGAAAATTATTGTATGTAAATCTTATAAATTTTATTATTTTATTGTAAGTAACTTATTGCTGTTTAATGTGATAGTGACATTTTAACAGGATTGGGTCACACGAATTTTTATTTAAAATAAAATAAAATCAATATTGAAATGAAATATAAATCAATATTATGTTAAAAAATTTGTTAAATAACTAATATTTAGAAGAAAAAAAAAACGTTTAGAAATACCCATCCTTTCTCCTCTACACCATACGAACAGGATGAAGACGACCAAAACCTCTAAATCAGGATGAAGATGAAACCAGAAACCTTTTGATCACACAAATGTTACAAACGCGGTTATGAAGGCAAAAACATAAACCTACAAAACAAGATTCAAGCCCTAATGAAGATGGAGGTGAAGAAACACATGGTTTTATAAAACTAAATTAGATTAACAATGTTTAGAAAGTAAAGTTTTCAATTAGGAAAGTGAAGCATGTTGAAATTTCATTTTAGTCAAACTTAAAAAAATAAAAATAATAATAAAATAAAATAAAAGAAGCTAATTAGGTCCCAAATTTGATTACAAGACTCATAGTCATGGATGTATGATATTGATATACTAAGTTTGCATGACAATACTAAGTTTTAAGCAATGTTGTGCATAGAAGTCAACTTGACAATTCAAGACAACAACTTCACTTTTAATCTCGAGAGGCACATTGATATAAGATAAACCATAAAAATACTAACACTCAATGTCCGTGTATATACAAACTAGGTGAAATCCCGTGTGAAAAATACGAGAATACTAAATCCAACTAAAGCTGAAAATTCATTCATTGGTGGTTGTGCTTCTGCCTTTAGTAATCACTGAAAATGAAATAGCTGATTGGAAACCACTGATGAATCGGTAACAACTGATGAATGAATCAGCTGATGATTATCCACGGATGAAGCAAGCAAAAGAGGATGAAACAAACTTCTGATGACAGCAGTGGTTTGCAATCAACAGATGTTGTCATCAGAAGTTTGTTTCAGAGTAGACCCATTGAACAGAGTAGACCCATTAGTAATAAAACGCTCGTTTTTTTCGTTCTTTGTATAGCACTATGGTACTCGTTGGAAAGATAATAAAACGTTCGTTAATTTGGTGTAATTTTTTTTTTTCAAAAAAATGTCGTTTAAAAGAGTTATTAACATTTAAAAATCATGGGGGAAATTGCATGTGCCATGCACATGATAGAGAAAAAATAATTTAATATTAGATGGAGTATCCATAACCCATTTAAATGACCCAGTAAAATGAGCGAAAAAAATTAAAGGAAGCTCCCATAAGGTGCCATGTGTCCCTCATTAGCTTTCATTTATATATTACTAGCTGATTACCCCGGGAGGGTCCCGGGGTTGAAAAATCTAATTTTACGTGATAACCTATTGCAAATGGCTCAAGTTAACTAACCACAAAATCTCTAAATCATTGCATATTCATAGTATTCTAATAAGTAATAACTCATATTCCTTAATCTAAAATCTAATCAGTAATCATCTAAAGAATCACTTATGTAAGCTACAACTATTCAAAAACTCATCACATCTCTTTAATTTCTCACATTCTAATGGCTCTTATAATTCCTAACCTAATCAACTAAGCAAACACTTAAGTTGAAAGTTGTAACCATTGCATCTCATTATGCCACGTGGCATAATCAAGAGATGGTTGAGACCACCATTGAACGCCACGTCAGCAACTATCAATTCTTCCCGGGAGCGTCCCGGGGTTGAAAAATATAACCATTCTAATAATACTAATACTAATAGTAATAATTATTACTCTTGTAATTAAATAAATAAAAAAAATAACCTTGCTATAAGGTGACACCATGTGTTGCAGTGTTGCGCGATTCTTTCTTCTAGCCTCTCTTGATGAAGTATACCTAGTAAAATTCCAATGATAACATGGCGATTGGGTTGATTTTCAACATCGTAGATAAGAACCTGGTTTAAAAGAAAAAAACATAATTAATGAATAACATGAACACTTTGTGTGTTTTTTTCCTGTATGAACGAAACCCCACAAAAAATAGTTAATTTTTTCTCCGTTTTTTATATAGCACTATGGTACTCGTTGGAAAGATAATAAAACGCTCGTTAATTTGGTGTAATTTTTTTTCTTTAAAAAATCTCGTATATAAAAGATATAAACGTTTAAAAATTATGGGAGGAAACATGAGAGAGAAAATTTTAAATTTATTTTTAAATTATTTTTTCCTAAAATAACTCAATTTAATTAAAAAAAGAAATAATTCAAAAACAATAAAATCTTTCAATTATAATGCCACGTGGCAGTTTCATGGAAAGGTTGAAGGCACCATTGCACGCCACGTCAGCAATGCTTACCCCGGGAGGGTCCTGGGGTTGAAAAATCTTATTTTACGTGATAACCTATTGCAAATGGCTCAAGTTAACTAACCACAAAATCTCTCAACCATTGCATATTCATAGTATTCTAATCAATAATAACTCATATTCCTTAATCTAAAACCTAATCAGTAATCATCTAAAGAATCACTTATGTAAGCTACAACTATTCAAAAACTCATCACATCTCTTTAATTTCTCACATTCTAATGGCTCTTATAATTCCTAACCTAATCAACTAAACAAACACTTAAGTTGGAAGTTGTAACCATTGCATCTCATTATGCCACGTGGCATAATCAAGAGATGGTTGAGACCACCATTGAACGCCACGTCAGCAACTATCAAGTCATCCCGAGAGCGTCCCGGGGTTGAAAAATATAACCATTCTAATAATACTAATACTAATAGTAATAATTATTACTCTTCTAATTAAATAAATAAAAAAATAACCTTGTTATAAGTTGACACCATGTGTTGCAGTGTTGCGCGATTCTTTCTCATAGCCTCTCTTGATGAAGTATACCTATCCATCTTTAGAAGAGTAAAATTCCAATGATAGCATGGTGATTGGGCTGAATTTCAACATCGTACATAAGAACCTGGTTTAAAAGAAAAATCATGATTAATGAATAACCTGAACACTTTGTGTTTGGCGATTGGGTTGATTTTCAACATCGTAGATAAGAACCTGGTTTAAAAGAAAAAACATGATTAATGAATAACATGAACACTTTGTGTGTTTTTTTCCTGTATGAACGAAACCCCACAAAAAATAGTCGATTTTTTCTCCGTTTTTTATATAGCCCTATGGTACTCGTTGGAAAGATAATAAAACGCTCGTTAATTTGGTGTAATTTTTTTCTTTAAAAAATCTCGTATATAAAAGTTTAAAAATTATGGGAGGAAACATGAGAGAGAAAATTTTAAATTTATTTTTAAATTATTTTTCCTAAAATAACTCAATTTAATTAAATAGGGAAATAATTCAAAAACACTAAAATATTTCAATTATGATGCCACGTGGCAGTTTCATGGAAAGGTTGAAGGCACCATTGCACGCCACGTCAGCAAAGTTCAATTCTTTTATATATATTAATAGATAGAAGATAGAAGATAGGGCGGCTCAACTATTTCGGGGCCTAAGAAGAAGCGGAAACCTATAGCCCTTTAAAATATCATCATTATAAACAGTGACAGATGTATAACCTTTTTTTATTAGAGGCAAAAATAGGTTTAATAAAGTAGGTCGGAGTGTTGGACCGTATATATAAGGGCATTCACAATAGAGGTTTTTAGGGGTTTTTTGAAGAGATTTTTTGGTGGATGTTTATTGTGGGGTTGGTTTTTAGTGGAGGTTCTTCACAAAAACCTCGAAAAACCTAAGAGGTGGGTCCGGGTGGGGGTTGGGATTTTATTATAAATGTAAAAGGTGTTGATGATGTGGCAATGTTTTTAGGGGTTTTTGAGTTTTCTTATTGGGTGAGTTTTTATTGTTTTTGAATAATTGGTGTTTTTCTGATGTGGTAGCTAACTGGACAGGTTTTTAAGGGTTTTTAGCAATACGCTAATTTCTTTTGTGTGTTTTTTAGAGTGTCACATGACAATTGCCCACCAATCATATTCTTTCTCTCACTTACCCCACTCACATCCATTCTAAAAAGATCAATTATCTCTCCTCTCTCCCAATCACCCTACAAATATGTTTTTTGGTGTTTTTATAAAAGAATCAAACATCAAATTATCTCCTTCACATCATCCCCTCTCTCTTTCCACAAAAACATCCTTAGAAACCCTTATTGTGGGTGCTCTGAAGAAAACATTATGCCCAATCTTTTTTTTGTTAAAGTAGTATTAGGGGTTGTTTGGTAGCCTCTTAATTAGCCTTTTAACCATTCAGGTTTAAATCATTCAGCATTCAGACTGTTTGCTTTAGCATCTGAATTGAATGATTAAGTGCTGAACCATTAGGCTAATAAGGGATGCTGAATGACAGGGCCGTCTCCGAAAACGTCAAAAAAAATTGGGTCTTGGGTGAAAAAGAATTTGGGCCCAAAATTTTGTAAAGGGGAATTAATTATAAAAAAAATTGGGTATAGTGCTAGAGCCAAGGATTGAACTTGAGACCTCTACATTAAATTAACATGTTTTTTCCAACTCCACTAACAAGACTTTAATGTATAAAACACAAATATATATCCTAAATATAGAATTTAATATATATATATACATATATATATATATACATATATATATACATATATATATATATGCGCATATTTTTAAAAAACGTTCGGGCCCATTTAAGGGTCGGGCCCAGAGCCGGTGACCACCCGGCTCACCCTCCCAGCCGGCTCTGCTGAATGATTCAGCTCTTAACCATTCAGAGCCTGTTAATCATTTAGACCATCTTAATGATTGAGCACGTAATCAACCAAACAGCCCTTAGACATTTAAAGATCTGAATTGGACTATGTATAAATATATTTTTCTTTTCTGAACTAGGGGCCTCAATTCTTTTGGGCCGTAAGCCCAAGCCTGAAAATCTAAAACATAGAATGATGGAACCGCTAAAAAGTAAAAACACAATTTACGCTTGACCTTTTGAGAAATCACCTATTACACGTGTAATGTCACTTAACTATGCCTGTACCGTTACATGCTAATTTGAGATTCTATGTCGTAGTACTGTAATGTGCGAGCCAGGTTAGGCTTGAGCTCCAGCTTGAACTTAAACGAGTCAGTTTGGCTTAGTTCGTTTATTTTATCGATCTGAAAAGCCGGGCTCGACTCATAAAAAGTTTGAGCCAACTCGAGCCCAATCGAGCGGTCTCATTAATTTCTCTTTTATTTTATGATGTATTTTTTTTTTTTTTCAAAAATTGATAACATAAAAAATATATATATGATAAAATACATACAGGGTAAGGATCCATGAAAATCCTCTAAAATTAGAAAACTTTGAAAACTCTAACTTCCCAAGCTTTTTAGGGCCTGAAAATTTTAGGGCATGTAATATACATGATTTTAAGCATTTTGAGCAAAAAAATCAAAAAAGTGCCGAACACTTTTTTTTTTTTTTTAAATAAGTTTCGGGTAACACATGTTAAACGAAATTAACATGTGTTAACAATGTGTTACCCAAAAACTTATTTATTTTTTTTAAAAAAAAAAAGTACTCGGCGCTTTTTTGATTTTTTTGGCTCAAAATGCTTAAAATCATGTATATTACATACCCTAAAATTTTCATATAAAAAAAAGCTCGGGAAGTTAGAGTTTCCAGAGTTTTCCAGTTTAGGAGGGTATTCCATTTATCCTTATACCATACACATATGTATTACTTTTGTTTTTTTAATGTTTTAATGACCTGAAAGCATCCAAAAAGTATTATATGTATTAATTTTGTTTTTTTTTTTTTATATCTTATTAATTAATTAAACTCCAAATGTTAACACTTTAACTCTTCCCACATATGATAACTTTATACATTTAAAATTAAAATAAGTACATATAATATAAAATAATTCAAGCCGAGCTAGGCCCAGCTTGGGCTCGGCTCGTCTTCAGCCGTCTCTGATAGTTTACATCCTAACCGAGCGTTATTCAAACAAGTTTCGAGCGAGCCGCAAGACATGGTCAATTTACCTTTATGTAGTACTAAGTGGTTTTATAAATCAGTTTCATTTTATCATCAGTTGCTACCCAAATTTCATGATACCACCAAGATGTGTACTAAATTTGCACACCTAAATACTATAGTCATGTTTAGCTATATACCTCAACTTGAATATCAGCACCAAGTACATGTGATAAATGTAAACATTATACAAATTATGTATGATTTTTCATTCAAGCGCAAGTCACGACATGAACTGCTTCTGTTTTACATTGTTTGAATGCGACTCCCACTAGTCGGACCACGACTTCCATGAGCTTGATATATTTGTTGTACCAACACATGTTTTTTCGGTACATTTATATATGTTATACATTTTGATCATTTGTAATTGTATTCAATCTTTCTTACAGGACTTGACAAGGGAAATCAACCATGATTAGAACGTAGAAGTTAGAACGGTTGTGCCAATATATCCACAATTTAGGAAATGTGTAATATGACCAAACCATATGAACGATTATGTGATTTACATTGAATAAACAGGTATTAGAGGGTGTTTGGGATTGCGTTTTGAATCTGATTTTTAGATTATTGCGTTTTGAAAACGCAGATAATCAGTTTTTAGTGTTTGGATTGCGTTTTGAAAACGCAGATAATCAGTTTTTTAGGCTACCAAAACGCAATAATCTAAAAGCAACTCTACCCCTGCTTTTCCAAAACGCATAATCTGTTTTGAATAATCAATCCCAAACACCCCTTTAGACTACTCGGAGTGGGAGGGGGAAAGAGGGATGAAGCGCCATGTGGCACTTGTGAGACCTATGTGAGGGGGAAAAATTGTGGGGAGTGGAAGGGGAGGGGAGAAGAAAATAATATTATATTGTGTTAAAAAAAAAAAAAAAAAAAAAAAAAAAAAAAAAACTGACCAATAAAATAGCCACCTCACCCCACCAAAATGCCCCATGCCAAGCTTTCTTCCCCCGCCCTCTCCACGCCACCCTGGTGGTGGTGGTGTCCCCCCAATGTTCAGAACTCAGTTAAGGTTTCAAATCGAGCCGACTTTTTACTCTCGCTGCTCGTTTCTGGACTGAGTTCAACTTCCACCTCTCCTTATGGAGAAATCAGATTTGTTTATCATGGTGTAAAACGAAACATGTTTAAACAATCGATATAGAAAAATATTATGTTACACTACACATGTAAGGGTCAACGTATCTATGTATGGTTTCGACAACGTTAAGTTTCAAATCTACATTTATCAAATGCCGAAAATTGACCAATGATACACGTGTGGCATTTGGCAAATCGCGTATACAGATAACAAAATAAACCACAGATAAATAATACACTGCGTCCTATTGACAAGCTGGTCTTAACTTAAGTATTTGGTGGTTAACCGCCGTGTCTACCTTTGTACCAATAAATTTACGCGGTCCCATCATCTTCTTTGGCTAAAAGTGTCGGGTTAGCTTTAATTGTAGCTCGGTATGAACCCTTTGGCATGTTGGCTCTCCATTTCAAGGGCCATCAAGGATTTTTGTCTCTGATATTTGTTCCTCTTTGCAGCAAGAGCTGAAATTAAAATGAAATAAAGAAACAAGATATTAAAGAAAGTGTTTTTAAAACTAATCGCATGCCCATCCCAATTGTTTCAGGTTCTTTTGGCATCCCTAACGATAAAAGAAGTAGAATTTATACTTACACATTAACTCTTGTGGTAGGCCGAAGTCATAATCATTACGCCGTCTTCTTATACATATAAATGTAATTACCAAAGCCAATAAAAATACAACACCACATGATATCCCGATAGCAATTTTACCGCCATTTGACAGGCCACCATTTTTCCAGAATAAAGGACAATCGGGCAAAGAAGGTACACCACATAACCCTTTGTTACCAGAAAGGCTGTACAATAAATCATACAACGGTTAGAAACTAAAAAAAAATCTTAACTGCAGTAATTAGGATGGTGGTAAGTGCTAACAATTGTCAAATATGCGAAGAAGTGCCTAAATATTGATTTAAATCTTCTGAAAGTCGGTTTTTATTTTCACCTCATAACATAATTAGTTTTATTATAGGGGTTAGTTTCAAAAACCGACCCTCGCTCAATCCTGCCCACACCTCCACCCCCTTCCCAGCCCGTCCTTGCGAAAGCAAATTGTTAAAAACTAGTACTTTAGAAGGAAAAAAAACTTGTGAGCAAAGATTCAAAACATATCATATAAAAACATGATTTGAAAACTATAATCCAAATACTCGAGTTCTAAATAACTAGTTGCCATACAAAATAAACACATTTGAAACAAAACAATATCACAACATATCGAATAAAAATTTGATGTCATAAAATAAATAGCAAAGGTTTCTTACTAATTTACTATTAAGGGACAATCGGACTTTTATGCCTCATAATACGCAATATATTAAAAACCGAGTTTGGCATTTCAATGTGATGCTAGAAGAAGAAATGGCCATAAATGCGAAGTAAAAGATGAAATTACTGAAAAAGAATATGAAGGGGAAAATGAACGAAATGGTTTTTGACTGAAAATATTGGAATACCTCCTTGTCAAATATAAGGGCTCAAATCACTGAAGAGGCATCATTCCTAACAAGTTACAAACGGCAGACCTAATGAGCGAAACCTAATTCATTAGGTGGGAATCTGAGGAATCAAAAAAGCTTCAGATTACGTGATCCATATGGTAGTGCAATCGTGCAGTTGACTCGTTGTCTCGCTTTACATTTGTTGTTATCTAGAAGAAGACAAAGAATGCAGTATCTTTGAAAGAAGGATAGATGTATCTTATATAACTTCCAACAATATTTCATTTAAATGTGCTTCATTTTGAATCCTAACAGTGTTGCCATCATAGATACACGCAGGCAGAATACATGCCCTTTTGATTGCCATTTAATCAAATGTCGTTGATGGTGTGTAGTACCAATATCTAGTTGTAGCATCTGAATAGATGCTCCTCATGACATGTAGTGATCAAAGTTTTGGTTAGAAAGAACTGTTTTTCCGAGGTTGGGTGGATCTTCTGGTTATGTTCGTTGAACACTTGCCAATGGTAGAGACATTTGAGTATAAAGAGATAGATGGATTACATGAATATGAGATAAATGTACAGATGGAGATTGCTATTTGCTACATTCGGTTTAGATGACGATAGCGTGAGATCTTAATAGTTTAATGTTCCTCAAATGATATCTTAGTGGTTTGGTGTTTGTCATACTTAGCTTGGGAAGGGAAGATCTATATATGTTTATTATCATAAAGGAAGATTTTTTAGGTAGCAAAACTATCGGAAAAAGTCACGTAGATATTGTAGCCTATCTTTACCCTCAAGTAAGTAATGTTAAAGCATCGAAATGCCAGGAACAATGAATGATTATCTAAATATTTAAGTATAAAAACTAAGAGCTATCCTGATCTATATCACATATATATTGTAGCCTAGCTTTACCCTTGAGACTGTTCCCAAATTTACGAGCACGGCTTTTATGATGTATGTTAGAATTTATGGTGAGGTAAAGATATACAAGAGGCCCTCCTAGTATACATAGAAAAATAAACATATATATCAAAATTTGAAACTTGGTGAACCCTTGAGGTCATAATTCATCCAAGAGACATTACAAGGAATAGTAAGTGAAGTTTCCTTATAGAAGTTCCAATTCATGCCTATATTCTATTGAAGATTCGTGTGGCTTTCGTCATTGAACCTGCATCTTGGTGTGACACGGGTATTAATCATCTCAAAATTCATTTAGAACTTAGAAGGCCTTAGAATGGATCTATCTGCTTCTACCATTCTAGGGGTTCAAATTCTTTTTCTTTTCTTTCTGCAGCAACCTTCATTTTTCAAGACTATCAAATGCTTCTGTGCTAGTTTCAGCAAACTACATTAAGCCCACCTAGATTTTGAATAAACTAACAAGACTAAAGTCTACACTAGTTCATATTTTCTCACTAAATGGTTGACAACGTAGATCACAAGTGATGTTAATGTCATGATAAATGACTGCTCAATAGCTCCACCATGTACACCAATTGATTAGCAAATAATGAAAATATGACAAGAAAAAAGAATTGAATTATGACATACTCAATAAGTCCACCATGTACACCAATTGAGTAAAGTTCCTCCGGTACTTGTCCTTCCAGTTTGTTACCATTCAAGATCCTGGGAATGGAGTAAATATAATTTTTTAATTAAAATAAATACATTATAATTGGCTAGAAAAGAAACGCATGCTGGTTTTGGAAACATGTCCATAGAAACAAAACCTAAATGTGGGATAAGGAGTATAGCATAGCTTACACAAGTTGTAGATTTGAAGAACTTAAACTATCTGGTATGGAACCGGTAATCAGATTATTTGACAGATCCCTGCATTATTTGTTAAAATAGTGAGACATCACATAAGTCAAAATGTACAAATGACAAAAATCCATAACAAAGCAAATATCGGAAACTTGTGCGAGAATTGGTGAAGTAAATAATACTTCACCCTGTTTTCTAACAAGAATTGACCAAATTCTCACATTTTATATTATATAATATAATTCTTACAAGTTCTCCCGTTTTGCTATGAAGTTAGAACAAATACTCAAGCTTCATTAAACACGAGTTAACTATTTCGGAATTTGAAAATGTCATTTAAAAGGCTTAAAGGCCTATCTAAAATTTATAGTTTAAATGTTTTGATGAGACTATAATTCGGGTTTTGTTTGGGGCTCAAAAAAGACCATAAATGAAACCAAAATGATCCCCTGGATGAAATTCTTGTTCCACCTGAACCTAAATTACCAGAAGTGACATGATTTTTATTGGATTAGTCAGTTTTTATTATTTAAAAGAGTAACTAAAACAAAAGAAGGAAATAAAAGTCAGCCTAAATGGAAAATCACATCCTATCGGAACTGGGGGGCAATCTAAAGTCTAACCCTTATTATTTTTTTCCCAACATCGTTAAGCTATTTCTATACACCTGGTGCTCATAAAAAGGGCCCTGGAGTCCTACCAATTAAAGCTTACTACCTCATTTATTCCCTCGAGTTCCCTAGAGTTCCCAAAAAGGGCCCTGGAGTTTATTTTTAAAACAATTTAATTTAACCAAAAAAGAGTTAATTCAATAAAACTAAAAGTATAAATAATTTATTTATTTTAAAATAACCAGTTTTTAGTAAATAAGAACTTGTTCAACTAAATAAAAATTAAAAACTATAACTCCATTTATAAATATTTCGTTTCTTTAAAAGTATATTGATCAAAGCACGTGTCACAACCGCTTAGTCGCTAACGAGTCCAATATCTTTTTAAAAAAATTCATTTTCTTTAAAAGTTCTAGTGGAATGTTGACAATAACAATTAACAAGACTGTGTATTTAGTTCTTTTTTAATAACAAGTAAAAAATATTAAGGTTGATTAAGGTGCTTCTATAAGTCACGCTATGTGAAGCTTAGTTCTAAACAGATTGCCAGGATAATTCAAGTTAATTATAAATCAATGCTTCATGTACAACAGTGATCATAGAGTAAACTGTCATTTTCTGTGTAAGTAAAGAGAATTCTCAGTGATCTTCCATTGATATGAGTATTGCAATATATACAAGAGGTCAAGAGTTATTCTCTCAATCAACATTAAATGGCTTTGACTAATCAATACTAAATGACTTTGACTAATCAATACTAAATGACTTTGACTATACAATCATTTCTATATATACACTATCTATTATTTTCGTCCCTATGGTTTGACAAAAATTGCCAGTTCAATCCAAAAAAAAAAAAAATTCATGCCATTATCGTCCCTAACCATGCCAGTTTAATCAAAAAAACTTAACAGCCATTAACGTTGATGGTTAAAGGAGGGGTAAAATGGTCATTTTAATAGTCTTTTTGTCTCTCATTTAATGAAGAAAAAAATGGAAAATAGAATAAACATGTAAAATGTTGTTTTTACCCCTCTTTTAAGTTTTAACAACTATTTTAAACGATTAACTTTTTAGATTAAGCTGGCATGTTTTGAAAACGTCAGGGACAAATGGCACGAAAAAAAGATCCGGACTGAAATAACAATTTTCATCAAACCACAAGGGCTAAAATGGCAGTTTTTTCGGCTAGTAAAATCTTACACTTTCTTAAGAGAATGCTGGCCCAACCCTGCAGGTATAGTACCACCTAAAGTGTTAGAACTTAAGTTCCTGCAGATAAAACGAAATTGTAAAAGGGTGTAAACCATATAACTATAGAAAAGCAGAACAATCACACAATAACAGTAGGCAGATGATACTTACAAGCTTACCAAGTTAGTCAAACTAACAATTTTATCACTAATGTACCCTTTCAAACCTTGGCTCGCAAGATCTCTGTAAGCATCACGACATACAATGGATATAATCAATACAATTAATAGATTGCTAGCATATGTCTAAACAACATGCGTAAATACATAATTATCAGTTTTCCATTACAACAGAACATATATACTTACATCTGCGAGATTATAAGAGCATTGCCATCCTGATGGCAAGTAACACCTTCCCAAGCATCCCAACTAGTAGGAGCACAAGGATCACCGTTCCAACCCATTCTTTCAGGAACACGTAATGACGCCTTTAATTCTTGCATAGCAGCAGCTGCAATAGAGGTCCAATAATATCATCACAGTTTTTAACGTGACTTACAAAATAAATTAAGTGATACCTTGCTCAGGCACGGTCATGACATCGGCCGGAACAATGGCATAATTCTCAAGCCCACAAATCAAAGGTGACCCAACAACAGGAACAAGCTTCACAACCAAAGTGTCAACACTCAAATTCTTCGCCAAATGATGATAACTATACGCAGCAAAACTCCCAACCTCCTTAAATATATCAATCCTCGTAACATTCTCCTCGTTTATAACCACATCAAACACTCGTTTCCCCTTCCCATTCACACTAACATCAATCTCTGCAAAATGCAGCCACACTAGATAATCCAATTTCGCATCCACAGGCAAATTATACTCCAAATTCCCTTTCCCAGTCAACATCACCGCCGACTCATACAACTTCGCCGGAAAATAATTAGGACCAGCACCAAAACCAGCCACATCCCTAACCGCCGTAACCGACTTAATCCCAACCGAACTCGACCTAAACTTAGCATCCGACTGCCACGCCCTACCAAACACATCCGTATCATTACTAAACCCCGGCCCCCACTGAGTCGACCCACACGTCAACCTACCATAATTCACTAAAATCGAACTAGCATTCCCGGTCAAAACCGGATCATACGCATCCGGATCAATCCGAATAACCTCAATTGAACCAATAACCGGAGGATCAGTGGCTATACTATACAAACACACATCAATATCACTATCTAAACTAAAAAACATAAGATCTGAATAAGCACCATATCTACTAATATCCTCAGCCCACGGGGACCGCCACGAGAACACGACGGTCCCTTCGACGGATAAATCGAAGCTCGGAGAGTGCGATTTACCGTCGTAGTTATCATAAACGGTGAAAGTGCGTAAATAATATCTTCCAGGGGGTATATTAGGGAATTTATAGCAGTTTTTTTTACCGGATGAGATAGGGAAGTAACGAAGGGTTTTCTCGTGGAAGGATTGGAATAAGAGAGGCTCTGAAACGATGCCGTTTGATCCGGCGGAAGCGTAACGGTCGGAGAGCCATGTCGTGTTGAATTTGTCGGTGGTGGTGGTTGTGCTGCCGCAGTCGATGTGGTACGACGTCGTATCTGTAGAGTAAAATGTAAATAGTTACAGTGAAGTTAGTGAGAGTAATGAATAATAATAATAATATTATAATAATATGATGTTGAAAGTATATATGGAATGATGATGTTACCGAAGGGGAAGGAAGAAGAAGGAGTGAAGAGGAATAATAATAATAATAATAATATGAGGAGAGTGAGGGTGGTGATGGGAAGCATGGTGGTGGTGGTGGTGATGGTGGTGACGGAGGAATGGGGAAAACGTTAAATATTATTAGATATGGGTTATAAAAAGTAAACGGCGAGATTGACGGAGGAGATACGGAGACTTGGAAAAGGTGGTGGGGACGTTAGTATTTTTAATGAGATGGCAGGGTGGGTGGATGATGACTTTTAAATCGAGCTAAATTTTTTTTTCGTTTTTTATAAAATGTGGAAGCTGGGTAATGACAATTAGACAGACTCGTTTTAATTTTTTAAATTGTTATAACCATTTTTTTTTTTTTTTTTGATTGATGGGAACAGAAGTGAATGGGATTTTTGTGGCATATGGTTGATATTATAGCCGATTTTTATTTTACATGGCACATCCAGCATTCTTTATGTTTTTTTAAAAACTAAACATTTAAAAGTTATAGTGCACATCCTTTACGTTTATTTTTGTTTCACTCCAAGTCCTTTGTTACTAACTCCGTTAAAGTTTGAGGTTAAATCACCCATGTGCATAGCACATGATGGGTAGAATTGTCAATTTATACTTCTTGCAACCTCATAATATTTTTTGACCAATTTGAATAAAAAAATGCAACCAATTGCAATATTTCTAACCTATTTGTAGCCATTATAGCTTCATGATTCTAACCCAATTGCAGCCTCATAATAATTTTGACCCATTTGAACCAAAAAAAATGCAGCCATTTGCAATGTTTGTGACCCATTTGCAGTCATCACAACCTTATGATTCTGACCTAATTGCAGCCTTATAATACTTTTGACCCATTTGAAGCAAAAAATGGAGCCATTTGCAATATCTATGACCCATTTTCAGCTATCACGGCCACATTTAAACCAAAGCATAATAACATTACCATGTGCAGCCTTATTTGCATCCCCATTTAAACAAAAAATGCAGTCGTTTGCAGCCCCATTTGAACCAAAAATGCAAGTTTAAGTCATTGACACTAAACCATTCAATCGACAACAAATCTACAAAGTTTTGTTGACTGTTAACATATTCACGACCTGGAAATGAAGTGAAATAACCTCCATGATTCACACCTATAGAAAATATTTCTGGATACATATATGCATTTGATACAAATCATATTCAGTAAAAAAAAACAGGGTGAGGAGATGATCGGTTTGGGTACCTAATATATTATTGTTGTCATAAATATCTTACTGTTGTCGAATATGAAACATACCATCATGTTTCATCGTTGCTTCTGTCTCTATGTTTTTAATCGGTTGTAAAACAGGGAAAGGAGATAATCGGTTTGGGTACAAAAAGGTATAAATTGTCAATTCTACTTATCATGTGTTGTGCACATGGGTGATTTAACCCACAAACTTTAATGGAGTTAGTGCAAAGAACTTAGAGTGATATAAAAAATAAATGTAAAGGATGTGCACTGTAACTTTTAAACATTAAGGACGTGCAATGTAGTTTTCTGAAAACGTAAAGGACGTGCACTGTAATTTTGTCTTTAAATAATCCTAATTATCTGCTATTGGTTGTCATTAGTCTTAACTAACGAAATGTCAATCAACAGACCATAACTGACAAAATACTAAGAAAGAATTTGACACGCAAAATACAATTTGAACAGTTGTTGGTTAGGGATCTTATGGTTTGGATTGTATTTGCCTAGGGGTATTGTCGATATTTGGGAGATCAATAACCATGTTTGGGAATGACATGCTAATTGAGAAAACATACTTGTGAACTAGTGGTCTAGTGATGTGATATGTGTCTCCTATAAAGTGAGTTGGGATACAAATCATCACAAATGTAAAGTTTAATAGTATTTAGTTGTAAAGAAATTGTTGTTAAAAGGGTGAAAAATCTTGCTTTTTACTCGGTCACACTTAGAAGTCAATACGCTCAGAATAAACACTATACAAAAGAATGTATAACATGGATTGTTCTGAAGATTGTGTCAGTTTTGGTTATTATGTTTACAATAGAATATTGTTTGTGGTTTGCCCCTTGTTAAAGAGTTAAGGTTAGGTTTATTAGCATATGTAAAGTTTGTTAGTATAACGTGATTACGAGTAATCACCGTGTGGTCAATACTCTTGTTTACTCAAGAACAATCCTTCACCCAAACTGATAGACGAACCGTAAATAAGAAATAGAAAGTAAAGTAAAGTGTGTGTGTGGTGATAGTAAACACAAGAGTTTAAGTGGTTCGGTCAAGTTCGACCTACGTCCACTGTGAAGAGCTAGTCGTTTATTACTTTGGAGTTTACAAAGTGTTACAAGAATAACCTAGCTCTCTAGTACAAGTAGTAATTTTCGGATCCTTTGCAAAGGAGTTGATGTCTTCTATTTATAGTGGAAGTCGTGGGCTTTGGAAAAAGCCCACAAGGAGTCTTGGCTGGTTTGGGCCTTGCCCCGGCCAATATGCTTTTGGCCCATGAAATGGGCGGGAAAAGGCGAGTCCATACTGCTGACATCATCAGCGGTTGGAGCTGCTCTGTTCTGCGGACATGTGGCAACGTGTGATTGGTCGCCGGCGGCATGTCGTTCTGACACAGCATGGTTGACTTACCAGCTGGCATATGATGTGACGTCTGGCAGCAGGTAAGCATGTCTGTGCAGTACAGTGGAGGCAGCATGGTGGAAGCATAGGAGCAGTCACGTCACTGTTCATGTCAGTGGTTGTTTGACCACTGCGGACACGTGTCGCCCTCTGACTGGCGACATCTCTGATCTTCTGTGAGTGAATCTTCCTAACTTTTGATCTTCCGTACCTCGTACAAAAAGCTGGTGAGTTAAGGAATATTCAGCGCGTGGGCAGACGCGCGTGTTTACCTCTGGAGTGATGCGGATAAGACTGCCCCATGTACAGTCTTGTTCCCTCTGGCGGAGTAGTTTCCGCCTGATGGTTCCGCGGATTATCCTGAAGAGGGATAGGGATGCCGCCTCCGCAAGGATTAGGCTCCCTATCCCTTCAGTAATGGTCCTAAAGTTTATCAGGTATTATTATTCAAATAAAATGACTCGTTTGTGGATTTAGTCCATCTCTAACTTGTGATGTTAGATTATATTACTCTGTATCATTCATTGATCTTATTCCTAACATGCATCATCCTAATAAAACGAGCAACACATTTCTAAGGATTTAGGAATTATTTTTTTTCACTTATTTATTACTCCATTTCATGCAAACATGTATGTGTCAGTTGTAACAAACAGATAAGGCTTGATGATGTGCCCTCGCGTGTAGGCTAATTTTGGTTCAACGTGTGACTAGCCTGAGGCTTTTATATTGACTAGTGGGTAAACCCACGTGTTGCTACGGGATGAAAAACTAATTCCTTAGGACGTAAAATTCAGCCAAAATTTTTTATTTAACCAAGCTATAATATAAAAAATACTTGAAACAACATTATATAAGGATTCTCGTCTCAAATAAAAAGTAATGACATCAAGTTCTCATCTTGTGAAAACAATTAGGTTTGAAAACCACATCTAGATTTTAATAAGTGATGCCATGTCATATATGTATTATAACTATACATCAGAAGGAGAACGTGACTGGGTCATGAAGTGTCTTGAAGCAGCCATCGAAAGAATAGGTGAATCTCTGGTTGCCTTTGAAAAACAATCAGGCTATATCAATTATACTGGGTAAATCTCTAGGTCATGAACTTTGTTAAATGACAAGCTATGAAAACAGAAGTTAGGCTGTTAGGTAGCGTTTGGTATGATGGAATGGAAGGGTGAATGAAATTGACCATTACGAGGTAATGAAAAATAGTGTGTTTGGTTGGTTAAAGGAATAGAATCACTCATTCCACAAGGCATTTCATTCCCTCAAAACCATTCCATCCACCCCCCATGTTTTTTTTCATTCCATCCCTCATTCACCTTTTACTAACAACACCAAAACCCACCACCATTATCACCACCCACCACCGTTGCCGCCACCACCACCCACCACCGTCGCCCACCACCAATGCCGCCACCACCTACCACCGCCGTCACCACTTACCACCGTCATCGTCGTCATTGCCGCCACCAGCCACCACAGCCGCCATCCAACACCACCCACCGCCACCTCCACCACCTGCCACCGTCACTCACCACAATTTCCTTTACCCACCACTACCGCCGCCACCCATCACCGTCACTACTCACCATCATCACCCACCCACCATCACCTCCATCCACCTCCACCTCCACCCATCGCCATCGTTGCACCACCCACCACCGCCATTACTCACCATCGTCGCCCACCCACCATCACGATCGTCCACCTCCACCTTCCACCGTCACTACCACCGTCGCCGCCACCCACCACCGCCACTATCGCCACATATCACCGCCACCGACCACCACCCACCACAACCACTCACCTCCGATTTTATTCATTCGTCTCTTCCTGCCTATGGAACAACTCAAAGTAATGTTTTGTTTCATTCCTACATGGCAACCAAACAAGACATGGAATGGTAATGATTCATTCCATTACCTTGTCCATTCCATTACCTCATCCATTCTATTCCCCCTCCATTCCATCACTTCATACCAAACAGAACCTTAGGGAAAGACATAACTAAAACAAACACTAACCAGTTGAAATGGGTGGGTTGCTACCTGTTGACTTGATGCTGCAACACCCACTATAATTGATGTTCCCCATCCCTGTGTTTATAAAACCTGGTTTTCTATTCATAGAAACTTTGACAAACATGAGATTATCATATATGATACAGAAAAAACCATTAACAAGATAAATAGGCTACCTTGTGATAGCACTCCAAAGCAGCCCTCATTATGGAACAAGTTGTGATACATTCGAAATTTAGCTAATAGCGTTCGTTAGAAGAGATTGGTCAAATACAAGTAACCATCACGGTGTGGCCTATGTTTTCGATCCCTTTGTTAAGTAGAAAAAGAAGGTTATCTTCTAGCTTACAAGAAAAGTTTCATCTATACCTAATGATACGGGTAACGACCAATTGTACTGGACACGATGCCCAAATCCCAATATTCTGTTGTAAAGTGGTCAAATAAGTGTTCAAAAAGGCCTGTGATATTGCATTTTGGAAGAGGGCAGACTTTGCCCATGTGTTATTACATTAGTATGATCGTCCATGCTTGAGAAATCCATTGTGCTATTGTATCCGTAGACTTCGGTCTTGGATGGAAGGGTATTCTCGTCTTTGTAAGTGAGAGCCTCATTCCCTTAAATCTATCACAGGTTACATAGTCGAAAAACATTAATATAAGCACATCTTTTTTTTTTTAACAATTTTATAGAGTGAAACATAATAACAAACAGTAGTGATATAAGTTTACCATATTTTCTTTATTTAGAAGCATAATAATGCGATTAGCTCTATTTGCCAATGGAAGCACACCACCATTAGCCTTCTCAACAAGCACGGTCAACCCAAAAATTCTGTCATTGCAAACCACATGCACAAGGACATAAATTAACAAAGGTAATCATTATTAACTTATTATTATCTTGGAGGTAACTAACTACTTGAGACATCAAATTCATCAATTTACTTAAAATTTTATATCTAGCTAGCCAAATCGGTACACTAAATAAAGACCAAGTATGAAACAATTTAAATAGTTTGAACTTTGAAGTGACACAGGAAGATCAAGTTCTGAGCAAATAAACCGGATTATCTCCCCGATCAATGCACATCCAGAAAACTTGTTTACGGTCACCGCAATGGCAAATCTGTTGTTTATGTCACAATATGCGGTAGATCCACTTGCACGAGGGTGAACGAACCCAAGTATAGAACCAGCTAGCGTGAGATACCTACAAAATCCCAACCCGAACATCCCATTTGAGAATATTAAATTCTTATAATCTCCGTTCCCCAAAAAGGCATCATAAATTTTCTCTTTAGGGCTATCAAAGATTTTAGTTTCCATCCCATCAGTTGTGTCCACTTTGTTTTCATCATTCTTGTGGACAGGGGTGGCGAGGCTGGACTACGCCGCCATCCACAAGAGCAGAATAGAAGCGAGCCATTGTACGAGCCGAGAAGAGTCCATTGACACCAGGTACTATTGCACAGCGGTCATCAAGCGCATTACACAACTCAACAAGGTTTGTAATCGTGCTGATTGTTAATGAGGAAGGTATGGAGGTCGAGCTTGCAGGGTTGGCTGTTGGGTCTACTCTATTAAGTTCATCTGTATCTATTGCAAACGTTGCAATACGAGATTCCACACATGCAAGTAGCATAAAAAGAAACTTCTTTTACAAATTACTGAAGCCATTTTAGTGAGTTGTTAGTTCAATGTTGTACATACCGGGAGGAATCTCTATATAAAGCTCACCTTCAATGTTAAGCAGTAAAGCAAAAGCTTCCTCAAGAAAATCCTAAAATTTCTTCCCGGACGCATGTCGCGTACGCATACACATACATTATTCATAATAATGAAATAACTTTAAGCGGTTTACGGGTATTATACCTCAATGATTCCACCACATAGCCAACCATAAGATAAATAATGATACAACTGCTCACTACCCCGGTTCAGTCTCATGTGCAAACATAGTAATGCGTTTTAAACACTCGTCCCAATCACAAAATAAAGTAAGATCTTCAGTAACGCCAGCGAAAGCGTGGTGTAGACTAGATATATGATTAAGTATTTGATTAATCTGCAGGAAAAAAACAATATAAAACTGATTATATGATCCATGCAAAACAATTATATAAAACTGTATTTGTATAATCAAACATAAGCAGGATGTGTTTGCCAGCAATATAAAAATTGTAAAACTCATATCAAAGCACCCTTTTAATCACTAATGTAATTCTTCTGCGGGAAACATAACGAATTTGGGATCAAGAAAACCTTTATTTGATCTTTCCCATTTGTACCAAACTCCGGCCAAATATTTGCAACGTTTTCGTCAAGCTTCAGTTTCCTACAATGAATATACATACATATTACTTGCTATTTCATTCCACAACATAGCACCACATAGGCGAAGAAGACATACCCTTTATCAGCTAGCCAATGTACCATTCCAGCTGTGACCCCCTTTGTAGTAGAGTAAACCGGAAACAAGCTATCAGGCTGAACTGTACGCGGATCATGTTTTCCCAGCACTCCTGCTGCAATATCGATTATTTACTTGTCAACCATCATCTTTAACCACCTTTAAATACATCATCTCTTATATACATCACTGATTATCATTATCATGGCTAGTAAACGAACAAGGAGGGAATCTCGGAAGGTACCTGATGACACCAGATTCCTAATCCGACATGCACAGTGTCACTAAATGTACCGGTAGGACATGGTTGGGAAAAACGACAACTGTAGCTCGATTATATACGGTTTTCCAATCATCAATCAGCTGAAATTGGCCATTTCAGGTAATCCAGCTTCTTAAAAACCACAAATCTTGCAAATCTTGATTTGGGTCTTTGCCCAAATGAACTGTTTCTTTCATTTCTTGATAAAGATTTTAATAAAGGCTCTCTTTTTAATGGCAACACTCCATTTTCAAGAGACCCCATTTTACATTCCCACTAATTGATGACACAATTAATCAATTTTTTTCATTTTTTTACATCATAAACTCAAATCAGTACATAAAAAGGATTACCTTTTTGCTAAAATTAAGATTAAATAATGTAATTAAGAATAAAACGAATAAATTGCAACAATCAGTCGATAATCGCTGCACTGAACACAATTTTATCTTTATACTATTGATTCAGAACAAAACGAATAAATTGCAACAATCAGTTCATCATGATAATATAATATAGAATGCAAATGGCATGTATAGAATACCTGAATCAGAGCAGTGAAGACTACATACATCACATACAAATATGTAATACGGATTGAAACATTAAGTTAGATTGTTATAATGTATAATAGATCACAAAAAAATTAATAATAATAACAATAATAATAATTAAGCAACAAGAAAGATTCATAAAACCAAAACTTAATCCTGACAAAGGCATAAGGCCTTTTTCATACAAAAGGTTTCAATTTTCTTTAACAAAATAATATTAACTTACTTGCTAGTAGCCAACACCATTACGGTACCAATTATTTTTCTTATGTGAATCACCAAATTCTTCTCTCCAAGTTTCATCTAGAGATTGAAGAAGATGAGAGCCTTCGTTGAAGAACTGATGTTTCATAAACCTTGAATTGATGATTATTGAAAGTTTGAAGATGATTATTAGGGTTATATTCGATTCAGGCAGGAGCTGAAGGGATTTGAACATCGGTTTTAGTCTGTTAGGCTTCCAAGGAGGGTAGGGATGAAAGATTGTAAAAGTGTTTTCGTATTGTAAATGAGGAGGTGTGTAAAATGTCTATATTACCTTTTTAAGTGTTTTAATTGTCACAACTATCCCCATTATACCCTTAAATTTCTTGCTTAAATATGTTGTACATGTTGCTTATTAAGTTATACGAAAATAAAAATGACTATATTGTACATCACTCCTCCTTTATAATGTATATTATAGATATAACTCTGCCTTTACAAATAGGGAGGAAATCCTAATGTGAGGTCATTCACTCTACGTCAACCCTCACTCCGTCCTTGTCTAAGCTATGCTTGACAAACACATAATCTTCATCTATCTCTACATGTAGATAACGAGGTACGTATATTTGACTATTTGAGGATCATACGATAAAAATGTTACCCCGACTATAGATATAATGACCCTTGCCTATCTTTTGCATCAGGGGCAAGGGCGGATCTAGGGTATTGGTAGCGGTAGAGCCCGCTACCCCTCAACTTTTTTGGCAGTGTAATTTTTTTTTCCTTTTTTACGTTTTTTGTATTACGTTACCTTTGAAAGTTACGTAACGTTACTCCTGAAATTTTGATCTAGAACCTTTACTGTTAGGGGGGACAAACTCTTTGACTTGGGCTAAATTTTCTGTGAAAGCCTTAAACTCAAAATAAAACATATTTTACTATACTTCAATAATACAATAATATTATAGTAAATCGATGTTGTAGTTAATACTTAACTAGGCGATGTAAAGAAAATGATAAATTATTTTAATATTCCTCAATTGATTTTTTCTTTACTTTAATAATATCTAAATTCATTTGTTTCGAATAGGGGTGTAAACGAGCCGAGCCGAGCCCGAGCCTGACTGGGCTCGGCTCGGCTCGGGCTCATTAAGGTTTTGTGAAGCTCGAGCTCGAGCTCGGCTCGGTTCGAGCCTACAATCTTGAGCTCGAGCTCGGCTCGCTAGTAAAATCCAAAGCTCGAGCTCGGCTCGGCTCGAGGTGATTTGAGAATCTCAAACGAGCTCAAAAGCTCGGCTCGAGCTCGCAAAAGCTCGGCTCGAGCTCGCAAAAGCTCGGCTATAACTTAGGCTCGCGAGCCCAATCGTTAAGGCTATGACTTAGGCTCGGCTGTAACTTAGGCTCGGGCTCGGGTTCGGGCTCTAGCTCGTTAAGGCTCGCGAGCCCAATCGAGCTTTGTATCTAGGGCTCGAGCTCGGGCTCGATAACTAAACGAGCCATATTTCAGGCTCGGACTCGGGCTCGGGCTCGTTAAGGCTCGACTCGTTCGAGCTTTTTACCGAGCCGATCCCGAGCCGCTACGTGTCATTTACACCCCTAATTTCGAATCATAATATGATACATTTTAAGTGAAATATTTACAATTATTCAAATCAACGTTTATGGAATATCAAAATTGTCACTTGTCAGAAAACCAAACTATTTAATATATAAATCCAGTTCGCTATCATACTTTAACAATAACAATAAATAATTTTAACAAGTCGCCATCTATAACATGACACTCTTGTCTCTTTTAAGCTTCCACTAACTCCTTTAAGGTACGGTTCTTTCTTTGTTATGTACTCGCTAAGTTTGTCGGTCAAATCACTTTTGCGTAATGACCCGACGGTTCACCCATCTTTCCGTTTCATTCAAGTAGGTCTTACATCTTCGTTGAGGTCCAGCATCGGCGTACTAGTTGCGAATATGAATGATTATGAAGCATTTATTAACAGTTTTAGCTCAATTACACCTTATTATAAGACTAATTATGATTATCAATATCCTTTTGGACATATCATGGCTTTGTTTTTGGGTTTTCCTTTCGTTTGCTACATCGAGTGCTGGTACCATAATGAATTGAACTAATGCCGACCGAATTACCGCTCCGTAGACACAGTTCCGCGAATAATCGAACAAATTCCAACCGAACAACATCTGTAAGGCTATCAGAATTATCTGTCGATGTAAAAACGCGTAGATATCCTTTTGAGACTATCACGACTTTATTTTTTGGTTTTTTTCTTCTAATTGCTATAGCGAGTATCTTTATCATAACATGGAAAGCCCACTAGTTTGTATGATTTTATCAAACATACATTTGAGATACAATACATATTTTCCAAATTCAATGTGTTAAATAAATTTATTTTATTCTAATTCTTATTAAATTAAAATCTAAATGTGTTAAATCAAGCACGAAATTCAAGGTTGTTTAAGTATGAGCTCGAGTGCTCGACTCTTTTATTTGACATAGCTCGAGCTCTTTTCGAGCTATATATCTAAATTTTGAGTTTGGTTAGTGAAAAAAGTTCTTGATCTTGTTGGCTTGGGATTGACTTGTTAATCATTAGTTATATACATATATAAGTATTTTTAACATCTATTCTATATATCTAATAAAGGAGTAACTATTACTGAGGTGACATCTCTAGATGGCCTCCATACTATCCATTTAACTTACCCATGGGTTAAAAACCCGATCCATGATACCAGATTCTAACCCGGTAACCTGAGAATAAATACCCTAATACTCAATTAAACATAACCGTGTAATCCTCTAATGATCCATTCTTATTCAAATCCTTTTGTCCACAAACCCTAACTCCTCTTCTGCTCTCTCTCTCTCTCTCTGTCTAGCATCTTATCTGATTCTGTTTGAATATCTTCAATCATAACACAAGATTAGTGTTCCTCTGATTCAAGGTATGATTCTGCATTTCATTTTATAGATTCATTTTTCTATTTACGGTTTAATGTTGCTTTCAATCATTTGTTTTTCATTTTAAGAACCCTAGACTCCAATACAACGCTTCTCAATAATCGACATCAGGTATGGATTTTCTTGTGTTGCATCTTTTCTATTATCATCATTTATCGATTCTAAAGTATTGTTGTTAGTTTTTTGAGATTCGACTTAAACGATTCTATATTTTCCAGATTTGTTTTGTGATTATGTTAACCTGTTTATATATATTTTCTAGTTATTGATAACCTTTCAGTTTAATGGATTCTGGATTTTTCATTGAGGAGTTTGCTTCAATATAAAAGACCATAAGTCTGTGCAACTCGATGAGGTAAATATGGCCGATTCATACCTCGGAATTACTACCCCAATATATTTTTTTATTTAAAGAAAACAAAATGCATATATTATTAACTTAAATTATTTGATCTTGTATGTAGTAGTTAAATTGTTTCTAAATGACATTACCAATCTCGAGTAATCCTATGCATTTACTAGATAAGATACTGTCTTCTCTTTTTATAAGATTGCTGATTGTATATTTGTTGTTTATCAAATGACTAACATGGATTCTGGATTTTTAATTTAGGATTTTGCTTCAATACATTTCTGTTGTTGATAACGTGTTTTGTCCCGATCTGGTTTTTTAGTCGAGGTTTTTAGGTTTTGACTTAAACGACTCTATATTTTCTAGATCTGTTTTTAAATTGTTGTTGTCATTAATTTGATTTTCAAGATCTATTTTTGTGATTATGTTAAATATTTACTTTCTTTTTGTTTTAAAATGTTATAGGGAAATATGTAGTTGTTTATATCTTTGTTGCACTTTCGTAAGTTCTATAATAGTGTTCTTGAGAATTACTAACTTTTGGTCCTTCATAATTTTTTGGGAATGTTTGAGAGTATGGATCCGAATAGAAAGGGATTCGGAATTAAGATTTGGAAATCGGACCCTTTTTTCGAAATTCAAATTGATTGGAATATTGAATATCTTTCCTAATTTTGAGACTACAATCTTGGAAATTTTATTGAGCATTAAAGTTGGGTCGATTACATTGAATGCATTAACTATTGGTTGACCAAGAAACTTAGGCGCCAAGCAAAATTTTTTCAAAAAATTATAAAGGCGTCGGGTTTATAATAATTCATGTTTCTTTTATTACTTTTTTTGTCATGTTTATTTTTAAGTAAGCGTGTTTAATATTTGTTTTTTAATACTGCTCGATAATTATGGATCTAAAATAATTATGGATCTTTTAATTTTGAATTATTAGTTTCCTAAGTTTGTTTCACATATTTGAAAAGGTAGTAAATATCCTTGAATGCATTAATTATTGGTTGACCAAGAAACTTAGGCGCCAAACATAATTTTTTCATAAATTATAAAGAAGTCGGGTTTATAATAATTCATGTTTCTTTTATTACTTCTTTTTGTCATGTTTATTTTTAAGTCAGCGTGTTTAATATTTGCTTTTTTTAAGACTGCTCAAAAAGCTTTTTCTACTACAAATGTAATGTTGTAATTGAATATGAAAATTGAAATGAGACAAATGCTATTGTTTTTTTGGCACACCAATGTCAAATGTAATGTTGTAATTGCTTAGGTACATGTTCACTTTGTTTTTTTTTTTTGGATCCTTCATCAGAGACATCAACAATCCATGCATTTCTCTTCCGCCGGAGCTCTTGGTTTTTGTTAACTGTGAGGTAATGTTTCTCACTCTCTGTTTCTCTCTTCTCAAAAGTAAACCCCAAAATATTAAACATATATATTTTTTTCCCCAAAATATTAAACATATATATATTTTTTAATTTGATTGCTCGATGTGTTTATAATCAAATTGATGAAGATTTGGGGTAATTCTGCTAATTTTGCAATTCACATCTGAATCTTACAGATTTGCCAAAATAAGGATTTCTTTTCGGTTAACTATGAATTTCTGAAGAACAAACTAATTTAATGGTGAGAGGTGAAACTAATTGCACTTACTTGAGTTTAATTTGAACCGACTATGCCTTGATTTTTTTTAGATTTGCGCTGATACCATGTATTCCATGATATTAAAAAAAGATATTCCAACTAATGTTGTTCTAGGTTTTTTTTTGGTTTTTTTATATGTTTTTTAGTAACTTTTACATGTATATATCGCTAATCTAACATGAACCAGGTTCAGTTCCAACTAAAATTTCAATTTGACCCATTATTTTTATCTTATGATGTTACTTTTTTTGGACTCTTTTTTGGGTTTAAATGAGTAGAGCATCAGGTGTTCAATGAAATGCGTCAAAGAAATTATTCGGTTTATTATTGGTATGTTAACATAGTGATTAATGGGTACTTAGATTGGTTAACTTACTCATTGATAATTTGATTATTATATTCGATGAAATGTGTCAAAGAAATTGTTTAGTTTATTCTTGATCCCACCTATAATGTTGGGTTTATCACTTAAAAATATGTTTAATAATACAAAAGTACAAAATAAATCTCAAAATAATTTAACATAAATAAAAGAATAATTGTATTTGTTTTCTAAAATAAGTTGATTACAAATTTAAGTATTAAGCATAATCCTTTGTAATTTTGAAGTATATAATTTTCAGCAATTAAACTTTCTTAAATTTTGCTTATGTCAGTTCAGAAAATTACCATATTAATTTAATGAAACGATAGACAAGTAATTTGCTTTTAAAATTGAAATATCATAGTTCAGCACTGACAACAATGCTTACTCTTTTACTAATAAACATCTTCATTCTCACATTCAAAAGTAAGTTCGGAAATAATCATTTTTATTGTTCTTAATTACCTTATCTTTTGTTTGCAGTTGTCCTTATTTCCCTCAAATATGTTGTTGCCGGTATGGATGTGCTTTCTAAGGCAGGTTAGTTGCTTTTGGCCTCAATTGAACCTTCTTATATTCTAATATTGATTCATTATGTCTCTTATCTGAGAGTAGGGTATTACAAAAAAAACAAAAACAAAAAAACTTTTCTTCTTTTGATATTTCTCTTATACAATATTTTTCTCCTATTGATATGTTTTCTTCTTTTGTTAAAGCAACTATATATTGCATTGTTTCCATGTACTTTAAATCAATATGAATGGACAGTTGAAGTTATAGGCGTGACAGGTTTTTACAATGTGAGTGGTTGATTTTCGCGATGGTTAAGTTTTGCATCCGAATGGCTAACAAGGTGCAAAAGGCCAATTAGATCATCTGAAGGCACTAGGGGCGTGTACTTTTAATTTGGATCTTCAAAAATGGGGAGGTAATATTTCAATCTAACCATCATTCTACAAAAAAAATGCCAATTAAGATGATCATTTCTCCAACATATGGATGTGTTTTTCTGCAGAATTTTGGTTCATTGCCTTCTCCAAAAAGAGATTTAGTGTATTTGCCATGTCATCTGTTGCAAATAAGGCATCAACTTTCATTCCAGCAGCTTCAATATTTTTGCCTGAAGCAATAAGGAAGCAGGTACTGGATTTTGTATTCATTTAACCAGTTTTCCATATACAAAATGCAATTAATTTATGTCTGAGCGCATATGTTACTAATTGAGAATACATGCCTTGTGCTCATATATTAAAGAGGATTAGAAAATAGGGCAGATGTAATCATTTTATAAGCTGGAAGACGTATTGTAACACCGAGATATTTTCTTTAAGAAACATAATGTGATTGTATTTTGCATTAAAAGGTATATTTGTAGTGTAAGGTACATTTAGCTGACAAGTGGATCCTATTTAAAAAATGAATGTTGATTAAACAAGTCATTTTTATTACATGTTAAATCAATTTGGGTTGAATTTACCTACGATAATTTAAAACAAAAATACTAAAAAAACATGGGTATCTTGAAATTGATCCTTTAAACCTAGCCTTCTCCCCATTTGGATCCACATATCTCTCAATCAAGAACTTAAATTTTGTTTTTCCTTCTTTTGCTGCAAGTAATCAGAATCAAAGACATTTTGTTCTTTTGTATTATGTAACTTTCAACATATAAAACAACTTTTATACTACAATCTTTATAGGAAGGTACATTATCTATTGTTGTGTTCCTTATGTCTTAATTTGTTGGATCACATAAAGCTATTGTCATTGCATCATTACATCTTTCTATCAAAATTTGTTTAGCTGTAAAGTTGTGATATGTATTTTTTTTCATAACCATTGTTGTGATATGTGGATGCCTTTATGCATTTTTTCTGGTTGCTTTTATTAGTTATAGAATGAGGTCGTGAATTGTGATATTGAGTTGTGATTTTGTTAGTACAAACGGACAAACTTGAAGATGCTAAATTTATTCAAACAGGTGGATCGTTCATTAATTACTATTTGGTAACTCAGAAGCTGTGTTGGTCATTAAAAAAAAGCTATGTGCGGTTTGTTAATTCTTGTACCTGTTAGAAAGGATGGGTCCAGGTATACCCTGGCTCAAACAGTTTCTCTACATAGATTTGAAGAATTTTGTGAACAGTTAGTTTGTCAAATGACTAAAAAATTTAGTTTTTAATAATAACTTAAATTTCAACAAACAAATTTAAGAGGTTTTTCTCGGTCAACCCTAACTTTTTTATAGTTTTACATGCGGAAAAAGTGCTGATAAACATGTCTCATTATGCAATACGAGATTAACTGATCTTCAAGTTTGTTTGTCTGTTTGAATTTCTTATTTATCATGTGTTAGGCCTGGTAATGTTCCTTAAAGAGCTCATGTACATCAGTGGGAGATTAAGCTCCTTAGTTTTGAAATGCAAAAGGTAAACAAAGTTATGGTGTTTATTTTCCATGCATGCAATACACGTGAGGATATGCTAAATGTTGCTTGTCATTATGAATATACAATATTCTTATTTCACTCATTAGTGTAATCCCTCCGCCATTTTTAGTATTATTTGGCTTATGATGTTCGTTGTACTTCTATATCTATGTTACTAATCACTACTTAAGTTAAAGCTTTCTAATACCCTCTATATAGTATAGATGGTATTGTAGTAGTTCACTTCGAAAAGGAGCCTATTCATTTTATTCAGGTGTGAAAATATTTTTTATAGTTCAACATATTTTTATTTTCTTGTAAAAGTGACTGTGTTCAAATTTGATATGGATAGTTAAGTTTTCAAGGAGTGATATCATCATGGGAAAGGTTTTGATTTAATTTGATTCCTGTTTTTAAAGTAGCTTTGGCTTAAATCATCACTGCTTTGGTATATATATGCTACATAGCTAGTCACCACACTAAGTAGGCGCATTACTTCCTATTTTTTAGTCATACGATTATGTATGAAGAAAATTAGTGGTTACGTTGAGAATAATAAGGAATATAATAGATGTAGGTGTTGATTATGCAAAAGATGAAAATAATATATAAGAACAATACAATACATTAAATCCAAGTTTGAACTTCAATGTGAATGGACCATATCAAATTTAAATTTTAGTGCCCAGCAATTCGCATGTGACGACAAATTTAAATTTGGTTCCTCTAAGTTGAACATAGACTTGTGAACTTAGTTAATTTAGATTGTAGGAGTAAGCCAAGCTTGAGTGATTTTAGTGCCCACCAAAATTGCATTTGACAAGTAGTTTAAATTTGGTTCCTCTAAGTTGGAACATATACTTCTGAACTTTGTTACTTTAGATTGTAGGAGTAAAGGCGAGGCTGCAATATCCCAATTTTTAAAAAAAAAAAATTTACAGATTTGAATCTATATAAGTTTCAATAAGGAATTGGAAAAGACCTCCTGCCACTGTCGCTGATATAGCAGCCAGGAACGACTTGGAAACAGAGTTGCTGCAATGTGTTTTATCAACGGGTCGAGACAGCTGGGTTTGGAACGATTGCAAGTGTATTGTTTTCTCTGTTGCAGGTGCAAAATCATGGCTGCAGGGATCGGACAGTAATGCGGATCGCTGCGCATTCAATTAGAGTAAGTGGATTCCGAGTAAAATGAATATATTCATGTGGAGAGCGTGTTTAAATTGGCTTCCAACAAAGGTAGCGTTAAGGGCTAGAAACGTGCAGATCCCAGATTCATTATGTTCGTTATGTGGGGACAGTGATGAAACGACGGAACATATTCTCACTGGATGCGCTTTCGTGATTGGAGTATGGGCTGCAGTATCAGCTTGGTGCAGATTGCCTAACTTTTTTCCTTCTCGACAATGGATCTTGCGTCTGCACAGGCTCTGCAACATTGGCCGATTAATAAGAAGACTATTGTGCAAGGTATTATTTTTATTGCTGCGTGGAGAGTGTGGAAGGCGCGGAACGAGAAGACGTTTTCGAACAAGGCTCCTAAAGTGGCGGCTATTATCTCGGACATAAAGGCGTTGGGCTTTTTATGGTTTAAGAATAGGGCAAAATGGGGTTCGGCGGATTGGGATAAATGGTGTAAATTTGACATTATGCAATTTGTATGTTGGTTTTTTGGGGTAGTATTCCGCTTTGAAATTCTATCCCGTTTGGTGTTGAATGAAAGTCGATTTTTCAAAAAAAAAAATTTTTAAAAATATAATAAAATAAGTTTCAATAGGGATGTATGTTTTTTTAGGAAATGCATGTATTGGAATTTATATTTCGAACCGATGTACAGATTGAGTGGATTTTGACATTTAATGACATCAGGCCTCATTTTGAAACAATTTTGTTTCAAAACTCCCATGGTTAAAAAGGGTGAGGCGCACGCTTTGAGGTGCGCCTCGTGGTGTTGTTATGTACGTGAGCCTCATAGGGCTTTGGCGGTAACGAAAACTGCACCTAGGGGTTTTTTTTTTTTTTTTTTTTTTTTGTGTTTTAGACTTTTTGTGTCAATTTCAAGCATGTATTTTCCATACTTATAAAAACCAAGTTACATCTGGATAATGGGTAAGCGAGCAACAAGCTGCGCCGCTATCCCTTTCAAGCATCAGTTCCTATTTATGATGGGCTTACGCATCAGTTCGCCTCGAGGAGTATGCCTCCCGTGGCAAAGGGAAAACACCTCGAGGCATGGTTCCGTACTTTTAAACCTTGAAATCTCCTTTTACCATACTCTTCATTTGGTTAGGATGGAAATGGGTGATAAAGGATTCAGCTATGACATTGTTGAGGAAATCACTAATGCCTTGATAAAATTTGAACTTTTTGCACCTAAATTTTCAATAAGTATTTACGTATGGACAGGTATATGTTGCATTATCAAGAGTCAAGAGTACAACATGATAACCAAACATCGAATATTGTGTACAATAAAATATTTGGGGGTTTTATTAAAAAAAATCAAACATTTGTTATCTTTTGCTATTTATAATGTAAAAAGTAATTTCATTCCCATATTTATCAATTAATGGATTATGTGTTTTATTTTGTTTTTCCCGCGTAATTATCGTAAACTTCTTGGACGAACAAGGGTTAGATATTATGTAATTTTTAACCTTCAAGTATTTACTAAATCAAATATACTTTTTCATATCTGTTGCTTTTCATTTGATCTAAAATCAAATATACTTTAATGTAAAAATGCATAAGTCAATTTGACAAATTAAAATGGTTGGCTAAAACGACGATTTAACTAATCTTTAAAGTAATACATCCAGCCCTTATCTTTCAGATATTTAACTTGGAAGTCAACCACATTCTCAGAATTCATTAGTCCTTTAATGATTTGGTTGCACCGATTACTCAATGGGTTCATATCTGATTACTCAATGGGTTCATATCTTATTATACAAATATACATTTGTTCATATACATATTTTTCAAGTTACAAATAAAGAACTTTATACTGTTTGTTGTCATCTAACATATTAAGTACTACTATCGAACATATAGGTGTATATATGTTATAACCTGGCATGTAATGACATGTTATATGGTTTTTCATTTTACTTGTGGATCTTCCGGGTGTACACCCGAGACTCTAACCTAGTATATTTATAATCGTATATCAGGAAGTAATGTTTATTATTATATGTGTTTACTATCGTGTTTACATTGTTATTAAAAATTATTAAACTTAAACAATATGTCCCGTAAGAGACATTTTTCGTCACATCAGCGTCATAACGCTCATTCAAAAAATGTGTAATGGGTACAACAACAACAACCAAGCCCAGTAAATCCCACAGATAGCAAAGCTATTGGTAGGGTCTGGGAGGGTGAGATGTAGGCAGGCCTTACCTCTACCCCTAGGGATAGAGAGACTGCTTTTAGAGAAACCCTCTGCTAAAAAAAACAAAAGAAAAAGAAAAGACGTAGACACATACTCAAAACATCTTAAACATTGCACTGAAAGAATAGACAGCTATACCATCATAAACACTTATAGACAAACATACACGAGGGAACATATGTATAATTCACCTACCGACAAATAAAAACTAAGACCACACGATACACCTAAAATGCATTCTCCCATGCCCTAGTAGTCCTTAACTTTAATCCTATGCCTCCATATACCCCTATCATGGACCATGTCCTCAGAGAGGTGCAACTCCAGTAAATCTTCTCTAACCCGCTCGTCCCAAGTCAATTTTGGTTTGCCTCTACTCTTCCTGCCTTCCACGGTGAGACCTTCTACCACTCTAATTGGCTCCGTTAGCTGTCTCCTCTTCACATGCCCAAACCATCTCAACCTCCCCTCTTTTACCTTATCTGAGATACTAGCTACTCTCAATCTATCCCTGAAAACCTCATTTCTTATCTTGTCTAATCGAGTGTGTCCGCACATCCACCTCAACATCCTCATCTCAGCTACCTCCATCTTCCATGCTTGTATTTTCTTGATTGCCCAACATTCAGAGCCATATAACATAGCTGGTCTAATTGCTATCCTATAAAACTTCCCTTTAATTTAGATGGAAACCTTTTATCGCACAAAACCCCCGTAACTGCTCTCCACCTACACCATCCAACTTGGATGCGATGGGCTACGTCACTATCTAAATCTCCATACCTTTGTACAAACGATCCTAAATACTTATAAAATGTGTAATGGATAACACACCTTAATGTCCTTTCAATTGTTACTTTGTTAAAATATTAGAAATAATAGTTCCTAATCCACTTTTATTGTTTTTTTTTTGTTAATTTTGTGTTACATGATATATTGTACTAATGGAGATAGCTGGTGATGGTTGTTGGGCTAGCTGATGATGGATGTTGGGCTAAAAAGATTTTGGACCTGCATTGGGCTTATAATATTGAAGGAAAGAGTTTACTGGGCCTTGGGCCTTGGTGTAACACCGGCCCAGTCCTACTGGTTGCCAGGTCATCAATCCTGGTTATATAATCAGGACTTAATCTCAGCCATATGATCAAGAAACACAAATAAATTTCAGCCGTTAACTTTGTGTTTCTTGTTGAAGCTTCCATTGTCAGTATAAAAGGCTTTCTTCACAACCTGTGATTACTTTAGTTCACCTTTTGTTTTTTAGTCTTTGTTTTCTCGTGTAGTTCTCTCTGACAGTTTATCTTCTTGATACTTTTTCAGGTCTAGGGTTTGGTCATAGTTTTGATTCTTAGCCTTTTTGTTAGATCTTGTGAGTATTGTATCAGATCATTGTGTTATTGATCTAGAAGTTGTTTTAAGAGCTGTAGTGAGGATTTCTGTAATTTTGTATTTGATTGTTTGAGTTCAGTCAATCATTCTTGAGTTTGGTCATAATTTCTGTCACACCCCGCCCAGGCCGGGGCACTTACAGTGACCAATCGGCGCAAACTTAAAGCGGAAACATAATCTCATTACATAGCTTAAGTGTTTATTACAAGCCAGTGTGATCCAAGTACCACCAAGCTAAACTAAGCTCGATTATAATAAGATGAACCGTCTAAAGTATTCCAACTCTCAGCTAGGAACTCTCATTTCTTACATCATCAACCTGTGATACATGCTCGAGTAATAAAAATACGTCAGCACACAGATGGTGAGTCACCTAAACCGACTCATCAGTAAAACACCCCATAAACAATTTTATTGATCAAGTATGAGCTCCTTGCACGTCACCATAATCATATATCCGCCCTACGCATTATATATTCACACATACAGCGTAAACACACCCATATAGCTGTACGTGTATGTCCACGCATGGAAAATATAATTATCATTATAATATATATAACACCTTGGATGCCACACCTATGGTTCGATGCATATACATGATCAATCACCATCAAAACAGTTTTATGAGCAAGTATCACGTTTTGAAAATAGTTTAAGTAACTCACCTCTTTATCAACCTTTTTTGCAATCGACAACGCTAATACAAGGTAATATCTTAGGGTCCTGATACAATTATACCACCCTAGGTTAAGTAACAGGACACCAAACTAATTATTATTACAGTTAGATATTGGTTAACGCTACCTTATTTAAGCATGGATAATCAGTCCATACCTAACTAATGCTAAACTACCCAATACCCACCTCTAATAATAATCCTAACACCTAGAAATAATAACACTAATATAACTAATAGATAATACTAATAAGTAATTAACTAAATAGATAATTAAACACATACCTGATTCTTGTGTAAAAGAAAGTTGATATATGATCCCCAAATGAGTTTACATTTTCTATTTATAGACCATCATTAACCGACATAAGTCGACTAAGTTTGTATGTCGGTTCTAGCCGACTTCCATTTGAAGGAATCTTCACTCTTAAGATTATTAAAGTTATATACCCAATATACATATTCATGTATACACCCGTACACCTAGTCTTATGTTTTATTACTATAGATATTTATTATTTTATATGAATTAATATTTAGTATATGCTATTGTTATTATTTATATATCATTTGCACATAACGCACATACAGACAAGTACATATGTTCAGAATGATTTTTATTTAGTAAATTATTCCACATCTTAAAATAATAAAAGAAGTTATCTACCTGAATAATTTGAGGAAAACAAAGGTGAAATGTTTGAAGTCGAATATAATTGAACCGACTTTGTATGCCTATTCTTTTTACATGCCAAATTTCGTTGGCAAGTAAACTCATTTCTCTTAAAGATATTTCACATTCTTACATTTCTTATGCACATACGACACTTAGTTAATTTTTATAGTAATTATATTTATTATTATACTATTATAATTAATTAAGATGTTTCACTCATTTTCTCGTATAACTTTTTAAAATATAACGTTTTTTAAAGATTTCAAGTATACTGCTAAGACGAGTTAATTTTTACCTATGCGTCAACCTAAGTTTCATTAAGAACATAGTTCAGTTCAAAATTAACGATCTCTTATAATAGTAACCACTTGCCTAGATCTAATATCTCAAATAATCATGCTAACCATCACTTACTCGTTAACTAATTTTTAAATACACAATTATCCATCTTACCTGATATTGGTTCATTTTGACGGTTAATAACCCGTTTCATTCGCTAATAAATATGAACCAACACATTTTATTTATATAACAAAAATGGGATGTTACAATTTCTGACAATACCATAAAATCTGACATACTTTCCAATTTTTTTTCTCTTCATTCAGTGTTATACTAGAAACGCCTCTCCCTCTTATGCCCCTGTAAAGCCCACAAGGCTGTGTTGAGAACGTTATCAAACTCATTCACGCCCTTATATTACCCATTGGCCATTACACATGGTTTTCGACTTTGTTCAAACTCTTAATTAACCAGTATAAAATAGTTTGCGAGTGAATAGATTTGTATAAGTTACTTTTTACATCCATGACCTCTAAAAATGTATATAAAACGAAGTTAAGATAAAAGGGAAACTTTATCCCAACTACTAAATTATTTTTGACCGGCCAACAAACGATGTCCAGATTATTCGAGGTACCTATCAATTTGTTACAAAAGCACCATATTCGTCCCTGTGTGAAGACACGTTTTAGGTGTCCGCCCATAGGTAGCCATCAGTTATGGGGAAAACATGACCCCTCAGACTGAAGGGTGCACAAATCCCCCCCCCCCCCCCGGTCCCCTTATTTTTGCCCCGTCCCCATTCCCCACACCGCCCCTCCCCCGTTCTCGAGAACCCCCGTCCCCCTTAACATTTGGAACGAACCAATCACAATTTTTCTTTTTTTTCTTTTTTTTCTTTTTTTTTTTAAAAAAAAATCCAACGGCTAGTTTGTTTCAAACGGCTACTTTATTAAATTTTTTTTTGACCAAAACCAACAATATAAACCCAATCATCCAAATAAACCAACATAAATCAACCAAAACCAACATAAAAACACTCTACTTTCTTTAAAAAAAATACCAAACAATGTCATACCTACCAATGGTTGATTCCTCATCTTCGTCGAGCAAAGAAAACCGGGTTTTTGTGAACGCGGTTTGGGAAGCGGCACAATTAATCGTGGCGGAGGAAGACGAGGTGAGCTCGCAACCGCGACCTAGGCAAACGGCCATAAACAGAGACCGGGAGGGTAAGTGTATAATTTATCTTCAAATACATATTTAGAAACTTTATTTTTTAGAATTTATAATTTTTCTTCAAATATATTTTAGTAATTTGGTAACAACATACGTGTAGGTGCACACGAGCGATTAATCAGAGATTACTTTGCCGACCAACCGGTGTATACGGACGAGATGTTTATGCGGCGGTTCCGGATGAGCCGTCGATTGTTCGTACGTATTGCCAATGATTTGGCGAGTTGTGACCCGTATTTTACATTACGGCACGATGCTAGAGGCAAGCAGGGGTTCACAACTTATCAAAAATGCACGACAGCATTGCGGCAACTAGCTTACGGGACGGCATCCGACTCGTGAGATGAGTATTTACGGATGTCCGAAAGAACGTCACGTGATTGCTTGTATAAGTTTTCCAAGCGTGTTGTCAAGATCTACAGCAAAAAATATTTGAGAAAACCAAACTCGAACGAAATCCAGAAATTGTATCAGTTCCATCACAAAAAGCATGGTTTTCCAGGGATGCTTGGAAGCATCGATTGTATGCATTGGCCGTGGAGAAATTGCCCCAATGCATGGTGTGGCATGTTTTATCAAGGCGATCACGGTCATCCGACTATTATCTTAGAGGCTGCCGCGTCACAAGACTTGTGGATTTGGCATGCATTTTTTGGTGTTCCCGGCTCCAATAACGACCTTAATGTTCTTAACCAATCATTGGTGTTTGATGATGTTAGAAAAGGAACCGGTCCGGATTCAAAATTCACAGTTTCGGGGGTGGAGTACAAGCATGGGTATTATCTTGCGGATCGAATATACCCAACCTATTCTACACTTGTTAAAAGTATTAAGCACCCTCACGACGAAGAAAGAAAGAAATTTGCGAAGTTTCAAGAAGAGGCGCGAAAGGATATCGAGCGAACTTTTGGGGTTCTACAAGCAAAATGACACATCATCGCAAACCCGGCACGTGCTTTCACACAAAAAAAAACTACGTTATTGTATGTATGCTTGTATCTTGCTGCATAACATGATCATCGAAGACGAAGGCCGAGCTATTTGTGAGTTCGATGAAAATGCCGTGGAGGAGAATACTATTCCGGATGACCCAGCACAACAAGAGTTAAACGATTTCACGTTACGTAACGAACACATCCATCATCATCTACAAGCCGACTTGATCGAATATATATGGAACAACGGAATCGACGACTAGTATTTTACTATTTAATTTTAGGATGGTTTGTTATTTTTTTTTAATTTTTAGGATGATTTGTAGTTTTTTTTAAGAATGGTTTATAATTTTTTTAAATCTAGTATTTATTTGAATATTATTTTGTTTATTTGTTACTTTTATAAAACTAATTAAAATTAATATTTAGAAATAAATAATAATAATAAATGCTTGAGACATGGGTTTCTCATGTCTCCACACCCCACCTATGTCTCAAGAATGTTGAGACATCATTTTGATGAGGTGGCATCATAGGTGGCATGGAGACATGACCTTTTTCATGTCTCCACACCTCATAGCCTCACCCGCCCGAAGACACGACAATGGAAGATCAATAAAACCCGGTGAGCTCAAGAATCAAATCTGACCCCTTAAGAAAGCTAGGCTCTATACATCATTTCTCATCCTAGTTCACTCGAAGGGTGGGGCCAACTACTAAATAGAACGTGATTCATAGGGTCCTTCACGGGTAGCTAAGTTGGTGAATGGACCAGGGATCTCTCTTGGAGGTCTCAGGTTCGATTCCCACAAAGGACATAATGAGAAATGATGGATGACTAATGGCCTATGGTCATGAGTTCGAGTCCTGATCTCGCCAGGTTTTACCGGTTCACTACTGTCGTGCCTTCGGACGGGTATGTGGGTCGGGTTTTCCCTGGAAGCGGGCTGTCAGACGGGCTAGGGGCTTCGTGCGTCCGGGGTGGGCCGGGCTGTGCCCCTGTCTTTGCCACTGGGGGGCCACGTACGAAGTACTCAGCGTTGTTAGTTGGCCGTTAAAAAAAAAAAGGAACGTGATTCATAGCATTAAATTTCATTAGATTAAAAAGGCATAATGATAGCGATTGGTGGATGGAAAAATTTAAGGAAGCTGTCCAATTTATGGTTTCATTCATTCACGTGCCTACATCTCTTCTTTACCTTACTCATGAAGTCAAAGACTAGCGAGATACTAGCGAAACACCAACACATACAAGCAAAAGGAAACCAACACAGCATACAAGCAGCCTAATCACCATACAACTTTGTACAATTTAAAGCCCTTCCAAATGTTCCAATTCAGCTTTGCACACTGAAGAAGTTACTAATATTTATTTGAGAAAGTATTGGGTATAAAGTCCCTTAAGATACAAAGTGTAAGAAGCCACAAAATGCTGCCACGTGGAACTTGTCTGTTATATCACAACAACTGATGAGAGGGGTAATATTGACACTTGCATCAATCAATAAATGACATTCAAAATCATGATTTAATAAATCCCTGTTTTATCATTTCATCATAAAACAAAATTTCATAACTGATTACACGATTTTCCTCATCAATTCATACTTTATTCAAAACTATAATCGCATTCCGTCTATATCGTTCAAAATTTCAACCAAAATCATAATCAATTTGCAGAGTTCATCATCATGTTCGGTACGTACTCTGTTTTTATAATTTTACTTAATCGTAAGCTTATTTTGATTTTATATGTTTATCAGATCTAAACAACGAACCTGAAAGCTTATTTTGCTTTCTCTATGACTGTCTTTGCTTTCCTAACATCTTTTATAGGAGTCTGGAAATCATCATCAGACCCTGTAGCCTTTGGTTTTTCTGCTCAAGATATCATAACATGCGTTTTGTTATTTTACAAGATGCGTTTTATTATAATTTTTCAATAAAACTACTCTCCTAAATCCTTAATCATTTTCACTTTAAAAATACAGTAAAACACCTTTGCTATCATAATTGGCGTTTTTAGTTATATATTGATTGTCTTCTTTTGTCATCAGTATAATATTTCAACAACACAGTAAAACGCAGCCATATAATAAACAAAACGCCTTTTGTTTTTTCACCAACAAATCATAACAAAACAAAACGCATTCAATACCATTAGTAAAACGCCTTTAGTTATTACTATAACTGATTTTGATTATGAAACAAAAAACATAAACTATCAAACCGCCTTTACTAATTCAATCAAACCAATTAAAACGCCTTTACTAATTTTTAATAAAGCTACTCTCCTAAATCCTTAATCATTTTCAGTTTAAAAATACAGTAAAATGCCTTTGCTATCATAATTGGCGTTTTTAGTTATATATTGATTGTCTTCTTTTGTCATCAGTATAATATTTCAACAACACAGTAAAACGCAGCCATATATTAAACAAAACGCCTTTTGTTTTTTCACCAACAAATCAGAACAAAACAAAACGCATTCAATACCATTAGTAAAACGCATTTAGTTATTACTATAACTGATTTTGATTATGAAACAAAAAACATAAACTATCAAAACGCCTTTACTAATTCAATCAAACCAATTAAAACGCCTTTACTAGTTTTGTCGAAAAAAACAGTAGCAAAAAACGCCTTCAATCATAACATAAAACGTATTTTCTTCATATAAATAATACATGTATTCGTTGGTTTTGAAGGTCTGTCATGACACAACTTGCTTCTTCTTTCTCGTCGTTCACCTGTTTTAGGGTTTTAAAACCAACGATTAGCAACTATTATTGTTTCGATTATTGACATACGATCAAAAATAAACTAAAAACATGATCAATTCCTTACTTGATTTGCGTTTTGGAGCCATGATTCTTCTCTGATCAGTGTTATTTTCTAGTGCTCTGTTTTGTTTTGTTTTGTTAACAGAGAATGATTTTGTTGAATGATTCATCGACTATAACCGTCCATAAATGAGAGTGATTTGGGCGCTAATATTAAAAAACTCAAATTATTAGAGTTGTATTTTGTCTGATTTACCCTCAAATTGATAACTGCCATAAATAAGAAACGTGTGTAATTAATGTACGAGGTTATTGTTATAAAACGCAGAAAGTGGAAGATGGAGGGCCAGGATCCCTTTTTTCACTTTGTATTTTAATGGGGCTTTGTACAATAGCCTCTCTCTATTTATTTTGGGTTTATTTGTTTATTAAAACCGATAAAGTAGAAATTATAATACAATAATAGTAAAAACGCAAGAGCCTTATTAATAAGTACAACACACACATATATTATATATAAGGGTTTGGGACCTACTAGCAAATAGAGCTCGTACCTTACTATTTTTACTATAACATCACCGCCGGTTGTAGGGTGGTGGGTTTAGGTAGTGAAATCATGTTCAGTATAGTTAATCAGTAAAGTAATATGACAGTGTAGAATTAGTGGAAATCGGTATTATTCAGTGAAGTTTGAGGTAGCACCCCCACCCCCTAAAAAATAAAAACAAATCTTTTATAGAAGCTTAAGAATAAAACACTATATCCCGAAACTCAAAATATTAGACACATGTAATGTGATAGGTTTTTGAGTATTATTGGACCGGTTTCAAGATTAGTTGCGTTTATGTGTTTATGAATGATATCATATTTTAACTGTTTTACAAAAAAAAAAATTAAGGTAAGAAAAGAGAATGTGTTATTTGATAGCCAATCTAGTTACAGTAAGTGAGTAAACATGACGAAAGTTTGACCTTTTACCAAAGGGCAAGGGTCATACACCCACAAATCTATAAAGATATCGATACGAGTATATGACTACTTGTTAACTTGTGTTACTAGAGGCAAATTTACTGCATCAAGAATATTAGTGATTAATGAACATGATAAATTTTCAATGAGAAAGCTTCAATCTCTACATATGTGACAAAAGAGTTCGGTCAAAAGGCTTCATCACCTGGATACACTTTCATAGGAAAACCGCTAAAATATTCTCACTTGTTAGTTGTAGATACATATCGTATTCCTTTATCTTTTAGGGTTTTTTTTACAATGTACATTCTCATTTGTCTCAAGGACGATTATTGATTTATCTCAGATAGGACATCGCATTATTTGAAACAAATGAAAAGGCTGGTTCCTCCCTCTTGAGATCCCTAGTGTGTTACATCTTAGAGTAAATTACTATTCGAGTCCCTGTGTTTTGGTGGTTTTAACTAATTAAATCCAAATTCAAAATGTTTAACTACATGAATACCTGATTTTTCTATTTATAAGTATATGAGTCCATTTAACTAACTCCATCCAGTAAAGTTAGTTAGTTTTTGTGAAAAGACAAAAATGTCCTTGTTATTTAATAACAAATAAAAACAGAATAAATACCAAACCCATATCTTTCTCTCTACCTCTCTTACTTATCAACAAGAACCCTAATCCTACCAACCCATCACCACCACCAAAACCATACACATCCACTAACCCACTCTCTTATCCTCTCAATAAACTCATACACACAAACATACTTTACTATGTATATATATATATATATAGAGAGAGAGAGACGTGTAGAGAGAGGAGCAGAAGAAAGAGAAAGCAGAGCAGAGAGAGATAGAGAGAGAGAGAGGGGGGAGAGAGAGTGCGACGTGAGGAGATAAATAGAGGGAGACCTGAGAGAGGAATGAGAAGAAGGTCGCCGGCCCTGGCTGTCACACCCTCAAAATCCACTTGCGGAGTTTTACCGCGAGGCGCATGACAAACCAGGATCCAAACCAACGATCACAATAAACAAGTCTAAATGAATATAATGCAATTTCAAAACATAGTTTAAAATCCCCGTTTACAGCGGAAGCTTATTCAAAACAGTATCTCAAAGTAACCAAATGTTCAACATATGAAAACCATGCGACTCTAACTAGACGCCGTGCAGACGCGTGCGCCCTAGTCCAGCAGTGCTACCTTAGCGACCTGAGAAAACATGTAAAAGTTTACGTCAGCACAAAAATGCTGGTGAGTTTACAGGTTTTGTAATCCAAGTACCAAGTCCACCTGTCCATACTATAACAAATCGAAAACCAGTGTACGCTAGGTAGGCGTATGTTTTGTTACTACCACGATTGGAAAACCATTACTAACACGCATACCAGATGTTGTGCCCGAAAAGTAAACCAGTTGTTCCTGTTGTTCCTGTTTGAGACAATATGCACTCGCCCGGCCCTCCAAGCCGACGAGCGGGGTTGGTCACTCCCAATAGCGCTATTCACATTTCCCCGTTGTGCAAACCCGCACATTCATGGTTCCCCCCGGGACTTCCAAAGATCGTGTAGTACACAATAGAAACCCATAGTATGACAGTAGTTACCAAATAATCGTTTTAACACATGTTTTCTCCCCCGAAAGTATGAAACCAGTTTAAAAGAGGGGCCGTAAACTCACCTTAAGTTGCGTTACTCCTTAACCCGAGTAAACTCAGCTGCTATGCTAGTCCCGTAAAGCGGCGACCTAACATATGACAGTTACAAGTACTTAGACTAATAACCCGCAGGTTAATTAGTCCCTAGATGTCCAGACCATAACGAAGTTCGTTTGAAAACACCGTGACTGTTTAACTGACCCAAAGTACAAGACTCGACATCCCATTGGTGACCCGAGACTCCCCGTGTTATGTTTACGCTCTCAAACATGCAATCATGCAATCACACTTAACATACGTTAACGCACAACAAGTTATAGCACATAGTTCACGTATCACCGAATTACATCCAAACATATGTTACCAAGTTATTAGATATGTTACGAGGTTCCTAGCATGTTCCTACATGTCAAATCGGGTCTCAGAATGCTAATTTATACTTACAGCAGCAGTACACACGATTAGGAAAAATCAACTAGCATTTAGGTTGGTCAACTGGCAATTAGGAAGGCTAATCGCATGTAACTACTAGCATTTAGGGCTGATTGCATGTACCTACTAGCATTTAGGGCTGATTGCATGTAAAAACTAGCATTTAGGGCTGATTGCATGTAAAAACTAGCGATTGGGGCCTAATCGCATGAAAGATGGGCGATCGGCCTCCTAATCGCCTCTAACATAGGCGATTAGGGTTGCTAATCGCCTGTAACCTTGCTGTTCCGGTTTTTCGCGCGTTTAACGCTCCAAATCAGACCCAGAACGTGTGTAACCATCCAATATCATCCCAACAACTATTCTAAACATGTTTAAACCAAAATCCTTCGTTTTGCCTCGTATTATCAGTCCTGCATGCAATCACGTATTCCAAACACCATTCACATAGCATGCAACATCACACTAACATGCGTAACTATCACCCTAATAATCAGTTACTCAGATTTTTATCATCATAATATCATTATTATTCTGATCTAACATAATAACATGTCACTCATTCATCTAGAATCATAAAAACCCTAGCTTTCTAATCATAAACACACATAACACATGTATACTAGTTAAAATCCGATTAATCAACACTTATTAACGATTTTCAGAAAGCTTTTCCGTTTTAGAACAGGTCTGGACCATTAGGGATTGATTAAAAACGTTTATAAAGATTCATGGATGGATGCCAAACCTTAGATTTGTGAAAGAATGATGGATTAAGCTTGAAACCTTGTGTTTTGATCAAAAATCGCGTTCCAGAGGTTGTGTGTGTGTTGGGGCAGGTTATGGGACGACTAGGGTTTGTATAATGAAGTTTATGAGGTCAAGTATGGTATTTATAGTCGTTTTTAGTCGTCCAGCCCGTAACACGCGATTATGCAGCCCTTACACGCGATTAGGGAGCCTAATCGCATGTAAGTCCATGCAATTGGGGCCTAATTGCATGAACAGTCATGCAATTAGCCCCTACTCGCCCCTAAGGTCCCCCACTCGCCCCTCCTATAGGCGATTGGGCTATCCTAATCGCCTATAGGGGCCTGTTCCGTGTGTTTTGCGCGTTAAACCCCGTTTTAACATATGTTAACACATATTCACATACCGACAAGTCACATAATGATTGTAAACACATAACACTTGTAAATACACATATTCACACTCGTTCACCAATTCCCGGGACTCGAGACTTGTATGTTCCGTATGCCCTGACGATCCTACAAATCGTCACCGTTTGTACACTTGGTTAAGGACCGACATCTAATGAACCTCTAGACCAACATCCAATGATCTTCTAGACTAAACCGATAGTTCCCGAACCATAACCCGACTTAACTAACCCAGTTAAGTACAATATACGCGTGACTCGCTAAGGTAGACTCTCATCTAGACAACGTTGTTAACCAGAATTTGCCGGGTGTCACATCATCCCCACGTTAAAAGAATTTTCGTCCCGAAAATTGCACAAGTACCAAAAGAACAAAAGAAATAATGAAGGAAACAAACAAAAGATAGAAACCAAAGAGAGATTTACCCGAGTTGTCACATCATCCCCACGTTAAAAGGAATCTCGCCCCGAGATTCATTCAGCTGCAGAAGAGACATATCTCGACTCGAACGCTTCCTTAGGAAAGAGATGAGGATACTTAGACTTCATCTGATCCTCCCGTTCCCAAGTGTACTCTGGTCCCCGGTTCGAGTTCCATCGAACCTTCACAATGCGAATCTTGCTGTGACGTAGGCTACGAATCTTGTAATCCAGAATCTCCACATGTTCTTCCACAATCCGAAGACGATCATCAACCTTGATCTCTTCCAGTGGAACGATGAGAGACTCGTCAGCCAGACACTTCTTCAAGTTTGACACGTGGAAGACGTTATGTACGTTACCGAGCTCCGTCGGTAAATCAAGACGATATGCCACCGGTCCAATCCGTTCCAGGATCGTAAATGGTCCGACATACCGTGGGTTAAGTTTGCCACGCTTCCCAAAGCGTATGACGCCCTTCCACGGTGAGACTTTTAGAAGTACTTTGTCATTAACTTGGAATTCCAATGGTTTGCGACGCTGATCAGCATAACTCTTTTGCCGATCCCGTGCCGCTGCCAACCGGTTACGAATCTGTACGATCTTTTCCGAAGTTTCGTACACTAGTTCAGGCCCAGTGAGTTGACTCTCACCCACTTCGGCCCAACAAAGAGGAGAACGGCATTTCCGTCCGTACAGTGCCTCGAACGGAGCCGCCTTGATGCTCGTGTGATAACTGTTGTTGTACGAGAATTCTACTAACGGTAGATGAGCTTCCCAACCCTTGCCAAAATTGATTACACATGCCCGCAGCATGTCTTCCAAAGTCTGAATCGTACGCTCACTCTGACCGTCAGTCTGTGGATGATAAGCCGTACTCATGTTTAGTTGGGTACCCAAAGCCTTGTGCAAAGACTTCCAGAAGTGAGAAGTAAAATGGGAGTCACGATCCGAAATAATAGAAACTGGCACCCTGTGCTAAGAAACAACTTCCTTCAAATAAAGACGAGCCAAACGATCCATGGTGTCGGTCTCCTTAATAGCACGAAAATGGGCTGATTTCGTCAACCGATCGACAATCACCCATATCTTGTCATTCCCGCTTGGTGATTTAGGAAGTTGTGTGACAAAATCCATGGTAATCCGTTCCCATTTCCATTCCGTAATTTCAGGTTGTTGCAAGAGACCCGACGGTTTTTGGTATTCCACCTTGACCTTAGCACAGGTCAAGCATTTGCTCACATATAAGGCTATGTCCGACCTCATGTTTGGCCACCAGTAAAGCACCTTCAGATCTTGGTACATCTTATCCGAACCAGGATGAATAGAATACCGGGACTTATGAGCCTCATCAAGGACAAGCTCCCGTAGTCCCCCAAATAAAGGAACCCATATGCGTTCTGCGAAGTAGTGCAGGCCATCAGGCCTTCGCTCGAGGTGCTTGTCGGCACCGTGCATAGTTTCAGCTTTAAGGTTTTCCTCCATCAAAGCTTCCAACTGAGCAGAACGGAGTTGATCAGGTAGAGATGAATGAATGGTGAGCTGCAACGCCCGAACGCGACGAGGTTTAGTCGATTCCTTCCTGCTCAAGGCGTCTGCTACAACATTCGCCTTGCCAGGATGGTACTTAATGGCACAATCATAGTCGTTCAGAAGTTCAATCCAACGACGCTGCCGTATGTTCAAGTGTTGTTGGTCGAAAATATGTTGGAGACTCTTGTGATCGGTGTAGATGGTGCATTTGGTACCGTACAAGTAATGTCTCCAAAATTTCAACGCGAAAACCACGGCACCCAACTCCAAGTCATGGGTGGTGTAGTTCTTCTCGTGCACCTTGAGTTGACGAGAAGCATACGCGATCACTTTCTCGCGTTGCATCAACACGCAACCGAGACCATGAATAGAAGCATCACAGTAAACAACGAAATCATCAGGGCCTTCAGGTAACGACAAAATAGGAGCAGAACACAGTTTAGACTTTAGTTCCTCAAACGCTGACTCTTGTGGTTCACCCCAGTCAAATTTTCTATCCTTCTGTGTGAGAGTGGTCAGGGGTTGAGCGATCTTCGAGAACCCCTGAATGAAACGACGATAGTAGCCCGCAAGGCCTAGGAATTGCCGCACCTCAGTTGGCGTCTTTGGTGCTCCCCAGTCCTTGATCGCTTCGATCTTAGCTGGATCGACATGAATTCCTAGTTCATTAACCACATGTCCTAGGAACTGAACTTCGCGTAACCAAAAGTCACACTTTGAGAACTTGGCGTAAAGTTGTTCCCGTCGCAAGAGTTCCAAAACTAACCGCAGATGTTCCTCGTGTTCGGTCTCGTTCTTAGAGTAGATCAGAATGTCATCAATAAACACAATGACGAATTTGTTCAGATATGGTTTGCAAACGCGGTTCATCAAGTCCATGAAAACCGCCGGTGCGTTCGTGAGACCGAAAGGCATGACCAAGAATTCGAAATGGCCATAACGTGTACGAAAGGCAGTCTTTGCAACGTCAGCTTCCCTTACGCGCAACTGGTGATAACCGGACCTCAAGTCAATCTTGGAATAATTACTAGAACCCTGAAGCTGGTCGAATAGATCATCAATACGTGGAAGAGGATAACGGTTCTTGACGGTCAATTTGTTCAGTTCTCTGTAGTCCACACACAATCGGAAACTTCCATCCTTCTTCTTAACAAATAGAATCGGGGCTCCCCAAGGGGAAGAACTTGGCCTGATGAAACCCTTGTCCAAGAGTTCCTGTAACTGACTAGACAATTCCTGCATCTCGGGAGGTGCAAGACGGTAGGGGGCCCGAGCAATAGGAGCAGCCCCTGGTACAAGATCAATACCGAACTCGACTTGACGATGAGGAGGAAGACCAGATAAATCATCGGGAAAAACATCAGGAAACTCGCGTACAACTGGAATATCGTCGATCTTCTTCTCATCACCAGAGGAAACAGATAAAAGCGCCAAAACGGCTGGATACCCCTTTCGAAGACACTTAAGGGCTTCCATGCTAGAGATGATGTTTAGCGGAACACCACCCTTGATACCGTACATAGAAAGGAATTCTCCATCAGGGAGAGGAATCCGAATAACCTTATCGTAACAGACAATCTCCGCGCGATACAAAGACAACCAATCCATTCCTACCACAACGTCAAAACTACCCAATGGTACCGGCATAAGGTCGATGGGGAACGATAAACCCGACAACTCTAATTGACACTCCCGAAGGACACTAGTAGCTTCAATCTTTTTACCGTCAGCCAACTCAATAATATACTTAGTCTCTAATGGTACGGGTACTACATCTAGCAGTCGACTAACTTCCATGGATACAAAACTCTTGTCGGCACCAGAATCAAATAACACACTAACAGAACGATTATTGAGAAGGAACGTACCGGTGACTGTGTCAGGATCCTGTCTAGCCTCAGCGGCTCCAATGACGAAGGCAAGTGCATTTCTGCCGCCGCCCCCGTTGTTCCCATTACCGTTGTTTCCACCCTGCTTCAGTTTTGGGCAATCCTTCTTGTAATGCCCGGTCTCACCACAATTGTAACATCCTTGTCTTCCCATAGTCCCTTGAGTAGTCGGAGCTGAGCTATTAGTCGGGGCCTGGGTCAATGGAAGTGTAACCCGACAATCTTTAGCATAATGCCCTGTTCGCTGGCAGCGATGACAACGGTTACTGTCGCAGTTCCCTTGATGGTGACGTCCACACTTGTTACATTTGGGCAGTTTCCCCGCATAACCACCCTGTTTGTTACCCGAAGAAGAAGAAGGACCCCCATTGTCGAACCTCTTATTCTGCTGTGCTGGCCCAGATCCCTTCCCGTCATTTTCCCACTTGCGCTTGTTATTCTCTGGAGCCTTAACAGTCGAACCCTTAGCAGGCAAAATACCCTCATTCACCTTTTAGTTGGTCATCCTATGAGCCGATCGGACCACCTCTGCGTATGTAGGATGATTTCCCGCAGCCACTAACCCTGCAATTTCCGGTACTAACCCCGAGACATAATGTTCAATCCTCCTGTACTCTGGCACATGCAGATCAGGACACAGCACTGCTAACTCGTTATGCCTCACAGTATACTTCTCAATTTCAGACCCAGTCATCTTGAGGTTCCACACCTCGTGCTCTAGCTTCGATAGGTTAATACCTCCACGACCACCAGCACCACCGCGACCACCACCACGTCCACCATTGCGACCACCTCCACGTCCTCCTCGTACTCCAGACATGATTCTGGCAGAAAGAACGAGAAAATTTAGTTTCGCAGATAAAGATAACCACTAATGTTTACAAGATCAAAGCTAGATCCAATCCAGGACTATCGCTTCAAACCCAGAGCTCACTAGGGCTTTCATGCATTTCGGTTTATGATTTTGTGTGCACCCAAAATGATAAACCGCTCTACATGGTCCTCCAAGTGTTCTCCTAGTTCAAAGTTCAAATCACCGAACATAGACTCTTAGCTATACACCGTAATACTACGGTAGTTTATGGCAAGTGTTTCTATTGGAGTACGAAAGGGAGAAGTCCGAGCCTTGGACAAATATCAAGAGTACACGATTCACTCCAATATACTACACCGCCTAGAAAGTAAGTAACCCGACCTAAGATAGAACGGATGATGTAACGTAGAAAGACCAAATGATTTAGAGACACCCCGACAAGACCATACGTAAACCACCATAATGTTTAGTACCATGTGATCGTCTAGTGTGTGCGACTCGGCTATAGACTAGACTCTACATGCAGTCCTAGTTCACTATAACCATTGGCTCTGATACCAATCTGTCACACCCTCAAAATCCACTTGCGGAGTTTTCCAGCGAGGCGCATGACAAACCAGGATCCAAACCAACGATCACAATAAACAAGTCTAAATGAATATAATGCAATTTCAAAACATAGTTTAAAATCCCCGTTTACAGCGGAAGCTTATTCAAAACAGTATCTCAAAGTAACCAAATGTTCAACATATGAAAACCATGCGACTCTAACTAGACGTCGTGCAGACGCGTGCGCCCTAGTCCAGCAGTGCTACCTTAGCGACCTGAGAAAACATGTAAAAGTTTACGTCAGCACAAGAATGCTGGTGAGTTTACAGGTTTTGTAATCCAAGTACCAAGTCCACCTGTCCATACTATAACAAATCGAAAACCAGTGTACGCTAGGTAGGCGTATGTTTTGTTACTACCACGATTGGAAAACCATTACTAACACGCATACCAGATGTTGTGCCCGAAAAGTAAACCAGTTGTTCCTGTTGTTCCTGTTTGAGACAATATGCACTCGCCCGGCCCTCCAAGCCGACGAGCGGGGTTGGTCACTCCCAATAGCGCTATTCACATTTCCCCGTTGTGCAAACCCGCACATTCATGGTTCCCCCCGGGACTTCCAAAGATCGTGTAGTACACAATAGAAACCCATAGTATGACAGTAGTTACCAAATAATCGTTTTAACACATGTTTTCTCCCCCGAAAGTATGAAACCAGTTTAAAAGAGGGGCCGTAAACTCACCTTAAGTTGCGTTACTCCTTAACCCGAGTAAACTCAGCTGCTATGCTAGTCCCGTAAAGCGGCGACCTAACATATGACAGTTACAAGTACTTAGACTAATAACCCGCAGGTTAATTAGTCCCTAGATGTCCAGACCATAACGAAGTTCGTTTGAAAACACCGTGACTGTTTAACTGACCCAAAGTACAAGACTCGACATCCCATTGGTGACCCGAGACTCCCCGTGTTATGTTTACGCTCTCAAACATGCAATCATGCAATCACACTTAACATACGTTAACGCACAACAAGTTATAGCACAGAGTTCACGTATCACCGAATTACATCCAAACATATGTTACCAAGTTATTAGATATGTTACGAGGTTCCTAGCATGTTCCTACATGTCAAATCGGGTCTCAGAATGCTAATTTATACTTACAGCAGCAGTACACGCGATTAGGAAAAGTCAACTAGCATTTAGGTTGGTCAACTGGCAATTAGGAAGGCTAATCGCATGTAACTACTAGCATTTAGGGCTGATTGCATGTAACTACTAGCATTTAGGGCTGATTGCATGTAAAAACTAGCATTTAGGGCTGATTGCATGTAAAAACTAGCGATTGGGGCCTAATCGCATGAAAGATGGGCGATTGGCCTCCTAATCGCCTCTAACATAGGCGATTAGGGTTGCTAATCGCCTGTAACCTTGCTGTTCCGGTTTTTCGCGCGTTTAACGCTCCAAATCAGACCCAGAACGTGTGTAACCATCCAATATCATCCCAACAACTATTCTAAACATGTTTAAACCAAAATCCTTCGTTTTGCCTCGTATTATCAGTCCTGCATGCAATCACGTATTCCAAACACCATTCACATAGCATGCAACATCACACTAACATGCGTAACTATCACCCTAATAATCAGTTACTCAGATTTTTATCATCATAATATCATTATTATTCTGATCTAACATAATAACATGTCACTCATTCATCTAGAATCATAAAAACCCTAGCTTTCTAATCATAAACACACATAACACATGTATACTAGTTAAAATCCGATTAATCAACACTTATTAACGATTTTCAGAAAGCTTTTCCGTTTTAGAACAGGTCTGGACCATTAGGGATTGATTAAAAACGTTTATAGAGATTCATGGATGGAAGCCAAACCTTAGATTTGTGAAAGAATGATGGATTAAGCTTGAAACCTTGTGTTTTGATCAAAAATCGCGTTCCAGAGGTTGTGTGTGTGTTGGGGCAGGTTATGGGACGACTAGGGTTTGTATAATGAAGTTTATGAGGTCAAGTATGGTATTTATAGTCGTTTTTAGTCGTCCAGCCCGTAACACGCGATTATGCAGCCCTTACACGCGATTAGGGAGCCTAATCGCATGTAAGTCCATGCAATTGGGGCCTAATTGCATGAACAGTCATGCAATTAGCCCCTACTCGCCCCTAAGGTCCCCCACTCGCCCCTCCTATAGGCGATTGGGCTATCCTAATCGCCTATAGGGGCCTGTTCCGTGTGTTTTGCGCGTTAAACCCCGTTTTAACATATGTTAACACATATTCACATACCGACAAGTCACATAATGATTGTAAACACATAACACTTGTAAATACACATATTCACACTCGTTCACCAATTCCCGGGACTCGAGACTTGTATGTTCCGTATGCCCTGACGATCCTACAAATCGTCACCGTTTGTACACTTGGTTAAGGACCGACATCTAATGAACCTCTAGACCAACATCCAATGATCTTCTAGACTAAACCGATAGTTCCCGAACCATAACCCGACTTAACTAACCCAGTTAAGTACAATATACGCGTGACTCGCTAAGGTAGACTCTCATCTAGACAACGTTGTTAACCAGAATTTGCCGGGTGTCACATCGGCCTCCGGCCGGTCGGTCTCGTCAACCAGAGAAGCGACGGTTATGGTTGCTGGGGTGATGAACGACGGTGGCAGTCCGGGTGATGAGTTCCGAATGAGTCAAATCTAACCTTAAGCAAAGAGAGGTAAACCCCAAAACCCAATTCTTAACAATAGTCTGATTATGAAGGTGATGATTTATATGGTTATGGTCTCGGGTGACCTGCGATAGGTGGTGGTGGTTGGATGTAAGTAAAAGGTTGAAGGTGATGATCGGTGTCATCCAGTGGTGGTGTAACAGTTAGGTGGTTGTGGGGGATGAGGCATTGGTTGATTTATTGTGTTTTGTTTTCTTTACTCTAATCACTAAAAAGGTTGCTAATCTGGGATGATCATTGCTGAATAGTAACTTTGTTATAAAGATTTATGGGTTTTTAGTTGATTCTGTCTGTTAAGCATGTATCTTTATAAATCGTGTTTCGTTTCAGATTGACAACAGAACCAACCAGATTGACAGAGGTGATCGGTTTTGGGGGTTAGGGTTTCGGGATCGAAGAGAGAAAAGGGCGGGTATGGTGGTTGCAGTGACGTCTCCGGTAGCTAATCAAAGTTTTGCAGAAATAAATGGTGAGTAGGGGTTAAGTGGTTGTGGGGGATGAGGCATTGGTGGTGGTGATGTGGTGTGACGGTGGTGCAGAATGGTGGGGTGGAGGTTGAATATGATGTGGGTAGGGGTTGAGGATGGTGGTGGCGGCAGGGTGGTGCAGTGGTGATGGTGATGGTGAGGTGGTGGTAGTGAGAGAGAGAGTTTTTTGTGTTCAGTCTTATATATATATATATATATATATATATATATATATATATATATATATATAGGGCAATTATAAAATGAAAACCCTCTTGAGTTGAGAAAACCTTGGAAACCCATGTAAAAAATCATTATTTTTTTTTTGAAAAAAATAACCAATGTAAAATATATGTTTTTAAGTGTTTTGGGCCAAAAAAATAAAAAAAGCGCCGAAGGGATTTTTTTTAAAAAAAATAAACAAAGCTGCGAAAACACATGTTTACAACAGCTTTACAACAGCAAATAGCTGAAAACAAATGTAAAAAGCGCAACTTTGTTTATTTTTAAAAAAAAAATCCTTTCGGCGCTTTTTATATTTTTTTTGGCCCAAAATGCTTAAAAACATGTATTTTACATTGGTTATTTTTTTCAAAAAAAAAAAAATTGATTTTTTACATGGGTTTCCAAGGTTTTCTCAACTCAAGAGGGTTTTCAATTTATCCTTCCCATATATATATATATATATATATATATAATTCCTTATATAATAATATAATAGTAAAATGGTATAAATTACTTTATACTTTATGCATCAACAGCTTGTACCTTATGTTTAAATGACTAAAATACCCTTGTAGTTAACAGACTTAGTGGATGACGTTAGTAAATTGGACTCAGATGGATACAAATTGAAAAACCAGGTGCTTAGGCAGTTAAACATTTTGAATTTGGTTTTAACTAGTTAAAACCATCAAAACACAGGGACTCAAATAGTAATTTACTCTACATCCTAAGAAAGATAATCAGGTCTAACCCCTACATATATATATATATATATATGTATATATATAGTATAAGGTTATATTGAAAACCCTTGTTATAGGGAAAACCTTGGAAACGCTATCAAACTCTAACTTCCCGACTTTTTTTTATGAAAATTTTAGGGTATGTAGCATACATGATTCTAAGCATTTTGGGCCAAAAAAACCGAAAAAGCGCTTAGCCGTTTTTTTAAAATAAAAATCGTCTTCGGGTAAAAAATGGGTAACACGTGTTAGTTTGGCTTAACATGTGTTAGTCGAATTTTTTTTTTGTTTTTTTTTTAAAAAAAAAAGTGCTCGGCGTTTTTTTTTTTTGTTTTTTTGGCTCAAAATGCTTAAAATCATGTATCATGCCATAATTTAAAAAAAATTTTGGGAAGTCAGAGTTTTCACTATAAGAGTGGGTTTCCACATTATCCTTACCCTATATACATATGCATATATATATATATATATATGTATATGTATAGTGAAAACTAAGAATTGACATGTAGACATCATGTTTTGGATTTAGGAATGATTTTTTAGGTTGTTTTAACTTGAAAAACACCAAACACAACAATCTAAAACACAATACAATGTATTATAGTCATTAAATTTAAAAAACAGCTAAAACACACTACTTAACGCTTAAAACACACTGCTAATGTTCTTAGCATGGTGTTTTAAGTTTTAAGTCTAAAATACATTGTTTTCGGGTTTTAATTGTTATGTTTGGTGTTTTTATAGGCAAAACAATCCAAAACATCACGACTAAGTTCAAAAAATGATGCCTAAGTATCAATTTTTAATCCTTCTCACACTTCTCACAAAAAAATCACTTTGTACATGATCTCGACCCTATGTGTGTGTATATAATATATATATATATATATATATGCGAATTCTCGCTTGTAATGTAAGAAAGAGTTAGACCGACTCCAATGCTAGTTACACAGAGATTAAATGTTTTTATGCTTCCCCTTGCATGAACAACTAATACCTCGGCCACGGTGGTGGGTAAGTATGATAACATCTTACGATTGCATAACAGATTATACTTTTTGATACGAAATGTAATTAAACGGGTGAATTAAAATAAAACTATTATTTAAATTTATAAATAATATAAGAGATATAATTGTAAAATATTCAAAATGAATATTAAAGGCGAAAGGTTCCCATGAATTATAGATTTTTGATGAGTTGGGCCTTGCAAACCCAATATGTTTTTGGGCCACTATCGATCAAGACCAGCCCATACTTCATTGTGATAGTATTATGTATAGGCGTATGAGGTGCACAAAAAAACGATTTGAGAACTCGACCGGCCCGACCCGAATTGGTTTGGGGACTGTATATTTCAAACCGGGTTCAGTTCTATATCTAGCCAAGCCGTCCCCAATCGATTTCCCTCATTTCCCCTTAAACCTGACCCGAACCAGTTTTAAATCAAATCGGTCCCAAACCGGTTAAAAAAAGCTGGTTTCAAACCGGTATGAAATACTAGTAAAATTGCAATTATATATAAAAAAATTATATATAACAAAATTATACAAAAAAGTTTCTACACATACAAATATATATACCCATACACCTTAAAAAAATGTAAGAATAAATAAAAGTTGAACTTCACTAATTTTTTTAAAGTGCACACAAGAATTGGTTCACGAACCGAAACTGACCGAATCAAAACCGAACAGAAACAGGTCTCCGAAACTGGCCTTTCAAACCGACAAAACCGAAATGGCCACCTCTAGGCATATAGCGTCTGTCATGATAAATATAAGTAACCATGTTCATAACATTTTTTTAACGGCTAATTTCCTCCCCCATTTTTATTACACCCCTTATTTCATCCACTTTTAAATACACCATTTTTTTTTGTTTTGTATTTTTTTTTTTTTTGCCTCTTCTAGGTTTGAACTCCTAACCTCTTCTTTAAAACCCAACACCTCTCCCATCACACCACAAGGGGTGGGGGCTGTTTATAACATATGACGTAATGATAAATTGATAATTGTGTTTATCAAAGCAAACGTAAGCCATAACATCGAGTTAGACTGCTTAGATAATTTATGGCTCTTCATTCGTTTGTTAAAAACTCGAACTAATTTGGGCCGTATAAAGGTTATAGCTACTCAACCAAAGGTAGCTTCTTGTCCAAAACTTAAGTTGATATGGCACTTGATATAATTTTGGTTCGTATAAATTAGTTTCTTTCCTTGTATATTGGTAGTTTGAACTTAAATGTTATATTTATAAAAGAGCATATTTATTGCCCGCCCTGTTATCCTTATGTTTTTTTTTTTAACGACCAAACAACTTTATTAATACTCAAGCTAGCAAGGAACTAGCAAAACCATCCGGAATACAATCCAACAAAACAAAAAGAATCCGAAAAAATAACAATAACAAAGCCGTTCAAACTATCCCATTCTACTCGCATCAAATCTGCAACAAGCGTCCCACGACATGTTTAGCATTTTTGCGCGATTAGTTATCCACAAAAAACTCATCATCTTTATCTCATCCATCATCTTCCGATCCGAAATTTGCTTCTAATTAAAGACCAAGTCATTCGAGCCTGCCATATGCCCCAAAAGGTTGTCAAAAGAACCGCATAAAACGCTTTCCTAACCCGATCGCCTTGTTTCGCAGTCAGATGATAAGTCAAAATATCTTTTACATGAAAAGCATAGAAGCTTGGTACGTTGCACCATGTAAAAACTTGTTACCAAATCTCCATGGAAACCGGGGCAACCTGTGAACAAGTGTTCTTGATGCAGTTTCGCACATGCAATCAAATGGCTCAAGAACAAATAGTTAATCAAAGACTATAAACGAACCATAGGTTCTAAGAACAAAGTTCTTTTTAATAATCAATACCAAAAACTGACTAAACAATAAACCCTAAACCTTAATTTATACTAAAACCCAACAACCTTAGAGATAAATACTAATAAATAAAAGATAAACATAAGTAAACTTTTAAAATTCGAATATGGAGATAATACCGCATCATTCTCCCCGTCTTCGAAAAAAACCCGTCCTCGAGTTTTATCTTCAAACCAAAGCCACCTGGATCAAAAGGAACATCAACTCGATTCTCATATAACACAACCTGTCCTAACAATTCATTGTCACGATTCGTTTCGCCTGGCTCAGGACCTATACCCCCTGGGTCAAATGGAGCAATGGACCGTCTCCTCTTCACAATTTGAATATGGTATGTGCCAAGGTCAGCTGCATTAACATGCCCTTTATTCTCCACATGTAGTATCATGTCCAAATTAATGAGCCCTTCATTTGAATATAACTTGCCACTAGCTTGTTCTTGCATCACAACTTCACCAACATTAATTGGTTTAATATTCATTTCCTCATGCATTCCACGTGTGCAATGCATGGAACCTTTTGTAGGGCCCACCATATATTGTGAAGCCTTAATATCCCTATAATTTAAACCAATATATCCGTCCTTTTTAAAAGACCCATTATTTGAAAATATGATATTTTTTTTTTTACTAGATAGAAACTCTTTATATCAATTCTTATCTTTTAATGACAAATAATATAGCTTAATGAATAAATATATTAGGTTATTCCTTAAAGCAACAAGAATTACAAGTGAGGCGTGGGTAGACGGGCAACAAACTGCGCCGCAACCCCTTTTTGAATAGCAAAGCCTACTCTATTAAATATAAAGCTTGTGTCCTTGGCCGCAGGAGAGTTACTCTGCACCACCTTCTGCACTCGATCTAAAAACCGGATTGCATCGGGAGCAAGGCCCCCAAATGTGTCAAAAGCGAAGGGCACAAAGACGTGTTGGTTTTCAAGACAGGCAGCTTCATGTTTGTCAACTTTCTTGGATTCAGCCTTTAAGACTGCTTGCCCTGCCACAAACCCCGAATCCCGAAGTCCCACCAAAGGAGACACCCCTGTGAGATCAATGCACGCGTGTTTTCCCTGCGCCCACCCGAACACAAGGACATCCGCTGGTCTTAGGGTGGACCGCCCCCTCAAGTGGATCCGTCAAAAAATTAACCGGGGCTTCTTTCCTAGCTGAAATCCCTGCTCTTCGTAAGACGTCCCATAAGACATCCCTGACCAGGTCATGCCTGTATTTAAATCCTGGCAGCTCCTTACAGTGAAGGGCATGCTCCCCAAATTTGTCTAAACATGCCTTTTTGCAAACTGGACACGGCTCATCAACTGGGAACATGGGAATCATGAGTCTATACTTAAGGATAGCCCGATATTCAACAGCCGACATGTGTTGTCCAACCCATCGATGGGAAGGGCAGTCAAAAAATCTTGGGCATGCGCTCCTTTAAGGCATTCAAGCACAGCTTTCTGGCGCGGGGACATGGAAAACTTTTATCCCATGGTTGAAGGGTTTTACCGGTAAAAGCACTCGCCAAAATATTTTGAGGTTTTTTGGGGGCGGTGTCCTTATCCATAAACCCGCCCAAATCGAAGTCCGGGAGAGAGCTGCGAATGTTGTCCAAGGCAAGCTCATAATCCAAGTCCATCTCCACCAACCCGCTATTCCTTAAGATGTGGTCTTGAAGGTCCCAGGACTGCACCCGAGAGGCCACAAAAGCATAGGCAGACACGTCCTCCGCCGAACAAAGACCAAGCCCTCCCAACCAAATCGGCAAAGACGCTAACCGCCATTGAAAATCCCCAAAGAACGCCCCTCCACAAACCACAATATCTTCCGCCGCTTCCCGAAGGCCTTTGTCAAAAATGGATACAACCTCATTGGCCATGGCCGGTGGACATGTCCGAAGGCCAAACAACAGTTTGGCAACGCCCATACATGAACGAAGCAACAAAAGTTCACTTTGGGGGTCCCTCAACTTCTGCAGAGAGAGCATTAGTTCTGTTGCCTTCCTAGCCCTTTTAATGACCAAAGAGCTAATATACCCCTCATCCCGACTGACGGCCCCTCCTAGGAGCTTAACACCTCCCTCTGGTCTCCCTATCTCGCTAGGAAATAAACCAGGCTTCTCTTTCGCTCCGTTGCACGATGGCCAAAAAACTTCAGATTTCTTAATATTAAGCGTAAGGCCCAAATTCGGTCCCTCAGCTCGGATGATATCAAAAGCCTTAGCCACTTCCTTGGCCTCTCCAATAATCGTACCATCATCCAGGTACCAAGCATGGAATGGAAGGGAACAACACTCCTCCAGCCGACGAACCAATGGGTGCTAGACAAGCGCGAAAAGAAGCGGCCCTAATGGGTCCCCTTGCTGGACCCCGGTGGATGCCCCCATACAAGTATCACCCACATAAAGCCTAGCAGGTTGGGCATAAAGAAACTGAACCCAAGGGTAAATAGATGGGCAGCGAACGCTCACCTCCCGCAAAAGAATCGTCCTGTCAACTAAGTTGAAGGCATTCGAAAAGTCGACCGTGAGCATGACCATGGATCCTTTATCGTGAAACGCATTCAGAAACCTGTTCGCGCTGTGAAGGATGGCCTCAGCCCCATTGGGAACTCCAACCCCAAATTGATGATCACCCAAGTATGTCGCCATCTCCTTCCCGACTTTACGCATAGCTACTTTAGAGACTAACCTTCGCCAAATCCCCCCAATCGCAATAGGCCTAATCCCATTATCGGGCTTAAGTAACGGGGTCAGGGGGCAGATGCAATAAACTCGGCAAGGCCCTTAGGGCAAAGCCCCCCCAACCAGATGTTAACCACGTCGGTGATAGCCAAGAGCAGATCAGAAGGTGGCGAGGACCCCTGCCCACAAAGTGCATCCAAGATATGTTGAGCTCTAAGACCATCCCTCCCGCATGACGTCCCTTTCGGAAATGATTTAATATTCCGTAACACACAATCCGCGTCGACCTGAAGGGCACCCTCAGAGGGTAAGACATTAGGCAATGCTGGGGGATCGGTGACAGGGTGTTTATCAATCAGGGCCTTCAAGGTGGAATCCCCAAATGGAGCAACCCCGGAGGAACATAGAACCTTAACTGCGGCTGTGAAATGGCCATCGGCGACCTTTCGCAGACATTGCTTGACATTGCCACCGTTATCAGAGGCAGGCCGAGTGTTGGGCCTGCTCACTAACCCTTCAGCAGATTGCATTAGGAGCGGGAGGGCAAGCTCCTCAATCCCATTGCCGTCTTTCCAAATAGCTAAGGCCCTCATAATACTGCTGCACTGTAATGATTTGCGGTTCCCAGACCGCCGCTCTTGCCTAGAGGATGGTCGTATCACATGTAGAGTGCAACGAGGCAATAACAACAGCTTAACCCAAGCCTCAACAGACCCAGGGGTAGCCACAACTCTACGCAAGGTCCCGGTTAATGCCTGGGCAAACGCCATCCGACAAGAGGATGGAATGCTTTTGACAGTCGCTAACGGCAAAGCGAAAAGTTGTTCCAAAAGGCCAATATCAACAGCCAACCTCCCATCGGGCTCAAGGTTATGAACATTTTGTGATACCGATGGGCATGGCTTGGGGACATCCCATTCAATTTGAATTTTCAAATTCATTGGAAATTCCAAAGTCTTCGACTCCCCCATGATTGTTGACATATTGGGTGGAATTGGTAGAATCGGATCAGAATGTAGTTCATCTCCAACCACCGTAGCACTACCATCAACAACCGCAATTTCACAAAAAGAATCAAACATACCCGATGAAACCTCCGCATACTCATGATCGTTACCGTCCGTTTCTTTCATAGGCTCATTCACTTGACTAGCAGTCCCGTCAACAAGCGTTTGCACCGACGAACATTCTTCTTCATCCGGTATAATCTCGTCTTTATCATATCTAGGTTTCTCTTCCAATGAACACTCATGATAGATCGGTTCGTAGAACTGAGGGCAGGAATGGTCGAAAGGATGCTCCTCTTCCTCGTTCACATCGTCCCAGACGATTGTTCCCGATTCGGTTTCCTTATCACTCCTCTCCCGTTGTAACTCAAGATCTCGGACTCTTTGGCGGAGCCGTCTGATCTCTTCAAGATCTCGGACTCGTTGTTGGAGTCTTTTGATCTTAATAATATCTCGTGGATCTCGGTTTCCGATCTCGTTGCCTCGTTCGGCAAATCTACGGTCACGATTGAATCGATCTCCATGAGCACGTGAAACGAATATACTTCTATCGTTGCCTCTGTCGGCGAATCTACGATCAAGCAAGCATCTTCCTCCACGTAGAGCCATTTGAAAACCAAAGCTCTGATACCAACTGATGCAGTTTCGCACATGCAATCAAATGGCTCAAGAACAAATAGTTAATCAAAGACTATAAACGAACCATAGGTTCTAAGAACAAAGTTCTTTTTAATAATCAATACCAAAAGCTGACTAAACAATAAACCCTAAACCTTAATTTATACTAAAACCCAACAACCTTAGAGATAAATACTAATAAATAAAAGATAAACATAAGTAAACTTTTAAAATTCGAATATGGAGATAATACCGCATCAGTTCTACCAATTCCACAAAAAGTTCACAAGCCTTGCAAACTTGTGACTCCACATGAATATTACGTCGAACCAAAGCGTCCAAAGTAGGAAGCCGATTCAGGTAAAATATGAATTTTAAACTGCAAAAAAAAAGAAAAAGAAAAAAGAAAAGAAAAGAAAAGAAAGATTATAAAACTTGTATAATTTATGGTGGTTGTTACTTTTCTAGTTAAGACTTTTATTGAAAAAACATACAAAATCATCAGAAGAAAGAAAAACAAGCAAACTCGTAGAGTCATGACTCACAAGCTAATTCAAGCTTGATAAGAGCTCATTTTGTTGCTTGGTTGGAAATATCTAGTCGAGTTGGCATAGATCATATTATTACCAACTCAAGTTGAGTTTGGTCGAATTCTTTAAAGAACAAAATGGTAATCTATCTATATAATAAATGAAAACACTAGGGTTGAATCCTAGCTTTTGAGAGGGTCTCCTAGGATCTAAATGGTAAATGGAGCTCCATGAAATGTAGTATATAAACCTCTTTTTTTTTTTCTCACCATCCATTTGTATCTTAAAACATTCTTCCTCCTTCCTAGCCTAATACATTGTTCATCCTTCATATCCTAATTCCTTTCTCATTCTTCATTCCTTTCTCATTGTTCTTTTTGCAAGGTATGTTGTCCATCTAATCTTATATTTATCATATTACATCAATCTTCTATGAAATACAATCGGTTTTTTGGTTATGATCAAAACGTTTTACGATTAACATAAGTGTTGAAATTGTTTTATTATCAATTTTCTGATTTGGATGAGATTGATACATAACTGCTTACAATCATATTACATCAAAGAGAAATACAATCGGTTAAATACAATCGGTTATGTATTTTCTTTTTACTACACAGAAAAATCACAATCGTATTACATCAACCTTCTACAAAATAGAATCGGTTTTTTTTGTAATGATCAACACGTTTTTTTATTAACATAAGTATCTAAACTGTTTACGATTAAGTTTCTGATTTGGATGAGATGATGAAAGTTTCGTAGATGATGAGTAATACGTATACCAATAGAAAGATTTCTAAATTCCGTTCTATACTATTTTCAAACGTATTTATTTAGTTAATATTATGGTTATATGTAAATCGATGTTTTGCTCAGTTTTATTCATTTACATTTTATGGATTCATTTAGTTGTATTCATTTGAATCTTTGGGTCACTTGATATTTTTTAAGAAGTCCGTTAGGATGATGAATAGATAGATGTACATATAATTGTCATCAGTGTTTTTTACATATATATTGAATCGGTTTTACATATATATTTGAAAATCAGGATTTGATCCAAAGACACAAACGCTATTATGACTTATCACAATGGTTCTCAATTCTTGAAGATTTTGCATGACCCTGCGTCAACAGTCTTGGTATTTTCTTATTTTCAAGTTCATATGAGTAATTAATTTTTTAAAACGATTCTTTATTTTTTAATATTGTTTTTAATGTGTCAAACTAAATTTACCATATCTATTATATATCATATTTATGTAATCGTTTTATATACCATATTTATTAGGATTGTTTAATTAAATTATATTACTATTGACCGAAATTCATTGACCGAAATTTATTAGGATTGTTTTTTGTCTCATTAAATTATATTTACTATTGACCGAAATTTACCATATTTATTAGAATTGTTTAATATTATTTATTGTCCTTGATAATAATTGACCGAAATTTACCATACTTATTACGATTTTTTTGTCTCATTAAATTGTATTACTATTGACCGAAATTTACCATATTTATTACGATTGTTTGGTATTATTTATTATTAATAATAATAATTGACCGAAATTTACCATATTTATTACTATTTTTTTTGTCTTATTAAATTCGGTTTACTATAATTAACTCTTATTAAATTTATTACGATTTTTTTGTCTCATTAAATTATTTTACGAAATTATGTCTCATTAAATTGATTATGAATCAAGTTAACCCGTAATTTCAGCTTACCATAATTTAATGAGAAGAAAATTAAGTTTAATACGAAATTATTGTTGGTAATTATAAATCAATTTAATCTGTAATTATGAATCAATTTAATCAATTTTTTATTATATATGATTGATTATGAATCAATTTAACCCGTAATAAAGACTTACCATAATTTAATGAGACGAATTTAATTTTAGTACGAAATTATTTTTGATAATTATTAATCAATTTAATCAGTAAGATGGCACATTAATTTAATCCGTAATTATTAATTTAATCAATTTTTTATTATGTATGATTGATTATGAACCAATTTAATCCGTAATTTAGGTTTACCATAATTTATTGATCGAATTTATGTATGATTGATTATGAATCAATCATATCCGTAATTATGAATCAATTTAATCCGTAATTATGAATCAATTTAATCATTTTTTTTGCATTAATGATTGATTATGAATCAATTTAATCCGTAATTTAAGCTTACCATAGTTTATTGACCGAATTTATGTATGATTGATTAAGAATCAATTTAATCTGTAATTATGAATCAATTTAACCCGTTATTTAGGCTTACCATAATTTAATCTCATTAATTTTTTTTACCCAATATAAACGTCAATGCACTAACAATTTTGAATTTATGAGTAATATTAATTATATAAAAATAATTGTAATGGACGTTTATGTATATAAGTGGATTCTAATAAAACAAAAACAAATTTTGTTAATACCATATAAGCACACTAATTTTCTGTAATCACATTAATAACAATGTTGACTTCTCCTACTAAAAATAGTCTTGATGTCATTGTAAAACATCAAATATAAACAACTGTAGACGAATCTTATTTTTAAAAGTTATATTTATGTATCTTATCTCCCAAAATACTAAATAGAGAATGGTAAGTAACCATTTTACTATACAAATTTAATAAATTCAATAAAGCATTCATTTGTATATTATTCAAAATATAGAATCGATTACCAGTATAAATGGTAAGTTAATGAATATTCATTAGAAATACTGACTTTTTAAATCGGTATTAATAGATATACAGTGAATCAGATTTACCTTTAAATGGACTTAATTATTCTATGTTTTACTTATTTTAAAAAACAGGATCTCTTCTGAACACACCAACGTTATTATATCTTATCACAAAGGTTCTCAATTCTTCAAGGTTTTGCATGACCCTTCGTCACCCGTGTTCGTATGTTTGTTAGTTTTTTTGTGTAAAAATGCCTATTTCATTTTATAAAATGATTTTTTTATACGTATCTTTCCAGACTATGTCGAAGGCCATGAACAAATTTCTGTTATCTAAAAACATCATATGCAATGACGTTACAGTTTCCACATACGAATTATGATTAGTCTTGATTGCAATTAATAAGATTTATTCATTTTTAATGTTATTTATTAAGATATTTAATATTAATTATTAACATTAATAATAATTGACCGAATTTAATGTTATTTATTAAAAAATTTAATCTCATTTATTTATATTACTTTTTTTTCGAATTTATGTTTAATAAGATTTAATCATTTTAATGTATTTTTAGTATGTTAGAATTGATGTTATTTATTGACATTAATAATAATTGACCGAATTGAATGTTATTTATTACGATTTTTTAATCTCATTTATTTATATTAATATTACTACAAAATTATGTTTAATCTATATTTATGAAATTATGTTTAATATTATTTATATTACTATATGTTCGAATTATTATTGGTGTTTTCTGCAATTAATAGGATTTATTCATTTTTTAATGATACTTATTATGAGTTTTAATGACATTAATAATAATTGACCGAATTTAATGTTATATATTACGATTTTAAGCTCATTTATTTATTATTGACCGAATTGACCGAATTAATTTACGAATATATTAATAATACTAATATTATGATTTTTAATTTTAATCTACAGTGAATCGGATTTACCTTTAAATGGACTTAATCATTCTATGTTTTACTTATTTTAAAAAACAGGATCTCATCCGAACACACCAACGTTATTATATCTTATCACAAAGGTTCTCAATTCTTCAAGGTTTTGCATGACCCTTCGTCACCCGTGTTCGTATGTTTGTCAGTTTTTTGTGTAAAAATGCCTATTTCATTTTATAAAATGATTTTTTATACGTGTCTTTCCAGACTGTGTCGAAGGCCATGAACAAATTTCTGTTATCTAAAAACATCATATGCAATGACGTTACAGTTTCCACATACGAATTATGATTAGTCTTGATTGCAATTAATAAGATTTATTCATTTTTAATGTTATTTATTAAGATATTTAATATTAATTATTGACAATAATAATAATTGACCGAATTTAATGTTATTTATAAAAAAATTAATCTCATTTATTTATATTACTTTTTTTTCAAATTTATGTTTAATAAGATTTAATCATTTTAATGTATTTTTAGTATGTTAGAATTAATGTTATTTATTGACATTAATAATAATTGACCAAATTGAATGTTATTTATTACGATTTTTTAAGCTCATTTATTTATATTAATATTACTATAAAATTAAGTTTAATCTATATTTATGAAATTATGTTTAATATTATTTATATTACTATTTGTTTGAATTATTATTGGTGTTTTCTGCAATTAATAGGATTTATTCATTTTTAATGATATTTATTATGAGTTTTAATGACATAAATAATAACTGAGCGAATTTAATGTTATATATTACGATTTTAAGCTCATTTATTTATTATTAACCGAATTGACCGAATTAATTTACGAATATATTACTAATACTAATATTACGATTTTTAATTTTAATTTCATTTATTTCTTATTGACCGAATTAAATTACGAATTTTTTACTAATACTAAAACTAATATTACGATTTTTAATTTTAATCCCATTTATATCTTATTGACTGAATTAAAATTTTCTATTACTATTTTTACGAATATATTACTAATTACTAATAATTACTAATACTAATCCCATTTAGTTTTACTATTCCACAAGATGTCGTTGATTTTTGAAATTTAAATTATGATTTTGATGTTATTTATGAAAAGTTTTAATATTATTTAAGATGATTTTAATGTCATTGGTTTGAATGATTGATTGATTATGATTTGGTTGTTATTTATTAAGATTTTTAATCTTATTTATTGATATTACTAATATTACGAAATTCATTTTAATATTGTTGACCAACTTTAACTTTGATATTACAACTTTCCTTTAATCAATTGTCATGAAACGATATTCTTTTAAACATATACGAATTTCTTTCAAACATTTATTTAAATATATTTAACAATGTTAAACCTATTTAATAGTTTATAATTAAAATATAATCCGAAGATGACAATGTACATTTATTTTCATAAACTTTTATTATTCTTTTAATAATAACTATAATTTAAATATATTTAACAGTTTCCTAAAATATATAATGTATTCATAATAAATTTCAATGCTATTACTAATATTACGACCTTAATTTTAATATTGTTGACCGAATATGAGTACAAACTATTTACGTTTTTGTTAAATTGATGGAGGTCAATTCTTTGACTATATGTCCTTGAGTTTGATTGTGCTAATTTTAAGCGTTGTTGACCAATTCACGTCAATTACCAATCCTTCCATTTTTTATAATTCAAAGACTTTCCTTTAATCAATTGTCATGAAACGATATTCTTTTAAACATATATGACTTTCCTTTAAACATTTATTTAAATCTATTTAACAATGTTAAATCTATTTAACAGTTTATAATTTAAATATAATCCGAAGATAGAAGTGTACATTTATTTTCCTACACTTTTATTATTCTTTTAATAATAAATATAGAGTAAAGATCAAATACAAAGTGTTTTTTTGGTGAGAACTGTGAGAATCAAGGGGGGGGGGGGGGATTTATTTTTTTTAGAATTTTTTTTCCCATGTGCTTAAACATACTTTCTAGATGAATAATACAAAAAAAATTAAATTTTTTTAGTGTAATTACGTCATTAAAGTAAATACATTAGTTTACACTAGAGTAATTATGTAATTACTCTACACCAAAATTTATTTATTTTTTTGTTGTTTTAGATTTCAATACTATAATATATGTTTAACAATATGGGAAAAAAATTTCGAAAAAAATACCCTCATTTGATTCTCACAGTTCTTACAAAAAAAAACACTTTGTACAAGATCTTTCTCCAATAAATATAATTCAAATCTATTTAACAGTTTTCAAAAATATATAATGTATTCAAGATAATTTTCAATGCCATTACTAATATTACGACCTTAATTTTAATATTGTTGACCCAATTTGTGTAAAAACTTTTTACGTTTTTGTTAATTTGATGGAGGCTAATTCTTTGACTTTATGTCTTTGAGTTTGATTGTGTTAATTTTAAGCGTTGTTGACCAATTCACGTCAATTACCAATCCTTCCATTTTTTATAATTCAAATATACAAATAAATTCCTACTTGATCACGTCAATCGAGGCATAGCATTTCCGATTTTGCAGAATTGTTCGAGACACATCAATACTATATAAACCTTAACAAATAATAAAATCATTTAATCATCATACCAATTTTAACAACGAAATTAAATGATAATATAAATTTTCAAAATGTTACTTTCTATTAAATAATTATATTACTTCAATCACAACTAATAATGATTACTAAATATGTCAATGATAATTTGTATATAATGGGTAAGGAATTTTGAGATGCAGATGATTTTAATGTCGTTTATTTGAATGATTGATTATGATTTTGATGTTATTTATTAAGATTTTTAATCGTATTTATTGATGTTACTAATATTACGAATTTCATTTTAACATTGTTGACCGACTTTCATTTTGATATTACGACTTTTCTTTAATCAATTGTCACTAAACGATAATCATCATCTTGATTTCAATAAGTGTGCTAATTTTTAGATGTCAATAAAAATTTGTATATAATGGGTAAGGCAATTTCAGACGCGGATTATTTTAATGCCATTGATTTGAATGATTGATTTGAATGATTGATTTATGATTTTGATGTTATTTATTAAGATTTTTAATTGTTAAGTACTATATTTGCACAGTTTAAATAATGACTTTTTTTGGCGGCATTTTGTAACATGTCAAAAGTTGCTTAAAGTGTGTGTACAATGGGTCCTTTTGGCTACATGTTGAAATGGGTCTGGGGTTGATCCTTTTGGTGTATTTTTTTAATAAAATATAGGAAATTTATATTACAGCATGTGACATTGGACCAATTTTCTTATTAGTTGTTTTTTTAGCTATGTAATCGGTTTGAACCATTAGAGAGATAGCATGTAAAATTTAAGCTACCCATTCAAGTAAGTGGGTTAAGGATTGTTTTTTGATTTACTCATCACCGTATCCATATCTTTACAACAACTATATTTTATGTAGAACACAAATATGGAATACAATGGTGGAGGTTTTCATAAATTATTGAAAATAAGCTGCATTTCGAGGATTGTGATGACAATGATAACAACTTCGAAGGTGAAAAATCAGCTATCAATGAGGAAGACTTGGAAGATTTTGATTGAAGTAATGAAAATGGACCATTGGTTGAAGTTCGTTAAGCCCCAACTAAATGATAAGTGTTCTATGCTTAATTTTAGTTATGATTAGAATATAGATATTATCCAAATGATGTAATGTGTGATATTGGTTGAAGTTCGTTAAGCCCCAACTAAATGATAAGTGTTCTATGCTTAAGCTTAGTTATGATTAGAATATAGATATTACCCAAATGATGTAATGTGTGATATTGTGATAGTATGCTATGTAGTTTGCAGTTGTCAAATTAAACTTTATTTACTCGATATATCCATCATTTCGTTGCATTAAACTCTTAGATGACATTTTGCATTTAACATCAAAATTCATACATGTTGCATTATCAAACATTTAGTAACCAAAACAAATTCTTATTTTCCTACTTTTTTTTATTTTACTTTCGGATGAACCGTGGGTCCCCACGGGACTCTAACCTAGTAACATAATAAAAACGTTTTTCAAACCATCAACCGTATTGAGAGTTATTATATGAAACTCATAATCATTAGAATATACCTTCTAATAGTACTAGCAATAATCATTCATATTTTCTTATCATCATTGTTCTCTATAGCATGTAAACTTTTGTATGTAACATGGTATCAAAGGAATCTCTATCACAAGATATGAATTACAATTATGAATCATGATTGAAATACAAAAGTTTCAAATTTAAGTTACAATTATTATTTTTATCTTAGTATTAGGATCAAATGAAAATCTAATCATCGACTTTATATATATTTAGACTAATAATAATTATTAAGATGCAAATTCATTATTGTTACATAAGAAACAAAGCTGACACTCATATTCTTTATAGTATACAGAAAGTGCAAGTTATGAAGGCTGAAACTTGTTTTGGGCTGAGTAATATTCAACTCGTTTTGGTTTGAGTATTTGTTAGGCTAAATCTAGTTACACGAGAGTAGATATGCACAAACTGGTTATTTTCCCTAACCGCCAGTTATTTTCTCATTTTTGCTTTAACCGGTTCGGTTAGTAACCGATTTTTTTTTTTTTTTTTGATTACTCAACCGTTTTTTTCCTAGTTTTATATGTTATTGGTTTTTCCCGTTAAATTAGTTAATACCAGTTAATAACCTGGTTATTTATAAAAATATTCCTAACAGGTTACTAACCTATGGTTAAAAGTAACCACTAATCGATTACTCCTCAATCGGTTATTAACCACTAGTTTGATTTTGGCTCGGCTGTAAACACACCAAACAATAGCAAAGGTATGCTTGCTGTTTGTTCAAAATATTTTTAGTTTGTATACACAAACAATTGTAATTCATGCATAGTACTCTTTCGGCCGACTATCTAAATCACTAGCCCAATATGAAGCCCAACAAATATTACACTAAAAGTTAAAAATTAAAAACCCAAAACCAAAATAAAGACCATAAAGTAATGGTGCTAGAGCATTCACATCATATTCATCATACACTCCTCGATTTTAAAATTTTGTGAGTAACATAAATTTATACTACATTACAAAGGATGGGACATGGGTAAATATGTTCAAATTGTTCAAATTTAAAATGATATATCAAGGGTTTCTTTACAATTTTCTAAATTTTACCACTTTTCTTCCCTAAATGCCCCTAGAAGATAATCACTTATATTAAAAATTAACTCCTTATCTTTACAAGATTTTTGTTCCAACCATTGACATGTACGACTACTTTTTTTTTCTTGTGATGGTTAGAAGAACACACAAAAAGATAAACGAAGCAACTTTGTATAGCGTTAATGGTGGTACGAAGTGACACACACACAACGCCAAGTGGTATGGTACGTTTTGATTTGAAGAGCGTTACTGGTGGTATTGACGTGGGCCATGGGCCTTTGTCACATTTTTTTTACGTTTTTATTTATTTATTATATAATTATTATTAGTTTATTATTATAACTCTGTGCTCTAGACTCGGGTGTTCTTCGATTGACCAAAATTTCTCGTCTACGCCCCAACGTCCATGAACACCTGGTCTTAAGTGTTTGTGTCTCGATTAAAATTCTTTTGTTTTGAGCTCATTATCCACGAACACCTACAAAACACACGCGCACTAATAAATAACGAAGACCGACTAAAAGTACACAATAAAAGACTAAAATATATACAAAACTAACATATTAACAAGGTGCGTTTTACAACACATCAGGTATGAAGTGACGCACACACAACGTAAAGTAGTACGGTACGTTTTGATTTTTTGTTGATAAGGTTTTTTTATTTTAATTTTTTAATAAGAACGACAAGGTGCGACCGAAGACGCTGAAAAGAGTAATCATGTTGTAACGAATTTGGCAAAACGTCGACACAATCCGAAAGTGGACTGTATCTACAAGTTCATCTTCCATGTTAAATTTGATTTTTTTTTTTATTAAAATAAATGTCTTGTTGATACTTCTTTACTTCCCCGTTTACTTATTTATACTGATATCGAATGCTTGTGGTTTGGTTTATCTGCTCTGTTTTGGTTTCTATGCTCATATTTGGTTTTGAGTTAATGCTTGACAATACGTATCCATATAGTGGTTTGGTCCAAATTTGTGGAAAATTATATATAAAGATTTGGGAATAAAAATTATCTATGCTCATACTTGGTTTTGAGAACAGTGCTGATGACTGGATTTTGATAGTCAAAGAAGTTCATTTTCATATATAATGAAAAAAAAAAATTTATACTTGGGTGTCCTATGTACGCATCATCCCTTAGATGTTGGAAGTTAAGGATATATGGTTAGACAATTTAGATAGTGTGGCATGAAAAGATATAATAACTTATATGTTGGGTCTAGAAAATAGTTTCTTTTCAAAATTGAAACAATGAAGGGAAATAGATTAATTTCATATACATCGTTTTGTATTCAAAGACAATGAAAGGAAGAGAATATGTTTTCACACTTTTCCTACAACTTGGTGGGGTAACACGGCTAGGCTTGTGCATCGTTCAAAAAAATATATTTATCTTAACCGTCTCGCAGCAACACGCATGTTTCTCACTAGTATAAAATATTGGATGAGATGTGAGAGTTTTCTTAAAATGAGAGATAATTTTTTTAAAAATGCAATTTTTAGTTAAATTATAGGGTAAAAATGAGGGATGTAAGTGATTGCCCTTATTAAATACATATTTTCCCCGTCAAGTTATTTAGTATTTAGAATCACAAAAATGCCATGAAAGACTTGAAATTCAACTAGAAATGTAATTACTTGTTAGATGTATAAATCAACCGCTAGAACACTTTACAATAATACATGTTGAGCTACAAAACTACAGTTGTGAAAAACATAACGGCGGTGATATATTAAGTGGTGTTATTTGTCCCTTTGATATTATTTGACAATATGCATATGTACCACTAGGTTGAACCTTGGCAGTACACGGTTATGAACTCCGTGTTTAAAGATAAGATTTTGGTGGTCGAGCCATGAACATATGAAGACGAATGTCGACTTAATTTTTTGGTAAGTGTTATAACAGTCACATAAAAGAGAAAAACAAAACAAGTATATAATGGACCACACAATGACTCATGTTTGTCCCAAACAGTTGATATCATGTGAACACAAGAATGTTAGAAACCACATAAGAAGTTGCCTGGAGTTTTCTACTAGCACTATGTAGCATGAGTTGTTAACACAACAAGAACAAATTATCTCATTATCTTTTCATGTATTTTAAAAAATAAATAAATGAACTTTGGTATTTATAAATATGATTCAAATACAATTATTATAGGCTTATTGAGGTGATGCTTGACCCCATCATGTTTGAAGTTGATACCCGATCTAATATCATTTGAACATGACATGTGTATGATATCCTACCATTACCTGTGTACATACTATCCTGTCCTAAAGTAAATATATTATAATTAAGCTTAATAATTCTAAATTATCTTGTATGTGTATATATTATATTGCCCTACAAAAACTACTTCTATGCAACATTTAAAAATATCTTTGTATTTTTTTCATCATAAAAAATGGGAAGTGAACCCCACAGTTAAAATGTTTAATGTAACATGGACCCTACCCCCCCCCCCCCACCCCACCCTAGATAGACCACATGCTCAAAAATCCTCCATATAAAGAAGCCCATCTACCACTCTTTGCCATAATATTCACATCTTTGATCTTTCTGCTAAGCAACAACAATATCACTTCAAAAACACTCAATAACCCTTCTCTAACAACCAATTCGGTTGCGGTTTACTTTCAAATCATATTTAAACGCGTTCAAGAATTATCTAAACCTCGGTCAGCTAGAAAAAGGTTCGTTTTTCGATCATCAAGATGAAGATAACAGGGAGTAATAACATGGGAAAATCAAAGAAAAAGGTGTCAAGTAAACTTGGAGGAATCTTGAAGGAGCAAAAGGCAAGGCTTTATATCATTAGGAGATGTGTGGTGATGCTTCTTTGTTATCATGACTAATCCAATAGTCCTGATCACTAGATCATCTTTAGATATGTTCTTGAAAGTACTTTGTAAAACTGTAAATATATATGGTTCAAGAGCAATTCACAGTTTTGTAATGCTACATATTGGCCTCTAATGGGGTTCAATGTATATTAGATTGCTAGTTTGCTACATCTTTTTATGAGTTATTTAACATTTTGATACATGTTTAACATTCATATTTTTCTTTGATTTTGGGAACTACGAAACTTAATATTTTGCAAGTTCTTTATATTTGCTTTTAGCCTTTTAACATATGATAATCTTATATTTTCTTAATTATTAAATACTTTATTTAATATAATCAAACCAAAATCAATATAAACTCTTATATACATAGTGAAGAGAAACTATATAAGTAAACATTAAATATTATCTTTTAACAAAGACAGTTTGATGACAAGTTTCATCATAAATTTAATGGCCGGTTGTTGATCATGGTGTTTACGATTTGGTTGACCTAATTTTGGTTTGGGGGGGGGGGGGGGGGGGGGGGGGGGGGGGTAATTGTAAAATACGTTTTCAGAAGGCGAAGAAAAGATTCAACATAGTTTGTATTGCATTTTTTTTCTAATTAAATGATAAACATGATTGAATGTTATATATACATATGCATAATTGCATAAGCCAAAAATGAAAATAAAAAGTAAGTAATAAATGTAAAAGGTTGGTTTAATTTACACAACCGATTTCATGTTCTAATCTGTGAACCAAACCGTTAAACTTGGGTTTTCAAATTGTGAATCGAGTCGTATATATCCCAAATCAGACAGTTTGCTTCGTTGAGTTTCAACAGTTTATAAACATCCTAATTGTGATAAGTTTATTCTATTTTTTAGTAAAATCCAAGGTAGTGTGTTTATGAAAAGAATATAGAATGACTTTGATTTCGTAATCAAGAAGAAGTATAATATTTATTATTGCATCTATAGTAACAAAGTTGTTACACAACCAAAGGCAATTAACCAAATGACACGTATTTGCCTCGAGAAGGCGTTCAAGAATTCCATCTTTTTCCTAGAGTTAGAAATGTCAAATGTGTAGATTCTCAAGAACAGGTATTTATGATAATCATCTACGTATGAGATGTATCTCAATGTTTAATGTATCTTATTTAACTAATCTATGAAAGAATTCTGTTGCACCCGGTTTTTATGAAATGAAAATTGCTTGTTGAATGATAAAAAAAATAATCTTCACTTCTATGATGTTTATTGTCACCATTTTGAATACAATTGCGGATATTTTTTTTGAACCACTAAATTTTTTTTTGGTTACTCATGGAATTTGAACCCTCACTACTTAGAAAAGTGATGTGTTATCCAACACTTTAATACTACTAGGCCAAATGCCTCTTGGTAATACAATTGCGGGTAGGGTGGTAATCGTTGTATATATTTGTTTGGTGTAATTTGCTAGTTTCCCGCTAACTGGGTGGAATAAAAGTTTTTGTTGGCCGTTCAAAAAAAAAAAATACAATTGCGGAAATAGAAAGGATGATAAAGGCCTTCAATAGAAAAAAGAAAAAAAAAAGAAAGAAAGCGGGATAAAGAATATTTAATTTAAGAAATTCTTGAATATAATTAAGTACGTAATTATGAAAGTATTGAATTCAATTTTATTGATTGATTTTATGTCAATGATAGCTTGCTTTTTACTCCCCATAAAACATAACAAGGATAAAAAGTAACCTAATTAAATTTATAATTGAAATTCATCTTCAACACTCCTTAAATTGGTAGTGAGGTTAATCCTAATACAATGCAGTGGTAGAGATATTGGTGGACAATGATAGAAGACCCAGAGGATATTGGATTCGATTCTTGAGTCAAACGGGTTTTACCGGTAATTTCATCGTCGTGCCTACAGGCGAGTGGTTTACCGGGTTTTCTCCAGAATTGGTGTTTGATAACTCGGGTATTCTCGGAGTACTTAAATTTGTCGAAAGAGTGCCCCGAGAATGTTCGGGTTGATTTGTTTGCGGTTCAAAAAAAATTGGTAGTGAGGATATTAATACATACTTGATTACTTAAATTGTTGATACACTCATGAAACATTAATTTGTTTGCATACCGAATTCGGCTTCATCGCTCATTCGCTTGAGAGTGACACTACCTTCTATTTCTTACGTATCCATGTTACCAGGTTGTCATGTTCCTTCTACAAAAGTGTATCTACCTGTTTTTTTAGTTTGCATAATTCACCTTTACTGAAACTTTCTTAAAACATGTGGGTACTTAAATTTCTTCTATGTATTAGAGTGCTCAGAGTGGGGGTGGGAGGGGGGGGGGGGGGGGGGGGGACACCACCGCCAGGGTGGCGTGGAGGGTGACACTGGCGTAGGGCTTGGGGGTGAGGTGAGGTGGCATCTTTTGATTGGAGGGGGTATAATTATTAGTTTATATATAAAAAAATAAATCATATACTTATTTTTATACTTTGGCCGGTTGGTTTTAAAAAAAAAACAAATTAAATAAAAAAAATTTTAAAAAAACATTACATAATTAAATTAGTTAAATAACCATTACATAATTACTTAAACAACCATTACATAATCCTAATTCTTAAATTACTTATTTAAACACTAGATAATTCCTAAATTACTTATTTAATCTTAATTTTCTCCACTATGGAGAGTAGTTGTTGTGACACCCGGCATATTTGGCTTAAACATTTTAGTAACATCTAAGTCTACCTTAGCGGGAAACGTTTATAAACGGACTTAACTGGGTTAGTTGAGTCGGGTCAAGTTAGGATTGTCCAGGGTACAAGGATCTGGAGGATCATTGGGAGTCGTTTTGGGAATACACTAGTACCGGGTTCCGTTGTTGGTGACATTACATGAACTAATTAAGTATATGTGTAGATTATGGGTCGTGTGGTGGATTATATACATAGATGTGTCTATATGATGTGTAAATGATTATCCGTGCTTAAATATGTTAAACATAGACTAAGGTTGCATGTTCATGTGTTAAGGTGTGTTAGAATGCGTTAAACACGACAAACTGGAAAACTAGATAAACATGGCTTCTGGTTCGACCACTTCGAGTGGTCGAAGGAGAAATGTTGTGTTGGTTCGACCCTTTGTAAATGGGCGAACCTGGGATGTGGAATTGAAAGAATTCCCTTCGACCAGGACAGGGCTCATTCGACCCTGTGGAAGGGTCGAAGGAGGCCACCTTCGACCACTGAAAGGGGGCGAAGGAGGATTAGTATAAATACCAAACTTTGTCATTTTTCACCATTTCACAAACCCTAACCGTCTCAAAACACTCTCAAACGATCTTAATCACTAAGGAAGGAGTTTTGCTCTTCTTTTGCATAATCTAACCTATCTACAACATCTAAACAAGAATCCAAGGTGTGTTCTTGATTCTAAATCCTTTTAAAGCATTTTAATTCGTTTTCATCTAACCCTAATTGTCCGGATCTGTTCTAAGGGTGTTTCCATGATTAAAAACCTTTTAAACATCTTTCTAAACCAAAACCTTATCATTAAACATAGGTTTTCATGATAATAAACATGTGTTAATTATGTATTATGTGGTGTTATGTGTTGTTCAATGATTTGCTGCTGTATCTATGATAGAAACATGATATAGGATTGTTATTGATGCTAGTTTATTGTTGTTTAGGGTTAAAAAGGGATAGATGGGTATTTTGGGGGGTTTTAACGAATCTAGACTTGATGCATGATATTTATGATCAATAGAACTAATAGGGAAAGATCGAACACTTGACAAACTGAGCATTTTAAGTTGAATATGAATCAATTTCAAAAGTTTCCAAATTGGGTAAAGAATCCATGCATGATTGTGACGTTTCCATAATTCTTACCATTTTGGGAAAGGGCTGAAATGGACGTATTATTGGGGGAAATCAGTGGGGTTTTGTAGGGATAAGTTATTCATGCTTGACTGCTGTGTTTGATGATGTCTCGAGGTGTTTTGAATGTGTTTGAAGCGTTTTTAGGAAAATTTGCACAACAGGGGCGAACCTGGACTCCTTCGACCGATCGAAGGTGCGAAGGAGAGAATCCAGGGTCGAACCTGGGTTATGTTTGGGCGAACGTGGTAAAATGGGCGAAGGAGGCATCAAACGGTCGAACGAAACATAAAACGGGCGAAGGAGACTTAAAACGGGCGAAGGAGACTTAATCTGACTGGTTCAACCGTTCTGATGCAGAAATGAGATTTTTGATGCAAACTAAGTGTTTTATGCTTGAACCTTGTGTGTAATCTGTGTGTATTTGATTAGTTAGGGTAATGGGTCACCAACGGGATGTCGGGACGGTCTAGTGTGTCGGTTAAACATTTAAACATGTTTTAAAACATACTTGGTTACGATCTGGACAATCGGGGACTAGATAACCTTATGGTTATTAGTCGGAACACTTATGTGAACATTTTGATAGATCTCCGGTAGAGGGATTATCAAGGGCTTAACACCTTTACTTGTAACCGAAGAACGCTATTTAAGGTGAGTTCACGGCCTCACTTTTACTGCTTTAACTTTTGGGGGAGAAAACATGCGCTAAACTGTTTTGGTAACATATGTCATACTATGGTTTTTAAACATGGTATTGCTATACGATCTTTGGAAGTCCCGGGGGAAACCATGAATGTGTGGGGATGCACAACGGGGGAAATGTGGATAGATCTATTGGGCGTGACCTGCCCCACTCGTCGGCTTGGAGGGCCGGGCGGGTGCATGTTGTCTCGAACAGGAACATTGGTATCATGCTGAACATTCGGGCTGCTTAAACATATGCTAAACATTGCTAAACGTGTCTAGTAATGGTTTCCAATCGTAGTAGTAATAAAACATACGCCTAGTTAGCGTACTTGGTAACATTGATATAGTATGGACATGGTAACGTTTTGGTAACTCTTGGTAACAGCTTGAACAAACCTGTGAACTCACCAGCATTATATGTTGACGTCTTTTTGGCATGTTTTTCTCAGGTCGCTAAGGTAGCAACAGAAAGGAACTAGGCGCACGAGTCTGCATTGGCGTCTAGGCTTAGTTTCATGTTTTGAATAAAGATGTTGAACACTGTCGTACATGGTTTTGTAACTGGTTAAACGCTTCCGCTATGGTTTTATAAATTGGGAACTATGTTTTGTGTTTACGTATTTCATATAGTGTTGTTTATTGTGACCGTTGACTTGGATCCTGGTTTGTCATGCGCCTCGCGGTAAAACCCCGCAAGTGGAAATTTGAGGGTGTGACAGTTGTCCCAGTGGTCGATTATGTAGTACGTGGGGGACACAGAACGAGAACTATCGCGACCATCGGATCTCGCATCCTCGAGGATATAGCAGTACTCACGAGGAGGGGAAGGTTGGCTTCAGAGTAGTTCCTCCTCCTCAGCTTCCCCGAGGGCTTCCAAGTCCTCCTCAGTTGGCTCCCCTCGTTGACGGGGGGTGGGGGGTAGTCTGGTGGTGGGGGGTGGGGGTAGTCTGGTGGTAGGGGGTGGGGGTAGTCTGGTGGTAGGGGGTGGGTTCTGACAACATTAGTCGGTCCACTTCTCTAACAGCCATGGCATAATCAATGGCCCAGACCCATTCCTCATCCGTGAAGTCATCATCGGCTTCAGGAGGAGGAGGAAAGGTTGGTTGTGCAGCAGGAGGAGGAGGAGGATAGAACCAATGTTGTGGAGGAAGAGGAAGAGGAGGAGGAGAAGGAGGAGGAGAGGAGGAGAATGGTAGTCTTCGGGGCCGGCCCCGGCCCCGGCTCCGGCGAGAGTACTGCCGGAGATTAGACGGTCCGGTAGCTCCTGGTGCAAAACCGTCACCAATATTATTCATTGCTTTGAGGAGGAGGAATAGGTGTGACTGAGAATTGGGCTAGGTGTTGTATTTATAGGGTTAGAAATATTAGCGTTTGGGGGGAAAACTTTGAAATTCAAACTTTGAAATTTAAACTTTGAAATTTAAACGTTTGGGGGGGGGGGGAATTGAAATTCAAATTGTTTGGAACAGTAACTATTTGAATTTCAAATTTTGAATATATATTTTTTTTAATTATTTTTTAGTATTAATTATTTTTTTATTATTTTATTAATTTAATAAATTTTCGGTTTAAATTATTATTATTATTATTATGTTTATTAATATATTAAAGTTTTTTATAAACAGAAAAAAGAAATGCCACATGTCACTTCCCCCCTCTCCCCCCCCACAGGGGTCCCACAAGTGCCACATGGCGCTTCATCCCCCTCTTTCCCCCCACTCCGAGTAGTCTTACAACACCTCAAAATATTTCAATTCAAAACAAGTGATTGTAAACTTAAAATTGCAGCTTAATGTGACAAAGTATATGATGTTTAGTTGTTCACAAAGGAGAGGCAAATATTAACTAAGAAAAACATTAATACCATAACAAACATTTTATTTTAAGTAACCATTTGTTACGATTCACCGGTTAAGAAGTTGTAAACCATTAAACCGAGCAACTCACTAAAGTCTAAGAAAGTCGTTCAGTTTGAGATTTACATGGTTTGGTTTTGTTGGTTTAACGATCTAGCGGTTTGGACTTGAAACCAAACGTGTATCCGAGGAAGTCGTTTATTGTCTTTTAAAATATATACAAATTATGGGTCCAGTTCCTGTATGCCTAGTCAGCTAGGTTGTACGTTGGTGACGACTGTATCGGGGCTACAACCGGGGTTCAACAGGGGGACCCTTTGGGTCCCCTCCTGTTTGCTCTTGCGTTACACCCTCTAATTCTCCGGGTACACAAAAATTGCAACCTCCCCTTTCACGCGTGGTACTTGGACGATGGGACGATTATTGGTGAGACCACTAAAGTTGCTAAGGCATTGAACATTATTACCTCAGAGGGGCCATCATTGGGGCTTCAACTTAACATTAAGAAAACTGAAGTTTTTTGATCGTCTTGTAACGGGATGAAAGTTAGGGATGACCTTTGCCCCCACGAGATTGGTAGACCAGAAAAAGGGGTGAAGCTCCTTCGAGGGGCCGTTAGTTGGGATATTTCGTTTATCCGGGAATTGGCAGGGCGGAGAGCCTCACGTGCGATTGATCTTATGAAACTCTTGCCCTGCCTTAGGGATCCTCAGAGTGAACTCCTCTTGCTCAGGTCTTGTATGGGCGTCGCCAAGTTGCTTTTTGGTTTACGGACGTGCCAACTGTGACACCCGGCATGTTTATGTCAACATTTTATAAACACATAAGTCTACCTGAGCGAAAAACGTTTATTAAACATACTTGACGGGGTCAGTCGAGTCGGAACACAGTCCGTATTGTCCAGGGTTCAATGATTCGGAGGATCATTGGGTTAATTACACACACGTTACGAGTCCCGTTGTTGGTGAATTACATAAACTAATTAAGTGTATATGAAGACTAATTGTCGTATGGTGGATTATATGCTTAGATGTGTTTAAATGATGTGTAGATAATCATCCGTGCTTAAATATGTTAAACATAGACTAAGATTGCATGCTCGTATGTTAAGGTGCGTTAAAATGCGTTAAACACGACAAACTGGAAAACTAGGAAAAACATAATTCCTGGTTCGACCACATCGAGTGGGCGAACCTGGAAATTAATCTTGGTTCGACCCTTAGCAAAGGGGCGAACTTGGAATGTGGAAATGAAAAAGTTTCATTCGACCAGAACATGCACATTCGACCCTGTGAAAGGGGCGAATGTGGGTACATTCGCCCAGGTAAAAGGGGCGAATGTGGACATAGTATAAATACCACACTTTGTCATTTTTCACCATTTCACAAACCCTAAACGCCTCTAAACACTCTCTAGCAACTTTAAACATTGGGGAAGGAGTTTTGCTCTTGTTTTCCTATAATCTAACCTACAAACATCTTCTACACAAAGATCTAAGGTGTGTTCTTCATTCTAAATCATTTTTAAAGCATTTCAATTCGTTTTCATTAAACCCCAAGAGTCCAGATCTGATTCAAACATGTTTTCGTGGATAAAAACCTTCCTAATATCTTTCTAAACAAAACCTATTCATAAACAATGAGTTTTCATACAAATTAACATGTGTTAATGGTGTTTTATGTGGTGTTATGTATTGTTTGATGATTAATTGTTGTATAGATTTATAACAATGATCTAGGACTGTTATTGATGATGATTTATGATTGAGATAGGTTACAATTGATTATTGATGATGTTTTGTTCATTTTGGGGATTTTGGGTTAGATCTAGGGCTTGTTCATGATGATAGTGATAAGGATATGATTGGGGGTTTCTTGTTCATGATAATCTGAGTATATTAAGTTGATTGTTGATTGATTTCAGAAAGTTTCCTAATTGGGTAAAGATTGCATGCGTTTGATGTGACATCTCCATAATTTGCTATTTCGGGTAACTTGTAAAACGAACGGATTTCGGGATAAAATTGGTAGGGTTTTGTAGGAATATGTTAATGATAGTTGACTGCTGTGATTGGTGATATTTCGTGATGTTTTCGGACCGTTTAAATGCGTTTTGGTGCGTTTTATGAAGTTCTGCTGCGAACGGGCGAACGTGGAACAAAACGTGGCTCAAACGGGCGAACGTGGCTCAAACGGGCGAACATGGAACAAAACGTGGCTCAAACGGGCGAACGTGGCTCAAACAGGCGAACGTGGCTCAAACGGGCGAACGTGGCTCAAACGGGCGAACGTGGAAATGGGAAAAACCACATTCGACCATCTGATGTCCGGAATGAGATTTTTGATGCAAACTAAGTGTTTTATGCTTGAAACTTATGTGTTAACTTTATGTGCATGACTAATTGATGTAATGGGTCACCAACGGGATGTCAGGTCGGTCTGGGATGTTCGGTTAACGTTCAAACACACTTTAAACACATAGAGTCAAGATCTGGACAATCGGGGACTAGTTAGCCTTCGGGTTAGTAGTCATCACACTTATGTAAACTCATTAATAGGTTGTTAATTGTCGGGAGTATCATACACGGGTTGGATCTCTAGTTATCAAGAAGACGCACTCTAAGGTGAGTTCACGACCCCTCTTTTATACACTTTTCTCTCGGGGTGGTGATGATTAAGAAGAAGGTGGTGGTGATGAGAAGAAGGTGAAAGGTGGGGTTGATGATGAAGAAGAAGTAGTTTTTTTTATATAGCGCCCCATTTTCTCCTTCTCCCACTACACCCCATTTTGACATAACGCCCCATGCTGACTCAGCTGCCACGTAAACCAATTAGAAAGGGGGGCGTTATAAATAAAACTCCCTCACTACACATGGTCTTAGTAAATTAATTGTAGCCCTAATAACATCTATATCTAATAAATAACTAATTATGTCAAGTATCACAATTATTTGAGCCTAAAGTTCTTATTTCACTAATACGAATTCTATTTCATAATTTAAATAAATAAAGTATACATAATGCCAAGCCAATGATGTTGTAGTCCAATGATTGCAACGGCGGTGAGAAGGTTTACCCACAATAGTGAGGTTCCTGCCCGGGAGGTCTTGAGTTCGATCCACGTGGTATGCAAAACATGCGAAGCTTTTGGACGAGGGGTTGAAAAGCCTGTATGCACGGGGATCAAACCGGGGTGGGTAGGTTCGTTGGCATGCAACTTACCCGGGTAAACTACGCCGATAAAAAAAACATAATGCCAATAAATATTCCCTCAAAATATCTTTCTATAATTCTTAAATCTTAATACTAACGTATTTTTACGTTTAGTTTGTAATAATTAATAAAAAGTACGGTAGATATTTTTGAAAGTTATAATTAGCCGTTAAAAAAAAAAAGTTAGAGAAAAAAACAAGAACCATATGTGTGGTTTTGTGATTTCACATCTGTGTGTGAAGCTGGAAATTTAAAGGATGATGACCATATGTCGGGCATATGAAGAAGTGAAATGAATCGGGCAGATGATCGGTCAACATGTACAGCAGCCTTATCCTTCCCCACGTGCGGTCAGCCCCACCACCCTCTAATTTTGATTCTTTTCCAGTCACTAATCACCATCTGCCTCACATTCATTAAACCAACCCCCACCCCCCTCACATTTTACAATTTTTCATATTCATAATCATTTCATGTTTTCATTTTACTTGAAACATACATTGGATATTCCTAAATTTGATTGTAGTTTGAAAAGCAAATCATGACAAAGATCATTTCAATAATGGAGATTATGTGTTTATACGGTCGTTAGTAACACGCTTGGATAAAAGATGCAAGCAACACTAAGACGGTCATATATATGTCAAGATTTCTAGACTTTGACATAAACGCTAGATAGTCATGTTTTCGAATAAATGTGGAAAATTGTACAGTCTCAATGAGTTTGAAGAGATTTCGAGGGTTCGTTTGTTATTAACTAGAAAAAATGGTCATGATGGTAAACACATTTGGTCAAAATGGTTAGAGACAACTACATGGTCCTTATGGTTTATAGAAAATAACATCTTAGAGTAGGGGGTATAGCTTACGTGTAGCTTCTTGAAATGTAGGAACTCTAAGTGGTAAATTGTTAGAGGTGATAGATGCACTTAAGAGACATAAGGTTCATATAGCATGCCTGCAAGAGACTAGATGGAAGGGACATACAGGGAATGAGCGAAATGGGTACAAGTTGTTATATTCGGGATCTGATGGGGCAAAAAATGGAGTAGGATTTCTGGTGGCCTTGGATTTGCATAAGAAAGTGATTGAGGTGAAACGACTCAATGATAGAATTATGTTGTTAAGGCTAGTGCTAGGTGCGGAAGTAGTAGCAGTGGTTTCTGCTTACGCACCACAAGTAGGGTTAGGAGATCAAGAGAAGAGAGAGTTTTGGGATTGTCTAGACGGGGTTTTGAGAGCCATACCCATAGAGGAGAAAATTTTTATAGGAGGTGATTTTAATGGACATATTGGTAAGGATAGCAATGGCTTTCAGGAGGTCCATGGGGGCTTTGGCTTTGGAGATAGGAATGAACCGGGTATAGACCTCCTAGAATTTGCGGTGGCCCATGACCTAGGCATTGTAAACTCGTTTTTCAAGAAGAGGGAATTGCAGATGATCACTTTTACCAGTGGAGGAAGAAACACACAAATAGATTATATATTGTTGAGGCGTCATGATTGTCAACGGTGGAGAGACTGCAAGGTGATCCCAGGAGAAACAGCAGTGGCTCAGCACCATTTACTAGTAGCTGACGTAGTCCTAAGAGATAAATTGACTACAGCGGAGAGAAAATTCCATCCTAGAATACGTTGGGGAAATTTAAAAGGCGACAACATCGAAGCGTTCAGGGATAAGGTCATCTCGACGACTGCGACCCAATTGGATGGTGATGGCGACGCAAATCAGATGTGGGAGGCTATGGCGAATACTATTACTTGTGTGGCGAAGGAGACTTTAGGGGTCACAACAGGGAGGACAGCTGGGAGCAAAGAGTCTTGGTGGTGGAATGCAGATGTGCAAATCAAAATAAGGGATAAACAAAAGTGCCTTAGGGAGGTGTTGCGGACCACTGACGAGGAAGTACGTTTGAGGTTGAGGGAGCAATACAAAAACGCTAGGAGGGAGGCAAAGAAGGCGGTGACAGAGGCAAAGAACATAGCATATAAGCACATGTATGCACGATTGGAAACGAAGGAGGGGGAACATGATATGTTCAAGATTGCTAAATATAGGGATCGTAGAAGTCAAGACCTAGGAGTAGCGAAATTTATATAGGGGGAGGATGGACGTGTTTTGACCAAGGAACAAGACATTAAGCTAAGATGGAAAAGCTACTTCCACAAGCTTTTGAATGGCGGGAGGGGCGACCAACAAGCAAGCGAAAACCATACTACACAGAGCCGACAAAGGAATAACTGCTATTATCGAAGCATCACACATGGAGAGGTGAGGACTGCACTTAGGAAGATGGGAAGAGGCAAGGCGGTTGGTCTAGACAACATACCGATTGAGGCCTGGAAGTGTTTGGGAGAAGAAGGCGTTCAATGGCTGACTACATTATATAATGTTATTTTCAAATATGGAAAAATGCCCGATTGTTGGAGGAGTAGCGTTGTAGTGCCCGTATTTAAGAAAACAGGAGACGCCCAATGTTGTGGAAATTATAGAGGTATTAAGTTGTTGGGTCATACTATGAAATTATGGGAGAGGGTGATTGAGACTAGACTTAGGAGGGAAACTCAGGTTACGGTGAACCAATTTGGTTTCATGCCAGGGAGGTCAACGACGGAAGGGATACACATTTTAAGGAGATTAATGGAAAAATATAGAGAAAAAAAACGAGATCTCCATATGGTATTCATTGACCTTGAAAAGGCATATGACAGTGTGCCACGTAGATTGATTTGGGATAGTTTAGAGGGTAGAGGAGTCCCAGGGAAGTACATAGACGTAATTAAGGATATGTATCATAGAACTGAAACTAGTGTCCGGGCGTCAGTAGGAGATACTGATTCCTTCCCTATGGAGGTGGGACTCCACCAAGGGTCTGCATTGAGTCCGTTCCTCTTTGCGGTAGTCTTGGATGAGTTATCTAAGTCGATTCAGAAGCCAGTGCCATGGTGCATGCTTTTTGCAGATGATATTGTGTTACTTGCAGAAACCAAACAAATTTTGAATGCAAGGTTAGAGGAGTGGCGAGAAGCCTTGGAGGGAATGGGTTTAAGGATTAGTCGCTCAAAGACGGAGTATCTCTATTGTGATTTCAGTGGGGTTAACGACGACGAGGACAATCATATCACTATCCAGGGCCAGGTTGTCCCGCAGGTAACTAGGTTTAATTACTTAGGATCATTTGTTCAAAAGGATGGAAATATAGATAGTGACGTAACACATCGCATACAAGCCGGGTGGTGTAGGTGGAGAGCAGCCACGGGGGTATTGTGCGATAAGCGGTTCCCAAATAAATTGAAGGGGAAATTTTACAGGACCGCAATTAGACCTACTATGTTGTATGGGACAGAGTGATGGGCAATCAAGAAGACGCACGCACGCAAGATGAAGGTCGCAGAGATGAGGATGCTTAGGTGGATGGGCGGGCACACAAGGATAGATCGGATTAGAAACGAGGTCTTTAGAGAGAGGTTTGGAGTGGCTAGGATATCAGACAAGATAAAGGAAGGGAGATTGAGATGGTTTGGACATGTGAAGAGGAGACGAACAACAGAGCCAGTGAGAGCAGTGGAAGCATGCGTTGTAAAGGGGAGAAGGAATAGGGGCAGACCTAAATTGACCCGGGATGAGCGAATTAGACAGGATTTCATAGAGTTGCACCTCTCCGAGGACATGGTCCAAGAAAGGAGTTCGTGGAGAAGTAGGATTAAAGTAAGTGACTTTTAGGATTTGACACTTAGGTAGCATAACCAGGTATTATGAGGCCTTAACTATAGGTTTTCTAAACCTATTTTGATTCATGTGTATATTTATCCTTTATTCTTAAGTAGTGTGAAACTTACATGTGGTTGTAGTCTCGTTTACATGTTCGTATGATGTTCAATGTATTATATTTTTATGCACTATCTTACTAGCTTATTAATGCACTTGGCCCGTTAGCCGATAGCGAGATATCCCTGTGGTGCTTGTCTCGTTTCTTGTATGCTTGTCTGTCTTCTGTTCTCTCTTTTTGAGCCGATGGTCTCTCTGGAAGCAGTCTCTCTATCCTTATGGGTAGAGGTAAGGTGTGCCTACATCTCACCCTCCCCTGACCCTACCAATAGTTTCTACTATTCGTGGGATATACTGGGTATGATTGATTGATTGATTGATAGAGTACTAACTTATTTTTTTAACATGTTAAGAATTTATGGTTTCAGTTTTGTAACTAGGGCTGGCAATGGGTAACCTGTTAAGACACGATAAGACCTGTTTGACTGAAAAGTACACTATTTGATTTTTTGACTTTTTTTAATACTTAGAATTAAGAGGCAAAAATCTTTCATTTCCCTTTTTTGGTACATAAAACATAAAACTGTGTTATAAACATGAGATATAAATGAGTTAAACGAGTCGTGTTCATGTTTAGAACTTATTTGTTCGCGCGCGTCAGAGACCTGTTAACCTGTTAGGGACACGATTTGCCAATTGTAACATGTTAGAGTAATAAAGCCAACTCCGTTAGTTTTTCTAGTTAAGTTTTGATAAAATGACTAAAATGCCTTATAATAACCAGATATTATTATAATTAACTCTATTTGATTACAAGGATAATTTTTGTAATCTATTGAAATTAAAATTATCTATTAATATTATTAATACATAAAATTTACAGATTATAAAAATATACTAAATTAAATAATTATACTATATGTGTTTTATTATATATATTTTTTTATAAAGCAATACTTTTATCCATAAAACCACTCCAGATAAGCCTAATTCGTATATGTCATCAAACGCCACATCAACTCTCATGTCCACCGACATTGCTGCCATGAGTTAACTATATTTGACAAGGTCTTCTATATTTTTAATATAAAGAATTTATCTATTAAGAGTATTAAAACTTAAAAATTTTAAGTTATAAAAATATACTAAATTAAATAATTATATTCTATACGTTTCAATATATATTTTGTTAAAAAGAATACTTTTATCCATATATAAACCACCGTCGATAAGCCTAATTTGTATCTGCCATCATGCACCATGTCAAGTCTTATCTCGGCCGCCATTGCTGCCACGTGTTATCTATATTTGACAAGGTCGTATATATTCTTAATACATAGAATTATTTAATATTATTTAAAAATTTCAAATTATATAAATATGTTAAATTAAATAATTATACTTTTTGTGTTTTAATAATATTAATAGATAATTCTTCATCAAGCATTAATCAACTTTATGCGTTTTAAATATAGATAACTAACTCATGGCACCAATAGCATTGGAGATGAGAGCTGAGGTGGTGCTTGATGACATATACGAATTAGGTTTATCGACGGTGACTTATATGGATAAAAGTATTTTTCTATAAACATACATACTAAAACGTATAGAGTGTAATTATTTAATTTAATATATTTTTATAAGTTAAATAATTTATGTTTTAATAATGTTAATAAGATAAGTCTAATTTAAATAACTTGCAAACATTATCCTTCTAATCAAATAAAGTTAATTACAAGAATATCCAATTATTATATGGCATTTTAGTCATTTTCTCAAAACTTAACTAGAAAAACTAACGGAGTTAGTCTTAGTACCCCAACATGTTACAAAACTGAAACCTTAAACCATTAACATGTTAAAAAAAAAACAAGTCAGTACCTTAAGATGTTACTTGCTATAAACCATAAGGACTATCCGTATAGTTATCTCATATGGCTATTCATTTAATTTTCTCAGAGTAGTAAGACTTATTGTGATAAAACAAAATTTTGAATTTGCATCAATTAGGGGTAAGCAAATTAACTATCATAATCGATAATCGAATCATAACCGAACTGATTTTAACCGATAACCAACATAAGCAATAGTTATGGTTTTGAAATTTCTTTTACCGACCGACCTGTTATGGTTATGGTTATGAAGCTTTGGTTAACCGATATAACCGAACCGAACTTGTAATGTTAAGTTTATGTAATAGATTTATGTTTTACATTAACGAAATATGTAGATGTTTTTTACTATAATAGAAGTATGTTATTAACAAAATCATTTTGATGTAGCACTCTTTTTCATGATAAATTAAACTTGTAATCAAAGGCTTAAGTATGTTTTTTGTTAATCTATATTATCTTATTAAGGAGGAGTGATGGCCAACTTAGTAATTTGCATTTCCGTACAACTCAAGAAGCAACGTGTACAATATATTTAAGCAAAAAAAATTAAGGATATTATGGGCATAATTGTGACAATTAAGACACTTAGGAGGGTAATATAGACATTTAACCCATGTCATTCTTTGCAATATAATAAAAATTTTCCATCCCTGCCCTCACACGACAGATGAAATCCCACAAGTGAATGGTCGCCCAATCGGTTACCAATTCAATTACTCCCTTTCAATTACTCCTATTTAATGAGTAACCCCCGCCCCCTTATTACTCTGTTTTTTTCCCAAAGTGAAGAAAGTGAATGTGATGGGTGAAGATGATGACAAATATCCTTTCGAATACATGGTCAATGAATTGATTCTTATTCTTGCATTTTGTTAGTGTGAATTGTTTCAAGGTAACTTCCACTATTGTTCTTCACTCAATCTATGCATATTATACAACTACTGTTTATTTATTGGTTGTAATTCCTTCGTACCCTTTTTCATATTTTTCAATAACATGTTCTTTGACTGATAGAATGATCATGATCACAAGAATCTTTCTGGATCTAACCCCATTATATAATCTTGTAAGTTGTAACCTAATGCAGATTTCCAATTGGGGTATTTTCACGTTTCTTGTCAACTCGTTTTTTTTATAATCCAAAATTTAACCCATTGATCAGTAATAATCCATAATAGCAGTGAAATTAACAACGCTCTTAACTTAGAATTGGTAGCAAGCATTCTTACTAACACAAGGAACATAGATTTACATTTGATGTTATGCATGATAACTCTTAAGTGAAATAAGAAACATACATTCCTTTTATACAAAATCAGGTGAAAATGTGGATTGTCACTACAAAAGTATTCACTTAGAAGTTAGAATCCATACGTTATTGGCATGAATTCTTATTAGATGGGTTGTTCTTTGGTTTTATAAAAATTGATTTGCTTTTGTTATAAATAAGTTATTATGGTGACTATCCACATTCCAACTCCCATCTCTTCATATTCTATTCATTAATGTAAGAGCCTTATAAATAGAGGCTTCATGTAATTGTTATGATACACATCAATAAAAATGAATCATTATGTTGAAATAATAAGATCAATTTTTATCCAAATGGTGTGTATGTTTGTTATACTTGTACTTTGATATATTGCATAAGGTTTATTTGCAGGTTCTAGGTGAATGTTGATGTGGATTTATCTGTTGCTGATATGGAGAGCTGATGTGGACTGCTTGATGCTGAACTGGATGCTATGCTGTGGATATGAAGTGTTTGAGACTTCCTCCTGGGCCAACTATTATGGATATACAAGATTTACATTATGGGTTTTTCATAATAATACTAAGTCCATTAGTAGAGTCCATCAGATGAGAGCTGGGTCTTGGTGTTCCACCGGCCCAGCCTAAGAGATTCTTTCCACGTCATCAATCCGTGGGTGTATTTTAAGGGCAATCCTGATCGTTCATAGAAAAAACACAAACTAATCTCGTCTGTTCAATGTGTGTTTTCTCTCATTGTTATTGATGTCCTATATAAAGGGATTTGTTAATCCCTTTACCAGTTTTTGATCATTTTTCCTTTTCCAGATTATTTTTCATTCTCTCTCTCAATTTGTACTTTGTTTCTCTCGTTCATCTAGTTAGGGTTTGATCTGTGAACATCTTGTTCCTGGTCCTCTTTCTTGTGTCCCTGAGTATTGTAGATGATTGTGGTATGTTATTCCAGAGAGTGTTAAGGTAGAGAGTTGTGATTATTGTATTGTTCCTGATCAGTTCTTGGGTGTAATCTTCTGATTTGGGTATTAATAAAGTCTTGAATGTTTTGATATTATGTTTTTGACATGGTATCAGAGCATCTATGGTTTTGATCGATCCTAATATTGATTGATTTGGGATTCTTTCTCGATCTAGTTGTAGATCTGGGTTTGATCTTCCATTGTTTACCTTTTCTGGACTGATTCAAGAAGGCTTGGATCTGATTGAAGCTGATAATAGCTTGGATCTTGGAGTTTGCTGTTTTTCTTGCTCTCTGATACTTAACCCTAAGTGAAGGTTAAGTATTACGAGTTTTTGGAGAACCCTAACTTGGGCAAACCCCTTGGTGAGATCGTTCCCTTCTGTTTACTTTTCTATTGTTGAGTCTAGGAGCACTTTCCGGGTTAGAGGGACCGGAGTTGGCTCATACTTTGTTTTTTAGTGTGTTTATCTAGGTCTAGAGGCTCCCAAGTTAAGACCTGCGGTGGGGCCCCTGAGAGGAACCACTGATCTGGATCACTAGCTTGGCTTCGCCTGTGTCTAGTTTAAGAAAGTATTTGTTATATTGTTAGTTTGTGGTGTTCTTGTTCTTGATTGGTTTGTGTGAATCTGGTGTATTGGTTGTTGTTATTCTTGATTGTGCTACTCTGTGTGATCTGTTATTATGGGTGATAATGTGGATCTCAACGCCCCTGCTGCTGGTGGTGGGGCAATTATCAATCCAATTGAAACTCTTGTGAGTAAACTTGATGCTAGCGACCCATTGTATTTACATCCATATGATTCTAGCAATTTGACTATTATAACCATTAAACTTAAAGGTTCAGAAAACTATTCAGTTTGGTCAAATGCTTTGACACTAGCTTTACAAGTTAAGAATAAATGGGGATTTATTGACAAAAGTTGTGTTAAATCTGAAACTGACAATGTACTTGCTAGACAATGGGATAGTTGTAACTCAATTGTATTGACTTGGATCCTCAATTCTATTAGTGAGGATCTGTATATGGTTCATGTGTTTTCAAAGTCAGCCAGTGATGTATGGGCTGAACTTAAGGAAACATATGACAAGGTTGATGGTTCTGTTGTCTTTTATGTGTACCAAAAGATAAACTCATTTAATCAAAATGGTATGAATGTTGCTGAATATTATCACAAATTAAACATTATGTGGAAACAACTTGATCAAATTTTACAATTACCTGCCTGTACTTGTAATGCTTCTAGGGAATTTAATAATTTCAGTAGTATGATCAAGTTAATGCAGTTTCTGATGGGTCTTGACAGTATGTACCAACCAGTTAGAACTAGCTTGTTAATCAAAGAAGTTTTACCCACTGTTAAAGAGGCTTTCTTTATAGTTTCAAGGGAGGAATCCCATAGGAATTCAATTGGAAGTTCTAAAAAGGGACAAACTGTTGGTTTTTTTTGTTAAATCAAACCAAATCTCCTGACATTAATAAAAGAAATGATAAAACAGTAGGTCAGACATCTAAGTTTACACACTGTAATAAGAGTGGACATTCAGCTGATAAGTGTTTTCAGCTGATTGGATACCCACCATGGGCTAAGGCCAGAGGCATGCAAAACAGGAAAGTAAATGTTAATAATGTTGATTGTGATAAACCTGATATTCAGCTTTCTTCTTTGACTAGTGAGCAAATGTCTAAACTCTTAAGTTTGATTTCTGATAAGAGTATTGACTATCCTCAGAGTAATAATGTATCAGGTAGTTTGTTTAATCATCCTTTTTGTGCCAATGCATTTGTTAAACCTATTTTTTTGTTTTAATACTGGTAAAAATAAGGTCAGGGTGGGCTGGATAATTGATTCAGGAGCCAACCAACACATGGTCACAAGTGAACATGATTTATCTGATTACATAGATGTCTCTGATTTAAATATTCAAAATAGACATCCTAATGGTACAAATGCTTTAGTAACTAAAATTGGAACCTTAAAATTGGGTAACAATGTTGTGTTACATGATGTGTTTGTTGTTCCTGAATATTGTGTGAATCTTATCTCTGTGCATAAACTTGTAAAGGATAATCATTTGTATGTTGGATTTGATGAACACAACTGTTATATTCAGGATTTGTCCACAAAGAAAACCCTTGTGACTGGTAATAAGCTTGAGGGTTTGTATTTCTGTGGTGGATCATATGTTAGCAGTAAGGTAGGTGTGTCAAATAAGAGTTTTGATCTTTGGCATGCTAGGTTAGGTCACCCAGCTGATGTTATGGTTCATAAATTAGAATCCAGACTAGAATCCATTATAGGAAGTATTGGTTCTAAGGATTTTGAGTTGCCTTGTGAGGTATGTCACAAAGCAAAACAGCATGGGAACCATTCCCTCTGAGTGACCATAAGTCCTTAAGTATAGGTGACCTGATTCATCTTGATGTTTGGGACCCATATAGGGTTACTAGTAAGGAAGGATTTAGATACTTCCTTACTATAGTTGATGATTATTCTAGGTCTGTTTGGGTGTGTTTAATGAGGCACAAAAGTGAAGTGTTTGAAAATATACAAGAATTTGTTAACATTGTAAAAACTCAATTTAATAAAACAGTTAAATGTTTTAGAAGTGACAATGGGTTGGAGTTTGTTAACAATCAAATGTCTGGTTTTTGTAAAGACTTAGGGATATTTTATCAAACTACTTGTGCTTACACACCACAACAGAATGAAATTGTGGAAAGAAAACATAAGCACTTATTAAATGTGACTAGGTCATTGTTGTTCCAAAGCAATTTACCTGTTAGGTTTTGGTCAGATTGTGTTCTAACTACTGCCTACTTAATCAATAGGACCCCTTCTTCTGTTTTGGATGGAAAGACTCCCTATTAGCTCATGTTTGGTTTTGAAGCCTTCCTAGGACACTTAAAGGTTTTTGGATGTTTATTATTCTCAATAGTTTTAAATGAGTCTAATAAGTTGAATGAAAAGGCTGAAAAATGTGTTTTCATTGGTTACTTTAATGAAAAAAGGGTTGCAAGGTTTATAATTTAGATTCTAAAATTACTTCTTATTCCAGAGATGTGAAATTTTATGAAACTATTTTCCCTTTAAAAGATAAACTGTTTTTCAAAGGTTCAATGATAGTAACATTATTGAATTAAATTATTTAAACTTTTTTGATAATGTTGAAACTGAAACACAAACATCCAATTATCCTGAAGAGCCTAATGATGAAGGAAGGGGTTCAGGTAATACTAATTCAGGGACACATGATAATCAGCAGTCATTCTTTGTTGATAACCAGGTTAGTGATTCTCCTGAATCCTATAGAAGATGACAAGGCTGAGCATGTGATGACTGAACATGAAAAAACTTCTAGTTCTGAGGGCAATGACTCTGTTTTACAAAGTGTTAGAAGAGGGTCTAGGGAGACTTCCCTTCCAAAAAGGCTTAATGATTTCATCATTGAGGGGAGGGTTGAGTATGGTCTTGAAAGAGTGGTTAATTATGCAAATCTGACCCATGATAATAAGGTTTTTGCTAGTATGTTAAATAAAAGTGTTGAGCCTAAAACTTATAAACAGACTGCCACTGACCCAAACTGGGTCAGTGCTATGAATGATGAGATAGAAGCCTTGAATAGAAACAATACTTGGACTTTAGTTGATCTTCCTAAAGGAAGAAGTCTTGTAGGTTGCAAGTGGATATATAAAGTCAAGTATAAGTCTAGTGGAGAGATAGAGAGGTTCAAGGCTAGGCTTGTTGCTAAAGGATATAGTCAGAAAGAGGGAGTGGATTTTAATGAGACATTCTCTCCAGTTGTTAAGTTTGTAACTGTGAAAACAGTTATGGCTATTGCTGTCCAAAACAACTGGAAGATGTTTCAGTTGGATATCAATAATGCATTCCTTTATGGGGACCTAAATGAAGATGTCTATATGACACTTCCTAAGGGTTTCTTTTCTAAAAATGAGACTAAAGTATGTAAGTTAAATAAGTCCTTGTATAGACTTAAGCAAGCTCCCAAAATGTGGAATGAGAAGCTTGTTGGTGTCTTAAGTGCACTTAGTTTTTGTCAAAGTAAATGTGATCACTCTTTGTTTTTTAGGATCACTAAGTCTTCTATTGTTTTGTTACTTGTTTATGTAGATGATATAGTTTTAACTGGTGATAGTGTTAAAGAAATAAATGAGGTTAAAACTTTTCTTAAAGAGAAATTCATGATAAAGGATCTTGGAGAGTTAAAATACTTTCTGGGTCTGGAAGTCATTTTTTTAAAGGAAGGAATTTGCTTATCCCAAAGGAAATACTGCCTAGACCTATTAACAGAGTATGGCATGTTAGCATGCAAGCCTGTTAATAATCCTTTAGAGCCAAATCATACCTTAACTAATATATGCAATGACAAGTCTGTTATGCTTGCAAATATAACTGGCTATCAACAATTAGTAGGAAAACTTATATATCTGTCTCATACAAGACCAGATATTTTCTATGTTGTACATTATCTTAGCCAGTTCATGCATAGCCCTACAGAAGGTCACTTAAGGATTGAATTAAGGCTTTTAAGGTATCTAAAGTTGGCTACAGGAAAAGAAATTTCTTTTAAGAAAAGTTTAGATTTTAACCTTTTGGCCTACTCTGATTCTGACTGGGCTAAATGTACTAACACTAAATAATTAGTGACTGGCTTCTGCATTTTTCCAGGAGAATCTCTTATATCCTGGAAAAGCAAAAAGCAGTCTACAATTGCTAGATCATCTGTTGAAGCAGAGTTTAGGGAAATGTGTTAAACTGCCTGTGAGGTGATATGGTTGAAAAATCTTTTGACTGAGTTGAACATTGAGGTAAAATTGCCTGTTAAGCTTCTATGTGATAACAGTGCAGCTTTATCTATTGCTGCTAATCCTGTGTTTTTTGACAAAACAAAACATTTTGAGTTAGACATGTTTTTTTCTTAGAGAGTTAATCACAAAAGGTGTTATTGATGCATCCAAGATAAGTTCTGATCAGCAAATTGTTGATATTATGACTAAAGGTCTTGGTGTAAGTTTTCATGAACAAATGTGCAAGTTTTTGAATATGAAAAATCCATATGGTTATTAAATTGTGGGTGGGGGGTTGAAATAATAAAATCAATTTATATCCAAATGGTGTGTATGTTTGTTATACTTGTACTTTGATATATTGCATAAGGTTTATTTGCAGGTTCTAGGTGAATGCTGACGTGGATTTATCTGTTGCTGATATGGAGAGCTGATGTGGACTGCTTGATGCTGAGCTGGATGCTATGCTACTGATATGAAGTGTTCGAGACTTCCTCCTGGGCCAGCTATTATGGATATACAAGATTTACAATATGGGCTTTTCATAATAATATTAAGTCCAATTAGTAGAGTCCATCTGATGAGAGCTGGGCCTTGGTGTTCCACCGGCCCAGCCTAAGAGATTCTTTCCACGTCATCAATCTGTGGGTGTATTTTAAGGGCAATCATGATCGTTCATAGAAAAAACACAAACTAATCTCGTCTGTTCAATGTGTGTTTTCTCTCATTGTTATTGATGTCCTATATAAAGGGATTTGTTAATCCCTTTACCAGTTTTCGATCATTTTTCGTTTTCTAGATTATTTTTCATTATCTCTCTCTCAATTTGTACTTTGTTTCTCTCGTTCATCTAGTTAGGGTTTGATCTGTGAACATCTTGTTCCTGATCCTTTTTCTTGTGTCCCTGAGTATTGTAGATGATTGTGGTCTGTTAGTCCAGAGAGTGTTAATGTAGAGATTGTGATTGAAGAAACAAATAGTCTCACCACCGATTAGGGATGATGAGATTATGAGTTACTACAGGGTTGATCCTTCACTAACAGCTACGGCTTGGAGATACCTGCAAATAAGAGTGAAAGTGTGGGTGTGGAGACGACTACACAAGGTAGCAGTTTATAACAAAAACGGGGTGAATGGGGATACTATCTGTTGTGATAGCTCTCCAGGTCAGTAGAAAGTGTCCTCTCCTATTGGGGGTGTGACCCCTTTTATAGGAGAGTCCGTATGCCACCATTACCCAAGTCCTAACCGTGGTTAGGTTGTCTCCATCACCCTTACTAGTGTTAGTAAGGTGATATATGGAAAGCTAAATTGAAGGGAATAGTGGAATCGAGTACCGCCTTTATTGGTACGGTTACGTGATTCATGCATGGCTATTGACCATGCATGATATTCGCCTTGACCGGCATATGACCAATCTTTGACTGTTGACCGATCATTAATGAGCTTTGACCAAGTCCTGCGCGTGGCTGTATCCTGCGTGATGATATTGTGCCGGGTTTGGGTACGCAGAGTGGTGTATTCAGTACCCAATCCCATCAAGTCCCCCCAGTCCAGTGTGTCTCTTATCTAAGAAGTAATGATGATATGTGAGGGGCGCTGGACTTATTAGATGTGTGGCCTTAACTTCCGTGCTGTTGTTTTTACGTGCGTATGCTAAGCTAGTTGATCTGAGTCCGCGTAAATCTTGTGCAGAGAACGGGTTTTGAAATTTTACGTCAACTATCCGCAATGAGTGAGACACGTCAGTTGGCATGTGTGGACAGTTGTCACTTCCCCCTTGTATTTGAAAATTTGTGGTCCATATGGCGAGTGGGGATGACGTGACTTCTGTCAGTTGAGACATGTGCAGACACGTTTGAGCGGCGGTTTTCAGGCGAGTGGGCGCGTGAGGCGCGTGTGACGTCTTTTTGTCTTCAGTTAAACACGTGTCGTTTCCCCATTGGGCTCATCACCGAAAAGCCTATTCATGACGTCAGACACATTAATTGCAAAGCCTATAAATTGAATTTTGAATATTGCTTTTCCATATCCAACTGTTTCAAAATTTTGAATTTCTTTCTTCAACGTCTCTGTTTTCCGGAACACCACCATATCCTTCACTATGTCACAAGATTCAGAAGATGTTCAAGAGTCTAGTAAAATGTCATATTCTATCAAGGATCTGGGGAAAGAATCATCCAAAAGCATAGAAGCCACCACTATCAAGTGGGATAAAGCCTCCTACTTGAGTTTTCTTGATCAGTACGGCATTTTGCCTGAGTGGGAGCCTGAACTTCCGGCCGAGGGAAAAACTGCTTTGAAGGCCCCTCCTGGTAAAATTGCATTGTATGCTGCAACGTTTACCAAGTGTTGTTTCCGTCTGCCGGCCACCAAATTTGTGGTAGATATGTTGTTGAAGTATGGAGTGCATCCTACACAATTGACCCTTTATGGGTGGTGCCGGATATTGCATTTTGAGGCTACCTGCCGAGCGTTGGAGATTGAACCTACCTGGGAGAGGTTGAACGTGTTTTATGTTCTTGAAGCAGCACGTGGTGGGAGTGGTTGGTTCAGTTTGGGCATTCGCCGGAAAGTTAAACAACTTGTATCGGAGAAAGTGAAGTCCATGTATGAATGGAAAGACAAGTTCTTCTACGTCAAACATGGTGTCATTCCTGCACCTTTCCAATGGAAGGTGTTAAGTTTAAAGGAAAAAATTGCTGAATTCCCTCCTATGGTGGGATTTAAAGACCAGGATTGGTACAAAACGCTCTGTGATCATGCTACTCCCTTGATGATTGATGAATGTCCGGAGAGCGTTTTGAATTTGCTGGGGATCAGCCTTATCTGCCCTGAGGGTCAAGACCCAAATCCTCCAAGAGGTATTGAAGTTATATTCGCTTTATTGTCTCATATTCTTGCTTGTGTTATTGCTCATATGTTTCTTATACATCCAAATGTCTCCCTGTTTCAATTGTTTGCCAAGCGCGGTGAGGCAAAGGTATTGTATACTCCAGTTGTTGCAGGTGTGCCGCACTTGTCTGAGAGAACAAGTGGGAATTTTTTGTTTCCCAATCTAGTAGATCCTCCGAAGCAGTATGTCCGGACAGGTTTTGAACTTAACCCATATATATTTTTTTTTGTTATGATTAGTTTCCCAATTTTTTATATGCGAAGGAAGCGCATTAGGTACGCGTTCTGCGTACTGATTCAGCGCATTCTTCGTGGTAGGTGCGGGTATACAACTCCGCAGGAAAGCTAAAAATGATGTTGAGGAAGTTACTTCAGAGCGCAAGGAGTCTTTTGGTTAGTCTTTATAACTTCTCAATTCATCCCTCACGCGTAGTTTAATTTGATACAGATGTGGTTACCGCGCCAGGCACTAGTACCTCAAGGAAACGCGCTGTTGCCAGCAAGAGTGCCAAACCACCCGCTGCACCCATCATAGTTGAAGAAGTTGATGAAGAGTTGACGGAGTCTGACACGGAATTGGACCATAAACGCGCCAGGCGTACTTCTCCCATCCGCCAGTCGGATGACGTTGCTGAGGATTTGTATAAGCAGAGAATCACCGAGTTGAATAAAAAACAGGTACAAATTCCTCAGTCTTCAGTTGGGAATCTAGAGGCCACCCGACCGGAACCTATTTCCGTAGTTCCGGTGAATGTATTTAAACCGTTGACATGGCCGTCCACGGACAAGCTGGAAGTTCCTGTTAAACCTCCGCCCGTGCGTGAGAATTTGTCGATGAAGACCTTGAGGCATCTATCTGGTACATATATTTTTTCCTCCCTCTTTACATCCTTTGTGATAAATTTGTTAAGATATTGCAAACAGCATTTTATGTAGGGCAACATCCTTTTGTAGAATCCCGGAAGAAGCATCCTTCTCTGGCGTTGAAGGATGTATATTTGTCTGGTCAGCCTACTGATGTGACCGCACAGGTGATATTGGTTACCGCTGAGACGGTTGTGGATGAAAATTTGTTATCTCAAGCTGAGCCAATCCCGGAGGATTTGGTTGTTGATGTGGAGAAGGATGCTATGCCACAGGGTGGGCCTGCCCAAGATGAATTGGTGACTGATGCAGAGAAGGATGTTGGTAAGGGAGTGGATGAGTCTGAAACTCCGAATCTGGACATAGATTTTCTTGATTTGACGAAGCAAGTGCATGAGCCAAGCTCATCGCAGGGATTCGAAGCGGCGCTTGATAGTGGGAAGAAGGATGAAGCTATAGCTGAGAATCCATCCAGCTTCAAGCGCACACTGGTGGAGTCTACTGTGGTTTACACTGACGCTTCTGCCAGTGTTGGTGGTAACTCCGGTCATCGACGGAGAATGTTTTCCTCGCACCCAGCTGACTCCTCTAGACCATATCAACCGCGTTGGGATATCCTGGATACAACTCGATTCACAAATGCGCTCGATGCGCAAGAGTTTGTTATGATGTCCGTTCCTCATGCGGAACGCGATTACCAGGATAGTGTTGACCGTCGTTCTTTGTTCATTGATATGGCCATGAACCTTTCTTTGGGTGTTAGCGGTCTTGGGTCTCTTATTAGGCGCGAGAATGAATTTCAACGGGATTACCAGAATTTGAAAGATTCTGAAGCTGCGTTGTTGGGGCGCGAAGAAGAGTTCCAGCGTGCCCGTCATGACATCCGTGCAGAGATTGAGCATCATCAAAGAGTTGCCCGTGACGCTGTTAAGGAGTTAGAGAGAGTGAAGAAGGAGAAAGCTGAAGCTTCTCAAGCTTGGTCCGTAGCTTGTCAGAGGACCAACCTTGAAACTGAACAATTGCGGTCCACAATTAAGGAGTTGAAGCTTGAAAATGCTAATTTGAATAAGGAAGTGGAGCAAAGTCAGGCAGCATCCAATGAGAAGCAAGCAGAACTCGCTGATGCTATTCAAAAGTATAATGCTCAGCATGATGAACTTATTCGCGCAACTTCCTCCTTGTCTGATGCGGAGACCAAAATGAAGGAGCTAACTTTGGAGAACACCCAGATTCAAGAAGAAAAAGCCCTGGCGGAATCCTCTTGCACACAGGCCAAGATGGAGTTAGACAAGGTGCAAGCTTTGTTTGGGCAAGCCACTAAAATGGCTGTTGCTGCCAATGAAAGGATTGCATGGTTGATGGGCGATGGAGTTGCTGGGGTAAGTCATAAAATCTTCCTTTTGTATTCTGGTTATTGGCTTATGCATTTTATTGATGTGCTATCTTTTGTTACGCAGGTATTCAAGCGTGTTTGGAACGATCCTGCGCTGACAGAAGTGATTGCTCGCATTTCCAGTGCTTCCGTGAAGCAAGGGATCAAACTCGGTTTCTCCGAAGGCTTTTGCCACCATGCTGAAGGCAAGGAGAAGGAGTCCGGACCGTATGAGAATGAGTCATACGACGATGAATTGCTCAAGGCCTATGATGATTATGAGCACCTCAAATTTGAAGTATTTGACCTGCTGGAAGCTTGCGCGAAGACTGATGATCCTACTGGGGAGCTGCACAGTTATTTCATCAAGTCTGACCGTCTTGGTGCGGAGCTTGCTGAAAAAGTGCAGATGGAAGAGAAAGCCAAAATGGTGGCAACTGATGGTGAGGCAGGAACGTCATCCGCTGCTGGAGATAAGCGCGCAGAAGGTGCTGGGAGTGATGATATCTCCCAATATCTGAACCTTGTTTGAATATCGTTCTTTATTTTGTTTCCATTTCTCATCATGAACACTTTAGTTTTTTTATGTATAATGAACATTGTAGCTTTTTATGCTTTTTATATTCCACGTGTGCATGGTAATCATTGGATGATGTCATCTTTCATATATCTGACACAGATGGCTGTCAGTCTGCCCCTGGTGTGACGGTTGTGACGGCGGTGGCAGAATGACTGTCAGTCTTCCCTAGGGTAATTGAGTGGTTACCATTAATGGTAATTAATGGTTATAACCTTTCTCCTCTATATATAGTAAGTGCATCCTCATTTTTTCATATACTTGAAAAATCTTTATCATTTTCTTTGAAAAGATGGCATCCAACTCCTCAAACAATGCTCTGAGTGCCAAGGAGATTTTAGCAATGTAGGGTATCTTCAGATTGTCCCGTCATCCTGATCATGATCGTTCTTCCACCGGTGCTCTTGATCGTTTGGCAGAACATTGTGCATTCCTGCTGTCACAAGAAGACATGCGTCCTGATAACTTAGATGATCAGGGTACTTCTGATAGGAAGCCTTTAAAGATGAAGAAGTTATCCGAGTTGGGAGATGTGAAGAAAATGACCACAAGGAAGGTTAGGGGTTAGGATATCTTTTCCATATGTTGGAGTCTTTATATGTAAAGTATTTTCTTTTGAGTGGCTGTTGGATCACTGTGTCTATGGGGTATAGGTTGTATTTTGGGTAACTCCCCTTTGTGGTTTGTTTGTATTTGTGGTAGTAATTTACGTTTTTTGGTATGTAGACTGTATTTATGGACCAACAGTATGTATGAAAGATACTTTTGTAATATAAATGAACTTGGACATCAGGTCCTTATTACAAAATTATTGTAGTAGGTTACATATAGCATATACGTAACTGAGCTGCATTACAGGTCCGTGGTATTGGCGAACCATCTAATCGTTCTAAGGCATACGCTCCCTTTCCCAATACTTCTTGGATTTTGTAAGGCCCCTCCCAAGTTGGGGCGAGCTTCCCCGGTTTTTCCGCATTTGAAGCTTCGTTATTGCGGAAAACAAAATCACCCACGCGGAAAGCTTGTTCTTTAACCCGCGCATTGTAATATTTTTCCAGTTGTCTTTTATACGAGGCCTCTCGGACATAGGCCAAATCTCTGCGTTCATCTAAAAAGTCTAGATTCATCCGCAGTTCTTTGTCATTGTCGATTGTCTGCGCGAGTAGTATTCTTGGTGATGGATTTGTAACTTCTGTTGGGATAACCGCTTCAGTTCCATATGTCAGGCTGAACGGTGTTTCCCCGGTGCTTGTTTTGGAAAGCGTGCGGTGGGCCCAAAGGACATGGGGCAATTCATCTACCCACCCACTGCGTCTTGTTCCCAGGCGCGTCTTAATGCCTTCAACAATACTTCTGTTTGCGCGCTCGACCTGCCCATTGCCTTGAGGATGCGCTACGGAAGTGAATATCTGCTTGATTTTCATTGAGTGTAGCCATTCTTGTAAGTGTTGGTCCGCAAATTGCGTCCCGTTGTCACTTACGATTTCCATTGGTAAACCGAATCTGCAAATGATAAACTCCCAAATGAATTTTTTGATGTTCCGCCCGTCAATTGTGGCCAATGTCTTTGCCTCCACCCATTTTGTGAAATAGTCGATGGCAACAACTAAGTATTTGACATTGCCTGGCACTGTGGGAAACGGCCCCACGAGATCTATGGCCCATTTTTGAAATGGCCATGCCGTGGTGACTGGTATCAAGTTGTTCTTCGGTCTAAGTGTTCCGGGTGCATGCCGCTAGCATGCGTCACATTTGCGCAACTCTTTGACCGCATCGAGGTGCATTCCGGGCCAGAAGTATCCTACGTTCATAAGTTTGGCTACAACCATCCGAGGGCCTGCGTGTAATCCGCATGTGCCCTCGTGAATATCTTTTATTAGATATGTGGCTTCCGCGGAATCTACGCATCTGAGCAATGGTCCGAGATAAGACCGCCGATATAAGGTGCCATCAATGACTTCGTAGTGCAAGGCTTTGTGTTGTAGCTTCCTTGCTTCCGCTTTGTTCGATGGAAGGATGCCCTTAGTTAAAAAGGCCATGATCGGGGTGATCCAGGATTCTTTTCCGGTTTGGATCACATTCACTTGTTTTAGTGGAACAGATGGTGTGGTTAGTACCTCCACTCGTTCATCTTTCGCCATGTGATCGAATGCGGTGGATGCCATTTTACTCAAAGCGTCCGCTGGCTTGTTCTGGCTTCTGCGGACATGAGTAACTTTGCAGTAGGAGAAACTATTCATCAACTCCTTGGTGTGTTGCAAGTACAGGATCATGGATGGCTCTCTGGCCTCGTATGTGCCATCAATGTGGTTGGCGACCAACATTGAATCGACATGCGCTTCAATGTGTTGAGCACCCATTTTCTTAGCTATTCGTAGGCCAGCGACCAGTGCTTCGTATTCGGCCTCGTTGTTGGTTGTTTGAAAATCCAGCCGAATGGCATAAGTGTACTCTTTTCCTTCTGGGGTTATCAAGCGTAAGCCTGTGCCTGCCCCTTCATCATTGCAAGCACCGTCGGTGAATAATTTCCATATCTGAGTTTCGTCGGGCGTAGTCGAATTTGACGATGTTTCATTTACGCATTCTTCGACTTTGTCAGCTGGGACCTCCGCTATAAAATCTGCAAGGATCTGTCCTTTGAAGGAAGGTCTTGCTTTATATGAAATTGAGTGTTCCCCCAGCTCTATTGCCCATTTAGCCAAGCGTCCAGAGAGTTCTGGTTTGCGCAGGATGTCATTGATCCGGAAGTCTGTGAGGACATTAATTGGGTGTCCTTGAAAATACCTGCGCAGTCTTCTTGAAGCGTGGATTAACGCGAGAACCAGCTTTTCCATTGTCGAGTAGCGGGTTTCCGCGTCAAGCAGCATGCGGCTTACATAGTAGATTGGGGTTTGAACCCCCTTTCGGTCGACCATTAGTACTGCCCCCACTGCCTTGTCGGTGACGGACAAGTAGAGGGTGAGTGGCTCTTTCGGTAGCAGAGCGGTGAGCGTTGGCAGGTTGCTCAAACATTTCTTCATGTCTTGAAATGCGGCTTCTGCCTCTTCCGTCCAGTGGAAATTTGATTTCTTCAGACAATTCTTCAATGTGTCCACGAAGGGGAAAGATTTGGACGCGTAGTTTGACAGGAACCTGTTCAAAGCTACAAGTCGTCCCATTAAAGTTTGTACTTCCTTGACTGAAGATGGCGACGGCATCCGCTCAATTGCTTGAACTTTTTCTGGATTTGGACGAAATCCATCCTTTGTTACGACGACTCCGAGAAATTTTCCTTCTTCCATCCCGAAGGAACACTTTCCCGGGTTAAGTTTCATCCGCACACTTCGCAACTGATCAAAAGTCTTTTGTATGTCGAGCAACATCTGGTCCTCTTCTCTGCTTTTGATCACCAGGTCGTCAACATATACTTCTAGATTTACCCCGATTTGCTTTACAAATGCGGTGTCCATTATTCTTTGATATGTTGCCCCTGCGTTTTTTAGCCCAAATGGCATTTTGGTGTAACAAAAGGTACCCATATCTGTGTGGAAGGCAGTGGTGTCCACTCGTAGTTCTTCTTTGAATGTCCCTTATGGTCGCGGGACCCTCTTGAGCTCAGCATATTTCTTGCATCTTGTGCGGAGGAATATTTTCCTTCCTCCGCTGTGCCTGAGATTCTTGACCATACAGACTGTTTGCCTTTCCCTCTGTTGTGTGATGATTGATGGTGGCTGCTACTATGGTGAGCGCTTTTGTTGTGATCAAAAGAGCGTTCGGAGGACGCGTAAACTTTAGCAGCTTCAATTACTTCATCCCAAGCTTGCGGTACGCCGTCTTTTCCGGTTAAACATTTCATCATGTCATCATTTCTTACCCCGTGTATGAACGTTGCTCGGGTAAGTTCTTCTCCGCAGCCCAATTGGAGTGCTTCCTTGTTATACCTGATGATGTAGTCTTCTAGGGATTCGTTCTCGTGGCGTGCGCACAATAGAATGTGTGCCTTGTCTTTCTTGTGTTTGCGCAGATGTGAGAAGTGATTCTTGAATTTTCTTACAAGGTCATCGAAATCTTCCAGGCTTCCCACAGGCAAACTCTCGTACCACACCCTGGCTGCCCCTGTTAATGTTTGCACAAACAGGTGACACCAGGCTTGGACTGGCCATAACTTAGAGCTTCCTGCGCAATCGAAAGCGTGCAAGTGATCATCCGGATCGCGCAAACCATCGTATTTCCCGATGGTGTTTGGTAACTTGCATTCTTGAGGCATTGGTGCCAATGCAATGCGAGCACGGAACTTTGATCTTTCTGCGAAAGTCTTTGGTCTGTATGGTTTATAGAGGTCATCATCTTTTGGTGCCAGACTGCTGGCAACAGACTTGGTGTTCTGTTTTTTGTTGGAATCGTGATGCACCTCATCTTCTGATTCGTAACCGTCTGGTTCATCGTTCAAGTTGACGTGGTCCTGGCCGCGAGTATTCTTACCACGGCCTCCACCACGTACCGCCTGACGAGAACCTTTAGCGTGACAGCCACTTTTGTTTTTCCGAGGAGATTCTGAGTCCTCCTCACTTGTGTCGAAACTTAACGTTTTTTGGACGTTGAGTTTGGCTTGATTCATGATCATTTTCTGATATTCAGCAATTGTTTTTGAATTTTGCTGGGCCAACCACTCGTCTGGGTCAACCGGAGATAGGTTGGTTTTCTTCTTTTTGTTTCCAGCAGATCCCCCCTTGTTTGGGTGGAACTGGAATGCCGAACCCGATTGCTTCTGAGCCACATCCTTCGTGATCGTATTTGGTGTGACATCTTGGATTTCATCGTTAATTGTGGCATCAACCTCATCATTATTGTTGTTTGTATCTTTTGAAAAAGCCATGTTGCTAGTTTGAAAGATTTGTTAGAACCGTAAGGGATGGCGCCAATGAAGAAACAAATAGTCTCACCACCGATTAGGGATGATGAGATTATGAGTTACTACAGGGTTGATCCTTCACTAACAGCTACGGCTTGGAGATACCTGCAAATAAGAGTGAAAGTGTGGGTGTGGAGACGACTACACAAGGTAGCAGTTTATAACAAAAACGGGGTGAATGGGGATACTATCTGTTGTGATAGCTCTCCAGGTCAGTAGAAAGTGTCCTCTCCTATTGGGGGTGTGACCCCTTTTATAGGAGAGTCCGTATGCCACCATTACCCAAGTCCTAACCGTGGTTAGGTTGTCTCCATCACCCTTAGTAGTGTTAGTAAGGTGATATATGGAAAGCTAAATTGAAGGGAATAGTGGAATTGAGTACCGCCTTTATTGGTACGGTTACGTGATTCATGCATGGCTATTGACCATGCATGATATTCGCCTTGACCGGCATATGACCAATCTTTGACTGTTGACCGATCATTAATGAGCTTTGACCAAGTCCTGCGCGTGGCTGTATCCTGCGTGATGATATTGTGCTGGGTTTGGGTACGCAGAGTGGTGTATTCAGTACCCAATCCCATCAGTGATTATTGTATTGTTCTTGATCAGTTCTTGGGTGTAATCTTCTGATTTGGGTATTAATAAAGTCTTGAATGTTTTGATATCATGTTTTTGACACATTCCATTCTCTATTCTCTCTAATCCATGTTCTTATATCTATATATCTTGTATGTTAGTTATTAATAGGTTGTTGTTATACAACACGTTATCAGCATGAATTGCGTTAGAAGCTAGTGAAGTGGATCATAAGAAACACGCATTTTGAAATCGGTATCTACTCGCAATCTTAGGTAACCATACCATTGATTTTATACTCTGTGTACCACCCTCTACTGTTAATCTGTTTTAACAAATTAACTACTAAAATCAGCAAATATTAAACATTATGTCAATAATGAAAGGGATTACAACCACAATGCATAGATGCATAGTGTTGTATGATGCTGATTTAAACACGTGGAGAAACTAGATTACATATTTCTTGTTGTTTGATGGCATAGTTGCAAAAAAAAAAAAAAAAAAAAAAAAAACAAAAAAACATGAACACCACAGAGTATAAAATCAAAATTAAAGAGAAATTCATTGATAATAATTTCTATTATCAATATACTTTATAGTTTTATATCGTTTGGATTTACTACATGCCAACGTTTTGTTTTTCTAAAAGAAAATAAATTAATCATTCGTATAATAAATAACAATTTATTGAAAGTTACATAAAATCAATACGTGTTCAATTGTTTTAATTGACTTTGCTCATAATATTTGTTTCTTATTTATTTATTGCTATTTAATCATATCAGCTATGATTTGAATACGAATTCCTTATGTAACTATCATTTATTATTCAGAAAATATGCCAGCAAGATGATTAGTAAAAATCTCAACATAATTATTCAGATATGTGGTGTTTATTAAACTTGGTATTATTTATAAGAGTTATGATTCCAAACATCTAGATAATTGATCAATTTGTTCCTTAGCTTATCTTATATATGGTTATCTTATTCTTTGAAGAACAATATTGTCGTTTGTTTATATTTTTCTTATTAAAAAAGATGGTTATACTTTCTACTCTAATGTTTGTATAACCATGTTGATCAGTTTCTCATAATTTGTTTTTTTGCCTAAATGTGCACACACGCCTGATTAATATGCGCACCTAGACAAACCTATCATATTTAGAGATTGTAAATTTTCATTTTGCTGTACCATGCTTTATTGGTGCCAAATTCTTATTATAGAAAAACCCGTGTGATTTGCAAGTATGTTTTATTGTAATATCCATGTCTTCAGTTTTGTGTTTAATTAGTTATATTGAATAGTACTTATGTCACTTTCTAATGTTCTAAGCATTTAGGTTAGGTTAAAAATCAAACATCCTTTGTTTGATAAAAACTTAGAACTTTATATGTATGAGATTTGATTTGTATAAACATGTTTTATGTAAAACTTGTAGCTAAGATTGTAGTATGCATTTTATATGCATGCATATATAAGTCTATTTTATGATTCAAGATGTATGATTTCATGGTGCCGCCTTACACCATATATAAATTTTGCCTTTATGGAACAACAATTTTTTGAAAGTCATATATTTGACGATAATGTAGACGTCTAAATGTTTTGTTTGAAAAATGTCGCTATTGCAATTGTATATGATTTGTTTTATCATTCTCATGAAAATTTGTAAATATGCTTTGAGCCTAAAGTGTCATAATCCCAGAATCGCATGAATTATGAAAGCTCATTAGATTTAAGATCGATAAATCTTACATGAACCGATCATGAAACTACATCTAAATAGATATTATGTGATGAAAAGATTATTACAAGAAAAGGTAGAGAAACAATTTTCAAACCTAAAAAAAATGATAAAGCGGAAATATTATTAAGAAATATTTAAGGTTTTAAACGACCACCATGAAGGTTGTATTGTTCTAATCCATTCCATGAAGTGAATGTGATATAATGATCATTGTAAAAGTCATGACTGTGTACATAATTAAGGATAACAATGCCACCATTAAAGTTATGTAGTTATAATCCATTCCTTGGAGTGAATGTGATGATATAATGATTCGTGTAAAGTGCATGATCATGGTGGTTAAGGAAATGATTATGATGCTCAAGTTAATGAGATCAAATAAGTTAATATTGTGATAATTATACAATGATTGGTATAAAATTCGTGATCATGGTGAATGAGGAAATTGTAAAGATCGTCATGTTGATAATATGGTCAACATGTTAATATTGAATTCGATCACAAGAAGTTGCACACTAAGGGAGTAATTACACGAGAATAAGATACGGGAAACATGCGTATAAAAAGAATGTTTAAAATAGTGATATATTATTCTCTCATATTTCTTGTCGTGTATTAAACAAGCAAGAGTGCAACATGTCTAATAATTTGAAGTAACCATATCATTAAGAGAGTATGAAAAGTTTGAAATCATCTCATATTTTTGTGATCGGGTAAAGGTAATGATCATGGAGATAATTGAGAAATTTGTAATTATGAGATCGACCATTTGGAATTGTAATGATGGTCATGTTAATAATGAGATGATGGTATGAAGATTCCATACATACTCTCATATCTTACGTTTGTATTACATACATGTAAGTAATACATATATGATCATAAACCAGGAATTTATGGATCGTGATTATTTTATTAGTTGGCATGACCGGTAAGACCACGCCGAGTCGATGATGATGTGAACATAATGAAGAACTTAAAGATTCTTCAATCTGATACATAGCATGTAATGTCTGCTCTTAAGCGAAGTTATATATTCACCATATAAAGTAGGGTGGGTATCACTATATATTTTGGAATTGATTAAAGGATACGCATATCCTAACATGATACCATTTAGTATTTAAAATCAATGCATCGTCTAATGGTTAAAAAGTGTGCAACCTAAAGTTTGTGTGATATATGACGTAGCTAATAAGATATCAAACACACTATTCCAAAATGGCATATTTGGTAGATTCAATTCCTAAATATTGAAATGCTAGTAGCTTATGTTCATACACATATTGCTTTCATTTAGATGATCACTAAAACGTCTACTATTGATTGCAACGTCAATGATCATGAGAGCAAAAGTTCATGTTTATATTTGATTTTACATGCAGTAACTTTTATTCACATCAAGCCAATACGTGGTAATAGTTTCTCTCCATTATAGTTGGTTTTTGGTCAGGAACCAAATGTTGCCCATTTAAGATTTTTGTTGTGCTACATATATTGAAATTGATCCACCACGACGCACGGAGATGGGACCTTAAAAGGTGATTGGGAATATAAGATGATTTATAGAGCCTTCAACAAGAGATTTATTTACATCTCAATTAATTGATATCCATCTCAATGGATTAACATTCTCAACATCAGAGGGTGATAAAAGGCAGTTGGAAATAGAAATGAGTTAGAATGAAATATCATTGATCCTCGTACTAAACAATGCGAAGCAGAAGTTCAAAGGACAATTCTTTCACAGAGATTAACGAGTTAATTACCAGGCGCATTAACTAACCTAAATATGATGAATAGCTAATCAAGTCACATATACCAACTGCTAATGCCCCATTTAAGATGAGTGTCTGGGAAGGACAATCATATAGTGGTAATAAGCCTACTGCACGCCTGAAGCGTGGTAGACTAATCGATTCCAAAGAATAAAAAAATCCTCGAGAAATTGGAGCAAGTAATAAAGATGGTTGAGTCGAGGTTATAATAAAAAAGGTCTTCTGAAGAGACATTGGACATGATGGTTCCAGAAGAACCTCAGGTACCTGAAAATAAAGAAATCTCATTATATAGTATCATGTCTATGAAATGTATGGAATCAAAATAAAATCGACGTCATTGTAAATTTGTATATAATGTAGCGCTTGAAATGAGGATCAAGATTTAAGATCTGCCTATGAATGAATACAATGAAATGATTGACCAAAATGGAAAGACACAAATATGGCAGAGTTGAATTCTCTATTGAAAAGGAAAAGTTTTGGACCAGTAGTCCATACAACAAAAGTTGTAAAACATATAGATATGAAAAGGTCTTTTGTGTGAAACAATATTTGAAAAGAAAATGATGTAAGGTAAAATTGGTGGCACAAGAATTTCGCAAAAGACCCATAATTGATTATGAGGAGACCATTCTCTAGTGGTGGATACAATGATTTTTCATTGTGTTATTAGTCTGGTAATGCAAAGAGAGAATTGAAATGCATCTAATAAATATCATGATTCACTTGACACTGAAAGTTTACATGAAAATACTTGATGAAGGATTTATGTGTCAAAATCTTGTAACGTAAGTTCTCGAGAACATTATGATCGGAATAAACAGATTCAATTCTGAATACTTTATGTTTTATATGATTTAATTGAATATAAGTGGAACTCCTCATGAGTATCCTAAAGCAACCAAGTGCTTAAAAGGTAATATGAAACATCGTAGGATGTGATTATTGTCCACCAATACACCACAGGTAATAAACTGAACCTGGTGATTATGATACTTCAATGTATAAGAATGGTACATTATATATTGGAGAAATAGATGTTATATAACATTATGGTACTCGTTAGAAAGATAATAAAACGCTCGTTAATCTGGTATAATTTTTTCTTTAAAAAATATCATACATAAAAGATATTAACTTTTAAAAATTATGAGAGGAAACATGAGAGAGAAAAATCTAATTATGTTTTTAATTTTTTTTCTAAAATCAATTAATGCTAGATGACACACTTAATAAAGATGATGCCATTTTTGAATATCATGTATTGATTTATTGTTTTCAGTATAATTAGATTATCAATAAACGTATAAAAAGAATATCTTATTCAAATGAGTGAATGACCTTAAAACGACCGAGTTTTTTCAAGCGTGACACTTTATTCAACCATAGGAAGTAGTAAACAAAGCAATGAATGATCCTCTGACCACTTAAATGTAAAAATTAATTTTCAAATGGTTGGTGATCCATCTTATCATAACAATAAGAACATGAGGTGTTGTTGAGAGCATGGTTATCAAATGCGTTAGGCGCACTCAAGGCGTATACAGTGGCGAAGCTTGACCCGAAGGTTCGGGGGGTCGGAAGTCACCGGTGGGTCGGAAGTCACTAGTTTCGGGGGGTCGAAAACCCGTTTCGGGGGATCGAAACCCTATATTTTCAAAATTTTCTATACGAATACTATATAATCGGAACTTCTGCGCGAAAATCCGGGGGGGTCGGCCGCCCCTCCCCGCCCTTACTATGCTCCGCCAGTGGGCGTATAGGCTTCGTCTGAGCCTAGGCGTAAAGCGTAAAAATGACGAGGGCCTGAGACAAAAAAAAAAAGCGAACAAAGGAAAAAATAAAAATATAATATGTATCAGTAAAATAGTATTATTTTTTAAATAAAATAACAAAAGCTATTGTATAACGTTTAATATCATCTAATTAGTATCAAAAGTTTTAAAAGATTTTTGTCTTGTTTTGTATTGAAGAAAATGCGATAAAAAAATAAATAAATAAAGATTAGTGTATAAAAGCAGTTTTTCTTATATAAAAGTATAAATATGGTTGGAATCTAGCCATACTTTAGAGAACTTGGTTGGAAACTATCGGGAGTTTGGGAATCTCGTCGGAATCTGCGCCTAAAGTCCTAAACCATCACCTGGAGAATTAAAGCGCAATCACTACTAGAAAACTGGCCATTTCTGACTAAAATTTCCGACCAAAAAAATTTGGTCGGTATTTCCGACCAATTACCGACAAAAAAAAAGCGTTGATTTTAGGGACAACTTTCCGACCAGATACCGACCAAAAATAAAATTGTCGGAAGTTTGTCGGTAGATTCCGACTAATTTCCGACCAAAAAAAGAAGAAAATTAAAAAAAAAATTGTCGGAAATTCGTCGGTAATTACCGACCATTTTCCGACCAAAAAAAAAGTTATTTTTTTATTTGTAATTACCGACCATTTTTCGAGAAAACTCAACACTAGGTCGGAAATTCGTCGGTAATTACCGACCATTTTCCGACCAAAAGCTTTATTTTATTGGTATTCGGATATAAAAATGTGCATTGTATGTACGTGCATATGTGAATGTATTTTTTCATGAGTATATATATGTTATATACATGTGTATGTGTCGTAATGCATACAAAAATGAATATATATATACACACACACATACACACACATAGAGTTATATATGGAATAACAAAAGTTTGTTTTAATTACCGAGTCTTATCAATGTACACACACGTATGTATGTGTATAATACGTATAATTTGAAAAAATAAAAATATTCAATGTATAATTAAGGTATACAAAAAATGGAATGAAAATAACGACGTTTAAAGCTCGAAAAATTAAAAAAACGATAACGCTTGTCGGTAAATCGTCGGTAATTACCGACCATTTTCCGACAAAACTCCACACTAGGTCGGTAAATCGTCGGTAATTACCGACCATTTTCCGACAAAACTCAACACTAGGTCGGAAATTCGTCGGTGATTACCGACCATTTTCCGACCAAAAGCTTTATTTTATTGGTATTCGGATATAAAAATATGCATTGTATGTACATGCATATGTGAATGTATTTTTTCATGAGTATATATATGTTATATACATGTGTATGTGTCGTAATGCATACAAAAATGAACATATACATATATATACACACACACATACACACATAGAGTTATATATGGAATAACAAAAGTTTGTTTTAATTACCGAGTCTTATCAATGTACACACACGTATGTATGTGTATAATACGTATAATTTGAAAAAATAAAAATATTCAATGTATAATTAAGGTGTACAAAAAATGGAATGAAAATAACGACGTTTAAAGCTCAAAAAATTAAAAAAACGATAACGCTTGTCGGTAAATCGTCGGTAATTACCGACCATTTTCCGACAAAACTCCACACTAGGTCGGAAATTCGTCGGTAATTACCGACCATTTTCCGACCAAAAGCTTTATTTTATTTGTATTCGATTATATAAATGTGTATTCGTATGTACATGCGTATATGAATGCATTTGTTAATGAGTATATATATGTTATGTACATATGTATGTGTCCTAATGCATACAAAAATAGACATATATATATATATATACATACACATACACGGAGTTATGGAATAACAATTTTTTTAAAGTAACGAGCCTTAACAATGTATACACATGTGTGTATATGTATAATTTTGAAAAATAAAAATATTTATTGTATGATTGAGGTGTACAAAAAATTGGTAATTACCGACCATTTTCCGACCAAAAGCTTTATTTTATTGGAAATTCGTTGGTATTCTGAAAGAACGCGTCTGACGACGAAATATTTATATTATTGCTCGGTTTGGTTATGTTCTTAATATCGAACAATACCGACTAATTTTTGTAATTAATTATCGGGTCTAAAATAAAACCGAAGCGAAATACGTTTTGTGACATCCGTCACTTTTCTTTATTTTATTTTGTATATAATAATAATGATAATAAATAATAATAATAATAAATATTATAAAAAAAAAAATTGGTTTGGACATTACATAAACCAACCATCCATTTTACCCATTAACCAACCCAAATCCATATCCCTTATCCATTTTCTGAAGCCCATAACCCACAGGCCCAAACCCAGCAGTCAGCCCATCCCTTTGCTGCTTTAAAAAAAAATGTATGGCTCTGCCGGGATTCGAACCCGGGCAGATGCCGGCTCAGCCACAACACAACATCACGCCAACACCACTAAGCCACAAGCTCCTATCTGATTTAAACCCAACCCTATTTACATTTATCCCTTCTTATCGCTGCTCCCTTTCTTCTTCCTCCTTGGCCGATTACGAGCAGCAGCAGAAACAAATCAAGTCCAGTCAACCTTTGACCATGACCACTTAATTGCTTCATAATATGGAAACCTTGACCTGATTATGACGCGTTATAACAGCCCTAAAGACCCGTGTTCAGCTCGATTTCGAGCATAAGTCACGCATACACATTTAACCATGGTCAAAACTTTCCAATTCGTTCATACGAGCTTAACACTATAAATTGAACCCTCTGTGAGACCCTATAGGTGCCGAATATACTCTCTAAATCCTCCATTTCTATTAACAACCTCTCATTCGAAGTGTTTGGATCAAGTTTGACTTTTCAGTTGACCATTCAATCATATACGATTAAGCATTGTAAGTGTGGTATTTTTGATGGGTTTTGATCTTCGACATACACACATCAATAACCCTAAGGTTAATTGGGTTATTGATGTGTGGATTAATCGATTGTAATTTCTAGGGTTTGTTCTTATGAAATTGGGGAAGATGATTGTTTTTGGTGTAATATAAATAAAATGCGAATTTAAAATAATCAACAAACAAAGACCCAGACCAGCTGATCTGGGCATGCTGTTGCTATACAAAGGTCACAGGTTCGACCCCCACCATGAACATCTTTTTTTTTTTTTAAAGTGTTAACCTTTATGCATATATTTCCTTTATTCTTTTTAAAAATCGTTTTAAAATACTAAAACTATTGTATAAATTCTACAAAATTTATTTTATGTTATTCCACTGATAAAGTTCATCACCCAAATTTTAGTTTTTCAAAAATAATTTATTTAACATATATTATTAATAATACAAGTTTATTCATTTATATTTATTAAATTCTATAAAAATATCTAAACGATTTTATAAAATTCCACAAAAATTATTCTAAACTTTTGTAACAATATACATTTCAGAAATAATTTTTATTTCTGAAAAACCGTTTGTTTTATATTTTTAATTAATTTTTGTTAGTTTTAATCATAAATAAATCATAATAAATTCATTTTTCAATATTTTTGCACCAAAATTTTATATAAATTATTTCTAACTATCTAGAACTGAAATACAATTTTTAATTCAGAAATTCTTTGATTTTAATATTTTTAGATATTAAAGCCATATTTTGACAATTTGAAATAATTAGATTAAATATTCTATTTTCAAGAAAATAATTTTATAAAAATTATTTTCACACTTAAAACCTTATGTTGTGACTATATTCAACTTAAAATTTTACAAAAAGACTTTTGTTTATTTATTCATTAAATTTCTTATATTTAATAAACAAATTGTTTAATAAACATATAAACGTTTATCCCCAAATTCGAAGCCCTAGAAATACATGTATCTTAGAGTTATTTCCCTTACACGTTATCAAATACTTTAGGTTGATCATTTGGGAGTAATCTCAATTCATATCTCGTTGTCCAGTTAAATCTCAAACTACTACGTGAACTGTGAGTATTCCTATCCCCTTTTTGCTTTTATACATTTTTGGAGTGTTACATGTACACTATTACAATTTCAAATACAAGTTTACATTTTTTTTACAATACAATTCTAGTACTATGTGCATTGCTTACAACGTGCTTTATGCTTAGACAATACATGTGGATTACATTTGTACTTAGTGAAATCATTAACATGGTACAAGCCGACCTTAACATTGGATAGCGCTATTTGGATTGACAACCCGCCTAGATTGATTCTCCCCCTTTTTCATCGGAGAATCCGTGGCCAGTGTTAAGTTTTTATCCATTTATTGGATAAGTACACTACAGTTCATACAGTACATTATACGGTCACAGGGTTGATTTCGCTCATTTGTATGATACATAGTTTACATATTTGCACTGTAGCTTGCACTTGAATTGTATATCTTTTAACCTACTATATATATCAAAACTAGGAATGCTCACCAACATTTCTTATGTTGACCAAACCTATTTTGTACATGTTTCAGGTACAGTTTGATATAGTGCGTAGCAAGGGATACTTAGTGCATTATTTTAATCAGTTATTTCATTATTTACGGACTTTGTATTTCCATTTCAATGTAAGACAGTTTTTGGTTTATTCAATAATATTTACATTTTAGTACCATGTGCTTTTGAACAATCGTCACTACGTGGCACCTCGATGATTCCGCCATCGGTTGGGGTGTTACACGTTTAAACCAGGTTCGATGCGCGGTATCCCTACCTAACCCTAACCCTAACTATTTAAGCACACAACCCTCCTCTCTCATTCATATTTTCAAGCCGCCTCCCTCGTTCTCTCTCTAGAAACTCTCCTGCCTTTCCCAATCCCTCTCTCGCTAACTCCCTCCCTCTTTTGTCATAAGAACGACCGACCACCACCATCATGGTGGCGCCGACACTGTGCTATTGCAGTGCATTGATTTTGAGCCCAAAAACGGGCATGAGTTCGTTTGTTTGCTGGATCGGGACTGTTAACAGGTCGTGGGTGGAGTTGTTGATGGCGGCGCACGGTTTTAGGCCCGACAGGTGGCCGATGACGGTTCACGGGCTAACGACAGGTGTTTTGATGGTGGTTGTGCTAGTGACCGACATTAGGTATGGCTCGAGTGGTGGTTATCTAGGCAGCAGGGAGGGGTGCGGTTGTCATGTGGGTTTCAGTCCGATGGGCGTGGTGGTTCCGGGTGGTCCTTCCTTCATCCACTTTTGGGGGTGCTTACGGGTGGTCCTTCATTCATTGTTTTGTAAGTCAATTTTAAATACTGATTATTGTAATGAACCTTTTTAGTCAAGCTATCCTCATTTTTTACTCTTCATTTATGCTCTTTTGTTGGATGACTTGATTTACTAGGTATTCATTTTCTTAGCTTAAGTACTGCTCAACTTTCAAACTTTGTAGATTTTCATGTGTTTGTGTGTTTTAAGTATTCGGCTTCTTTATAGGTTGTATTGGATGCTATAATTGATTTTAACTGTATTAAGTTTAGGGATTTAGTGTTTTCTGGGGTTACTTGATGGACTTGTAAAGAGCTCAATTAATTTGGGGATTAAGGGTTAGTGTTAGTTGAATATGATAATTAGGGGTTAACTGATGGCTTGATGAATTAATAGCTATATCAGCAATGCTAAAAAACATTTTATGTATATGAATAAATTGATTTGATGTTAATTTCCATTCTCTACTTATATCTCCAGACATCTATTAAGACAATTTAATAATTATTTAATTTTTCGAGTGTAGTTTGGTGATGGCCCTTGAGGCAAATTATTGAACTAGAGGATCAGTAGAGTTCATTCAAGGACTTGTCATATTCTGCCATCTTATAAGAACATTTTGAAGTAAATACCAATTTCACATGCTTTTGATTTTAGAATAGAGACAACAGGATGAGGACAAACATTTTCTTGAGCTGATGTCTTTCGAAATCTTCAATAATTCAACCGATACATGAACGTTTAAAATTTTTAACTTTGCAACTTTTCGTTTTCAGGTTTGTAGTATGTATGACTTGGCTTCACCATAAGCCGCCGCATCACCACGTCGTATGATACGTTATTATTTTCTAAATCGGATTGTATATCGTGATTTGTAGAAGTATCTAAAGCATGGCTTTTTTGTTAGTTCTAATTTATAACAGAAAATTTTAGATATGCTAGGTGGTAAGTTTTTTCTTTCGTTACTTCTTAGTTGAACCTGTCAACTGTCACCACCCACCACTAACTGCTGCCATTGCACCGCCATTAACATTATTTAAGCAAAACCTATGAATCAAACCAAAAAGCCTAAAGTACTTTCTTCTCCAACTGTTTTTTTTTTCCTCTCTACTATCTCCTCTCAACAAACAGTCAGTTACTTCACATTTAAATTTATGTAAGCAAATCCCCGTCAATCGTCACAGGTTGGCTGGATCCAAATTAATGTCACATTGGTTTTGTGGTCATTTGTTCTAACATGTATGGTGTCAAATTTTTAGGCTGTTTTCTTTTCATTGTTGTCCTCATGCTATTTTTCTCCGTGGTCTTTATGTTTCTTTTATAAGAAACAACTATAATATGGGTTACACATGTTAGATATGGAATCATCCTCGAATCTTGCAACTGCTGAAAGACAAAGACTTTAGCAAACGTGAGAACTTTCTTGAAGACAGTTCAAGTGATGATAATTTGGATTATACTATGGCCAATGGAGGTAAAGCTTCCATTCCTTAATATGTTGAGATTTATTTTTTGTTTTGAAACTTTGAAGTGTTACTGCGTTCAATCCTCACAAGTGAACTTTTGTGGTTAACGCTTCACAATCTGGAATTGGTTGTACAATATTGACTTGTGGGAATTGATTTATATAATTAGTCTATTTAATGAAAACAATTGCTTTAGATTTATAATTCTTAACTTTTATTCTTTAGTTCTTTTTCTCTATTATAATTCTTAACAATTGCTTTAGATTTATAATTCTTGACTTTTATTTGTTAACACATTTCTAGTTAAACACCAACCTGTTTCATCCTTGTGGGAAAACATTGATACTGAATGTGATGATTTCAACAGGTTACTAAAGAGAGCCTTTCAGCAAGGTTTGCCTTCGGTGATGACGAAAACATAAATACTTCTTCTGAGATGGACCAAGTGAGTGGCATTAAATGTCCTCAGCGACAACTCGCGAGTAGAAATACTAGCATCATAGTTTGTAGATTAATATTGTAAAGAGGGTTTATATAATTTATTTTTTGCATATTAATAAGAAGAAATTCTGTTTTTTTTATTTTTTAATCAACATTTTGGTCGGAAAATGGTTGGAAAGAAAATTGGAAAGTTTATCGGAAACTGGTCGGAAAAGTTCATCGGAAACTGGTCGGTAAAGTTCATCGGAAACTGGTCGGTAAAGTTCATCGGAAACTGGTCGGAAATGTTCATCGGAAACTGGTCGGAAGAGTTCATCGGAAACTAGTCGGAATTTTGTCGGAGAACCTTTCACGCTTTTTTGTCGGAACTTTGTCGGAAATTTTGTCGGAAACTTGTCGGAAATATTTACCGACTAGATTTTTCAGACAAAAGACACTTTGTCGGAAACTGGTCGGAAACACTGTTTTCCGACCAGTTTCCGACCAAAACCTTTGTCGGAAATGGGCCAGTTTTCTAGTAGTGAATTTCCTCGACTTAAAGCGCAACTGTCTCGCCTCGCCTGAAAAATGGGCCTAGGCGCAAGAGGCGATGGCTTTTAACAACTATGGTTGAGAGTAGTCTAGGAGGACTACTTGTCACTACAGTAAATTTTGGGCCCCCTCTTATGATGACAACATGAGGACTATCCAAGGGTGTGGGTGTAGTCTTCCATAGGTAGTCATCCACTCCTGTTGGTCCATTTTTTTTTCATTTAAAGTTAACAACACGTCTAAAATATAAAAAATCTCATAAATATTACAATAGAATTAGACAATCAAAATAAAAAAAAAACGAAAGCTAAAATTAAAAAAAAAAAAGTTACCAAAATAAAAGAAATGCCTAAACATTAATAAAAAAAAAAACACTAAACACTAAACATTAAACATTCAACACTAAACATTAAAAAAACACAATAATTGTAATGCCAAAAAATGGGGGGGTGCAGAACTTGGTGCCGTGAGCAGCCCGATAGTCTTCTTATGTGCGTTGGACTGCCGTTTGTTGGGTAATACCAGGGTGCACCGCCATCGTGGCTTGAAATAGGGTGTTCCATCTCGTACACCTTCCGTATATGTCCCGCCACTTATAAACGAGTTGATCCATGTTGCGGTGATTTGTTTGGCTTATTCAATTGTATTCTTCCAAAACATTGATCCAAAAAGAAGACGTATTTTCGGGCGGTGTTAGGTTCACATTGATCCAGACCGTCACCAACACGATCTCCTCATTTGCAGGCGAGACCATTTTTTAGAGAAGATGGTGAAGTTTTTGGTGGTTTTTATAAAAAAGATAGAAGATATAGGTGATGAATTTAAATGTGAAAAAGGGTAATTTTTTTATAACGGTAACATATACGTTAGAGGGGCCCACATTTGCAAACAAACCAACCCAAAGTACACGGCATGAACGTCCAAAATTGGACGATTTGGACAGAAGACCAACGTTCGGGGCTGTGTTAGACGAGCCGAGACGGAGAAGACGGTGTGGGGACGGCCCCCACACCGGATAGTCTAACTAAGATTTAACCCGTGCGCGTTACGGCGTGCTAAATCGAGTCGTTATTGGTTTGTTAATATGTACGTTTGTACTTCGATTACACCAAAATTTGGCACAGTAACCGGAAGAGGATACCTAAATACGACACCGTTAGCAAATCGAAAGAGAACTAAAAATATAAAGGTAGTGCAACCAAAACGATATGAAATTTTACGTCAAATGTAAACCAACCTCAATTTATACCGACACATACATATAAAATAAAACTTGAACTTTATAAACTCGATAGGATAATTGAAAACTTTCGTAAAAATAATAACAAAAAATGTATTATATCTTAACTGTCTCATTTGAAAAAAAAACGTTAAAACTCAAACCAACTTGAATTTATATCGACACGTACATAAAAAACAAAACCTAAAACTTTGAAAACTCAAGGGGTAAAAATGATATTTTATAAAGTCTTAAAAAGTTAAGTGGTTATAATTGTTAATACTAAAAGTTAAGTTGTGAGATTTAACAAAAAAAAAAAAAAAAAAAAAAAAACACCGTAGCTATTGTAGCTACGATATGAAAATTTAAGTCAAACGTAAACCAACATAAATTTATACTGACACGTATATAAGAAATGTAAAAACTGAAACTTTATAAACTCGATAGGGAAATTGAAAACATGCATAAAAATAAGAACAAAAATGTATTATATCGGACCATGACACATATAAGAAAAGTAAAACCTGAAACTTTATAAACTCGATAGGGAAATTGAAAACATGCATAAAAATAAGAACAAAAATGTATTATATCTGACTTGATTCTTTTAAAAAAATAAAAATTCCGCTAAAACGTAAAGCAACCTAAATTTATACCGACACGTACATAAAAAACAAAACCTAAAACTTTGGAAACTCAAGTAAGTCAAAATTACATTGTACAAGGTATTTAAAAAGTTACAGGGTTATAACTATTAATACTGAAACTTCAGTGGTAAGATTAAAAAAACAAGCCACTGTAGCTAGCTACCGTACCTAGTGGGTTGTTTTTAATATCTATATCTATACTATATTATAAAGCATGAGGGAGGGATTCCAACAAATTTAAGAAATTACAACATATAATGCATATGGTACAACGCCCCTAATGAAGGTAGTAAAGGATAAAATAGTAATTTAACTAAGTATTATTAAATTGATCTAATTATCAACTTAATTTTAAGGTGCTTAACACATAAAACCACCAAAGCACACCAAAGGTCTTATTTCAATCACTATGCCATAAGTCCAATTGATTGAAATTGAAGCTCCTATCATTACTATATTAGTAAATGAAATTCACCATTTCACTTAACATCAACTCTTTCATATGTTGTTGTGTAAGTTAGAAGTGGAAAAGAGCCTATCAGGTTATAAGTGTTATTCTTGCATCTCCATTTTAGGTGAGTTTTGAAAAGAATTCTTATGTTGGTTTAACTTATTTTGATTGTTAGATTGAATGGTTTGATTAGAGTTTTAAATGTTGGTTTTATTCAGGCGATTATGAGTTGATTATATTTTAGCGTTTTTTACTTAGTCAATTACGCTATTACCAGGTAATTTTAAATTGATGGACTGAATGTATTTTTCTCTATATTCATCAAGTGCTTTTGAAATTCTAAGTCTTGGTTTCTTTTCAATAATCTTTTAGTAAATAATCATTCTCATAGTCACAAAATTTTTATATATGGGAATTCAGTTTTTGTAAGTTATATCAAGTACGTCCTCTTGCTTTCATTTTATTTGCGGTCATTAGGCACTGTACTCATTGTTTTTATCATGAAATTCAAAATATTGCTTATTATTGATATATTTAACACATATTTTGAAGTTATATTCATAGTACTTTTATCTTTTTTTATTGTTCTCTGCAGTTCCATAATTTTGGCTTTTTATTATTCAAAACTATTTCACTACACATTTAACACGGATTAGTTGCATGACATTGATACATGATTTACAAGTATGAATATGTGCATATATCTTATCCACATAATAGGCTGACTAACTAATCGTAGTATTTCGATAAACATCATCAACAAAAAACGACTGCTCTCCTTTTATATTATCACATTGAAAGGTAGATATGGCATACTTTGTAAAAAAACAAGATCTTTCTCTTTTTCTCTTTTGTAACTATATACGTACAATGAAAATATGGCACAATTTGTAGTAGACTATTGTATTGGTAAACTAAATGGTTCAACGTTATTCCTTTGATGCAACTTGACTCTTGTCTTACTATGAAATAACAATATTCATTTTAAAAGAGGCACAACTGCATCAAAGCGTAGAGTTATAGCTCAAGTTCAAACTGAATCATCCTATGCACCCCTCAATCACCAACCTAAGTGTTGTATTTTCCACTGCATCGCGCAGGCACCCCACTAGTATATAATAACTAGACACTATTCATCAAGCTTCATTTATTAACTATAGGATAACCGACACGTACATAAGAAAACAAAACCTAAATCTTTGGAAACACAAGTGGGTCAAAATTTCATTTTGCAGGTTTTTAAAAAGTTACGAGGTTATAACTATTAATACTGAAACTTGAGTGGTAAGATTAAAAAAAACAAGCCATTATATCTAGTTATTGTACCTAGTGGGTTGTGTTTAATATATATTAGGTTATGGTTCGTGTTACACACGGTTTAACAAAATAAAATACTATAAAGCTTTATATTATAACTAATTCAAATATAATGTTAACGTGAATAACGGGAAAATAAAATAACTTATAATAGTAAATAAAGTACATAAATTAATTATAAATTTATGCATTGAAACTATTTATTTTTTTATGTATGGCAAGAATTTTTATTTTTAAATTAAAAATCAATTTAAAGAAACTAATGAAGGTAACTTAAAACAAATATTGTTTTACATAAGATAATTTAACACGTTATTTTAAAATATATATGGAAAGTGTTTTATAGAATTAACTTGAAAACTATTTAATATTTTAAGTATGATAAATTTGTGTTTGAAAGTTGATTTAATAGATTAATTTAGGTTTATGTGAAACTAGCTGATTATTCCGGGAGGGTCCCGGGGTTGAAAAATCTAATTTTACGTGATAACCTATTGCAAATGGCTCAAGTTAACTAACCACAAAATCTCTCAATCATTGCATGTTCATAGTATTCTAATCAGTAATAACTCATATTCCCCACAAAATCTAATTTTACGTGATAACATGAACACTTTGTGTGTTTTTTTCCTGTATGAACGAAACCCCACAAAAAAATAGTCGATGTTTTCTCCGTTTTTTATATAGCACTATGGTACTCATTGGAAAGATATTAAACGCTCGTTAATTTGGTGTAATTTTTTTCTTTAAAAAATATCGTATATAAAAGATATAAACGTTTAAAAATTATGGGAGGAAATATGAGAGAGAAAAATTTAAATTTATTTTTAAATTCTTTTTTTCTAAAATAACTCAATTTAATTAAAAAAAGAAAGAATTCAAAAACACCAAAAACTCTCCATTATGATGCCACATGGCACTCTCAAGGGAAGGTTGAAGCCTCCATTGCACGCCACGTCAGCATATACGTTTTCTTTTATATATATAGATAGATAAATTTTTTTTATGTAGGCAATTTTGAAATAATCTAATAGCAATTTTAGCAAATGAATTGGGCATGACCTACATAAATCATGTATATAGTTAAACATTGTGATTTTATGTGCTAAAGTGTTTTAAGTATGAAAGGTTATCAAAGATAATAATATATATTATCTTTATTGGTAAATAATATAAGAACCTACAATACTATTAACGTGGTCAATGTTAAATAATAAAATATAATACAACTTAAAATTCATGAATAACAAATTATCTACTTTAAATTGTTTTTTGAATTTTAAACTTATAAATAAGCAATTTATAGAAATGTTTACATTTTGTGAAAATAAATTTTAAATTTAATTCTTCAACTACTTTATTTAATAATAATAATAATAATAATAATAATAATGCAAAGAGTAATATAACCCTATCAATCAATTTTATCAATGTAAAATGACAAAATTACCCTTATGTAATAACGATTCACTAACGTCTTTTTGCTCCAAGGACTCGGATGACAACAATATGTAAACGACAGTGACTCAGGGAGCAAAATTTTAGAAAGAAAGAATTAGAATGCAATCCGTCCAAAATCTTCTGAAATCAAATTGTAGTTTATCTTTGTTGTATAAGTTTAATGTAATATAGAAAAATTCACTTATGACTTGCCATAACACCATATAAACCATTCCAATAAAATCTATGTTATGCTTACTAGTTTTTTTTTATTATAAGTCAATTGCTTTATCTATGGTTGATTGTTTTATTTTTTAACAAAGGAGCATCTAATTTATTTTGTAATGAAGATACAATATGATGAGTGGATATGGTAAGAGGTTGGGTTTAATTTGTGAAGTTATCTATACTATTATATAATACATTCTAGATATCCTTAAAGGTAATTTCACATCATCAATTATATAATACATTCTAGATATCCTTAAAGGTAATTTCACATCAATTTTAAGATGGCATATGAAAAGCCTTTTTACAAATCTCTATATTTTTGTCATTTACTTCCCTTTTTGCCCCTTATGTATAACATATTATACACATTGTATATGTGTAATACATACCAAAGATCTTTTCCACCATGTAACTTATATTATTAATAACCACCTATTAAAACCCCCATTAAAGCCCACATCAATTTTAGTGATTAATAAACCAAAGTAAGTAGATTTTTAAGTGAATTGAAGATGCATCATAAAAATTCCTAACATATGAAACATTTTTAGTTATTATAGAAACTTCAATGCAATTTACTCATCTCACTTTTAACCTTCCAGGCTCCATTATTTTCCTATACTAATACATCATAGTCTCCCACACTTCACCTATCATCTTCCTTGGAAGAGCCGATTCCTCTTCATACGTGAGATATCACTATTTGGAATTATATGTGAAAACCCGTCTCGCTGAGATGAGAGTTGGTACATCAAATTATATGGTTCAGTATTAATTAAGCAATGAATCTAATATGTTTTTCTTTTGTTATGCGTGTTTTTTGTTTCTACAGGAACATTTCTCACTCATCTATAACAGGATTTATTGCTCGTGAACTATTTCAGCTTGCTTCCTTGCAAGAATTGTATGTTTCTTTTAAACATCTTATCTCGCCTTAAAGAACCTAATGAAAATTGAATATTTAATTAAAAATGGTTTTGCTTGTAGGATTTTACATGGAAAAAAAAAAAAAAAAAAAAAAAAAACCCTCATTGATTCAATACCAAAAGAACTTGGAACACTAAAAAACCTGAAAATTTTAGATTTGGGGATGAACCAGATATCTGGACCTATTCCTCATGAAATCGGGAATTTGGTTAACATTGTTATATTGTAAGTTTTCTTCATTGTTTTGAACAAAAATATATTCCTTTCCCATTTTATGTTAATCTATACTATATTATAAAGCACTAGCAGGAACCCGCGCGTTGCAGCGGGTCTGCACCCATAAACTTTTATTACATATATAATAATTATAAACTAAAAGTCATCATGTATTCTTGTGTGACAATTATTTTGGTGGAAGTCCTTTGATATTGAAATCACAAATAAAAAATAAAAATTGATGCGGGAGAATACTGAAAACTTGAATCAGAAGACAAGATTTCAGTCTCTGAAAAAAACGTAGGTAAATACTCTAAATGAAGCCATAAAAAATAAAGAATGACGTGTGGGATGGGTTTGCCATCCCGTAGTACTAACTGGTCGATTTTGTGGTATATTCCCAAATATGCTTCGAACGTATATATATGCCATTTCTCATTTTGGCGATTGTTTCATCTAATGAGACTCCCATAGGTGTGAAGAAGAAGTTTGTATTGTATGCACGGATCAAAGAAACCATGCCATTTGATCAAAGAAACCATGAGGTTGCTCTTGATTAACACAATATAGCCATGATGTTGCTCTTGATTAGCACAACATTTGTCTGATTATAATTTTTAACCGTAAACTTTTATTACATATACAATAACTTTTAAACTAAAAGTCATCATGTATTCTTGTTTGACAATTATATTGGTTGTGCTAATGACCGAGTCAGTCACGAATGAGACGATGTCTATCTCTTTTATTTGAGTTTAAATATGTTAATCAAATTTTTATGTATTATTTTTAGTATAAGTTAATAAGTTATTTAATTTTTGTACTTTTAAACTAAAAGTCATCATGTATTCTTGTTTGACAATTATTTTGGTTTTTCTAATGACCTAGTCAGTCACGAATGGGACGATGCCTATTTCTTTTATTTGAGTTTGAATGTGTTAGTCAAATTTTTATGTATTATTTTTAGTATAAGTTAATAAGTTTTCTACAAGCTTATATAAAATACTATTGCATTATAAATATAAATGTTAGATGTAATAACATTACATTATTGTATGTCATTTATTACACTACATTATTAAATGCTAAAATGTAGAGGGACAATATTGTAAATGAGAAATTATCTATGCATTAACACTTGTACCAAATGCAAAAACAATGTTTTTATGTGTCTTAAAATTAAATGAAAATTACTATTTTGCCCATTCAGAACCTATTATATAGTAGTATATATATCTCTACTACCTTATTAAGGAGGATAGATGGGTAAGAAGGTAATTTCACCATCATTTTAAGATGGCATACAAAAGGTCTCATGCATAAATCTCTAATTTTTACCATTTTCTTCCATCTATGCCCTTATGTACAAGTCACTAATACAAATCAATTGCACCATTCAATACATTTAATTCATGTATTAACTTTTTGTTACCTAGAACCATTACCAAGTAATAGATTAATTCATGTAACTATTTTTTAATGGATTAACTTTTTGTTACCAATGGAATTTGAATTATCACCACAAGAAAAGGCTAAGCCTTATTTAACACTTTGTAACCAGTAGACTAAAGGCTCTTTGGTTTATGTGTGTAACTAAATGTTGCAAATAAAAATGAAGCACGGATCAGATTGGATAAATGACAGTATGGTGTATAAAGTTTTGGCAATTTAAAATGTGAATAAAAATACATACCCGCGGCAACGCGCGGACATTCCACTAGTAGATAGATAAAGCATGAGGGAGGGATTCCAACAAAATTTAAGAAATTACAACATATAATGCATATTGTACAATACCCCTAATGAAGGTAATAAAGGATAAAATAGTAATTTAACTAAGTATTATTAAATTGATCTAATTATCAACTTAATTTTAAGGTGCTTAACACATAAAACCACCAAAGCACACCAAAGATCTTATTTCAATCAATATGCCATAAATCCAATTGATTGAAATTGAAGCTCCTATCATTACTATATTATAAATGAAATTCACCATTTCACTTAACATCAACTCTTTCATATGTTGTTGTGCAAGTTAGAAGTGGAAAGGAGCCGATCATGTTATAAGAGTTATTCTTGCATCTCCATTTTATGTGAGTTTTGAAAAGAATTCTTATGTTGGTTTAACTTATTTTGATTGTTAGATTGAGTGGTTTGATTAGGGTTTTAAATGTTGGTTTTATTCAGGCGATTATGAGTTGATTATATTTTAGCGTTTTCTACTTAGTCAATTACGCTATTGCCAGGTAATTTTAAATCGATGGACTGAATGTATTTTTCTCTATATTCATCAAGTGCTTTTGAAATTCTAAGTCTTGGTTTCTTTTCAATAATCTTTTAGTAAATAATCATTCTCGTAGTTACAAAATTTTTATATATGGGAGTTCAGTTTTTGTAAGTTATATCAAGTACGTCCTCTTACTTTCATTTTAGTTGCGGTCATTAGGCACTTTACTCATTGTTTTTATCTTGAAATTCAAAATATGGCTTATTGTTGATATATTTAACACATATTTTGAAGTTATATTCATAGTACTTTTCTCTTTTTTATTGTTCTCTGCAGTTCCATAATTTTGGCTTTTTATTATTCAAAACTAATTTGCTACACATTTAACCCGAATTAGTAGCATGACATTGATACATGGTTTACAAGTATGAATATGTGCATATATCTTATCTACATAAAAAGAAGCGTAACCACAAGCACAAGCCTTGAATATTGTTCTAGCTGGAACAAAACCACAACTTCTTTTACGATAAATAATAGGCTGACTAACTAATCGTAGTATTTCGATAAATATCATCAACAAAAAACAACTGCTTTCCTTTTATATTATCACATTGAAAGGTAGATATGACATACTTTGTAAAGAACAAGATCTTTCTCTTTTTCTCTTTTGTAGCTATATACGTACAATGAAAATATGGCACAATTTGTAGTAGACTATTGTATTGGTAAACTAAATGGTTCAACGTTATTCCTTTGATGCAACTTGACTCTTGTCTTACTATGAAATAATAATATTCATTTTAAAAGAGGCGCGACTGCATCAAAGCATAGAGTTATAGCTCAAGTTCAAACCGAATCATCCTATGCACCCCCTCAATCACCAACCTAAGTGTTGTATTTTCGGCTGCATCGCGCGGGCACTCCACTAGTTTCTCTTATGTGTGAAACTTGTTTGTATATGTTTAGAAACCTACAGTCGAATGGGTTGACCGGTCAACTGCTTTTAGATCTTGGCAATCTTAAATACCTTCAAGAACTCCGGTTGGACAGAAATAAGTTGCGTGGCAATGTTCCCGGCGACAATGCTTTAGTTGTTTCCAACACGCAAGGAATGTAAGAAATTATTCCTTACACTGGTGCATACCGTTCTCTATTTTTGACATATCTATCAATTATACATACATATATATATATACCAATTATGTATAGCCAAACATTGTGCAGCCCCGCCGTAACTCGTGAGTTCCTGCTAGTTAGATTTAAGGTGTTGCTTCTCTTGAAGTTAAGGGTTCGAGCTCCGTCCAACGCGGATGGTTATAAGAAATTTGTTGTTTAAAAAATTGATGAGTGGTTGTTTTTCTATTTATTTTTTTTATCATGGGGATAAAATATATGTGAATCAGTGAATACGTACCGTAAATAAATTTCAAGATTACATGATACGAACAATGAAATAAAACAATATAAAACAATCTTTATATTCAATATTACTATCACAAATAAATGAAAATACAATAAACAGTATCTAGAACCGTACCACCGTCACTACCCTTGTTAATCTAACAAGCCCCAATTTAATTTTTGACCAAATATTCAAACATTGAATTTGGAAGACAGGTGTTGATCATGAGTTGGACTTAACATGTATATTGGGCCCTATGTAGAGATCATATGCACGCACTAAGAGGACACAATGGCCCATATTTCATGACCATCTTGCGAAAGGGATAACTCATTTTGTTTTTCATAGAAAGTTTAGGCTTTAAATAATTGCTTTGGACCCCAAGGTCTTATTTGTTGTCTTTTACACCATAAAACTTAAAAGGTTATCTCACAAGGTATCCAAGTTCAAACAATTGTGGAAATCAAATGGAATCCACCCTTACAAAGTGGTACTTTTGGGGTTGTAGACCCTGAAGCTTTTTGTTTATGTCGCGAAAAAGGTTGAACAACGTTTCGAGGAAACTTGTTAGGATCAATAATCACGAATCGGGTTGTTAGACTCATGAGTCAACTCAGCCAAATGCATAATGGTTTGCTAACAAAAATGAGAGAATATGTTGAACATTTGGGGCTTATGTAAAGCATTTAGTGTACTTTATTAATATAGTTTTTAAACCGGGCATTATCCTATATATTTATTTATGTAGTCCCATGAATAGTGCCTCCAAGCCTTTGAAAATGTTATTTATATGAAAATATTTGTCTAAGTAAACAATAGACTTTCTGGGACAGATGGTGTAATTGTTGTTGTGAACGTTGTTCTGCTCGGGTTCGAAGCGTGAAAAAGGGCCGTATTTTTGAACAAAACTTTTTGCTAATAAAAAATAAAGAATTAGTCATCCAGATGGTTACTCTCTTCCTGTTCCACGTGTCCAGTGACTTGCCATGTGGTATCTGTTATGTCATTGGGGTGGGATGTCAGATGTTTTTTAAAACCTTCCACGCGTCTTCAATCCAGACCTTTGGCCTCTTTCTTCCTCTCTCTCCCCCTTCTGTTCATATCCTCAACACTAACTCTGGTTACGGGTTAGGAACAGAATGAAACATGTGGGCAAAAAACGGTTGCAGTGTTGGCTGGAACTCGGTGGCGAGTTGGGTTTTTGGAGGGTTTCTTTGCGTCATCACTAGTCGGCCGGAACGAGACAATAGAGACAAGCCGCCACAACGTGCAGGTACTTATTGCTTTATCAAGTTCTGCAATTTCACTCTTATCATCTTTTGCCCTAAAAACCCATTTCAACCGTTCATCAACCAAATATTGTGGGTTATGAATATAAGGCTTAGGTTTTGTTTTGGTTTTGCAGGGACACTGCAAATGAAAAGGAAATTGATTTTCGCTGCATGTTTCTTCAACTCAGTCTATCATGTTTGTTGTTAATTTTTGTGGTTACCTCCTTATACTTTATTTTCAGTAACTGTTACATGCCTAGCTTTTTCGATTATAATCGAGTTCTTCTTTATGTGGAATAACCGGTATGAGTTTTTATAGTTCGATGAATCCCTATTCCTTATCAAGGCTTTTCTGTTATAGTAAGACATCTCAAGATAATTTGGTCCTATCCATTGCTGGTGTTGTTAATTATACTATGCTTCTCGGTTGCAATGCGCCTATGTCACTTCTATGTATATGTAGTTTACTAACCGGTAGTTATTTGGTTTTAAGTTGTTATGGTATGAAACTGATTCTTGGTTTTAAAAAGCGCGAAACGCACAAAAGCGACGAGGTCTAAAACCAAGGTGCAAAGCGCAAAAGTGGTGGGCTTTTCGTACGCGAGGCGCAAGACGATTGTATAATTTTTTTATATATGCTATAGGGTTTTAACATTATTTACTCAAAATATAGATACAAATAAGGTATATATATGATTTAACTTTAATGTACAACCTTTTTAGCTACATGTATAACAATTTTAAGCACAAAAACAACATGTGTACGAAAAGCGCGCTTTTAAAGCGCTTTTTTCGTGCGCTTTTTTCACACTGCTCGCCTAAGGTTACATAAGGCGCACGGGGTTGCGCCTAGGTGCGCTTTGCGCTTAAGCGCGCCTCGAGCGCGCTTTTTAAAACCAAGAACTGATTAGTACTCTTTAACTGGGTAGTGCAGGATTAAAGCCGTTTTCACACATGACAGTGAGAAAGATTCCAAACGAAGAGACAAAACGGAGTCAAAGGCCTTCAAATTTCCAAAGTTGTACTGCCATCGAAGTGTCTGGTCCCAAACTCGAAAAAATGAAACAAGAGGTAAGCTGAAATTAAAAAAATGAAGACCAAAGATACGTGAAGAATAAAAAATATTAATGTTATGATCTGTTCTTCGATTGAATATTCAGGTGTAAAACAATTAATTTTTTTTTTGCTAAAAAAGTGAAGAATTGATCGATCGTGTAGGTATGCCGGTTACGAAGAAGAACAAGAGTGAAGCTAGCAGTGGCAGCAGCAGTACCATCCATGCTGTAAAAAACAAAAACGTCGCGCAAATCCGGCTTCAATACTAGCATCAGCCACGGTTACTTTCTCTTTTCACTCACCAATTAAGTCTACTGTCAATTATTACTAATCATATAAGACATCTAATATTTTACAAAAGACAGAATTTGATTCTTTTGATTAATAGAAAGTAAACAAATTTTAGGCTAAACTTTGGAAATTTGGGGACTGTTTGAGGTCAGGGTAAAAGACCAAGAGGTTTTATATGTAGAAAATAGGTATAAAGTACATGAGGTATGGTATATCATGTGAATATTTTGGTATAATTGAATAAGCTAGAGAAGAACATTGCATTATGGTACATGCATAACTTGATTAATAGTACCCATTTAACAGTCTCAAATTAATTTATTTAAGTTTATTAGTTTTATAATCACCAAAAGAAAGGCAAAAGTGATCTAATATTTGATTGAGAACATATACGTTGGAAAGGACCATCAATATTTTACTTTATTAGCAAATGAGATTGAAAATTGGTTTCATTTCTAATGGCTGAGCTCTTTCTGTTACAATTGCAGTTATGCTTCATGATCTTCAGAGCAGGCGCAATGCGTGAAGTTTTCACGTCTCCATTGTATAGACTTCCGTAGAAAATTGAGTTTGAGTCAAGGTATATTAGCTTGTAAGCTGCAACCTCGGACACGTTTTTGGTGGCCCATTGGATTGTGGATCGAGTTTGATCGAAGTATGATCCGCCCACGAGTTTGCGGTTTCCAGTGAATCGGTATCGTGAAGATGATGTTATAAGTCGAGAATGTATGTAGTTTAGAGTCGACCAAAGAACGAGGCGCGCAACGCGCGCCTTTGAAACCCACTAGTTTGTATTTATCACTTAGTTTTTATATCTAAATTCAACACCGTACTTGTATTCTAATGTAATTTATTGGTCACGTGTGTTGGAAATCATGGTATCGTATACACAGCGGAAGCGGTTTATATTTATTAGATAAATCGATTATATACATTATATAATATTAGCCGATTTATATGTATAAATATATATTTAATTTTATTAATCCGATTAATAAAATATTCCCAATCAGGATCTCAGTTAAACGCGTATAAACATAGGGGGTTTAGTAATCAACCTTTGACGACTACACCGGAATTGTAACACGCGGGTTACAACGAATCCTCGCTAGTAGGAAGTTCACAACCGAGCACGAACCAACCGGGAAACAACACTTGCAAGAGGAAGGCGGTGGCTTGTGGTGGTTGATGGCCGAACAAAAAAAGAAGAAGGCGGCGGCCTTCTTTTCTTTGGTGGCGGCCGCAAAAAGCCAAGAAGAGGAGGCAAGGGTTTGTTGTTTTATCAAAAGTGTGCATTAGGGTTTACTCCTTAACCCTCCTTTTATAAGACAACAACTTGCAATAAACCCCCTTGCTAAATATCTTAATACTCCTTAATATTAATCTTATTAACATTAAGTCCCTCAAGATACTCTTTAATATTAATCTTATTAATATTAAATCCCTCAAGACTAAAACAATTATTATTTCATAAATAATAATCCACCAACGCGTGAACTTATCTGATTCGTGTACCAACGTGTAACTCTTCGGATCGTACCGGTTCGGGTTACGTTGATCTCGACTTTTAATTACATCGGACATCCTATATATCCAATAATCTCCCACTTGGACGATTTTAATTAAATGAGTCAACGTGCGCAGAGTTGGACGCCTAGCTGCATCGCATTGCACCCACACCAGTATGACACTTTACAGTCGTCAACTAGTTCTTTGAGTTCAAGTAACGCTTTACTTAACCAAATACTATAGCCCTGATAATTATATCAATAAGTCCCTTCTGTATAGACATCTGTTGATCATAAGACATGGATCATTCATTCTTATATAGTGATAAACTATTCTCTATTCTCGTCTCTAATTCAAAGTGGTCTAACGAACTACCTTAGTCCGAGCGTGGCCACGCGTTTATACCAGTTTGAGTTTTACGAGGGCGCCAGAATGTCTAGCCTTCTAATCCTATAGAAGTACAGAATTCCATCAGCGTCATACAACTCCCACTTAATCTTGGATTTCTCCTAACGCTACCCTTATTGCTACCCATGTTTCAGGACAGTGTTAGATAACATCAAGGATAGTCCTTGATCAATGTAGTTTAATATGTGCCTTAGGAAAAAGGACAGATTGAACATATCAATAACAAAACATCTCATGACATAGATCCATGGAGATCGTTTTGAAGCGAGTTACATCCAATATCATTCCCTAATGATATTTGTGAATTATGATTCTAAAACCATTGAGTTATTCATCTCATGAATACAATCATCTCAATTCACAATAGTCTTACATTCAAATTCATTCCCATGTAATTTGATCGACTACGGATATTTAGAATACTCTTATTCAAGGATTTAAACATACAAATAATGAACACGGTCACAAAATATTTAAATTTGCATTTAACCCATTAAATCAAATAAATATTCAATGTAACTGTTATAGTTCAAAATAAAACACCAATACTAATTACAGATCATGCCCATTGTCTAACAACTCTAAGCCCTATATTTCCAGCATGCTCCTCATGTCTAGCTTGAGGTAAAGGCTTAGTAAAGGGGTCAGCCAGATTTAGATCTGTATGAACTTTGTTCATCACGACGTCTCCACGTTCTACTATTTCTCTAATATAGTGGAACCTTCTGAGTATATGCCTTGCGGTCTGATGTGACCTTGGTTCCTTTGCAAGAGCAATGGCACCAGTGTTGTCACACAGTATCTCGATTGGTTTCTTTATGCTAGGCACAACATCGAGATCGGTAATGAACTTCTTCATCCAGGCAGCCTCCTTTGCAGCATCCGATGCAGCAATGTATTCTGATTCACAGGTGGATTGAGCAACCACACTTTCCTTAGAGCTCTTCCAAGTAATAGCCCCACCATTCAGAATGAAAACATATCCCGTTTGTGATCTTGAGTCATCACGATCAGTCTGGAAGCTTGCATCAGTATAACATTTAACTGATAGCTCATCCTCCAGTCCTCCATATACTAAGAACATGTCCTTAGTCCTTCTCAGGTACTTAAGAATGTTCTTCACTGCAGCCCAGTGACTCTCTCCTGGATTTTGTTGATATCTACTCGTCATGCTAAGAGCATACGAAACATCAGGTCTAGTACATAATATGGCATACATGATGGAACCAATCGCAGAAGCATATGGAACACCTTCCATTTTCTTCTTTTCCTCTTCAGTATTTGCACACTGCTTGTTATCAAGAATGGTTCCATGTGCCATGGGCAAGAGCCCCTTTTTTTAGTCTTGCATTGAGAAGCGTCGTAAGACCTTATCAATGTATGTACTTTGACTCAAACCCAATAACCGCTTTGATCTATCTCTATAAATCTTTATTCCCAGAATATAAGCGGCTTCACCAAGATCTTTCATTGCGAAACATTTACCCAACCATGTCTTAACATCTTTAAGCATAGGGATATTGTTTCCAATTATTAGTATGTCATCTACATATAGTATAAGAAAAGTGATATAGCTCCCACTAGATTTCATGTAAACACACGGTTCATCTTCGTTCTTGATAAAACCAAACTCTTTGATTTTCTGATCAAAACGGAGATTCCAGCTGCGAGATGCTTGCTTTAATCCATAGATGGATTTATTCAGCTTGCACACCTTATTAGGATTCTTTGGATCGACAAAACCTTCAGGTTGAACCATATAGACATCTTCCAGTAAGTGTCCATTAAGGAACGCGGTTTTGACATCCATCTGCCATATCTCATAGTCATAATATGCAGCAATGGCAAATAGAATTCTAATAGACTTAAGCATGGCTACTGGCGAGAAAGTTTCCTCATAATCAATTCCTTGAGTCTGAGTAAAACCTTTCGCTACAAGCCTTGCTTTGTAGGTTTGCACATTCCCATCCATGTCAATCTTCTTCTTGAAGATCCATTTGTTTCCCACAGTCCGACAATCGGTAGGAAGATCAACCAAATCCCAGACTTGGTTATCATACATGGATTGCATCTCTGCATTCATGGCTTCTTGCCATTTCTTGGATTCTGAATCCAAGATTGCAGCTTTGTAAGTAGTAGGATCAGCTTCATCAATCATGAAGATATCGTCATACCTTACAGGTGCACGACGATCCCTAATACTTTTCCGAACACTTGGCGTTTCTGTTGTTCCTTGAGTCCTCTCAGGCTCAACTTCAACAACTGGATCAGTTACTTCTGTTTCTGTCTGAACACCTGGTTCAGTCACTTGTGAATCTCGAATTTCTTCAAGATCCACATGATTATCTCCAATCCCTCGCGCCAGAAGCTCTTCCTCTAAGAAAGTGCCTCTGCGTTTAGTGAAAATCTTATTTTCAGTGGGGTGGTAGAATAGGTAACCGATCTTCTTACCGTATCCAACGAAAACCACTTTTTCGCCTCTGGGATCTAGTTTATCCGAAGATTCTAGAGTGACATAAGCATTACATCCCCAGACTTTAAGGTAGGATACATGAGGTTTCTTTCCATGCCATATCTCATAAGGCGTTTTATCAACCTTCTTCGTTGGAGCTATATTCACAAGTCTTGCGACAGTTTTCAAAGCATAACTCCAAAAGGATTTTGGAAGGTTTGTTCGACACATCATTGATCGAATCATATCTAATAGAGCTCGATTTCTCCGCTCAGACACACCATTATGTTGCGGTGTTCCAGGTGGAGTGAGTTGTGAAACTATTCCACAATCCTTTAGATGGTCGATGAATTCCTGTGTTGGGTCTGCTGACCTGGAGAAGAACAGATGATTGGAAAGCCAAAATATGCTATCTATTTGATCCTTGAATAAACAGTCTTTACAACTTACTTCTCCCAAAAGACTGCTGACCCTAACTACTGTTCTATCCAAACAACTGCTCAACAACTGCTGATACAAAGAACTGCTAAGGAAACAACTGATGAAGAACAACTGCTGACCAAAGGTCTGATGAAGAGCAACAGCAGATACAAGTACTGAAGACCAAAGCACTGCTGGAACCAACAGCACTTAGGCTCCAGCAGTGGATACAAGACCATCAGAGTTTATCTTTAACAGCTGTTTACTATCAGTGCTTTCAATGTAACAGTAGTTTGTATAGCAGATGTTTAAGTTTGTTATTCTGTTAGAGGTCACTGTCTTAGGTGACGTCAGCCTAGGTCATCAGTGGTTTGAGTCAGTCTATAAATAGAACAGTGCATGTACTGTTCTATTGCATCACACACAAAACATTCTCTCTGACAAACAACTGTGTGATCAGGCTGAGGGGGAGTAACTTGTACGATTGTAATCTTTGAATCAATGAAAGCATTCGATCGAAAAACATTTACTCTCTTGTTTTGATTTACAGTTTATTATTCCGCTGCACCTTCATTCTATTTTCATTCCATTATTATCATCTCTTAGTTAAACAATCAAAACAAACAAACTCAGATCCTAACAATTGGTATCAGAGCTTGGTCAATTAAATTCGATCTAACAAATCAATTTAATAATCAGCTCACAATTATTGATATCGTTTGTCAGTTTGATTGAAAACAGAGTAATAGTTTAATTTCGATTCAACCGTTGTTAAACAGACTTTGTTTTTTGAAAAATCAGAGAATGGCTTCTATCAATCACGATCCACATAACACTGGCACGAACAACAAGCCACCGATGCTTGTCAGATCTGAATACAATATCTGGCAACGTCGGATGAGCCATGTTCTAGCTCAACAGAACACTGGGTGTTGGAAGTCGGTTATCTTCGGACCACATGTTCCGACTGTGCCGAGTACTGAAGATCCCAAAGTGTTTGAGCCAAAGAAACTTGAAAACTACTCCGACCAGGATTTTCAGAAAATTGAGCTAGATGCTAAGGCCTTCAGTATTGTGGCCATGGCTCTACCCAATGATATATATGCTGGGTTGTTACACTGTAACAGTGCAAAGGAGTTGTGGGATGCACTGAAAGAGCAGTTTGGTGGGACAGAGGAGGTTATTGAAAACAACCGTGAAATACTTAACCAACAATATGAAACATTCAGTCATGTCAAAGGAGAGTCATTAACTCAACAGTTTGAGAGATTTAACTGCTTAATTAGTGAACTAAAATTGGTTGGTCTTACTTACCCTCATTCAACTTTGAACCATAGGTTTTTAAGATCATTACCAGACAAATGGGACACTATTGCAATTGTTATGAGAAACTCAATAGGATTTAAAGACCTATCACTGACCCAGCTTCATGGTAAGCTCTTGACCTATGAAAGAGAGCTTAACCAGAAAAAGAAGCTCCAGGACTCTGGAAAAGTGTCTGATGACTATGTGTTTGGGAATACAGCACTTTTGGGTCATGATGAGGTGCCTGGAAACACAAAGGATCAGAGTTATGATCATTTTATTGACATAACTTCAGGTTTTAACTCAGGTTTTAACTCTGATTCTTATTCACCTAACTATGCTTTCACAGTAAGTGGTGGTGATATACAGGCATCTGATAACATATCCTTTGAGTATGATGACCTGAAATACTTTGACCCTGATGATTTGGAAGAAATGGACATTATGCACCAATTGGCCCTTCTCAGTGTAAGAACTAATAATTTTTACAAGAAAACTGGGAGAAGGTTTCCAGGGTTGACTGGCAGATCTAAGGTGGGGTTGGATAAATCAAAGATCAAGTGTTATAAATGTCATAGGTTTGGTCATTTTGCTAGGGAATGTAGGGGTCAACATGGTACACCTATGATAACCTATCCAAATCAAAGACCACAGACCAACACTTATCAGAATTCCTATAATACCCCTGGACCAAATGTGCAAAACACTGCTCATTTTGCACAGTCCTCAAACACTGTTCCTGTCCAGTATGTCCAAACCACTGTTCCTCAGATCCATTATGTGCAAACACCTGTTGCTCCACCATCTGTACAAACGACTGCTGCTCCATCCTCTGCTCCTGCAGAGACCAGTCAACAGAGCTTCTTTACACAAGGCTTTGTTGATTGGAGCAGTCTACCTGATGAGCTAACAGATGAGAATTTTGCACTAGTTGCCAAAGCTGAAAATGAACCAGAGAACTTTTGTTTCATGGCTATGGTTGATGAGATTGAATCTGAGGAAGTGGTAACTGAATCTGATGTTGTGACTGATGATATTGTTAGTGAAGTTGTTGCAGGTGAGAAACCTGAAGAAGAGGTTGTGAATCTCTCAGATCCCTGGGGTGCATCTGATGAATGTGAGTGCAAGTGTGATTGTGCATTGATGGCTGCTGCTAAGGTATCTCCTCAAATTCTTAAAGAGTTGTGTTCTGACAAATGTGTGATAGCATTTGCTAACATTAAAGAGGTGAATGAAAACCTTAGAAAGAAAATTTTGGATGATGAAGTTAAATTTGAAAAACTCACTAAAGATTTGAAAACAAGTTTAACTGCAAAAGAATCTGAAATTAGTAGTCTAAAACATGAAGCAACTATTACCAAAGACCAGCTCCAAACTATGATAACAAAATATCAAAGTTGTAAAAGTGAGCTTGAGTCCACCCAAGTTGAATGTAAAAAATGGGTGGAATCATGTAGAGGTTTTGAGATGCTACTCAACAAACAAACCAAAAGTCATGTGAAGTTTGGCTTTGGTTTTGCAACCACTGCTCCAGCTTTTGAAAACACTGACACAAAGGATCAAAAGTCTGTTGAGATAGTACCAACAAACCTGCAGGGTCAAGAGATTAAAATCACTGAACCAAATGGTAAGAAAATTGTTCTTGAAAAACCAGAAGGTTCCTCATCTTTTGCTGAACTTGAAAAGTATGAATTTAAACCTACTTGGTCTGATGAGTGTGATACTCTTGAGAATTATAAACCTGTTGATTTTAAAACCCCTGAGGGAAAAACAGCTCCTCAGGCAAGGGTCATTCCCTTGGCAAAAGTCATTCCCCTGAAGGATTCTCCAGCAGATGCTCAAACATCTGCTGAAAAGAAGCCTGAAAAGGGGAAGAAGAAAGAAAAGACTGTTAACTTGTTTTGTGATTTCTGTGAAAAGAAGAATCATATCACCAAAAACTGTTTTCTTCTAAAAGCATATGATATCAACAAAGGAACAAGTGAATGTGATTCAAAAGCCACATGCTCAATATGTGGGAAAAAGAATCATAAGACTAAAGAGTGCTTGTATCTCAAAAATTTTGATGTAAAAATACAAGAATACAAAGCAAAAACTCTTGCAAACCCTGTGGTTAGTACTCCAAAAGGAAAGCCCAAACAGACCTTCACACCTGTCCAAACATCTGTTACAAAAAGGCTTGAAACATCTGCTTCTAGAGATGTCCAAGTAACAGATGCTCCACCCACAAGCAAATACCCAAGAGGTTATGGTCAACCTCCATGTCACAGTCTGCCACATGTTTATGAGGAGCCAAAAAGACCCTCTAAACCAAGAGTGAACAGAAATCCATATGGGTATTATCATCTGTCAGGAAGTGATCAAACAACTGCTGCCCCAAGTGCTGACATACAAGCACTGGCAAATGGTCAGCAGCAGTTGTTGACCTTAATTCAAAAATTGGTCCAAACCACTGATCACCTTCCAAAACTTGAGTCTGAAAGGTCTGAGGATCCATCCAAAGCCAATTTGGCTTTGGACACTCACCAAAACTAATCATTTACTGATGTGCAGGGAGCTTCTGCTTGTTTAGATAGTCTTTGGTATGTAGATAGTGGAGGTTCCAGGCACATGACAGGATGTAGAGCCCTACTTCTGGACTTCTTGGCTCATGGAGGGGGTGATATATCCTTTGGTAATGATTCTAAAGGTAAGGTGTTGGGTTCAGGGACTGTACAGGCAGGAAAACTCAAGTTTGAAAATGTCAATCTTATTGATAATCTCAAGTTCAATCTTCTGAGTGTTTCACAAATGAGTGACAAAGGTTATGGCTCATTTTTCACAAAGAAAACTTGTAAGATTATTGGGCCAGAAGTGGTGAAAAAGATTGATACCATTATTGCTGAGAGCAAAGCACAGCTTGTTGCTCACAGAAGTGGCAATGTGTATGTTGTTGATATGTTAAAGGACAATCCTATGGCAAATGTCTGTCTGTTTTCTGCTGCCTCCACTAAGGAGACAGAATTGTGGCATAGGAGACTGGGTCATACCAACCTTAATACTATCAACACACTCTCAAAACAAAGCCTTGTCAGAGGTCTTCCATCAAAAGAATTTAAATGTGATGAGCATTGTGTTTCTTGCTTAAAAGGGAAACAACATAAAAGCTCTTACAAATCCATTGATGAGTCCAAAACTAGTCAGTGCTTACAACTGTTGCATATGGACTTGTTTGGCCCTGTTAAAATCATGAGTCTAAGGAGAAAAAGATTTTGTCTTGTCATAGTTGATGATTTTTCTAGGTTTACATGGACTTACTTTTTACACTCTAAAGATGAGACTGCAGGTATATTGAAGGACATTGTCACCAAGGTTGAAAAGCAGTATGACTTGCCAGTAAAAGTTTTCAGGAGTGACAATGGAACAGAATTTAAAAATAAGGAGTTAGATGACTTCTGTGTGTCAAAAGGGATTGCGAGGCAGTTCAGCATCCCAAGAACACCAGAACAAAATGGGGTAGTTGAGAGGAAAAATAGAACTCTTATAGAAGCTGCAAGAACCATGCTAGCAGATTCTGGTTTGCCACTGTCCTTTTGGGCAGAAGCTGTAAACACTGCTTGCTATGTTCAAAACAGAGTTTTGATCAACCCCAGACATCAAAAAACTGCTTATGAAATTTTGTTCAAAATCAAACCATTAATCTCATTCTTCAAAATCTTTGGCTGCCCATGTTTCATTTTAAATCTTAAAGATTCCATTTCAAAATTTGCAGCCAAAGTAGACTGTGGTTATTTTCTGGGATATTCTTCTACTGCTAAGGCCTACAAAGTGTTTAACACAAGGACTAAAACAATAGAAGAAACCTTGAATGTTAAGTTCAATGAACTTTCATCTCTGAAAATCCCTGCAAACCCTGCTGAATTATTTGATTTAGATAAATTCAAATTTGAAGATATCACTGTTAAAACTAACAATGCAGGTATTCCACAGTCTCCACAGCAAGATTACAGAACAGATGTTGTGATTCCCAGTCACTACAAAGTCTATTCTGCATCAGAGGAAGCAGCTGTTCAAAACAATTGTCAAAACTCTGCCACAGCTGTGTCAACCACTGTTGGCCAGTCCTATCCTCAAACCTCTGCTTCACCCCTAACTACCACTGACCTATCATCTGTTGACAAAAGTCAATCATCTGTTGACAAAAGTCAGTCAAGTCTCACACCACTTGGACCCATTCCTCCACTACCATTCCAAACATCTGTTGGCACTACAGAAGTACCAACAGATGTTACACCAACAGAGTCACCAAACCTCTGTCCATCACCTCAAAATGCCATTGTTCCATATCAAGGAGATCTTATTTACTTAAGAGCTCATCCACCAGACCAGATCATTGGCAACATCAGAGAAGGTGTGCTCACAAGAAGCCAATCCTCAAATATCTGTCTTTTTGCAGGTTTCTTATCCCTCACACAACCTGTCAAGTACCAAGAGGCACTGAAAGACAACAGTTGGGTAGAAGCCATGCAAGAAGAACTCCTTCAGTTCAAAAGACAACAAGTATGGGAGCTTGTACCACTTCCTAAGGATGTTTGTCCTATAGGAACAAAGTGGGTATTCAAAAACAAAACTGATGAAAGGGGTATTGTTGTCAAGAATAAAGCCAGGCTCGTGGTTCAAGGCTTCAGACAAGAAGAAGGAATCGATTATGATGAGACCTTTGCTCCTGTAGCTAGACTAGAGGCCATCAGACTCTTTTTAGCCTTTGCTGTCAACCACAACATAAAGGTGTATCAGATGGACATCAAATGTGCCTTCCTATATGGCAAAATTCAGGAGGAGGTCTATGTATGTCAGCCACCTGGTTTTGAAGACACATTCCATCCTGACTATGTCTACAAGCTCAACAAAGCTTTGTATGGACTCAAACAAGCACCAAGGGCCTGGTATGAAACTCTTTCCACATTTCTCTTATCCATTGGCTTCACAAGAGGTAAAATTGACAAAACTTTATTTCTTAAATGGAAAGGGAAACACTTAATGATTGTTCAAATATATGTGGATGACATCATCTTTGGATCCACATGTAACCAAATGTGTGAAGAGTTCAGAAAACTCATGACAGCAGAGTTTGAGATGAGTGCCATGGGTGAGCTTCAGTGTTTCCTTGGTCTTCAAGTGAAACAACTGCAAAATGGCACATTCATTCACCAAAACAAATATGTAAAGAATTTATTAACCAGATTTGAGATGAATGATTGTAAGCCATGTAGCACACCCATGAGTATAGTCAAGCTGCTCACTATTGATGACAAGGATGAACTGGTTGATCAAACACATTATAGATGTATGATTGGGTCTTTATTGTACCTAACTGCATCTAGGCCAGACATTATGTTTGCTACCTGTGTCTGTGCCAGATCCCAGGCTTCACCCAGAAAGTCAAACCTTATTGCTGTAAAAAGGATATTCAGATACCTCAAAGGTGCTCCCACACTTGGTATCTGGTATCCTGCTAATGGAAACATTGAGCTTTCAGGTTTTTCAGATAGTGACTTTGCTGGCTGTCACACCATAAGAAAATCCACTTCAGGAGGGTGCCAATTTCTAGGGAATGCCTTAGTTTCATGGCAAAGCAAAAAGCAGGCAGCTGTTTCAACTTCAACAGCTGAAGCTGAATATATTGCTGCTGCAAGCTTTACAGCCCAACTGATGTGGCTTCAGAATCAACTACTGGATTTTGGGATAACTGCACTTAGGACTCCACTCATGTTGGATAGCCAAGCTGCTGAAAATATCATCAAGAATCCAGTCTCTCATTCCACTACCAAGCACATTGACATAAGACATCATTTTGTCAGGGACAGCTATGAAAAAGGTTTGATTTCTTTACACCATGTTCCAACAGAGGATCAGTTGGCAGATGTGTTAACAAAAGCTTTAGACACATCTACCTTTACAAATCTGATTTCCAGAATTGGCATGTTAAACATGGATTAACCACATAAAATTTTAAAAATAAAATTGTTCAGAAATTAAATATTTTCTTTAAATAGCTGTTTGGTTGAAAAATCTGTTTATAACATCTGATCAGATAAAACACCCACTGTTTCATTCATTTCCACTGTTGGTTGAAAAGTCTGTTCCAAACATCTGATCAGATAAAACAACTGTTAGTTGAAAAATCTGTTTTAGAACATCTGTTCAGATAAAACAACTGTCCATATATATATATATACTATAAAAAAAAAAAAAAAAAAACAGCTGTTTGTATCAGTTGTTTACCAAAACAGCTGTTTGTATCAGTTGTTTACCAAAACAGCTGTTCTCCACCAGATGTTACATCCATCAGATGATTGCCACGTCTGCTCATATAAGCAGATGTTTGGCCACATCAGCGGTTTCATTGAGCCTATAAAAACCCTGTTTTACCACAACAGATGTTACACTGTCTCATTGTATTCAAAATACTGTAAACCGCCTTCTTCATTCTCAAACCCTTCATCAATCTTCAGTCACTTTCCCCGTCGAAATCCATTACAATGGATCTTCAAGCCAAAGCTACACACAATTGTCTCCCCTATCTGATTAAAACAGATGACAACACTCCATTTCATTCCACCATCGACATTTTCCTCAATTCCAAATACTTACCCATCCTAACCGCCAACGCCCCCATCTATCTGGATACACTCCAAGAATTTTGGTTGAATGCCGAGTTTCTTTTACAAGATAAAAAGCCTACATCCATTATTTCCAAAATTGGAGAAACCAGTATTGTCATTACCCCTGATATCATATCCACAACCTTCACACTGAATGACCTGGCAGGTAAGGATTCCTTCACTAAAACAGAGCTTCACACTGAGTTCCAAGAAAGAGGGTATGATGGTCAGATGACTGGATCAACTCTTTTCAAAAAGTTTTTCCCTCCAGTCATGAAATTTTTCTTCCATACTCTTCTTCTTTGTGTCTCTGCTAAGTCCACATCCTTTAATGAAATACCATTAAGGATGCAATATCTGGGATATGCTATGTTGTCAAACTCTGACTTCAATCTTTCCCAGGGTTTGTTCATGGACTTGGTATCAAATGTGAAAGCAGTCAAGTCTGGGTCAAACAATGCTTTTCTAATTTACCCACGAATTCTTAGTGTAATTTTACAAAAATTATTACCTGAAAAAGTTTTCAAAAAGGGTGCTGCTATGCAAATGAAAAGCTTAACTGATGAAACTTTCACAAGAATGCTGGGTGGAAGCACCCAAGAAAAAGTGTCAAAAGTGTCTAAAGTTTCTAAAACACAAACAAAGAGGACAAAGGCAACAACTGTTGTCAAAACCTCTGTTGTTGAGCCCACTGCTCCTGGTGATCATGGCACTACCTCCAGTGCTGTGAAACCCACACCAGCCACTTCCAAAAAGAAACATTCATCCACAAAAACCACCACTCAACCACAAATGAGGCTTCTGGATGTTGAGGTACCAGAAGAAACCTCTGTTGCACAACAAAAGCAACCTGAAACCACTGTTGTTACTTCCTCACAACAGTTGGACATACCTCCACCTGACCAACCTCCTCATGAATCCTCTCAAAAGGATCATGTTGTAAGCCAAGGGGACACACATCATGAGGCATTTGAGTCACTTGACCATATGTTCACAAGCCCCTCTCCCAGGGCTAACTCTCTTCTTACTCCACCACTCTCACCATCACATGTTCCACAAACAATGCAACCCCTGTTTGAAGCAATTGAAAAATCTCAGGAAGATCCCAGTTCCTCTCTTCCACCTGTCACTGAGAGTATACTCCAACAAGTGACTGAGCCTGAGAATATTCAATCTGCTATCCCCCAAACAGAAGAGGAGGTCACACCACCTGGGTTCAATGAAACTCTAGGTGAGTTTTCAAGTGGAGCAGCCACTACTGATGTAGAGACCACTGTCTCACATCAGGACAGTGATTTCATAGCTAAGACTCCCTTGAAGGCAACAACTGTTGAAGCCACCATAGTGTCTCCAAAAACAGTTGGAAGTCCCCAGTACCAAGAAAAAGGGGCATCTGATTCACCTATTAGGCCTGAGTCAGATAAAACTACCACTGGTAGGGATTCAGATGATCCTATTCATTTAGGTGATGAGTCAAAATACCAAGAATTGACGGCCAGAGTTTCTGCTATTGAAACATCTGTTGCTGACATCAAATCTGATGTCAAGCTTATCCTAAGCTCAATTGCAGATCTCTCCAAGAGTCAACCATCTACCACTGATATAGCCAATGAGTTATGGAAATCAGTTTCCCCCATCATCATAGCTCACAGAAAATTGGCTGATCAGACACATGAAACCTACATGGCTGAGATCAGAAATATGGTTGATGCAAGGTACAAAGATACCCATGCTGACATCAAAGCCATCAAGGACCATCTGCTGAAGACTACTGGCTCTGCCCCTACCACCATCCTCAGGGATGAAACAGATGATGATTTCACGGCTGATGATGCCAAAAAGGGGGAGAGTGGCAGAGATAGGCTACCAAAATTAGATCCTTTTGGTTGCCCACCTTCTCAAAAAGGTCAAGCCAAGTCTGCCAAGAAACCAGAGTCTACCAAATCAGCTCCACAACAACAACATCAAGCACCATCACCACCACCACAAACCACTGAAAAGAATAAGGCAGTAGATGACTCTGCAAACATAGAAGCTGAAAAGGCTGCTCAGTCCAAACAACAAAGGGCTGACACCTTGGAAGTAAAAGCAGAGTCATTGATCGAACTCAAGAAGAAACAACAAAGGGAAACTGAAGATGTGGGATCCTCTAAAAGGATGAAAAGACCTGCCAAGCATGTTAGAAAACCACCATCCAAGTTACAAACCTCTGTTGATAAAACCACTGCTGCTGAAACCACTGACACCCAAAACACTGAAACCACTGCCACCCAAACCACTGAAACCACTATACCCAAACCAACACACACTCCTGAACAAACAACCACCAAACCTACATCACCAATCAAAACCCCAACATCTGCTGGTTCTTCTAAAAGGCCAACAGATGTTAATCCAACCACTGCTACCAAATCACCTTCACCAAAAATCATGTACACAAGGAAGAGAAAATCAACCTTTGTTGTGCATGATGAAAACATTCACACATCACCAACCACCATTTCAACTGCCCAATCCACTCCTCCCATCACAGCCATTCCACTCACATCATTCTCACCACATACATCCAAATTCACAACCCATAGACCACCACCAACCATTACACCATTGGTTGTTCAGTATCCTCTTGAACTTGATCTACTCAAGGGGGAATTACAATCCTTCTACAATACTGAACAGCCATCTGAAAGATCCTTCCCATCTCTCCCAAATTTCCCTGTTCCCCTCAACATTGATACCTATCTAAAATACAAGGGTGAACAGGTGGATGCCATCATCAGGGAGAAATGCAAAGGGAAGGATGACAGGACTGCTCAGGGCATCCATTCAGCAGAGCTTAGCAAACTCAGAAGGATTGAAGATTTTGCTAAGACCCTGAGCAATTCCATGTCCACCATGCCTCTCAGTGTAGATCTGGAGAAGGAGGTAAGGGAATCTCTACTTGAACAGATCATGGCAACCAAGCCCTACAAAGCAAACAAAGAACTGATCAGAATTGAAGAAATGGCCAAAAATCCCAAAGCTAAAGTCTCCATTCCCAACTTTGGCAAAGGCAGAGACCCAGTCAGAGCCTTGAAGTTCAAAAGAATGAGGCAGGAGATTGTAGCTGCCAATTATGGGGAGATGAGGTCTGTTTCCAGATGGTCAGAGCTTAGATTGGTTGAAACCTATAAAAGTCTGGAAGAGAATAGAAAGAAGGATCCCAGCCTTCCAAGAAAACCAGTCTACAATGATGAGCCTATGATGAAGAGACCCCAACAGACTTTCAACCTAGACAGCTTACTTGAAACCTCTGATCTCACAGCTGCTGCAAGTAGACAGTTCAAAAGGCAGAAGGAGATGTCAGAGGAAGACCAAAGAAAGTTTGCTGACACATTTATAAAAGAAGGGCTCTTCAATCAAATCCATTATTTCTCTGATCCCACAACAGAGAAACTCAGAGAACTCATAGGAAGACCACCATCTCCCAACTCATCAAGAATAAAGGTTCATCTCAGCAAATCCACTGACTCAAAAATTCTAAAGTGGAAAGTCAACAAAGACAACCACGAATTGACACTGCTCAGGTCAGATGGAAAGGTTCAGAAGATCAGTATGGATGATGCTTACAGCCTTTGTGCAGAAGATCACCAAGCACTGCTAAATCTGGATCTGGAAAGAGATGAAGAAGACCTATTTGCTTTGAACTTTGAATTACAATTCAAAGGTCAAATCAGAGAAAGTCTGATGAGGAATAAAGATCAATGAATAAAGCTGAGTTTTGGCATCATCTGTTCTAGGGGGAGATTGTTGGGTCTGCTGACCTGGAGAAGAACAGATGATTGGAAAGCCAAAATATGCTATCTATTTGATCCTTGAATAAACAGTCTTTACAACTTACTTCTCCCAAAAGACTGCTGACCCTAACTACTGTTCTATCCAAACAACTGCTCAACAACTGCTGATACAAAGAACTGCTAAGGAAACAACTGATGAAGAACAACTGCTGACCAAAGGTCTGATGAAGAGCAACAGCAGATACAAGTACTGAAGACCAAAGCACTGCTGGAACCAACAGCACTTAGGCTCCAGCAGTGGATACAAGACCATCAGAGTTTATCTTTAACAGCTGTTTACTATCAGTGCTTTCAATGTAACAGTAGTTTGTATAGCAGATGTTTAAGTTTGTTATTCTGTTAGAGGTCACTGTCTTAGGTGACGTCAGCCTAGGTCATCAGTGGTTTGAGTCAGTCTATAAATAGAACAGTGCATGTACTGTTCTATTGCATCACACACAAAACATTCTCTCTGACAAACAACTGTGTGATCAGGCTGAGGGGGAGTAACTTGTACGATTGTAATCTTTGAATCAATGAAAGCATTCGATCGAAAAACATTTACTCTCTTGTTTTGATTTACAGTTTATTATTCCGCTGCACCTTCATTCTATTTTCATTCCATTATTATCATCTCTTAGTTAAACAATCAAAACAAACAAACTCAGATCCTAACATCCTGGCTAAGATATTCACCGCCTCGATCTGATCGAAGCATTTTAATAGTTCTATTTAGCTGATTTTCTACTTCGTTTTGGTACTCCTTGAACTTTTCAAGAGTTTCATGTTTATGCTTCATAAGATAAACATAACCATATCTACTGAAATCATCAGTAAATGTAACAAAGTATCTTTCTCCATGTCTTGACATTGTTCTGAATGGACCACATACATCTGTATGTACAAGTCCTAACAGATCATTAGCTCTTTCTCCAACATTTAAAAAAGGTGCTTTCGTTAACTTTCCACTTAAGCATGATTCGCATTTTCCAAACGACTCTGAACCCTTGGAATCCAGGATTCCTGCGGTTTTGAGTTGTTTAACACGATTCTCACTTATGTGACCAAGTCTACAATGCCACATATACGTATCATTAAAGTCCAACTTATTACATTTATGGGAGATATTGCATAATATGTTATCGTTTTGGATTTCTATCTCATAGATCCCATTGTTGGGTTTTGCATCAAAGTAAAATACATCGTTAAACTAAGCAGAAATAAATTCCTCATTGAAACGATAATTAAAACCTTGTCCTCGCAAAGCCGAAACTGAAACAATATTTCTAGTCACACTAGGAATGTAATAAACATTGTTCAAAACAAGTTCTAAACCAGAAGGAAGTAAGAGAACACATTCTCCTATAGCCTTCACAACAACTCTTTGTCCATTGCCAACATGGACCTCCAAGTCGCCTTGTTTCAGCTTTCTAATCTTTCTTAGTCTTTGCAAAACATTACAAATGTGGAAACCACATCCTGTGTCAAACACCCATGTTTTGCTAGGAAAAGCAAAGATTTCAATAACATATATACTTGAGGACTCTCCTCCTGAAGCCTTAGCTTGCTTCAGCTCAGCTAAATACTTAGCACAATTCCTCTTCCAGTGCCCAATTTCATCACAATGAAAACACTTGGCATCTTTTCGAGGTTTCTTATTGGCAACAGATTTGCCTTTGCCCTGATTGCCCATTTTCTTGGTGTTAGGTTTCTTAACTTGTCCCTCCTTGATCACTAGCACTGGTGCAGTCTTGCTAGGTATGTTCACCTCAGCAATTTTGAGCATCTGATGCAGTTCTACAAGTGTCTTTTCCATCCCGTTCATATTGTAGTTCATAAGGAACTGGTCATATGACTTGGGCAATGAGTTTAGGATAATATCCCCAGCTAACTCATCGCTCAAGGGGTATTCCAGACGAGCCAAGTGATCAAGATATGCCTTCATTTTTAGCACACGAGTGCTAACTGGCGTTTCTAGAACATACAACTTGTTCTCCGCCTTGAGAACAATTTTCAAGTTGCGGTGCCAGTCCATGAAGTTGGAGTAGTTAAGTTTGTCCTTCTCTAAGATGGACTTGAGAGAGAATTGGGAGGCGGAATTGTTTTCAGTTGACATCTACAAAGTTCAAAATCTAATTTATTAGTATTTTATGTTTTAAATATCCTAATTTATCTTATGACCCAAAAGCAAAATTAATTAGGATGAGATCCCGATTCATCAATACACAATGAATTGGCTTAGCACTGTCCACTGGCACGATTAGGTAGGTAAACAACGATTGTTAATTGTGTCCACTACACAACTCTCCTTTTGGGGTTATCGCTAAATGCGATGTATGTTTAACCCCAAGTATGCCCACTTGTCAAACAAGCGATGTTTGGTCCTTTACTGTTAACTGTAACACCGGCCTATGTTACACAGGAACCGCGATGATTACCTTCACTCATGATCAACGCCCAGATGCAGGGTCAGCATTAACATTTGGGTTCGATATAGAATGGAGTGTTAACTCGTTAAGGGTGGCATGAAACATCAATTTAAAATTGGGATTTAATTTTAATATTTACCATAAATATATTGAATGACTCGTTAGCATGATGTGAGTCACACAGCAGTTTATAAAATCCAATTTTATATTATTCGTGATAATTGAAACTCCTTTCAACACTTGACACGGTATAGTTTTAAATACCCTATTTAAACTACGTTGGTCGTATTATCGCGAATGGACTTGTTTTAATATTAATAAAACTCTTTTTATTAAATATGCTTTTCGGTTTTTATAAAACTTGTTTTAATAAAACCGTTGCCATGATTTTGAAAATTTTATTTATTTTGGGTTATCTAAATTATTTACAATAAATAAACCACAACCACAAAACATAATAATAAAATTAAACGAATCGAGCCCCTAGTAGGTCGCCCGTTTCGTTTTAGCCAGAAACGAAACGAACTAGTCAAAAGGGTTTCAAAACAATTTTGATATAGCTCCCACTTGACCCGAGATCTCTATCTTCATGGAACCTGTTCGCCTTTTTTTCTTCGTCTTGATCTTGTACTTGAAGGATTACAACAATAAATTTGAAAATACAATAAAATCAAATCTATTCTAATCCTATCTATTACACCGGATCCAATATCCGTAATAAAAAATACAAATCAATAAAGAAATAAAACCATCACAAACACAACCATGACAAGGGTCAAATACCTAGGGCTCGATTCACATCACAATCCATGAACAACTAAAAGCTTTTGATCTTTTGTCAAAATAAACAATTTTTGACAAATAAAACAAAGATCAAAATTATAACTTTACCATCTATACGCGCGTAACCATGGCTCTGATACCACTGTTGGGAATCATGGTATCGTATACACAGCGGAAGTGGTTTATATTTATTAGATAAATCGATTATATACATTATATAATATTAGCCGATTTATATGTATAAATATATATTTAATTTTATTAATCCGATTAATAAAATATTCCCAATCAGGATCTCAGTTAAACGCGTATAAACAAATAAATAATAAACAACCATAGGGGGTTTAGTAATCAACCTTTGACGACTACACCGGAATTGTAACACGCGGGTTACAACGAATCCTCGCTAGTAGGAAGTTCACAACCGAGCACGAACCAACCGGGAAACAACACTTGCAAGAGGAAGGCGGTGGCTTGTGGTGGTTGATGGCCGAACAAAAAAAGAAGAAGGCGGCGGCCTTCTTTTCTTTGGTGGCGGCCGCAAAGAGCTAAGAAGAGGAGGCAAGGGTTTGTTGTTTTATCAAAAGTGTGCATTAGGGTTTACTCCTTAACCCTCCTTTTATAAGACAACAACTTGCAATAAACCCCCTTGCTAAATATCTTAATACTCCTTAATATTAATCTTATTAACATTAAGTCCCTCAAGATACTCTTTAATATTAATCTTATTAATATTAAATCCCTCAAGACTAAAACAATTATTATTTCATAAATAATAATCCACCAACGCGTGAACTTATCTGATTCGTGTACCAACGTGTAACTCTTCGGATCGTACCGGTTCGGGTTACGTTGATCTCGACTTTTAATTACATCGGACATCCTATATATCCAACAACGTGACACAAGCCCATAACGTGTTGGTCATATAAATGCATCCTTTGTGATGTGAGAAGCCAAGCTCATAAAGCAAGGAAGCAAACAAGTCTAGCTGCAGACGAGCAAAACAACTCAAAGTGAGACGAACTTAAACGAGTTTGAGCCCAAGATTGAGGAGTTGCTTCTTTGATAAACGAGTTCTATATTGGACTTGAGCTTGATTAGGCTCGCAAGTGAACATAATCAAAGTGCAAAATTCGTCTTCCTTCATATCAAACTAGATTGATTCTCGTGTGCTTGTGCTTCGTGGCGCGCTTTTTGACATTGCTTTTGCAGGGGATCGGCTGACAGCGATGATTCAAATGTAATAATTGTGTCGAATCTGAGTGGTTGGTTATGATGGCGGCCGTTTCATCCATTTTTTCTTCTTGTCGATATGTAGGAGGGTCTTTGAAGAATTGTCTATATATAGTTTTTTTTTATAAATTCAATGAATTATCATAAACGCTTCGGCTGCATCCCAGAGAATTTGATTGAGACTCCAGTCCCCTCTGCTCCTTGTTTCCCGCAATCACAAATAACCTTCAATTGATAACTTCCATAATACAATGTAAGTATAGTTCAAATGTGCAATAGAACAGTATTCAGTACCTCAGCATATATATTCAGCTCCTCTCTACATAACCACTAAATCCTTATTTCCTTATCAACCCACGGTCCTAAAGAGTATAAATTCAATAAACAAAGCGAAAAGTCTATTGATGCAAGTCTTATACATTACCTGATTGGATCAAATTTTCAATTAGGAATCAAATACAATGATTTTCAAGAACACAAATGAAAGCAAAGTGAGAATAAATAAAAATAAAGTAAATCAATAAGCAAGTAGATAGGCATGAAAATTCAAATGGAAAACATACAAGTGTAGAATTTGGCGGAACTAGAAAAGATTAAAACTTGCTACCTAACCAATTAATTAACACAAAGCACACGGCCAACAAGAATGCTTATCAACCAAATCATATTTTGAAAAACAAATGAATTGAATCACAAATAGAAGCAAATCAAACATACGAAGAATAATCACATAAGTCATACTGGGGTTCCCTAAATCGAAATCGTATTCAGTGTGCAGAAAATATGATTCTTCAATCACCGTCCTCAATCGGTTTCAATGATTACCGTTAAAACTGATTAGATGTAAGAATGGGTTGATTGGATTATAGATGGTTTTCGAAATATGTGGTGATCCTTAACAATGAAAGGCAGGGTGTTGACCAGCGACGGTTGGTGAGGGAGAAGCCAAAACATGGTAGGTATGAAGCAACGATGGGTACGTATTAAAATATATGGAAAGAAATGTAAACGATCCATATAAACAAAAGGAGCGGTAAGTAGATGTAAGGTTTAAAGTAATATAAAAGGGTGTTCTCAAATTTAACACCAAATTAATTAAAATTAAATCAATTATGTCATTAATAAAATAGAAAAAGTTGTAATAAATTTGTCTTGAAAAGTAGATGAAATTACAATGTTACCTATTTATATGAATATGAAATGACTATTTTACACATCTACGATGCATTATATAGAAGTATAGATAGATAGATAAAGGAAAATGTATGTTATCTGCTCACATAATACGTATTGTTGTATAACTAATTATGATTATATACCAAATTAATTAAATAAAATAATTAATATATAACCTTTTGAGTTGAGCATGATCAAAACTTGAGTATCTAAAACTATTAACAAATTGAGCTCGATTTTTAAGCAGTGTTCGTTCGATATAGAGCTCGTAACAAGTCAAAAACGCCTCACCTTCACCAATTAAGTTAAAATATGAGTAATCGGCCAACCAATGTTTGCATTATATGTATCGGGCATTTAAAAAGTTGTTAATATTATGATTGGGCTTGTTACAACATAAAAGTGTACGATTTTCGGTTGCTCGGCTAATACAGTCCAATGGATCCAAAAAGTAACAACTTTCTGTGAGGGGCTTTTGTTAAAATTGTTTTTCCTTTCCATTCCATAGTTTTTTATGATTATTTTTCTTGGTTACAAACACTGGAAAATTAAAGAAAAGTGGGTGATCATGTAGAAAATATAAGGATACGTAAGGATATTTATATGGTTGAAGACGTATTTGAGGGTTTTCAGGATTTATAAGAGTTTTTAAGGCTTTGTTAGGATATAACGTAGCAGCTGGTTAGGCAGGTAAGGGCGTCTAAGGGTCCCCTTACCATTGGAGATAGTGTAATGGGCTGTTTGGTAGTCTTTGAATGGTCATTAAGAAGCTAAATCTGAATTGTTCATAGGGTAAGTTTGGCAAGGAGTTTTTAAGAGCTTTTAGGAGCTTCAAGCTTTTAAGAAAAAAACTTCTACTCAATAAAAAGTCTTGTTTGGTTGAAAGAGCTGAAAGCTTTTAGGTTAGAGAAAAAGCTATACAGTGAAAAGCTACTAGTACTAGCGTTTAAGAAAAAGCTCTACTAGCTACAAGCTTTTAATTAGTAAATGACACAATTACCCATTCTATTTTAAAAATAAAATAGAAACCTTCTTTACAAGCTTTTAATTATGCCCATTTTGGTCATTTTATACATTTTATTAAAAGCTCCAGCTACTCTGCCAAACAACAAAATATATTTAAAAAACTTCCAGCTACCGGCCACGCCCACCAGCTAGTTTTGCCAAACATACTCATAGTCTCTTAACAGTTAAAATGTAATCTTAAGTATGAATGATTAAGACATAAAATTTTAATGATTGTCTCTTAACCATTCAGAGGGTATAGACCATTAAGAGGTCTTGGTGGAACTAGTATAGAAGATCTAAGCATGGCCCTCCTCACCAAATGGTGGTGGAGATATAAAAGCGCAACAGATCAGTTATAGTGCAAGGTTGTGAACGCAATCCATGGTGGCAGTAAACGATATAGCTTTGTTCCGTGTACAAAAGTTGATACCGGGGACATGGGGGTCAATTGGGTCATTACAAAAGGGCTTTGGGGGAAAGAGGGATTGTATTAGAGGCTAGGTTCAAGTGTGAGGTTGGGAAAGGGGACATAATTGGGTTTGGGGATGAGTTATGGTGCGGCAGAGACAGATTGAGAGATAAATTCTCGGCTTTGTTCGAGTTGTGCAGAAAAAAGAGGATGAAGGTCATGGAGTGTTACAAGGTTATAAATGGTGTAGCGACATGGAATCCGGGGTGGAAGCGACAACCTTCCTCTACAGAAGAAAGTCAACAGTGAACTGAAATGTTGACGCTTCTAAATTTGGTAAAAGTTAGTGCTGTAGCAGATAGATGGAAATGGATTGAAGTTGGTTCGACAAAGGAGTATTCAGTTAAAACTGCTAGAGGGGCGTTGGGTTCAGTTTCGGTGAGTGTCAATTGGCCAGAAATGTTATCTTGGTGTAGAAGTGCTACTCCGAAGGTTAATTGTTTCGTGTGGAGGGTGGTGGACAAATGTATCCCTATAGCAGAGACGCTAGCGTGGAGGGGCATTCAGGTCGGTGATGGGTTATGCAGAAGATGCGGGCTGCAGGCAAAAGCTGTTGATCACATTTTTGTCAATTGCATTTGGGCGAGGGCATTATGGTGGAATGTTAGCGAGTGGACCAAGGTAAATCTCCCAGCCGCTGCAGGGTCATTATCTCAACTGATCAGGTATTACAAGGATTTGGTTATGGTCCGAAAGAAGCGATTTATGCGATTGCATTATTGGCTGTGTGGAAGCTATGGACATGTCGAAACCAAAAGGTGTTTAAAGATGTCAACATTGCGACTTCGAAATTGATGGAGGATATAAAGGCAGAATCATATTGGTGGATGATTAAAAGAACGAAGAGACCGGAGCTTGATATGGCTAGGTGGTATGAGTTTTCTGTCTTCGACAACAGATAGTAGTTATGATATGTGGGCAGGGTGGGCTGTTTCATTGTGTTTGTATGATGTTGTTTTATTGGTGTTTTGTCTAGTTAGCTGCTGGCTAAAGAGGCCTTGGGTGCAATACTTCAATCTTTGGTGATATGAATAATAGTCCCGTTTTGTTTGTTCAAAAAAAATTAAGAGGTATTTGAATGGTCATTAAGGAGCTACTAAACAATCCCTAATTCTAGATAAAGAAGTCTGTTTAGCCTTTTAGGATTCTACTCATATTTATCTTTTAAAACATTCATTATACAATATGTATTGAGTGGCCTCCATGCTAATAGGTATTGAGTATATTTTGGGTTTAGAACCACACATAAAATGATAAAATAAATAAAAAATATGTGTACATGTTCTTCTTCACCAAAGAAAGCCGCAAGCCCTTAACCTGTTATTTTCGTCAACCATTTGATTCTTTCCATCGAAAAAAATTCAATATGCTTTCATTGTTTGTTTCTTTAGTTTTGCTACTCCGTCGTATGTATTTTAAGGCGGCACACTGTCATATTGATGTTGATCTCAGATACCCCCTATAAACAAAAATTTCGGCCGACTGGAAGGTCAATGGACCCTCCTATACCCCCTTGTGGTTTCGCCCTTTTGTATGCATAGAGCACTCTACTCTTTTTTGCTAAATAAATTAAGGCCATCAGCTCATAAAAGCAAACGTCTGACAGGGGAATTAAATATAAAGTTTATATTAGTTAAAGATTTAGTTTGAGATAAATGTTGTTTGGTATATTTATTTAAATAGTTTGAGTTATTGGTTTAACAAATAAATTTATCTAGTTGGTTTATTTAATCCTCTAATATAGTTTGAATTTGGTTAGGTTTCAAATAAATTTAGTATAAATAAATGGTTAGATATATCGTAATTTGTGTGCTTATGTTGATTAGTAACAAAAGATTCAAACGAATTCATTCATATTGTGTTTGTGTGTTCAATCAAGGGCCTGATTTTTCAACAATTAGTATCAGAGTTTTGCGGTTTTGAGAGTCGATTTATATGAAATGGGTATCCCATTGCGGGGCTGTGATGAAGATGGAACCGATAGTGGTTTTAGAAGAGAAAAAAGGGAAGAAAACTATAATTGCTTCATCGAAATATTTTACGAGAAGAGGCTTGGATTTTAGGGAATGGCGGCAATGTTCACAAGAGGTGGTCATATGGGTTTTTCTCGGCGATTAACACATGCATGTGGGCCTTCATGTGCGTGGGCTCAATATGGGGATAAATGTGTAACTGATAAACCATCGGTACATGGGCTTTCACACACCATTGGTACACCCGTAGACTTCCCTTCCTTTCCTATACCAAAGTGTACCCATAAGATTAAAGACTAAGTTGATTCATTAATTATTTCATCAAACAAAGAAATGGTAGAAAGAATTATCAAGAATATAAAAGTACCATTTAAAATAAAAACAAACTATTATTTCATACTAAGTTTCATCTTCACCCTAACAACATCAAAGAAACCTAGCATAGCATAAGTGATGCAACAAGCTCACAAAGGTTGATTTGGGTGGAAATCATAATGAGGGTTGTATGGAGATTTCTTGGGGGGTTTTGAGTGATTGTGGGGGTTTTATCGGCGTCGAAGGACCGATAAAAAATAAGTGTTTTAGAAAAGAGTTCCAACTACCTTATTAGATAGGGTAAGTCGGGTGTCGAACCTCAATGAGTATTGTGGAAAGTGTTATGATTAGCTAATTAATTAAACTAGACAGAAAAGTACAATCAATTTGTTAGATTGTGATTAAATTGCAATAAAAAAACAACTGAAAAGAAAACGAGTTGTAAACAGTTATAATAAATGGTGACCCCTCCAGAATCCCGGTTAATCACTATTACCAAGGGTTGTACAAATTGCCAATTCAAATCACATAGACATGATTTGTGGTTAATATGATTAATATTGTAAGTTGATTAATGACCTCGCTGACAACCGATAACTAGGCCGCGACTATTGACTTGATTGATTATCACGTAACAATATTTTAATGACTACTAATAATGAAAGACATAAACTTGAATGTTAATCAATGGCTCTTGATAAGAAACCGCGTTGGTTGATGAAATCCAAATAAGCAAGCATTCAATAACGTTCAAACCAAATATTCATACAAACCACAATTGAAATTCGAAAATTAAACAATCACCATTTCAATCCAATGTTTGACAAACACAAACCCTTGTCTAAGTAATTAACCATTCACCCGGAGAGGATCAAGGGTGGTTTAGCCGCTCATCTCGGTGGAAAATACACTCGTGTATCGATTAAAGCTCGGAGACATGTTGAATCGGATGAAGGATCGATCGAATGATGTTATTGTATGATGAATGTAGCTCAAAATCGCCCCAAGAGACTCCTATTTTCGACTATTGACGGCCAGCCACGAATTAGGTTAGAGTTTTATCTTTTATACCTTTGAAAAAACAAACTTCCCAAACATCTCAGTGCTCGTCGTAGCCTATGGCACTCTAGCTGTAAGTTACGACCATGGTCTTCTGATCTTCATTTGTTTTGATCACCACTGCCGTAACCTACGCCTGGACCGGCATAGGTTACGGCCACTGTTCTCTGCCATTCTTCTTCCTAACCAAGCCTTCTCCTCTTTGTCTTCCACACCCGCCGTAGGCTACGGAAGTATAGCCGTAGGTTATGACCACCAATCTCCCTTTTGTTTTGTTTTGCTCCAACCTCTCGTACCCCTACGGATGCTAGGCCTTGTCTTATGGCTGTTAACCTCTGATTTGGACTCCTTTTCCATCATATAAGATCCGTAAGCTACGGTTATAATGTTGTGGCCTACGACGTGATCACACATCATCATAATCCGACTTATACATTTCACTTTTGATCCGAACAACTTCCCGAGCTCATTCCTTTCCATCCGCAACCTTCTTTGACCTTGTTTCGCCATGCGAAATGCTCCGAACACTTTACAATCTTCGGTTCATTGTCTTCGGTCACTACACTTCGTTATATTTGATGTTGATTTCATCCGAAATCGCCATTTAATCTACAATCACACAATGTAGCGTAGTCATCTTATTCACATAAGTAACATCTTCAAAACACATTAAATTCACTCAATTAAACGCCTTAAAACACCATGTTTGACCCCGTCCATAAACTAATATGCTCAAAGTGTTTATGGAGTGATCCCAAGCTTCGAAAGTCATTTTCAATAGCCAAAATGGGTTTCTAATTCGTGTAGAAGAGGTGAGAAGGGATAAGATGAAATGCCAAAATGAGAAGTGAGCACCTTTATTTATAGGATGGAAATCATGTCCTACACGCCCCTACACATGTTGGTGCACGCCCGTGCACGACATCCATGTGCTTTTTGTTGGTACTGGGTGTCCTTTCTTACAAAGCTTGTCACCGACAATTGGTCTGCATGCTTGTGAAGGTTCTTCCAAAACCTTATTGTGACGTGTCTCGGTGGTGCATGCCACGTGGCACAACGATATGTATATCTTGGTCGGTTCTAGAACCTTATGTGACATGTCTTGGTGGCACACGCCCATGCACTAGGGGTGCAAGCCCATGCTTATTGACTTTCCCCTCTTGATTGACTCTGAATTGTGACTTGTTGACCAAGGACCAGGGCAAGGTCGTGCAATATCTGATGCTATTTTCAAAGTCTTCAACTCTTCATATTTTGTTTTGTTTTTAATTTTTTTTTTGCTTTTTAGTCCCCAAAACCTGCATTTATCAAATATGATGGATTTAGTCATGATTTCCAATGATAATAGCATGGTTTTTATGCAAAAAGAATGATAAATGCACATGTAAAAACATGTCCAAATAACGATACATCCAGTATCATGTCATGTTACATGGTATAGATGTAGTATAGTATCGGTGTAGAATAGGTCTCATAGAAACTTACAGGTGTACTATAGTACAATATAGTATAGGTGTAGTATCATACAATATTGTATCGTATTATACAATATAGTATGGGTGTAGTATAGTACAATATAACATAAGTGTAGTATAATATTGTATCTAATGTTCTTATCTAAAGTTGTTAATATAACAATATTACAGGCTTACATCCGTGCAATCCTACACGTCACGTATAGGGTTATACGATACCAATCTCTAACGCAGAGTGTACTATCTATATCTATACTTCTATACTACATTATAAAGGAGGAGACATGGGCAAATATGTCCAAATTGTCAAAGTTAAGATGGTATACCAAGGGTTTCTTTACAATTTCCTAAAATTTATCACTTTTCTTCCCTAAATGCCCCTATAAGATAATCAACTTTTATATGAAAATGGAACTCACTCAAACTAAATAAACACACGGGATAACAATATTTTTGAACAAATTTCATATAATGGTGATGAAAGATAATAATTTATATTACCATAATGAATAATCTTATCTCAGCTAAACTTGTATGAGTTTTAAAACTTTAAAACATAGTGACTAAAGTCTTCCTGTAGTTAAAGTCAAGCTAACCAGAGCACCTATTTTATATCATTCAACGCAATCAATTTTGTTTTCAATTTTTAGGCTTTATAGCTTTTATTAGTTGATTAATTTTTAGGCGTTTTATGATAGATTGATGATATGATATACGTATCGCTCATTAGGTATTGGTTAAAGGATTGCCTGTTTGTTTATAAAATTTAAGGTTAGTGTAGTCTTTTATTGATCTGCTTTGGCAGGAGAAATTCCATGGTCAGAAAATTATTATTTCAAATATATCCAAGTCCAATCTTTGTTCTTGATTATCCAGTCTATGTGAACAACTCATATTCACTCGTGAAACGTACTCCAATTACAAAAAAATGCCTAATCGATCATTATCTTGGATTACAAACTTGTAGATGATAATTAGTTTGAAAATAATAAAAAAAAGCTCAAAAGTGTATTTTTAATGAACAAAAGTACACAACCATATATGCTACACTAATTATTAACAACAAAAATGTTTCTAATCTACTTGACCAACCAATTTCAACCTGTACGCTAACATCTTTTGGCTTGTTAACATCTCTTAAAGATGTTATAAGGATGCCAGCTCCCCCCCCCCCCCCCACACACACACACATATTAGTTCTTTTTTTTTTGCTTCAGTTTTATTTCAAATTAGAGAAACAATAAGCGTTGGAGGTATAGAATTCAATGGGAGGCAAGAACCAAAGTAAAATTTCTATGACCTTTATCAGTTAATTTTTTTCATCTAATTCCAGTTTGAAGTTCATATTCTGTGTTAAAAATGAAGAAAATGAAGCAAACCTGAAGCAACTCAGAAAAAGTTTGTTATTTAAGGCAAACCCAGTGCCAAGCTTCTACCATGAGGGTCCACCGCCAAATGTTGCGCAAAGAAGGTAATTAATAAATCATTTAGTTTCTAATGGTTTGTTAACACATATATTGTTGTCACTACAAAGTATTGATTATATTCATACAAGATCGATGTGTTCTATTTAACTAAACAATTCTAACAAGCATAAAGTCTCCCAAAGTCTTATCTCCACTTCATACAATCTCGCTAAGAAAAAAAGAATCCACTATTAGCTTTTTGAGGGTGTTTGGATGTGCTTTTTCCAAGTTATTATCTGATTATTTGATTTTGGATATTTAATATAACAATATCACTTTTGCAAATATATATCTGAACGGTCCTTAAATGTTCAAATTTTTAGGTGGAATTGGGGAAACATCCTAACTGGAGCCTTAGCTGGAGGAGTGGCGACCGGGGATACGTAGCTAGAGGTTGACCCTATAATTGAAAGATTATCTACCAGCATGTAACTTTCGAGCTGTAAGTAATTACTATTCATTTGAAAGGTACTGGGATATGTAACTAGATGTTGACCCTATAACTTCTTTTATTGTAATTGACACATTAATTAATAGTACTTAGTGTGCACCCTATGCGCAATGGGTTCACTTGTTTCCAAGATGCAAGAGGTAAAGACGCCGTTTGACCCATAATAAAGCATAACTACGACTTGGCTATTTGCTCATATATGTATATTTATTTCTATTCAAATTGAGCTTATCCACTTCTTTTCTTTATAATGTTTGTCTTCCTGTTCAAGATTGACATGGTCTCAACATTGAAGCACAAAAACCCTATTAAACTGTGTGGAAGGAAATACACGTGTCTTGGCTTATGAATTTGCAACCACGGGAAAGAAATACGTATTGCATTACATGAACACTTGTTTGAACTTTTGTTTTCGTGTTTAAATTAACGGATATATAAGTTGAAATATAATTGGTGTTTGGTTTAAAATCTATATAATATGCATATATACATGCAAGTAGGAAGGGTCTGCAAGGAGCACAACCGCGACTCGTGCTTGATTGGGTGGAGCGGGTAAAGATTTTTGTTGATGCAGCAAAGGGACTGGATTATTTGCATGACAAGGTCTATCCTTAAATAATTCAAAGATATTGAGTCTAACAATGTTTTGATACTTGAGGATTTAAGAGCCAAGATTGCCGATTTTTAACCATTCAAAACAATCACACCGATATGGCTATACACTTGCATTCTACTCGTGTTTTGGGAATTTTTGGCTACTGTGTACCATAATAATACTTATATTATAAACCCTTTTCATATATATGCGTCCACCCAATGACAAAGTGGACGGGATGGTTCAGCTCACTGGCTACATTGGACAATTTTTTAACTGCTGGGTTAGGTTGGGCAAGTCTATTACAAACTTACAAATCACAACTTTTAATTTTTAAATAGACAGTGATCTTCATATGATAGTGTATGCAATATCATATTATTACTACATGCTTTTGTCATGTAAATGAACTTTATAATTTAGCAAGATGTCTTCAATGACACAGTTATGTAGAAATGCAAGGACTGGACAACTTACACAAGAGTGATGCTTATGTTCATATTGAGTGAGTACATGGTTTTTGTGGTGAACTGCAATTAGTTGTAAGTGGCGGTGCACATTTCTTTTCTTTTATAAATACTTGTTAAAACATAGTGTGCATATTTATATTATTTTTGCGTAACTTGCGACAAAAAAACTTAACTATCATAATATTGTATTGCAACCCATTTATGAATCTCGATGCAACGCACGGGTAAACCCGCTACTAGTTTGAGCCTTTGAGGTGTGCGAAAGTTTGAAAGACAAATTTGATCCGGTCCCATACTACGACTTTAGTCGGTGTTTTCTTCCTTTGACCATTTAAAACCACATTCCGACTCCTCTAGGTTAGGTTATCATCATTCACCACCATCGTTAACCGCCTTAACCATGAGCGGCCGAGCCCGTAACTTCCGTCGCCGTACAGACACCGATGACAACGATGACGACACTACAACCACCACCCCTACCACCACCACCACCACAAAAAAACCCCAACCTAAACCAACCACAACCACAACCACTCAAAAACCTAAAAAACCTAGCCTCCTTAGCTTCGCAGACGACGAATCCACAGACGACGCCGTTTCAATCCGTCCCCGTCCTTCCACCACTAATAATAATAATAGACCACCTACCTCCTCCCGTCCTTCTATTCACAAATTAACTTCTGCAAGAGACAGAAACTCATCCAGAACCCGAACCGGGACCGGTTCGGGTTCGGGTTCCGGTTCATCTCTTCCGTCAAATGTACAACCGCAAGCAGGTATTTACACAAAAGAAACCTTATTAGAGTTACAAAAGAATTCCAAAACCCTAGGTTTTAGATCCCGTCCCCCGGTCCCCAATCCTGAACCTGTTATTGTTTTAAAAGGCATGATTAAACCTGGTTCGGATAATATTAATAATAATAATAATAATAATAATAATGATAAGTTGGTTAATAGGAAAGATGAAGGTGAAGAATTAGATAAGGATGATGATGATTTAATGCCAGACCAGGCTATGATAGATGCGATAAGGGCGAAGAGGGAAAGGTTGAGGCAGTCGCGTGCGGCTGCGCCGGATTTTATATCGTTGGATGGGGGGAGTAATCATGGGGAGGCTGAAGGGTTGAGTGATGAGGAGCCGGAGTTTAGAGGGAGGATTGCGTTGATTGGGGAGAAGAGTGATGGGAAAAAGGGTGTGTTTGAGGATGTGGTTGTGGATATGAGTAAGACGACGATTAGGAAGGAGAGTGAAGTTGGGCTTAGTGATGATGCTGGTGGGGATGAGGAAGATGAGGAGGATAAGATGTGGGAAGAGGAGCAGGTTAGGAAAGGGTTAGGTAAGAGGATGGATGATGGGGTTGTGGGGAGAGGTGGGAGCGGTAGCGGTGTTTCGACTGTGGTTCAAAGTGTTCAGCAAAGAGTTGTGTATCCGACGGTTACGGGTTCTTCTTATTCGTCGGGTAGTGGTGGTTTGAGTATTGGTGGATCGCTTGGTGTGTCGGCGGGTTTGGATACGTTGTCGATAGCACAGCAGGCTGAGGTTTCTAAGAAGGCTTTACTTGATAGTGTTAGGAGGCTTAAGGTATGTAATGTATCTAACTAATCTGTGCTCTTTAATTTTTACATGATAAAGTTCACTTAGTTTGTGCTTTCTATTTGATGCATAGTTAATCTTTCATAGGGTAAGGGTTGTTTCTTTTGAAGCTAACATGTTTATAGTTAGATTAGATTAGATTAGATTATCTAATGATTATTCCTATTCGGTGCACTTGGTAGTACAGAACTACAGATTGGAAACCATTTAGGCATAGATGTTTGGATTTAAAGGATGCAATGAGAGAGTTGAACCACATGTTAAGCTATTTGCATAACTTTAACTCAGGCACTTGTAGGACGAGAACATGGTTAATGCGTCTGCACGTCCTAAAAATTCGACATGACATTATGACAAATATGGAGGATGTGTGATGAGTAGATATGTCATGGTTACATTATGGTATATATATGTTTTATAGTGAATTTAGGAACACTACTTGCTTTATTACGCCTAAACATAAGGTTGGCATCAAAGAATTTTAAAGATAACCTTTAGTTATTTATCAAGCGAATGTAGTGAAGGATGGATATGTAAACTAGTGATTCTTTTTAGTGCAGCGGTATATACATGTGTACTCCAAGACATGTTTCATAATTCATACTGAGGTGTTAGTATGCTTTTTGTTGTAATGTAGTAAGTAGTAACTACATTTTGGGACAAAGGAAGTTAATTTATTGGCAACCTGATAATATAGAACATAGTTTCTGAAAGAGAACTAAATTCAGACATTGTAGGCTTCATATCTAGAATACTTAAGACTTTGGTTCACCAATCATGGCTACCAAGATAAGTATCGTGAATCGTCTAGTTTATTACGTTGTATACGCAAGGCGTTGTGTTTTGTACATATAATTAGGCTGCTTACTACATATTGTGAAGAGAACTTTCACTCACTCAACTTATTTTATTTCCCTCAGTTTTGAGATTTTTTGTGGCCTGTATAGATAAAATGACTTTTATTAGATTACTGCTTCCAGTTAGATGTCATAAAGATCAGCTAGAATTCAAGTGAAATTTCAAATGTCCACAATGATGCATTTACACCATTCACCAACTTAAAAAAAATAGCATGAGATTTTTGTTTTGGAGAACTGAAAAATTGGGCAGTCAATGATATATGAACTTGGAACTCAAAAGGATCTTTTTGAATGGAGCAGAGATGAAGGCAGTAATCTTATGATGGCATGTGCAAGAGTAAGATCACTAGAAAAATGAAATCAATAGGCACAATTTGAGAGGGTAAGAGATGACTGTTCAGGCAATATTATTCCTGGAAGAAAACACATTAGAAGAGAATATAGAGAGAGGGATGGGAGTTGCCTTAGAGTGTGTCAACTGCATTTGTTGTGAAAAAAGAGAAAATAATCAAGCATAGGGGGATTCTGTTGGTGTCTTGGTGACAATTAAAACTAAAATAGATATTAAAATTAACTTATTTTGATTTTGAGAGTTGTTAATTGCACATATAACTTGTTTTGTTGTATATAGTTATAAGAAATTTAGAATTAATCTATAATTGTTTTGTTATCTTATTCTTGTGTTCTGGGTTGTTTAAGGATCAACATTCAACAAGATATAAAATGTTATCCAAGATTGATTTATAAGCATTTTTTGAATACCAAACACCGTAAGGTTAGCCCCTTTGCCCTGCGCCTCAGTTTCTATGACTGTAAGCACCTCTGAGTGCCTCATACTCATTTAAACCAAGCTGACTGCATAGTTACTAATCAGTAATCCATTTCTACATGAATTGCGTTTTTATAATTTGGTAGTGACCTAGATTGTGGTGTTGATGTTTTCATAATTATCAGATGAACATAGTTGGTTTTACATATTTACTTAATTATTGCCTTTTCAAGACACATCCGATCTGTTTCTAGTGTGTTTGCTTATAGTTATAGGAAATTGATTCTGATTTGATTACTTTGAAGTTTGAACACCTGTTTTAGTTATATGATATTCCATTGCTACGGCCCACAACCACACTTGCTAACTTGATACATACCCAGTACCGAATGGCCCAGAACGTGACCTAAATCCAAGCCCAAAACCCGAATCAGCTACTGATTCATATAACTCAGGAAAATAGAGGGAACAAATTTAGCAGGAACAGTTTTAGGTGGTTTTCAGAACAGTTTATCAACTGCTGTTAATGGTAGTATTAGGAGACTTTGTTAAATTTTGTGTTTGCTCAGTATTTTGTTATTTTGTGTGTTGTTTTGGAGAGCTGCCTTCTCGAATTTGGCAGACTTTGTTCATTTCTTTTGTTATTGCAGACTTTGTTCATTTCTTTTGTTATTATAATGTTTTCGACTATATGCGTGTGTATATGTATATATTAACTTTCAAGTTGATAAAAGTGTTAATTGATCTTCTAAGCCCCCATGTGTTCCAATTATCAGATCTGTGTACTCTTTCTGGTTCGGTTTATAACTTTTGATACATTTTTATTGTTACAATGTCTTTTTCTTTCTTTTTTTCTTCTATGATTACCAGTCTTATTTATACTTTTGATGAGTTGAGAAATTAAAAAAAAAGTATTGTGAACTTTTATTATATTCAACAAAAGGAACCCCATGTATCTAACAAAAAAAAAAAAAAAAACAAAAAGACAGATGGACCGAAGAGAAGTGATGGCATGGAAAAACCAGAAAGAGTACACTAATCTTTTCTTTATGAAAGATACAAAAACTTTTTTTCTGATTTTTATTAATTGTATGCTCATTTCTTCTAAAAGTTCTTTTTCTTACTTATTTCGATGTATGAACTCATGTTGTATTAACTAATCTTTTCAGGAAACTCACAGCCGCACATTGACTTCATTGACCAAAACCGATGAAATATTGGCCGACTCATTGGCAAAAGTTACATCTCTTGAAAATGCTCTTGCTGCTGCTGATGAGAAGTTCATTTTTATGCAAAAGCTTCGTGACTATGTTTCTGTGATATGCGACTTTTTGCAGGTATGGATAGTTGGATGCATGTTTTGTTTATCATGAATATATTTTGGAATTTATTTTCTTTATATTTCATATGCTTTATCTTTTTTACCTTGATGTACAAATTTGACCAAATTACTTTCCCATTGAATTTCAGGATAAAGCTCCTTTTATCGAGGAGCTAGAGTATCAAATGCAGAAGCTTAACAAAGAACGTGCAGAAGCCATCTTTGAAAGAAGAGCAGCTGACAGTAATGATGAGCTAACGGAACTTGAAGCATCTGTAAATGCAGCAATGGCGGTCTTCAACAAAGGCGGCACAAGCACTTCCATGGTTGAAGCCGCCAGTACTGCCGCTCAGGCTGCATTGACCGCCTCACGGGAGTCAAAAAACCTTCCAGTGAAATTAGACGAATTTGGTCGGGATGTAAACTTACAAAACCGTATGGACATGAAGCGAAGGGCGGAAGCCCGGCAGCGTAGAAAAGCTCGATCTGAGTCAAAAAGAATGTCGACCATGGAAACCGCTAGTTTAATAGAAGGAGAATCAAGTACGGATGAGAGTGACGATGACAGCTCAGCATATGAATCCAACCGTGATCAATTACTTCAAGTTGCTGGACAGATATTCAGTGATGCAGATGAACAATTCTCTCAACTTTCATCAGTTAAAGAAAAATTTGAACTTTGGAAAAAAGACTACTCATCTAGTTACCGGGACGCGTACATATCACTGAGTATACCCGCAATCTTCTCTCCTTATGTAAGGTTGGAGCTTTTGAAGTGGGACCCACTTCATCATGATTCAGATTTTTTTGATATGAAGTGGTACGTACGCTCTGCTCAAATTTCTTGAACCTGAGAGACGATTATAATCCAGCAGTTAACTGGGTGAGTAAATTGCTGGCAAGGTCAAGGTTTCATGACGGGTGTCCACATTTTAATCTGTCATTGAACCAACCAATAAAATTATTCTCTTTTCTTTTCTTTTCCTTTTTATAGGTGTTTATTAAATGAACCATAATACATTATTTCTTTTTTTGTTTAATGTTGATTTATTTGTTCAGGCATGGATTGCTTTATGATTACGGTATGCCTGACGATAAAACTGAAGTCAACCCGGATGATGCTGATGTCAACCTCGTACCTGATTTGGTTGAAAAGGTTGCAGTTCCTATATTACAGCACGAACTGGCTCACTGTTGGGATATGCTTAGTACTAAGGAGACCAAAAATGCTGTATCTGCTACAAATTTGGTTTTTACGTATGTTCCCCTTTCCAGCAAAGCTGTCAATGAACTGGTTTCTGTTCTTCATGACCGCCTTTCTGAAGCCGTTTCTCATCTCATGGTATACAATATATTCGTTTATTTTGATTATCGTCAACTGTTAACACGTTAATTTATATGCTGTTTTTATGAAATGTGTATAAAAACAGGTGCCAACGTGGAATACTTTTGTGTTGAAGGCTGTACCAAATGCAGCTAGATTTGCAGCATATCGTTTTGGTATGGCTGTCCGACTATTGAGGAACATATGCTTATGGAATAATATTCTCTCAATGTCTGTTCTTGAAAAGCTTGCTCTTGATGAGCTTTTAAGTGGAAAAATTCTCCCTCATCTTAGAAGCATCCAATCAAACATTGACGATGCGATCACAAGGACTGAGCGAGTTGTTGCATCAATCTCTGGCGTGTGGTCTGGTCCAAAAGCCACTGGTGACAGAAGGTAAATACATACATCACTTAAACACACATATTTATACACAAATACACATGCACACATACATAATAAACACACGCTTATGGGCAAGTTCATTACAAACCCAGTATTATGTGAGAAGTGTAAAAATCACATAATACACTTGTATGAAGTGTTTCGTTGATTTAATGGGAGAAAGAGAGAGAATAGTTGAAGCAAAAATTACAAATTTTTGTTTTGACAGTTCTATATATGCACACTACAAAACCAATTGTTTAAGTAAAGAACCGTGAGAATATGAGAACAGCATCAAGTATCAACACTTACACCTATCGGCGATAAACGGTCGTCTAACCACATCTCTCCCACTAACCAATACCATAATAGTTGAATCATTTTGCACATGTGCTTATGTGGATCTCTAATAAGAATTCGGTTTTGTATGGAACGTGTCCCAATGTGCGCAAGCGCACACAGACACAGATATGCATTGATATACATTGAAGGCAGATTACATAAGAACTGATTTAGTTATACAGAATGCTTATGTGTTTGTGTTTACATTTTCAGCCCAAGGTTGCAGCCAATGGTGGATTATTTGATTGTTCTCGGGAGATTACTGGAGAAGAAGCAGAGTTATTCAGGGAACAATGGACTCGCTCGCAGGTTGAAGAAGATGCTTGTCGAACTTAACGAATATGATCATGCCCGTCACATTTCTAGAACCTTCAACCTAAAAGAAGCTCTTTAATTTCTCTCTTGTCACACAACTGGTTAGTAATAAACATATAGATTTTTTTTAGTTATTCATGATTTGCATTTTAACTATGAGCACTGCAAGCCTTTTTAGTAACGAGTTGATATCAATGTGCTAATTTTGCGACGATATTTTTCTGTTATTATTCGTTTGTGATATGTGAAAGTACGAAAATACTCTTGGAATGTGTGGGGTGACACCTTACATTGGCAAGAGCCGAGTAGGGGTAAGATGTACAGAATATGTATGTAGTTATAGGATAGAACCCCTTGAAGTTAAGGCTGCTATTACAAGGAAGGAGCTATCGATTATTTTTGTGATCATGCATGCTAACGTATCAGGCTCATGAGAAAATTCCAATGCCTGATTGAGCACTCCCTATCTTACTCTATTCTTGTCTAAGTGGCTCTGTGTTACGAGGCAAACAAGAAGTGGTCGGTGTTGTCCCATCGTCGAGGTTGCCATTCTGTGTGATGGGTCATTAGACCCTTCTTGCAAGAGCCTGGTTCAATCATTGACAATGGTGGAATTTAAAATTATTGGTATAATAGTATAGGAGATGTAACATTTGGTGTTAAAAAAACTAGGTTCGAACTTGGTTTATATTTTCTTTCACACTTTTCAATATCTAGAGGTCTTTAAACAGAACCAAACGTGAGTTTATTTTATACTCTACCTAATAAACTCCGAAGTTCGAATCTGAACAAACAATGATGTCGCGTAACAGATGATCACTAGACTTAAGTCTTGTGGTTATTCGGATAGGGATTCAAAGGAAAGTTATCATATGTTTGAGGTCGAAGTTCCAGAGTTTTCGTTTTCTTGCCGCATATCACAACATTTTAATGACTTGAGTTTTGAGCATATTATTATATTTTTCTCTTATGGTTTTTAAGATATGATGTTACATAAAATTTAGTACGCCGTTGTGATCTGCCTATTTTTTCTATCTGAGGTGTGACTATTAACTCGTATACAAGTGATTGAAGTACATGCGTACATGTCGTCAAGGCCACGTCATCGATTTTTTTCTCGTTTTATAAAACGTCATTTTCACCCTTTTCTTTGTTTAGTAAATATGATATGCATCTTATGAATTTCAAATCTACTTTTATGGAGTGATTTTTGTCTACGGTAAGGGTTGAATATAGTTTTCGTTTTGTTCTTTGCCGTTGGAAATATAATGATATTGTTCGAGGAACATCAGTACCGGTATTACATTTGTTTGTATGGTCATCTTGACATGGTGTATTTTACTAATAACGTTTTATAATTTTGAATATACCGTTGTGTTGTGACTGGCTTTATTTTTTATGATCCAAAATACTGTTGATCTTTTTCTTTGCCATTGTTCGAACAGTAATGGTACCGTATTTGTTTCTTATGGTGTCTCGACGTCGCATTATATAAGCTACGAGTGTCAGTATAGTAATAGTAAGTAACGAATTAGGCTGATACCGGCCATAAACAAAATTAGTGTATGTACCCATATTCATTTATCGGGTTATTCGGGTTTTTAGTGGCGGAAATATTATCCGTTAACTGACCAAATCTAGTTAAATGGTTATTGGTTATGGGGGTTAATCGGGTTCAGGTACATCATGTCAGATTAGATGCTTATATGTTAAACTAGTTTATACCCCGGGAGCTTCCCGGGTTGACAAATCTAAGTAAAGTGAATAAAATTATAAGTATCTAAACTATAAAAATGGCATCTGCCAATATATGATTAATGAATATTATTATTATTATTATTTTAAACAAATCTCTGCCATAAGTTATCATATTCTAATATATAAAAAAGGGTAATTGGGTCGGGTATCACCTAATCCCAGGCCCGACCCAAACCCACAATTTTTTTTAAACTAATTTCAAACCTGACACAATACCTGTCGGGTTACAAAAAATAGTCGTTTTTTTTCTCCGTTTTTTATATAGCACTATGGTACTCGTTGGAAAGATAATAAAACGCTCGTTAATTTGGTGTAATTTTTTTCTTTAAAAAATCTCGTATATAAAAGATATTAACATTTAAAAGTTATGAGAGGAAACATGAGAGAGAAAATAATAAAGTTTTAATATTTAGATTATGTATTTAATAGATTATGTTAAATAATATTTAAACCATATTTATTCCTTTTTTTTAATTGGTCTAAAGTTGACACATTACATCCTATGTGGCATATCTCAAAAGAGAGATTGCATAATATTATGACATGTCATTAAAAATGCTTTGGTTTATTATATACTAGATATTTGCCCGCGTTGACACGCAGTTCAACAACGTACGATTATTTGGAGTAGTATAACGTATAAGAAAAATAAAGTAGAAAAATTTTATTAAAATTTAAAAGCAACGAATACACATTTATTCAAATATCGCTGAAAATTTCCTTATAAACCACATTTTTTGTTTTAGTCATCACTTTCCCACCAGCATCAAGTATAAGTAACTTCACGCCTGCCCTGCTTTTAACTCTTGACAATGCGACATAAAGCTGGCCATGTGAGAATACAGGGTTTCTTAAATACAATCCAACCTGAATAAGGCGACTTAAATGGTATGTGTTAAAAATAGACTTATGGCATATTCAACAATAAGAAAGTAATAAAAATAAAAATAAGAAACTAACTACCACCTAAATTTCACAATTTAATTTGACACGTCTGAGAAGATGAGCATTACCCATATCGACCCGCTAAAAAAAGCTTCGAGCACATTTTATTCTATTTGACACATTTGAAAAGGCAAACATTACCCAAATCGACCCGTTAAGAAAAGGGAAGATTGCTCCAATTCACCTATGGCCTATGTATAAGTAAAAGGAACATCAATCTAATTAAAACACCATAAACACACTGTTGGTGACTTTTACCCTATTTGACCCATTGGAAAAGTTGAACATTACCCAAATCGACCAATTTATAAGTAAACAAACATGAACCTACACCACTAAAACAACATTTTAACCGACTATTACCTTATTTGACCCGTTTATAGGAAGGAACATTATCTAAAGTGACCCATGTATAAGTAAAAGGAGCATTACTCAATAATTTTAACCGACTATTACCTTATACATGCTATTTATACGCTAAAAATAGTAATGTGACAAATCAAATAATTCAGCATTTATTTTGTGTTAAAATGTCTTTAATTTTAAAAACTGGATTTTTTTTAAATTTTGATTTTGAATGTTTAAAAATAAATTTATAAATGTATTTATATATGATTAATAATTTTATGTTTAAAGGTTATTAATTAAATGGTAATCATAATTATTAACATTAGATGTTTCCAATATTGTGTAACTCACGATAATTGCTAATTATACGCTAAAAATAGTAATGTGACAAATCAACGAATTAAGGATTTATTTAGTGTTTAAATGTCTTTAAATTTAAAAACCGTATTCATTTTTAAATTTTGATTTTGAATGTTTGAGAATAAAATAATTCATTTGAAAATAGACGTATTAATTGTGATGAAAAAAATTCAAATTTAACTTTGTTTATAAATGTATTTATATTTATATATGATTAATAATTTTGTGTTTGAATGTTATTAATGAAATGGTAATCATAATTATTAACATTAGATGTTTCCAATATGGTGTAAATCATGATAAATGCTATTTATATGCTAAAAATAGTAATGTGACAAATCAAATAATTAAGCATTTATTTGGTGTTTAAATGTCTTTAATTTTAAAAACCGTTTTTTTTATTTTGATATTAAATGTGTAAAAATAAATTTATAAATGTATTTATATATGATTAATAATTTTGTGTTTAAAAGTTATTAATGAAATGATAATCATAATTATTAACATTAGATGTTTCCAATATTGTGTAACTTATGATAAATGTCAATTATACGCTAAAAATAGTAACGTGACAAATCAAAGAATTAAGCATTTATTTTGTGTTTAAATGACTTTAATTTTAAAAACCGTAATTTTTTTAAAATTTTGATTTTGAATATTTGAAAATAAAGTAATTCAATTGAAAATAGACGTATTAAGTGTGATGAAAAAAATTCAAATTTAACTTTGTTTATAAATGTATTTATATTTATATATGATTAATAATTTTGTGTTTAAATGTTATTAATGAAATGGTAATCATAATTATTAACATTAGATGTTTCCAATATTGTGTAAATCATGATAAATGCTAATTATACGCTAAAAATAGTAATGTGACAAATCAAAGAATTAAACATTTATTTTGTGTTTAAATGTTTTTATTTTTAAAAACCGATTTTTTTTTTAAATTTTGATTTTGAATGTTTAAAAGTAAATTTATAAATGTATTTATATTTGATTAATAATTTTGTGTTTAAAGGTTATTAATGATATGGTAATTATAATTATTAACATTAGATGTTTCCAATATTGTATAAATCATGATAAATATCAAAATGCAAGAATTGTTAACACTAAAGAGCAAAATCATGTACCTTCTGTTGATATTTTGGATCTCCAATCCTTTGTGCCCGTGCAACAATAAACTCCAATTGGTCTATGCAAGAATCTGCGAGAGTACTATTACCCTGAGCAAACAACCTCCACCGTTGCTCACTGGTGCAACACAATCGTTATACACCTGCAACCGCCATAAAAAAATATTAAAAAAACAAATCAGAATTTTAAAAATGTATTAAAATTAGTGCAATAACTTTACAAACCAATTCCACCATCAATTCCATTCAACAACTTTCCAAACCAAGATTCATAATTATAGCAATTATAGTTAATACATTTGACTATGCAGTTAATACATTTGACTATGACTATATGGAAAGTGTACAACTAATTGTGCTATTAACTTTCCTATAATACAATCAATCAATCTCTTACCAAAAAACTCGACCCTTCCTTTTAACATCCAAGACTTTTCAAACCACCATTTATAACAATTAATGCTTATAATTATCCTTCCAAACTTTAAGCCATCAACTTAGGAAACAAATAAAATGCTAATAAATGAGACCCGAATCAACAAACAGGACCCGGACCGGAAACATAATTACACGAACCATTTTATTATATTATATAAGAGCTTACTTGATCGATTTGATCTCCAATTTACGCAGCCATGTACTGTCGATCAAAACAAAGCCTTCAACATAATTACACGAACCATTGGATGATATGACTCGTTAGGTTAACCCATTTGAGCTTTTTAAAATCTAAAAGATCACTTCCAAGATATAGTAGAGCAAAAGGTCACAAAATTGCTCTGTTTGTATAATGTAATTATTATTAGTTATTTAAAAATTGTGATACATGATATAATTAATAAAAAAAGGGATCAAATCATTCAACTTGGGTTCCAGAAGAAAAAAAAAAGAACTTACTACATATAACGAACAAAGTCGGAGAGCTGAGTCAACAATGGTCGAGAAATGTTTTCGCTGCACAAAATTGAAAAGTATGGAGTTAGTATTTTGTATTGTGGACTTGTGGTAAGTGAGTGTTAAACAATCATTTAACCAAATATTACGGATTCACATTAATATAATATAATTTCTCAAATCATCCAACTAATTGAATAGTTTGAAATGGGAATTAATATGTATGTTCATACTCATTATTGGGATGTTCAGTGGCGATGATAGGCAGTTCAAGTTGATAGTGGGTAGGGCTGTGTGCTGGTCATCGCCTCAACGCGTCCCTTTCTCTCTGCTCCATATAAGCATAGCTAATGAGCGATACTGACAGGTGATTGTGAACCTAAAAAAAATCACAAAGTAGAAATCAGACGAACAAACTAATGCCAATCAACAGCAATCGTTCTTGCAAAATTCTTATAACAATCATCATAATGTTAATATAAATTCGGTAAAGAAAATAATAAATGTCATTATTGCGGTCAACATAGTCATTAATGTAAATATTTAGTTTGTATAATAATCAATAACGTTATTTAATCAATTTTTTCTGTATTTAAATAAAATTATTTTGGTAAATTGACATTAAATTTTTTATTTTGTAGGAACAATCAATATGTTGACTTTCAAGTTTTAATTTAGTAGGAAAAATAAACATTTTTTGACTGAACATTCTGTATTCAGTCAAAATAACATTAAATAACAATTATGATGATGCTAATCTAAATTCGGTAAATTGCTAAAAGAATAAATGTCATTAAGTCCGGTCAACATATAAATTAATCTAAATAAATAACAATAATTAATATTCAAATTCTAGATTAAATAACATCAGTTAACACTTAAACTTGAAATTTTGTATAATTCAAATTTAAATATTTGGAATTTTAATTTGAATTTTGAAATTCAAAATTCGAAAAATAAGTTATTACCATTAAACTTGAAGATAATAATAGAAATTTAGATATTAAATCTCAATTATCATTTACTCTAAATTTCTAAAAAGTTGGTTGAAAAAATAAAGAGACTTACAGTGAAAGTCTTAATTATCATTAACTCCAAATCACAACTAAGCATATTGATAAAACAAATTTCACATTAATTAATTATTTTAATTAGTTAAAACTTGAAAAATATTTAATTTCACAATCAAAATCAAGGTATTAGTCTAAACAATAACTCTAATTTTGACTTCATCAAATTGATGAAACCATTGAGAAACACAAGGAATTCAAACATACAGAAGCTTACATCATCTAAACGTTGTTGTCCCATCTCCATCATCGTTACTTCACCTCAATTATTCCAGATCTGGGAGAAACATGTATATATGGTTATAAAAAATACGCATCAAGTGATAAACGAACACACCATTAAAATAGGAAATATTATAAACGATTTAATTAACAAAATCCCTGTGGAAACGAAGGGGCACACCTGCTTACAACCTTTAAAAGTGAGGTGGCGATTAAAGCTAATTGATAAAAAAATCAGAGGGCTCTCAAAGCTGCCCACATATACCGCAGAATACCTTGAAGCAGAAAAACAAACAAAAATCAGAAAAAAAAACACAAATCAGAAAAAAATTGAAATTATCAACTGAAGTGAACACAACTTCATAATCTTAAATAACTAATCTGATAAAAAAAAATTAAAACAAACACATATTAATAGGTTTGGCACAATCTCCATTTTATAATAAGTAACCTGATAAAAAAGAGTGAAAGCTGACTCCAAAAGAAAACACAACTTCATTACTAAAAAGAAAGCCCAATTATAAAAATACAGTATAGTAAATGACCAAACCTTTGACCATGAAATCGGAGTCTTAGCAAAAGGTTCAAGTCCAGCATACGTAGGTGGCAATTCCTCGACTATGTAGATATCCTCTTTTAAGGTTTCAATAAAATGTTGCCAGTCAAACAGAACTTTGAAGCCACTGAAAATATATACAATAATATTAAATAAAAAGAAGAAGAGAATCATGTTAACCGTAGTGGGACCAAAAATGCATGAAGTGGGATTAAGTTTGTAATTTGATTATAATTCTTGTTTTGGAGTTGAAAACTCTTTTTATTTACATTAATAAAAGTATACGGGTGTGCGTTTAAAAAAATCAATTAGATATGGGAATGAGAATGAAAGAGTTAGACAAATCATGGTAACAATAATATGAGAATGAAAAATCTATAACAGAGAAAACAAACCTTACTCTCATGGAAAAAGAATTGACATCCTTATCAAGAGTATCAAGAAGAAAATTTGCTTCAATGATCATATTATCAACACAGTTGATATTAAACTTGACCTTTGCCCTACTGTAACTGTGGCCCAGATCAAGTTGTGCTTTCTCCAAATCAACAGGCTATACAGAGATAAAACATTCATCAAAAGAGAGAGCAAAACCTCAAAAAAAAAAAAAAAAAAAAAAAAAAAACCGAGAGAGAGACAGAGAGAGCAAGGGAGGCAAATAATGAAGGATGATTGAGAGATTTAGGGTTTGGAGAGAGAATGAAGTTGAATATTGTTTGACTTGTGATTAGTAAATAGGAAAGTTATTAATGTGATTAAATTAATGATTTTTTATTTAAATAAAAACTAAAATTTTATAAATTCCCACAATGAGACACTTGGCACAATATGATTGGCTACACAATTGAGGATGAATGTGGGAGTGCCAAGTGTCCTCATGGACTTTTGTTTATTAGATGTATAGATATAGATATAGATATAGATATAGATGATTCGGGTGTTTGAGAATATTTCCAACCCTGATTATACAAATTATTTGGGCCACTATGGGGTGTTAATTGGATATGCATATAAATTCTGTGAGCCAACTCACAATCTTCAGTTTTGAGTTTACTCAATTTTTTGGGCCACTATGGGGTGTTAAATAAAAAAAAAAAATGATCAAATTACTCAATTTTCTTTTTGTTTACTTACATATCTTTATGACTAACACCGTGTTCCCGAGTTTACTAAATAAAAGAAAAGAAGAGAAAGAGATACTAGGAGAGAAAAGAAAGAAGAAAATATAATTTTATTTCATGTTTCCGAGTTGAAAGGAAAAGAAAAGAAACTAAAGACTTTATGTGTTTCCGAGTTGAAAAGAAGGGAAAAGAAACGTATATTTTACAATTATACCTTGTGAGATTTTATTATAAGTTAAATGAGAGGGTAAAATGGTAAATGATATACTTTATATTTTTTTTCCTTTCCCTTTCTCTTCCTTTCAATTTGGAAGGAATTTTATTTGGGAGAATTTTCCTTCTTCTTCTCTTCACTTTCCTTTAATGAAACTCTAGAACACAAAATTGTTTCCGTTTCTTTCCGCTGTGTTCCCGAGTTAACTTAAAGAGGGAAAGGAAAAGAAAAGAATCGAAGGAAAGGAAGGGAAAAGAAAAGAAAGGATAAATACCATTTCCTTCCAAATCGGAAGGAAAACTAAACTTAAAGATTTTGCCTAATTTTCCTTTCATTTCTTTTCTTTTCCCTCTTTAAATGAAACTCGGGAACACACTATGTTTTGTTTTCCTTTCTTTTCCCTCCTTAAATGAAACTCGGGAACACAATCAAATTTTTGTTTCCTTTCATTTCCTTTCTTTTCCCTCGTTAAGTTAACTCGGGAACACAATAATATATACAAGAGAAATCTATTTTGTTAATAACTCGGAAACTCGGGAACACAATCAAATTTTTGTTTCCTTTCATTCTGTTATTAAACTTGGAACACAGTGTAAGAGAAACTATAAGGAAACAACATAATTCTTGGAGTCAAAGTCTTGAGTCAAGAGTCAAGAGTCAAAGTCCTGACAACATAATTCTTGGAGTCAAAGTCTTGAGTCAAAGAATTATGTATAATTATTGAGTCAAACTATAATTATTGAGTCAAAGTCTAGAGGAGCTTTTATCTCCATCATTGTTGTGTTTGTATGTGTATATATAGTCTTGTATAGAAATGAAACAAACAAGTTGAACCATAAAGTTTATATGGTATCAGCCTAACAATACAAGTTCCTCTCTAGCAAACCTCCTTCTTCCTCTTTTTTCAACCTCTATTTCGCTGCAACCATCCCCATTCATGGCTGTCGAAAACTTGTCCTTCATTCCTCTTCACTCTCTTAGCCACCTCATAACTATAAAATTATCCTCCACTAATTATCTTGCATGGGAAAAGCAAATCACTCCGATACTTTCCTACCTTAACCTTCTCGGCCATGTCACAGGAACCACTCCGGCTCCTCCCGAAATCGTGATTGCCGACAATCACACTGTACCCAATCCCGAGTTTCTCACTTGGCAAGCCGATGATCAAAAAATTCTCCTCCTCATCAACTCCACTCTATCCGAAGAGGCCATGGCAGAAACCATTGGCCATTCCACTGCCAAATCCGTTTGGCAAGCCCTCACCAATGCCTATAGCCATTCTTCCATTGAACGTATCCATAACCTCAAAGATTCTCTTCGCACCCTTCAAAAAGGGACCGATTCGGTCTCCGACTTTGGGCGCAAATTCAAGGCCATTGCCGACCAACTTGCGGCTATAGGACATCCCGTTGATGATGAAGACAAACGCCATTGGTTCCTTTGTGGACTTGGCGCCTCCTTTGAGAATTTTTCCACTTCCCAACGTACCATTCGACCGGCTCCTTCATTTCGTGATCTTTTGGCCAATGCCGAAAATCAAGAAATGTTTGTCCAAAAACTTCATAACCCCCAACCCCCTCAAGCCGCTTTCTATGCCCAACCTAGCAAAATTAGGAACAATCGGCCCCCATCTTCATTGTCTCGAGGACGTGGTCGTTCCTCTTCTCAGGGCCGAAACCAATCCTATTCCAAACGACCCCCTCTTTGTCAACTTTGTCGCCAAACCAGCCACTATGCTAAAACTTGCTCTCAACTTGTCTCGTTTGCTCAAAAGAAGGCTTCCCTTGATGCTAATCTTGCCGAAGCCTTTCATGCTACTTGCAACATAGCATCCGACTCTCCCGATTGGACCGCCGGCACAGGTGCATCAACACATATGTTACCTACCATTCATGGCTTAAACAAAGTTACATCCCACGATGGTAGCCTTCGGGTTACTTTTGGAAACGGACAATCGACCTCCGTTACACACATTGGGAACACCTCTCTAAATGACTCAATCCATTTAAAAAATGTTTTAGTAGTTCCCAACTTAATAAAAAATCTACTTTCAATTAGTAGGTTAACAAACGATTCTCTGGTTAATGTTTTATTTTCTAATCATTTTTTTGAAATTCAGGACCGCAAAACAAAGGAGGTTCTAGCTAAAGGCACGTGCGAAAATGGTCTCTACATCCTCTCTCAAGGTCACAAGTCTTTAGTTACCACGCTTTCCGCATCGCACCTTCGTGCATCTTTTAATAAATGGCATAGTCGTTTAGGCCATGTGTCTTTTGACACAATTTCAATTTTAAATAAACTTGGTTGTGTTTTTGTTACTTCTATATTACCCAAACCAGGTTATGTGAATCTTGTGAATTATCAAAAGCAAAACACTTACCGTTTATTGAAAATCCTAAACGCGCGGAACATGTACTAGACTTAATTCATTGTGACCTTTGGGGACCCGCACCCGTGACCTCCAAGGATGGTTATCGATATTATGCTATTTTTATCGACGACTATTCCCGCTTTACTTGGTTCTATCCATTAAAAGCAAAATCCGAATTCTTTACAATCCTCACCACTTTCTTAACTTTTGCTCAAAACCAATTTTCTTCAACCATTAAAGTGTTTCAAAGTGATGGTGGCACCGAATTCACCAATCACCAAGTTCAAAACTTTTTCAACAACAAGGTATCCATCACCGGTTATCTTGCCCACACACACCCGAACAAAATGGTAGAGCCGAGTGGAAACACCGCCACATTACCGAAACCGGCTTAGCCATGATGTTTAATGCCAATGCCCCACCCAACCTTTGGTTTGATGCCTTTTCTTCCGCTACCTATATAATCAACCGCCTACCCTCTAAAATCCTTGATAACAAATCCCCGTTTGAAGTTTTATTCAAACAACCCCCCACCTATTCCAACATGCGTGTTTTTGGTTGTCTAGTTTATCCCTACCTTAGAGACTACACAAAAAATAAACTCCAACCAAGAAGTGCTTCTTGCATATTCATTGGTTATAGTCCTAAGTACAAAGGATTTCGGTGTCTTGAACCTACATCGGGTCGAGTCTATATAACTCGACATGCTAAATTTGATGAAGACGTCCCACCTTTTCACAAAAACTCATCAACCAAAAACAACAATGAATTACCCATTACCAATTTTGATGAATATTTACCATCCCCTACCAACCCCACTCCCACTGTTACCGAAACTCCACCCAAACTAATCCCATCTACTCCCATACCCTATTGTGATGACTACACTGATTACATCCACCACACCCCAACCATCCCTATTCACCAGTCCACCCCCTCTAGCCCAATACACTCCCCACCCATCTCCCCTCCCACGGCCCATTCCTCCCCTACCCCACAGCCCAACGACCTCCCATCCGATCCCATTATACCAACCGCCCCCTCCCTCCATCAACCAAACTCTCAATTCTCATCCCATGCAAACCCGAGCTAAGCATGGAATTTTCAAACCCAAACATACAGTCGATCTTTCTCAAGTTACCTCTCACCCACTTCATCACTCCTTATTCACCTCTCACCTCCCAAAAGGCATCAAAACCGCTCTTAAAAATCCCAAATGGATCCAAGCTATGCATGATGAGCTCAAAGCCCTTCATGATAATCACACTTGGACTCTCGTCCCACGGCCCGACACTACCAACATCATTGGTTCAAAATGGATTTATCGGATAAAATACAAACCCGATGGTTCCATTGATCGCTACAAAGCTCGCCTTGTAGCTCAAGGGTTCACTCAAATACCGGGTCTTGATTTCTCACATACCTTTAGTCCCGTTGTCAAGGCCTCCACAATTCGAGTTGTTCTAAGTCTTGCCATTATCAACAAATGGAATCTTCGTCAACTCGATGTCAACAATGCCTTTCTAAATGGGCATCTCACCGAAACCATCTTCATGGAACAACCCCCGGGTTTTGAAGACTCTACACGACCAAACTATGTGTGCAAACTCAATCGTGCACTATATGGTTTAAAACAAGCACCACGTGCTTGGTTCCAAAGGCTAAGCGCCTTTCTTCTCAATCTTGGTTTCCAAAATAGTTGAGCCGACACATCTCTCTTTGTTTACAATCACCAAGGTACCCTAATCTATCTCCTTGTGTATGTCGATGATATCATTATTACCGGCAATAATGAATCCTTCATCCAAACCTTCACATCTTCACTACACAAGGAATTCAAGATAAAGGATCTTGGGCCGCTAAGCTTCTTTCTCGGTCTCGAAGTCCATCATACACCAACGGGTTTGTTCTTAAATCAATCCAAGTATGCTCATGACATTCTCACTAGAGCCGGCTTACTTGACTCGAAACCCGTTGCCACCCCTCTCACATCCAAAGATATCTTCACCACTCAAGGTCAACCATTTCCTGACCCAACTCTCTATCGATCTCTTGTGGGAGCTCTTCAATACCTCACCATTACTCGTCCCGATCTTTCTTATGCCGTCAATCAAGCTAGCCAATTTCTCCAAAACCCCACCACCACCCACTTCCAGCTAGTTAAGAGGATTCTTCGTTTTGTCAAAGGCACCTTAACACATGGTTTAACTTTTGATCATCCACCTAACACTACTTTACTAGGTTTTTCAGATGCAGATTGGGCTCGATGCATTGACACACGAAGATCCACCTATGGCTATTGCATCTACTTAGGCGGCAACTTGGTCTCTTGGAGCGCAAAGAAGCAACCAACAGTGTCAAGATCCAGCTGCGAATCTGAATATAGAGCAATGGCAAATACGGCAGCTGAAATTATTTGGTTAACTAATCTTCTTCGGGAACTTCATGCTTTACCACCGGGTCGCCCGACACTCTTATGCGACAACAAGAGTGCTTTGTTCTTAAGTCAAAATCCTATCTCACACAAACGAGCAAAGCATATTGACATCGACTATCATTTTGTCCGTGAATTGGTAACCGCTGGAAAACTACACACCAAATTCATCTCGACAGACAAACAAGTAGCCGATATATTCACCAAGAGTTTACCAAAACTGTTATTTGAAAGATTTCGAACAATGCTTCGTCTTGGACCTCCACCGACTTGCATTGACGGGGGGTATAAGGAAACAACATAATTCTTGGAGTCAAAGTCTTGAGTCAAGAGTCAAAGTCATGACAACATAATTCTTGGAGTTAAAGTCTTGAGTCAAAGAATTATGTATAATTATTGAGTCAAAGTCTAGAGGAGCTTTTATCTCCATCATTGTTGTGTTTGTATGTGTATATATAGTCTTGTATAGAAATGAAACAAACAAGTTGAACCATAAAGTTTATAGAAACCTATTTTAAGTAGGCAAGAAGTTCTTGTAAGATATATCTGATATATGGTCAACATATAAACGGATTATACCATGGGAAAGGCCTCCATATGGATTAATGTGGAGTACAAATATTACAGCTGAACAAAAATATACACAAGTAGGATGTTTAGTTGGGATCTAAAGTAGTTCGGGTTTTTTCGGGTGATCCCGAATCCCATAAACTATATCCATTCACCGAACAGTAAAAGATCAACTGAGTTCGGGTCTTCCAATCGTCGGGTTTGGGTATTCGGCTACATTAGTTTCCCCAGTCGGGTGACATTGGGTCAGGTTCCGGTTTTGGGTTTCGTGTAAAAGTAACACCCCTAGATGTCAAAACATGGGTCAGTATTCTGTCAAGCATAACTCTTTCAATTGCTAACCGAGCACCAGTATCATTCACATATTGTAACAAATCGAACTGATAATGATACCCATCAAAAACCTGATGATGACACCCATTAAAAACCTGTTACAGATCGATCACTAAAAATCCCACTAGTTAACACCAAAGAACATGGTTTTGGGTCGGGTTTTTTCTCCCTCAAAGCGTTAATTCAAAGATATAGGTTTTATATAAATGAATAAACACGAGCTCAATTTGTAGGCATGTAAACGAACCGAAAGTTCATTAACTGTTCGGCGGGAAGTTCGTTTATGTTCATTTATTTAAATAAAAAAACGAACGAACATGGGCACAATTTTTTGTTCGTTTAATTAAACAAACATGAACACACGTTTTTTTCGTTCATTTATGTTCATGAACGTTCGTTTATGTTCGTTCATTTATGTTCATTCGTTTATTTTTGTTCGTTTATGTTCTTTTAATTAAATTTAACTTTATTTTTATTTTTTATTTGCTTTTGTTAAGTATCTTAATTCATATGTTCTAAAAACTTAACCCTAGCCCTAACATTCTAACTATATCACTTATCAGACGCTATCCACACTTCACAGCCCGACCTCCCTTCTTCTCCACACTTCACATCCCTACCTTCTTCTACTTCCGTCTGACCACCTCCACAGCCTCGTCTCCTTCCGTCTCCAGCCTCTACAGCTCCATCTCCACTCTCTAGCCTCGACAGCACCGCCGTCTCCCTCATCCCCGCCTCCACAGACCACAGCGTCGCTGTATTTCTCATCTCCGTCATTTGGTTTTGGTTGCATTGTGATGTATTAGACTTGGTTGAATTGTGATGAATTATTATTAACTTGTTTTTGTTTGTGTTCGTTTATGTTCATTTGTGTTCATTTATATCGATCATTTGTGTTCATTTATGTTTATGAACTGTTTGTTTAGGTTTTAAATGAACGGACATAAACGAACACGACAAATTTTTTAATGAACGAACACGAACATAAAAATGTGTTCGATTATGTGTTCGTGTTTGTGTTCGTTTAAAATAATGAACAAACACGAACATGTCTGTGTTCGTGTTTGTTCGGTTCGTTTACAGGCTTAAATATTTGCCAATTTAATCAAGTTCATGATAAAACTAAATCATATATCACCTTTATTCTAAACTTCCAATGATTTATTCTAATTAACTTTTAATCCATCTATTTAATCTTTTCATCTTCTTCTTTTTTCTCTCTTTATCATCTTGTTTCACTTGTTAATCCAATTCCATTTGTTCCTTGATCCGATACAATATGCTAATTATATAGCAACATGCCCTTGTTAATTTCTTGCCTCTTTGCTTAAAGAACTGAGATGTTGGATTACCCATTAGCAAAACTCAAGTGTAATACTTGCACATGTAATGATGATGTAAACTATATCGTCACCTTTTCATCATTAGATATATGCCACCAACTTGGCATATGTTTAGAGAGAGAAAAAGATAGGAAAGAGAGTGAGAGAGAGAAACAAATTATATATTTTCTATTTACTACTTTCTCATCGTGACAAAATATAAATATTGTATCGATGGATCATCCTTCAACAAAAAGTTAAGATTAACAAAGTAATGATTGAAGTTCTCGAGACCAAGAACAAGTGGAAATACATAAAAATGAAGATCCAAAATCTAATAAAAATTGCACCCATGTAGCACTAGCCTTTTGATCTTCATACACACAATCTCCATAACAAATTAAGCATACCCATGAAGGCTAAAAAAACCTAAAAGAAAAAAAAAACACACACAAAACACCACACACAAATTAGGAACAAACAAGACTTAAGCCCTAAAGAGTAATAAGTTGTGACAACTTTTATCAATCGGTCACTTGCATATTGTTATTATTTAAAGAGATCTATGATGCTCAAGGATATTAATGCTGTTAGTTCTTTGTCTCTTTACACTCCCACAAGATGAATCAACACCATTTGCTTTCTCCATCACTTGTTTGAGTGCTTCTTGGATTGTGCTTATCGAGTAATTCACCATTTGCTGATCATCACTACCGATTAAATTATGATCTTCCGCGGTGATGAATAACACATTCTTCACACGTCCACCAAGTGTTGTGATCTCGGCCTTTAGGGTTCTTAATCGGAGGGCTTTTAGAGTCTTGATGAGGTCCGGTAAGAGATCTGATCGATCTTCGCAGCATAATGAAGCTCTGATCACAAGCTTACCATCTTTGTCAGACGCATTGTCCACTGATAGTTCATCCATTTCGGTGGGGACTGGACTTTGTTCGGTGATTATTGAAGTTTGACGCTTTAATTCCTTCACGTGTTGTATGACTTCTGCTAGCAATGAAGCCTTGTCCGTCTAAAGAATATACAAAATATTGTTTACAATGAATACTTGGTATTTGACACATTTTAGCTATGTAGTTGATAATAAATACCCTTTTGAATCATTTCAAGTATAAAAAAAAAAAATTAACGTTACGGATATTCGAATCGGATATTTATCCAAACCAAATTCTAAGAGTCGATGAATTTTGATTAAAATCGACCCTAATTTAATTTCCATAATTTTATTTTTATTATACAAAAAACATGCATTTATATATATATATATATATATATATATAAACACACACTATATTAATAATTTTATTTTTTTTTACTTCTATTTATATTTTCTCGTAATCTAGGTTATTCTAATGTTCAAATCGGTCTTTCAAATTTCAAATTCGAATCGGTTAGAACCTAACTTTAAATTCATTTTCAACATTTTTAAGTTCAAATAACCTAAAAACCGACAAGATGAACACTTTGACTAGATGAGAAACGTCTTATACATAAGCGTCACTTAAAATAAACCATCGGGGGCCGCGTACGAGAGTACCCGACGATTCTTTAGTTGGCTGTTAAAAAAAAAAAAAAAACCATCGTAACTAAAGAGGATCAAACATTAGACCTAGGGCTTTAACTTACCTAAATTGGTTCCAATCACATAAATTATCCTTGTTTTTAAGTGTAAAAATTTATAGAAAGCATAACCAACAAGAAGCTAGATTTGCAAGAAAAAGAATACAAAAAGATCACAAAAAGCCTTGATTAAAGCCATGATCATGTATATCATATGGATTGTAATCTTTAATGTGTCAACATTCTATCCATCTATGTGTGAATGAATGTTATCATCATCATGTGAAAAAGAAAACAAAAGATGGTGGGTTCTTAAAAGATGAAAAGATAGTTGAGCATTTCAAAACAATAGTAGCTTGTAAGTTTAATCATAAGTGTGTTTGTAATGATGTAGTTTAAACTTTAAGCATGGCATGGGTAAAAACACATATATGGTGTGTGTTTTTGTGTCATGACTGACACACGAATGCTAATTAGTTTGTCTGGTGTTGTTATTAGTTAAACAAAAGTATGCTTTCTTTTCATAATTTATTGGACTTCAAAAACACCGGCATGACAGTTTTCATACCAATCTTTATAGTTTTGCACATTGGTTCCTCTTTATCTTACCATATTGCCCACCACCAACAAATGCTTAAATCTTTCTTAACATTTCATTGATTTAGTGAATTAGTTCATGTTATATTTTCAATTTGTTTTATTGGCCTTGTTATATTTTTAAACAACAATTCCTAGATTTTTTACGATAAATACACCATAACCTGTGTCGTCGGGATAGGTCGACGTATCAGACAAGTTTTGTTGTAGTGTATATGGTAAGTAAAAAAGAAAGAAAAATGAGTTCTTACTTTAGTGGTGTTGGGGAGTAAGCTTCGAAGCTTTGCAAGATGATTGTTGATTCGTTCCCTACGACGTCGTTCTGCTTCACTATGGCTTTTGGAAGCTGCTAAGGCTTTAGCATCCATGATCTCTTGAGTAGTCATCTTACCCATGTCGGTTTGAAGCCCAAACGGGCCGGATCCGGGTTGGACCGCATGCCCAAATGTCTCGGATATGAGTCTTAAGTGATGATCCGATGATGAGCTACCATCATATTCAAACTGAAGCCCACTTGGCACACTTTTGTTGAACAAACCACCATAGTATGATAGTGGAGGTGGATCATGTGGTGTTGGAGAGAAGAGAAACGGGTCTTGGTCTCGGGTCGGGTATTGAATAAGTGGGTTGAAGATGGTGTTATGGTGCAACACTTGAGGTAGGGTACTCCATGATGATGGTTGTTGGTGATGATGCATGACTGGAGAGATTTCTGATGATGATGGGAACATTAACCTAGTATTGTTATATGAATAATCATTAACATCCATGTTTTTGTTGTTAAATTTCTTGATTTAATTATTGAAACCCTTGGATGTTTTGATTATGATGATCACCTTTGTCTACTACTATTAATTCTTCTCTTTTACTTCACCACTCCTAAAAAAGAACCCACCCCCTCTCTATAACCTATAAGCATGCATACACACATACATATGCATGGGTAGAAAAGATAGTTAACAAATAAAGGTTTGAGAAAAGAAGTGTCTAAGTAAACCCTAAATTATATATTTGAATTTTATATCCAAATTTTACAACTTAACCCAAGAAAACATGACAAAGAAAGAAAAAATTCTTATATTGCAAGAACACTTGGATCTTTATAAGTGGTTTCTTGGACACTCACCTTATGTTATGCTTTCTCACTCTAAAAAACTTGATCTTGATGAGTTTCTCTCTCTAGAAATGGTAGGTTTTGGTTTGTGGAATTGGTGTGGGAAGAGCAAGAGGGTGGAGGATGGTGACCTTTTTATTCTTGTAAACAATAAAGTTAAAAAGGCTTTAGCTTTTCTTCATTGTGTTAAAAAATTGTTATCTTTTTTGGATTTTTCTTTGGTCCCTCACAATCCTCTCTCTCACACGCACACACATACACACTCTTCAGCACTCACACATACAAATACACACTCTCTCTCCCACTCTTCTCTCTCTAGAGAGAGGGATACATTAGCTTTCCTTTTTTCTTACGGCATTAATGTCCCCCTCTTTTGTCTTAGACTATCCATTTCTCTAGCTATCACCACTTGTGCTTTTTTCTTGAATATTCAACAATTTTAACAATATTTATTTTCTTAACTTCCTACCTACATATAGATAGACACATAAGATGACACACATGCACATGCGCACACAAATATATAAAAATATGTATATTATATACATACCTATATGTTGCTTTTATGATTGGTTGAAAGTACATGATGAGACTCTGTGAGAGGTGAGAGAGAAGGTTGGTTTGGGGGGAAACACGAGCTGAGCACAGTGAACACAAAACACACAGTTTGTCGACCGACCAAAGAATAACGAAGATTAAAGCACACACATAGAGAAAGAGAGTCTAATGATGGTAAAGGGAGCTAGCAGCATGTAGCTTTTGTTTGGTGTGTAACCTTTATTCATCATCCCTTCATCGGTCAAACATTTTTTCCATACTAACATAATTTCAAAAGCTATTTCCACTCTAGTATATGCTGTTCATACTTCAATTATTGGATTAAAGAATCTCATTTTCATGTACATTTTATATCTAAATAACAGTTTTCTGTTTGATATTGTATATATTGCATTCATTCTGATATTAAGACTTGGAAAACATTTTGTGTTTGTTTGCTTCAGCGTCCACTAACCTGGTTAGTCATCAGTTAAAAAAGTTTCACCAGAGAAAAAATGTCTAAAAGTTGGGATTGTTGTTATGAATTTTTGAAGTACATATTATTGACGGTCAATGAGTGAAAATTTAGATTATTAAAATCCAATACCCTTATATAAAATATCTATATATCTTCTAAGTTGTCGAAGGGTCATATATGTACACATCATGGCATCGGATAATTTGTTCTATCATGTGTTAGACATAGAAATATAAATTTGATTTTATTCTTATGTTAATTGTATTATAAACATATGTTAATTATTATATCCTAAGTTAGAGGGGTAGTTAAAGCCGGTTATGTAACACACCAGTTAGTAAATTAAGATAGCCTAAGTATGATAAATATTCGAAGGGACATGTCTGTTTGATCCCACTGATTGTAATAGTATAAATAGGTCCGAAAACTTCATTTGTATATATGTGAAAGTTTATGTTGTTTCCTATAACTAACTTTCAAAACTTCCTTCTCACTTTTCCCTCCAAATAAACCGCTCACAAACAATCAAAGCATACCCGAAACCTGTGCAGAATTTCAACATGGCATCAGAGCCGAGTACAGTAAGAAACCGTATGGAATATTCGATGTAGAAGAGAAATCCGAAAATGTTTTTGTCGACAATGGGATGAAGCCCATGTCCAAAGAAGAAAGTGATCATGTGGATCATAGAGTCTTGGCCGGGATGGTCGAAGAACTCAAGAGGGATTGTTTTAATCCTATGAACATCAATTTCTCCCGTTTTCACATCGGATCATCACCAAAGAATCAAGTAGATAAGAGAAAGAAGGCGCAAAAGGAGTTTAATAAGCAAGTTAGTGATGTCCCCGAATATCCACACGCTATGTGTTGTGGAAAATGCAAAGAGCCTTTCCATTATAGAAGAAATTGTCCTAAGAAGATTGGAAAAACAGAATTTATGGTGAAAGGAACAGACGAGAAAGGATGGGACGATGTGTGGTATGCAAGTTTGACGAGAAGAGAGCATGGATGCGGATACAAAGATCAATTTACAATCTTTAGCAAATCATTTGGAATCGAAGGCCAACCAAATGGTTATAGAAGGGAATACTTTTGTGGAAAAGGATCGGTCATAATTACAAGTGGAGGACAAGTACACAAGATAAAATCGGTATACTATGTTCCTACTCTTCATAAAAATGTTTTAAGTATAGAAAAATTGAATCAAGAAGGATTAGAAGTTGAATTTGATGGAGATGTGTGTCACATCCATCGGCCGATTATCCAAGAAAGAAGGAAGATTATAACATGCCGAATATGTGATGGTGAAGATCACTTCACTTTCAAATGTCCCGAAAAGAAAAATATTGTAAAGAAAGATGCAAAAGGCGCGCAAGAAGCGTATAGAGGCAAACATGTCAGATTTGAAGGCATAAGAGAGGGACTTAATGATGAAGATAAAGAGAGGGCTTTTATTTTTAAGTAATTTGAAGAATTCTCAATAGATAAGGACAACTATGAAGGCATTATGGAGAAAGGTCCGATCATGTACCCAACAAACGAATCATGGCTACAAGATTGTTTGGTTTTCATGGATTTGATCCATGTTAGCACTATGGTTGAAAGGTACAAGCGTAAATTTGAATTAGAGTTTGAAAAAAACCGTTGAATGGTTTATGCAAGAATTCTTAAAAATAAAAAACAAAGCACCCATGCCACCAAGAGATGGAACCGGATATCCAATATGTTTATTGGATTTATACACTAAAGTGCAAGTGTTTGGTGGATATGATAAAGTTACAAGGGATGATAATTGGTCGATTGTTGCAATGTCGATTGGTTATGGAAGAGGGCTACCAAGTTTGTCAAAGAAGAAGGATATAGCATTGACTCTAAGGCTAGTGTATGTCCGTTATTTGGAGATGTTGGAATGGTACCATCTCAAATACAAGGGCCGCGGGTTGATTGTTGAAGTTAATAATGAAGAAGGTAGCACTAGTGGTGGACAAAAGAAAAACGAATGGAATGATGAAGACATGTGTTAGGATCTGAGTTTGATTGTTTTGATTTGTTAAGTAAAATGAGAAATGAATGAAGTGAATATATATGGAAAGTGCAGCGGAATAATAAACTATAATCAAAACAAAAGGAATAAATGTTTTCTTAATCGAATTATATTGAAAGATTACAATCAATTACAAGTACTCTCCCTCAGCCTGATCACTCTGTGATTGTTTGTCTGAGAGAATGTTGCGAGTGACCAATAGAACAGTACAAGCACTGTTCTATTTATAGACAAATCTAAACCACTGATGATCTAGGCTGACGTCACCTAAGACAGTGACCTCTAACAGAATAACAACATAAAACATCTGCCATATACAAACTACTGTTACATTACAAAACACTGTAAGGTAAACTACTGTTGAGGAAAACTCTGATGGTCTTGTATCATCTGTTGGAGCCTAAGTGCTGTTGGCTCCAACAGACCTTTAGTCTTCAGTACTTGATCACCAGTTGTTCTCTATCAGACCTTTAGTCAGCAGTTGTTCTTTATCAGTTGTTATCCAGTAGTTGTTTGTCACAACAGTTGTTTGGGTAGAACAGTTGTTAGGGTCAACAGTCTTTTGGGAGGAGTATGTTGTAAATGCTGTTTATTTATATGGATCAACTGTTAGTATATTTTGGCTTTTCAATCATCTGTTCTTCTTCAGGTCAGCAGACCCAACAATCTCCCCCTAGAACAGATGATGCCAAAACTAGACTTTATTCTTGATCTTTATTCCTTATCAGACTTTCTCTAATTTGACCTTTGAATTGTAACCCAAAGTTCAAAGAGTAGAGGTCTTCTGCATCTCTTTCAAGCTCAAGGTTTAGCAGTGTTTGGAGGTCATCTACACACAGGCTATATGCATCATCCATGCTTAGCTTTTGAGCTTCTCCATCTGATCGGAGCAAAGTCAATTCATGGGTGTCTTTGTTGACCTTCCATTTTATAATTTTTGAATCAAAGGATTTGCTGAGATGCATTTTTATTCTGGATGAGTTTGGTGATGGAGGTCTCCCAATGAGTTCTCTAAGTCTTTCAGTAGTGGGATCTGAGAAAAAGTGTACTTGATTGTAGAGGCCCTCCTTTACAAAAGTATCAGCAAACTTCTTTTGATCCTCTTCAGACATTTCTTTCTTCTTCTTGAATTGTCTTCTTGCAGCAACTGATAGATCAGAAGTATCAAGTAGGCTGTCTAATGTAAAAGCCTGTTGAGGTCTCTTCATCAGGGGTTCATCAGGGTAGACAGGTTTTCTGGGCAAGTTAGGGTCTTTCTTCCTGTTTTTTTCCAGTTTCTTGTAGGTTTCAACCAACCTCAGCTCTGACCACCTTGCAACACACTTCATCTCCCCATAGTCAGCAGCCACTATTTCTTGTCTCATTCTTTTAAATTTCAAGGCTCTGGGTGGATCTCTGCCTTTACTGAAATCAGGGGCAGAGACCTTGGCTGGGGGATTCTTGACCATGTCCTCAATTCTTATGAGTTCTTCGCTGAGAGCATCAGTGGTCCAGCCTGCAAACTGTTTCTTGTTTGCTTTATAAGGCATGATTGCCAAGATCTGTTCAAGAAGAGATTCCCTAACCTCCCTTTCCATGTCACTGCTGAGAGGCATGGTAGACATGGAGTTGCTCAGGGTCTTAGCAAAATCATCAATCCTTCTCAGTTTGCTAAGCTCTGCTGAATGGATGCCCTGAGCAGTCCTGTCATCTTTCCCTTTGCATTTCTCTTTTATAATGGCATCTGCCTGTTCAGCCTTGTATTTTAGATATTTGTCTATGTTTAGGGGAACAGGAAAATGTGGAAGAGATGGGAAAGATCTTTCAGATGGTTGTTCAGCATTGTAGAAGGATTGCATTTCCCCCTTGAGTTTCAAGGGGATACTGAACAGCCAATGGTGTGATGGTTGGTGGTGGTCTATGGGATGTAAATTGTGATGTGTGTGGTGAGAATGATGAAAGTGGAATGGCAGATATGGGTGTAGATTGTGTGGTTGAAGTAGTAGGTGGTGATGTGTGAATGTTTTCATCCTGTACAACAAAGGTAGATTTTCTCTTCCTTCTGTACAAGATTTTTGGTGATGGTGGTGTAGAGGTAGTGGTTGTGTTAACATCTGTTGGCACTTTTGTAGGACCAGCAGATGTTTGGGATTTAGGTGGTGAAGTGGTTGTAGGTTCAGTGATTGGTTTGGTGGCTGTGGTGATAGGTTCAGATGTTGGTTTGGAGGTAGTGGTGATAGGTTCAGATGTTGTGGTGGTATCAGTGGTTTCAGTGGCAGCAGTGGTTTTGATATCAGTGGTTTTAGCAGCAAGTTTAGATGGTGGTTTTCTGACATGTTTGGCAGGCATTTTCTTCCTTTTAGAGGAACCCACATCTTCAACTTCCTGCTGTTGTTCCCTTTTCTTTTGTACCAAAGCCTCTGCCTTGACTTCCAAAGTGTCAGCCCTCTTTTGCTTTTCTTCAGCAGCTTTTTCAGCTTCTTCATTAGCAGAGGTGTCCACTTCTTTAGCTTTGCTTGTTTGAACAATGGATTGTTGTTGTTGTGGTGCTGTTTGGGTAGACCCTGGTTTGTTGGCAGACTTTGATTGACCTTTTTAGGAAGGTGGACAACCAAAGGGATCTAGTTTTGGCAATCTATCTCTGTCACTCTTCCCCCTTTTTGGCATCATCAGCTGTGAAGTCATCATCATCTTCATCTCTGAGAATTGTGGTAGGGACAGAGCCAGTGGTCTTCAGCAGATGGTCTTTAATGGCTTGAATGTCAGCATGGGTATCTTTGTACCTAGCATCTACCATATTAATGATTTCAGCCATGTAGGTTTCATGAGTCTGATCTGCTAGTATTCTGTGAGCTATGATGATGGGAGAAACAGATTTCCATAGCTCACTAACAATATCAGCTGTGGATGGTTGACTCTTGGTGAGAGTAGCCAATGATCCCAATATTGTCTTGATATCTGATTTGATATCAACAACAGAGGTTTCAATGGACTGTACTCTAGCTGTCAATTCTTGGTATTTTAACCCATCACCTAAGTTAATAGGATCATCTGAATTCCTACCAGTGGTAGTTGTAACTGGTTTAGTCCTAGGAGATGAGTCCAAAGGATGAGAACCAGATGCCCCTTTTTCTTGGTTCTGGGGACTTCCAACTGATTTTGGAGATACTATAGTGGCCTCATCAGTTGTTGCCTTCAAGGAAGTCTTAGCTATGTAACCACTGTCCTGTTGTGAGACAATGGTCTCTACATCAGTAGTGGCTGCTTCACTTGAAAACTTACCTAGAGTTTCATTGAACTCTAGGGGTGTAGCCTCCTCTTCTGTTTGTGGGATGGCTGATTGATTTTCTTCAGTCCCAGTCACTTGTGGAGGTATACTCTCATTGATGGGTGAAGGAGAGGAACTGGGATTTTCTTGAGTTTTATTAATAGCCTCAAACAAAGGTTGCATGGTTTGAGGAATATGTTTTGGTGAAGGTGGAGGAGTAAAAAGAGAATTAGCCCTGGGAGGGGGCTTGTGAACATATGGTCAAGTGACTCAAATGTATCATGATGTGTTTCCCCTTGGCTTACAACATGATCCTTTTGTGAGGATGCATGAGGAGTTTGGTCAGGTTGAGATATATCCAACTGTTGTGAGGAAGTAACAACAGTGGTTTCTTGTTGCTTTTGTGTTGCAACAGGGTTTTCTTCTGGTATCTCATCTTCCAGAAGTCCCCTTTTTTGGTTTAGTGGTGGTTTTTGTGGATGGACGTTTTCTTTTGGAGATGGCTGGTGTGGGTTTCACAGCACTGGATGTAGTGCCATGATCACCAGGAGCAGTGGGCTCAACAACAGAGGTTTGGACAACAGTTGTTGTCTTAGTCCTCTTTGTTTGTGTTTTGAAAACTTTTGACACTTTTAATACTTTTTCTTGGGTGGTTGAACCCAGCATTCTTGTGAAAGTTTCATCAGTTAGACTCTTCATTTGAATAGACTCACCCTTTTTGAAATCTTTTTCAGGTAAAACCTTTTGAAGGATTACACTTAAAATTCTTGGGTAAATCAAAAAAGCATTATTAGACCTAGACTTTATGGCTTTCACATTTGATACTAAGTCCATAAACAGTCCCTGGGATAGATTGAAGTTAGAATCTGACAACATAGCATAGCCTAAGTACTGAATCCTCAATGGGATTTCATTAAAGGAAGTGGACTTAGCAGAGACACAGAGAAGGAGGGTATGAAAGAAAAATTTCATGACTGGTGGGAAAAACTTTTTGAAAAGTGTTGACTCAGTCATCTGTGCATCATAACCTCTTTCCTGAAACTCTGTGTGAAGCTCTGCCTTAGGGAAAGAGTCTTTACCTGACAGGTCATTGAGTGAGAAGGTTGTGGATATTAGTTCAGGGGTAATGACGATACTTGTCTCTCCAATTTTTCAGATAATGGATGTAGGCTTTTTGTCTTAAAGAAGAAACTCAGCATTCAATCAAAATTCTTGGAGGGTATCAAGATAGATAGGGGCATCAGCGGTTAGGATTGTCAGGTATTTGGATTGTAAGATGATGTCGATGGTTGAATGGAATGGAGTGTTTTCATCTGTTTTTACCAGATATGGGAGATAATTGTGGGTGACTTTTGCTTGAAGATCCATTGTAATGGATTCCGAGTGGGAGAGTAAGTGGAATTGAAGTAAGGGTTTGAGGAAGAAGAAGGCGGTTTCAGTATTTTGAATACAATGAGACAGTGTAACGACTGTTGTGGTAAAACAGATTTTTATAGGCTCTGGTGAAACCGCTGATGTGGCCAAAACTCTGCTTTTAGAGCAGATGTGGCAAACATCTGATGGCTAAACATCTGGTGGTATACAGCTGTTGCCAAAGATCTGATGCAAACAGCTGTTGTCTTACCAAAGTGTTGATGCTAACAGTTCTTGATATATATATTTTTTAAATATAGATAGATATATGTGTATATATATATATATATACAGATAATGAAACAATTGTTTTGTCTGATCAGAGGTTTGAAATAGATTTTTTAACCAAGTAGTTGTTGTTTTATCTGATCAGATGTTTGAAACAGATTTTTCAACTTAACAGTGGATAGAATGGATGAAACAGTGGTTGTTTTATCCTTAACAAATTTTTCAACCAAAAAACTATTTTTAAGGATGGATTTTGATTTTCTGAAACATTTTAATGTTTTTATTTAAAACATTTGTGTTGTTTAATCCATGTTTAGCATACCAATTCTAGAAATCAGATTTGTAAAGGTAGATGTGTCTAAAGCTTTTGTCAACACATCTGCCAACTGATCCTCTGTTGGAACATGGTGCAGAGAAATCAAACCTTTTTTCATAGCTATCTCTGACAAAATGATGTCTGATGTCTATGTGCTTTGTGGTTGAGTGAGAAACTGGATTCTTGATGATATTTTCAGCAGCTTGAGTGTCCAACATGAGTGGAGTCTTTAGTACAGTTATCCCAAATTCCAGCAATTGATTTTGAAGCCACATGAGTTGGGCTGTACAGCTTGCAGCAACAATGTATTCAGCCTCAACTGTTGAAGTTGAAACAGCTGCTTGCTTTTTGCTTTGCCAAGAGACTAAGGCAATCCCTAGAAACTGGCACCATCCTGATGTAGACTTCCTTGTGGTGTGGCAGCCAACAAAATCACTATCTGAATAACCTGAAAGCTCAATGTTTCCATTAGCGGGATACCAGATACCAAGTGTGGGAGCACCTTTTAGGTATCTGAATATCCTTTTCACAGCAATAAGGTTTGACTTTCTGGGTGAAGCCTGGGATCTTGCACAAACACAAGTGGCAAACATAATGTCTGGCCTAGATGAAGTTAAGTACAATAAAGACCCAATCATGCATCTGTAATGTGTTTGGTCAACCAGTTCATCCTTGTCATCAATAGTGAGTAGCTTGACTGTACTCATGGGTGTACTACATGGCTTACAGTCATTCATCTCAAATCTAGTTAACAAATTTTTCACATATTTATTTAGATGAATGAATGTGCCATTTTGCAGCTGCTTCACTTGGAGACCAAGGAAACACTGAAGTTCACCCATAGCACTCATTTCAAACTCTGCTGTCATGAGTTCCCTAAACTCTTCACACATTTTGTTACATGTGGATCCAAAAATGATGTCATCCACATATATATGAACAATCATTAAATCTTTCCCTCTCCATTTCAAAAATAAGGTTTTATCAATTTTACCTCTTGTGAAACCAATGGATAAGAGAAAGGTGGAAAGAGTTTCATACCAGGCCCTAGGTGGAAAGAGTTTAGTGTTGAGAATCAGAAGAAAGAATCTGTCACAGGGCCCGTAACAGAATCTGAAGATGACACATAACCTAAGACTGAAGATGGTGAGAATGAAGAGTCAGTGGGAGTTTCTGACAGTGGGAGTTCAGAGTCTGAAGACGAACAGTCTCCACAGCAGCCTGACTAGTCTGATACTTCGGTCAGGAGATCCACCAGAGTTTCTAAAGCGCCGGACAGGTACAGTCCCAGTCGTACCGGCCCCTCAGTTAATTATATTCTCTTGACAGAAAATGGTGAACCAGAGAGCTACTCTGAAGCAGTCAAGATGAAGGACTCATTCCAGTGGGAGCGAGCAATGAAAGAAGAAATGAGTTCACTAGACAAGAACATGACTTGGGTTCTTGTAAAGCTTCCGCAAGACAAGAAAGCTCTTCAGAATAAATGGGTTTTCAGGGTCAAAGATGAACATGATGGTTCTAAACGGTATAAAGCCCGTTTAGTGGTCAAGGGATTTCAGCAGAAGAAGGGAGTTGATTATGATGAGATCTTTTCTCCAGTGGTGAAGATGACCACCATCAGGTTAGTTCTGAGTATTGTAGCAGCAGAGAATTTGCATCTAGAGCAGCTAGATGTGAAAACAGCATTTCTACGTGGTGACCTTGATGAAGACATTTACATGGCACAACCTGAGGGATTCCAGGTTATTGGAAAAGAGAATTGGGTGTGCAAGTTGAAGAAGAGTTTGTATGGTCTGAAACAAGCGCCAAGGCAGTGGTACTTGAAGTTTGATAATTTCATGGTGAAGACCGGTTACAAGAGATGTGAAGCCGATCACTGTTGTTATCTAAAGAAGTTCAAGAGTTCTTATATCATTCTACTTCTGTATGTAGATGATATGTTGATTGCAGGATCAGATATGAATGAGATAAGCAAGTTAAAGAAGCAAATGTCCAAAGAATTCGAGATGAAGGATTTGGGTGCAGCCAAACAGATACTTGGGATGAGTATCACCAGGAGCAAGAAAGATGGATCTTTAACACTGTCCCAGGAGAAGTACATCGGGAAAGTGTTAGAGAAATTCAATATTAACAGTGAGAAGACCAAGCCTAGAAACACGCCCTTGGGGAGTCACCTCAAGCTTACCAAAGATCAGTGTCCCAGAACTGAAGAAGAAAAAGATGATATGGCTAGAGTTCCGTATGCATCTGCAGTAGGTAGTCTAATGTACGCTATGGTGTGTACAAGACCTGACATAGCACACGCAGTCGGAGTTGTCAGTCGGTTTATGTCAAATCTAGAAAGAGAACATTAGGAAGTAGTTAAATGGATGCTTCGTTATTTGAAGGGAACGTCAAAGATGGGGTTATGTTTCAAAGGGAAGGATTCAGTTCTCAGAGGTTATACAGATGCTGACCTGGGTGGCTGCAAAGATACATTTAAAAGCACCACAGGTTTCGTTTTCACAGTGGGAGGAACTGCAGTCAGTTGGATGTCCAGACTTCAGAAAAGCGTGGCTTTGTCCACAACAGAGGCAGAATACATGGCTATAGCTGAGGCCAGTAAGGAGCTAGTATGGTTGAAAGCTTTTCTAGAAGAGTTAGGGAAGAAGCAGACTGAGCACTTGTTGCATTGTGATAATGAAAGTGCAGTAAAACTTGCTAAGAATCCTGTATATCATAAGAAAACGAAGCACATCGGGATAAGGTATCACTTCGTGAGAGGATTGGTTGCTGATGGCACAATCAACTTGAAGAATATCTCAGGTGCTAAGAATCCAACAGACATGTTCACTAAATGTGTGGCGTTGGATAAGCTGAAGCTATGCAGAGCTTCAGCTGGTCTCCAGGAATAATGTTGAGGAGATCGGGGTAACTGGAGGTGCATTGAAGATCAAGGGGAGATCTTATCTACAGAAGTACAGAAGAGATGGTGCAGTTCGTGGTCCGAAGACACCAAGTGGGAGATTGTTGGAGATGTTGCCTTCAGCCCACTTATAGGCCTAGTCGTTTGAAGCCCAATATGATTAACTTGTTGAGCAAGATTAGCATAGGGTTTTAACCCTAAATTAGGCCTATAAATACTCTCTTGTATTTGTAATATTTGTATCACTCAATAATAAGAACAATAGTGGATCTGAGGAACAGTGGTTTGGACAAACTAGACAGGAACAGTTTTTGAGGACTCTGCAAAATGAGCAGTGTTTTGCACATTTGGTCCAGGGGCATTATAGGAATTTTGATAAGTGTTGGTCTGTGGTCTTTGATTTGGATAGGTAATCATAGGTGTACCATGTTGACTCCTACATTCCCTAGCAAAATGACCTAGTCTATGACATTTATAACACTTTATCTTTGATTTATCCAACCCCACCTTTGACCTGCCAGTTAACCCTGGAAATCTTCTCCTAGTTTTCTTGTAAAAATTGTTAGTTCTTACACTGAGAAGGGCCAATTGGTGCATAATGTCCATTTCTTCCAAATCATCAGGGTCAAAGTATTTTAGGTCATCAGACTCAAAGGATATGTTATTAGATGCCTGGATATCACCACCAGTTGCTGTAAAAGCATAGTTTGGTGAATAAGAATCAGAGTTAAAACCTGAGTTAAAACCTGAAGTTATGTCAATGAAATGATCATAACTCTGATCCTTACTATTACCAGGCACCTCATCATGACCCAGAAGTGCTGTATTACCAAATACATAGTCATCAGACACTTTTCCAGAGTCCTGGAGCATCTTTTTCTGGTTAAGCTCTCTCTCATAAGTCAAGAGCTTACCATGAAGCTGGGTCAGTGATAGGTCCTTGAATCCAATTGAGTTTCTCATAACTATAACAATAGTGTCCCATTTATCTGGTAATGATCTTAAAAACCTATGGTTCAAAGTTGAATGAGGGTAAGTTAGACCAACAAGTTTTAGTTCACTAATGAGACAGTTAAACCTCTCAAATTGTTGAGTTAATGACTCTCCCTTAACGTGACTGAATGTTTCATATTGTTGGTTAAGTATTTCACGGTTGTTTTCAAAAACCTCTTCAGTCCCACCAAATTGTTCTTTCAGTGCATCCCACAACTCCTTTGCACTGTTACAGTGTAACAGTCCAACATATATATCATTGGGTAGAGCCATGGCCACAATTCTGAAAGCCTTAGCATCTAACTCAATTTTCTGAAAATCGTGGTCGGAGTAGTTTTCAAGTTTCTTAGGCTCCTGAACCTTGGGATCTTCGGTACTCGGCACCATCGGAACATGTGGTCCGAAGATAACCGACTTCCAACACCCAGTGTTCTGTTGAGCTAGAACATGAGTCATCCGACGTTGCCAGATATTGTATTCAGATCTGACAAGCATCGGTGGCTTGTTGTTCGTGCCAGTGTTGTGTGGATCGTGATTGATTGAAGCCATTCTCTGATTTTTTGAAAACAAAGTCTGTTTACAAACGGTTGAATCGAAAATAAACTATTACTCTGTTTTCAAGCCGACAAACAAACGATATCAATAATTTTGAGCTGATCTGTTTATATTAAATTGATTGATTAGATCGAATTTAAATGACCAAGCTCTGATACCAATTGTTAGGATCTGAGTTTGATTGTTTTGATTTGTTTAAGTAAAATGAGAAATGAATGAAGTGAATATATATGGAAAGTGCAGCGGAATAATAAACTATAATCAAAACAAAAGGAATAAATGTTTTCTTAATCGAATGCTTTCATTATATTGAAAGATTACAATCAATTACAAGTACTCCCCCTCAGCCTGATCACTCTGTGATTGTTTGTCTGAGAGAATGTTGTGAGTGACCAATAGAACAGTACAAGCACTGTTCTATTTATAGACAAATCTAAACCACTGATGATCAAAGCTGACGTCACCTAAGACAGTGACCGCTAACAGAATAACAACATAAAACATCTGCCCTATACAAACTACTGTTACATTACAAAACACTGTAAGGTAAACAACTGTTGAGGAAAACTCTGATGGTCTTGTGTCATCTGTTGGAGCCTAAGTGCTGTTGGCTCCAACAGACCTTTAGTCTTCAGTACTTGATCAGCAGTTGGTCTCTATCAGACCTTTAGTCAGCAGTTGTTCTCTATCAGTTGTTATCCAGCAGTTGTTTTTCACAGCAGTTGTTTGGGTAGAACAGTTGTTAGGGTCAACAGTGTTTTGGGAGGAGTATGTTGTAAATGTTGTTTATTTATATGGATCAACTGTTAGTATATTTTGGCTTTTCAATCATCTGTTCTTCTTCAGGTCAGCAGACCCAACAACAAGCCACCAAAGAAGAGAAACCGATCTTTCTCAAGTGAAGACTGAAGAACCAATCGAAGAAAATCAAGTTTAAGGGGGGAGATTGTTAGACATAGAAATATAAACTTGATTTTATTCTTATGTTAATTATTATATCCTAAGTTAGAGGGGTAGTTAAAGCCGGTTATGTAACACACCGGTTAGTAAATTAAGATAGCCTAAGTATGATAAATATTCGAAGGGACATGTCTGTTTGATCCCACCGATTGTAATAGTATAAATAGGTCCGAAAACTTCATTTGTATATATGTGAAAGTTTATGTTGTTTCCTATAACTAACTTTCAAAACTTCCCTCTCACTTTTCCCTCCAAATAAACCGCTCGCAAACAATCAAAGCATACCCGAAACCTGTGCAGAATTTCAACATCATGCTTCGTCATTACGTACGTTATTAATGCTTGGGGTTTATATATATGTTAACTTGTTTGCTTATAATAGTCACAAAACTAATTATTTCGATAGGTAGTCCACATTTTTGTTTTGTGGAGTTGAATGGCTTTGGCTTAAATAAGCAAACGTCTTTGGTCAAGTTGAGGAGGGCAAAATTGGATTCGCCTGTTTTTAGAAGAGTTTAGTCATAGCGGTCTAATGGTTAGTCTAACAAATTTATCTTTCTTGATATTCTCATATTAATTTTTGGGTTATCATGTCTATTTTAGTAATTTTCCCTATCAATATTGACAACATTGACTCTTGTTTACCTCATTGACCAATATGTCCCTAAGCAGTTCTGACTCAAAGGGCTGGGTGACATCCCCGGGTCTGGTCTCCAAGGGGACCGGAAACTTTTGTGTATACACACATCCGTCTACTATACATAAAAAACATGTTAGTGGCATCGGAAAATATACATCTGAAGATAATGTAGAGGTCTAAAGTTTATGGTTTGGCATTAGCATCAATATCTGTTTTTTTTTTACTCCCCCTTAACCAAAACTTTGGGTCCAACTTTTTATGTTGGCCGAGTCTCCAAAGTTTTTGACGATTCTTAGGGACGACCCTGCCTAAGTGATCATCACTGAGTGTCACTAACACCATCTGACTGTCATTTGTTTTGATCAATGCATGGCAATTAAACAAATTAGTTTATCCTTTTCTTATGGGATTTTATAATCAACTACGGATTATCTAACGACATTTAAAATATTCTTTCATCTTTTTTGCCTTTTCGGATTTCTTAGGATTCTTAGTGTGCCATTGAGTTTTGTCAATTAAAATCAGTTTTCTAGCAGTAATAAACACAAATATGCGTTAATAGGATCTTAGTTTTGACCTATTAAGTTAAAGCTAGATACATGGTACCTTAACGTTTTTGTTCTGTTGGTGTAAATGTTAAAAAAATGTTATTGGTTTTGGATGAATGTTCAGGATAATGTATTTGTGATAATTGTTACTTCCGTTTAATACAGAACACTGGCAGACAAAGCAGATGGTGCTTTCTATAAACTTAGCAACACCAGGGAACAAATTTAAGCCAATGTCTTTGTTGGTATCACATCAAGAACTTTAACAATTCACTATTTGCATGAGACATTGGTTTGCACATGGTTATTAACAAGTATCATACCACGAAGTTGGTGTAGTGGGGATTACAGTACTTTATCTATGAATCAGTATGAGACAGTTTAAACAGTCATAGTGGACATTAAGCCTATTGTATGTGTGAATAAATCCATGAATGCAAACACATATGTCATTTATTTAGTATTATACATTGTTTTAATTTTCAATAGATTTTATTATTATAAGATGCTAAAGCCTCACATATATGCATGTGTAGCTACAATATTATTGTTTTGTTTGCTTGTTTTATACAAAATAATTATATAAATGGCTGGATTAATGTAGCTTAATATGAAATGGATACAAATAAAAGAGTGAGAGGTGAACAAGATTCCAAATACTTATCTAGGTTGGGGAGGTCTAGCATCTTATATATCTTCTTTCTTGCTATAAACTTAAGTTTAAAGGAAAGTAATCAGGATTTTGATGAAGGCATAGAAGATAGCCATCATTCATATGCTATGGCACTACAGGGACCTTTAGCGGCAACTAAAGTCGCCGCTAATAATCACCCTTTAGCGGCAACTGTCGCCGCTAATGGTCTCGTTGCCAAAAAACGTGGCTAATACCACGTGTCGCCGCTAATACCCAATATCCACATGGCATTAATTTTTGTTATTATTATTTTTGCCACGTGGCATGCACGTGACAAAATCCTGTGCATTATGGACTTAACCTTTAGAAGGTCTTTTTTTTTCTTCCTCGCTTTCCTATTCAGCTTTAAAACTACTAGTATGTATCAAACGGTTCAAATATTAACATTTAAACTACATATATATACCAAATGGATCAAATATCCTATTTACTAAACATATTTATACCAAATGTGTCAACTATCACCAAATAAACTACAAATATATACCAAATGGGTCAAATATTCTACTTACTAAACATATTTATACCAAAAGGGTCAAATATTAACATTTGAACTACAAAGACATACCGGTGTTGGTTGCGGTTGCGTTGGCTTAAAATGTGGAAGGCTTTCTCTCGGACAAGGCATAGGCCCAATCCCGCGAACATGTTCGCGACGTCTGCCCAACACTTCTTTAAATATACCAACCTTCAAACACCGCAAATAATATTAGTTTTAACCTACTTTAAACCCAACAAAAAATCGCAAAAAAATGTAAACTAAACACGCACATACACAAATATATACCAACCTTATCCAACCGTTGGGAGCTACTTCCACCTCCTCCTTCTTCTTCGGCTATCCGTTGAGCTTCAAACTCAAACCGTGCCTTTAACTTGTGCTGTATTTTACAAAAGTGATTTAATAGAATTACATATATATATAATATAGATTATAAATAAATGCTTACATAATTCTGTTCATTCTGGAGGGTATCAAATGTTCCCTGCCTTTCTGTATGTCCAGAACGGTATGCTTCATACCATTTGATGTTCTGTTTAACATTAAAAGTTAGATAAACATTATCGTCTATGTATATGTGTGCGTATACACCTTTTTTGTGACAGTGAGTGGCAAAAGAGCTCGTTCCACATCGGTATGTGGACGTTTGTTTTTGGCGGACGGCTTTGTTAGTTGCAAACTTCTTCCTATGTTCCTCACTGCAGAAGTGATCAACAGCCCGAAGCCAGTTTTCAGGTTACATACCCTCGGGAGGACGTTGCCTTGGTCCTCCACGTCATCATAATCTCTCGAAACATCCAATAAATATTCCTTTACGAGATGTTTGCGGTCTTTGTACTACTTTGTGAGAGTTGCCACAATGCCTCGTTTTTTTAGGGGCAACGAAATCTTCGTCAACATCTTTGAAATTCATATTGAACTCAGTCTAATAATTAAATAGAACAAGCTAGTTAGGTATAAAAAAAGTCAACAAATAACATATAGAATATATATTTACAAATCACTGACCAGCATAAACTCAAATAACTTGTTTTTATCAAGCTCAGAAACATTCCTCCAACCTTCCACATCTAATGGAACTTCACGCCAGATATACATAGCCGCTTCCCGGGTGAACAAGCTACCAAGCTTGCCTACAGGCATGAAGGTTGCGTCTTCATCAAATTTAATGTCTGTCGGGCAACCTGTTTCTCTAAAATGCTTTCTTAAGGCAAGGTTTATTTGCCTTGCCCGGTGTTCTCCCGCGGGGGGCTGATATTAGAGTTAAGAATTATTAGTCACATTATTAGAATTGAAAAAGAAGTAAAAATAGTAAACATTAAGGAACTGTAAGACTTACCACTGTCTGCCTGATGCCTGTGCCACCAATCATCACCACCGCTGTGACATCCGTCACCCTCGTCTTACATTCAATTGTCAATAATAGTCCTTCAAATATTTCCATTATAGTCCTTGTGAGTTCGTCGTTTTCAAATTTAATTTTAGAGTGAACTAAAAATTTGTCGTTTATATTTATGGACCGGGTATGAGATTTAATCAAACGCGTATGTTGAAACGTCATTCGGAATGGATTTTATAAAAAAAATTCCAAGTTTTATAAAGTTTAAAAAAAAAACATTTTAAGTAAGTTGGTTAACTTAGTTAGTTTTTAAAAAGAGAAAAATTAACTAAAAACATTAACATCTAACTTAGTTATGTGATGAGGGACTATTTTTGCCAAAAATGAAGTTATTTTAAATCTGCCCCTTTCCCTCTCCCATTTATTTTCCGGTCAGAATTCCGGCGACCGGAGTTTATTCCGGCAAACATACAAACACTATTTTAAAAGGGTTTTAACTCGTTTTTATTGTCTCAAAACGTTTCTTCTCCATTAATCAACGTATTCCAAACATTTTATCGAGTTATAACGCGTCTTAAATCGGTTTTTAATTCGGTCTATTCATAACCGATCGGAAGTTATAAACCCAAACAAAACGCATGTTCAAATCTCCTAACCTATAAATTATTCTAACACTTTGTTTCTGCATTCTAACACAATCAAAACCCACCTAAATATTGGTCTGATCGCATCTCTACAGCCTCTAATCGGCACTTACATCTCGAACGGTTGCAGCCCCATTTTTTTGATGTTTATACGCATTGTGAGTCTAAATTTCTCATGCCATTTCATTCAACATCCGGGTCTGAGTAAAAGCCCCATATTCATAGGCGTTATCTTGTTGTGTTCGGGTCAATTGAAATCAAGGTTAGGGTTAGGGTTCATAGGTATGATTTAGGGAAGAAGGTGACCTTTAATAATAAGTTAAATATATTTATGTTTGAGTAAAATCAATAACTTGGTGGCTTGGTCTAGTGGTTGGGTGTGAAACATACACAGAAAAGGTCAGGGGTTCGAACCCCATGACCAGCACTATTTTCTTTTGACTTTAGGTTGTTTCATTTTTGTTATTATCTTAATTATAAAATAACCATTTATAATCCATATAAATCCATAATATTCATAATAAATTCATTTTTGCTCCAAAAATTATGAAAATTTAGGAGTAGCTCCTTGACACCTCATAGAAAATTACCACACTTTTATTTTCTGGAAAATATCTTATTTATATATTTTTATTGAATTAAATTGTTTAAACCATATTTAATTGATTAAAAATTCATTTTTAATGATTTTAATCTCAAACTTTTTGAGTAATTATTTCTCATCTTCATTAACTGAAATAAAAATTATTGGTTTAGAAAACATTTATTTTCATTGATTTTCCTATTTTAATCATTTAAACATGATTTAATCTCTTTGAATCAGTTTTAAATATAAATAAGTTTATAAAAATTATGGGAAAATTATTTTCATTACTTTACATCAGAAAGTATCAATTTTCAATAAAAATAGCATTTTTGGATCATGTAGTCTTATTTATGTTTAATTAGACATAATTATTTATTTATTTATTTATACTATTAAATATATATTTTATAAATACTTTTCTTATAAAATAGAAATATTCTTACGTTTGAAAGTCTTTATTATCATTTGTTGGATCTTTTTATAACTCCTAATTATTATTTATACATTTATGATTATTGTATTTATTTTAATTTAGTTAAAGTAATTAACTAAATTATTTTGCTTTAATTATTCCAAAACATATTTTTATCTAAATATTCAATTGGTAATAATTATATTACCTAAAACACATTACACACTTTGATATATTATTTTGACATAAAAACTTTCTCATTACTTTGTTTTATCCTAAAAACTCTAATTCCCCAAATCGACTTAGCAAACCCTAATGCCTTAGACCCTAGATACTTTAGACTCTTAGACTTTTCCTTATTAGTATTCTTACACATTATAGGTTGAATTCCTCGGAATTCCCATTACTTAGCTCACGACCGCTTAAGTGGATTTTGATCGCTTTCGCAAACTGTGAGTATATCTTTCACCTTTTTACTGTTTTACTATTCTGGGGTGACTCATGTACTTACTATCAAGTTTCTATTTCTTTTACTAAATGCAATTCTCATGTGTGTTTGCTTTATGTTAATTGGTGTGTCTATGACTTGTCAAAATCATTAACCGTTCTGCGGCCTAGCATTTCAATGAATAGTACTATGGTATACCCCCTTGAGACTCTGTTGAGAGAATCTTGGTCATTGTCTTGTTAATTCATTATTCATTTGGTTAGTCATGTGCTAGTCATTATTCATAGGCTTGGTTTTGAACGGATATTACTTATTACATAATTGCAAATGGTACCGTACATGAATTGCTAAACACTTTTTCTACTATATTTATTCAAACAGGGTATGCTCACCAATACATTTTTGTATTGACATATACTATTTTCGTACATGTTTCAGGTTATTTAGGAGATGACTTTTAAGCTTTTGGAATTTTTACTTAGATTTTGGATTCATTGTATTGCAGTTTTAGTTGTCACTTTAGAATCATTGTATCTTGTATTTTTCTTTCAATGTAATAAACTACTTAATCAATATATCAAAATTTACACTTTTAGTCCATGAGCTATTGAACAATCGTCACTACGTGACACCTCGATGTTTCGGCCATCGGTTGGGGTGTTACAACCGCCATCGGATGGTGGCGGCGCCCCTTCGCCGTCTCCGCCGTGTCCAAGGCCCATAATATCGGCCATCAAGTAGACAAGCACCACCCAAAATGATATCATGATGTCTTGCAATTAGAAATAAAAATTATTAGTCACATTATTATATGTAATAAATGAAGTAAAAATAGTAAGTACTGATTTATTATAATAAATGAAATCATCAGCAATTACTGTTTTTAATCAGACACCATGTCGTCATAATCGAGATCGTACTCGTCATAATATGTCCCAGCATCAGCAGCTTCACTGTTGTCATTACTCGGGGAATCAACGTCCATTACATTCTCACCCTCAGTAGCATGAGAAGATATGTTTTGAAATTATTGGTGGAAGTCAATAATTAGGCCAATATTAGATGAAGAGTTATTGTGATTGACGTCAAGATCTTCGCCTAACTCAGTCTCAACATTTTGAGCATTCTCTCGAGTTGTGGTGGTCGAACCCAAATTCGCCGGTGATTAACATTTTCGACGACCCACCTATGTTTATTATTTTGGTTTCCTAGAGATGGTTCTTGGATGTAGAAAACTTGTTTGGCTTGCCGGGCAGATATGAGTTGATCTTCTTTGTCACATTCGTGTTCTGTGCTGATACTGGTGATATTATTTTCATATGTAACACCCACTCGAGTATCGTACCACTTGCACCAAAATAGGACAGTTTTATACCTATGAGGATAACTGATCACAATAATCTCTTCTAATACGCCATAATATTTCTCACCGTTTTCTCCCTCCGCCATAACCCCTGAGTTTTGCGTTTCACGTTTTGCATCACGTGAAGCCACCATAAACCTAACACCGTTGACTTGCAACCGGTGTAAGTGTTGGCCATTAATTACGCACCCAATGAAAGATCATATAACTCTGGGTGGAACTTTCTATCTTCATCTTATAGACCTAACAAATTTAAAATAATATTGTTTGTTTTATATGCATGACCTAACAAATATATAGTAACGAGTTTTATATATGTATTACCTTGTGTTGAAACCAATTCGGAAATTTAGTTTTAATATCATCTTGGGGATGTGTAGATTTGAATTCACTACATTGAAGAAAAATATATAAAAGCAAGAAAAATTAGTCTTAATTATATATTTGGGATGCCCGGTAAATATATAATGGATAGGAGCACTTACTTCATATAGCCCCAGACTTCTTTGAAATTATCAAGGACAAACCATTCTATCTTGAGTTTGTCGTCAACTGAAAGTAGCTTGTCATTCGTTGCAGTGGTCGGGTTGCATTGGGACTCAAACACCAATAACTTTCTTTTTTCTACAACGACATCCTCATTTCTCTCAAGCTAATTGAACTTAGTCTTAACATTTTGCAGGTACTACATTGAGCAGAATGTTAGAGCTTCTTTAGCTACATAACCTTCAGCTATACAACCTTATGGCCTTGTCGGATTTTTATCATAGTTTTTCAGTTTTTCATATACCTTTCAAAGGGATACATCCATCTCATATAGATTGGACCACCAAGAATCGCTTCATCGGGTAAATGCATAACTAAATGAAACATTATGTCAAAACATGCCAGAGAATAGATCAACTCTAACTTGCACAAGATCATAAGAATGGCATCCCTCGCGTTCTTCATGTCTTGCACTACTAGTGTTCTGGAGCAGAGCTGTTTAAAGAACGCACAAAGGTCTACCATTGGTGTATAAACATCTTTGCCCAAAAATGTTCTAACCCCAATTGGTATCAATTTTTGCATGAGAATATGATAGTCATGTGATTTCAAAACAGTAATGTTAGTATTGTTATTTGTCACCCTCTTACTAATATTATATCTGAACCCATATGGTAGTTTAACATTTTTTTATAAACTGACAGAAACTCTCTCGGTCACGGAGGGTGAATGAGTATTTTGGGTGTGGGCAAGTCTACTTGGTTCCTTTTTTTTTCAACCATTGCATCTTTCAAATTTTTAGCTTCTCTAAGTCTTTTCTTGCATTTGAGTTTTCTTTCGTCTTCTCATTCATCAAAAGAGTACCAAGCATGCTGTCGCACACATTTTTCTCGATATCCATCACATCTATGTTGTGCTTCAACTACAGAGAACACCAATACTCTAATTCAAAAAAATATGCTTCTTTTGGACCAATTCAACTCGAAGTCTTCCCGATTAGGGTTAGCACCTCCAAAGTTTGGATGCTTGCCTGGTAGGCGACTGGGTAGAAGAGCATGTTGAGCGTCTATGTCAGCGGGACTAAACTGTCTTGGGGGGGGGGGCTCTTGTCTCGAGTTCCTCGTTAAACTTAGAACTTTTTCTCTAATGATGGTTGGCATCTAAGAACGCCGATGACCGACATACCCACATTTATTTATTACACGTACTAAAGGGGTGTCGTCGTTGCAAGTTGGGCATGCTTTGTATCCCTGCCCGCTCCAACCTGATAGACTGCTACGAGCTGGAAAGTCATTTATAGTCAATAACAACGCCGCCTTCATTGTGAAGTGCGTTTTTTCGCAGCATCTTTAGCACGTACGCCTGTCTGCCATAAATTCTTAAGATCATCTACCAACGGCCTAAGGAAAACGTCTATATCATTCCTATTCCTAGGGGAGTTAGGGTCAGGAATCAACAAGGTCAACATAGATGTGGACTCTTTCATGCATAGCCATAGAGACAGATTGTATGTGGTGAGTATAACCGGCCAAGTGCTATAAGTCGTGCTTTTGTTACCAAAAGGATTAAAACCGTCAGCTGCAAGCCCTAGGCGAACATTTCGGGGTTCCCTCGAGAAGTTAGGGTACCTTAGATCAAAGTCCTTCCATGAAGACCCATCAACTGGATGACACACAATACCATCTTCTGATCGTCTGGTACTGTGCCATATCATATCTTTGGTTGTGTGCCTTAAGCCATACAAGTGTCGTAGTCTGGGGGTCGAATGAAAGTATCGTAACACCTTGTGAGGTACCTTCTTGCCATTTGTGTCTTTATTTACCCACCGACTCTCATTACAATCAGGACAATTCTACTATGACTGATGTTCTTTCCAGAAGAGAGCATAGTCCCATTTACACACGTCTATCATCTCATATCCCAAACCAGTCTTCTTTAATATCTTTTTGGATTTGTAATGCGAGGGGGTGGGGGGGGGGACCTTGTTACCTATTGGAAGTACAGATTGGAAAAACCCGAGAAGCTCATCAAATAAATTATTAGTCCATTTGTTCCTTACCTTCATATTCATAAGCTTCAATATAAAGTCAAGGGAGGAATAATCAGTACAACCAGGATATAATTCTTATTCGACTTCATCTATCTGGGCTTCAAAGTCATTATGAACATCACTATTCTCTGTATCCGAGTCCCCTTCGTTAAGGTTTGTATCCTCTTCCATACGCTTCCCTATAAGGTCTTCGATAACGCTATTCATATCGCTTCTACCCGTAACCTCATCTACAACTACAGGAGATGGCCTAATTGGATTTTCACCGTGATAGATCAACATCGTGTAATCCTTATCGAAATCATTTATACGAATATGAAATGTCATTGTTCTGAAATCTACGAACTTAGAATTATTACATTTCTACACGGACATCTAATCGTTCCAAATGAGTTGACGAATTGTTTGGCATACTCAATGAAATTGTCAATTCCTTTTACGTACTCAATGTCCAAACGGTTCTGTAGTTTAATCCAGATTTTATCGATCGACATGATAATGTGACTGAAACATAATTTGGGTTTAAGGCACAATAATTTAAATGAAACATATTATTGACATCTAAAGGGTAGGCTGCAAAACCTACTTTTTGAATACCTTACCTCATATATGAATGTGTATTACATGATTATTTGTTTAAGAAAAATTCGACCACATTTCCCCTTAGCCCCCAAGTATATAATATAAATATATACACAAGGAGCAAAGAGGAAACGACAACCGAATCCTTCACAAACAAACAATCATGTCATACATATTCACATCCTAAATGAGATAAAGTATTCAAAAAGTTGTCCCAAGACGGGGACTACCCAAAATTAATTACTAAATCAATTTCGGGCGGGTATTTCTAAGCTCACTATGTTTTAAATGAGGATTCATTTCGGGCATGTCTTTCTAGTCTCAATATGTATTAACATATAAATATAAACAAACATACACGCATACATACTTACGTACATACACATACATACTTACATACATACATACATACACACACATAGATACTTACAAACATACACACACATACATACTTACAAACATACACGTATACATACATACATACATACATACATACATACATACATACATACATACATACATACATACATACATACATACATACACACTCATACATACACACATACACACATACACTCATACACACATACATACATACACTCATACATACATACACATATAATATATTTTTTTAAATATTTATACATTATATATTTTTTGAAAAGTACACATTTACTTACATATATCTTTTTTTTAAATATATATACATAATATATTTTTTAAAATAATAATACACACTTTAATATAAATATACATACCTAAATATATACACATACATACCTATTTACACACATACAAACCTAAATACTAACAATATAAAGCATAAATATTAAAAAAAAGAATTAGCGGCGACTAACCGGGTTTTTTTTTGACAAATCTTCAGGCGTAGTTCAGTAGATCAGAGCTTCCCTACATTCGTATCATCATAAAAAAATTAACATAGTTTAAGAATTTTTTTTAACAAAAATAGAAAATAAAACATTACCGGTGGTTTTTTTTTTTTTTGCCAAGAACGAGAGGGAAAGAGAGGGAGAAGGAGGTTATGGTGGTTGTGGAGCTTGTGGTGGTTGTGCTTGTGGTGACGGAGCCGGTGGTGATGGGAGGTGGTTTCAGTGGGTGTGGGGGTTTATGGTGGTGGTGAAGTAGAGGAGAGGTGGGGTTTACGGTGGTGGAGAGAGAGAGAGTGTCACACCACGCCAATGGCGGAAACATGTGGCGCAACGCTCGAAAGCATATCAAAGTCAAGATTAACACAAACTATATTTAATTAGAAAAGATTAATTTAATTGGATGTCGAAAACGAGTATCTCGTTACCATGTTGCACAAAGCGTTACATAACACAATGAACATTAAGTTTCAATGTGGGGGTATTTCCGTTTATGTTCCAACCCATTGGTAACCATAGATGAAACCCCGACCAGTATCCGACATCCCGAATTCCACCGCACTAGCCCCATATCTATTCAGCACTTAGTTACCTGAAAGATATGTTTAAAAAGACGGCAATATATAAAATATTGGTGAGTTCACAGGTTTTAGTTTCATAACAACAACATTTTCACAACCATCGACTCGACTCACTATACCGTATAATTATTTTCCCATTCAAATAATTATACTAGGATCTTGTCGATCGATATTTAGTTTCATGACAACATTTTCACAACCATCGACTCGACTCACTTTACCATATAATTATTTTCCCATTAAATAATTATACTAGGATCTTGTCAATCGATATTTAGTTTCATGACAACATTTTCACAACCATCGACTCGACTCACTTTACCGTATAATTATTTTCCCATTCAAATAATTATACTAGGATCTTGTCGATCGATATTTAGTTTCATGACAACATTTTCACAACCATCGACTCGAATCACTTTACCGTATAATTATTTTCCCATTCAAATAATTATACTAGGATCTTGTCGATCGATATTTAGTTTCATGACAACATTTTCACAAGCAAAACGTTGCAATACCGGCATGTAACGGAAATATAATATAAGTAGTGTCATATATGTGGAGTAGCTAGCTCCTACATGACGATGGCGACTCCCTCCCGGGCCCATAACCAAACCAAGACTATACAACAGATTGCCCCGCGAGTTGCTTCTTGGACAACAACTCAGTTCAGAATACATGCACCTCTTGTCTTTGCCGGGTTGACGCTATCAACCAGAGGTGGGCCTTGTCAGGCACCGATAGTACTACCCAGATATCCCTTTGGTTTCATTCCCTGAATTAATGGTTACAGTAAACAGCGAGGTCTTACCCCAAGTGGTTTCCAGTTACCCAGGTACCCATCGTGCTAAATATTATATTCCACATGTTACAGCAATTTAACAAAACATATCTTTCCCCAAAAAACGTAAAAACAGTTTAAAATGGGGCCGTGAGACTCACCTGATGTACAGCGTACACTCAAATAGCAGAGAATAGCAAGTCCGTGGTCAAGCACCTACGAACGTCCTAGTGCATGTAAGCCACTAAGTCAATAGCGTGTGCTTTTCCGGCAAGTTGTACACCCAACTCCCAACACCACCATTTACATATAATTCCCCGTTTAATTAAACATATGTCCTAGGTCCGTTGGTGATGGATTACCCTTGTTACAAGTTATATATATTCGCGTTAATATTTCTTTAACTTGTATAATATTATCCTCGACTCGACTTCACTTAACGTATAATTATTTTCCCATTAAATAATTATACTTAAGATCGCATCGTTCGATATAATATTTTTAACGCTCGACACGACTCACTATACCGTATATTTATTTTCCCTTTCAAATAAATATACTAAGGTCTTGTTGTTCGATAGTATATTCCTAACGCCCGACTCGACTCACCATACCGTATATTTACTTTCCCATTAAGTAAATATACTAGGATCTCGTCGGTTCGGTATACACATATATATATGTATATTATTTACTCGTCTCGGTTTTCCTTCCCGTATATCTATCTTCCCACTAAGTAGATATACTAGAATTTCATCGAGCCGAACATATATATATATACATACATGTACTTTCATCGTTAAGTCCATACGTTCGTTTAACGTTTTTTAATCGTTAGATTATTTACGTTATATTTTCTCCCACGAATATTTTTCCAACACTTAGGAAAGTGTTATGTAAATTTTTCACCCAAGTTATATATATTTTAACTCCTTAAAATATATTTTTACTCATCTTGACGTAATGATATTTTTCTCGTTTGTCCGCTTTTACGTCTTAGTTCGTTAACATGTCCAAGTCCGATTTCTTAACTTATATGTGATTATATAGCTAATCTTTTCCAAGTCTTCCAATATGTGTTTTCTAGGAAAGTTATTCACCTATTTTAATTTCCTACACATATTACTTGGAAGTTTTAAAAATACATTTGTATTTTTAACACAATACTTGGTAACTTATGTATAAAAATGCTCCAACACTTTTATATTCCCATTTATATAAAAGTGTTCATTTTTATATAAGTTCTCCCAAGTTTTTAATTTGTCTAACATTTTTATAAAAACCATTTTTTTTATATATATATCTATATGTTAGAAAAGTCCATATTTTTATAAAACTCTATTTTATAAAAATACACTTTTATACGAAATACATGTGTATAATTACTAGTATTTACCAAATCTACCTTGGAAAATTACTATGTACATATTTGACACCAAACTTTCCATAGTTATATTTTTAGACCCAAGTTTCTAAAAATATCATTTTTAGTCCCTCAACTTTTAAAGTTACTAAAATAGCCCCTTTAACTTATAAAAGTTACACTTTTCCATTCAATCTTTCAAGATTAACAATTTTCTACTAAACTAGTGGACTTTATTTTTCCATCTTTCTCATGTTAGTTTATTTTTAAGTTCTAACACTTTTGATAGTCCTTAATCATCTCATTTAAGTTTTTGTGAACTTTACGAAACAACAAGAATACTACATATATCCATCACCATTTTCGGCCCATATACCCCATTATAATACCATTTTAGTCTTAAAAAGTATATGTTTTATCATTAAAATTTCCATCAAGTTACCCCATTGTACAACTTGCTTCTAGATAATAAACATAACTTTTAAGAACAAGGATAAGATCAAGAATACTTACAACTAGCTCAAGGCTAGGGAAGCTAAAAATACTTGATTTTGATGGGGTTTAGTGTGTTCTTCCTATGTGGTTAAGCTCCAAGCTTGAAACACACAATTAGGGGTTTGGAAATGGATGTTTATGGATGAATTTGTAGTGTTAGAAAACTTGAAAATGGTGGGTATGTTTGGATGAAAACCCACGGCTTCAAGGAAGAAAAAGAATGGATTTTTATCATGTGTTGTAATCTATACCCTTTATAAATCCATCCATGATCTTGCAAAGATCACATAATATCTAATTTTAGATTGTAATCTCTTAAAATATGGATATGTTGTACAACACAATCTTACTAGATATGTATATGGGTGTTTGGCCGATTTTTTTGCAAGAATGTGGAAGATTTAGTAGGATCTTTCAAGGACACAACAAATCTCACATTTCATATTTATAATCTTTCTAATATCTTCATGGATTTGTTCTAGATTTGAGATATCAATTTGTACAAAAAAAAAAAAAAATTAGATATGGTATGGGTTGGGGACAGTTTGGGTTGGGATTTTGTGGGGTCCATAACACAAAATATTTGCTACATAATATGTTAAGCTTCATACTTTAGCGTTCGGGTGTCGTTTGGGTATTAATCGGATTTTAATCACGCGTTATTTGGATATTATAATAGCCTCAAATAACCCTTAAACATAGCCTAGTTTAAGTGTTAGTTGGTTAGTTAGGCTTTCGTTGGGTGAAATTATAAGTTATACGTGTACCGGGTGCGGTACGCACACTTTATTCGTTACCGGGAGATTTGTATGTAAAGTTTTCACTTATGGTTTTGGAGTTCCAAAACACATTATATTTTGTGAAAATACCCTTTATTTTATATCCTGGGTGTCCGGGATCCTTTTCGTTTATTTAATTTTTACCGGGTAATCACCAACGTTCGTACCGGACAAGTTTATTCGCACATGATCCTATCATGCTTCATCATTAAACGTGTGCATTCCTATGCATCTCATGGGGAATTTGCTATTCTCTACGGCATAAATTAAATTAATCCAATTAATTTAAACATGCACTTAAACCGTTAATTACATATACTAATTACGTACGGAATCACATCGATTTTTGCCGGATGTTACATTCTCCCCCGTTAAGAGAATTCCGTCCCGGAATTCAATTCAAGTTATCCATCACAATAGGATCCTTGAACAAGGCGGAGTGTTTGCGCTTCACGCGATCTCTTCCTTCCTGAGTCAACCCAGGTTCATGCTAGGCTCACGCCTAGTGCTCTAATAAACACAATATCACAGTCCAGCTATGACTAAGCTCTTGGACCTCCCAATCTGACACATCTATCGGTTTCCCGAAATAGTAGAGCTTATCGTCAACCGGACTTCCGTCGGTCGAGGAATTGACAAAACTTCCTCAGGCCAGACTTGCGGGATTCATCAAGAGTCCCACTAGCTCTTGCGATAATTCAAGCTTAATCGTCACTAGACCAATTTTGACCGATATCTCTGTGCCACTGGAGTATCAAGAATTTGGCCTACTACAATTTTCTATGCTTACCAACACTTTCCCAAAGTATGACTCTCAGTGTAAACCTATTATTAGTTCGAAGTCCTTAAGGCCTACGCCTTGTTCGTAGGACTTCTCAATAGGTTCGCATCTCATCCAAGCAGTCTCTAAACTGCAAGATTTACTGGCTATCTCTCGAATAACTCGAACCAGGTTATGTATCTGTCTCCGTCTGTCATTCGACGTACTGGATATGTACACGTATGCCCTCCAAGGGCTTTGAGTAGTACACCCCGAACACTGGGATGATAATTCCTATCACATAGGAAATTTTGGTGATGAAGCTCATGGATTCGATGTGCCACGGACATCAATCATGTCAACGCGGGGCAGTTCCGTCAAGTACATTCAATTAGTTCGAGAATGACGGGCCATACTCATCTCAAATCGAGTATCCCAGGCTTGTGTACATAGTTTGTCGAACTTGAGGTAAAGTGACTACTACAATCCGATATAATGGAAGTCGTCAATCCAGTGTCTAGCCACGACTCTCCAAGAGTATAGGTGGCTATCCACATGTCTCATCTCGGAGCTTCGGATGAGTATGGAGTGAGAGGGTTCCAACAACAATCAATCATTACTTGGGTCCCATCCGACCACGAGACACCTCAGGTGGCATGGTAATGTGAAACAGGTGATCTTACCGCACCACATAATGGTCATAAAAGTCCCCTTGGAAACCTCGCCGGGTATTCCATTTTATTTATCCTTCGGCTCGACTCACTTTACCGTATATTTATCTCCCCATTAAGATAAATATACTAGGTTCTTGTCGACCGAACAACTACATTCAACATGGGACTTTTATTTCCGTAGGATCCCCTAGGTACTGATTTTCTACCTTCCACCTGAGAAATTGTGGTTAATGGTACTAGGACGCTTAGTATGGACTGATGGAGGTCGAAAGTTTTTGCGTCGCTTTCACCCCTCTGTTCCCTGACAATAAGCAGTGTATACACGATGCCCGGGCCGTACAATCCCACAATCCTCGAGAATTTCCAGTCGACTCAAATGCCACTGACCAGATGCTTACAGCCCATAGGTCAATACCGGAAAGAGATATACGAAACATCTTAAATTGTTGTCGCAATGACAGAGTGTAAGGTTTCTTAAGACATATCAACACGTTGGCCCCCATTGCGACAAGTATACAGAAAACCAGTAGCTACCCAAAACATGGGTATCCAGTACTAGTTCTATTATATGTGCTTCTGGTGCACTAGTGTCCTATCGTCATTAGCAACCTAGTAAGTCAATTCTGGATAATACAGGCCACACGCCCTTAAATTGACTTTCAGATCTTTGGCAGAGATCTAAGTGAAAGGAGTCCTGAAACAGAAACCCTCACTTGCCGAAGTTTCCATCTCTCCGGAATCTTTTGAGATAAAAGGTGAAATCGAGTCATCGATACATGCCTTTGGCATAGACTTCACCTTTGGGTTCGACGGCTTCTTGCGCCCAAAGTCGTTACTTAAACAACAAACGAATGACTGAGATCGCACCACAAGCAATAGTCTCGAGCCTTCCCATAAGGCATCCCATTCAACGACTCAGTTAGTCACACATATGGCGCAATATGTAAGCCTTCAAGGTCATCTTGATTAGTCAGGTACCATACGCCCTGACCTGGCAGCTCACATTACTATGGTGTCTCCAGCAGTGTCTGTCAAAGACACAGGATTTTGCTCCAACGCGAGCAATGCTTCCTAAGGATAACCGGGAACACCACTATCGACTCGAGGTCGAAATTGTGCCATTGTTCCAAGAATTTACGCCACGACACCAAGATAAGATAAACCTTCCATCAGAGGAATAACAACATTAATCGAAGGGTCGAGACGATCAACCATCTCAACCCAGTAGTGTAGCACCTTTCAAGAGTAGATAATGCTGCACGCCCTTCTGGATTCAGGGTTCATAAAACCTCTTAATCACGTACCAGCGACTTCACCAATGCACGCCCATGGGTGGGTCCACGATGGTATTTCCATAATCGCCAGCATGACACGTTGGCATGAATGATGTCAGACAAATCTACTGGGATGAGCAATAAATGAATTGAATCTTTCAACACTTGCTAGTCCCAAGGTATGGATCATAATATCGCTCACAATTACTCGATACCTTCAGGCTTGAGATGTATGCGAAATCCCTTATCACAAAGACGAGCCTCGCCTCATCATGTGTGGATCATGGGATTTCTTTCCGACATGATTCGAGTGTGGTTAGTCGACCAAAATGCGCGTAAAAAGCTAAGGCTGGACACGGCGTCACTGATGCCTCAGATTCTGAAGATGCACCGCTCACGAAATGCGTGAGAATATCAAGGGGTCGACACATGATTCGGTCAATTACTCAAACAGCCATGAGACTCAAAGGAATACATGGGCTAACACTCAGACTAGAGTGTCTTAGTATGACTTCCAAAAAGTCCGCTGAGTACCCAAAATCTTACATACTCAATGTCGGCGCTTACACAATCAAACAAATAGAACAATGACAGCAACGAGGGTTTAGACGATGTCTCCTTCCCGAGGGAAACCAAGAGTGAAGCAACCGACAAGTCATCACATCATCAAGGTAATCTAAGAGCTGTAGCAATACGCCCTCTGAGCAACATGACAGTAGAAACAACATGGCAATGACAACAACACATCCACGAAGCACATCAACTAGGGAACACCGCACAGGAGTGACACGACAACAGAGAAGCATGACGACAAGGCAACACCGCAACAGGAACCGCATGACACAGAGAAACACGACAGCAAGGCTACACTACCACAGGAGCAGTAAACAATTGAAATGCATCATCGGCAATGCAGCGCAACCACATGCATACACCCAGCAAAAATAATGCAACAACGAGCATGCACAATGGCTGGGGGTAACCCAGCAGCATGAATGCACACGTCAATATGACGCTCAATATGTAAAATCCACAATCCACATCAACAAAAACATCGTTCTGGTGAGCACGCATCCCCGTGCGTCTCATATCATTTGTGGATGTGGGATTTGCATCCGTACCTTCGGCCTCGAGCCTATTCTCCATAGGCTCCACGGTAGGAATGGTTAGATTGACCGGCGCCTCAATCGTCATAACTTAAATGGGAACAACGGGTTCCACATAATTTAGCTGACTTCTCAAGTCGATATTGTTCATAGAGAGAACGACCGTCGGCTTGGTATGAGTCACTCAAACGATAGCAACAACAACATTGACAGTCTCAACCGAGGCCTGAGGACCATTGACAATGTTAGGCTTGCTAAGAGCCCAAGGAATGATAACTAGTAGTTCAATGAAAGCCTCAAAGAGAAAAGAATTAATAACAACGAACTCCACAAAGACACAGATGTGGTCATAGCGGCTTGGCAAGGGTCATAGAGACGTCTTCGTTAACGACATTCACTTCTGCAGGAGCCTCAAATAGAAACAACAACATCAACTCGAGAAAAGTCGTAGAAATAACATCATCAAGCCCATCATAGACTATAGAGACAACGACAACCATAAGATCAACAACAGATATGGATACAACGGCATCAAGCCCGATGAGTGCTACAGAATCACTGGAAACAACAGACTCAGCAAGAGCTACACACTTAGGAAAAACATCGGGATCTACTCGATCCATAGATCAATAACAGTTGTCGCGACATCAGGCTCGGCCGGAGCCTTAGACTCGTCGTAGTTATTATATGTGTGGTAACTATTATCCATAGGACCTAGCAACCAACCACCGTATTTCCCAATATCAAAGTTAGTGGTCACCACAAAAATACCAAGTAGAAGTAGAAAGATCACGATCTATCGAGACACCTTGATAGAATGGAAACGATACCGACTCCAGCAACCCAGCCGAGTCATCCTTCTCATTAGAGTCCTCTTGCATATTATTTTGGCCTTAGCACCGATAGACATCAACTGAAATGCCTCTTTGCCACTCAAGCGAGGCCGGTGGACTTTCTTCCTAATAGGCCACGCAGTGAGAGTATCAAAATACGACAAGAGATTAGACAGGTCACCGTGTCCACAACGAATGAACTTTGCAACCTTAGTTTATAAATTACCGTAACGAGGGAACGCAACATCTCAGTATCTATGGGGATTGATGGAAACACTTCGCATCAATTTTCACCCAACAGATATAACTAGTCTCGTCATCGTGACAAGGGTGACGAATGTTATTGCAACAAAAGCAATGGAATTGTCGTCCCATGGGTATGTTTAATTTAACAGAATAACGTGACCACTTCCAGTAGTCCGTCATTTGATTTTCGAGGGGATTTTAATGTCAGCAAAAAGCGTCTTGCGAAATTTGACAATTACAGAACACCCTTACAATTACGATTCCCAAAGTGTGGTTCAACTCCCCAGGATTTATGACGGATTTAGATACTCCGCACGCATCGGATGCACTTGTGCGTTCACCGAGTGAAAAGAGACTACCAATAATCCATGAAAAAAAAACGACAGGAGGTGGATAGAGGAGTCTTACGATGACTTTTGCGCCTTAGGAGAGTAGTATAACATAAGTACCAATGTGCTAAGCCCATCACAAATCATCTTTCAAAATACGATCCAGCGCTATTGCAAAGGGTGTTGAACCATACTTGAACACTCAGAACCTCGAGCAGTGGCTTCCCATGAGTTAATCTTATGCACTTCCGAGAGAGTCCATAGCCAAACGTCGACTGGGGCTTGCTATTCCACTACACGCCGTCATCCTAAGACTGGCAAACGATGTCACGGTGGCCGAAATTTTGACATCATCGAAGTTTAGCAAAGCCCTATGACTCGCGGATGTGCAACGTGGCATGCTGATTTCACTATCAGTCCATGACTGCATGGGAAAAATCGATACTGTCGATCCAGACAAGGGCTATCGAGCCTTCCGGATAACAATGATCAAGCTTCCTACTCAGCAACTTCGATTCTGTCCTCCACAAAGAGAAGAAAAATACTCGACCCTTGAGGACAAATTGGGCATGTGTTAGATCGAACATGTCTTATTCACCATGATAACACAGCAGCACACGGCCACGAGTCTCATAACTGATCCACGCATGGTCCCGTTCTCTAAACGCACTAGTCTAGCAGGGACGCACCCTCGGTCTTCACTGGGTTCCGGGTATAACCTTCCACACACCGTACTCGACATTTCTTGCTTCGGTAGGCCGTGTATTCTTGTACGTCTGCTCCTTTCGAAGAACTTTGTGGTGGAGGCATTCAACTCCTACACAAGGAAGCTTTCATCTCCCGTTCCTATCTAGAGCGAGGGTTTGCGTCAGATTACTTATATGAATAGACGTTCGAGCTCTTCCGTGTTCGTACCATAAAGGTAATGTCGAAGAAAGCTCATTAGGTTTGCTAGGATCGAAATCAAGGAACATTGACGAGACCTCCCATTTAACCCATTGGCCAATCAAAACTAAGACTGAATCTAAAGAACAAGAACAACCAAGACAAGGAGTGATCACCAATCCTGGCCCTAGCGCCCACCAAGGTTACCGTGCACCCCAAACTATTATTACGTGTGCACCCGTAATGATAATTTGCGTTACCAGGTAGTCTTGTTGCCCGCTAGTTCCGAGCTTCCTGATCCAAAACAAAGATTTCATACAACAAAAGACTTGGTCTAGCTTCGCCTCCAAATCATAAACAACGCGGCGGCATCCATTGCCGCGATAGAGATTAGTCCTTCCGATCATCCCGTCTACGGGTAAGTGAGTGAGCTACTCGTAGACCACAGCATCCATCCTACTTGCTGGTACCGGTGATCGATGCAAGAGTGAGGACTAAGGTGAAGCGTGACACAACATCCTTACTGGCAAAATATCCGTACTACGTATATGTATTAACTAATCTTAGAAAATCGGATTCCTATGCAACATAAACATCTTATCCGTATTTTCTAATACTTCATATATTGACACACATGGCTAGTCGGTCGGAATTTCCCCTTGTACATCCCATGTACAAATTTCTTTCTTTCCTTAAAAAAATATTTTGTTGTGTTCTAGTTGTCAAAACTTTGTCCTCGAGCCGAAACCGGTTATAGTCTAGATTTTTAAAAAAATGCTAGTTCGCTATAACCTTGGATCTGATACCACTTCTGTCACACCACGCCAATGGCGGAAACACGTGGCGCAACGCTCGAAAGCATATCAAAGTCAAGATTAACACAAACTATATTTAATTAGAAAAGATTAATTTAATTGGATGTCGAAAACGAGTATCTCGTTACCATGTTGCACAAAGCGTTACATAACACAATGAACATTAAGTTTCAATGTGGGGGTATTTTCGTTTATGTTCCAACCCATTGGTAACCATAGATGAAACCCCGACCAGTATCCGACATCCCGAATTCCACCGCACTAGCCCCATATCTATTCAGCACTTAGTTACCTGAAAGATATGTTTAAAAAGACGTCAATATATAAAATATTGGTGAGTTCACAGGTTTTAGTTTCATAACAACAACATTTTCACAACCATCGACTCGACTCACTTTACCGTATAATTATTTTCCCATTCAAATAATTATACTAGGATCTTGTCGATCGATATTTAGTTTCATGACAACATTTTCACAACCATCGACTCGACTCACTTTACCGTATAATTATTTTCCCAACAAATAATTATACTAGGATCTTGTCGATCGATATTTAGTTTCATGACAACATTTTCACAACCATCGACTCGACTCACTTTACCGTATAATTATTTTCCCATTCAAATAATTATACTAGGATCTTGTCGATCGATATTTAGTTTCATGACAACATTTTCACAACCATCGACTCGACTCACTTTACCGTATAATTATTTTCCCATTCAAATAATTATACTAGGATCTTGTCGATCGATATTTAGTTTCATGACAACATTTTCACAAGCAAAACGTTGCAATACCGGCATGTAACGGAAATATAATATAAGTAGTGTCATATATGTGGAGTAGCTAGCTACTACATGACGATGGCGACTCCCTCCCGGGCCCATAACCAAACCAAGACTATACAACAGATTGCCCCGCGAGTTGCTTCTTGGACAACAACTCAGTTCAGAATACATGCACCTCTTGTCTTTGCCGGGTTAACGCTATGAACCAAAGGTGGGCCTTGTCAGTCACCGATAGTACTACCCAGATATCCCTTTGGTTTCATTCCCAGAATTAATGGTTACAGTAAACAGCGAGGTCTTACCCCAAGTGGTTTCCAGTTACCCAGGTACCCATCGTGCTAAATATTATATTCCACATGTTACAGCAATTTAACAAAACATATCTTTCCCCAAAAAAACGTAAAAACAGTTTAAAATGGGGCCGTGAGACTCACCTGATGTACAGCGTACACTCAAATAGCAGAGAATAGCAAGTCCGTGGTCAAGCACCTACGAACGTCCTAGTGCATGTAAGCCACTAAGTCTATAGCGTGTGCTTTTCCGGCAAGTTGTACACCCAACTCCCAACACCACCATTTACATATAATTCCCCGTTTAATTAAACATATGTCCTAGGTCCGTTGGTGATGGATTACCCTTGTTACAAGTTATATATATTCGCGTTAATATTTCTTTAACTTGTATAATATTATCCTCGACTCGACTTCACTTAACGTATAATTATTTTCCCATTAAATAATTATACTTAAGATCGCATCGTTCGATATAATATTTTTAACGCTCGACACGACTCACTATACCGTATATTTATTTTCCCTTTCAAATAAATATACTAAGGTCTTGTCGTTCGATAGTATATTCTTAACGCCCGACTCGACTCACCATACCGTATATTTACTTTCCCATTAAGTAAATATACTAAGATCTCGTCGGTTTGGTATACACATATATATATGTATATTATTTACTCGTCTCGGTTTTCCTTCCCGTATATCTATCTTCCCACTAAGTAGATATACTAGAATTTCGTCGAGCCGAACATATATATACATACATGTACTTTCATCGTTAAGTCCATACGTTCGTTTAACGTTTTTTAATCGTTAGATTATTTACGTTATATTTTCTCCCACGAATATTTTTCCAACACTTAGGAAAGTGTTATGTAAATTTTTCACCCAAGTTATATATATTTTAACTCCTTAAAATATATTTTTACTCATCTTGACGTAATGATATTTTTCTCGTTTGTCCGCTTTTACGTCTTAGTTCGTTAACACGTCCAAGTCCGATTTCTTAACTTATATGTGATTATATAGCTAATCTTTTCCAAGTCTTCCAATATGTGTTTTCTAGGAAAGTTATTCACCTATTTTAATTTCCTACACATATTACTTGGAAGTTTTAAAAATACATTTGTATTTTTAACACAATACTTGGTAACTTATGTATAAAAATGCTCCAACACTTTTATATTCCCATTTATATAAAAGTGTTCATTTGTATATAAGTTCTCCCAAGTTTTAATTTGTCTAACATTTTTATAAAAACCATTGTTTTTATATATATATCTATATGTTAGAAAAGTCCATATTTTTATAAAACTCTATTTTATAAAAATACACTTTTATACGAAATACATGTGTATAATTACTAGTATTTACAAAATCTACCTTGGAAAATTACTATGTACATATTTGACACCAAACTTTCCATAGTTATATTTTTAGACCAAAGTTTCTAAAAATATCATTTTTAGTCCCTCAACTTTTAAAGTTACTAAAATAGCCCCTTTAACTTATAAAAGTTACACTTTTCCATTCAATCTTTCAAGATTAACAATTTTCTACTAAACTAGTGGATTTTATTTTTCCATCTTTCTCATGTTAGTTTATTTTTAAGTTCTAACACTTTTGATAGTCCTTAATCATCTCATTTAAGTTTTTGTGAACTTTACAAAACAACAAGAATACTACATATATCCATCACCATTTTCGGCCCATATACCCCATTATAATACCATTTTAGTCTTAAAAAGTATATGTTTTATCATTAAAATTTCCATCAAGTTATCCCATTGTACAACTTGCTTCTAGATAATAAACATAACTTTTAAGAACAAGGATAAGATCAAGAATACTTACAACTAGCTCAAGGCTAGGGAAGCTAAAAATACTTGATTTTGATGGGGTTTAGTGTGTTCTTCCTATGTGGTTAAGCTCCAAGCTTGAAACACACAATTAGGGGTTTGGAAATGGATGTTTATGGATGAATTTGTAGTGTTAGAAAACTTGAAAATGGTGGGTATGTTTGGATGAAAACCCACGGCTTCAAGGAAGAAAAAGAATGGATTTTTATCATGTGTTGTAATCTATACCCTTTATAAATCCATCCATGATCTTGCAAAGATCACATAATATCTAATTTTAGATTGTAATCTCTTAAAATATGGATATGTTGTACAACACAATCTTACTAGATATGTATATGGGTGTTTGGCCGATTTTTTTGCAAGAATGTGGAAGATTTAGTAGGATCTTTCAAGGACACAACAAATCTCACATTTCATATTTATAATCTTTCTAATATCTTCATGGATTTGTTCTAGATTTGAGATATCAATTTGTACAAAAAAAAAAAAAATTAGATATGGTATGGGTTGGGGACAGTTTGGGTTGGGATTTTGTGGGGTCCATAACACAAAATATTTGCTACATAATATGTTAAGCTTCATACTTTAGCGTTCGGGTGTCGTTTGGGTATTAATCGGATTTTAATCACGCGTTATTTGGATATTATAATAGCCTCAAATAACCCTTAAACATAGCCTAGTTTAAGTGTTAGTTGGTTAGTTAGGCTTTCGTTGGGTGAAATTATAAGTTATACGTGTAGCGGGTGCGGTACGCGCACTTTATTCGTTACCGGGAGATTTGTATGTAAAGTTTTCACTTATGGTTTTGGAGTTCCAAAACACATTATATTTTGTGAAAATACCCTTTATTTTATATCCTGGGTGTCCGGGATCCTTTTCGTTTATTTAATTTTTACCGGGTAATCACCAACGTTCGTACCGGACAAGTTTATTCGCACATGATCCTATCATGCTTCATCATTAAACGTGTGCATTCCTATGCATCTCATGGGGAATTTGCTATTCTCTACGGCATAAATTAAATTAATCCAATTAATTTAAACATGCACTTAAACCGTTAATTACATATACTAATTACGTACGGAATCACATCGATTTTTGCCGGATGTTACATTCTCCCCCCGTTAAGAGAATTCCGTCCCGGAATTCAATTCAAGTTATCCATCACAATAGGATCCTTGAACAAGGCGGAGTGTTTGCACTTCACGCGATCTCTTCCTTCCTGAGTCAACCCAGGTTCATGCTAGGCTCACGCCAAGTGCTCTAATAAACACAATATCACAGTCCAGCTATGACTAAGCTCTTGGACCTCCCAATCTGACACATCTATCGGTTTCCCGAAATAGTAGAGCTTATCGTCAACCGGACATCCGTCGGTCGAGGAATTGACAAAACTTCCTCAGGCCAGACTTGCGGGATTCATCAAGAGTCCCACTAGCTCTTGCGATAATTCAAGCTTAATCGTCACTAGACCAATTTTGACCGATATCTCTGTGCCACTGGAGTATCAAGAATTTGGCCTACTACAAATTTCTATGCTTACCAACACTTTCCCAAAGTATGACTCTCAGTGTAAACCTATTATTAGTTCGACGTCCTTAAGGCCTACGCCTTGTTCGTAGGACTTCTCAATAGGTTCGCATCTCATCCAAGCAGTCTCTAAACTGCAAGATTTACTGGCCATCTCTCGAATAACTCGAACCAGGTTATGTATCTGTCTCCGTCTGTCATTCGACGTACTGGATATGTACACGTATGCCCTCCAAGGGCTTTGAGTAGTACACCCCGAACACTGGGATGATAATTCCTATCACATAGGAAATTTTGGTGATGAAGCTCATGGATTCGATGTGCCACGGACATCAATCATGTCAACGCGGAGCAGTTCCGTCAAGTACATTCAATTAGTTCGAGAATGACGGGCCATACTATCTCAAATCGAGTATCCCAGGCTTGTGTACATAGTTTGTCGAACTTGAGGTAAAGTGACTACTACAATCCGATATAATGGAAGTCGTCAATCCAGTGTCTAGCCACGACTCTCCAAGAGTATAGGTGGCTATCCACATGTCTCATCTCGGAGCTTCGGATGAGTATGGAGTGAGAGGGTTCCAACAACAATCAATCATTACTTGGGTCCCATCCGACCACGAGACACCTCAGGTGGCATGGTAATGTCAAACAGGTGATCTTACCGCACCACATAATGGTCATAAAAGTCCCCTTGGAAACCTCGCCGGGTATTCCATTTTATTTATCCTTCGGCTCGACTCACTTTACCGTATATTTATCTCCCCATTAAGATAAATATACTAGGTTCTTGTCGACCGAACAACTACATTCAACATGGGACTTTTATTTCCGTAGGATCCCCTAGGTACTGATTTTCTACCTTCCACCTGAGAAATTGTGGTTAATGGTACTAGGACGCTTAGTATGGACTGATGGAGGTCGAAAGTTTTTGCGTCGCTTTCACCCCTCAGTTCCCTGACAATAAGCAGTGTATACACGATGCCCGGGCCGTACAATCCCACAATCCTCGAGAATTTCCAGTCGACTCAAATGCCACTGATCAGATGCTTACAGCCCATAGGTCAATACCGGAAAGAGATATACGAAACATCTTAAATTGTTGTCGCAATGACAGAGTGTAAGGTTTCTTAAGACATATCAACACGTTGGCCCCCATTGCGACAAGTATACAGAAAACCAGTAGCTACCCAAAACATGGGTATCCAGTACTAGTTCTGTTATATGTGCTTCCGGTGCACTAGTGTCCTATCGTCATTAGCAACCTAGTAAGTCAATTCTTGATAATACAGGCCACACGCCCTTAAATTGACTTTCAGATCTTTGGCAGAGATCTAAGTGAAAGGAGTCCTAAAACAGAAACTCTCACTTGCCGAAGTTTCCATCTCTCCGGAATCTTTTGAGATAAAAGGTGAAATCGAGTCATCGATACATGCCTTTGGCATAGACTTCACCTTTGGGTTTGACGGCTTCTTGCGCCCAAAGTCGTTACTTAAACAACAAACGAATGACTGAGATCGCACCACAAGCAATAGTCTCGAGCCTTCCCATAAGGCATCCCATTCAACGACTCAGTTAGTCACACATATGGCGCAATATGTAAGCCTTCAAGGTCATCTTGATTAGTCAGGTACCATACGCCCTGACCTGGCAGCTCACATTACTATGGTGTCTCCAGCAGTGTCTGTCAAAGACACAGGATTTTGCTCCAACGCGAGCAATGCTTACTAAGGATAACTGGGAACACCACTATCGACTCGAGGTCGAAATTGTGCCATTGTTCCAAGAATTTACGCCACGACACCAAGATAAGATAAACTTTCCATCAGAGGAATAACAACATTAATCGAAGGGTCGAGACGATCAACCATCTCAACCCAGTAGTGTAGCACCTTTCAAGAGTAGATAATGCTGCACGCCCTTCTGGATTCAGGGTTCATAAAACCTCTTAATCACGTACCAACGACTTCACCAATGCACGCCCATGGGTGGGTCCACGATGGTATTTCCATAATCGCCAGCATGACACGTTGGCATGAATGATGTCAGACAAATCTACTGGGATGAGCAATAAATGAATTGAATCTTTCAACACTTGCTAGTCCCAAGGTATGGATCATAATATCGCTCACAATTACTCGATACCTTCAGGCTTGAGATGTATGCGAAATCCCTTATCACAAAGACGAGCCTCGCCTCATCATGTGTGGATCATGGGATTTCTTTCCGACATGATTCGAGTGTGGTTAGTCGACCAAAATGCGCGTAAAAAGCTAAGGCTGGACACGGCGTCACTGATGCCTCAGATTCTGAAGATGCACCGCTCACGAAATGCGTGAGAATATCAAGGGGTCGACACATGATTCGGTCAATTACTCAAACAGCCATGAGACTCAAAGGAATACATGGGCTAACACTCAGACTAGAGTGTCTTAGTATGACTTCCAAAAAGTCCGCTGAGTACCCAAAATCTTACATACTCAATGTCGGTGCTTACACAATCAAACAAATAGAACAATGACAGCAAAGAGGGTTTAGACGATGTCTCCTTCCCGAGGGAAACCAAGAGTGAAGCAACCGACAAGTCATCACATCATCAAGGTAATCCAAGAGCTGTAGCAATACGCCCTCTGAGCAACATGACAGTAGAAACAACATGGCAATGACAACAACACATCCACGAAGCACATCAACTAGGGAACACCGCACAGGAGTGACACGACAACAGAGAAGCATGACGACAAGGCAACACCGCAACAGGAACCGCATGACACAGAGAAACACGACAGCAAGGCTACACTACCACAGGAGCAGTAAACAATTGAAATGCATCATCGGCAATGCAGCGCAACCACATGCATACACCCAGCAAAAATAATGCAACAACGAGCATGCACAATGGCTGGGGGTAACCCAGCAGCATGAATGCACACGTCAATATGACGCTCAATATGTAAAATCCACAATCCACATCAACAAAAGCTTCGTTCTGGTGAGCACGCATCCCCGTGCGTCTCATATCATTTGTGGATGTGGGATTTGCATCCGTACCTTCGGCCTCGAGCCTATTCTCCATAGGCTCCACGGTAGGAATGGTTAGATTGACCGGCGCATCAATCGTCATAACTTAAATGGGAACAACGGGTTCCACATAATTTAGCTGACTTCTCAAGTCGATATTGTTCATAGAGAGAACGACCGTCGGCTTGGTATGAGTCACTCAAACGATAGCAACAACAACATTGACAGTCTCAACCGAGGCCTGAGGACCATTGACAATGTTAGGCTTGCTAAGAGCCCAAGGAATGATAACTAGTAGTTCAATGAAAGCCTCAAAGAGAAAAGAATTAATAACAACGAACTCCACAAAGACACAGATGTGGTCATAGCGGCTTGGCAAGGGTCATAGAGACGTCTTCGTTAACGACATTCACTTCTGCAGGAGCCTCAAATAGAAACAACAACATCAACTCGAGAAAAGTCGTAGAAATAACATCATCAAGCCCATCATAGACTATAGAGACAACGACAACCATAAGATCAACAACAGATATGGATACAACGGCATCAAGCCCGATGAGTGCTACAGAATCACTGGAAACAACAGACTCAGCAAGAGCTACACACTTAGGAAAAACATCGGGATCTACTCGATCCATAGATCAATAACAGTTGTCGCGACATCAGGCTTGGCCGGAGCCTTAGACTCGTCGTAGTTATTATATGTGTGGTAACTATTATCCATAGGACCTAGCAACCAACCACCGTATTTCCCAATATCAAAGTAGTGGTCACCACAAAAATAGCAAGTAGAAGTAGAAAGATCACGATCTATCGAGACACCTTGATAGAATGGAAACGATACCGACTCCAGCAACCCAGCCGAGTCATCCTTCTCATTAGAGTCCTCTTGCATATTATTTTGGCCTTAGCACCGATAGACATCAACTGAAATGCCTCTTTGCCACTCAAGCGAGGCCGGTGGACTTTCTTCCTAATAGGCCACGCAGTGAGAGTATCAAAATACGACAAGAGATTAGACAGGTCACCGTGTCCACAACGAATGAACTTTGCAACCTTAGTTTATAAATTACTGTAACGAGGGAACGCAACATCTCAGTATCTATGGGGATTGATGGAAACACTTCGCATCAATTTTCACCCAACAGATATAACTAGTCTCGTCATCGTGACAAGGGTGACGAATGTTATTGCAACAAAAGCAATGGAATTGTCGTCCCATGGGTATGTTTAATTTAACAGAATAACGTGACCACTTCCAGTAGTCCGTCATTTGATTTTCGAGGGGATTTTAATGTCAGCAAAAAGCGTCTTGCGACATTTGACAATTACAGAACACCCTTACAATTACGATTCCCAAAGTGTGGTTCAACTCCCCAGGATTTATGACGGATTTAGATACTGCGCACGCATCGGATGCACTTGTGCGTTCACCGAGTGAAAAGAGACTACCAATAATCCATGAAAAAAAAAACGACAGGAGGTGGATAGAGGAGTCTTACGATGACTTTTGCGCCTTAGGAGAGTAGTATAACATAAGTACCAATGTGCTAAGCCCATCACAAATCATCTTTCAAAATACGATCCAGCGCTATTGCAAAGGGTGTTGAACCATACTTGAACACTCAGTACCTCGAGCAGTGGCTTCCCATGAGTTAATCTTATGCACTTCCGAGAGAGTCCATAGCCAAACGTCGACTGGGGCTTGCTATTCCACTACACGCCGTCATCCTAAGACTGGCAAACGATGCCACGGTGGCCGAAATTTTGACATCATCGAAGTTTAGCAAAGCCCTATGACTCGCGGATGTGCAACGTGGCATGCTGATTTCACTATCAGTCCATGACTGCATGGGAAAAATCGATACTGTCGATCCAGACAAGGGCTATCGAGCCTTCCGGATAACAATGATCAAGCTTCCTACTCAGCAACTTCGATTCTGTCCTCCACAAAGAGAAGAAAAATACTCGACCCTTGAGGACAAATTGGGCATGTGTTAGATCGAACATGTCTTATTCACCATGATAACACAGCAGCACACGGCCACGAGTCTCATAACTGATCCACGCATGGTCCCGTTCTCTAAACGCACTAGTCTAGCAGGGACGCACCCTCGGTCTTCACTGGGTTCCGGGTATAACCTTCCACACACCGTACTCGACATTTCTTGCTTCGGTAGGCCGTGTATTCTTGTACGTCCGCTCCTTTCGAAGAACTTTGTGGTGGAGGCATTCAACTCCTACACAAGGAAGCTTTCATCTCCCGTTCCTATCTAGAGCGAGGGTTTGCGTCAGATTACTTATATGAATAGACGTTCGAGCTCTTCCGTGTTCGTACCATAAAGGTAATGTCGAAGAAAGCTCATTAGGTTTGCTAGGATCGAAATCAAGGAACATTGACGAGACCTCCCATTTAACCCATTGGCCAATCAAAACTAAGACTGAATCTAAAGAACAAGAACAACCAAGACAAGGAGTGATCACCAATCCTGGCCCTAGCGCCCACCAAGGTTACCGTGCACCCCAAACTATTATTACGTGTGCACCCGTAATGATAATTTGCGTTACCAGGTAGTCTTGTTGCCCGCTAGTTCCGAGCTTCCTGATCCAAAACAAAGATTTCATACAACAAAAGACTTGGTCTAGCTTCGCCTCCAAATCATAAACAACGCGGCGGCATCCATTGCCGCGATAGAGATTAGTCCTTCCGATCATCCCGTCTACGGGTAAGTGAGTGAGCTACTCGTAGACCACAGCATCCATCCTACTTGCTGGTACCGGTGATCGATGCAAGAGTGAGGACTAAGGTGAAGCGTGACACAACATCCTTACTGGCAAAATATCCGTACTACGTATATGTATTAACTAATCTTAGAAAATCGGATTCCTATGCAACATAAACATCTTATCCGTATTTTCTAATACTTCATATATTGACACACATGGCTAGTCGGTCGGAATTTCCCCTTGTACATCCCATGTACAAATTTCTTTCTTTCCTTAAAAAAATATTTTGTTGTGTTCTAGTTGTGAAAACTTTGTCCTCGAGCCGAAACCGGTTATAGTCTAGATTTTTAAAAAAATGCTAGTTCGCTATAACCTTGGCTCTGATACCACTTCTGTCACACCACGCCAATGGCGGAAACACGTGGCGCAACGCTCGAAAGCATATCAAAGTCAAGATTAACACAAACTATATTTAATTAGAAAAGATTAATTTAATTGGATGTCGAAAACGAGTATCTCGTTACCATGTTGCACAAAGCGTTACATAACACAATGAACATTAAGTTTCAATGTGGGGGTATTTCCGTTTATGTTCTAACCCATTGGTAACCATAGATGAAACCCCGACCAGTATCCGACATCCCGAATTCCACCGCACTAGCCCCATATCTATTCAGCACTTAGTTACCTGAAAGATATGTTTAAAAAGACGTCAATATATAAAATATTGGTGAGTTCACAGGTTTTAGTTTCATAACAACAACATTTTCACAACCATCGACTCGACTCACTTTACCGTATAATTATTTTCCCATTCAAATAGTTATACTAGGATCTTGTCGATCGATATTTAGTTTCATGACAACATTTTCACAACCATCGACTCGACTCACTTTACCGTATAATTATTTTCCCAACAAATAATTATACTAGGATCTTGTCGATCGATATTTAGTTTCATGACAACATTTTCACAACCATCGACTCGACTCACTTTACCGTATAATTATTTTCCCATTCAAATAATTATACTAGGATCTTGTCGATCGATATTTAGTTTCATGACAACATTTTCACAACCATCGACTCGACTCACTTTACCGTATAATTATTTTCCCATTCAAATAATTATACTAGGATCTTGTCGATCGATATTTAGTTTCATGACAACATTTTCACAAGCAAAACGTTGCAATACCGGCATGTAACGGAAATATAATATAAGTAGTGTCATATATGTGGAGTAGCTAGCTCCTACATGACGATGGCGACTCCCTCCCGGGCCCATAACCAAACCAAGACTATACAACAGATTGCCCCGCGAGTTGCTTCTTGGACAACAACTCAGTTCAGAATACATGCACCTCTTGTCTTTGCCGGGTTAACGCTATGAACCAAAGGTGGGCCTTGTCAGTCACCGATAGTACTACCCAGATATCCCTTTGGTTTCATTCCCTGAATTAATGGTTACAGTAAACAGCGAGGTCTTACCCCAAGTGGTTTCCAGTTACCCAGGTACCCATCGTGCTAAATATTATATTCCACATGTTACAGCAATTTAACAAAACATATCTTTCCCAAAAAAACGTAAAAACAGTTTAAAATGGGGCCGTGAGACTCACCTGATGTACAACGTACACTCAAATAGCAGAGAATAGCAAGTCCGTGGTCAAGCACCTACGAACGTCCTAGTGCATGTAAGCCACTAAGTCTATAGCGTGTGCTTTTCCGGCAAGTTGTACACCCAACTCCCAACACCACCATTTACATATAATTCCCCGTTTAATTAAACATATGTCCTAGGTCCGTTGGTGATGGATTACCCTTGTTACAAGTTATATATATTCGCGTTAATATTTCTTTAACTTGTATAATATTATCCTCGACTCGACTTCACTTAACGTATAATTATTTTCCCATTAAATAATTATACTTAAGATCGCATCGTTCGATATAATATTTTTAACGCTCGACACGACTCACTATACCGTATATTTATTTTCCCTTTCAAATAAATATACTAAGGTCTTGTCGTTCGATAGTATATTCTTAACGCCCGACTCGACTCACCATACCGTATATTTACTTTCCCATTAAGTAAATATACTAGGATCTCGTCGGTTTGGTATACATATATATATATATGTATATTATTTACTCGTCTCGGTTTTCCTTCCCGTATATCTATCTTCCCACTAAGTAGATATACTAGAATTTCGTCGAGCCGAACATATATATACATACATGTACTTTCATCGTTAAGTCCATACGTTCGTTTAACGTTTTTTAATCGTTAGATTATTTACGTTATATTTTCTCCCACGAATATTTTTCCAACACTTAGGAAAGTGTTATGTAAATTTTTCACCCAAGTTATATATATTTTAACTCCTTAAAATATATTTTTACTCATCATGACGTAATGATATTTTTCTCGTTTGTCCGCTTTTACGTCTTAGTTCGTTAACACGTCCAAGTCCGATTTCTTAACTTATATGTGATTATATAGCTAATCTTTTCCAAGTCTTCCAATATGTGTTTTCTAGGAAAGTTATTCACCTATTTTAATTTCCTACACATATTACTTGGAAGTTTTAAAAATACATTTGTATTTTTAACACAATACTTGGTAACTTATGTATAAAAATGCTCCAACACTTTTATATTCCCATTTATATAAAAGTGTTCATTTGTATATAAGTTCTCCCAAGTTTTAATTTGTCTAACATTTTTATAAAAACCATTGTTTTTATATATATATCTATATGTTAGAAAAGTCCATATTTTTATAAAACTCTATTTTATAAAAATACACTTTTATACGAAATACATGTGTATAATTACTAGTATTTACCAAATCTACCTTGGAAAATTACTATGTACATATTTGACACCAAACTTTCCATAGTTATATTTTTAGACCCAAGTTTCTAAAAATATCATTTTTAGTCCCTCAACTTTTAAAGTTACTAAAATAGCCCCTTTAACTTATAAAAGTTACACTTTTCCATTCAATCTTTCAAGATTAACAATTTTCTACTAAACTAGTGGACTTTATTTTTCCATCTTTCTCATGTTAGTTTATTTTTAAGTTCTAACACTTTTGATAGTCCTTAATCATCTCATTTAAGTTTTTGTGAACTTTACGAAACAACAAGAATACTACATATATCCATCACCATTTTCGGCCCATATACCCCATTATAATACCATTTTAGTCTTAAAAAGTATATGTTTTATCATTAAAATTTCCATCAAGTTATCCCATTGTACAACTTGCTTCTAGATAATAAACATAACTTTTAAGAACAAGGATAAGATCAAGAATACTTACAACTAGCTCAAGGCTAGGGAAGCTAAAAATACTTGATTTTGATGGGGTTTAGTGTGTTCTTCCTATGTGGTTAAGCTCCAAGCTTGAAACACACAATTAGGGGTTTGGAAATGGATGTTTATGGATGAATTTGTAGTGTTAGAAAACTTGAAAATGGTGGGTATGTTTGGATGAAAACCCACGGCTTCAAGGAAGAAAAAGAATGGATTTTTATCATGTGTTGTAATCTATACCCTTTATAAATCCATCCATGATCTTGCAAAGATCACATAATATCTAATTTTAGATTGTAATCTCTTAAAATATGGATATGTTGTACAACACAATCTTACTAGATTTGTATATGGGTGTTTGGCCGATTTTTTTGCAAGAATGTGGAAGATTTAGTAGGATCATTCAAGGACACAACAAATCTCACATTTCATATTTATAATCTTTCTAATATCTTCATGGATTTGTTCTAGATTTGAGATATCAATTTGTACAAAAAAAAAAAATAGATATGGTATGGGTTGGGGACAGTTTGGGTTGGGATTTTGTGGGGTCCATAACTCAAAATATTTGCTACATAATATGTTAAGCTTCATACTTTAGCGTTCGGGTGTCGTTTGGGTATTAATCGGATTTTAATCACGCGTTATTTGGATATTATAATAGCCTCAAATAACCCTTAAACATAGCCTAGTTTAAGTGTTAGTTGGTTAGTTAGGCTTTCGTTGGGTGAAATTATAAGTTATACGTGTACCGGGTGTGGTACGCGCACTTTATTCGTTACCGGGAGATTTGTATGTAAAGTTTTCACTTATGGTTTTGGAGTTCCAAAACACATTATATTTTGTGAAAATACCCTTTATTTTATATCCTGGGTGTCCGGGATCCTTTTCGTTTATTTAATTTTTACCGGGTAATCACCAACGTTCGTACCGGACAAGTTTATTCGCACATGATCCTATCATGCTTCATCATTAAACGTGTGCATTCCTATGCATCTCATGGGGAATTTGCTATTCTCTACGGCATAAATTAAATTAATCCAATTAATTTAAACATGCACTTAAACCGTTAATTACATATACTAATTACGTACGGAATCACATCGATTTTTGCCGGATGTTACACACAGAGAGAGAGAGAGAGAGAGAGAGAGAGAGAGAGAGAGAGAGAGAGAGAGAGAGGGGGGGGGGGAATAAAGAAGCAGGGAGGGAAAGAAGAAAGGTTTAGCGGGTAGGTTAAAATATTTTCAACTTTTAGCAGCGACGGGGTCGCCGCTATTGCCTCAAACGTACGATAAAACATTGTTCGTTGATCTCTAGCCAATCGGACGGCTGGGATTGGCTCTGATGGTGGTTGGTGAGGATTGAATCATTAGCGGCGACACCAAGGCAGATCGTCGCCATTGGTGTCGCTGCTAAAAGTCGAATTTCTTGTAGTGTGGGCATTTGTTCGAATAATACCAATTTTAATGACTTTAGGTTAGTGAATATATTTTTAAAACTAACAATAAGTTTAACTCAGAAATGTTTTTTTTTTGTGTGTGTAAATATGTTACTTAGCACGGTGTTTGATGGTCACATTTTACCTATTAAAGTTTTTTTTTCTGTTCGATTGCTATTTAACACGGTGTTGGGTATTTACATGATTTGGCCCCGTAGGTTTTTTTTGACCCCCTTGACTTTCTAATATACGTTGGTACAGTTCGACCTTGCCTAACTTTTACATTACGTGAGTCACTTGATATTAAAAATTCATGCTTTTGTTTTACTACGTACCCAACACCGCAATGTTGGTAGTACGGTTTTACATCCACCACCAAGCAACACAAGGGCTTAAAACTAGTTTTTTTGTTGTTTTTTATTAGTTTAATAATTTATAAAGTACAAATTTAATGTTAGTTAGGAGATTTTATTCTATTTCGTCTGTCCAAAGTATAAAAACAACTACATCTTCCTCATGCTTAACTTCACTCCATCGTATATGATTTAAACTAGGTTGTTTTTTTTTCTAGGGTCATGTTATTTGCACCTGGTTTGTTTTTTTTGTTCTTATCTTTTAGTAAGCTTTTGTGCTATTAACCTGATAACACAATTACACGAAATTAAGGTTAATTTGGTAATTTAAAATTCAAGTTTCTGTCCTAACTTTTGACAAATTTGCTATATGGGTTGGTGGTCCAATGGCTGAAGCAAAGCTTCTTATAAGAGCACCTATGTTGAGGAGGTCATAGGTTCAAGTCCTACAAGGATTAGAAATTTGCTATTAAAAATAGTAAAACTTTTGAGAAATTTCGTATATGGTCATAACTGTTTACTCAATCGTCATAGTACGTATTCCCTAAAATGAAGGCACATTTGATATCATGATCTTTTGTTATTATTGCAAAACGATTTTACTCTTAAATCTCAACTCATGTCACTCTCTTTGGCCATTATTTTCGATCACCCATCCACCAAATGAGTTTTATCCTACAGATAGGTCTTGACTTGAGAAGTGAAGGAGATGATTTTATTTATTTATTTTTTTTTTAAATTTGTTTTTCAATCTTGTTAAACATGTATTTTACTTTTTATTTTTTGCAAATAAGTCTTGACGTTGCCACTAAAGAATTTTTTTATTTTTAGTTTTTAAACGGTAAACTCGGTGGTTGCCCCACGTACAATAGGATCTTTAAAACTTGGTGGTTGCCCCACGTACACCTCTTCCTTCACTTTACTATAAAGAAACGTGCTATTTACGTCCATCTGGTAGACCTTGAAGCGCTTGTAGGATGCAAACGCGAGAAACATGTGTATTGCTTCCATGCGGGCTACCTGAGCGTAGATTTCATTGTAATCAACCCCTTCAATCTGCCAAAACCCTTGAACAACTAAGCGAGCTTTGTTTCTGACAACAACGCCTCGGTCTTCTTTCTTGCACTTGTAAACCCACTTAGTTCCGATCTTCTTTGCACCCTTGGGAAGATCGACTAGGTCCCAAACACCTAGTTTCCTGAACTGAAGGAGTTCTTCCTACATTGCATCGATCCATTGTTCTTCCTTTAATGCCTCGTTGATGCTTCGTGGTTCAGTTTATGAGACATATAAAGCGAAGGACCAATTGTTCTGTTCCCCAGATTCAGTAATTTTGGAATATAGAACTGTAGCCTTATCCTGAAGCTGCCCGCGAGTAGTCACCCCACTTTCTGGATTCCCAAATAATATTTTGCTGAGGGTGTATGTCATTGATCCTAGATTTAGGATGAGTTGGGACAGGGACACCCTCCAGCATGTTGTACTTTGAATGATCAATTCTAAAATTCAATATGGGTATCCACTAACACTAACAGTGCAACGAATCAGGTTGCCTTTTTTTATCAGAAATATTATATTACAATAATATTACCTTGAGCAAAAAGTTGTGTTTGAAGCTCTGTTCTTTTAGTTTACATTTTGTTAGGACTTTAAACAGAGAAGATGAAGGGTTAGTTAGTAGGTTACTCATTATTGCCGGGATGCAAATCGTGATGTGATGGATTTTTATTTTTGCAACCTAGTTCCTTTCTACCTAGTTGCAAAGGAACTTCAGGTCAGCCAGACGTTTGTCAAAAGCAAGTGTGAAGATCAAGATCAAGAAGAACAATGCTCCAACACGGTCATTTTGTATGGTATTAGGGGTTGGAAACTCTAAAGACCAATGACCCTATGGCAATTTGATCGATATCATCCATCGCTATTTCTGCCACCTCGTATGATTTGAAGGTATGTGTTGTATGTATAAAATAGTGAATTATTGTAGTGTGTTAGGTATATGATGGAAGGGTTTGAAAAGAAATAGCACAAGTCCTTCTTTAATGTTGTTTATAATTAAAAGGAACTAGGTTGCAAAGGAACTTCAGGTCAGCCAGACGTTTGTCAAAGGAATTTTGTACTATGCATTCTCACATGACCATCCAACAACAATGGTATATGAATAGTGACCCTCTGTAATCTTCATCAATCTCCTTGATCTACGCATAAGTGTGAGAGTAGATTTCCCTATGAGGGTGACTAATACGGTTAGTGGATACCATGGATCAGAGAGATTCAAGCTAATCAAACTCATATCTCAAGCCGGTGCAAGTTATGTTGGAGCAATGGTTGTGGAAAGAAATCGACAGTAGGATCTGTGGTTGTGGAAAGAGATCGACAGTAGGATCGGCGCTAACAAGCAATTCATAAAATAAATCTTTCGATAATCGCTACGGTTAGTTGATACCATGGATCAGAGAGATTCAAGCTAATCAAACTCATATAAAGTGTTCGATGTCACTGTGAGTACACATTGTGCATGACATTACATTTTGCATGTATCATTTTAATTGAGCCATACAGGGTGCCAGTCCTACAGCAAACCGAAGGTAAAAATACTTGAAATCAATGGGAAGGTAAACATACTTGAAATCAATGGGAAGGTAAAACAAATTCCAGCACCTGGATATCAGCCAGACGTTTGTCAAAAGAATTTTGTACTATGCATTCTCACATGAATATCCTTTGATGAATGTATTAGGGGTTGGAAACTCTGAAGACCAATGATCCTCTGGCAAACCTCCGTAAAGGTCTTCAGAGTTTCCGTGGGAAGGTAAACATACTTGAAATCAATGGGAAGGTAAACAATGAAGGCAAACATACTTGAAATCAATGGGAAGGTAAACAATTCCAGCACATGGATATCAGTCAGACGTTTGTCAAAAGAATTTTGTACTATGCATTCTCACATGAATATCCTTTGATGAATGTATTAGGGGTTGGAAACTCTGAAGACCAATGGTCTTCAGAGTTTCCATGGGAAGGTAAACATCATTGAAATCAATGGGAAGGTAAACAATGAAAGCAAACATACTTGAAATCAATGGGAAGGTAAACAATTCCAGCACCTGGATATCAGCGAGACGTTTGTCAAAAGAATTTTATACTATGCATTCTCACATGAATATCCTTTGATGAATGTATTAGGGGTTGGAAACTCCGAAGACCAATGACCCTCTGGCAAACCTCCGTAAAGGTATGAAGGCAACATATCTTGCTGCAAAAGAAACTAATCACACCTGACCATTCTCTGCCACATTATATAACATTCTCTTCTTCTTCTTCTTCCCTTAAAATCACTTTACCATTAATACCAATGGACTACCCTCACGTCGGTATGGCCATCACCTAGTTCCAGGTCTCCTTCAGTTGTTGACAGAGAGATATCTTTCAACGATGAAGGCAACATACTTGAAATCAATGGGAAGGTAAACAATCCTCATCCACAATGTTCTTACCTAGAACTACCAACCATCCGGTTGTTTTCAGGTTGCCTTCATCGTTGACAGATAATGAGATTTGGTGTTGGATCATAAGCAAAAAGGTAGACCACACCAATGTTAGTGAACCCTGTGTTGGATGGAAAGTGTCTTCGGCTTAAATGTCTTTGTTGAGTTGAGTTGGAGCAATCCCTGTGTTGGATGGAAAGTGTCTTCGGCTTAAATGTCTTGTTGAGTTGAGTTGGCGCAATCCCTGTGTTAGATGGAAAGTGTCTTCGGCTTAAATGTCTTGTTGAGTTAAGTTTTAGTGAACCCTGTGTTGGATGGGAAGTGTCTTCTGCTTAAATGTCTTGTTGAGTTGAGTTGGAACAATCCCTGTGTTGGATGGAAAGTGTCTTCGGCTTAAATGTCTTGTTGAGTTGAGTTGGAGCAATGTCAATAAAAGTTGGTGGTTATTATTTTGTTTTTTTAATTTTTATAATTTTTTTACAATAATATATTAAAAAATAAAAAATAAAAAATAAAAAACCAATTCAAAACACAAAAAATACCACAAAAATAAAAGCTGGATTCCAAGCGCCTCGCTTAGGCCAAAGCGAGACGCTTGGGGTCAAATCATAAAGAATAACTTACCTCGGACCGAGGTAGGGGGGGTTGGGAATAGAAGGGGGGGGGGGGGGTTGTTAATATAACCACCCTTAATTAATTAAGTAGTTAGTAAAGGAGGAAACTAAAAAAAACAAGACAGTTTAAGAAAACAAAAATGTTACGGGGGACGGGGCGCTATCAGAATTGGTCACAGGTACCCCACTACCAGCATGGTAACACCACCGCCACCTGTGCTGGTAGTGGTCCGGTGAACCAAATTCGGGTTCTAGTTACCGTGCTAGTACACGAACGTGAGCTACAAACTTTCACACAAATTAATTTTTTTTTCTTTTTCTTTACTTCAACCCCTTAATATTTGCAGGTAAAGTGAAGAACACAAAATATATAGAATGAGAGTGATTACCTGAGTATTTGTATTACAAAATATTGCAAGAATGGAAAGCTATCAATGAAAGATATTAAAAAGATAGGATTTTAGGTCAAGATTTTGCAAAATTATTTTGTTTGGGTCTTTGGAGTCTTAACAGGGGAATGAAAAGTGTAAAAGGGGAAGAAGAAGCTTGGAAGAAGAAACAAGGAGATAAGGACTTTTTATTTATCTATTTTTTTAACCGTACTTTGTTTGATGGTTCTTATCTCCTTGTTTTCTTTGGTTTTTATTATTATTATTATTATTATTATTATTATTATTATTTGTGAAAATAATTGATAGTTGGGTAAAGAATCAATGGAGTGCTGCTTTCAAAAAAATGTTTCAGTGAAGGAAATCAGTAAAGTGATGTGGCGATGCAAGAGTAGTAGAAATCAGTGAATAGTGAAGTGAAAACTTTTTCAGTGAAACGCCCCTTTCCCCTTATATTTAAAAAGAACCATCCACGCCCAAACTTAGGGGTGTAAACGAGCCGAGCCGAGCCCGAGCCTGACTGGGCTCGAGCTCGGCTCGTTATGGTTTTATGAAGCTCGAGCTCGAGCTCGGCTCGGCTCGAGCCTAAAATCTTGAGCTCGAGCTCGGCTCGCTAGCAAAATCAAAAGCCCGAGCTCGGCTCGGCTCGGTTCGAGGTGATTTGAAAACAATCTCAAACGAGCTCAAAGCTCGGCTCGAGATCGCAAATGCTCGGCTCGCGAGTGTTATTAAATGGGCCTATGAAATAAGGAGTTGGGCTTTCGAGATGTGGGCTATAAATTATAAGAGATATATAAATAACTTATAATTATGTTTGGGCTCGTTTAGGCTCGCGAGCCCAATCGAGCTTTGTATTTAGGGCTCGAGCTCGGGCTCGATAACTAAACGAGCCATATTTTAGGCTCGGGCTCGGGCTCGTTAAGGCTCGGCTCGTTCGGGCTTTTTACCGAGCCGATCCCGGATAGCTCTCGAGCCGCTACGTGTCATTTACACCTCTACCCAAACTCATTTGTGTCTCCTGTTAAGCATTTCGTAATGATTGTGTCTTGAAACTTTTGATATTTATTTATTTAATATTTGTTTTGTTTACTCTCTCGAGTAGAAAGATCATGTTAGCTAGTATTCTTCCTCGATTTCAGTTCCTCACATTCCTACCATTCATATTCACTTATTTTTAGGTGTATAATTTTTCATATTTTTAGTTTCGTTTACTAGTTATGCTATGCATTGCGTTCCTTATCATTTCTATTGCCACCTCAACATCATGTTATCATTTGTTTCCACCCTTCCTCTCTATCGCGGTTAATGGTCCCCTTCCCTTTCCACTTGATCAACAATCACCCAACATCAACTTTTGATGTCGGGGAGGTCATGGTGAGCTTCACAATTGCACCGATCACCCGATGAGGGGCCACGGTGTTCCCATCGTTCATGATACCACCTCAACTTCATTGATTTTCCCCCGATCCTCATATCCTTTAGCCTTAGGGTTGTTTAACTTAGTATGAAGCTCAGATGCAAAATCCTTAATAAGATAAGTTCCAACCTAGGCTTGGGATCGGGTTTTTTTTTTTTTTTGGTTTGGTTTGATTCTAGTTTATATAAGTCAATCTCGAGTAGCTCATAAATGATTTAGCCATTTCACATTCCTATTTATAAGAAATTTCTAGAAAGCATGTATGTAATGTATATAATGTATAGATGATTTATTGAGGCGTCTTTTGTAAATCAGACATGCGTCTTATGTGTAAACTTTGATTATTTTAATTTCACAATAAAAAACAAGTTACAACTGAATAATGGGAGCAACAAACTGCAACGCCAACAAACTTTAATGGTTTGGCAGTTAATCTGATATGATATGAACCAAACTAATATGAGAGAAGAGAGAGAGAGAGAGAGAGAGAGAGAGAGAGAGAGAGAGAGAGAGAGAGAGAGAGAGAGAGAGAGAGAGAGGGATAAGTTTAAAGTTTGAACACTCCTGTTACTATGATCAAATAAATACCGCTAGACGATTCTCCATTCCGAAAACTCTCTATTATTTATAAGTATATTAACTATAAAACTACATTTGTTACATATATAAAAAAAATAAGATGATAAAAACTGATCTCCAACCATAATGAGATCGATTTATATATATATATATTTTTTTATAAATACTAAAATAAAGCTCCTATGTGAATGTTTTTTTGTCTTGTTTGGTTGAATAGCATTTGCACGTACTTTCTAGTTTCTAAGCAACAATTCCAATTCCTTTATAGAAACAGGAATTGCCGAAAAAGGTAAAATGAGTTTGGCCATTATATCCTTCCATTTTATATATTTTTTTCCTGACACATTTGCACCCGTTGCTGTATTCTGTTGCAAATTGTTGGGTTGTTGGCCTAAACATGGCTATAAACCTCTTTTATTTTTTTCCTTTCTTTATACTTCTCAAATAATTAATTTTATAAAAAGAAAATTGCTTGTCAAGGTTGGTTGGCCTAAAAGTTAGACTATGTGTTCTGGCCCGCAAGTAGCCTGCCGCGAGTCATAATGTGATCCACCTGGATTGTTCGCCCCACGACTAGTCCCAGCGAACGTTGCCGCGAGCGAGCCCATGCGACCTAGCAAGCGTGGGCTAGCGGGTCAATTTCAAAAAGCTAGCTGTTGGCACCTAGCTAACGGTAAAAAAAATTAAATATATATATATATATGGGGAGGATAAATTGAAAACCCACTTGAGTTAAAGAAACTTTGAAAACTCAATTTTAGCCATAGATCTTGATAATCAATGGCTTAGATTTGATACAACTTTATTGAAATTAACAACAATATTTTTTATTAATGGAAGGACAAAAAAGTGCAATTATGTCACAACACTTTTTTTCTCTGACAACTTTTTTATTTTCTAAATCCCATCATTCTTTCTCTCTCATAAATGTACTTTTATCTCTCTCTTACAAAATATTTAATTTTTTAATTGCTCCAACCACAAGTTGTTTGTGACAAACTTATAAGTATTTTTATAACTGTTGTTACTGTATTACATCTTATACTTTATTATGTTACGACTATTGATGTTGTGTTACAACTTGTACTTATAGTATGTTACAACTTTTGTTACCGTGTTACAACGTATTCTTTTGATGACAGATTTATGTAACATGAGTTGGATTAAAAAATATATATAAAAAAACACAATAACAATTTGTTAATGGTTAAAATATACATTTGTGACAAAGAATAAAAAAAATAATAGCATCTCCCAACTTTTGTTGGTATGTTACAACTTATACTTTTAGGATGTTAAACTTTTAATACAGTGTTATAGCTTACACTTCTAATATGTTACAACTTTGTTTACATATTACAACTTATACTTCGCGTTGTGTTGTATAAAAATGTTTCAAAAAATGTTACTGAATACATAACCGGAAACATCTTTAATAAAAAAACATGATAAATAAAATAAGTTACATTCTAACAAGACATGTTAAATACAAAAAACCACTTAATTACAAACACACTTTATTCCTTGTAACAAAGCCAACTCACATAATTATCAACAAACACGAATATACAAAACCATGGATCTAATGATCTTCAATTTGATGACAATCCACAGCCTTGAATCCTCTACCTCCACACGAATTTGCTCTCCTAAACACACCCACATCATAAATTTATGAAACTTGCAAAATATATATATTAAAAAAAACAAATAAAAAAGAGCCTAAAACAAACGTTAATATAACAACAAGATTTGCTAAGAAAAAAACCCATATGAAATCTATGCCAAGAAAAATCCTTATGAAAATCTTTAAACCCAAAAATAAAGTTACTAAAAATTGAAAATGAGAACACAGATCCATAACTTAAAAGATTGTGAAAAGAAAAGAGCAATATTTTTTTATGAATTATGAGTTGGGAAATAAGAACCTTATTTATTTTCCTAGTGTTTTCACCAAAATTAAATGTTTATTGTTAAGTATGACAAGAACATGAAAAAACAAGAGAAACTTACATATCTAGAAGTACAGTTTAACTGCCAAAACGGGTCTGTGTACAGATCCGACCTCCACAAAACAGGTTATAGATCCGTAGGCATTGAATCTGTGTTACAGACCCGACCACCTTCACGGTGAAAACATAAACGTTAACTTACATAGGGACCGCCAGAGAATCTTGCCACTATGTTTTTCAATCTTCATCACCACCATAATTTCCCTCTTTCCGGTAACTCTTGACCATCGGAGTTGTGGTGACGATGTTAGCGGAGTTACAGATCTGACGGTTTTGAAGTCACCATCGACCGGGTATAGTCACCACACGCGTCCCCTTAAGCATGGCCGCCGTAGAAACACATACATGGCCTGAACTCACCGTCACCGACTTAACCATGGCCGCCGTTGAACCAGATACATAACTGTGGAAGATTAGCGGAAAAGTGATAAATATGGATTTGAAGAGAGAGGTTTTTGATTTTTTTTAAAGAAAGAAAATCTAATATATATAATCCATGAAGATGGTTTACCTTATTTGATGAACACACTCATTGCCACACATCCCAGATCTATACTTAGGGGGATTTGGTTGTTTAAAAATGAGAGAGAGAAAGAGAGAAAAGAGGGGAACATAAAGGTGTCAGGTCTCTGCAACATAATAATTTCATGAAATGAGTTACCAAAACTACCCTTTGATCAAAAAGAAAAATAGTAGACGTGGAACATTGTTGGCCAAACATTGGGTTTCTATAGTTTTTTCAACTCACAAGGGTTTTCAGATTATAATTTCCCTATATATATATATATATATATATATATATATATATATATATATATATATATATATATATATATATATATATATATATATATATATATATATATATATATATATGGTGCATCCACTTGATCAAAAAATAACATCTATCATTTTTTATCTTCCACTTGATCAAAAATGGCCAACGAAAACCCAAATCCAAATCCAATCTCGCCCCTAATAAACCGTGTGTGAGCACCAACGTGGACTGTAGAGTAAGAACTCGCCTTGGTGAATTGTTATATTCAGCAACAAGAGCAAGGAGAACATCTCGTACGAAGCAAGACTTTTTGGCTAGGAATCGTCATCCGATTCAACGAACAAATGGGTGAAAACCGTCGTCCAACTGACGCGATTTATGGAAAATATTGTTCCATGAAGGCGAAGTGCACCATTTTTGAGCAATTCTACATGAATGCTCAAAACGAGAACCTGTGTTTAAACGATGAAGAGTTGATTGAGGTGGCTCGTGACTAATACCGAGCCATACACAATGATAAGTACCCAAGTGTTGCGATTTGGAGACTCATTGGAGGACGATTTCTAATATAGTCGTCTTTTCACTATTTACTTTATGTTTTTCGTCCTCGTATGTTATTTTATCTTTTTTAAAATAATTGTTTGATGTTTAATGGAAGGTGATGTTATTTTATGATTTTTAATTACGTTTTTTTTAATTGTGTAAATAATTAAATATATTTGGAAAAATAAAAAAAGCCCGCTAACCTTGACCCATAACACCCTCTAGTGAGCGACCGCCGACCGCTAACCAGTGCCAACTAAGCATTGACATAGCACAATATTATTCGATAAATCCATCACTCACCTCTACCCACAACGGATAGTCTTATTGACACTATTATAAAATAAAAATTTACATTTTGAATTAGATTTCGAGTCTACACTACCAAAAAAAATGTCATTTAGTGACACACGAAAAGTTTCACAACAAAACAAAAAAGTGCCACAAAAAACCAATGTAGAAATGGGTGGCACACAAAAAAAGTGTCACTAGAAGCGCTAACACTAAAGCCTTTTAGTAACACATTTTTAATGTGTCGCACAATGTTTTAGAACTTTGTGGCACTTTTTTATTGCCACAATATAAAAAAAAAACACTTTCCTAGCACAATTTTTATGCTTTTATAAAGTAATTCTAGATAGATATCCATACTAGTTTTAGTGACACTTTTTTTTTCTACCACAATTTAAAGAAACCTTTTGACATACAAACCGTGTCAGTAAAAATTGTTTTAGTTAAATATATGTACTACTTTTAATGTGCGTAATTTTGCCACAAATATTGCATTATTTACAATATAAATTTAAGTTTGATCCGAAACATTTTTCAAGTGTTAGCAAAACATTATGTAATAAATAACATATTTCAAATTCCAAATATTACACAGAGAGTCTAAACGTTTCTTTGGGTGAGAACTAGCTAGTAAAACATTACAAGTTAAAATCAGGTGATTTGAATTAAAAGACGATATCTTCATTAAATCTAATTGATTCAAGTTCGTAATGAGTGATAGAAATTGATAATTAGATAGAATTGTAATTGAGAACTTAATTGTTCTTCATGTTTTTGTGTATTGATACCAGGAACAAGACAAGACAATTTATAGTAGTTTTACAATGACAAATAATGAAAACGATGTAATTTTGGGGCTGTTGAATGGCTGTCAATTAGTCTTGATCGTAGAACCTCTAGCTGTCAATTAGAACATGATAGTCAAATTTGATCCTTAAAATCCTCACTCTTTAACTTTCCTTTCTGACAATGAGGAGATCAAGTTTTGATTACTAGATAACATAATTTCAGCAACGAAAAGATCACTATGACAGAATGACTGGCGATCATGGTTAGATAATACAATTTTAGACCTTATTGGTAATATGTAGTTAAAAGGTGGTTGGTGATCCGTCATTGATATTGTTATTGGTGATCCTTTAGTGAACCGTTCATAGGTAAGTCGTTAGCAAGTCCCACCTGTTATCTGTTTGTGAAGTATGTACCCACATCCGATTTGACACGTACTTGAATATGTTGATAGTATCATCAACAAGTCGTTGTGTAAATCCTTTAAGAGTATGGAGAGTGAGCGTGGAAAGCAGCGTGAAACAACCCCTTTACCTCTCTACACCTCCCCCTATGGTGTGAAAGAGGGCGTGGCCCCAAGGGCGGGGGGATCTTCACTAGCGTGGGAGGGTTGGGTGGACGAGGGTGATTGGAGGGTTTAAAAAAATTGATAAAAATTCAAATGTTACCGTTGGAAAACGGTCAGATTAAAAAGAGTATTAATAATATTAATTACTTCCAACCATATCTTTATAAAATAAACCCATTCCAAACCATTTTTAACCATTCTCTCTACATCTTCTCTTTATATTTATAAAATCTTCATCTTTTTTTAAATGAATCCACACAACCGAGGTTTTGACCCAAACAACCCATTCAACTACACCGTGAACCTGAATCCTAGTCCACCACCGGTCGCCCGATAGCAAACTGTCCACCCCAAATTCACACACCGTGTCCCAATTATGTGGGTTTCGCATCCTACATTAGTAGGAGTTTATTTACAAATTTTCCATAAGATGACTCCTCCATTCCAGTAGTGCCTACTCAACAACCCGATACAATCATCCAAACGCCTTTAACTTTACGCAAAATCGTATAGAAAACACAACCACAAAATATTGTTAGATCATCGATGGTGAAAAAGGTTAAAAAAAAGTCATAAGAAGAAGACCAATGCGGAGAAAGCACAAGCCGCCATCCAATGAACTAATTTTTTAAAACATTATATATGTTTTTTAATTTACTATTATTGTTACATAATATATATTGTTTACATTTAGTTTTATTGTTTCAAATATATGTATACTAGATTATACCCCGGAGCGTCCCGGGTTGAAAAATTTAATATGATACATCAATTTTATATATGAAATAGACTGATTATAACTCTAATATTAATATCTAACGTAAAACAATGTACAAATCCAATGCTAACACCTAACCTAAAAGAATGTAGAACTTTAATGTAACTATAATATTAACACATATCCTAAAGACTAAACAAATTTACAACTCTAACATACTAATATTGATACCTAAATTAAAACAACGTATAACTCTATTAACCTATTCGGCTCTGGTTGCAAAAAAATTCATATTTATTGATTTGAACATAATTAGTGACTTGTCTATACATGATTAATGATTTACCTAAACACTTTGTGTTTTTTTTCCTGTATAAACAAAACCCCACAAAAAATTTCTCCGTTTTTTATATAGCACTATGGTACTTGTTGGAAAGATAATAAAACGCTCGTTAATTTGGTGTAATTTTTTTCTTTAAAAAATCTTGTATATTAAAGATATTAACGTTTAAAAATTATGGGAGGAAACATGAGGGTGAAAAATCCAATTTTGTTTTTAAATTCTTTTTTTCCTAAAATATTTCAATGCCACATGGGATGACACATGGCACACTCAAGAAAGAGAATGTCTCTTTGAGTGCCATGTCATTAAAATGGCTTTAGTTTATTATATGTATAGATATTGTTAAGTATGACTAATTTTTTTTAACTAGGAAATAATTGACACAAAGAGAATTTTTGGAACGACATAAACAAAGCGTTTCATAAATTGATGGACCAAGAGTTCTATGGAGCGAATGATCATCTGCTTTGGCTTCGGGTTCTGGATCGGGAGTGAGTTAGGGTATTTACATCGGGCAGTTGGACAATTTAAATGCTAATATCGTTCAATTCAATACCATTTAACAACAAATGCTCGACGTGAAGAAAAACATCCGGGAAACTTTTGAAATAAGAATGACTTTGAAAAAATAAACGCGAAGATATGAAATTTCTTGCTATGCTCGTCGATCACCTCACCGGTCCCGAGTTAGAAATGACGTTAAAAATGAAACGCGGAATCATTGGAAAATATAACATGTAGTGTTCGTTGTTGAATATTTAGGTGTTCGGCAAATTTTTTTAGTTTATTTATTTAATGTCTTATTTTTATTGTTAATTTTAATTTGTTTTTTAATTAGTTTATAAAAAAACAAATGCCACATGGCACATCATGCCTCGTCTCCAAACCCCTCCACTCCTCATCATTTTAAGGCCATCATGTCCCCTTTCCAAGCCCTCTCACTCCCCATAGTCTAAATTGTAATGTTATGTGTTGACTTACTTAGGCTATATGGTGTGGTAACAAATTCTCCCAACTCCCCCAAGTGCCACATATTTTCCCCATTCCATCTCCCGAACCAAGGGAATGGTTTCCCCCAATACCCCCATTCCCCCTTCATTTTTTTATTATTTTTCTATTTTATTTATTTATGTATTTTATAATTCATAAATATGTTTTTCATTAAATAAATATAAAAAACTAAAGTTCACAAATAAAAAAAAATACAAACTAAAGTTCACAAATAAAAAAAAAATACAAACTAGAAACTACTCATCAACAACGGGAGCGACATGGAAATTGTTCTAAATGTGGTCGATTAAATCCGAACAAAGGTGGCCATGCACAGTAGTATCGTGTAATGCCCACATGCTTGATTCTTGTTGTGCCTCATTTGAATCGTAATCGCATATCGCACGACCTTCGTCTTCGATTATCATGATATGAAGTATTATACAAGCATAGATAACATATCTCAATCTTTGTGGATGAAATGCACGTGCGGGGCATTCTATTATATGCCATTTCGCCTTTAACAAACCAGACGTCTTTTCCTGCCGATTCTTGGCACTTCGCGAACTTCTTCCTTTTCTCATCCGTGGGATTTTGTAGTGTTTTCACAATAGACGAATAGCTTGGGTATATACCGCCCGCTAGATAATAACCATGCTTATATTTTACACCATTGAGCATGAAAGAATAATCAGGGCCGGTACCTCTAATCATAGCGACAAAAATCTCAGATCTTGCAAGAACATTTAAATCGTTACACGAACCTGCAATTCCAAAAAAAGGTATGCCAAATCCATAGATCTTGTGAGCAAGCGGCTTCAAGAATAATTGATGGTTCTCCCACGTTACCCCGAGTAAACTAACCTTTCCATGCAGTGGGGCAATTACGCCATGGCCAATGCGTACAATCAAGACTTCCTAGCATGCCATTAAAGTCGTGTTTCTCTGCATGGTGTGCGTAGATCTTTTCGATGTCACTCTTCTTTGGCCTATCTAAATAATCATTGTTATATAACTTCACGATATCTTTGCAAAACTGGTACAAACAATCCCGACTCAGTCTATCAGACGTCTTTAAATACTCAACCCATGAATCACTAACAGTGTCGTATGCTAATTGACGAATTGCAGACGTGCATTTTTGTAGGGTTGTAAAACCCCGTTTCCCTCTAGCATCCCATCTTAGTGTAAAATCTCATCATAATTAGCTAAGTCATCGAAAATTTATTCGAACAATTTTCTACTCATTTGAAAACGACGCTTAAATTATTCATCAGTATATACACAGTCTTCATCAAAATAGCCAGCAACCAAACGATCACGTGCACCTTTTAAAATATAAAATATAATATAATTTTTTCAACAATGTTATAAATAACACAATAAGAAAATGTAATATACCCTCACGATCTCTATTAAGCGCAGCGCTCCGTGTCATTGGTACTGAAGATGCTTCGCTCTCGTCTTCCAACTCGAACATAAAATGCACCGTTTCTGGCTTTTCACCAACATAAAAGTTTATCGCGTTTTCTTCAGACTCTGATGAACTCATGGCTAAACAATTTGATTTTATAAAATTTTGAAGATGAAAACTTTTAAAAATTTTAGAAAGAAAGTATGATTGTTTGGGTGTGGTACGTTTTGGTGATTGTTTTGAATTTGATATGGTATATATAAAGTTTAATTTATATATAAAAAACTAAATGCAAAGGTAAAAAAAATGGCCGAAATTTTTGTCCAATCAAGTGCCTCGGTTACAACGGTGGAATTCCACCGAATACACCGAAATATTAGGGGGGGGGGGGGGTCCCGATTTCCCCTAGTTCCACGTCTATCCACTGAGCGCATGTGCCGAATCCACACCAAACAGTCTTATGATTTGAAAATGTTTTCAAATTTAAATTTGAAAATTTATAATATATACTATTATATCATTAAAATTGTTGAAATATGCTAAAAAAGATTTATTAGTATTTTTTTATAGTATTACAAACCAGTGTGATCTACACTACCGATGTTTGGTTGGATCCATACGATTTATTGGACTTGTACATTTATGTCACCGCTTATGGTGTAGTCTCGCTACATAACAAATATTAATGAAACTACAATTGCGTTCAACTTGTTTCTATATCCACACACCGGTGAAAATTAATTTCAAATTATGACTCATGTAAAATCAACTTTTGAAATAGATGAGAAAATGTTTTTAACTTGGTCCGATAATGGCTCAAACAACACAAGCGTCATTGAAACAAATGATATCACTAATGAAAGAAATTTTATAATAATATTTTGAAAAAATCACGTTTGTTTTTTCTTGTACGTTGGGTTTAAACCCGTGCTTAAGTACAATATAGGTGTTAAAATTGTAATCACCTACCTAGATTCCGGCTAGGATTGTTGTTGTGGTGGTGGTGGTCGTCGTCGTTGTTGAACTTTTCGTTTTTTGCTATGAAACAACAAATTTAATAAAAGAAATAATTGTGTGTAAGTTTTTTCGACTACAAGATATGCGAAAAAACACAAACTAGTTTGAAACCGAAACCAAACCGGGAACATAAAATGAACCAAAAGCGGATCGACAAACGGACTCTCAAACCGGCATGAACCAAAACCGACACCCAAACATAAACTGGATAAAAAAAATCCCATCTCTAACTTTGCCAATCTTTAGTGGTGATTGTCAGGATTTTTCTCCTAAAATTCACACTAATTTTCTTTTTTCAGGTTGTGGTTGCCCCTTTTCTCCTAAAATTCACACTAATTTTCTTTTTTCAGGATGTGGTTGCCCCCTTCCTTAAAGATTAGACCACCCCTTCAATTAATTCGCATATTATAAAGGGGGAAGGAACACTCTAAGAAAAGTACCTATGCCCAACCAATCCTATAATGCCATGTTAATTCCACACCCAAATAACCTAAAACCATCAAAACGCTGGTGATACTCTAGGTAAAGTACACTAGAACTTTTTATTATTATTTTTAATTTAAAGTAAATTAAACACTTAAATCTAATTGGAGCAGAAATGGTCAACACAAAAAACATTAAATTGTTAAAAACCTGGATTTGTGTGTTTGTCTCTCGGCAACAACTAACCGAGAACCAAAAAGAAATGCAACGTGGTGTTACAACACGATTACGGAATGTTAATTAAATCATATATATCAAATAGTTGCATTTTCCTCCATTTATAAGTTACCTAGAGCGGTACTTATGGCCATGGGACGTGGTTTACACTTGTCTGTTGCTGCAAGACGCAGTTTGAACTCCATACATATTGAAACAGAAAGGATAACGTTACCGATTAAATGCTTTGTTTCTAATATAACTCCATTTTTATGGATTTTTTTACTATCATATTGAGAAAACAATAAAAACGATATTCAGATAATACTGGTTTAGTTCTCCATGATAAAAAAAAAATATATTACTATACTGATACCGAACCACTACCGAAAGTATCTATTTGCTACAAGTACACGGTACAAAACGTAGATTCCTGTAAAAAAAAACCAAAACCTGATACCAAATAAAAAGTGGTTTTACTAAAGGAAAAAAGGGTTTTTTTTTAACATTAGTGCATGTTAACAAAATAGGAGCATTGTACGTTAGTAAAACATTAGCAAAATGACACAATTAAAGTGTCCATACTTTAATATATAGAGGAATTGTGGGCTCTTAAAATAGGGTCAATGGATATCAAAACCATCTCCACATCTCTTAGGCCATCCACAATAAGAATAGGGTCAATGGATATCAAAACCATCTCCACATCTCTTAGGCCATCCACAATAAGATCTATAGAAACAGTAAAAAGCCAGTCTATTTAGCTGTCGCATAAAAAAAAACTCATTGTTCATAAACAATCAAAACCCACCAATAAGAAAACCTAAAAATATCTAAAAGAATTGGCACATCATCACAACCTTTTCTTTTATTTTTAACTTTTAACCGCTTATTTCTCTCTCTCTATATATATACTAGGTGAAATCTCGTGTGAAAACACGGGAAGTTTATATCATTTTTTAATAAAATTAGTCTCCAATTTTACCTAAACAACAAATTAAGAAGTCAATCATCTGTTGTAAACAAAATCTGTTTATTAAGGTCTGTTCATTTGAAGAGAGCCAGAGGATAGATATTGATCAGATGTTGAAAACACTAAAGGATGTTAAAACCACGGATGGATAAATCAACAGACGCATGGAAAGCTCTGTTGGACAGAATAGATATTAGAAAGAAGCAGACAATGATAACTCATCATCTGTTAGAAGCAATGAAACATGTTGAAACAAACCGACATGTTTAAAAAGTTATTATCAAATCAAAGTTCATTCGTTATGTTTTATAGTTTATTCCACTGCACTTTATGTATTTATAGTTATTCAAATATTTTGAAAAACTTGTTTGTATAAAACATTAGTGGTGTTTGTACAAACTTATTTTTGTTTATCACAAATCAAAATCTTCAAGCCCTTCCTACTTTTGAACCTAGATACAGCAACATATAGTTGTCCATGACTGAAAATAGTACGTTGAAGATACAAAGTAATACGTTCAAGCAATTGTCCTTGAATTTTATTTATTGTCATTGCAAAGCACAATGAAAATGGAAACTGTCTTCGACCAATCTTGACTGGTATATTCTTTTATTAGAAGATGTCATCTTGAATCTTGAAATCAACGTAAGATGACCAATATTACTGCTTTGATAATATTTACTTCAATCTTGAAAGCACTTAAGGGAAGAATGATATAACCTCCCTCTTAAAAATTCAATTATTGCTCTGAACAGATGTTAGAAATATTATAAATAGATTTGATGAGCAACAGACGTTTGACAGAACATACGTTTAGAAAAGATGGTGAAAAGTTAGCACATGTTGAAAACAGTGACGAAAGTTGAAATAACAAAAAGATAAATATATAAAATGATATTATCAGATCAAACGTCATTATTAATGTTTTATAGTTAATAAACAACATAAAAATTTTAAACTTAAATACTAACAATTGATAATATTATGTGAATTTATTTTAGTTACCAACATCTTTTATTAGACGATTCAATTTGTTCTTAAAATATCATTATATATTTACATTACAGAAGTCCTTTTAACTTCATAATTAAAATCTTGATATGTGTAAAAAAGAATGAAGCTAAACCGCCAAAATATTGGTAATAATTGCTCACGGTTTTACATATAATAAACTTTATTTAATTTAATTAGTTTTTTTTTTATTTTTAAACCACATATTCAAACAAAAGATAGATAATAACCATCTAGTTTAACATTAATATTTTTCAATCACAAACCATAAACATTATAAACAAAATAACCACATTATAATAGTATTCATACTTAAAAATGCAAGTATATAAAAACATTTAAATTTCATTATCTTCATCACTTGAACTTCAATAAGAGAATGACTTTTTCATAACTTGTTCCATCTTCTCCTTCAAATACATTATCCTTGCCCTGATCATTTGTTCCACATTAAGATGAAATGTATTCCGATTAATGTTACTCATCTTTTTATAGTCCAGTTCTTCAAGAAACTCCAAGTCGTTTGAATACTCTATGCTCTCTCAGAGGAATAATTTTTCCAAACCATTTTCATAGTTAACTATTGCTATTTTAAAATCATGAGAGTAAAACCAACTTACGACATGATATGGCTCAAGCAATTCTTCATCAGCAATAGTTTGCGCCAACATTTCCATTGAGAGCATTTCATCTAAATACCTAAATTCATTGTTCTTACCGATTTCATACATATGTGTCCGCAAATCTAAATCCATCTGTGCTATTGGTTCCTTTGATAATTAGTAGTGATAATAACATACATTATTTAAATACAAATAAATAAACAATAAGGCGTGAGTTTTAAAAAACGGAGTTTCACGGTCGTAATTATTATTTGCTAGTGGAGACACCTAAAAGTCTACGAGAACCACTGTACAAATGAAGAATCTAGATTATTTTATGTAAGTCCCAAATGCTAGATCTTGTAAGTGCACGAGATTGTTATCACTTAGAAACACCTATGAATTAAGTGTTTTAAGTGACTAATCTTCTACAATCAAAGAAACTAGATGAATATTGTAAGAACCGACACACAAGATGAATAATACGATAATTCCATTGATGATTTAACACTGAAGAACCATGGATTACAGCAAGTACGCACCTATCTTGTGCTAACAAAAGATAATGACCAAAACCCTAAACCCTAGCTGCACACATAACATTCTATATATAGGCAACCACTGGGCCTGCGCACTTAACTTAAGTGCGCAGAGCCTGTCTAGATAAGTGCGCAGCTTAGGGTTTAGCTACAAACCTATGCTATAATTACATATTAAGTCCTTCAACTTTAAAGCTATACAATATACTATCAAAAGTCTCTATTCTGGTAACTGTGGTCTCAATATAGCCCAACAATACTCCCCCTAGACCACAACTACCAGTTCTTCAATCTTCAATCTATCTCCACCTCGCTTTCCTCCCCCTCAACCTGTTAGGGGGGGGGGGGGGTCATGCATGTATAACGTGACTGGATCTTCTTCAACTGCTTGAGGAGCTTGAGTTGATTCTGTTGCAGTTCCTTCAGGATCGGCTAATGTTGTAGGTTCTTCTGTATGTGCCTCTGATGCAGTCTCGACTTCAGGTTGAGTAGTTTCTGCACCAGCAGTAGCATGAGCAGCCTTCTCCCTATCATCCTTTTCTTTATCTGCTGCATTGATCCTGTCGATTATCTCAAGCAGCTCTCTTTTCAGATTCATGGCTCTATCCACAGCCCTTCTAAACAACACAGCTTCTTCAAACAACGTGTTCCCAGCACCCACATTGATCTTATTTGCAAACAGCATATTCAGATCTGACAAATTGAGTGCAAACACGTCCACTGGATCCAAAATCCTTAAAGCCTCTGAATCGTCCTGCAGTTTAATGACTGCTTCACCAGTGTTGCTGTCGTAAAACCACTTTTTAAAGTCCCTCAGCATCACTGGAAGCTCAGATCTAATAGGAACTCGTGTGACGACCTGTGGGGAGTCAATCACATAAGTTATCATCCCACGACCGGTTGCTGGATCAATTCTTTTCTTCGAGATTCTCCTTCTTGGTTTCTGCGGCTTCAGGATTTGGAAATCTGTGTCACATTCCTTCTTGATAAACCACTCGACCATGGCAGCCTGAGAGTCGAGGGAGTGATTGATGAAAGGGGCCCTGCTTAGCTCCCTGATATCCCATCGGGGGAGAGATTTCAGCTCCTTTTGACCCTTGAAATATTGTATCACTCCCCCTCTCCTTTTCACAGCAAACAATCTCTTTTCTTCATCATATTTCCAGGAGATGATCTTCTCCTGGTGAGCAGACTTGGTGTGATGGATATTCTGATGTAAGGCTGGAATGGTGATGGGCTTTCGAGGAAACCAAGTTGATCTTTTGGGATCCAACTTGTGCCCATCAGATGTCTCATAAACCACTTCTTCATCCATTCCCATCTCCACGAATCTCTCTGGCATCTCATCTTCACTCACTTCATCAACCTCACTTTCCTCGGCAATCCTTTCTTTCTCTTTCTCCTTCTCCAAAAACTTTCCGAAATCGAAAGTCTCATCAAATGTAGCGCTGGGAGCACCTGTTTGTTGCTTCTTGAATTCTTGGAACATCTCGAACATCTGCATTTAAACTTCATTCTGAAACTTGATTATGTATCTTTGATCTTTAATGATTTTCTCCATGTTCCGATTCTTGTGTTTGAGCTTCTTTACCTTCTTTCTAAGCTCCTGGTTGTTGTGCACGTCACTCTTTAAAGTGCAGATCTCCCTGGTTGCAGTTTTACCGACCTCTTTGACAAGCTTCTCATATAATTCCTGATGCACCGGTTTGCGACGAGGTGCAGCAGGAGCTGATGAGGATGGTTCGGCTGATCTCTGGGCTGGAGCTTTGGGGGCTGGAGCAGCAGCAGTGGAAGGCCCTGGTTGATTCGGTTATTCTGCCCCAAACATGTGTTCTAAGACCACTTGTTCCTCAATATCATCTTGAGTTACTACACGAGGAATCTCTGATTCAGGTAGCTGTTCTCTTCTTTTCTTTCTTGCTACCCTTTCAAACTCAGCAACTTCTTGTAAGGTTGCAACAGTTTCAAGTTGCTCAGGTGTCAATGTATCTCTCCCTGCTTGTAACAAACCTGCTGGTCTTTTCTTTTTGCTAGGCTTTGATGGAGCAGGTTCAGTCGCCACTCTTTTTCCCCTTGATTTTTCTAGAGCAATTTCTTCAGCAGTCGGCTGGGCTGAAGGAGTGGGTTCAGATGGTCCAGGTGCAGGAGCAGCTCTGGATTGTTGTCAGGGTTCAGCAGCATCTGACCTTCTCTTCCTGATCTTGTTGTATAGCTCCATAACAAGAGGATATCGCTGGGCCGCATACATATTTTCCAGCATTGGTTCCCAGTCAGGTGTGTTGCATTCTGTGAAGAATCGAGCACCTTTGGTGAAGATGTATTGGTCACCGAGGGGCAGATTATCATGTTGAGTGTTGATCATCATCTGTACGAACCTTGGGTACATTGCCTATTTCCCTGACCCAGCATCTGAATTCTTCACCATGTAGTCAAAGATCATGCCTGACAAGTTGAACGCTTCGTCCTTGCAAATCTTTATCATCGCTGTCGACCATTCAGCACTGAGCGCATTGTAGCCTCCCTTTCTGTGACATAGAGACATTAAAAATACATGACTGATAAGTCTCCAGTCTCTTGTTAGTTGGCTCTTCTTGACATCACCTCTCTTGTCAATTCACCCTTGTAGCCGAAGTTCCTGAACTGTTGGTGAATATCTGCTTTAGACATGAATCTGAAAGTTCCTGGTTGATCTTGCAGTCTCAGTACGTTTCGAACTGTGTCCTCAGTGATGATTACAAGCTTGTTTCGGACAGTTGCGTTGATTCGCTTGACTCTTGATACAGTTTTGACTCGAGCTGATCTCCAAAAATCTTCAATGTGGGAAACGTAAACTGGTTCAGCGTTCTGCACAGCAAATCCGACTTTGCTGCGTCTTATTCAAGTCACTACATCTCTAAACTTGACATCATCAGTATCGAGATTCATCGGTTGGTTGTGCATGCCTCTAGGATCCCAGTCAAGTGCCATCTGTTTAACCAAGAGCACGAAAAGTCAATTAGATCTCCGATAACTGACTTTAGACTTAAACTTAGACGGACAACGAACTTAGACTTAGATTTTATTAATTAATTTTTTTTTAGGTTTTAAATTTTAACAGTCCTAGGATTAAGATTTGATGGATTGGTGTCATCGGTGTCAATGATACGTCTGAATTTCAGTTGTTAGATCATTAAGGTCCGGGTTTAAGTTCGCAGTCCGTTCAAGTGTCTTAATTGTCAAAATGAATGTCATATTGTTGTTTAAAGTCCAAGTGCGAAAGGTTATCAAGTGCGCAGTCCAATCAAAGTCAACAGAGTCATGTGCTCAGTCAAGTGCGCACATGCGTGACTGAGCACTTGGTTAGTACTCAAGCCAAAGACAAGTGCGCATTGCAAGTCCAACATGGGCATGGTATCCCCTTAGCAATCTAGTCAGGTCTGCGTACTAGGCAAGTACGCAGACACTTGAACCTTCGTTCAAGATTTAAGTTCACACAATAAGTGCGCAGGGCATTAGGGTTCTTGAAGCCTAGTATGATTATGAGACAAGTGCGCAGTCTCTATGAGACAAGTACGCACTTGTTCATTATCAAGTGCGCAGATCATCAAGAATTCAAAAACCCATAATACAACTAAATCCCCACTGATGCATCTTGATCATACTATAATACCCTGTAATTTCAAGCAATAAACCATTAGAAACAAAATCTACCTTAATCAGTAGAGAGAAACAACAAACAGTGAAACGAGGTTTGATTTGAGGTGATTAGGGTGTGATTTGGGGTGATTATTGTGTGATGATGATGATGATAAATGATGATGAACGGTGATGATGATAAACAAGGTGATGAATCAGATAATTAGGGTTAGTAAAAAGTGTTAAGGAGGATAAAACTTTTTAACCACATTTTACTTAGTATTTATACATCAACAGTTGGCCCTGCGCACTTGGTTAAGTGCGCAGGGCCCAATAAGTACGCAGTGTACAAGAATTGGCCCAATAAGAGAGTTATAAAGCTCAAATCCATTTTAATAAGTGGGGTTTTACCAAGTCTCACCTTCTGCATTCAAGATCATACTAATCATACCTGCCAGAACCCGTTTCAACTTTCCGTTGGATAGCTGCAGCCTAAGAACAATTGTCGGTATGCTTGTCCATTTAAATCCATGCCTTTTCTCTTTCAACATGGGTTTGGCGATGCTGTTTATCATGTTTATCGGTAATATTGACGAAAATTTTATGGACCCCACAGTGTGCTAGGTATTGGCCTACCGATCCTCAAGGTTTATTGAAATATAATGATGAGAGCTTCAGGTCTATGTTACCATAAGCAGAGAAGATGATCATTATCTTGATCAGATGATGAGAGCTTCAGGTCTATGTTACCATAAGTAGAGAAGATGATCATCTGATCGTTTGATGAGCTATCTATATATGTTTGCACGTCACTAACATTGCGTGTCTTTTGCTGCTCAGTTTTTCAAAAAAAATTTGTTAGCCCCGCATTGGTAGCTTGCACTTTTAGGTGTCTTTTGATTTACCTATGCACAAAATTTTCTGTGTCTTTTAATTTCTCAACCTATGTATGACCGGACTCAGCTTGTGCAGACCTAAAGCACAGTGGGAATCCAGCTTTCCGTGTAGATCTTCATTGTTAATCACCTAGTAGCAGTTTACTTGATTCCAGGCTGAATCTACCGACACATCGTTGCTTGAGGCCACAACATCCTCTGGGTCCTATTCACATGCTGACGAGATATGATTAGTTCCTATCATTTCCTGAATTAATTTTGCATTAAGAATAGACTGGTTTACTTTCTCCCCCAAAAATCTTGTTTTAAAAGAAAAGAAGATTTTTTTTTTTATAAAATATGCACAAATAAAGTTTTTTTTTATTCAAAATTTATCATCTCATGCCATGAAACCAACTGATGAAACCGGGTTTTAACGAAAGCTTTTGTAAAGATATCTGCTTTTTGATCAGCAGTATCTATAGGCAACACCTGTATGTACCCTTTGTCGTGTGCATCGCGAATTGAGTGAATCCGAATTTCAATGTGTTTGGTTTTAGAATGATCAATTGGATTTTTCACGATGTCACGACATGCATCATTATCAGTAAAAATAGGTGTATGCATGACATTCAAACCGTAGTCCAAAAGCTGATTTTGGATCCATAACACCTGACAGCAACAACTGGATGCAGCTGTGTATTCGGCCTGAGCAGTGGAGATGGAAACGGTGGTCTGCTTCTTGCTCTGCCAAGACACAAGCCGGTTACCCAGAAATTGACAGCCACCAGAGACAGATTTTCTGTCGATCCTACAACCTGCATGATCACTATCAGAGTAAGCGATTAGATCAAAGTTATCACTCTTAGGATACCATAAACCAAGTTTTGGTGTTCCTTTGAGGTAGCGGAAGACTCTTTTCACTGCAGTCTCATGCGATTGCTTAGGATTGGACTGAAAACGCGCGCAGCATCCAACTGCCCACATGATATCTGGTCTGCTAGCTGTTAGATACATCAGGGAGCCAATCATTGATCGATACGTGTGAGGATTCACTGAAGGCCCCTGAAGATCTGGTACAAGTGTTGTTTGGGCCGCAAAAGGAGTATTGGACGGCTTGCAGTCGGTCATGTTGTATTTTGCCAGAATGTCTCTTGTATACTTTGCTTGGTGGATGAGAATTCCGTCTTCTTTCTGCTGCACTTCCAAGCCTAAGAAAAACGATAATTCTCCCATCATGCTCATTTCAAATTGAGACTTCATGATGCTTTCAAATTCCCTGCATAAGTTTTCATCAGTGGAGCCAAAGATAATATCATCAACATAAATCTGAACAAGGATAGAGTGTTTGTTGACTTCTTTGGTGAACAAAGTCATGTCAATCTTCCCTCTGGTGTACCCATTCTGCAGCAAGTATGAAGATAAGGTCTCATACCAAGCTCGAGGAGCTTGATGAAGTCCATAGAGAGCCTTATCCAGTTTGTAGTACTTGTTGGGATGATGAGGATCTTCAAAACCCGGGGGTTGACAAACATAGACTTCTTCTTTGATCTTCCCGTACAGAAATGCACTCTTCACATCCATTTGAAAGACTTTGAAGTTCTTGTATGAGGCGTATGCCAGGAAGATACGTATGGCTTCAAGTCTAGCATCTGGAGCGAACACTTCCTCATAATCAATACCCTCCTGTTGACGAAAGCCCTGAACAACCAGACGAGCCTTGTTCTTAATTACCACACCTCGTTCATCCATTTTGTTGCGAAACACCCATCTTGTGCCAATAGGATACTTTCCTTCAGGTAAATCCACAAGTTCCCAAACCTTTAGCTTTCTAAACTGATACAACTCATCCTGCATGGCTTCAACCCAACTTGCATCTCTGACAGCGTCTTCAATGCTGAAAGGTACCGTCTGAGATAAGAAGGCTGAAAGTGCAATATTCAGTTTGTCTGCCTGATTTCTAGTAAGAACACCCTCAGAGATTGGTCCAATGATGTTCTCCACAAGGTGATCCTTAGAAGACTTAAATCCCATGTTTGGTTCTTCTTGAATTTGGGAAGGCAGATTGGAAAGGTGATCTGCAGGATTCGACGAACTGGATGGATCATTTGCAGACTGTTGTGCTGAAGATGTTTCTTCTGAAGCTGGAGTACCTTCAGGAGATGGAGTAGTTTCAACAGTTGCATCACCATTTGTGGTCTGAAGGGGAACAATTGGATCAGCTACGAGTGGAGAAAATCGGGTGGTGAAAGGTGCTGCATCGTCTTCGGAAGAGTAAAGAGTGTCTTCAAGAGGAGAAGGATCGGCTGCTTGATTTTCAGATGGTTGTTCATCAATGATGCTGAAATTGTTGAAAACAACATCCACGTCAAAGAACCAGTCAGGACCGGCTCCTGTGTTGGTAGAGTTGGATTCCTGCCAATCAACATAAAAAGACTCGAGAACCATTTTGGTTCGTTTGTTGTACACTCTATAAGCTTTTTGACTTGAGGAGTATCCAACAAAGAAGCACTCATCTCCAACTGCATCAAACTTCATTATGTTCTCGTAGTTGTTAAGCAGCGTACATGAGCATCCAAAAGGCCTGAAGTAGTCAATCAAAGGTTTTCTTTTAAAGAGCAACTCATAACCTGTTTTCCCGCGCGTCTTTACAATTAAGACTCTATTAAGAACATAACAGGCGGTATTCACAGCTTCAGCCCAGAAAATGATCGGCAATTTAGAGTCGATAAGCATGGTTCTGGCCGCCTCAATAAGTGTACGATTTTTCCTTTCAGCAACACCATTCTGTTAAGGAGTTCTCGTAGCACTGTACTGAAGATGAATTCCTCTGTTGTTGCAGAAAGTCACGAAACTTTGATTCTTGAATTCAGTTCCGTGATCACTTCGGATTGATCTAACTTTTGTCTTTATTATGTTCTCAATGAGAGGAACAAACAGCATCAGAATCTCAGCAGCTTCACTTTTGTATTCCAAGAAGTACACCCATGTGAATCGGGAAAAATCATCTGTTATCACCAAACAATAAGACTTTTTAGCTAGACTTTTAACACTAATAGGACCAAACAGATCCATGTGCAATAATTGAAGAGGTGAGTCTATAGAGTTCACAGCTTTGGACTTATGCGACTTTTTGTGTTGTTTTCCTTTGGCACATGCTAAGCATTTTTCAGAAAAAGGGAATTCCTTAGAAGGAAGACCTCTGACAAGATTTAGTTTTGAAAGCTTATTAATATTTTTGAAGTTAACATGTCCTAATCGCCTGTGCCATAGCAGTGACTCTGACTCGGATGCTTTAGAAAGTAAGCATGTCATTTGACATTCAGACTTTGCATCTCTCATGTTTATCACATAAGTATTATTTTGTCTAGGAGCTTTAAGCATAATCATATTGGTAGGAGGAATGAATCCTGGCTTTAGAAAGATGCACTCCATGTCATTAAATAACACTGAGATTCCTTTGTCGCAGACTTGTGATACACTCAGCAGATTGTAGCACAATTCTGGAACATAGTTCACATCTTCTAAAGTCAGTGCATCAGAAATCACGTCCCCTATCCCAACTATCTTTCCGCCCTTCTCGTTGCTGGCAAAAGCAACAAATTCTCCATCAATGGATCGATAGTTTTTGAGGAGTTCTTTTAGTCCCGTCATGTGCCTTGACGCCCCGCTATCAACGTGCCACAGATATCTCATCAGGGCAATCAACCATTTCTGTAGTTTATTCTGAAAAACACATAAAACAAGAGAAATATAAAGATAAATATACGAGACACTATGTACAGTCACGACTCAGACCATAATTTAAGTAACTTTTGGAATCCAGGTCTGTTTTAGTTTTAATCTGTCGTGATTTTCACCCAAAACTGACTCTTGTCTTTTCCAAGTTTTTGTGGCCTTAACAAAACTTCTTATAGTTTCTTGAAGATCTTTAATTTGAACTGAAAAAGATTTTTGGGTATTGGTATCACTTTGTGGTTTGGGTTGCAAATGACAATTCTTAACCACATGTCCCTCATTTCCACATCTAAAGCATTTAGAGTGTTTAGGCTTGATCTTTGAAGAAGATATGGATGATGATGGTTGTGATGTTCTTCTCTTGTAGTTGTTTGAGTTGTGGCTGTCTGTTGAACATGCTTCATCACTGTTGTTGTTGCTTGATTCTTCATTTGTGTTGCATTCTGGCTCGCTGATGTCACTTTCTGTATCACTCTGTGATTCTCCAGAAGTTGTGTTATCTGTTTCACTTTGTGATTCTTCAGAACATGACATATCTGTTGATGATGGTGTAAACTCTGGAATTTCTTCAGTAAGAAATTTCCCAAACCTGTTTCTTTTTAGTTCTGGAACAAATGGAGATGGTCTATATACATTTTCATTATCAGAGAATGCATCATTAAGATCAACACAAACAGGGATAACATTTTCAACACAAATATCTGATCGTTTGATAGGATTCATCCTATCATTTGGGTCCACAACACCCTTGAAATCAGGTTTAGAAGTTAAAGTAATACAGTCATCCGGCCTAGATAAACTATTACAGTTATCCATCCTAGATAAACTATTACAGTCATCCAAATTAGTTAAATTATTACAGTCATCCGAATTCAAAGAAGTTTTTGACTTGTCATGGCTCCAGATGAACCAATTCACTGTAGAGTAATTGGCAACTGGGTGACCTAACCCCATTGTTTGACCACCACAACTTTCATCATCGTCCACCTGATCCTGTTGGGTCATATCTGCACTACTTTTACATATATTAGAGTTTGACTCAGACGTGACACATTCTTTTTCAAAAAGATCATTTTTTGGATGTGGTTTTGGAATGGGTATATATTCACTTTTTCTCAAAGGTAAAAATAGAGATTTTACAATTCCCTTTTTATCCTTATACCCAATTCCATCTTTGACGAAATATTTCCTTGAACAATCAAGGATATCAGTATGAGCATGCTTGCTTACGTTCCATTTGTCCACAACAATTTGGAGATGATTTGTTTCATTTCTAGATTTTTCTAGTTTTTCAGTTAAGTCATTTATTAAAAAATCTTTTCTGAGAACAAATTCTTTTAGAGTGTGCATTTCAGCTATTGTTGCATTTAACTTTCGCTGATAAGCTAACTCATTTTCTTTCATTTCAGTATTGATTTTTCGGATGTCATCCATCTCTTTTAAAATTCTCCTATTGTGGGACAAACAGTAAGCAACGGCTGTAACACACCTTGGTGAGCACAGTTTTGATTTTATTTCGAGCGGGATACTTACAAGGTCTCTCTCCTCAACCTTCTTCTGCATGCTCTGTGGTTGTTGATTATCCTTGCTTGTGGAAGTCTTCTTAGCAACTAAAGCTTCCTCAGCAGCAGCCTCCTTGCCCTTGTCCTCACTCAACACACCTCTTAGACCAGCCTTCTCCATCCCTTCTCCTTTTGGCATCTCAGCTGATGACCCTTCCAAGGAACTCACACCAAGTGTTGATTTTGTGCAAATTTTTGCCATCAGTGCCTTGTTTACTTCAGCCTCTGTCACAGCAACTTCCTCACCCCAGTCAAATTCTTGAACCACAAGCGCCTTCTGCTGGTTGGCTTCTCCTCCATCTGTAATTGCCACCATCCTCTTTGCCGGTTTAACTTCAGCTTGATTTAAGGTTGGACACTCATACTTGAAGTGTCCAAGAGTTTTGCAATTGTAGCACCTGATTTTTGATTTATCAAACCCAGCCTTTCCCAATCCGACCCTTCGACCTGTTTTGTCCTGGAATCTCTTAACCCTTAGAGTAATCATGGCCATTTGCCATTTCAGGTCCATTTCCTCCATGTCATCGGGATCCACTTGATACATATCTTCAGGGCTCATCATGTCATTCTTCAGATCACCTGTCTTTAATGCTTCATAGCTGGTCATGAAGGCGTTGAAGAGTTCAACGTGTTCATTAGCAAGCTTTGTTTGTTGAGGATTGAGAGTTGGAGGTTGAGGATTCTTGCCACTGGGTTGAGAGTATGGAACGGTTGTTCCTGAGCTTGAGCTACCACCAATCATTCCATCAGTATACACCTGAGATGAGTTTGAACCCATGTTACCCACAGGAGTCATTAATGCCAAGTTTTTCATTGCAGTGATGGGTACTGCCTTTGGATTGGTCTGATTCATCTCTCTCTTTGTAATGTCCATCTCAAACGACTTCAATGTGTTGATGAGATCAGCCAAGGTAGACTGGGCGTCAAGATATTCTTTTCTAATCAGCATACACTGGATGCTCCATTCTTTTGGCAATGAATCTAGCAGCTTCTTGATAGAATTTCTGTTGTTCACAGGAATTCCAGCCTTCTTCATCTTTGTCAACATGCTCATGAACCTATCAATGTGTGAGCTCAAACTTTCCCCACGAATACTGCCAAACATGTCATATTCTTTTTGCACCATGTCTTGCTTGTATTGGCGCATCTCTTCGTTCCCTTCATAGTATTCATTCAACGCAAACCATAGATCATGTGCCGTGCCATACTCCTCAAACATGTTGTAAACATCGTTTGATAGGGCCATGGTTAGAGCACCATAAGCCTTGTGATCTCTCTGGAGTAATTGTTTATCAACATCGGTGTAGGTGGTTGGATCAGGGTTGAACTATTCCCCAGTGGCAGTGGTTCTCATGGGAATGTGTGGGCCCAACTGGATAGAGTTCCATTGGGTGAAGTCTGTAACATAAAAGAATGACCTCATTCTGTTATTCCAAGTCCCATAGTCTTCAGCACCTTTTAACTTAGGTACTCTGGTAGTGGTTCCGGTTTCATGATCTTGTTGAGTGATAGGGTTAACTGTTGAATGATTATTGTTACCAGCCATGATTTAGATGAATTTTAGGAATGTAGTTAAGCAGATTTTAGTTATCAGTCCAGAAAATTGTCCAAGTCCGTAAGTACACAGCTAAGTGCGCAGATAAGTGCGCAGGTAAGTTCACAATTAAGTTCACAGCAGTCCGAATAAGTATGCAGCAACCTATAAGAATGTAAACAGCCTTGTCAAGTTGTAGTCTTTGTTAAGTGCGCAGCTCGGAAGTATACGTGTGGCTACGTTTCTTGATAAGTGCGCAGATCAGTCAACACTTGGGCATGATAAGTGCTCAGTGTTTACTGATCAGCCTACGTACTAAAATAAGTGCGCAGACTCACTTAAACTCTCGTTTAAGATTTTAAGTTCGCAGAAACCCTAGCCAAGTACTCAAGACTACACCTTCAGTAAGTGCGCACAAATCCAAGATTTCTGTTTAAGTACGCAGAAACCCTAGATAAGTGCTCAAGACAAATGAAAATGCAATAAGTGCGCAGAAACCCTAACTGCGTACTAAAATAACAAGTTTAAGTACTCACAGTCACAAGTATGCAATAAATGAGCCAAGTACTCAAACTAAGAAACAAGTGCTCAACTTATGAGATAAGTGCGCAGCATATATGAAATAAGTGCGCAAAAATGAGCTGTAACAAACATAAAACTCAGCTGAATCCTTTCCAAACTATTTTCTGATCAAAATAACATACTTTAAACATTTAGAAACACGATTTTCACAAAATTTGAAGCCAAAATATAAGAAAAACACCTAAATTTTAAAGTTTATAAAGAACATAATCTTGATAATAAAAACTAACAAGATGAGGGTTTTGGTATCTTAAAGTAGATACAATCTAGAGCACAGAGGCTCTGATACCAAATTGTAAGTCCCAAATGCTAGATCTTGTAAATGCACGAGATTGTTATCACTTACAAACACCTATGAGTTAGGTGTTTTAAGTGACTAATCTTCTACAATCAAAGAAACTAGATGAATATTGTAAGAAACGACACACAAGATGAATAATACGATAATTCCATTGATGATTTAACACTGAAGAACCATGGATTACAGCAAGTACGCACCTATCTTGTGCTAACAAAAGATAATGACCAAAACCCTAAACCCTAGCTGCACACATAACATTCTATATATAGGCAACCACTGGGCCTGCGCACTTAACTTAAGTGCGCAGAGCCCGTCTAGATAAGTGCGCAGCTTAGGGTTTAGCTACAAAACTATGCTATAATTACATATTAAGTCCTTCAACTTTAAAGCTATACAATATACTATCAAAAGTCTCTATTCTGGTAACTGTGGTCTCAATATAGCCCAACATTTTATTTACCTAAACGACGCTTATTTATTGTGTATGGTACTTATTTTTTTACTATTAAACAACTAAAAAATGTTACCCTTAATTTACATTCTGATTTTTTTTTTATTTTAACCAAACATTAAAAACTATTTAATTTTACAAAATTAATCTATAAATCATTTGGGCTTTTTTATTTTTCCTATAATTATTGCTTTTAACTATCACACTTATTATTGGTATTCCATTACTTGACTGAAAATATATTTTATTACAACAAAACTTATAAAAGAATATTATTATTCTAAAAGAATATTTTAACTATCACACTTATTATTATTATTATTATCCTAAACACAAGATTGTAGTTATTATTTGCCACTCCATAATCTTAATCTTCAACTGAGATTTCATTACAAATAGTTTTTGCCTGAACATTTGGTTAGACTTTTGTAAAAGTCTTTTGAGATAAAATAACCATCTGTTTGACCAAAGTCTTGCAGTGTTCAAAGTAGGGGTGTAATCGAGCCGAGCCAAGCCAGGCTAAGATCGAGCTCAAGCTCGAACTTAAACGAGCCGGCTCGGCTCGGCTCGTTTGTTTGGTCTAGCTGAAAAGCCGAGCTCGAGCTTGACTCGTAAATGTTCGAGCCGAGCTCGAGCTGGTTCGAGCCAGCTCGTTATTTTTTTTAAAAATATTTATAAACTAAAAAACAAAAAAAAATAAAAATAAAATTACACATATACATGTATTTTTTTTATTTTTCTAATATTTTAATGAATGAAAGGCATACTAAAGGTATTATTTGTGTAATTTGTGTTTTTGTTCTATTATTTTTCATATTTTATTGATTAATTCAAAGTATTATTAAGTATATAAAAGATGTTTATCGAGCCACGATCCGAGCCACCGAGCCGAGCTCGGCTCGATAACAAAATGAGCTTTTTCGAGTCGAGCTTTTTCGAGTTTTTTTCGAGCGAGTTTCGAGCGAGTTGCGAGCCGCGAGCATTTTGTACACCTTAGTTCAAAGGTATCCCAAGTTCATTGTATACTTTGCTTACCAATATCTGTTGACTTGTCAACAAATTTGTCAAACAACTATTATAGCATTCAAACTTATTATTGCAATTACATAATTTCACTGAAATATCCGAGTTAACAAACTACATACAAAATAGAAGTCTTCTAAAAGAACAAATCCAAATATCTCTAAAAAACTACATTAATGCCAAGTAACACATTTACAATATCCGAGTTAACAAACTACATACAAAATACAGGCAAACATAAAAAGAAGTATTCTAATAAACAAACCCAAGATAATGATCTTCGATGCCATTCCTTAAATAGATCGAGACACATGGTTTCGCTATATATCAATCTCGTCTCTAAATAGGCCCTGGATGTAGTAATAATGGAATTATGTTTTTCTTTGATTGTAAGAATCTTCTGAGAACACCAATTCCAACTTCATTACCAATGGATTGTTGGTAATATATTTTTCTTTGAGTGTAAGAATCTTTGAGAAGACTGGTGGAAGGTCATTTGAACGTAATATCATTATGCATATGTGATGGAGAGTTGGAAAGTGACAATGGTTCAATGGATATAAAGTTGGAAAATGACTATTGGGATTTCCTCTCCTTTTATAAAGTGAATAAACCATCTATCTATAAAGTTGATTTTTAAGTATAAATTACATTTCAAGTGTATATATATATATATATATATATATATATATATATATATATATATAAAAGGTTGGAAACTTACTTTTGGGGCTTTTTATAGGGTGAACACAATTGGAACACAAAAATAATAAAATAATATTTTTAATAATTTGAAATTATTGTTACTATTATAATTAACATTCAAGCGATACAAACTTTAATAAACTAATTTTCAAAATCGTAATCATTAAGTTTGGCATTTGAGCCTCTGTTGAGATAAAATAAGCATTTCTTTGTCCAATTCTACAGTATTGAAAGGTATCCTCATTTTGTTCTATACTTTGTTTAATAACATTTGTTGACTTGTCAACAGTTGTTCTCATACAAAGTCTATCAGTGTTTAAAGTGTCCTCATTTTGTTCTATATCCTGTTTTACAACATATGTTGACTTGTCAACCGGTGTTCACGAACAACTGTCATCCATTAACAATTTCCAATTAGAGTTGACCATATGGAACAGATCTTTACAACATCTGTTGAGTTGTAAGCAGACGTTCTTACACAACTTTTGGACATGTTAGCATCACTTTTGGATACGTCAGCAACAAATTTTCATATAGAAAACCCCTCTTACATTCAAACAGAGATTACACTGTCTTATTGTATTCAAAATACCAAAAGCGCTTCCCTATCAATTACAACCTAAGTTCATTTAACTTTGAAACTTTGAATCTTCTGTCGTGTTGGATTCTGAATTCAAAAAACGGATTTTCTCTGTTTACCTTAATCCAATTCACTTCATTTCTTTAAATCATCTGCATGGATCTTCAAGGAACCCCCCCCCCCATTCCTAAAAAAAAACTATTTACCATATCTGGTTAAAAAAACATAACCATCCATTTCACTTTATAATCGATGGTCTAGTATATGTGGATACTCCGAAAACATTCTGGATTAAAGCTGAGTGTCTCAAAAAAGACAAAAAGTCTTATGCGATTGTCTCCAAAATTGGAAATACTGATATCAAGATAACCCCACAATCCATCTGCATTACATTCTCCCTAAACGATTTGCAAGGTAATAAATCTTTTCTAAAAAATGAACTTCACACAGAGTTCATTGAGAGAGGGTATGAGGGTTAATTGATTAGCGCAACAATTTTCAAACTACAATTTCCCCAGCAATGAAGATTTTTTCCATACCCTTCTTATATGTCTATCTGCAAAAACATCATTTAATAAAATACCTTTGAAATTAAACACAGTATCTTGGGTATGCAATTTTAACATACATTGATTACAACTTATCTCATGCAATATTTTTTGATTTAGTATCCATTGTGAAGGCTATAAAATCTGGATCCAATAATGCTTTCCTACTATTTCAAGATTGTTGAGCTTCTACTTACAAAAACTTTTGCCTGATAATGATTTTAGAAAAGGTGTACATATTAGAATGAAAAGCTTATCAAATGAAACTTTTACAAGAATGCTGGCCATTAAAGGCCAAGAAAAAATAATTAAAAGTAAAAGTTCTAAAACACAAACAAAGACTGATGCTTCAATATCTATTGTTGTAACATCTGTTGCCGAGCCCACTGCTCTGGGTGAAAATGAGAGCACAACCAGTGCTGTGGATCCCACTCCAGTGATTTCGACAAAGATGCCACCATTGAAAAAGCACGCAAAAAAGAAAACGAAAAGCGTATCTTTGGAGGTTGAGATACCACAGAAACAACTCCGGCAACACAAGAGCAGCAAATAACATCTATTGATGCTTCCTTTCAGCAGATGGAAATAACACCAATTAGAGACATTGTTAATGTATCCTCTCAACAGGATCATGTTGTAAGTCAAGGACACATACAACATGAGCTAAATGATTCACTTGAACATTTGTTTACAAGTCCTCCTCCTGGAGCGCGCCTGGCTCTCTTTTAACTCCACCACCCTCCCCCTCACATGGACCACCTATCATTCCACATACCTTTAATTCATTGTTTGAGGCTATTGATAAATCTCAAGCTGAAAACAGTTCCTCTCAATCACCCATTACTAAGAATATACACCCAAAAGAGACTGTTCCTAGAAAAAAATCAATTCACTAGCCTACAGGCAGAGAAGACCACACCCTCTAAGTTACAAGTAAATGTTGTTGGTAGTTTAAATGATGTAGCCACTACAACTGTGGAGACAACTGTCTCACAGTTGGAAAGTGGTTACATAAATAAGACTTCATTGAATGAAACTACTATTGAGCCTACAATTGTAACCTCTGTTCCAGTTGGAAGTCCCCAGAATCAAGAAAAATGGCCAGTTGCTGATACCATTGAAACAAATACAACCACAACTGGTAGGAATTTAGATGACCTTGTTAGTTTAGTTGATGCTTTAAATATCATAATTTGTCAAAGAGGGTAACTAAAATTGAAGCCTCATTTGAAGCAATAAGGAAATGATCCAAGAGAAAACAACTGAGCTTGCCAATGAACTCTGGAAATCAGTTGAGCCATTTGGCTATGCCCTAGTTGTGTTTTTCAAACAGATCTTGTTGATGATCATGATACCAAAGAGGGGGGGGGGATCAAACATCTGATAAGCCAGCTTCTGCTATAGTGACAACCACTACTGAACATCAACCAAAACAATTAACTGCTGTTTCTTCTGCCCAAACCACTAAAACCGCAACATCTGTTGGCACTGAAAATATACAAACAAATGTTTCCGGCACAGTTGCCTTTATAACCTTCTTAACAATTTGCCAACCACAACAAACCCCAATGAAAACATCAACTTTCCATAAAACCACTGCTAGAGAATCAATTGGTGTATTTTCTACACAACCCACTGAAACCACAACCACATCTATCACGACCACTACAAGTCCCATTAGACAATCCACAACATTACCACATCAATAACCAATCCAAATAACATCTGTTGACACTGAAAGTATAGTAATAAATGTTCCTAGAAAAACTGCCCTTATACTCTTCCAAGGACCAATGAAAACACCAACATTCCCTAAAACCACTATTAGAGAATCAAGTGGAGTATTTTCTCCACAAACCACTCAAAACAGAACCACATCAATCAAATTTCCAGCTACTTTACCTCCATAATCTAAACCCATTCCTGCTGCACTCATCTCATCGTTTCCACATCAAACATTAAATACCACCACTACATCAACACATTCACCACAATCAAGAAACCTACCACCATTGGCTACTTAAATTCCTCTTGAAGTGTTAGTAATAAAACCTGAGATGGAGTCTTTCTACTTAATAGATGATCCATCATCACTATCTTTCCCATCTCTTATAGGTTTTCCCAATCCTAAGAATGTTGATGAGTATCTAAACATAAAAGTCCAATAGGCTAAAATGATTATTAAAGAACTATCCAAAGGGAAAGATGAGAGCATTGCTCAAGGAATCATGTAAACACAACTTAACAATCTTACAAAAATACAACAGTTTGCAATGGATCTGAGCAAGTCCATGTCAGAGAAACCGCTAATTCATGAATTGAAGAGTCAATTGAGAGAAGAATTCATTGATCATATTATGATGCTCAAATTTTACAATGTCACTCAAAGTCAATTTGCTGGTTGGACTTCTGAAGAACTCAGAGCTGAAATACACAGAATTGAAGAGTTGCTTAAACAACCTAATTAGAAAGTAACTCCACCTGAAGGACAAGGAAAGTGGCTTTAAAAGGGCTTTAAACTTAAAGAGAATGAGACAAGAGTTAGTTGCTGCAAAATATGGTTATATGAAATCTGTTTCTAGATGGACAAAATCAGTTTTTGGTTGAAACCTACAAACTACTGGAGAAAAATAGAGAAAAAGGATCAAACTCTCCCAAGAAAGCCAGTTTATCCTGGTGAAGAGGAACCTCCTCAATAGACCCTTGCACCAAAACATAGGTCCTCACCAAAAAAAAAAAAAAAAGATACCAGAGATACTATCAAACAAACAAAAAGCTGAAGACAAATGATTAAAATTAACAGATGAGAAAAAAAGTGTGTTGACCTTACCAAATGATCTTAAAACATCTGTTGAAGACTAAAGAACTAATTTCCAAAAAAAGTCTGTTGTTTGTAGTAGCACAGTTGTTAACCTAACAAATGTTAGGTTTGTGATGAGATATCAAAGTTATATTGACTTTGATTGACTATTTGGAAACAAAACGCTAAATGTTTTATACGCCAACTAATGATAATATTAATAATAATCAAAATAATACCAAAGATATACATGTATAATCATAAACTGATATATTTGAGAAGAAATCGAATAGATAACAGAAAGCTAATTCAACATTTGAAATACTACCAATCAAGTCCAAAAGTCATGACTTGAAATTAAGTTCCATCTTACATGATGTTAATTATGTTCTCTTAAAACTGACATACAAATGTTTCAAGTTAAAACATTAAAAAAAACATTTTTTTAGTGAAGTTTCATAAAACATGTTACTCCACAACCACCTAACTTTTGATCTTAGATAATCTCTTCCAGGTTCTTTTGCAGGTAGAGGATAGCTCACCAACATTTAAGATATCAACATTTTCAACACTTCTTTTTCCATTGAGGCTTGTACCAGAATCCTTTAAAGCTCCAACGACGGAAGAGTCGGCGGTAATAAACACAACATCCTTGAAGCAAATCACAAAAACACTAATGAACAGTCAAGATCAAGAAAACTCTCACACCATGCCAATGGTGGAAACATGTGGCGCAACGCTCGAAAGCATATCAAAGTCAAGATTAACACAAACTAATACTAATTAGAAAAGACCATTTCACTAAGATGACGAAAAAGAGTACATTTTGCCATATATTTACCTCCCCATAAAGATAAATATACCCGAGCTTTGTCGATCGAACATACATATAAAAGTCTCTTTTAAATCCTTACAGGGTATTCCTTTCTTAACCTTCGACTCGACTCACTTTGCCATATATTTACCTCCCCATAAAGATAAATATATCCAAGTTTTGTCGATCGAACCTTTAACCCACAAGTAGACTTCTACAATAACTTTTGAAAAACTTTCTCATATTACTATGAAAGCCCCTTTTTCCCCAGAGTTACTCACCGGACAATCACGTACGCCGAAAGCAGAAATGATCAAATAAAATAACCATTATTTGAAAAGTTAGTGCGCGTAACATGCATAAGAAATGTGCTACATAAACTTAGGGTTTTGCAAATCCTAATACCGATGGCCTCCCCATGAGCCCGTAACCAAAACCAGACTGCTTACTTTTGCCCCGCACATTGTTATAGTGGTAACAACAAATTTAGAATATCGTAACACCCCTTGGTCCATCCGAGTTGACGCTAATCAACCGGGGGTGGGTCACCGTCAAGGACCGATAGTACTATCCCCATATTCTACGGCTACATCACTTTGTATTAATGGTTACAGTTAACTGTGGAGATTGCACGTCCCGCTAGACTTTTCCGTTACCCATGTGCCCATGTTACATACCATTTCAAGTTTTCCGGTTACCGCACATTTTAATACTTTCTTACTTACATAACTTTCATTTTCCTTTTTATCCACGTACGATTTTATAAAAGCATTGTAACTTCGCAAGTTTTTCATAAACATTGTTATCCTTTAAACTAATCAGGTTTGTGTAAAACAAGCATGTCTTCCCCCCGAAAACATTTATAAAACAGTAAAAAGTGGGGTCATGAACTCACCTTAAGTTCCTTGCTAAGCTAGCAAACAAAGCCCGAAGCTTTGACCGACTTCCTCGTGCCCTGTTACCAATAAAGGACACCTTAAAAGTCTAACACATATAAACCTAGCCTATTATCCGGCTAAAAGATAGTTTATTTAACTATCTAGACTCGTGTGTACTAACTCGAGTCTTAATATGTCTTAACTCGATGAACCGATCGTGACTTATCTCACTTACGCGGTAACACACGACATAGTACCCAAGTTGCGCACTTGTTCTATTCGCGTGTAACCAACGTTGGACTAATACCTCGAAATGTATAACTTATCATGAGCCGTAGCTCGTCTCGTTAGTCGGATAAATGTATTTGTCTTGTACGTTTATTTTTAGGAAAGTATACTTTGCAAATTACTATTCTTGTTATTAATTTCCGATTAATAACAAATGTTGCTTCCTTCCCAAAATCCGAACATTTAAAGTATTCAATACTTTGCTTTATATAAAAATAGTTCCTAAGTAAAATCGAACGTTCATATATTTTTTTAACTCGATGAACCAATCATGACTTATCATAATTCAAGTGTTTACATACGACATAGTACCCAAGCTACGCACCTATTACTATTCGTGTGTAGCCATGTTGGACTAATACTATGAAACGTATAACTCATTCCGAGCCTTAGCTCATCTCGTATTTCAGATAATTGTATTTGTCTTGTGTAACTAATTTTGGAAAATATACTTTAAGGAAACATAGATATAGTTATTAAAATCGATTAATAACATTTGTTACTTACTTCCCACAACTCGAAGTATTTTAAAGATTGCGAAACTTTGCTTTTATAAGTTATCCCCAACTAAATCAAACTTTTATGTGCTTTTGACTCCGAATAACAGACATTGTTTAGTTACCGAAAACCTTTTAAAAAATCGTCATACTTGACGCTCGGTGAAAACTATATATATATATATATATATATATATATATATATATATATATATATTCTTTGAAAATATCATCCAAGATTCACTATTATGGTTACAAACAATCATTTGTCGAAAACATGTCGAGTTTTGTATAAAACACATTTGTTAAACGTTTAAGAGATTTATTTATAAGATAACACAAAGATGCCATCATTGCATTTCAGCTTTTATAGAAATTTGGGTAGAGTTTCCTCTGTTTTTGTACAAACCAGACAACGCGAGTCGTCTACAATTTTCCCACAATCAATTCCCAAACACAGAATAACAATCAATTTAAACCATTCAAATTTAGCGAGACATTTATACGTTTCGACAACTAATATAAATTAAACTTATTTATATAATTATATACGTGTATATATATAGTCTAATGAATGATGTTATTAGTCAAGCTATATATACAATGACAACCACTCGATTTATACATTCTGTGTATTATCTCTCGGTTTGTTTAGTGAGTTAACACCATTTTTGTTCGTATTTATTATTTATAAACGTGTATTTATAAACAAAACAATAATAAACACAAATTATATTTACCGAAGCTACAGGCGTCTCGATCTACGAGTTGAATGGTATCGAACCGTTGACCACGATTGATCGGGTATGACCGAGTTGACTGTTTGACCACAGTTGACCAGCTTTGACCGAACATTGATCAGAGTTGACCAAACCCGAGTTGACCAGGTTGACTCGGTTTGACCCGGTTTGACCGTACAGTTACCGGGTTTGACCCGAAGCCGACACTCCAAATGAACCCAAGCCAAACCTGACCCGAAAAAAGACCGCATAAACATCACAGCCGAGATCCACCACGAGACCACCACCAAAGACCTGTCGGACCACCATTGAGATCTGACCGAGACTAGATCCGACCGATGGCCCACCAAATCGAACCCATAACCACAACCATAACTTTCACCGGATCTAACCAAACAACCACCGACCGGGCTACCAATCGGGCCCAAGACTCTATACCACCATGTCTGCCATCTCGTCAAACCATCACCATAACCCGAGAATAAAACCCATCACCTACAAGCCATCGGACCACCGCCCTGAACTTCAAATTGAACCAACAACCATCAACCGCCTTCACCACGGTCCCCGACACCCCTGACCCACAATCGTAACAGATCTGACCCAAATTCAGGTCAACCTGTTGGATTCGACCCATAAACCAGTGCTGCAAACCACCACATTACATCCTCCCTTGTCTTCTACCGCCACCAATCTCCTAACCCGACCCTATCTTCCCTGAATCTGCATCGTTTATGGCCGTTTTTAGACCTGAACATCACCGCGCCGCCACCACCAAAGCATGGGGTGGTCGGCATTCGTTAGAGATGGGTGGAGGTAGAGTTTCATGAGGGAGAAGGAGTGAGAGAGAGAGAGAGAGAGAGAGAGAGAGAGAGAGAGAGAGAGAGAGAGAGAGAGAGAGAGAGAGAAAGGATGAGGGAACGAGCTAGGGTTTTAGGTTTGGGGGTGGGGGTAACGGCTGCACACAAGAAGTGGAGGAGGGAGATGATTGTGGCCCCTTTTATAGCTAGGGTTAGGGTTAGGGTTGTAGTTTGCACCGCGTATACGAACCCGTTTCAAAAGTTTACGCTTGATTTTATATTTGGCACATCAATATATAACGAAAGTTAGCCCGTTATGTTCGAAATTAAAAACAAAACAAAACCGAGCTACTTAAGTATCATTTTCATCACCCGACGTGTGCTTTTGAAACACGTGTTTAAATCGCGTCAATCGATTCGGTCGTCATATCCTTCATTTAAACGACCCGTTTACTTTCGAAACTTAATAAATGACATTATTTACAATAAATAATGATTTCGTCCCATCTTAAGTGCTTGCACTACCGTTGTGACATCCAAGTTAGGGATGTCAAGTGCTTCTTTTCCGAACCTAGTGATGTATTGTAACATCGCAAAATTTTCCCCAAAATTTTAATACATAAAAAGCCCTTATATATATATATATATTTTTTTTATTACACCTTTATCATTAATATTATACAAATGTGCCTAAGTCTTTATTTATTCTAACTCACAACTTATATACATACATAAATGTATATAAATAATAATAATAATAATAATAATAATAATAATAATAATAATAATAATAATAATATGATTCTAAATTCTTTTTTTTTTCACATAGTAGACTTTTTTTTTAAATAAAGCCTTGAGTCAAATAGTCAAAGTCTTAGTCAAACAGTCAAAGTCTTAGTCAAATAGTCAATTCATCATAAACCTTACTTTATGGTGTTGACCAATTTTAATGGCTAATTGACTCCAAAACTAGTATAAAAACCCACCTATGACCCATTATACTTTGCACCTCTAAATCGATTGTTTCAATCCGATTAAACTTTCCCTCATACCTTTCTTCTATAGTCTATTACTTCTACAATTGAAGCTTTGATTATAAGCTCTTGTAATTGGCGAATTGGAAGCTTGATATTCTTTCTTTTTCGTTTTCTTCAATTTGGACTAGCTACGTTGTTGAGTCTTTGGGATTCGCCTCGCATACATTCACAACACATTATTCTATTTTTTTTACGAGACATAACATTTTGCTAAGGTGAGTTTTACATAGCCCCTTTTCTATTTATCACCATTTTTGGGGTGAAACATGTTACAACATCATTTATGCAATTCAATCATCAATGTGTCTATGTGTTTTTCTATGTTGCATTATGTCTTGAACATGACTAGGGTAAGCACAATTCTAGCATAATCATTAACATTGATCAGCCGACGGTATACATTGATAGATCTATTGGACTGACAATCCCACCCGGATACGTGCCTCCTACAAAGGTTGCGTGGGTGTTTGTTACTGCAATATAAACGAGTGAACCATGAGCGTATGGGATGTACCACAATACAACAGTCACAATGGTTGATTATGCACTCGATTTACTTCTAGTATGTTTGCACATATGGACTAGATTGCCATGACACATGAATTGCACAACAATTTTATTCGATTATCAAAACCTATGTAATTCTCACAAACTTTTGTTGGCCCAAAATATTTTCAACTTAACATGTTTCAGGTTCTACTTGCTTGAGGATTTGAATTAATGCTTGAAGATGTGTGCATAGTTTTATTCAATTTGATGTATGAATTATTGTAGAACAATTGTATGTAATTTATCTAAATCATATAATGAGAATTTTTATTTACCATGAGCTACTGAACAATCATCAATACGTGACATCCCGATGTTTCCGCCATCGGTTGGGGTGTTACATGTATTCTCTTAGTGATTCTCCCTGTGGCTGAGTCACCCTGTACAAGTCACTTGTCAAACGTTTGACTACAAGAAAATTGATTGTTAAACATATTAATCAAATGTGCAAAAGAAGTAATAGAATAAAGAGGAACACTTAGGAGCCATTTTAAGGCTTGACCAGTGAGGGTGGAACCGAATCCTTTACACAAGCATGCTTCTTTAAGATCAGCAGGGATTGGATTTATTTCCATCCTTTCCCTGTATTGTGCCACATGCTCTTCAGGGTCTGTGGATTCATCATAAAGCTTCATGCTTGGAGTTTGAAATCTCTTTGGAATCTCTGCATCACATATAGGAGGTGCAAAATGAGACACCCTATGACATGCTGAGGATACTTCGAGGATAGGTTGTATTATCTCTGGTACACTTGATACCATATCCTTAATTTTTTGAAGCTCCCTTACCAATTGCGGGCTTATACCTGTATCCTGCAAAGAAGCAACATCATTAGTAGAAAAAGTACTTGAACTTAAATTGTTACCGTTATTGTTATATCCTCGGGATGTCCCACGTGTATATCCTGGATCCCTGGTCGTTGTCATCCTGGGTGTTGTGGTAGTTTCAGAAGCAGAGAATCCAGTGCTCATGGAGATGAAATTTCCTTCATGATCGCCCCCAGAGATGCCATAATTGAAATCCAACACCCTGGGTTGTAATGGTGTCCCCATGTCCTCAGTTGGCCTCTTTGAGGATGTTTTGAGAGATTGTATCTCTCTCATCAGCATCCTGTTTGTGTCATGCTGTTGCTGCATTTGATCCTTCACCAATGCAAACATGGAAAGGAGTTCATCATTTGACACAAAAACAGGAGGAGTGGATCCAGATGTCCCTATTGCTGGCCTAGGTGGAATTTGAGAAGTATAACTTTTTGAGAATGAAGGTGGGGGTGGCAGTGTTGCATTTCTGGTAGAGGTTGAAGATTGCATGGATGAGGAAACAGATTTTTGTGAGGAAGACATAGTTGTCAAGATCTGTAAAATGAATTAATTGAGAAAAAGTTTAAACAAAGTTTTTTGTTAAAATAGCACCATTTGCCCCACGGTGGCCGCCAAATTGTTTTGGTCAAAAATTACTTAGTAGAAATAGTTGTGTATTCCAAATTAGTAAAAGTGAGGTAGAGTGCTTAAAGTCTAGTTTTATTTTGAAAATATTATATCAAGATGTAAAAGAGACAAATATGTGACAACTACGCTCGAGATGGTAAAGGTAAATTTGAGGGTGGACAGTTATATCCTGAGAATGTAACTGTATGGCAGAATTGAGAAATATGTAAGTAAAGTGCAAATACACAAAGAACAACACTCCTGCCTTGTTTGTTAATATTAAAAATGGGTAAAAAGGTTACAACTTTGGATAAATAATGGACGAGTGTTCTACGAATACAATGATAAGTGCTTTGTGTGTGTGAGTATCAGAGTATCAAGTGTTATTCAGGTGAGTGCAATGTATCCTATACTCGCAAATCATCCCCTTATATATAGTCACATGAAAGTAAATGAGAGATCCCATATAATCCGCTATCTTAGTTAAGCTTCATGAATGATTCAGGTGACCGTTGTGTTGTTTTAACTGAAAATAGTCGTTGTAGCAACTATTTCCTGGTTCTTTGCCAATATTTAATACATATCGGTTACAAGTTTGACTCCTTCTTTGAGCTTGGACTTTAGCTTGCAAGTGCAACTCTTCCATCTTTGACTTCTTTGACCGAACGTGATAATATAGACGTTATAAAGAAATTATAAGTCCATATTATAGCTCAACTGTACATGCAATTATGTCATAGAAATATAATTTGTTAGTCCATCCTCAGGATGTGCACATGCCAAAACATAGTTACATCCTGAATTCTGTTAAGTCCTTCAGCATTCTGAGGATGCTACACTAAGGATATGAGGTAAAATCATCTTGAGGATTTTCGCCACCAACACTACCTATGTAACAAAATGGGACACATGAGAAAAGACTGCTGGTACAATGATGAGGCACAAGTTAATGTTGCTACACAGGAAGGGACTGAATCCTCAAAAAATAATGAATATCAGTATTTGTTCTTTGCCTTTACTCCAAATGTCCCAGAGGTTACACACTCTACTCAAAACCTTTCACTAATGAAAAATACTGATTCCACTTCACAGTCAAGTGTCTTATGGTTCATTGACTCTGGATGTTTCAATCACATGACTGGAACCAAATCTAATTTTGTTACAGACCACATGTGAATAATCTTAAGGTCTTTGGATATATAGCATATGCCTTGTTTCCCGATCAGAAAAAACAGAAATTAGATGATCATTCAAAGAAGTGTATAATGATTGGATACACTTCTCAAACTCTTAGTGGATATAGGTTGTACAATCCTATAACCAAGAAAATTTTGACCAGAAAAGACTCACAGTTCATTGAGGAATCTTAATAGGACTGGAAAGGAAAGGAAGTTGAGAACAATTACATGCTATTAGAAGATCCAACTCTTGAAAATGAACTTGAAGGCAATGTTGAGGCTGTTACTCCTAGCAGTCCTCATGTGAACAGTCAAAATGAAGAAAGTGGTCATATTTCTAATCATGTTTATGAGATTGCAAGTACTTCAGGAAGTTCAAGTGTGCAGGAACAATCCAACACCTCAAGCAGTTCAAGTGAAGCAGTCAAATTCAGAAGTCTCCATGATATATATGCAAATTATCAAGTTGCATTGACTGCAGCTGACCCAATGTCTTATGAAGAAGCGGCTGTCAAAGTTGAATGGCAGACTGCAATGAAGGGAGAATTGAATTCAATCAACAAGAATGATACTTGGCAGTTGGCTGATCATCCCAAGGGTGCTAATCTAATTGGACTCAAATGGTTATTCAAGACTAAACTTGGACCTGATGGTGAAGTAATGAAGTACAAAGTAAGATTAGTGCCCAAGTGGTATGCCCAGAAGTATAGTGTGGATTATGAAGAGACTTTTGCACCTGTTGCTATATTTGAAACTATTAGGTTGGTTATAGCTGTTGCTGCTCATTATGGATGTTCCCTGTTCAAGTTGGATGTGAAGTCTGCCTTTCTAAACGGAGAATTGAATGAAGATATCTTTGTTGAGCAGCCTGAAGGCTTTGTAAAGATTGGACAAGAACAGCTAGTGTATAAGTTGAGGAAAGCTCTCTATGGGCTTAAACAAGCCCCAAGAGCTTGGTATTCTAAGATTGATTCTTATTTTGCAGATGTTGGATACATTAAGAGTCCAAAGGAGCCTACACTTTACTTCAAAAGCGTTGGAAGCAATGCCATCTATGTCTACCTATATGTGGATGACATCGTATATACAAGTTCTAATGTCAAGCTTGCAGCTAAATTCAAAAAGAATATGAAATCTCAGTTTGATATGACAGACCTTGGGTTAATGTCTTACTTTCTAGGTTTAGAGATCAAACAAACTGAAGAAGGAGTGTTTGTGGGACAAGAAAGATATGCATATGATCTTATTAATAAGTTTGGTCTACATAATAGTGAAAGAATTCCAACTCCAATGAATATAAGTGAGAAGCACCAGACAGATGATGGAACTTATCCAGCTGATGGCACTTATTATAGAAGCTTGGTAGGAGATCTCATTTATCTGACCCATTCAAGGCCAGATATTGCCTTTGATGTGGGCAGTATGTCCAGGTTCATGCAAAAACATTCAAAGGCTAATTTGGGAGTAGCAAAAAGAATCCTAAAGTATGTTATTGGCACTATTGATTATGGATTGTGGTATGCTAAGGCAAAGAAAGTTTGGATGTGGAACTGGTTAGCTACATAGATAGTCATCATCATCATCATCATCATCATACTCAGTTAATCCCACCTATAGCAAAGCTAAGGTAGGGTCTAAGGAGGGTAAGATGTAGACAGCCTTACCTCTATCCCTAAGAATAGAGAGGCTGCTTCCAGTGAGACCCCCGGCTTGATGTGGTTTGGTATCAAGCCTTGGACATAAGGCACAGAACACTTAGTAATTGAGACAAACCCAATCGGTGCATGTACCCATTTGTCTTTTGGCTATCCACGCCACCACATGATGCATGATTAACCGTCCGTCGTTTTTAACGTTATTTTCACGAAATTAGTAAAATAACGTTAAAACTAGTGCAACTTTACTTTGGCTACATAGATAGTGGTTGGGCCAATTCTATTGATGATAAGAAAAATGTATCAGCACACACTTTTACTATTGGCAGCAGTATGATAACCTGGAGTTCGAAGAAGCAGCATGTGGTGGCTCTGTCTAGTGCAGAAGCTGAGTATATCTCAGCCACTGATGCCACTTGCCAAGGAGTTTGGTTAAGGAGGGTCCTGGAAGATCTTGGATTGGGTCAAGTGAATGCTACTGCAATTTTCTATGACAATAACTCAGCAATCTGTCTATCTAAAAATCCTATACAACATAGCAGGACCAAGCACATTGAACTTAAATATCATTTCATTCGAGATATGGTGGCAAAAGGTCTGGTTTAAATAAGATTTTCTCCCACTGAAGATTAAGTTGTTGATGTTCTAACAAAAGCACTGAATAGAGAGAAGTTTGAAGCTCAAAGAAGCAGATTGGGAGTAAGGAAGTTTGAATTAAGAGGGGGTGTTGAAAGTATAATTCAAACATCCTCAAGGGGTCATTTGGAAACTTAGTTGTTGCATATGATATGCACGTGTGCATGGGAGCCAACCGTTTGAAGTGTGTTTTGAATAAGTTCTTGTGAACGTTGTGAGTCAATAAGTTGGCCTATTCTTCTGCAAGTTGTTAGCTAATTCAGTTGTGTGTATCTCTTATAGATAACAGTCTTTATTCATGTATTTGTATTCACTTTAAAAATCATTCAACAATAATATTCGAATATATTTTGTAGTAGTTCTTGTTCTTTGTTATTTGTGTTCTTTGTTTATACCAACATTTTTAAGTTCAAATAAAATACAGACAAAACACCATCTGTTGAAGACATGCCAAAATCTCACAGTTGAGACAAATTCTGAAGTCTATGTTACTTCCAATTTTTTTGAACAAAATCAACGATTACAAAAAGTCAAAACTGATGGCTGACTCATTAACCCTGCTATTAATAGTTGGATGTAAAAAGTTGAACAAAAGGTACTATTCAACATATTGAATGGTCATAATCATATGATAACATATCACTCAAGATCCTCAATGGGTCCACTGTGTGCGTGTCTTGACTGTGTTAGGCTTTCACTTAAAGAACTCCACAAAGCATCAACTTAATTTCCTTAAAAAGCGAGTGTGTTCGGTGTTGGTCATTGATGGATTTTTCGAGCTAGGTTCATATATTGTTGAATATTCTAATTCACATGTCAATCGATTAGCATCAAATTATTCTAACTTAAGGTTTTGTGGGTTAATCTTTTGTTTGATTTATGGTTTATCGATATGGTTATTGAATAAGAGAAATTTACGAATATAAACACTGACCATACACTAATTACAAAAATAAATATGTAGAGTCATAGGTTTAGAGAGTAAACAAATTTCAACGTAGCTCAAATCGCGACACATATGCTTAGGGTCTTAGCCTTAGCCTTAGGGGCTTCATCATATCAACCATCGCCATCGCCTCCACCACCGCCACCACCCATCGCCGTTGTCACCACAACTCATCATCACCCCCATTACCTCCAATGTTGCCACCAACAAATGTTGCTGCCACCCATCACCTCTATCATTACATACCGTCGCCGCCTCCGCCTCTTTCTGTTGTCCCTAACACCCACTGTGTGCTTGTCTTGACTGTGTCTTAGGCTTTCACTTAAAGAACTTCACGTCGATATCTAAGTTACAAATCCTAAAGGCATTTCAATTTTAGCATTTTTCGCACAATTTTAAACGATTTTGTGTAATGTAGTGAGGTGAAATTTGGAGCACCTCACTTGGACATTTTTTAACAAGTGACATGTGGGTCACACTAGGGGTTTGAAAGGGCTTAAATTTCACAAGGGGTGTAGTGGTGTGGTGTGACTCACCGTGTGAGGGTGTGTATATAAGGATATTAAAATTGAATTAAAAAGAAAAAAAATAAATTATGATGGGTGGCTTCTGATTGGACAAAGGGAGGAGAGCATCACCGGGTTGGTTGAGCAATTGTGAATCATTGTGTGAAATATTTAGCGCCTACAACTTTGAAGCCTATTAGCGCCTAAGGGGGTAGTGTGCAGGGCACGAAATGGGCGCTAATTTGCACTTTAACGCCTGATTAACGGACCAAGACATATGGTCTAAGTGTAAATTAAGCTTCGTCAAACGCAAGTTGTCAAACTGTTCAAAAAAACAAACTTTCTAGAATCATTAACTCTAACATCCTATCCCGAGCCGCAACTACGATGGAATTCCAAATGTTCCCATAATTCAACATTGGTGCTTGATCACTAACTGGAACATTTTCCATCCCCGGTCAATATTAGTTCATGTATATGGCTTTCTCAAAGTCGCGTGCGATTTATGGACTTATGGTTATAAAATCCACTACATTTCTTGCATTGTGTGTTTTTTTTTACCCATTCGGCATCTCACATAAATCTAAAATTTTCGGGTTCCTCATTGTTGTTAGAACTATTACAAGCGTTAACTTGCTTGACAAACCGCCAACACCGATGCAAGATTATCATTGACCACATTTGTATGCCATTTGAGAGCAGTTTTGCGCTTTGGGAGTTTATAAAGCGTTTTTTTTTTTTTTTTTTTTTTTTTTTTTTTTTTTTTTTTTTTTTTTTTTTTTGTGTGTGTATTGTGATTGAACCTACATATACTAGTTCATGGGTGAAAATGACAAAAAAAAAAAAAAAAAAGAAAAAAAAAACCAGATCTAAAACCGTAACAAGTGGCTCTGTAGCCGTATGTTACATAAGTAGTTTTTCAAAAAGTAATAACATGTTTAAAAATTTGGTGTTAGTGATCCGGTTGAAAACCTGTTTGGTAGTCAGTATGTCGATCGAAAATGTCAAATCTAAAAACCCACGATTCGGTTACTACCCATTATGCAGATGTAACTTGGTTTATTTCGTAATTTAATTATTAATGACTGATATATAAAAATTACTGTAGTGAAAAAAAAAAAAAAAAAAAAAAAAAAAGTTACTACCCTAACCGTTTTTTTCAACTGGTTTTTGTAGCCGTTATGTAACGCCTAATGTTTCAAGCAGTAATAACCGATTTATGGATCAAAACCGAATTAAACCAGTTTTTCAACTGGTTTTTGTAGCCGTTATGTAACGCCTAAATTAAAACCAATCATCTGGTTACTACCTAATCAACCGGTTTCTATTACAGCCGGTTATTGTTGTGGCTTCGTATCGTTTTTTTAATCGGTGACCGTTTAAAAACTGGTTAATAATTTTCAACTCTGATGGATTGTTGCCTGTTTCATAACTGTTTTTTGATGTTATGATAAACTACAAAACAATTTGTGTTAAAACTTAGTATTAGGATGACCTCTGATATGTATTCTAGACTAGCTCGAAGATGAGGTGGGCTTATGCAATCCCATAAAATTTACGAGCCCATCACAAGTTTTTGATCCATCCCATGAACGTATTTAAAATTTTAAAGACTCTTTCTAAGCCCAAACATCTTCCTCTACTACAGGTTTATGTATCAACCGATATGTTGGGACTTGGGACATACCGACTCCATCTTCTTCACTTTTTTTTTAACATAAATTTCATTTAATCATGTTGTCTATAGGATTTAAACTCAAGATATCCCAACTTAGGTGTTTCTAAAGACTTTACCTATACCAATAGACACAATATCATATGATTTGTATGTAGTTGGGGCTCTCCTATTGAATAGCCTAAATATAATTTGTGTTTTACAAGCCTAAAAAGCTAAATATCATTAGGGATTAGGGCTGGCAAATCGTGTATACCCGACCTGTTAAGACACGAACCTGTTAAGACACGAACACGAAACATGTATACCCGAACACGACACGATAACTTATCATGTACTTTTTTCTAAACCTGAACACGAACCTGTTTATACCTGGTTTACACGATTAGACACGATAAGACACGATAATACCAATTTATACCAAGTTTACACGATAAGACACGATAATACCTGTTTATACTAGGTTAATACGATAATACACGAACATGTTATTCAAATCCGACACGTTAAATAGGTATCATCAAGCATTAAAAAGGTAGAATTCCATCTATAAAAACGTATAACTCTAATACTCCACCCCCACAACCTATATTTTTTTAAAAAAAAATTCTTAACATGTCTTAACGGGTACTAAACAGGTAAACAAGTATTTAACCTGTTTAGACACGAAAATTAACAGGTATATTTCGTGTCTACCTGTTTAGGACACGAAACCTGTTAAGGCCATACCTGTACCTGTTAAAATCGTGTAGGTTCGTGTCGGGTATTCGTGTTCGTGTCTGAAATTGCCAGCCCTATTAGGGATTCACTCACCAGCGGATCTTTTATTGGGCGGGCTGACAAGGCCCCGGGCCCATTCAGCCTTTTCGCTTCGTAGTGTTAATTTTACAGAAAATTTTCGTATGTATTAAGTCTAGCCCTACCAGGTTTTTGGTTCAAGACCCGCTATTGGATTCACCCGCATTCTAGCCGTCCACAATCATTAGTTCATCAAGCTTCGACAAATACAATACAACATCGACAATGCATTTGGTGAAAAAAATAGTTTTTTATGTGTAATATTTCCGGCCCAACACTTTAATTGTTTAAGTTTCCCCACTGTATTGCATCATTTGCTAACATGTCAAATATGTATGGGGAATCGGATTTTAATAATCCAAACTTTGCATCGTTGGCCGTCAATAATTTGTACTTAAAAAGTTCCCCACAACATTCCCAACTTTCAAACAATTTTTCTCTAATGATCTTTTTAATTTTCAAACTCTTTTACTTTTGGAAATTTGTTAGTTCTTGATTAAAAAAAGTTTATGGTGGGAAAATATTAGTAGGGACTGTTGTAGATAATTTTTTAAGTATAAATTATTGTTAACCAATAAGATAAAGTTTGTATTAATTAAACGTGTAGTATTTCATAAATAAAGTCAAATCGGCTCATCTTAGATTTCCTTTCTCAAAACATAGGAGCTGATAAAAAAGTATAAAATAAATGACATTACACCAAATAATGATAAATACTATAAATACTTGTATTCATTTAAAAAAGGGATTTTATGTATATATATATAGGGCTAGGATCCGTTGAGAACTCGATGAGTTGTGAGAACTCGCGAGAACTCGACGTAAAATGCGAAAAATAAAAATTTGCGCACTGGTGTAAAAACACGTAAACCCCGTTGTAAAAAAAATTAATTTACGTCAAATTACACCGGTGTAAGAGATTTTTACCCCTGTATAAGTATATTAATATTTTATTCATTATTTTATTGTTGTTTAATTCTGAACCACATATTCATTTTGATTAAAATAAGTGTGTGACTATAAAGTGAGTTCTTGAGTTCTCACAACTCAGAGGAGTTCTCAAATAATCCGGATCCTATACATATAGGTCAAGTATATAATGAAAACTCACTTTAGTTGAGAAAACCTTTGGAAGCCCATGTAAAAAACATTATTTTTTTGAAAGAAATAACCAATGAAAAATACATGTTTTTAAGCGTTTTAGGCCAAAGTTACTGAAAACATTTGTTTTCAGCGCAACTTTGTTTATTTTTTAAAAAAAATCCCATCGTCGCTTTTTTTTTTTGCCCAAAATGCTTAAAAATATGTATTTTACATTGGTTATTTTTTTTTCAAAAAAAAATAATGTTTTTTATATGGGTTTTCAAAGGTTTTCTCAACTCAATAGGGTTTTCATTTTATCTCTCCTCTATATATATATATATATATATATATATATATATATATATATATATATATATATATATATATAGGTATAGTAGGTAGGTAGAGGATCCTATAGAAAAATTGGTTTGTGTGAGAAGTGTGAGAAGGATTAAGAATTGACATGTAACCGTCATGTTTTTTTTTTATTTTGGAATGATGTTTTGGGTTGTTTTGGCTTGAAAAACACTTAACGCAACAATATACAAAAATTTAAAACACAATCCAATGTATTATAGTCATTAAATTTAAATTACAGATAAAACACACTAGTAATTACTTAAAACATCCTGCTTAATGTTCTTGACATAGTGTTTTAAGTTTTAAGCCTAAAATACTTTGTTTTCGGTTATTAATTGTTATGTTTCGTGTTTTTCTAGACAAAACAATCCAAAACATCATGAATATGTCCATAAAAAATGATGCATATATATATATATATATATATATCAATTTTTAATCCTTCTCACATTTCTCACAAAAACCTATTTTTCTACAAGAACCATACCTTTTATATATATATATATATATATATATATATATATATATATGCAATGAAATATAAAAATATTTTTTAAGATTTATATTATGATGTATACTTACATTTTGAATACTTTAAAATTACTACGATGATATGTATGTTATTAATTATAATTTAATATATTGCAGATTTTTAAAACCTAAAACTATAAAAGAAAGTACTAATATTGTAGGGTCGTTTACGGACAACTCGACTATCACGAGCTGGTTTGTCTAGTATGCGGAATCCATTAGACGACGTCTGAATAACAAAAACGCCAATAACACAATAACGATATATAAAAAATACACACGAATAATGGTTTAAAGGTTGTAATCTTATTAAAACAGAGCGCAGGTGTACAATAAAGCTTGGAGACCGGAGAACCTAAGACCTGGGGTGTTGTAGTGTGTGAAATGATAGCTGAAATGATTAGGGTAATCATTGGAAGTATTTCTACCTCCTGCTAGTCGCTCAGGGCCCTCGAGCTGACTAGCTATTAAACAAGCGACTAGGTGGCGTGATTGGCTTGCCAATCGTCTTGATTCCCATGCGACTAGCTAGGCTAGTCGCCTCCTAAGAACCTAGTTGCTAGTTCATATACAATTAGCCCAAAATCATACTAAACACATCCAAACACGTACAATAACATTAAACAAACATCTATACTAGGCTAGGGACATATACAATGCATGTACTAACAGACTCCCCCTTGGATCTAGCTACTATGTCTTCAAAACTTCGAGCACAACAACACTTGATCTACTGGGGCTTTGCAGTCCGAATCCTGCTCAGCTTCGTCCAGTCACAGCCAGCATGTATCTTGTATGCATAGTAGAACAGTTTCACACATTGAAACTCGATGGCTTGATCAGCTTCTTCTTTAAGGTGGTGGATCCGATACTGATACAGAGTGGCAATATCTGATTCTGACAGATTGATCAGCCACATTGGATCCCAGATTTTGATCTTTCGGCATAGCTTCGGTGCATTGTCAAGGCCTATCACTGCTTCTGTCGTGCTAGAGTCATGGTGTCAGAACCAGAACTTCGGAGTGAAATTATGTTCCAAAGGAGCGATCGGAATCCTTGGCATGCAATCTGGGGGCTTGATCTTGTGCTGCCAAATGGGATGCTTGGATGCCGTGGTGTGAAAGTTTCCATTGACCATTGCTTTTCCTCCTCAGAATGTTCACAAATGACTCAAACCTGAACATTTTTCATAGTAAAGAGGATGCAAACGTGCTGGATCTCGAACATACCAGAACGGAAGTCTCTTGATCCTAGTGTACCCATTGAAATATAACAGCCCTTCCTGCCACTTGATGCTGAAAACTTTGGCATGTTTGATGTAAGCCCAAGCAGTGATGTTTCCACGCATCTTCGAGAGCCTTTTTTTAAACACAGACACTTGTTCCGGCCCTTTCTTCACAGTTCGTTAATCCAATCAAACAGACCAATCTACGTTGAAAGAATCAAACATTCTCTTGTAGTCGAACAACCAGTCAGGTCCAACACCAGGAGCATTTACAGTATAGCATTGGACATCGACATTAAGCCATTCTTCAACGCGTTGGGTTCTTTTGTTGTACACTCTTTAGTTAGGAGTGTTGTATCCAACAAAGAACCCTTCTTCTGCCCTGGCTCCAAATTTTTCATGTGGTTGGATCATGGTGCATTGAGCCCCGAATGGTTCTAGAAACTCCAAGTGTGGTTTCCTACGATTCAACAATTCATAAGAAATCTTACCATGCTTCTTTACCGTAAGAACCCTATTTAGAGTATAACATGCGTAGTGAACCGCCTCATTTCAGAAGAATACGGGTAGGTTCGAATCTGCGAGCATTGTTCTGGCTGCCTCTATAAGAGTCCGATTCTTTCTCTCTGCAACCCCGTTTTGCTGAGGAGTGTATGGCGCTGTGAATTCATTATGAATACTCTTTTCCGCACATAAAGACTCCATAGCATGATTCTTGAATTTTGTTCCATTGTTGCTTCTAATCCTACGGATCTTCAGCTGATAAATATTTTCAAGTTTGGCGAACAAATTCTTCAAGTACTCAAAAGTCTCACTCTTGTGTTGCATGCATACCACCTAAGAGAAGCTAGAATAGTCATCCATGACAACCAGACAGTATAGATCTCCATTTTTACTTTTGCGATTGACAAGACCAAATAAATCCATGTGCAATCTTTCTAGTGGAACACTGACTGAGTTGACCTTCTTGGGTTTGTGAGATTTCTTCTTCTGCTTCCCCTTCTTAGATGAAACACAAACATCGTTTAAATGGAAATGCTTGACAGAGACATCTTCAACAAGCTGATTCTGCACCAGATGGCTCATCTTCCTCAAGTGAATGTGTCCCATTCGTCTGTGCCACATAATTGATTCCTTCTCTGTCGCCTTTGATAGAAAGCAAGTGACCTGCCCCTGAGCTGTCATAGCTTGACTCATATCCAGAACATACAGGTTGTTTACCCTTAGAGTAGAAATCATGGCCCACTCCTTAGGAACTTTGAAACCGGGCTTCAGAATAAAGCATGGATTATCATCAAAGAGCATTGTGAACTTCTTGTCACAGATCTGCAAAACACTCAGCAAGTTGTGGTCTATCTACTTTACAAAGCTTATCTTTTCAAAACTCACAATTCCATTACTCATGCTACATTCCTTTGTGATGTATCCCCATTATAACCAACAAAGGCAACATATCCCCCGTTGATATTCTTTATGTCAAAAAGTAGGGATAAGTCACCCGTCATGTGCCCAGAAGCTCCACTATCAACAATCCATAGGGTGTGCTGATAAGGCCCTGTGGAACTCCCTACGCAAACCGTTAAAGATTAATGGTTAAGGGGAACCCAAGCCATCACGGTCTTGGGTCTTCCATCTTCATCTATTGTCGGAAAATCAACCCACTTTCCATTTGGAGTTGGCGTTGTTCGCGATGGTCCGGTAGCAGAAGTTGATGATTCCCTGGTTTTGGTTGGTGATTTTGTCCTCCAAACCTGTCTCGGTTTCTTTGGCTTAGACTTCTTCTTTGCCTTAGGGCTTGAAGGTCCTGCCTCCGACTCCTTTGGTGGAACAGTGTTTGGAACCACTTCAGATTAGTTGTGCGTGGATCAGACTTAAAGTTACCCTTAGGCTTAGTTACTAGCTTAGCTTGTGGCTTTGCCGGTGCTTCAGCCATAGTTAGGACGGGGCACCCCCTCATCTGGATAACCTTACCACTAGCCGGATTTTGGTTCATAGCAATTTTGTTCATGTTGTCATAAACAACCTGCTTCCCCTTTTGTTTTTCAGAAAGTTTTGGAGAGACGGGTTGTTTTGGTTTGCTAGAACTTGGAGCTTTATCAACTTCGATCCTCTTACGACTAAGTTAAGGACACACAACAACTTAATACCCACGTTCCCCGCACTTAAAATATGATCTATATTCCTCAAATTTGGGAGCTTCAGTTTGCTTCTCTCTTTTATCCATTGGTTTCGACTTACTGGCAAAGGTGTTCTTTGGCTTTCGATCCTCAAGACATTGTTGTTGTAAAGGGATCTTAGGCTTTTGTTCAACTTCATTTTCACCTTTCCTAGTAGGTCGAACAAACTCTGTTACATGCTTCTTGGGATTTTGCTTTTGAGTTTGCTTTGGAGGATCATTAGTGTTTTTCTCTTGATTTTTCTTGTTATTATCATTTGATTTATTTCCCTGATTTTTTCTTACCCTTACCCCATCTTTCCTTTTCAAAGGTAATAGTGGATTCTTGCCAAATTTTAGCTAAAAGACCGGGAGCGATAAATGTGATAGGACGTTCCTCATTAGAGTATATCTTATCAGATCCTTTCATTTTATAAAACACTTTCATGACTTCCTTGACATTAGTAGGTTGCACTTTCGGCTCAGGATCACACAAGATGTGATTTTGAGGAGAAATATAATCATTCTTTACCGGTGCATCCCTCTGAGGCTCATCAAACTCATAATCAGAAATGTCTGTCTCACAGACACTTGCATGATCAGCAATCTCACTAGCTCCTAGTATTAGTTTCACACCAGATTGATGTGGATCACCAACACTTGTAGCAGCTGCAGATATATCCACAATCTCCTCCTTTGGTAGAACATCAAAGGTGTGAATTTCAAATCTCAAAGTGGGTGGACATTGTGCATATATTGGGCTAGTGGGATCAGGATTATCGATTATGTGATCAAGAACATACTTGCAGTTCAAGTAGCTTTCAAGTTTCTTCTTGATCTTCCCATAATCACAGTTCACAATGGCTAACTGTTTCTTGGTGTCTTCTAACTCATTAATGTAATTATTTATAGCAACTTGTTTATTTGTCAGAGTTTTAGATAATTCAGAAACATCCTTTTTATAGTTTTCAATCGTGTTCTTAAAACCTCTTTCATTTGTTCTTAAGACATAATTGGACCGTTGGCATTGTCCTAAATCAGCTTTAAGGTTCAGATTCTCATCTGTTAAAGCTTCAATTCTGTACTTAAGCTTATCACACTCAACACACCCAGATTTAGAGCTGGAAGATGAACTTACCTTGGTAGATGATTCTGTGACAGCCATTAGAGCATAATGAGCTATAGACTTTTTAGCTCCAAAGAATTTTGCAAGATTAGTCTTTGCACAATCAGCATCCACCAAGAAAGATTGCTTGCTGATGAATTCATCTGCTTCAGCGAGTAGCTTTTCCAAATCCAAAACCACCTTAGATTCGCAGTCAGAATCACAATCTGAAGAGTCATTGTCTAAAACATTGACTGCCTATGCACTTGTGCATTCTTCAACTTCTGCTTCAGAAATCTGTTGGATGAAACATGCTGCACCACCCTGCGGAGCATCTTTTCTCTCTAAGTGAAGGTTCCAGTTGAATCCTTCATCTGCTTGTATTACCAGGGCATGTCCTTGATTGTTGTTGGCAGGAGCACACTGGTTCTGGTTGTGCACAAGGACGATAGCTCGTTCAGTATTTCGTGGAGGTTGTGTCTGAGCTTACTGTCTCTGGTTCTGATTGCCTCGGTTGCTGTTGCATGGATTCTGATTTCCTTGCTGCTTGGGTCGATCACATTCCCTTGCAAAGTGTCCCTTCGTACCACAGTTGTAGCATGTGACTTTGCTCTTATCGAACCCGAATCTGGTGTTATTGTTAATCAGCACATCTCCACTTCCCGTCCTATCCATGTACTCTTTAGCTCTTCTAACCACGCTTGTGAAGTGCCACTGGATATCTATCACGTACATGTCATCTTTATCGATCTGGGTGTAGTCTTCCTGAACTAGGCAAGGATTACCTATCTACGCCGCAACTAACCCACTATAAGAGTTGGCCAATGTAGACAAGAGAGCCATATGTTCTTGAGCTAGCTCCATTATCACCTTCTCAAAATCCGTTGTGTTTAGCTGCTCAGCAATTAAATTAGACCGATAACCGCCACCTTGACTTGAAGTAGAAGCATATCCATAGCCCAAAGTCGAAGCACCACCATATCCTGAAGATGAGGCACCACCATACACTTACAGAGAAGGTCCACCAAAGTTTGACATTGTCTTTTGCTAGGTCTATAATAATGAGACTGACGCTATCAAATAAATATTGGTGATCCATATAGGTGTTTTACTATTTAGGACCGAGAACACTTGGGTTCTCGGTTATTTAAGGTGTTTAGGTCGAGAACTAATTAGTTCTCAGTTATTAGTTGTCAGTTAGTATGTTGGGCTTTATTATTGTGGGTTGGGCTGTGGGACTGTTAAGGCTATGTGAGCCCAAGTCCTACGTATAAAAGGTATTTTGTGGTTCATTTGTAACGAGCGGTTTTACATTTTCTAATAAAACACTCTCTAGTATCAGACGAATCCTTTAGAGATCGTATGCTATTGAGGTTTTTAATTAATCGTTTATTGTGTTCATGAATCATATAATCACTAGATTCCGCCTACTGATTATATTACTTGATATCATTGTTAATTCGGGGCTTACAATTGGTATCAGAGCCATTGAAGCTTTTTCAAGGCTCGGGTTGATATCAAGGATTCAAGAAAAGCATTCGGATTATAAAAACAGCCTTACATTATAAGAATCAATGAAGAACACGAAGATCAAAAGAAGAAATTCTTGCTGTTGCGTTTTGACGGATCTAATAGGTTTAATTTGCATCTCTTTTTAATTTTAGTTATTTAATCAGTTTTGTGTTTTAGTTTGTATTTGCAGATTTTTTTTATTCAAGAACTTGAAGAACAATGGAAGAACAGGCTGTTTGATCCATATTATTGGCGATTTTAATTTGTTTCCGGTTGCTAAAAAGATTTGAATTTCAAAATATTACATAAATATAGCAAGATTTGTTAACATATTTAATCTGCTTGATTTTTGGAATTGATCACGTGGAGTGGTAGAAGGAGGGGGACCACAAAAGGTTTTGACTCTCTTGGAAAATTCAAAGAACACAAACTTTGGACGAACAAGCTTTTGCATCACCTGAGAACAGACCAACATCCGAGAACTGTTCATCATCAGTCGGAAACCATAAACCAACCGGACACTGACTACACAACCTCGAGAACCCGTTCCCCATCTAAGAACGCCATCATCATCCGAGAACTCATCCGACACTCGAGAACCCCTTTGCAACTCGAGAACACATCGGGAACTCAAGAACAAGTTGTCCACTCGAGAACAAATCTATCATCCGAAAACCCACCACCGCTTGGACATCACACCACAGCTAAACCAACTCGAAAAACCCAGATTCACCTCGAACACGCAACTTTCAGATCCACCAACACGTTGTTTTGTTTCACCCGGACATTCTGTTTCACCCAGACACCTTGTTTCTCCTATCTTACCTCGAAAACGAACTCCTCGAGTCCTCGGACACAATATTGCCACCCGGACACCCATTTGAAACTTCACCGGACACTTGATCTTTATCCAGCAACCAAACCAACTCGGACACCCGCACCAGTCGGACCATCACAGCCACCCTGCCTCTACCCCTCATCAACCGAAAACCCAGAATCCACTACACCCGTACCTACAACCAAACCCAAACCCACCTACCCGGTCAATCATTCACTCCAACACAGCTCGAAAATCTACTCATCTCGGAAAACCACCAAAACCATCGGACACTAACCATTGGAAACTCATAACGTCCGTCGGAAACCACTTCATCGGAATCTTCAGCCGGAGACCGATACCTTCACCCGAAAACGCCTCCACCTCGAAAACCAACCCAACTTTACCTGTATCGCCACCCAACCCCGACCCCCTTGCGCTTGTTCATGTTTTGGAGATAATACGAGCTCTCTTCTTGTACTTGTTAACGATCTTTTTGTTGGTGAGCCACTAGTATTTCTCTGTAGGAATGGGAAGAAGAGGCGACCATTGTTGATGATGTGAAGAAGTGATCAACCATTAAAATCCCTTATTTGGTTTGTGATAAAAAAAAATAGTTTTGTAGTTGCATTCTTCACGAGAACAATCAAAAGGAGAGAGAGGGATTAGGTGAGTTATTATTAAAAGGAGAGAAGTTGGTTTGTTGTTTTGTGTTGGTGAAAAGAAAGTGCAAAGAAAGAGTAGAGGAGTGTGTTAACCAGAGAGAGAGTGAACAAAAATTAAAGAGAAGAATTGTGTTGTTTGGCCCAAGGCATTATAGCCTAGTGGCATTTTGGTGGTGAGATAAGACTTAGGGGCCATAAGGTCCTGGGTTCGAATCTCATAAAGGGGGTTTTCTCATAATTATGAGTTTCCTCCTGAATTGGTGACTTGGTGGTGGAATATGATCGCGTGGAAACATTGGTGGCACGATGATACTCCAGTGTTCCGTGAGTGATTCCAATTTGTTAGCCGTTCAAAAAAAAAAAAAAAAAAGAATTGTGTTGTTTGGTTTGATCTTGGGATATTAAAAGGAAGTTGAGGGGCTGACTCAAAAGTTGATACAAGTTTCACGAGAAACTAATTTTTTTTATTTCTTTATAATAATAATAATAGTAATAATAATAAAAATAATAGTGTATCATTTGGAGTGTACAAGCTTAATTTGGAGGGTTCGACCTTACTGAATTCGTTTTGATTTATTGACTACGGCTGGACGTCCTGTATTCGGTTTAAAGTGCAATTGGATTCCAAGACTACAGTCATGCATGCAACAAGTACACGGGTTCCCATGTTGATGTTGGGAGAGTCTTTTGCTGAATGGAAATTTAGGTTCATTCAAAATGTTAAAGAAAATGATGCGAAAGTTTGGAGAGCTATTTGTAGAGGTCCTACCCAAATTACTTATGAAGAGAAAGGTACTACACTACTTAAACTGGAATCCAAATATACAGATGAAGATTGGGATCAAGTCAAGCTTGATGAAAAGGCTCTTAACACATTGGCGTTGGGTTTAGCACCAGAGATCGTCACAAAATATGGAGAGACTAAATCTGCCAAAGCATTATGGGATTCTCTGATTGAATTCTATGAATGCAATGATGACATGAAGCAAAGTCAAAGGGACATGATGTGGCATAAGTTCAATCAATTCAGTTGCATTCTTGGTGAAACCATTGAAAATCAAATTGCGAGATTCGTATCTCTAGTAACTGAAATGAAGACCGCAAACATAACTTTGAACAATTCTGAGGTAAATAAGAAACTGTTAAATGCTCTTCCAAAGAATTAGGATACGAATGTTGCCGTGATCAAGAAGACGGAGGATCTTCAACATCCGTCTTTGTCAGGACTCATCTCCATCATCAAAGCTTGTGTTTCGGACGACAAGCAAAAGGTGCAAAATCTTAATGTTGCTGCTCAGCCACGTTGCACACCTGCTACTGTTTCATCACCGACTCCTGTTGTTCAAGTACCCGTTGAGTATCAGGTTCCTGTGTTGGTACGATATATCAAACATGCTTCACATGAGGTATTTTCTGATCTATGCTCTAATGCTTGTGCTGAAAAGGCTAAATATTACGTAGGATATAACTCTGATTTAGTAAGAGAAAACGATGAGCTAAAAGGAAAGATTTCTTGTCTTAATAGTCGAACCTCTGCCTACAAACTTAGAGTAGAAGCCTTAGAAAAGGATGTCATTCAATACAATAATGATTTATGCAATAAAAATTGCCTTGTCATGCATCAGAAGAAAGTTATTGATGAACTTAGTGCTGAGCTAGATTCTTTGAAATGAAAATTTGAAAATGCCGATTTCCATTTTAGAAAATTTGATTGTTATAGTGAGCGTGTTGAGAAAATGATAAGTTCAAAACTCAGGTTTAGGGAAACCAAAGGAGCTAGTATAGGTTTTGTAGAAATTGCACCTCCCTACAATCACAACTACACCGGATTGCCTCTTTCGGATGAGAAAATAGAAAATGAGAAAAATATGGAATATGGGAAGGGTTTGGTGGTTGAACCCGCAAAGAGTGTTCCCATAAAGATAACAGAGCCAAAGGGGTTAGTGGTAGAGCCGGTTAAGTCTGTGCCAATTAAGATTGCTGAACCAGAAGGGCACATGAAACAATCTAAGTATGTTGCTCCACTTAGTGACGTTCCTATTGCTAAGTTCGTTAAACCAGAAAGCAATGAAATGAGCAACCATGTTAAATCTGAAAATAACAACTCTAACAATGTCAATGATGACACATCTTCAATGAAATCTTATTTTTCAATGGGATCAATTGAATCGATGTTGTTTAAAAGTATTTCAAAATCTATCAATTCTGACAGTTGCTCAAGATCTTCTAGTAAGTCAGAAACTTCAGATGAATATGACTCAGAAAATGTTGTTGATTCAAAGACTGTTGGCACAGGTGTGATAAAGCCAACAATCCCTGATTTTAAATGTGTGAATGTTACTGATGCTTCTACCTCATGTGCAGATGAAGTTAAGGTAGAGGTTAAGGTTGAAGGGGATGATGTTGTTTGCACTAATAATGCAGATGTTTGTGTGAAACAGTCTAATTTATCTGCAGATGCTGAACCATATGTGAAAAAGACTGTTTCTGACCTATCAGTTAATGGCACGACTGATAAATACGTGCCACTACATAGAAAACTACTTGTGCTAACTCTCATGAACAGATTCCTGAAGTCAAACAGAAAGCTCAAAGACAGTCAACATCGCAAAGACAATCTTGTTCACACGGGTGTTCAAGATCTTCTAAGCAGAGCAGAAAAAATAAGAAGCCTACAAACAAATCATCAAACGGATCTCATCACTCACATTCTTCAGTGGGATCTAACAGACCGGGACTTGCTCCTTATGCAAAGAAGCAGACATGCTATAACTGTGGAAGACCCGGTCACATTGCAAGAAACTACGCACATCGTCCTTATGTACCCCATTACAGACAATATCAGAAGGTTATGCCTAGGGAAAACTTCTACTCCAAGCCAATGAAGGTTGAAAAACCTAAGGCAAGGAAGAATGCGAATCCCAAAGGCAAACCGTCTGATGGAAATTGGAATGCTGCCAAGAGCAAACGGAAGGTTGTTCAACCACAGAAGTCTAAACAACCTAAGAAACCGAAAGCCGCTACTCCGAAAGTAGCAAAACCGGTTCTTAAGCCTAAGCAAGTTTGGAAAGCAAAGGCGGCAGCAACACCTGATCCAAATGAGAATAAGGACATGTGCTTGAAAGAAGTGTCTTACATAGATGCTTCAGGAGTGCCCAGGACCGCGATGGCCTGGGTACCAATGTTTAACTAATCTCCTTATTCATGCAGGGACAGCCAAGGAGGATTATGAATAACCACTGGTGTGTTGGTAGTGGTTGTTCCAAGCATATGTTAGGTGACATCTCTCTGTTACATTACTCTACATCTTTTAACACAGAGTATGTTTCCTTCAAAGGAGATAAAGGAGGTAAGGTCAGCATGGCAGGTACATTTAAATTTGATGCCAAACTTTGAAAAAGATTGATTGGTCGTTATTTGATAATGGTTATAGAAAAGAACAAAAAGATTTTCTTATTTTTAGGTAAATTTTATACATAAATTTGTCTTTTCCCTTTATTTATGCACAAAATTTAGGGGGAGAAAGGAGATATTCAAGGCAAATACAAAAATAGTGTTTTATTTTATTTATGTACAAAATTTAGGGGGAGATAGGAGAGAAAATAAGAAAAATACAAAAACATGTGAAAAAGAAAACTACAAAAAGAGTTTTTGTTGTATCACTTGTAAAAAAGGCTGACACACGTAAGACCAGTATTGAAACGGCTTGGAAAAAGGCTGACACTCGTAAGACCAGTATTGAAACGATTAGGCTCTAGGGTGATATGTTGGTAGGCTTGGTCCTTACGACTGGAAAATTGGCTGATCTAGTAACACACTTAAAGAAAACATATGGCCTCAGTAGGAAACGTCGGTTGGAATTGGTACATTTTTTATTTGAATGCTCGTGTGACGTCCCGATATAGACTGTGTTCTAGGTCTGAAACCTTTTCTGAAAACTCGTGTATCTCCTTTGTTTTGTGTAAGCAAAGACCTGGGAATGCTAGGCAATGTCAGCTTTTCTGCATCCAGATATATGCTGACCTAGTTGTACATTGTCGCGTTATAGATCAAAAACACCAAAGAGGCCAATGAGCCCAAAAAGATGCCAATGAGCACATCAAAAGAGGCCCTCTAGAGCTCAAAACACAAAAAATAAAAAAAAAAAACCTATATCATTTGAGAAATCAAATTGATTTGTATATTATACCACTCTATTTTTTAATGATCTATTCTTTTCTTTTCTGAACCAAGTCCCAGTTAAGGTTTTAGAATTCTAGAACAGACACCGTGAAAATATGTAGTAGGGAAACTGCTTGCATGATAGAGTGTACCGCATATAATTCTAGGAGTTGATTGTGACTTACTTGAGTGTCCATAATCAATTCACCAAAACATGATAAATTAATCACGATCAGTCAAATAAGAAGGTCTAAGGCAATAAGTTTAAGTGGACAAATATACTGGCAATTGCCCGGACCGACTGGGGTAGATCCGTGTTGATAAGTGTCTCTAAGTCTAAATCACAGTGATTTAATCCCCCGAAAAAAAATTAGTTATTTTTATTTCAATTTCTTTGTCATTTATTTTGATTCTTATTGTTTTGCTTTTGTTTATTTTTTTTAGGTTTAATTTTTATAAAATCAACCATTCTTGAAGTTTTGACCGGTCATCCAAAAGATTTAAAGAAATTCAAGTTTCTTTTGAAAATTTCAATTGGAAGTTCTTAGATTTTCTTGGTGATCATTATACTGGATCCTTTGTTATATTTAAACGTTTGCTTACAAAATTATGAGGTGCAGAATTTTATCTGAATCAAGAAACAAGGGTTGATGAATAATGATTTTCAGTTGCTGACAAGCATGAAGCACCGTGATAAGAAGATGTACCTGAGCAGAAGAACTTGATATGATTGCATGTTCTAATAATGAAAGTACACATGCAGAAGTACCTGTGATCCTGCTTAAAAGACAAAGATTGAAAAAGAAAGAGATATGAGAATCCTCCTCTTACATCCTCTTTTAGAAAGAGTTCAAGCAAATGCTGATGATGATCCAAGCGTAGATCTTACTCCCATAGAAGAAGAGAGAAGGCCCGAGTTTGAGAGTACAGAAAAGAAGACTTTCAACAAAAACAACACCAACACCCCAACAACAATCTAGGGGGAGATCACCATTCAAAATGCTACATTCAAGTTATGAAGACCATTTGATAGCATCAGTCTAGGGGGAGATTGTTGGGTCTATAATAACGAGACTGACGCTATCAAGTAAATATTGGTGATCCATATAGGTGTTTTACTATTTAGGACCGAGAACACTTGGGTTCTCGGTTATTTAAGGTATTCAGGTCGAGAACTAATTAGTTCTCAGTTATTAGTTCTCAGTTAGTATGTTGGGCTTTATTATTGTGGGTTGGGCTGTGGGACTCTTAAGGCTATGTGATCCCAAGTCCTACGTATAAAAGGTATTTTGTGGTTCATTTGTAATAAGCGGTTTTACATTTTCTAAGAAAACACTCTCTAGTATCAGATGAATCCTTTAGAGATCGTATGCTATTGAGGTTTTTAATCAATCGTTTATTGTGTTCTTGAATCATAAAATCACTAGATTCCGCCTACTGATTATATTACTTGATATCATTGTTAATTCGGGGCTTACATCTGTACTGGTGCTGCAAGATGAGAAAATGGATTAACACCAAGCTGGTTAGATGCATAAGGTAAACGATACTGATTTTCTTGTCCAAGCGGATACACGGAAGGAGCAACATCTGGAGGGGGACCATAGTTGTCAAAAGCAAATACAGGATCTTGGTTAATGATATACGTTAAAATATACATATTTAAATCCCCGATTAAACTCCCAAATTATGCGTTTTCGACCATAATTGCACGAATTCGGTACTTAACCGCTTCATATGTTTATTGCAGATCTTAAACGACGTCCCACGAACAAAGTCAAAGAAACCGGGCGAAAAACGGACAAGACGGAAAGTTTCTGCAAAATCAGCCAAGTCTGGAAATAGTGCACGGCCGTGCACCCCAGGTGCACGCCCGTGCGGACTCAGTTTACTCGGACACAGACGAGCTGCACTGCCAGTGCGACCTGGCGTGCAGCTGTTGTTCTCGGGCACCCTGATCAGCACTGCCGTGCGGGTGCCCGTGCGACTCAAGTTCCCGGGTGCACTGCCAGTGCACCAGGCAGTGCACCATCAGCACTCGGCCACAACCAGACCCGCACGCCCGTGCACCTTAGGTGCACGGCCGTGCGAAATATCTAGATATTCTCAGGAGCAGCCCAACCACTTGCCCACTTACACGTCAACTCAAAAAGTTAAAGTGCACGGCCGTGCACTTTATGCGCACGGCCGTGCCAAATATCAAACTTTCTATAAAAACAGAGCAAAACCCACTGATCAAACATTGGGTGTTCTCTGGGCGATTTGGGGCGATTTTCTGGACCTGTGAGCTGCTGGAAAGGCGAGGAACGAGCTCGGGAACGCATCCAGATCATCGATCATCATCCAATCCATCACATTCGAGTTTTATGGTTTGATCTATTATGCTTTCATTTGATTCAAATCAGTTTGTTTAAGCTTGTTTGTGTTGTTTATGTAATACATTATAGTCTAGTAATCATGTTTAGTAATCTTTAGTAGAAAAAACAATCGTTTAGCATGTAATCATGTTTTGTATAAATTTGGCGTTTTTCACGTATTAGATCTTGATGATCATAGCGCAACCTTGTTTCATTGTTGATGGATTTGTAGCTGTATTTGAATGACTTTAGCGATTGTCGAATGTGTTAGGCGGATACATGTTGAAAAACCGTCCGTTTAATCGTCCGGTAGTAGACTAGTTAACTTGTTAAATAGTTTATGCCATGAAACTGTAACCGGGTATTGGTTTGGTTAAAGTCAGTCGAATAACGGTTAAAAATGCTTACCGGCACGTAAAAGGGTTTAAAAAGCCTAATGGTGCCGTTACTAGTCTTTGACACGGTTAATGATCTTTGGTAGTTATTTTGGTAAAAATGGCGATCTTAGTAGATCTGGGGTCAAAGTTGGTAAAATGGAATAGGTTGTGAAATGATCTACTTTATGCTAGTTTAGGTGGCTGTGTTGTGTATTCGGTATCGCTTCCCTAAATTAGTGAGGTTAGAATACTCTTAACGGATGACTCACTTATCTTTAGAAGATCTGCGTGAGATCATATCAGCTGCTCGCTAATGAACGACTTGAAGCGGTTAACGTGTGTATTCGTGTTAGCTTTCTGTATAGTTATCATGTTAGGATGCCCGAAATGGACACTAACTGTCGGAAAATGGGAATGTTGATCACGCGCCTATATTACTTATTATATTTAGATAACATGCTAGGATTGGCGTAATATAGTTTATATAGTTATATTTTCTATTTGGAGTCGTAGTTAAGTTATTTACATGTTTTAGAATTAATTTAGTTTTAAACAAAACTCAAACTTATCTTTTCCTACTGGTAAATCGGGGACAGAGTTTTAGTACAATTGCTCCGCGCGCGTCCATGGATCGATACTTGGTTCTTATCTGTACTTACTACATATATGACAGGGTACACTTGCCCTAGTGTGTGTGTTTTAATATGAAGGTCGAAACCATTTTTATAAATATTAAAGCAAAAACGTGTGTTAAAATCCATTGTAAAATATGTATAGTTACGCACACGTCAAGTTTTTGGCGCCGTTGCCGGGGACGCGACGAGCTTTAGGAACGAACCGAGTCAACTTTTTACCAGTGTACATGCTTGTGAATACTTGTTTATACTTCTTTGATTCGTTATTTCATTGATTTATTTGCATATATGATTATTTGAATTTTTATTAGATTTATCTATCTGTTGATATATTGGATTAATTTTAGATTGGTTTATAGGTTGCATATAGATTCGTTCATTTATCTGCTTATAGATTTGTTTGATTTGATTTTTCGTTCATTAGGATGTTGATAGATTTAATTTATTGAATATTGGATTAATTGGTTTGTCTATGAATTTGATTTGTTCGTTATTTGATTAATTAGATTTATTTGTTCGTATTTGGACTAATTATTGATTTCATTCTTTGTATAGTTTTAGGCTTAGTCTGCTTATTTTTGTTCATTTTATTGATTCTATTTGTTTATATTTGATTTGCTTGAATATATTTGCGCTCAGTTATTTTCGCATGAACTTATTGATTCTTTATTTCATTTATTTATTTTTCTGTCTTTTATCGCCTTTTTGGGTTTGTCATATATTCGCCTGTTGCAACTGTATCATTCTTACATGCAGGTTGATGTCCACAAACCCAGGGTCTTCTGGTGATCTTTCTGACGAGGAGCTAAGGCGCCTGAGGAGAAGCGAGCGGATTAGACTTCATAAATTGCGTCTTGTTTCTGATATTCTTATTGCTGCTCCTATTGTTGAGGTCCCAATTGAGGAGGCGAGGCACGATCTGGCCGACGACAACGGGTCGGACGCCCACAGCGACATTATCATGGCGGATGACGACATTCCGCTGAATGATAGTGGTCATCCAGGAGTATTGTCCGTCCGGCTATTTTGGCGGACCATTTCGAGATCAAATCTAGTATCGTGAATATGATACAAAACTCGGTGCAATTCGGTGGACTGGAGCACGAGGATCCAGGCCGACATATTGCTGCATTCTTAGAGGTTTTAGCCACCTTTAAGATGACGGGCATCTCCGATGATGCTATCCGTCTCCGACTCTTCACATTCTCACTGCGGGACAAAGCCCAGACTTGGCTTCTGTCACAACCCGCAAGGTCGATCACGACTTGGGCAGAGTTGTCACAACAATTCATGCAGCAGTATTTTCCTCCTGAAAAGACACAAAAACTGAGGAATCGCATCATGACATTTCGTCAGGATGACGATGAATCATTATACACAGCCTGGGAAAGGTTTAAAGACCTACTCTTGAGTTGCCCGCACCATGAGCTTTCGAAAAGGCATTTGGTGCAAACTTTTTATCAGGGACTCGGGTATGCGTCTCAGGAACGCCTTGATGTATACGCAGGGGGAGACATCGGAACAAAGTCTCCTAGGGAAGCGTGGAGCATTATTGAGAAGGCGTCCCTAAAATCTAAATCCCGACAGAATGATAGATCTAGGTCATCATCTGCCAAGGCTGGTGTGCATGCCGTGGATAACTATACGGCGATTTCGGCACAGATAGCGGCTCTGGCTACGAGATTCGATAACTCTTAGCAACACGTAGCGCAGTCCGATTGTTTGTGTGTGGAGTGCGGTGTATCTCACGAGCCTGGCTCGTGTGCTCAGGGGGTGATGTATACAGGCCACGAGGAAGTGGACTACATGGGTACTCAAACGAGACCCCAGAATAACCCTTACAGCAACACTTATAATCCGGGTTGGAGAAATCACCCGAACTTCGGGTGGAGATCTGGTACTTCCAATCAGAACCCTCTCGGATTCCAGCAGAGAGCCGCCGCACCACAACAGTCCTACCAGTCCCAACAGCCTTACCAGTCCAACCAACAGCCATACCAGGGTCGTGGTCAATCGTCCCAGCAGAGACCGAACCAATACCAGAACCAGGGCGCCGGGAGCAGCTCCCAGCAGCACGCCCCTCATGGTATGTCTAAGCTGGAGGAGATGATGTCTCAGCTCCTTACCAACACCTCTAATTCCAATCAGATCGCTGAGCAGCGCTACCAGCAGCATGAGGAGCGCTTCACGAATTATGAGGGAGAGATGAGGGGCCAAAAGGCGTCGATGCAGGCCATAGAGAACCAGGTTGGCCAGATGGCAAAAATGATGTCTGAGAGACAGCAGGGTGGTCTTCCAGGCAACACTGAGCCGAACCCAAGAGGGCATGTGAATGCCATAACGACGAGGAGTGGTAAAACCACGGGACCTGACACATCGGGCTCACCACCGATCACTGAGACGGTCCAGACTGAGTCTTCGGACGAGGTGCACGCTAGGCGAGTCCCAGCAAGTACAGCACAGCTGCCGAAGCCAGTCACTGACTACACTCCTCCTGTTCCATATCCTGGTAGACTTAGGAAGCAGAAAGACGAGGCGCAATACGGGAAATTTCTCGAGCTGTTCAAGCAGCTACATATAAACATCCCGTTTGTTGAGGCCTTAGCACAGATGCCTAAGTATGCCAAATTCTTGAAGGACATCCTCACAAATAAGCAAAAACTTGAGGACCTGTCCTGCGTTCTATTGAACGAGAACTGCTCTGCAATTCTGCAGAATAGACTGCCCATGAAAATGGGCGATCCTGGTAGCTTTACCATCCCTTGTCTGATAGGTGATATGACTGTCAGTAATGCACTCGCAGACTTGGGGGCCAGCATAAACCTTATGCCTTATAAGGTTTTCGAGAAGTTGGATCTGGGTGAACCTTCACCCACCAGGATGAGTATTCGCCTCGCTGATCGTTCGATCAAGTATCCACGGGGGTTTGTAGAAAATATGCTTGTCAAGATTGACAAATTTGTTTTCCCTGTGGACTTTGTTATCCTAGATATGGATGAGGACTCTAAAGTCCCTTTGATTCTCGGACGTCCTTTCCTTAACACGGCAAGGACGATTGTTGACGTGGCTGCGGGCCAGATCACACTCCGAGTCAATGATGAGCACGTGACTTTTGACATTCAGAGGTCGATGTGCCATCCTGAGAGCCAAGACGATACACTATACTATCTTGATATAGTAGACCAGTGTGTCAGCTCTCATATCAGAGGTGCTTGGGAGAGAGATGTTTCGGACACACATCTGTTGTGTGGGAGCCTAGATGGCATTATGCAGGAGGGCCATATAGATGAGCAGCCGGTCTATCAGATCGGTGATGATGGTTCCCAAAGTCCGGAGCGTTTTGTGGAAATTGAGCGAGAGGAAGAGGAGAAGGCGAAGCCGTCTGTTGAGGATCCACCGTCTCTAGAGCTGAAGGAGCTCCCGCCGCATCTCGAGTATGCATTTCTGGATGAGGAGGGGCGTCTACCAGTGATCATATCGTCTTCATTGACTGTGGAAGAAAAGAGCGAGTTGTTGAGAGTTCTGAAACTTCATAAACGGGCAATTGCCTGGAAGATCGTAGACATCAAGGGGATTAATCCCTCTTTCTGTACTCATAAAATCTTGATGGAGGATGTCTACAAGCCTTGTGCGCAGCACCAGAGGCGTCTGAACCCGAACATGCAAGATGTTGTTAAATCCGAGGTAATTAAACTGCTTGATGCTGGATTGATATATCCCATCTCGGACTGTGTTTGGGTTAGTCCTGTGCACGTCGTGCCCAAGAAGGGTGGCATGACGGTGGTCACAAATGATAGGAATGAGTTAATTCCTACGAGGACCGTCACGGGGTGGAGAGTTTGCATTGACTATCGCAAGCTCAATGACGCCACCCGCAAGGATCACTTCCCGCTTCCATTCATCGATCAGATGTTGGAACGACTGTCGGGGAAGTTGTATTACTGTTTCCTTGATGGTTTCTCTGGATACTTTCAGATCCCTATCGATCCTGTGGACCAGGATAAGACGACCTTCACATGCCCTTTTGGCACATTCGCCTACAGGCGTATGCCATTTGGGCTGTGCAATGCGCCGGCGACCTTCCAGCGCTGCATGGTTGCCATTTTTCATGACATGATCGAGGACTCCATGGAGGTGTTCATGGATGATTTTTCCGTTTTTGGGAGTTCGTTCGATCAATGTCTGGGGAACCTGGAGCGGATGCTTTAGAGGTGTGAGGAGACCAGTCTTGTGCTAAACTGGGAAAAATGCCACTTCATGGTGAAGGAAGGAATAGTCCTGGGGCATAAGGTCTCCCAAAGTGGGTTGGAGGTTGATCCTGCCAAAGTAGATATTATTTCTAGGCTCCCTCCACCCTCCTCTGTCAGAGCGATCCGCAGCTTTTTGGGTCATGCGGGATTTTACAGGCGATTTATCAAAGACTTTTCAAAGATCGCCCGACCGATGACCCGTTTGTTGGAAAAGGATGCACCGTTTGTGTTTGGTGCAGAGTGTGTGAAGGCATTTGGCCTTCTGAAGCGGTTGCTTGTTGAGGCCCCTATATTGGTAGCACCCGACTGGGAGCTGCCATTCGAGATTATGTGCGACGCGAGTGACTTCGCGATAGGGGCGGTCTTGGGACAGCGGAAGGACAAGCACTTCCACCCGATCTACTACGCGAGTAAGACTCTACATGATGCTCAGGAGCATTACACCACGACTGAAAAAGAGCTTCTTGCTGTAGTATTTGCGTTCGACAAGTTTAGATCATATTTGGTGATGTCGAAGACCATCGTCTATACGGACCAGGCAGCGATCCGATACCTTTTCAGCAAACAGGACGCGAAACCGCGCCTGATTAGGTGGATCCTGTTGCTGCAGGAGTTCGATATAGAGATTCAGGACAAGAAGGGTGCCCTGAATGTCGCTGCTGATCATCTGTCCAGGCTCGAGCATGATGATGCCGAGAACTGCGCGTGGGATACCATTAATGACAACTTTCCCCACGAGTTCTTGATGAGCGTCGAGTCGGTGGAAGATGTATCACCATGGTTCGCGGATTTTGCGAACTACCTCGCGTGCGGGATCCTCATCAAAGGATTGTCGCACCAGCAAAAGAGGAAGTTCTTCGCGGACCTAAAGCATTACTTCTGGGATGACCCATTTTTGTTCCGGGTCGGGGCGGATCAGTTGATTCGCCGTTGTGTGTTTGGGGTAGAGGCGGCGCAGATCTTGCGCGATTGTCACGAGGGGCCTACCGGAGGTCACCATGGAGCGAATTACACTGCTAAGAAAGTGTTAGACTCCGGGTTTTACTGGCCCACACTCTTTCGTGACGCCCAGATACTGGTTGGTGCTTGTGATTCGTGCCAGAGGGCGACGAACATATCGGCACGCGACCAAATGCCGCAAAACCCGATTCAAGTCTGTGAGGTCTTTGACATTTGGGGCATAGACTTCATGGGACCGTTCCCCTCCTCACGGGGCAATAGATATATACTCGTGGTTGTTGATTACGTATCAAAGTGGGCCGAGGCGCAAGCCTTGCCCACAAATGATGCCCGAGTTGTTGTGAGGTTTGTTAGGAGCTTGTTCTCACGGTTTGGTGCCCCAAAGGCATTGATTAGTGACCGTGGCACGCATTTCTGCAATGCGCAGCTTGATCGCGCGTTAGCACGTTATGGTGTCCACCACAGGTTATCCACCCCGTATCATCCACAGACAAGCGGACAGGTGGAGGTCACTAACCGTGGTTTGAAGCGGATCCTTGAGCTGTCGGTTAATCAAAACCGCAAGGATTGGGCGGACAAGCTTGATGACGCGCTGTGGGCCTTTAGGACGGCTTACAAGACGCCTATTGGGACGACTCCCTTTAGGCTTGTCTATGGCAAAGCGTGTCATCTCCCAGTCGAGCTGGAGCATAGGGCATTCTGGGCTCTAAAAACGGCAAATTTGGATCTTAAGATCGGCGGTGAGACCCGTTTCTTACAGATTCACGAGCTGGAGGAGCTTAGGCAACAAGCCTATGAGAGCTCGATATTGTACAAAGAGCGCACGAAGAAGTTGCACGACAGTCGCCTGAAACACCGAGAAGATTTTCAGGTAGGCGACTTGGTCCTGCTTTACAACTCGCGCCTGCGTCTCTTTCCAGGAAAGTTGAAATCCCGGTGGACAGGACCGTACACTGTTAAGGAAGTATATCCTTACGGGACTGTTTCGATTGAAAATTCGGAGGGTGTGACTTTCAAAGTCAACGGTCATCGCCTCAAAGTTTACATTGATGGACCGGTTGACAAATCCGTGGAGATGATCGATCTCTACGACCCGTGCGCCTAATAAGTGCGGGGAAGTGAGTCTAGCTAGCGACTCGTTAATAAATATAGCACGGCGTGTATGGGCGCGCCAAAGGGTAAATATGTAATTAGTGTATATATATCTTGCTTTATTTTAAATTTTTGTAGTTTAACGTTGTTTCTAGTAATGTGCAGGTTCGTACCGGTTTTGAACAAAGCGGGAAGGAGCAATGGAGCGTGAACAGTCGACAAACATGTTTAAATGGTTTAAAATGATGTTTTCGGACAAAACAGGGTGGCTGCGCAGCTGCAGGCTGCATTTCTGCAAGTCTGCAGACTGTGCACGGCCGTGCCAAAAATATGCAAGGCCGTGCGGGCCTGGCTGACCAGCAAGCCTGATCAGCACAGGGGTGCAAGGGCTAGTGCAAGCAGGGTGCACGGCCATGCAACAGAGTCGCACGACCGTGCGGGCCAGAAAGCCCAGCCCAAATTCGATTGTATAAATAGATCCTTAACTTCCTTACCCTAGTTCTTGCACCCCTAAACCGCACACTCGTTCCAAACTACCCAAAAACCGGGTATTCATCATCTTTAGGCCTAAATCTTCAATCTTTCCCTTCCAAATCAACCAAGGTATGAACCCCTTCATAGTTTTGCACTTATATTTTAATTTTTTGCGTAGATCAGTTGTATTTTTGATTTCTAGGGCAAGATTTGGGGGTTTCCTTCATAAACTATAATAAACCCACAATCTTGTTTAGTTTTAGTTTAAATTAGTGTAGTTTTTTTTTTATGTTATGTTGTTGTTGTTGAAACCGTGCACACCCAGGCCCAAATCATTGCTATTGTGAGAGTTTTGTTGAACTATACATGAGATTTGGGAGTTTCTTTTCTGAAAATTTTCGAAGTCCTAGGACTGTGCACGGTCGGCTGCACGGCCGTGCCACAGACCGTGCGAGCCTAGAAATCAGGCAGCACTGCCGTGTCTAAGGCAGTGCTGTTTCTGATCTGACCAACCAGACCTGCACACCCATGCACCATAGGTGCACGGCCGTGCATCAGTAACAGCTTCAGGTCAGAATGCGCGCAGGTCCATTTTGGGCATCCGGGACCTCCGTTTTTTGTCTACTAACAGCTGTATATTAATTTTTGCATGCAGATGGCTCATGATTTCCTCGGCTTTGACAACCGTGACAAAAAGGAGGCGCCATGTATTGACAAGTTCATGAAGCTCTGGGGTAGGAGGAACTCATTCGGTGTTCCTATTCGGCTTAACTTAGACCTACTCACCGCGCTGAATCAGCGTGAACGATATGATGGATTTGTCTCGCCCCAGATGGCGAAACTGCTTAGTATAAACCAGCCTGTTTACAGAGAGATTACGATCGAGTTCTTATCATCCTTCTCCTACAAAAAACCAAAGGAGGGGGTGTATAAGGACTTCCATTCGAAAGACATTCGGTTTAGGCTTTGTGGAAAATGGTATCATTGGTCTGTTGCGCGACTGGGAAGGAAGCTGGGGATATATGAGCATTTAGAGACTGACTCTGAGGATTTTTGCGGGATCCACAGCTTTGTGGATAATGACGAGCGGGCCGCATTTTGGGCATCCATTGCCATTGGTGGACCTTATAATCCGAGGTCTGCCAAGGCCACTCGGATTAAGGACCCGCTACTCCGCCTCTTGCACCATGTGTTCAGCCACACGATCTGTGGCCGAAAGGACAGTTCAGGGAACTGTCCCACTCCCGATCTTCTCTATCTGTATCATTTCTACGAGGGTGCCCCGCTGAACTTAGCCGCACGAATGGCCGAGTTCTTTCTCACTGCTGGGGGCACCAAGGACGGGAGTGAGATCCATGGCGGGGAGTACGTCACCCAGATTGCGATAGCACTGGGAGTTCTGACCGACGAGGTCAGGGCCACGCTGACATGGGTAACTAATGGGGTTATGCTGGACTTTAGATCACTCAGGTCTCAGAACCTGCTAGCTGATACGGACGGGGGTCCACGACTTACTAGTCAGGATATCATATGGGACCCCGTGCCACCACAGGACGAGGAGGATGAGGAGATGCAGGAGCAGCATGCAGGAGGCGGTGGTGACGCGCCACACGACATTCCACACCACTCTCCTCAGCACTTCCAGCCCCAGGACCAGCGGTGGCCTCCAGGCATCCCGACATACCCTGAGTTCTACCAGCGGTTCCAGGCGATGGAGCTGAACATGCACAACATCGGTGTAAACCAGGTGGAGATCAGGCAGGACCAGCAGTACATGCGGTCCACTATGGATCGTGTGCAGCAGGATGTGAGGCACAGTTTTAAGTACCTTTTCGCTGGGTTAGAGCAGGTGCATCCGGGTTATTTCAGTAACCCTCCCTCATTCCCTTATGGTGCTCCTGGCGACCAGCCAGGAAGCTCCGGTCAGCACCACGACGACGACCAGTAGCCACGGCAATCTATTGCATGCATTTGTTAGTACTTTTTATTTATGTTTGCAGTTCGTATTCGGGTCTGCGTACCCATGACTTTTTAGTTTTTGCATTTGAACTATTTACTTTTCTGCACTTTAATTTTCAGTATATTTGCTTTGTTTGAATAATTGTGATGATGTACGGATGTGTTTGATGTCTTTTGGTTTTGTCAAGAATGGTGATAGTGCAGGAAACGGCGAGCACCGGTATGGATGCTCAATGCGATCACCGTACTTTTCGAGTTATCGACTAAAGGGGAGTATTATTCTCCTTTTTCCCACTATACATAGCTAATTCATAAACGCTTTCTATTGTCACATTGGGGACAATGTGAAGTTCAAGTGTGGGGAGGGATTATAATCGTGTTTATCCTCTTGTATATATATATATATATATGTTTAAAAAAAAAAAAAAAAAAACCCTTAAAAGTACATATATGTATATATTCTCATATAAACATCAAGCCTAACTAAATTTTGACAAAGATAACTCGAGGCGCGACAAACAGATGAGATACGAGCGTGTTATATTCGTACACTTGCACCCATTTCCTTCCGATTACGTGAGCGTTCGAGCCTTAGAATAGATTACATTTCTTTGACATGCTTGCGAGTGAGCCGGATGTTTTGTGCAGTTTAGAACTTGTCACTAGTATACTTGTTTAGACCAGATACGTGTGAGATTGTACGAACATGATTGAGGCATTTAGGATACCCTTTTCATTTAGCCTTTTCTTTTCGTTCTATCTGTTCCCCGCACCCATATATTATCCACTAGTTAACCATGTTGAACCTAATCCCGTGTTTTTTTTTTCTTATTTACCACACCATTTCACCACTAAACCAAAGAGCCTTTTTCTTTTAAACCTTTTTGTGTTAAAGCTCGGTTTAGGTTATTGTTTGACTAGTTTTTACGTTGTAAATAGTTCGTGTTCGGGTTTATATATTTAGAACCCGTTTGTTGATTATATTTCAGTTTCTGTTTAGTATATATATATCATAGATATGTATATATATATATATATATATATAAAAATCCAGAAAAATAGAACACCCTAAAATAGGGTGAATTAGCAGTGATTCGAGCAGTTTTTAGAGCTTTAAAGTTAAAAGTTTGTGTTTAGCCCGTTTCAAAAGAAAATTCGCCTATAGTAGAATTCTTATTGTACAGTTGTAGTTGTTGCTATTAGTTAGACATAACCGCCGGGTTTTAGCCGATTTGTCACTTTAAATATCCATTCCACACCCCTACCTTTGCCTAACATTACAACCCTTACAAGACCTCTTGATTTGTGCTTTTTCACACGTTAGTTGGTGAAGACTAGATCTTTTGACAAGCTTATGATATTGCACGATTCATTGTCTTGGCAATGGAGCGATTTACACATACACATTACACGTATGTATCATAAATAAAACTGAGTGTGTGTGAACATTGTGAGTCGTGTACGGGTTTGCGTGTTTGTAGATCGGAAGTGAGTCGTTGCTGTTTAGTTATCTTATCACCTGTTTATATACCTTTGTCGGGCTTGTCTATTATCGTCTGTACAGGCTATATTTTGTCTTTGTTGCCACTTGGCGAGTTTTTCGTTTATTTCTGTTTAAGTGTTTGCTTGAGGACAAGCAAAGTTCAAGTGTGGGGAGGTTTGATATACGTTAAAATATACATATTTAAATCCCCGATTAAACTCCTAAATTACGCGTTTTCGACCATAATTGCACGAATTCGGTACTTAACCGCTTCATATGTTTATTGCAGATCTTAAACGACGTCCCACGAACAAAGTCGAAGAAACCGGGCGAAAAACGGACAAGACGGAATGTTTCTGCAAAATCAGCCAAGTCTGGAAATAGTGCACGGCCGTGCACCCCAGGTGCACGCCCGTGCGGACTCAGTTTACTCGGACACAGACGAGCTGCACTGCCAGTGCGACCTGGCGTGCAGCTGTTGTTCTCGGGCACCCTGATCAGCACTGCCGTGCGGGTGCCCGTGCGACTCAAGTTCCCGGGTGCACTGCCAGTGCACCAGGCAGTGCACCATCAGCACTCGGCCACAACCAGACCGCACGCCCGTGCACCTTAGGTGCACGGCCGTGCGAAATATCTAGATATTCTCAGGAGCAGCCCAACCACTTGCCCACTTGCACGTCAACTCAAAAAGTTAAAGTGCACGGCCGTGCACTTTATGCGCACGGCCGTGCCAAATATCAAACTTTCTATAAAAACAGAGCAGAACCCACTGATCAAACATTGGGTGTTCTCTGGGCGATTTGGGGCGATTTTCTGGACCTGTGAGCTGCTGGAAAGGCGAGGAACGAGCTCGGGAACGCGTCCAGATCATCGATCATCATCCAATCCATCACATTCGAGTTTTATGGTTTGATCTATTATGCTTTCATTTGATTCAAATCAGTTTGTTTAAGCTTGTTTGTGTTGTTTATGTAATACATTATAGTCTAGTAATCATGTTTAGTAATCTTTAGTAGAAAAAACAATCGTTTAGCATGTAATCATGTTTTGTATAAATTTGGCGTTTTTCACGTATTAGATCTTGATGATCATAGCGCAACCTTGTTTCATTGTTGATGGATTTGTAGCTGTATTTGAATGACTTTAGCGATTGTCGAATGTGTTAGGCGGATACATGTTGAAAAACCGTCCGTTTAATCGTCCGGTAGTAGACTAGTTAACTTGTTAAATAGTTTATGCCATGAAACTGTAACCGGGTATTGGTTTGGTTAAAGTCAGTCGAATAACGGTTAAAAATGCTTACCGGCACGTAAAAGGGTTTAAAAAGCCTAATGGTGCCGTTACTAGTCTTTGACACGGTTAATGATCTTTGGTAGTTATTTTGGTAAAAATGGCGATCTTAGTAGATCTGGGGTCAAAGTTGGTAAAATGGAATAGGTTGTGAAATGATCTACTTTATGCTAGTTTAGGTGGCTGTGTTATGTATTCGGTATCGCTTCCCTAAATTAGTGAGGTTAGAATACTCTTAACGGATGACTAACTTATCTTTAGAAGATCTGCGTGAGATCATATCAGCTGCTTGCTAATGAACGACTTGAAGCGGTTAACGTGTGTATTCGTGTTAGCTTTCTGTATAGTTGTCATGTTAGGATGCCCGAAAGGGACACTAACTGTCGGAAAATGGGAATGTTGATCACGCGCCTATATTACTTATTATATTTAGATAACATGCTAGGATTGGCGTAATATAGTTTATATAGTTATATTTTCTATTTGGAGTCGTAGTTAAGTTATTTACATGTTTTAGAATTAATTTAGTTTTAAACAAAACTCAAACTTATCTTTTCCTACTGGTAAATCGGGGACAGAGTTTTTGTACAATTGCTCCGCGCGCGTCCATGGATCGATACTTGGTTCTTATCTGTACTTACTACATATATGACAGGGTACACTTGCCCTAGTGTGTGTGTTTTAATATGAAGGTCGAAACCATTTTTATAAATATTAAAGCAAAAACGTGTGTTAAAATCCATTGTAAAATATGTATAGTTACGCACACGTCAGTTAATGACCAAAGCTGTCTGTGGCTTAGATCCTGCAATGCTTATGTCTTGAGGAGTTGTCCCATAGTAGATGTTGGGATTCTAAGGGATGAACGCCTTGTTCGCCCTTCTGATTTCATCAATTTCTTTGTTCTCTAGCTCGGTCACAAAGTCGTAGATGGAGATGGTCTGATAAACGTTGTTGGCCTTCTGGATGTCGAGCCACTGATGCCAGTGTGGAGGAAGCGCATCTGCAAAACGTTCGACAAGTTTAGCTGATGTATAAACAACTCCGTATAGATACATCTCTGACATCAGGTGATAATATCGTGCAGTCAGATCCCATAGTGGTTCATTCCCAATAGCAGTAAAATTCTCGAACTCCTTCTTGAGTTGATCCATCTTTATCTTCCGGCTCTTCTCATTACCCTCATTCCTTTCTGCTAACGCAAGCCAAAGCATCTAAGATGTTGTACATTGAGCAAACTGGTGCTGGATGTCATTGGGAAGTGCTTGTGTTAAAGCAACCATTGCCTTCTTCTCGTAGTTGTACTTTCTTCTCTTATCCGCTGCCATCTCTTCTAAGGCAACCGGAATGTTTGAGTTCTCTATCATCGGCCTTGTATACCCATTCTCGATCGCTGCCCATACTAATCCATTAATCCCCTCAACATGTGTCTTGAATCTCCCCTTCTAGGAATGGTAGTCAGCCATGAATTGCAATTTTGGAGCCCTATTTGAACTACCAGTTTCCAGATCACTAAGAAGCACTAAAGACAAAGGATTTCCATTCATAATTTGTTGCTGCTGGGCACGTTGTTGAGCTGCAAGTGCCCACGGATTTGGACCGACAACGTTAGCTTGTTGTTGTTCATGTTGCATCGTTGTGCGTTTCGCTCGGCCGAGTATTGCCATGGATTGGTAGGAGCGGTCATTTGAGTGTTCATGGGTTGGTTATACTGTTGTCTCGGTTGATTTAGGTGTCCCCACGGGTTAGCCATGTGTTACAGTCTGAAATTGGTCCGATACTTAGAAAAATTTTAAGTTCAAAACAGTAACAGGCGACTCTGGTAAAACACACAACTACAAGGCACGATTAGAATGCTACTCGTGTGAAAAAACAAGCGATTGGGCAGCTAGTCGCGTAAACAGTTAGGCGACTACAAGATTTCGGACGACTAAGGTTCACCAGGTGATTAGATACCTAGTCGTGTGTACTGTAGCACGATTAGGTAGCTAGTCGTGTGTAAAAGTAACGATTGAGTGAAGCTAGTCGCGTGTACCAAACCTAATCGCTAATTGCAGGTCTGTTTGCTTGTATTGCACGAAAATTGTCCTTTTTTTGCTTCAAAATCTATCAAAATCACTGTGTTTGATCCCCAAATGATTAGAAAAGTTGTGAAAACACTGTTGGAGCAAACCCTAATAAAAAACACATGTTTTTATCCATTAAAACAAGCTTAGATTTTGAAAAATGTTGGTTTTCATAAAACACAAAGTTTGAATCTTTCAAAATAGGCTTAACACCAAAACACTGATTTTTCATCTAAAACCACCCTATTTTGAATCCGTTTTGTTATCAAACACTCGTGATAAGAGCCTATGCTTTGATACCACTTGTAGGATCGTTTACGGACAACCCGACTATCACGAGCTAGTTCGTCTAGTGTGTGGAACCCACTAGACGACGTCTGAATAACAAAAACGCAAAAAACACAATAACGTGATATAAAAAACACACACGAATAACAGTTTAAAGGGCCCTCGAGGCGATTAGCTATTAAACAGGCGACTAGGTAGGGCGATTGGCTTGCCAATCGTGTTGATTCCCATGCAACTAGCTAGGCTAGTTGCCTCCTAAGAACCTAGTCACTAGTTCATATACAATCGGCCCAAAATCATACAAAACACATCCAAATACGTACAATAACATTAAACAAACATCTATACTAGGCCAGGGACATATACAATATATATACTAACAAATATACATACATGCAAATCCTAACGGGTATACACGATTCTCACGAGCATGCTCTATACCCGACGGGTAATACCTAAAAAAAATACCTGATGGGTAATTGGATGTATATGGTATGATATTTTACAACTAGGTATAAGTATGGGGTTAGCAATACCCAACCCGTTACCATCCCTATGTATTATATCACAATTCACTTCTCCTTATGTTATCATAACTATTTTCAACCAATGGTAATGGGTAGGCCTTTGTAAATTGATTATTTCACTTGAACGGTCATGTTTCGGAGCTAACTTTTTTTAACATTTTATGTTACACTAACCTCAAGTCAATATAAAGGAACTTGTTTGCTTTTATCATTATAGCAGACAACTATGGCTTTTCTTTTGGTATTAAATTTTGACACATTTAACTTTAAAGTGTAACTGGGTAGCTATGTATATGGTTTGAGTGGGTAATTTTTGTATACGAGTTGGACCAAATCAAAAATTCTCTTATCAATATACTTCGGTCATTATATATATACTATTAATAAACAAACTTAATGAATAGTAACTTAAAATGAATAGTAACTATATATTATTTTAATCATATTATTTTATTTAAAAACTTTTTTTAACTAAATTATTATTTTATTTATATTATTTTATTTAAAAACTTTTTTTAACTATATTATTTTATTCATATTATTTTATTCAAAAACTATACATGGTTGCACAACTCGCTAGGCGCTATCAACTCGGCCAACTGGAGAGTTACGAGTACTCGGCCTATTCGGGCGAGTATTCGGGGGTCGAATCGGCCTATGCGTGGAGTACTCGGAATATTCAGCCAACTTGGCTATACTCGGTGACCCACCCTGTAGCAAGTGCTCGGCGAGTAATCGGTCAACTCGGACGACTTTTGCAATCATGATTATATACTATTAATATAAATAACATAATATTATGTAATTTCATTATTATTTTATTCATATTATTTTATTCAAAAACTTTATTATATTATATACTATTAATATAAATAACATAATATTATGTAATTTCGTTGCAAATTTCATGTGTTACCTTACAACCAAAATGGAATATCGATTGTATAATTCATTGATTGATCAACACCTCATCTAAATCTCGATTGTAAAACGCGCAACGCGCGTGATTTTATACAACTAGTTTGTATAAATTTGTGTTAATTGTTGTTCCCGACGAACCAAAAGGCACGAAGTTTCTTACTATTCGAATTGCTTATGATTCGATTTTTACATGCTTATGTGGAATTTTTAACAATTTTGATTTTTTTTAAATCAAAACTTGTTTCTTAAAAAAACTCCACCAAATATTTAGAAGTCCAAATGATTTGACTTTGTTAAAAACAATTTTGATTGTTTTTATTTAATAAATCAATCTAATCAAGTTCCTTGTAGGATTGGATTTGGATAAGAAATTGTATCACGTACGTATCGGATTGAAGACTGAATCAACAATCCGGTTAGTTGTCATAGGTGAGTGTTAGTGAAGATAATAATAATATGGAGAGCACACACACAAAATCACACACTTAAGGGCTGCACTTGTATTAGAATGGCAAAAGTTCCAAAAAGTTACAAAGAATGTGGTATTTATAGTCTAAACTTCATACGCCTTGGGTCCTTCATGTAACATCGTATATTTTTTCCCCAAAATTTTTTTATAGAAATCAATAACCAAATATTATTTTTATAATTTAATTTTTTTTGGATAATATATATTATAACAACTAAAAAAAACTAGTAATAATTAATATTAATGCTAACCGTTTTGGATAAAAGTTTCAAAATAAAATGCAAAGTTGGGTATTGTGATGTTCAAATTTTGAAAAAAAAAAAAAAACACTACGTATATGTTTCAATCATCATGGATTATTTAAAAAGAATTGATTGACCAAACAAATATATATAGTATTGATGATATCACCGAAAGTGTTGCGCTAAATTAGCGGCCCAATTTACAGCCATAACTCACATCACCATGATATATTAGAGGCAATAGACCCTCAATGTCAACTGCACTTAACACACCTTTGGCCTTTGGAATATCCTTCATCTCTGTAAACAACGTCCACACCAAATTCCGGCAAGACCAAAGCCCACAAAAAAAAAAAAAAAAAAACATTGTCCCCTCTTTCAATACCTCTGATTTACTGCCGCACGCCACCGGTAACTGCCCTCGCCGTAGAAACCGACCAACTTCCACCGCTACTCAACACACTATATATGTTCGGATTTGTATTTGCCAGCCCATGCCCAACTGTTTGAAATTGCTACTATCGCCACTTTCTGTTTTGCGGCAAGTCGCCATTGTCGACACAAGCATCATTTAAGTCTTTCGATCTATTTCTCATTGTGAACCTGGTAAGGATCTGAATCCATGTTCTTATTGTTTCAATCTAACATCCAATGTTTATAAAAATTGAGTGTTTTCGTTAGTAAGGATTGATGAAGAAATTAACTTGGCAAAAAAAAGGGGATAGTTATTTTTGCGGCATGACATGCTACTAATTATTATTATTATTAATTTTTTTTTCATGATGTTACGTAGACTCATTATATCAAGTTGGTGTTGTAGTTTTACAAATATTAGAAATAGTTTTATAATAATAAAGCCATTGTATAAAGAATCTTAAAATGTGGCATAAGCTTTATCAAAGCTTCTAAACCGTCATGAAATCATTTATGATATTAACGTAAAGTTTATTTTTGTATATACTGATCGTCTTATGAAACAAGACTTATACAACACCGGTTGGTTGATATAAAAACCCTTATACATATAAATTCTTTTAGTACCACTTACAATACCAACTTGGTGTCACTAAACCCAATACATATCACGAGTGTTTGTTGTTTAAATTTTAAAGACATATTAGGATTAGTTCCTATGTGTGATACGTTATTGTAGCACCCGAATAGGAATACACCTGTTTGGGATTCATGCCTTGGAATCCTTTATTAATTGATTCTTGTGGTGGACTCTTCTGCTAATTATTATCAGGTGAGTTTTACATAGCCCATTTTCTATTTTTTCACTACTTTTGGGGTGAAACATGTTACAACATTCTATATGCAATTCAATCATAAAGTGTCTATGTGTTTTTCTATGTTGCATTATGTCTTAAACATGACTAGGGTAAGCACAATATTCTAGCATAATCATTAACATTGATCAGCCGACGGTATACAATGATAGATCTATTGGACTGACAATCCCACCCAGATACGTGCCTCCTACAAAGGTAGCGTGGGTGATTGTTATCGCATAACATAATCGAGTGAACCATGAACGTATGGGATGGACCACAATATAACAGTCACAAGGGTTGATTATGCACTCGATTTACTCCTAGTATGTTTTCACATATGGACTAGACTTGCCATGAAACTTGAATTGTACAAGTTATATTCAATTATCAAAACCTATGTAATTCTCACCAACTTTTGTTGACCCAAAATATTTTCAAACTTAACATGTTTCAAGTTATAGCTTGCTTGAAGATTAGAGTTATTGCTTGAAGATGCGTAGCTAGTATTTTTCATTTTGATGTACAAATTCTTAGAACAATTGTATGTAATGTATTTAAATAATTTATTGAAACTTATTATTTACCATGAGCTACTGAACAATCATCAATACATGATATCCCGATGTTTCCGCCATCGGTTGGGGTGTTACAGATTGGTATCAGTGCCTTGGTTATAGGGAATTAGGTTATTAGAAAAATAATCTAGTCTATAACCTTAGGACTTTAACCAGTACTTGCTTCAATTACTTGTAGCTCTACCTTATCCTTATCTCTATCCCTATCCTCATCCTTATTCTTAGCCTAACTTGGTCTTGCCTACTCTCTTTCACTTACTTGCTACAATCCTAACGTACTTCTAGATTATTAGGGCAAATTCGTTGGGCTTAGACCTGATCTGTTTTGATAAGCCAACATTTTCGTTTATTCGGGGTTAGATATTTACAAACTTTGTGTTTCATTTTCATTTATACCCCCTCACTCTCGTATAAAATCTAAGTTTTGAATCTCAAAATTTTTACAATTCAAATATATTTTTCTTCTTATATAATTCCCTCGTTAGCTTAAACTTCATGAATCATTTCTGGGTCTCACAATCCTAATTCATTTTACAAACTTATAATATTACCCATAAGTCTAATTATTTTTAACATCTAACCCAAATCATATGTTTCCCTTTACATCATACATAAGTCTATTATCTTTGATGTTTCTAGCCAAATTTTATTTTAAACTCCCCCATTACATTTTTATTTATGTGTATATATATATGTATATTTTGAAGATACCATCAACCATAAAATTTCATCACATTCGAGATTTTAAAAATCCTTGTTTAAACTGTAACCTTATAATCTGTGTATAGGAGATGTAACAACCCGACACAGACCCCTAAATTTTTTTTCGAGCATTATTATTATTACCGTGTAATAAACAAGTGACCAAAACAAATATTAACCGAGACGGTTATGTGCGGAATTAAAAACCGAACCGAATAACGTAACCGATATTATTATAATACGCGTATGAGACCGAGATTAAACACGAACACGAACCCGAACTTGTGCCCATTTGGAAAGGGTGAGTCACCAAAGGAGAGGACACTTGTCCTCCCCTCTTGGTGACACCTTCCCTTGGTTCATTTATAAAATACAACACAACACACACATCTACATCTGTGTGTTTCACTCAACCTCACATACACACATACACTTTATGTTAGAGAGAGAGAGAGAGTAAGCAGGAGAAAGAGAGGAGCCGGAGGTCTCCTCCACCTCCGGCGAGGCTCCGGCGGCGCAGCTCCACACACCACCACCCCCTCACCTCAACTATTATACCAATGATTATAGAGACCTTTTATTATAGAGAGAGAGCAGAGCCGAGAGGAAGAGAGAGGGACATAAGAGAGAGAGAGAGAGGACTCGGAGGAGAAAGAAGGAAGAAGAGGAGGTGATAGTGGATCTGGCTACAACAGCGGCGACGGCATTGGTACCTTTATCTCCGATTGAAAACAGGTAAAAACCCCCCAAACCACCTCTATTCTTTTGATTCTGGTGCCTGATGATAAGGAGGTTGTAATGGTGGTAAAAATAGCGGTGGACAGCAGGGGTCACAGGTGGTGACGATGGTGATGATGTTGATGGTGAAGGTGGGTTTCCAATGGTGGTCTCGGTAGGTTACGGTGGGAGGATGTGGTGGTGTTAAGGTGAGAAGGTTGATGGTCAGGAGTGGTTGTTGGTACAAGAGCTCGGGTCAAAGGACGGGTCAGCAGTCAGTCAACAGAAAGCCAAGCTGGTCAACATTGGTCAACTGAAGTCACCTGCGGCAGTGAACAGGGACTAGATCCGAATGCGAGGTATAACTACGTCCAATAAACCGATAATCATATTTAGTATATAAACCTTCTAACAATTGATATTATATATATAACGACACGTGTGGGACTTGTCGAGCTGCTATGAACCCAAAACCCACCTATGCTAGAACAATGTTAGCTTGGACATTTGGGAAGTGATTACCTGAACTGGAACTATTGGATTGAGGTACATAAGTAAATAGGATAGTAATAATACTAAAGATTGGTAAGGGAAGTATTGAATGGATATAAGATTATATACACACGGACTCTGAACGAATAATATTACACATACCCTTTGGCAAATGCCAAATAGTGAAGGCCCAAGACTTTAGATGATATAACCAGACTTGAACACTTGAGGCCATTGGCGCATAGGACTTGAAGCTAAATATATTTAGAACTTAAGATGTGGAAATAACAATAATAATAGATCAAGGACTCGGACTTGACTAGACCACATCCACGGCGAAGTATAAGACACGGACATCATATATGTTAACTTAGATCATAAGTGGCGATATTGAATTCAGGACTTGAAGCATTGGACATCGGCACATTGGACATTGACACCTCGGATATAACTAGAAACGGACACATCTTAAGACACGATTAACATATACAAATACCTATAAAACGGATACTAAGTTACAATACTTTAAACTTGGGATTAAGAAGCAAACTTGACCTTAGGAACTTGAATCCGAGGACACGATATATACGATTACTAGATGCAACCTCTAGACTATAAAATAAGTAAAGGACGCGATAGACCCAATAAACGTAGTAGACGGAACACATTAATACTAAGGTCTGAAACAACCTAAAAACATGGAACTCTAAGAACCATACGCTCGAGCCTGTCCCCACGTTTAACTGTAATTAACAAAACCAACACTAATAATGTGTGTCGACATAGGGCCCGACCAGGAGAATATCAGGACGCGATACCTAGCAACTCATTATTATTATTTCTGCATTGCTATCCAGGTGAGTCTCGTGAACCATCCCCTCTTTTTCTGTTTTTAAACTGTTTTAGAGTGAACATATGTTTCCAGTAATAAACCAGTGTGATAGTGACATACCAGTATGATGTGACAAGGTGCTCCCGATACCAGATTCACACTCATTAACCCAAGGGAATTGGGCCACTTAATATATGGGTAGTACTACTTGGGGAATCCCCCACGCACAGTGGATCCGGAAGCCCGGAAAACCCTCCACTGAGGTCTGCGGACCGTTGTGGCATATGTTTTGCCATAGGAATCCATAATGGGAGTAGATGGATTCATTGTTAGGTTTGAGGTGTGGCTTGTACATCACCAGTGTTAAATCATATGTTGAACCGTATTAACTTATAAACTTGTTTTGGAACTATAAACTATTTTGTGGAAAACCATATAAACCGGCTTTTGGAACGATGAACTTATTTTAAAACTAGTTAAACGCACACACGGACTCACCAACATATTTGTTGACCCAAAACCATTTTTTAAGCATGTGTTCAGGTACAACTTATGGAAGGATGGCGAACGCGAAGTATACTATATTAGTTGCGGATTAGAGCATAGAGCTAAGCATGGTTAGAGACTGACTTGATCTGTGGATTGCACATCATCAACTGCTTCGACGACCGCCGCGATTCGTCTCTGCATACTTCTGAACTATTAAATTAATTATTGTATTTGTATACATTTGAAATTATAAATTGTATTAAACCTTTAATATAATAATTGTTACTTCCGCTGTGCAAGTTTGGTACCAATCTGTATTCCGACCAGGCCCACCTTGGTCGGGTTGTGACAGGAGACACTGTAGCACCAAAGCTAAAGAATACTGAATTTTGTCAAACTTTCATCACTTGGGAATTTCACAAACTATAACAAATAAATATTTTTTTAAGAGTCTTTTATTTCCACAAACTTATTTTCTAAATTTCAAATTTTTATTGAACAATTTATTGGCGTAACAAATGATTTTCGATAAAAATGTTTTAATCTATTAAGAATCACTTCTTTTATGGATTACTCGAAGTCTATTAAACAAAATGTCTCAACAAAATCTTGATTTTCGAAATCCGACATCGTGTTTGAAATCATTGACTCACCGAAATATTATAATTTAAATCCTGTTAGTTTGTACTATTTGCAAAAAAAAAAAAAAAAAAAAAAAAAAAAAAAAAAAAAAAAAAAAGGTGTTAATTAGCCATCCTTGCTTTTGCCGAAAACAAATTTTGAAAATAAAATCTTCCCATCCATAGGAACAATATTTAGTCTCTGAATTCTCCATCGACACTTGTTTATTTTCAACTTGTTCAAATTTTTACAATATTTGGCATATACCGCAATCAAGTTTTCTCATACACTTGATTCTAACCTTTGATTCAAACCTCACGATTTACACTGCTACATAATCTCCTCACTTGTGCCACCTTGAGAACCTATAAAATAAACCCTTTATTAACTATCTTCACATCCACTATCTTTCATAACCTTGATGATACTTTGAGTTCTTCATCATCCTCTCAAGAACTAAATTCATATTCTTCACCTTCTGGAACAGGAACTTGATCCCTATGATAACCAAACTATTGAAAACTTGATTGTTCGTTGCATCAAACTTGATTCTTAGTTATACATGAGGATTTGATTATCTACTTAAACATTTGATTATTCATGATACTTGAAAGCATGGAATATAAACTATTTGTTATAAACACACCTAGAGTCATTAATCTTGTCTAGGACAACTCTATTACAACTCGCATGCTATACTTGATACTTGATTGCTTACATGTACATATTATCAATTTGCAATTTATGTGTGTAATAATTGTTACACTTAATCAAACAACTGGTAGAGGATGAAGTACTTGCTCAACAGTTAGTAGAGTACCTAACAACCTGCTCAACGATTGGTAGAGGTCATCATGCCTGCTCAACAGTCGGTAGAGGTTCTAATAACCTGCTCAACGACTGGTAGAGGCTATCGCACCTGCTCAACAATCGGTAGAGGTTCCTACTCACTGACTGGCAGAGGTCTTTTCCTGCTCAACAGTTGGACTCATTTTTGGATACATTATACACATAATTTGATACAAAGATTTATTAGACTCATTGATACAAAGATTCAATCACAAGGTTATTTTGCATTGTGTGTTTTACATGTGTGTTTAGAGTCATAGAATGAGACAAAACCCTAATATAAGGTAAATTGGTGATTGCGGTCCGGAACATAATCATGAATTTACAGGTACGTTAAGGTGGTGTGAAATTCTATCAAGATTTTGATAAATACTCAGTACGTTTTCGAAGTATCGAAAGTGTGGTGGGTTAGCTGCGGTTATAAACACTAACGTTACATCGGAAATGGGACTGGGGGTCAAACCAATAACAAACCCTAGTAGTTGGTAGTTCATTTAGCCGATCAACACATGCATAGGATTTGTACTTTTATACAGACCCTTACCCTTCTAGTTAGTTTAGACCCACGTAGTCCAACTTTATTCCTATTCACCTCACCATATAACTCATACATATCATCACATCACTCGAAACACTTTATCCCGTATCTATAAAATTTTTGCATACTAGACAGTAGACGTCCAAACATTTACTAAACCACCCTCAACCCTGCGTTTTAATAACTTCGGGACGAAGTTCCCAAAAGTAGGGGAGACTGTAACATCGTATATTTTTTCCCCAAATTTTTTTTATAGAAATCAATAACCAAATATTATTTTTATAATTTAATTTTTTTTGGATAATATATATTATAACAACTAAAAAAAAACTAGTAATAATTAATATTAATGCTAACCGTTTTGGATAAAAGTTTCAAAATAAAATGCAAAGTTGGGTATTGTGATGTTCAAATTTTGAAAAAAAAAAAACACTAAGTATATGTTTCAATCATCATGGATTATTTAAAAAGAATTGATTGACCAAACAAATATATAGTATTGATGATATCACCGAAAGTGTTGCGCTAAATTAGCAGCCCAATTTACAGCCATAACTCACATCACCGTGATATATTAGAGGCAATAGACCCTCAATGTCAACTGCACTTAACACACCTTTGGCCTTTCGAATATCCTTCATCTCTGTAATCAACGTCCACACCAAATTCTGGCAAGACCAAAGCCCACAAAAAAAAAAAAACATTGTCCCCTCTTTCAATACCTCTGATTTACTGCCGCACACCACCGGTAACTGCCCTCGCCGTAGAAACCAACCAACTTCCACCGCTACTCTACACTCTATATATGTTCGGATTTGTATTTGCCAGCCCATGCCCAACTGTTTGAAATTGCTACAATCGCCACTTTCTGTTTTGCAGCAAGTCGCCATTGTCGACACAAGCATCATTTAAGTCTTTCGTTCTATTTCTCATTGTGAACCTGGTAAGGATCTGAATCCATGTTCTTATTGTTTCGATCTAACATCCAATGTTTATAAAAATTGAGTGTTTTCGTTAGTAAGTATTGATGAAGAAATTAACTTGGCAAAAAAAAGGGATAGTTATTTTTGCGGCATGACATGCTACTAATTATTATTATTATTATTATTAATTTTTTTTCATGATGTTACGTAGATTCATTATATCAAGTTGGTGCTGTAGTTTTTCCAAATATTAGAAATAGTTATATAATAATAAAGCCATTGTATAAAGAATCTTAAAATGTGGCATAAGCTTTATCAAAGCTTCTAAACCGTCATGAAATCATTTATGATATTAACGTAAAGTTTATTTTTGTATATACTGATCGTCTTATGAAACAAGACTTATACAATACCGGTTGGTTGATATAAAAACCCTTATACATATAAATTCTTTTAGTACCACTCACAATACCAACTTGGTGTCACTAAACCCAATACATATCACGAGTGTTTGTTGTTTAAATTTAAAAGACATATTAGGATTAGTTCTTATGTGTGATACGTTATTGTAGCACCCGAATAGGAATACACCTGTTTGGGATTCATGCCTTGGAATCCTTTATTAATTGATTCTTGTGGTGGACTCTTCTGCTAATTATTATCAGGTGAGTTTTACATAGCCCCTTTTCTATTTTTTCACTACTTTTGGGGTGAAACATGTTACAACATTCTATATGCAATTCAATCATAAAGTGTCTATGTGTTTTTCTATGTTGCATTATGTCTTAAACATGACTAGGGTAAGCACAATATTCTAGCATAATCATTAACATTGATCAGCCGACGGTATACAATGATAGATCTATTGGACTGACAATCCCACCCGGATACGTGCCTCCTACAAAGGTAACGTGGGTGATTGTTATCGCATAACATAATCGAGTGAACCATGATCGTATGGGATGGACCACAATATAACAGTCACAAGGGTTGATTATGCACTCGATTTACTCCTAGTATGTTTTCACATATGGACTAGACTTGCCATGACACTTTGTACAAGTTATATTCAATTATCAAAACCTATGTAATTCTCACCAACTTTTGTTGACCCAAAATATTTTCAAACTTAACATGTTTCAGGTTATAGCTTGCTTGAAGATTAGAGTTATTGCTTGAAGATGCGTAGCTAGTATTTTTCATTTTGATGTACAAATTCTTAGAACAATTGTATGTAATGTATTTAAATCATTTATTGAAACTTATTATTTACCATGAGCTACTGAACAATCATCAATACGTGACATCCCGATGTTTCTGCCATCGGTTGGGGTGTTACACTTGACACGTATCGACTCCATACGTGTCTAATCATCAAACGAATGAGCCTTCATACGTCTGAAGACCAATCAAAATGACTAAAATACCCCATAAGCACTAAAACACAGTCCAAACAACTACGAAACGAGCTATACATGATCTAAACATTATATTTATTCTAGGGAGATATCCAAAGGGTGTACTTACCGACTCCCCCTTGGACCTAGATAGATATTTACAAAACAACCCAAAACACAACCAGAAAATCATTGTCTTCAAACAACAACATCTTCAGGCGTAAATCACTTGCAACTTCAACCAGTCACATCCCGAATGAATCTTCTTGGTAGCACGGTACCTGACCATCTTCCAAAACCAAACAGCTTGATTTGCATCTTGATCTTGAAATTATACCTAGTTCTTGTTCAGTGTCTGCATATCTGCTTCAGACATGTTCATTAGCCACATAGCATCTCGATTGAGATCATCAGCCACTGCTTCAGTCGTCAGATAGTCATAATGCCAGAAGATAAACATGTCTGAGAAGTTCTGCTCAATCGTCACAAGCGGGAATTTGGTTATGATCTCAGGTGGGGCCCTTTCTGCTTCCAAATCGGCTTACCAGTAATGTGATGAAGCTCCTTTGTCTGGTAGCTCTTCGGATACTGAAGTTGAATATACACCCACTTGGAGTTGCTCCCTCTCTCCAACAAACATCTGTACATCTCTAGCATGTTGCTTGTCTTGATTGGCTTCAGTCTTGCAAGATCATGAACATACCAGTTTAGTAAGGACTTGATCTTGTAAAAACTTGAGAAATATAGAATACTGGTCTCAAACTCGATCCCTGTTGCATTTGCCTATAACACGTACATCCAACTCACGATATTGCCAGACATGAGATTCCATTTCTGGTTGACTTTCTTTGCTTAAGTTGTCTTGGGCTTTCTCCTTGAATACAACGCTTCACAAATAGCTTGAACCCTTTTCCTCCTGTCTTGGTTTGCTTCTGGTTCAGCTTCAAGTGGTTGATCCTATAAACATCTGTCTATGATATCAAAATCTTCGCGCGCTGGCATAGAGATCTCAACACGAATATCTGCATTCTCCTGAACATACTCCGGATATTATTCTCTTGTGATGTCTTCGATCTCGATATCTTCCAACGGATCATCTTAATTCAACTTTTCAGCAGTGTCTGTTGGAATTACCTGTTCGTATGGGAGACCGAAGATCTTAGCAACCTCTTCCCTTAATGGCTCTGGAGGTATTTCACCTTCCTCCAAGTCCATCTACGGCTTTGTAACAGGGTTCCCTTCATCATAAGTGAAAACATAATGTAGAAAGCCTGAGTCCATTTGAGAGGAACACCTTTAGACTTCCCAACTTCCCTGAATAACCGGAGATCTTCTTTGTCAGACCACCATCACTAACTGGATCTTCCTCATCTTCATCCCCAGGTCTATCCTTTCCCAACTCATGATCATCATCATTATCTTCCTCTTAATCTTCTTCCTCATCATCACTGTCATCACCATCATCTCCATCATCACCATTACCAGATGTGAGTCTCTTGTGCTTGTTGAATTACTTGTCAACTTCGTTCTTCAACTTTTGGTTCTCAGACTTTACAATGGCTTGACGATTACTTGTTTCATCACTTGAGTTAGTTAACAAGCGAAACTCTTGCTCATTATTGCAGACTCTACAAATGCTTAACTTCGAAGACAAGAGGAATGGACCAAGGAAGCCAATACTCTCTGAATATTCTATATGGCTTGGTCATAGGGGCTAAACTGGATTATGCTGACTTAATCTGGAACTAGATCAGGAGGAGGAACCTGGACTCAAAGACACCTAAGAAGCGAGATAAAGAAACTGAGAAACACCTTCACTATCCCAGATTCTTAGGACTTCTTATTGCAAAAAAAAAAATATTGAAGAAGGAAAGATGCAGTTTGAGGACAACGAGCTCATGTTCAACTCCACCAGCATGCCATCCTGGAAAGCAAAGATTACAAAGTGGAATGAAGAAGACCAATTGCCTCATCGAACTAGATGAATGATCACTTTTGTACCTAAAAATTCCACAATCTTAAAGAATCACTTGAAACTTATGAACAAACATGATAGCAACAACTTTAATGGCTCAAATTCTAAGTCTCAAGAAAATTCCCAAAATATCCTTCCATTTGAGCACTGCAAAACCTCCAGCAGGGTGAGGAATTCTGAGGAATCCTCATCCAGATCTGAACCTTTCCCTCACCCTGACCCACACACCATATCACCACCTGTTTTATTTGACATACCAGCAATTGAAGGCACCATCAATTTCATTCCTGAATCTAATTCAGAGGAGAGAATTGAAATCACAACAGGCAGGTACTATGCAAGTGGTTCTATAAGCCTGGTTTATGGAAAAAGGCATACGTTTCCTACTTCAACAACTCATGGAGGACAAGACTGGGGATTGTCCATGGATGTAAGGAAAATCTAGCTTTGTATATGTTGCAAAACTCTAGTGATGGAAGGACTGCCACACCATCTATTGATGATGTGATCCCTCTATCCACAACAGAAGTAAATGTGTTTACTTCTGATTAGTTAGCAGGAACATCTGTTGTTCAAATTACCATAAGTCCTAACTATTGCAAAATCTGAAATCCAAAATTTTGCTGAGCAACAAGAAGCCCTCTCCCACTACTGAACAATAAGAGAGGACACAAGCAGCATCATTGCTTCACCTGACATCCAAACTGAAGTTGGAAGGGTTGTTGACACTATACAAGAACCACACACCATAGTCTCACCACAGCTTAATGAAGGTAACATTCTGGCATTATATCAACCTGAGCACGAATTTACAAACAAGAGAAGCTTCACAGAAATGATTATGGTAACTAGAGGTATGATCACTTTTATACCTAAAAATTCCACGATCTTAAAGCTTCACAGAGGAGGGCAAAAGTAAGATGAAGGCCATAGTAACTGATGCCATGATGGAAACTTCAGCTTCTCAATGGGAAGTGGAGTCTGGAATCACAAGACATAGGATCAAGCTAAATCCTTGTGATTACGTGTTTCCTGAAGTGTACTATAGAGAAAATTATAGAGAAGAAAATGAGCCTATAGGAGACCTAAGCCCACACTCCATATTCAATCTCACCAGAAGAACAACTGAAGATCCAACTGCATTACTTGTTGAACAACTAGAGATGCTAATCAGAATAATTCTGAACATCAAAAATAAAGAGGTAGTCTCTAGGGTAACCACATATAGGTTTAATGAATATGAGATTGAAAGAGAAGGAAAGGTGTACACAAAGATCATTGCTGGAGATTTGGAAGACTTACATACAAAAGATCTGATAATGATGAGAAACAAATTAATGGAAGATAAGTCTACAAATATTCAAGTCAGAAGAGCATTGGATGCAATTTCCAATGCAGCCAGAAAACATTTTCTTAGAAATGCTCAAAATGACTTTGATCTTACCTTAACCCATCCTCACATGCTGAAGAAGATCAATATAACTAAACCCAATCAAGAAATCCCAGATGAGGTTCATAAGCCCAAGTTTGGTATGATAGTCCTTATACCAGAAAAAGGAATTATTTTCAGGGATGATCTCCCGATCAAGAGAATGTTCAGAGTAAATGAAATAAACAAATATTCAAATCAAACTCTAAGATATCTGAAGAATTGCATGGATGCAGTTCAAGAAAAGCTGGAGATGATAGGGACATTAGAAAGAAAGAAAATACTGGATGAGCTTATTGATAACTGGATGGAGTAAAGAAACTTATTCAAGACAATGCTGTTTACCTGCACAAGACCTATCCCAAACATGAAGAAGCTCAAGCCTCTTGACAAGAGGATTCTTTGAAGTTGTTATTTTTTTGGTTGTAATCTATTGAAAAAAACATTTGATTATGTTATGTTATGAATGTAATTGTCATTATAGTTTCTTTTAGTACTTTAAAATTATGTTTTGTCTTTTAAAATGTTCTAAGATGCATCAGTTTACTTACAACATTTAGGGGAAATTGTTATAACGTAAATGAGAAAACATGAAGTGTTAAAGAAAACTAAGCTAGGAACCAAGAGCTGAACAAAGTGAAGAACATCCAGAAAAGGTTCCAGCTGAAGAGATAAAGATCAGAAAAGATTCAAGAACAAAATCTCTTAGAAGATATAGACTAATAGAAGACAAATAAAACTCCTATCTGGTGAAATCTGGGAAAGAAGACTGAAATCTGGGACCAAGGAACCAAATTTCGGGGACAGACTCTGATATTGACCAAGTACACTAATCCTAGATAAAGACTTCAGCTTTCGGAGAAGAAATCTGGAATCTTGACAAGTAGGAAAGTTAAAAGCATGCAACTTGACCCCAATCCTTGAGGCAAGACTTTCTTTCCCTTTTCAACCTGCAAAACTACAAGTTGATGATAAACCAATTGTTTACTCATCAACTTGATTCAACTTTTCCCTATAAATAGAAGACATCATATGTCGAAGAAGAGTGCCAAGTGTGAATGTGAAAGTGTCTGATGTACAAAGCAAACATAGTTGAATCTTAGATATATCTTTAACACATACTCCACACCACATTCATAATAGCCATAAGAATTCTTTTGAGTCATTCATTTGTAAAGTTAAACGTAATCCTTGTTAAAAGGTGGGCTCTACATAAACTCAAAACTTCTTAAAAACCCGTGTGTTCTATTGTTTCTGAAAGTTTGATTTCCTATTTCGCACATTGTTTATATATTGTTGAAATCACATGGCCATTTGATTCAAAGTGAGGCTGATACTTCTGGTACTAATAGATAGCTTGCAAGTGTGGTTGTTTTGGATTGTCCATGAATTGAGAATGTTTGTTGACTGCAAAAGAAATATCTGTTCGAGTGAAAGCAAGATATTAAAGAGTGCCGAGAAGTTGGCGGTAATGGGATGGGTCAACGGATGTAGAGGCATCCGAGGGGGTAAGAGGGCAGAAACGCTTAGGGGGTGAGGACCTCCTTGGCACCGTCCATTTTGATGTTGGTTAAGATGTACTGATTATGTCTATGTTGTGAAAGAAATAAGCCTTGAGGTATTGGGATGACCTGAATGCCCAAGAAGTGATGAATTACACCAAGATCTTTGATGGTGAATTTGTCACTTAAATCTTGAACAAAGGTGTTCAAGAAGTGATCATGGCTACCCGTATGAATAATGACATCTTCATAGACAAGAAGGTTAGAAGTGATTCCATGTTTATTGTAGATGAAAAGGGAAGGATTGGATAGGGACTATTGAAAACCGAATATTTGAATAACAACAGTGAATTCATTATACTATGCGCTTGGATCTTCTTTGAGCCCGTAATGAGTTTGCAAATGTGTGTGGGGAACTCCGAGTTTGTGAAACCGGGCGGTTGAATCATGTATACATCTTCATGAAGAGTACCATGAGGTTCATTTGATGCGGAAGACCCATTTCCAGCCAATTGGATGTTTGTTGGTTTGTGGTACAAGTTTCAAGGTTTGATTTTGGATAAGGGCATTATACTCAAGGTCAGTAGCTTGAGTGTGAGTGGAGGGTTCCAAGGTGTTTGGAATGAGGTGGCGAGTAGTAGAGTTAACAAAGCTTGTGTTGAAATACTTTGGGTTAGGTATTGATTGGTGGTAGTGAGGATGAGGGTACGGGTGATGTATGTGTGGGAGGAGTGGTGGCAGATGAGTGATTGTCACGGGTGTAGGTGTGGTAATGGGTGTATGTGGGGTTACGGGTGTGGGATGGTTTTCTGGTGAAAGTGAGGTAACTGTTTTAGGTTAGTGTAAGAGTGTGGGTGGTGAGTGGGCAGAAATGAGGTTGGGTGGTCAGACAATAGTGGATGTAGGATCGGGTGAGGTGAGTGAAATAGTATGTGATGAAGTTTTAAGGGTTAGGAAAGATTCAAAGGAGATGGCAGTGGGTGTGGAGATTGTGTCATGATGAGGGAAAAGATGTGGAATGAATTCAACATGTCGTGAGTGATATAAGTTGTTGGTAGCCGGATCAAAGCATTTGTAAGCGGATTTGAAAGAGGAATAACCAAAAAAAGCATGAGGCGTAACATGATTGTAATTTGGAGGTGGTGTATGGGCATGGCCAAGGGTAACAAATACATCCACACGACTTTAGTTTGGAGTAGGCGGGAGCAACATTGAACAACATGTCAAAAGGTGATTTGTTATTCAAGATGGTTGTGGCTAGACGATTATTAGATAAGTAGCGGCTTGGAAGAAATGTGACCAAAATATGTGATGGTAGATGGGCATAGTGGAGTAGGGCTAGGCAAGGCCCATTTCAACAACATGTCGGTGGTGTCGTTTGGATACTCCATTTTTGTTAGGTGTATGAGGGGTTGTGGTGTAGTGAGAAATTCTATGGGTGGTGAGAAATGGTTCAAGACCAATGTATTCACCGCCTTTGTCGGTAAATAGAGAGATAAGAGGTGTTTGAAAAAATTTCCATTAGTGATTTGAATTGTGGAAAAAGCATGGAGACGTCAGATTTTCTTTTTATTGGATACAACTAAATGTATTTAGAAAAATAATCGACAAATATGACATAGTACTTGAAGCCGCCAATGGATGTTTGGAGCGGTAAACGAGTTGTAATGGTTTATTTGCAATAAATGAGTTTTTACTAAAAGGAATTTTGTGGCTTTTGTTTAACGAACAAGATTTACAATGAAAAGACTCGGGTGACATTTTATTACCTTTAAGTCCTAATTTAGAAATTATGGACTTGAAAACTTGAAATGAAGGTGGTTCAAGGATATGGTGCCCGCGAGTAGAGATCCTATTGTTGCATTGATTTGGCTAGAGCGTGTGGTTGGTCCGTAGTAAACATCATTGACGTATACGCCCCACATGAGATGCGCCCCCGTGCATAAATCCTTAACCAAGAAATGATATGGAAAAAAATCAACAAAAACTTGCTTAGTACGACTAAGTTTTGCAACTGAAATAAGAGTATTGTGAAGATTAGGAGCAATTAAGACATTATTTAAGAATAGTGGTCATGTGTTTGTCTAAAGAGTTGTGTGACCAGCATGTGTGACAGGAAGCGATTTATCGTCACCCAAAACAATCCTATCTGGGCCACCGTATTCAGAAAGAACTTGCACTAAGTTTTGATTAACGGCAGTGTGATCAGATGCCTTGGTGTCCCACATCCATGGGGGGTTTGAAGTCGCGGAATGAGCACAGGTATGATTCACAATCAGATTTGCAGATGATAATCCTTAAGTAGAGACTTGATGGTCGCGTAGGAAGCGACAAAGTTTTCGACAATCATTTGTTTCATGGCCGGGAATGTTGCAGTAGTGGCAAAACGTATTTTTCCGAGTGGGGTTGTGGGCTTGTTTGACTAGGAGGAGGAGCGGTTGTGGTGGTGGGTTTGTGGACGAGGAGCAATAGTTGCAGGTATAATTGCTAGACCGATTGTAGTTTCGGGTGTGAATGAGTGGGGATGCCATCAGAAGTGAAGTTTTGGTAAGAAAAAGAAAAAAAAATAATAAAGGATGCAAGGTTGGATCGGTGGAGTACTCGTTAGAGTGTATGTGACTGTGATACCATATAAATCTAGTAAACACAGCGAATGATTTTTGAGAATTGATTTACAACTTTACATACAAGATGGGGGTATAAATACATTGTTACAGTAAATAGTCAAGGTAAGAACATTATTATAGTCAATGAGCTGAATTTGGGGTAATCAATTAGTAGTTTTGAGCGGGACTTTGACTTGACTTGGTGTTGACAGTCAATGGTCAATGAGCTGAATATCGGGTAATTAATTAGTAGATTTGACCGGGACTTTGATTTGACTTGTTTGTGATAGCATTATTAATACTTATTGGTACACCAGCGATGTCTCTAGCTCTGATATCACATATACCATCCTAAGTAAAACCATATCAAGATATTGTCCGCTTTGTCCCGGTATTTACCCATCTAGAAACTTACAGTTTTGTTTCATCCGACAAGTTGCTCGCTCAGGAAAAACGCATATTGGTATAAAAGGTTCTAACCTCTTATACGGAAAGCTTTGTTCACCTGCTTAACCGGATAAGGACTTACAATGTTTAACTCGAATCTTATTGACGAGGACTCATAGATGTAAGCTGATCTTTGTTAATAATGCGACAATGACTTGTCCAGATGGCAAAGACCCACAAATTAATGATAAGTTAACCTTTGTTAATAATACAGCCCATGTTTGAAAAACCGGTTTATACCGGCCGCTTGAACCAGTTATACCACCTACCGGTGTTTTGTCCGGCACGAATAACTCCCGTATTTCGAGAAAACGGTAAAGGATTTGAACCGTCAGTAAATTCTGGTATACCGGTTTATACCACTATACCGGTGCTGGCACAAAGTTAAACTTTGGACTTTATCAGCCCATAGTGATGATATAAATAATATGTGTGCTAAGAAAGAGCATGAACTGTTTTCTTAAACACAGTTTCTTGTTATATATGTTACTTATCTTAGGTAATTTTAGTATATTTTAATTATTTGTAACTAAAACTTATTAAAGATTGTAGAAAACGAAAATGGTTATATTTTTGTTGATGAAGATGGTAATGATTATGAATTTTATCTTTTAAGCAATCATAAACTTGATGCATTTAAGACTCCAACGGCATTAACATAGTATGTTCTTTCATATAAAATACTTTGTTGAAAACTTTGGTACTTTTAGATTATTTTTTTTTATTATCGATTCACTTTTTAAATATTTTTTATTATGAATTATGTACTATTTGATTACTTTTTTAGTTGAAGTTGTATTTTATAGAATTATAGGGTTAGCTAGTTAATCCGGTTGAATTGCCCGATACAACCCGATTCAACCGATTAATTTATTTCTGACTCCAATCCGGTATGGTTAAAACAAAAATTTTTAAAACATTGAATGCAAAAGACTTGTCATTAGAAAGCTTAGTATTTTATATCATATTTTTTATTAAATAATATCTTTTCCTCATTTAACCTTTTATTATACTTAGGGAAGATATAGTTAGCCGGAAACAAATTCATAAGTTATATTTTTTAACCGCCAACGAGTAAAAGCCTGACTGCACATAGCAATTACTCAATTGAAAAATTGCAGTCCATACACGTCCACGATTGATCACAGGCAACACTAGCTAACACAAGACCACCACCTCCAGTTATGAGGAAACACCACCGTCCGAAAGCATACTACGATAGAACCCAATTAAGATCAAATTTCAACTTAACACACGTGGCTTTCAGCTAAAATCTCCACTTCTAGTACTTAACATTCGTCATGTTGGATTAAATGACCACATGAGACAATAGATGGTTTGTGAATGTATCAAATACTGATGTACAGGTGAATTGTTCAGATGAATAAGATAGATTCTTTATGTGCCATTCAATCAGTCAAAGAAGCATATGATAAGTTGTCATCCTCATAAAAACACTAATTGATTGTCTTTGAATGGGCTATAAATAATTGTACTCACCTTACCTCTCTCATAGCCATGCCACATCTATACACCTATCAACTTAATGTCTTCATTAATCTCACCCACTATAAACCAATTTGTATCAACCACATGAGCTATTACCATATTACGTAGCTAAATCCATCTCTTTTTAAAACAGTGTAAGCATCATAACGTTGAAAAATCAACACTAATTATCAGTTGCGAATTTTGAATTTTAAGATGGTAGGGGTCGGAATTCACGAGATCCAAAATTACGTAATATCAAATCAAATCGGTAGGAGTCGGATTTAATATATACAAAATTTTCAGGAAAAAAAAAGGAAATTTACCATACTGAGATAAAAAAACGGTGGGGGCCGGGCACCCCGAGCCCTTCTTAAGCTTCCCCCTGCTAATAATAATAATCTCCAAATTCTTTCGTCACCATGATGCAATCATTATCTATCTTCTATCTTCAGTTCTACATAAACAAGTAACAGTATCACACCTCTCTCTCTCTCTCTCTCTCTCTCTCTCTCTCTCTCTCTCTCTCTCTCTCTCTCTCTCTCTAGTATGGAATACACATATTTGTCAAGCAACAACGAGACGATTTTAATCCCATCAAACAACGAATTCAATCATGAAAATCCTGATACAAATCATAAAGAAGATGCCCCTTATTTCAGGCAGTTTCAGACTCCACTCTTTGATGACATACTGCATAACCACCATCAGCATATGACAAGCAACACTGCAAACAAGCCACCACCATCAACATCTAAAACCAAACGTGTAAAGAAGCAAAGAAGTGCTGGAAAGAAAGACAGGCATAGCAAGATTCACACTGCCCAAGGCCTTAGAGACCGAAGAATGAGATTATCTCTCCATATTGCTCGAAAGTTTTTCGGTCTTCAAGATATGTTAGGCTTTGATAAAGCAAGTAAAACTATTGAGTGGCTCTTTTGCAACTCAAAGAAAGCCATAGATGAAGTCACCGAAAGCTTTAACTCACAAAACACTACACAAACCGGTTGCAACGAGAATATAGAGAGCTATGAATCGCGTTTATCCGATTGCGAAGTTGATTCAGGGATCGAGTTCGATGCCACTTCAAACAAAGGTAAACAACTTAAGACTCATGACGAGATCAACGACAGTGGGAGCTCCAAGATCGTCACAAAAAGCGATATATTAGCAAGGGAGTTAAGGGGCAAGGCTAGAGCTAGAGCGAGAGAGCGAACAAGAGAGAGAATGTTGATCAACAATCCCGAGAAATCAAACCTGATGTTTGGAGCAAACCCTAATGATGATTTTGGCCAATTACAATTAGGGTTTTCTTCAAACCCTAATAATAATCATTACATAGAAGACTCATCAAGCTCTCCCACTGAATATTCTGGTACGCATCATTTCTTTGACCATATACAGATGAACAGTAACATTTCACAGAAAACTGAAGATTATTTAGGCACTGCGCCTATTAATTCATCAACATATTTTTCTGGATATGGGTACAACAAAAGCTTTGCAAATCCTCCAGCTGGTTGGTTAAATTCAAGTAATACTTTTTTAGGGTTCCTTGGAGGTTGGGAGTCTCAGAATTTCACAGAAAACTATGGACTTTTGCCTAATCTTGCTCCATTGACAGGTGATCATATTAATGGACAAAACTTCAATAATTCGGTTTTTAATCCTCCCTCTAATCTTGTGCATTTCAAAGCTCAAAACCAAAGAGATTAGCAGGATTAATTCTGCTTGAACAATTGTTCTAGTGTATTGATTGGTACATGAATCAAATATTGTTTTTCAATTATTGTTCTATAAGTATTTTTGTTTGAATATTTGATTATTAATGATATATAAATAGAGAATCATGTATCATATATGATGCCGTTTTGTGTGGAACTTAATCGACAAGAAGGCTAATTCTTAGTTATATACATTTGTTTGTTATAATAAGTAATTTGAATTTTTTAATTGACTCTTTTCTATCCTAAATGTGGAAGGTTCGAATCCTTCAAGATGCATACACAGAAAATTTAGCTTTAAGTTAGTTTGAATTCTTTTATATAAATCAAGAAAGCAGTAAAGGATGCAAAAATTGAAAAAAGAAATTTCATTCTTCTATATGCACTTCTTGGTGCCTTGTTATTTTAAATGAAATAGTACTATATCATGAAGCTTATGGATTAGGTTTGTCAAAGCTCTTGCAAACTTCTCTTATTTGGTATGCATTAGGTTAAAATTAGGTTTGAATGTGTAATCTGCTTTAGCGTCCAGTGAATAGATTACATTTATGTGCATAGCAAAGACTGTTAAATCAACTCCGTTAGTGTTATAAAGACAGTAATCAAACTCATTAATTAGCATTATTGAACCAACTACACTCGTACAGATACTCAGCTGGCTCACTGAATACTGGGACAATCATGATGGCAGTTTAATGTTCTAACTTGATGTATGTTGGTTGAGGTTGTTTCTGTATTTGATGTTGTTTTGACTGCATAATCATACATTATTGTTCCATTATTTTTCGATCTACCTTATACTATTGTTTCCAAAATCTGTGTTATAATGTAAAACAAAATAATAATTAAAACTTGCAATCTGTTGCATTTTGAGTAGAGATTTTGAACCGTAACGAATGTATTAACAAAGACTTTAAGAGAAATTAAGAGTAAAAAACAACACTGAATTCAATAATCTTCTATAATTTGTTTTATGACTGCTTGGTCTATTTAGCACCTAAATAGACCATAGCTCGAATTGGTGGTGTGGCATATTGATAGAAGCTAATTAGAGGAGGCTAATCTCCCAAGATAGATAACTCTTAGAGAGAGGGTCAAGCTTCAAGAAAACTAGAGAAGAAGAAATTAAAGCCTAATCTTTTCTTTCATATTTTTCATTCACAAACTCAATGTAATACATAAGGTTGCTTAAATAGCAATATAAAAGAGAAGTAACTGAAAATAACTACAACCACTAAACCACTAACACTTAACTTACTGCAACGTGGGTATGGGAATTGGGAACAAAGGGATGGACTACATGGGTCTTTTAGGGATAATGGTACGTATCATTCCCACGTGCCTCAAAACGTTCTTGTCCTCAAGAACGGAACGCTTTTGCCACGGTGGTCGCCATTCGACCCTTCCCATTGTATTAGGTGCGGTCTTGACGGGTTGCCACGAAGTGAAACGCCACGGTGGTCGCCCTTCGAATCGAACAACGGTGTTTGGAGCGGACACAGCGGGGTGCCATGGTGGGCGCCACTCTCGTATTCCGACTGCACGTTCTTCGGCTTCCTCCTGACTGGATTTGGAAAAAGTTATACACCGTAACGTATTGGTTAGGAATGTCTTTTGTAACATCTTGTGTAATAGATAAACTTTTTCCACTTTAACTTTGAGGACTCCTTGTATAAAATGGATGAAAACGGCTTCTGGGAAGTCGGCAATAATTCACTCAATTTGTGTATTAATGTGTTACCATCGGTGTCCAAAACTCTCCTCTTAATGCACCGAAACCCGAATCCACCATCTTTGTTACTCAAATGATGATTAATCTTTTTGGTAGGGCATATATTAGGAGTAACAGAAGTGGCTTTGGGTCTTTTAGGGATAATGGTACATATCACATATATACTATTTAAAGTTGAAGACGAAATAAGTAGAATGAACAAAAGTTTTCATGTGTATTATCCAGCAGAGTGTTTTATGGATTAAATCACGTATGTATTAATGGATGACATTATGAGAGTTGATAAGTTAAATTATGTTTGTTGAGGGCCCTTCGGATCTTGGATCAATCTTTGATGAACATCTTATTTAAAGGAGTATGCATCAGAAATGATGCAGTGACTCACGACATAGAATAGAGGGTGGAGAGGATATTGAATAATATGCACACTAATATTATTATCCACACACTACAAATGATACATACTTGCTTCTATTTATACATGACATGTGACGGTTAATAAACTGCAAACAGACACGACTTTTATCTAATAACCGACACGACTATTAACCAACGTAACTGCTTCTGTTTAGCGCCTTTTCTTTCTGCAGTTGACTTTTCTGTTGACTTTCGATTTAATATGAATTTCTTGATTAATACTTTCCAACATTCACGCCCCTAATCAAGAAATTTGTATTTAATTCTCTGTTCGTGTTCAGCTTTGATTGCAGCCTCGCTCCTTCTTCGGTTGAGAAATTTCAATTTCTTGACTTCGACTCTCCGGATGCTTTTGATCAGGATTGATGCGGGTTAGCGCCGTCTTGGTCGATTGAAACTGATAGGTTCATGCTGTGAAAGAATCTTGCGTTGATAATTATTAATCCGGTGTCCTATTTGAACGGCGGTTCAAACTTTCGGTCCTTGATCGATAATTATCCGATTCTACTTCATTTTCTTTAATGAATTCTGATCGCCTTTGTAAACCATTCAGTTTTATCATGTCTGGATTGCCTCTAAACGTTCCATGGATGATCCTCCTGATCATCGGAATTTATGTGTCTTCTTTTCGCCACTCTACGTAAGACACGTTCTGGGAACGATTTCCTCTGCAATTAACAGGTTCTGGGTAGATTCCCTCACAGGTTTCCAATACAAGTGCTTCTTGGACGCCTACAAGGGGTATCATCAAATACAAATGAAACCGGAAGATGAAGAAAAGACAGCCTTTCACACCGACAAGGGGATCTTTTGTTACAAAAAGATGCCTTTTGGCTTGAAAAATGCAGGGGCAACTTACCAACGTCTGGTAGACCAAGCTTTCTCAAAACAGATCGGGAGAAATATGGAAGCCTACGTAGACTACTTGGTCATTAAGAGCAAGTCCGGCAAGGCCATGATTCAAGACATCCGGGAAACCTTCGATAACCTCCGAGGAATAAACATGAAGCTAAATCCAGTGAAATGTTCCTTTGGGTTTGTGGAGGGAAAATTCCTTGGCCATATAGTGGGAAAGCAAAGTATCAAGGCTAATCCAAGCAAAGTTAAGGCTGTCCTAGACATGAAGTCGCCTGCCACAAAGAAGGAAGTGTAGAGCCTCAACGGTAAAATTGCTGCTTTGAAACGTTTCTTGCCCAAGTCCGCGGAAAAATCCTTACCTTTCTTTAGAACACTAAAAAACCGTGTTGATAAGAAGGATTTCCGTTGGACGGTAGAGGCAAAAGCTGCCTTCCTAGAGCTTAAAAAACACATAGCTTCCTTGCCAGAAATGGTCTCACCTGAAAAGGGGGAAGTAATAACAGTTTACTTGTCTACAGGATCAGAAGCGGTCAGCTCAGTCCTCCTGGTTGACCGAGGGAAAGAGCAAATACCGGTATACATTGTCAGCCGGGCCCTCAAAGATGCTGAAATCAACTATGCTCCCATAGAGAAGCTGGTACTAGCCCTTGTGCACATTGCCAAGAGGCTGAGACGATATTTCCAGGCTCACCCAATGAAAGTTGTCACCGGCCAACCAATACGCTCTGTTCTAGAAAAACCTGAAGATTCGGGGAGGTTAGCAAAATGGATCGTTGGCTTGGGGGAGCACAAGATAGAATACGTACCAAGGAGGTCCTACAAAGGGCAAGTATTTGCTGATTTCCTCACTGAGTTACCCATCCAGCAGACGGAAGAAGAAATGAATGAGATCGAGGAAGAACGGCCTGACCTCAAAGGGAAGTGGTGTCATTTTACTGATGGAGCCTCAAGTGTAAAGGGTTCCGGGGCTAGTCTTGTCATTAGGGACCCCCACAGAATTGAATACACTTATGCACTCCGTCTTGACTTTCCTTGCACTAACAACGTCGCTGGATACAAGGCCTTGCTAGCCGGCTTAAGATTGGCGAAAAATATGAAGGTTCAAGAACTAAATGTGTTCGTTGATTCCAACCTGGTGGTCAAACAAGTAAATGGAGGGTACACGGCTAAGGAGCCTTCAATGATCAAGTACAAAGATAAGGTTAAAGAGCTCATCAAGGAGTTCAAGGCTTTCACACTTGAGAAAGTATCAAGGACCAAGAATAAACAGGCTGATGCCTTGAGCAAATTGGCTTCTCTAACGTTTTCTCACCTAACTAAGAAGGTCCTGGTTGAGGTGCTCCGAGAACCATCCATTAATAACAAAGAAGTCCAAGATGTTGTCACCGAAACAGAATCCTCATGGATGACTCCCATTGTGTCCTACCTTAAGGAAGGGAGGCTGCCAGATGATGAGAAAGAAGCAAAGAGCTAGGTTGGTCATCAAAGCAAGGCAATATGTGATTGAAGACGATAAGCTCTACAAGAAGGCCTATTTGGCACCCCTACTCAGGTGTGGGGGGCCCAATCAAAGCAATTATCTCATCAGGGAGATACATGAAGGGATATGTGGCATGCATGTTGGACCTAGTGTCGTTGTGTCGAAGCTAATGAATCTTGGATATTATTGGCTAACTATGCACAAAGATGCATTCGAGACAATTCGCAAGTGTGAAGCATGCCAATTGCAAACACCGGTAAAGACCAACCCAAAGCATGATCTTGTACCCATCATCTCTGCCTGGCCCTTCTACAAGTAGGGGATGGACATAGTGGGCCCCTTCCCACAAGCCCCGAGAAAACTAAAGTTCCTTCTGGTAGCTGTCGATTATTTCACCAAATGGCCAGAGGTCAGGCCATTGGCTACCATATCTGGGAAATATGTGATGAACTTCGTGTGGGACCAAATTATTTGTAGATATGGGCTGCCAGGAGAGATTGTCACGGACAACGGAAAGCAGTTTGCCCACAAGCTGTTCAGCGGCTGGTGCTCCGAGCTAGGCATCAAACAAGTATTCAACTCGGTAGCCTACCCTCAGTCCAATGGGCAGGTTGAACGCATGAATAGAAGCATCGTCGAAGGAATCAAAACAAGGCTGGGAAGATACAGCAAAAAATGGGTCGATGAGCTCCCAAGTGTTTTATGGGCGATAAGAACTATGGAGAAGACCAGCCACCAAAAGACACCTTACAGCCTTGTCTTCGGATGCGAAGCTGTCATACCTGCAGAAATTGGGGTAACCTCAAGGAGAAGTGCTTGCAAAAGCTCACAAGGTAATGATGAGGAGGTGCTACTCAACCTGGTCCTCTTGGAAGAAACAAGGGACCAAGCCTTCATCAGGGAGGCTGGATACAAAAAGAAGCTGGAAGCCTACTACAACACAAGGGTACGAAAGGAGGTCTTCAGACCAGGGGACCTTGTGTTAAGGTGCAATGAACTGTCACTCCCCAACCGATGGCGGAATACATTGGGGCGAGACTTGTGGTAGATTGTTCAAAGACTTCATGACACTAGAATTCGTGACAATATTATTTAAAGATAAAATTTCATTCATAGCATAAACATTGTCTAAAAGATTACCGAAATACAAATTGTTTCATAAAGGAGAAGTACAACATCAAAATATAGAATTTAAACTAGCGTGAGTTTCTAGCCAAATCCTAAGTAGATTTCTTGAATAAACCTGCATTAAACATTTTCTGCAACATGTATAAAATATCCGTCAACACATAAAGCATTGGTGAGCATACTAGTTTTAGTTTACATACATAGTATTTTAGAATGGTTTACTCAAATCTCATACTATAGCATTGCACAGACCTATCATACAAAAGACATAACTCAAACCCGCGAGTACCACAGCGTATACCTAACATATTCATGCTAGGTCGTTTAAATCTTAACAATGACCCAAAAAGGGGGCGGTGTACTAGTCCTATAGCGCTATACATGTTAAGTGGGCTAATAATAGTTAATGAATTATGTTTAAGTATCAAGAATCGTAAGCATGGCAAATAGTGTGACACCCGGCAAATTCTGGTTAACAACGTTGTCTAGATGAAAGTCTACCTTAGCGAGTCACGCGTATATTGTACTTAACTGGGTTAGTTAAGTCGTGTTATGGTTCGGGAACTGTTAGTTCAGTATAGAGGATCATCGGATGTTAGTCTAGAGGTTCATTAGATGTCAGTCCTTAACCAAGTGTACAAGTAGTGACGATTCGTAGAATCGTCAGAGCATAGGGAACATACAAGTCTCGAGTCCCGGGAATTGGTGAACGAGTGTGAATATGTTTGTTTGCAAGTGTTATGTGTTTACAATCATTATGTGACTTGTCGGTATGTGAAAATGTGTTAACATATGTTAAAACGGGGTTTAACGCGCAAAATACACGGAACCAACCCCTATAGGCGATTAGGGTTGGCTAATCGCCTATAAGGGAGGCGATTGGGCCTCATTGGAGGCGAGTAGCTTGCTAATCGCATGCTCTAGGGGGCGATTAGCCCCTAAATGCATGTAATGTCATGCGATTAGCAATGCTAATCGCGTATAGCTGCTGCATAATCGCATGGAACGTGCTGGACGACTAAAAACGACTATAAATACAATACTTGACCTCCTAAACTCCATAATATCAACCCTAGTCGTCCCATAACCGCCCCAACACACACACAACCTCTGGAACGTGATTTTGGATCAAAACACAAGGTTTCAAGCTTATTTCATCAATCTATCACAATCTAAGGTGTGATTTTCATCCATGCAATCTTTACTAACGTTTTTATTAAATCCCTAACGGTCCAGACCTGTTTTAAAACGAATAAGCTTCTGAAAATCGTTAATAAGTATGGTTAATTGGATTTTAAATAGCATGCATGATGTATGTGGGTTTTCAATTAAAAGCTAGGGTTTTTATGAATCAAGAGGGATGATTAACATGTTATTAGGTTACTTTCAGATTAATAAATGATGGCATGATGATGAGATCTGAGTTATTGTTAATTAGGGTTACGGTTTTGCATGCTAATGTGATGTCTCATGTTATGTGTATTGTCTTTAAGATACATGATTGCATTCAGGGCTGATAGATCGAGGTTAAACGAAGGATTTTGATGGAAATATATTTGATATAGTTGTTTGGATGATATTTGATGTTTACACACGTTCTGGGATTGATTTGGAGTGTTAAACGCGCGAAAAACCAGAACGGCCATGTTGCAGGCGAGTAGCAACCCTAATCGCCTATACTATAGGCAATTAGGAGGCTAATCGCCTATGTTTCATGCAATTGGGGGCTAATTGCTAGCAGATGCATGTCTTATGAGCTAATTGCTAGCAGATGCATGTCTTATGAGCTAATTGCTAGCAGATGCATGTCTTATGAGCTAATTGCTAGCAGATGCATGTCTTATGAGCTAATTGCTAGCAGATGCATGTCTTATGAGCTAATTGCTAGCAGATGCATGTCTTATGAGCTAATTGCTAGTAGATGTATGTCTTATGACCTAATTGCTAGTAAATGCATGTCTTATGACCTAATTGCCTATAGACTCCTGAAATGCATGTCTTATGACTTAATTGCCTATAGTATAGGCAATTAGCATTCCTAAATGCATGTTGACTTTCATAATCGCCTATACTGCTGCTGTAAGTATATTTTGACATATCGAGACCCGATTTGACACCTAGGAACATGCTAGGAACCCCGTAACATATCTAATAACTTCGTAACATATGTTCGGACTTATTTACGTGATACTTGAACTACGTGATGTAACTTGTTGGACGTTAACGTATGTTAGGCGTGATTGCATGATTGTATGTTTGAGAGTGTAAGCATAACACGGGGAGTCTCGGGTCACCAATGGGATGTCGAGTCTTGTACTTTGGGTTAATTTAACAGTCACGGTGTTTTCAAACGAACTTGGTTATGGTCTGGACATCTAGGGACTAACTAACCTGCGGGTTATTAGTCTAAGTACTTGTAACTGTCATATGTTAGGTCGCTGACGTGTGCAGATATACACATAATTTTACAGTGAAATAACACACGTTTTGCTTTAATATTTATAAAAATGGTTTAGACCTTAATATTAAAACACACACAATAGGGCAAGTGTACCCTGTCATATATGTAGTAACGTACAGATAAGAACCAGATATCGATCCATGGACGCGCGCGGAGCAATAGTACTAAAACTCTGTCCCCGATTTACCAGTAGGAAAAGATAAGTTGAGTTTGTTTATAGCAAAATTAATTCTAACACATGTAAATAACTTAACTACGACTCCAAATAGAAAATATAACTATATAAACTATAATACGCCAATCCTAGCATGTCATCTATATAAGAAATAAAGGCGTGATCAACATTCCCATTTTCCGACAGTTAGTGTCCCTTTCGGGCATCCTAACATGACAACTATACGGAAAGCTAACACGAATACACACGTTAACCACCTCAAGTCGTTTATTAGCGCGCAGCTGATATGATCTCATGAGAATCTTTAGAGATAGGTTAGTATCACCTTTCGGGAGTCCTCAACCGCACTAGTTAAGGAAAGCAATATCGAATACACAATACGACCACCTAGACTAGCATAAAGTAGAGCATTTCACAACCTATTCCATTTTACTAACTCTGAACACAAATCTACTAAGATCGCCATTTTCACTAAAATAACTAACAAAGATCATTAACCGTGTCAAAGATTAGTAACAACACCATTAAGCTTTTAAACTCTTTTACGTGCCAGTAAACATTTATAATCATTATCCGAGTGACTTTAACCAAACCAATACCCGGTTACAGTTTCATGGTGTAAACTTTATTAACAAGTTAACTAGTTTACTACCGGACGATTAAACGGACGGTTTCTTCAACAAGTAATCCGCCTAACACATTCGATAATCATCAAAGTCATCCGAACATAACTACAAATCTATCAACAATGAAACAAGGTTGCATTATGATCATCAAGATTCAAACATGAAAAACGCCAAATTTATACAAAACTTGATTTCACACAAACGATTGTTTTAACTACTAACTAATACTAATGTTCTTGCCCGTAGGCGTACGATTAACTAAAATAACATCAAAATAGCAAACAAAATCAGATTTGGATCTAAGAAAGCTTAAAGGATCAAACCATAAGAATGCTAAAGAGATGGATTGGATGATGAAGGGTGGATCGGATGGATTCCCGAGCTTGTTAAACGGCCTTCCAGCAGCTCCTTTGGTCCAGAAATCGCCTAAAATCGCCTCTCCAAAACCCAATACTTCGAACAGAGGCTGAATGGGAGTTTTATAGCTGAACAGGCCCTGTGAGCGGCCGCTCGGAGGCTTGGAGCGGCCGCTCACTTTACAGACAAGTGGGCAAAGCTGACGTAGGGCTTCCAGAAGCTTCTAGAGGTGTTCAGGATGGCGAGCGGCCGCTCGGAGAGAGTGAGCGGCCGCTCACAGAGAACAGCACGACAGCACGATCTTTAAAATTGCATATAAAATCGTAGAAAAATCGTTAGGAGGTGTTCTTTATATGCCTGGAAAGCTCTCGGAGCGTAGAACAATTCTTATTTGAAAATCGAAGTCGGATTTTGGGTTTTAGAAGGGGTAAAAACGATCCGAACAACTGTTGCGCAAAAGTTCTCCTGATAAAGGGCCGAAATCCTTGTTTTTCTTCGGGTTTGCTTCCGGGACATCGTTTAAGACCTGTAATCATAAAGATACCAAATAAGTACCAATTCATCATGTATAAGGCCAAAAACATATATAAATGGGAGTTAAATTGGGACTTTTATATGTGTAATTTAACGTATATCAGTCGCCGCTTTACGGGACTAGCATAGCTTGCTGAGTTTATTCGTATTACGAAGTAACGCAACCTAAGGTGAGTTTACGGCCCCTCTTTTAACTGGTTTCACTTTTCGGGGGAGAAAACATGTGTTAAAACTTATGTTTGGTAACTACTGTCATACTATGAGTTTCTATGGTTTACTATACGATCTTTGGAAGTCCCGGGGGGAACCATGAATGTGCGGGTTAGCACAGCGGGGAAATGTGAATAGCGCTATTGGGAGTGACCAACCCCGCTCGTCGGCTTGGAGGGCCGGGCGAGTGCATATTGTCTCAAACAGGAACAACAGGTTTACTATTCGGGCACGACATCTGGTTTGCGAGTTAGTAATGGTTTTCCAATCGTAGTAGTAACAAAACATACGCCTAGCTAGCGTACTTTGGTTTTCGATTTGTTATAGTATGGACAGGTTGAACTTGGTACTGTGATTACAAAACCTGTAAACTCACCAGCATTTTTGTGCTGACGTAAACTTTTACATGTTTTCTCAGGTCGCTAAGGTAGCACAATGGAACTAGGGCGCACGCGTCTGCACGGCGTCTAGTTAGGATTGCATGGTTTTCAAACGTTGAACACTTGGTTTATTTTGGATTATGTTTTGAATAAGCTTCCGCTGTATTTGGGAAATTTTAAACTATGTTTTTGAAATTGCATATGTTCATTTAGACTTGTTTATTGTGATCGTTGGTTTGGATCCTGGTTTGTCATGCGCCTCGCGGTAAAACTCCGCAAGTGGATTTTGAGGGTGTGACAGATTGGTATCAGAGCCAATGGTTATAGTGAACTAGGACTGCATGTAGAGTCTAGACTATAGCCGAGTCGCACACACTAGACGATCACTTAGTACTAAACATTATGGTGGTTTACGTATGGGCTTGTCGGGGTGTCTCTAAACCTAATACACTCATAACCAATAACATCTCTTAACCTAATCCCGGTCATTTTCCTTGTTGTAGCAACACTATATTAAAAATCTGTTTATCACAATCCGATTGAATATGTGTGGATAATCAACATTAGAAGAGTAGTATTGATGTTTACCTTTAATCGGTTGAGGATAATCAAGAAATGATGCAAGATGAAGAAGAAAGCCTGTAAGATTTGTCAGAAATTAGATTCGGAGCTTTGATATGGAGTAGTATCAATAGAAATTAGAAGAGTAGTATGAGAGTTTTGATATGGAGAATGAAAGAAAGAGGTTTTTATACTAATAAAATCTGAGCTCCATATTTGTTGGTGGATTCTAGAGGCCCTCTCTAAGGCCTTCATTCGATCTGAGGTTATTCATTTATTATATAGATAGAATATAATAGATTCTGAATGCATTATGAACCAAAATGATACCCGGTTGGTATACTTTTTTCTTTTTGAACGGCCAACAAATTTTATTGAATCACCCAAACTAGCGGGATACTAGCAAAAACACCCAATACAAGATCATACATTATAAGCCACCAAAAACCCAGTTGGTATACTACTTGAAACACTAAATAAGTCTGACAAAAAATGCATTTTTTTGGTTGGTAAGAGATTGGCACTGCACGCATATTCACAATATACAAAGCAAATATTAAAAATAAAAATCTAATTCACGCCCGGTGGGACTCGAACCCACAATCGCCTGATTAGAAGTCAGACGCCTTATCCATTAGGCCACGGGCGCTCTTTTGTGATTGTTAGCCAGATAACTATAGTTACTTAGAGGCATTCTTAGAATGCAGCAACTTATAATGACATATAATATATATAAATATATTTACAACATACTGTATCATCAAAAAAAATTCAATAACAAGTATCAAACCTTAATAAATAACATCAATGTCACACTATAGATAACGATCACCAACACTAAAAAAAAGCTTTTATAAAATAAATAATAACAAAAAACACGAACAAAAAGAAAAGTAAATGTAAAAAAGTTTAACCACACATATGAAACTTAAAACATAGAAAATAATAACTAGGTCAATCTAGGACCCATGCGTTGTGAAGGGGCCGTTAAACGGGAAAAATAGGCGTAAAAAGTTTAACCACACACGTACATTACGATGTGTTAACTCGTAAAATTTAGACCAAACGTATAACAAAAATTGAAAAAGTGTGAGGGTAAGATGTAAATATGTAAAAGCATTGGGATTAAAAGTTAAATATAATAGATAAAAAGTGGGTACAATCTATGAAACACAGGAGTACAAACCTTTATGCGTAATAAATTTACTAAGCATAAGTTACAATATCATAATGCACAAACAACTTGTAAATTAATACTATACTAGCCCCCGCATTGTGGTGGCCGGGGCCGTAAAATTGTGCATAGTGTAGACGCTAGGGGTGTTAAAAAAACATCCGCATCTGAATTCGAATCTGAAATATCTAACAATCTGTATCTGAAATTTCCGAAATTTCGGATTCGAATATGACTTTTGCAAATTTTCGGATATCCGAATCCGAAATATTATAAAAATAACAAAAAAATAAACATATATATTATCTATATCTATATCTATACTACATTATAAAGGGGGGGGGGGGGCATAGGTTAATATGTTCAAATTGTCAAATTAAGTTGGCATTTGAAAGCATACATGCTTTAAACCTATAATGTCATATAAATCTTTCTCATATTACCTCTTGATGCATTGTTACTTGTACATTTATTGCCTTCACTCTTCACATATCATTTTACATGAATTTTAAGATGGCATAGGAAAAGTCTCATGCTTAAAACCCAAATGTCATGTATTTTTTTTCCTTTCTACCCTCCATGCAAAATCTACTTGTACATATTCTTTTATCATAACCTTCAATTACCATTAATCTATATCTATATCTTTATGTCTATGTTTGTACCACAAAAACTACAATTTCACCTCCACGGTGATATCCACCACAATTTCATGTTTATTTAGAAAGATAGTTTTCGGTTGTAGTATAGACGGACTTGTGCCATATGACCCACACGTCATGTTTTAAGAAAAATGTTTTTAAAGTGGAATTACTATATATGGACTATGGTGTATGAAAAAATATTAACATCTTTCACATAAACACTGCATTTACTTACATACTTTATTGGTTTTAAAAATATATGTTTTCTTATATATTTAAATTTTTGCTATTATTTGTATTCATTGAATTTTTCCATGACATTATTTGGTTTTAATTACATACTATCTATAATCTATATCTATATATATACTACGTTATAAATGAGGAGGCATGGGCAAATATGTCCAAATTGTCCAAAATTAAGATGGCATACCAAGGGTTACTTTACAATTTTCTAAATTTTACCACTTTTCTTTTCTAAACGCCCGTAGAAGGTAATTAACTTTTATATGGAAATAGAACTCACCCACACTAAATAAGCACACGGGATTGCAATATTTTTTAACAAATTTCATATAATGGCGATGAAATATAATAATTTATGTTACCACAATGAATAATCTTATCTCAACTAAACTTGTATGAATTTTAAAACTTTGCCATAATAATACATATATTATAAACCCTTTATATATATGCGTCTGGATGGTTCGAGTCACCGGCTACATGAGGCAAGTCTATTACAAACTTACGAATCACAACTTTTAATTTATAAATGGACAATGACCTTCATTTGATAGTTTATACAATATCATATTATTACTACATACTTTTATCATGTAAATGAACTTTATCATTTAGCAAGGTGTCTTCAATGGCACGGTCATGTAGATATGCAATGACCGGACAACTTGCACAAGAGTGATGCGTATGTTCATATTGGTCTGTTACAGTAACATATCTTTGGTTTATTAAGATTTGTTTAATAATGAGTACATGATTTTTGTGGTGAACTGTAATCAGTTGTAAGTGGCGGTGCATATTTCTTTTCTTTTCTTTCTACGAATACTTGTTAAAACATAGTGTGCACATTTCTATTATTTTTGCGTAACTTGCGGCTAAAACCCTAATTATCATAATGTTGTATTTCAACCCATTTCTAAATCCCGCTGCAACACGCGGGTAAACCCACTAGTTACCTTATTAAGGAGCAAAGGTGGCTAACATGGTAATTTTATCACATTTTTAAGATGGGAGTCCAAAGGTCTCATGCTTTAAACTCTAAATGTCATGTAAAACTTTCCTGTAGTACCCCTCTTATTGCATTATACACTTGTACAATGGTATGAATATATCAATTAGTGACTCTCTACTTACATGCATTTATATGATGACTCTCCATATGTTTAACTCCTATTTTTTATTACTCTTGTATTTATGTAAGGCCTATGATGCTCCATATGCATAACTTCTATATTTTTATTACTCTTGTAGTTATTTGTAAGGGCCTCTATAAAATGAACAAATATACTTGATGTGAGGATACAACATGTACTAGAACAACACTCATGTTTCGATGATTCAGAAATTTTAATTACAATACTTTGTAATTCATTAATGTACTCGTGTTCCTACTTGCTTTTCTTTGTAGAAGATGATAATAGAGATGAACATCTTTTTGATGGGGAGTTCGAGTTCAGTAAAGGTAATTCGTTTTATTTTGTTTCATTTACTTTGTTGACTTTTGGTCATAAACTATATGATTATGAACTTGATAGTTTAAAGTAGTTGTATATGTATTTATAAGTGGTAAGAAGTTATTAGATAGCGATTGTTGGTATAGGGTATTAAAGCTGAATAGGAAAAAAAAAAAGACCTTTAGCGGCGACATGTCGCCGCTAAAGGTCATGCCCAGAATGCACAGGTTGTTGCCACGTGGAAAAAAATATAAATAAAAGAAAAATAAATGCCACATGGAAATTGACTAATAGCGGCGACCAATTAGGGGCGAAATGGACCTTTAGGGATGTTTTTTTTCCAGGCGTAACTATTAGCGGCGAATGTCGTCGCTAAAGGGCTAGTCGCCGCTAAAGATGTATTAATAGCGGCGACGCTTGTCGCCGTAAAACCCTCAAATCCAGTGGTGCGTTCAAAAAAAAAAAAGTTATCATCTATATAGTATTGCTACTATCATGGTCATCTATCCAGCAGTCGATGAATTGAGAACTTCCTTTATGGCCTTTTAACTTTGAATTTGCAATGGGCTTCTGTTTAAAATAGACTTATAAAAATAACCCAGCAACTTATAAAGAGAAATGGGCTTATGAAGCTTAATAGAGGCCTAAAAAATGCCTGAGGAAAAGACCATTGAATTAGATTTGAAAACTCATCTATTAAGTGAATAGGATTAACAATCCAACCATAGATCATGCTTTGGTACAATCACAAATATAGGGGCCCTCCTTCGGCAACATTCTAGTTCAAACTGGTAAATACAGTTGTAAATATTGTAAACCAAACCAGCAAAATTGGGTGGGACGACCAAACAAGTCAAAAAAGTACGATGTGGTGGGTTGAACAACTTTCTATAAATAAATTTAAAATTATTAGTGTGAATTATATTTAAAAAAACTAATGGTTCATAAATGTTATAGCTACGCACACTATACGTACAAAGTTATGTACACTTGTACCAATGTACATAAATACATATACCTACACATGTGTATGCACATAGTAAGCATGTACGTAGGTATTTAAAAGATGAAAGAACTTCCATGCTTGTGTGGTTACCATGTGAGTGGCCAAGTAACAACCTCAGTAAAGCACGGAATAGTTTTTTTTTTTTTTTTTTTAACGGCCAACAAATCAATTTTCGAGCACTCTCGGGCACCCTTTTGGCGAATCAGGTACTCGAGAGTACCCGGGCCACCAATTGCCACCAATTCCCGGGAAAACCCGACCACTCACCCGCCCGAAGGCACAACAGTGAAATAATCGGTAAAACCGGTCGGGATCAGGACTCGAACCCAAGCCAATGGCTGGGTCATCCCTCATTTCATCTCCACCAATGTCCTCCAAATGTAGCTAGTCGGAATTGAACCCAAGCCTCCCATAGGAAACTTTAGGCCCTCAACCAACTAGGCTACAAGTGTTGGACATAATGCACGGAATAGTTGCATGCCTAGGTTTACAGAATATTTTGTTTTATGCTGGCTACTAGCTTTACAACAGGCATTGGATATTCAGACACTAGGGTTTTTTTTATCTAGACACCCCCTCCACGGCTCATTGAGGCTTCAACGACCCATTGAGGGCCAAACAGAGAAAATCGACGGCCCGTTGAGGCCTTAACGACCCGTGAAGGGCCAAAAATTGGAAAAAAGACGGCCCGTTGAGGCCTAGACGGCCCCTATAGGTTTGCCAATTATTGGTAATTATTGACCAATCATTGGTAATGATTGGTAATTGTAAAAAAGAAGTGTAGTGTGGGTGTTTAAGATAGGATAGAGATGTAAATATGAATGTTTGGTTTTTTATAAATGTTTATTTATATGGATGTTATTTTTAAATAAATAGAATTATCATTATAAAATGATATAATCGACATTGCGTAAACATTAACGTTTATGTTGGCGAACTAAACAAAACACAAGATACGAACAATAAAACAAAATAAAGCATAATATTCAACCATTTACATACAACTAAACATAATAAAGCATATTGTTCATACAATAATAAAATCCAAACAAACAACCAACTAATGATCTGAACCCTGATATACACCGGACGGATCGAACTGTTGACTGCTGGACGCCCCACCCTGAAGGGTACGCGGCGCCAAACCAGCCTGTACTCGTCTGTCATGCTCGCTCTCTAACAGCCACCGCATATCAGCCCGCATCTCCTGGAGAATACCAGCCCGCATCACCTGCATCTCCTCCCGAATATCAGTCCGCATCGACCTCATCAGATCCAGAATTTGCTGACGTAACTGGGACGTGGTATCAGGCAACCTAACGGCATGAAAAACGCGGGCAGCATGTTGTCAGGCATCAGGGGGAGCATCTCGCATCTCTACATCCACCGGTGGATCGCCGCCGCCAACGTGTGCCATCTGAACCTCCTCGGCAAGCGGCCAATCAATATGTACCAGTGGTTGTGGTACAAAATGCCCGCTACGATCGCCATCTACACCCTAAGAGCGCTGGTAATATGCAGGTGGACGGCTGCTTGGGATCATGGCCGCCACCTTCATCTGCTGCATAGTCTGAATATTTAGTCGGCTGAAACGCACAACAATAATAATAATATTAAATAATAATAAATTACAATAAATAATAAATAAATAATAATCATACCTGGGCAGCATCGGAGGCGGTAAACTCCGCTCCTCAATATGGGTCCACAAGTCGCCTGGGCAAATGTGCAACGCTATGGCGGTAACGATCCCCCGATCGGAATACCCCCCCCCCCCCCGTTGCATGCCTAAGAGGGTAGCCAGCAACATACTCAGCAAAGCACTTGTGTGCGCAACCGGCCTATCCCAGAGGATGCAGTACAAATAGAAAAGGTCGATCTGATTGACCTTTTCGTTAGACGTACACCGTCCGGCAATAGACCTGGTAACTAAACGGTGTATGTAACGAATCACAGGGTCCCGGATGTTGCTAGCCCTATCCTGCCTGCATAGGATAATAATAACATTATAAAATTTTCAGCAGAGTTTCCTCTGTTTTTGTACGAACCAAACAACACCAGTCGTCTACAAAATCCCAAAACAATCAATTCTAACATAAAACTACAGAATAAAACGCCACATAAAAATACAGAATAATAAGAATAATGTTTTGAAAATAATAATAATCCCTCTCGTCGTCCACCCCATACTCTGGACCACCGATAGTGGGTCACCACCCCATCAGCATGTCGTCTGGCAATTTGGTCAAGCCTGTAGTGTACATATCCTGGATGAGCTCGTCCTCTCTGTACCAGCAGCAAGTCGTAGCCCACTGGTCCATCGTATATGTGTAGAGCTCTCCAAATAACCTGAATTATACCTCAGGTCATGCTCGGCATCGGGATCCGCACCGGCTGGGAGCGGAAAATAGCGGAATGTCGAGATGAACTCGATGGTAATGGGCCGATACGCCTCATGGTGGAGGTCAGTAAACAACCGCTCCCAAGGGCTGTCGTCGGGGATCCACTCCGTAAACCTCTCTGCAGCACCAGATGTGACTGGATCCTCTCCCAGCGGGCGATCTCATAATCATCGTTGTCGTGCTTGTATCTCCAGTCGGCCATATCACCCAGTGCTAGAGGATCCCCATTTTCAAGATGGTTAGTGCGCCTCCTTCTGTTTGCTATATCTGCAAAACAAAACAAAACAAAGATCATTATCACAACAAAAATTTCAGCAGAGTTTCCTCTTTTTTTGTACGAACCAGACAACACAAGTCGTCTAGAAAATCCCACTAAACAACAACAACAACAACAACACTTTTAAACGCCACTTTATCAACCTAACAATAATAATAAACGAACTAAAGACTAATAATAACAATAATAATAAACGAACTAAACACCACTTTTATCAACTACCACAGCCCCACCACCACCACTACCACACCAACACCACAGCCCCACCACCACCTCCCTCAACCCACCACAGCCCCACCACCACCTCCCTCACACCACCACTGCCCCACCACCACCACAACCACAGCCCCACCACCACCTTCCTCACCCCACCACAGCCCCACCACCACTATCTCCCTCACACCTCCCTTACACCTCCCTAACACCACCACAATAATAAATACAACAACATTAATGATAATAACAATAACAATAATAATAATAACAACAGTTGTTGTGGAGGATGGTGGTCGTGGAGGTTTTGACGGGTGTTATGTAGAAGAGGAGGAGGAGGGGGAGGCAGTTGTTGTGGAGGACAGAGAGAAAGATAGGTGGAGGAAGGAGGTGGTTGTTGTGGAGGACAGAGAGAGAGAGAGAGAGAGAGAGATAGGTGGAGGAGGGAGGTGGACGAGAGAGAGGGGGAAAGAGGGATAAATGAAAATTTTGAACCCTCATTGTCTGTTTTTAGGTGAAATATGATGTAGACGACGGACCGTTGAGGCCAAAACGGACCGTCGTCTATTTTTTATTTTTTTTTAAATTAATTTTTAAAGGAAGCTTCCCTTGAAAGCTTTGTTATTTGATGGGCCGTTGTGGCCAAAACGGGCCGCTTCAAACTTTGGAGGACGGATTGTTGAGGCCTCAACGGTCTGTCTATTTTAAAAAAAAATAATAATTTTTTTAGTGTATTTTAGTGTGTTTTATATATTTTAAGCTTGAAATTTATGTTTTTTTTAAATAAAAAGTACATTCTTATCATAAGTATAAATTAGCGTATACAACAATTTTTTTTCGTTAAATAATTCAATATACATGATAATAACAATAACATACGATAAGCTAGGTTAAGTCAAAATACTCTGTTCTTATATGCACCCTTGGTAGACGATGTTGATACAACGTCTCCCACTCCATTGCCTGTTCATTTCGAAAATTACGCCACGGTCCATTCAGTGCAGGCAGTGGAGCGCCTTTTGCTAACTCAAGCGCGATGTAATGCCTCGCTTGAATCAAAGCAAACGATATGAACACATGCTCTTGAAAATTGCGTGGACCATCGAACATAGGAAAGATGGTCTCACTATGACCACCCTTACATAAAAATTGAACCACTCCAAATTTCTGAGCAATCTGCAATCCGGTGGAGGGCATATCCAACCAATGGGTCCTCAGGGCATTTCCGACTCCAGACCAATCTAATGACCTGTATAGTTCGTGGTACCAACCATGATCTGCCCTGTTCAAAATTGGCTCCCAGCGGTCTCTGTTCGTCACCATCTCATCCATAAGCTGTGTGCAGATGAAGTGCCACTGCTCCTCTGCCCACCCTAAACACACAGCTACGGATCGGAATCCACAATTACTGTCCCCACGATCATTTTGAATGTTTGAAATGTATTGAAGATATGTAGATGGAAGCCATATCTTAAACTGGTCGATGTCAAGTTTTTACCTGTCATCGTCAAACAGTGAGATTTAATATGTGTATAAATATGTATGGATGTATGAATGTATATATCATTAGTTTGTACCTTTCCCCAACCAACAATGAAAAATCTTTATCGTAAACAATCGGGTTGTCCTTTAATTGTTTACCTCTTCTAATTGGTTGATTCCCCTATGTTGAAAAATTTATATAATGATAACAACAACAACAACAACAACAACAACAATAATACTAACCGCAGCTTTATCTTCCTTTTTTAGTTTTTCACTCGTTGTTGGCCGCCCCGAGTATCGGTTTGTACCTCAAGAGGTTTATGTTTAGTCATTGTTGGATTCAACACCTCCTTCATCTTCTGCAACATGCTTTTTTTTTAACTTGCGGCGGTTGCGACTTTAGTTGCTCACTGAATGCATCCATTTCCCGCTGAAAGTCATACTCTAGAGTCTCAGCTTCTTCTGGCATATAGTCAAGTCGTGTCCAGAAGACGTCGATCTTAGCCAGTGATACTTGTATATCTGATATATATATATATATATAGGTAGAAGATCCGGTAGGAAAATTGTTTTGTGTAGGAAGTGTAGGAAGTATTTTCAACCATTAGATCAAATATGATTAAATTTTTAGATGAAGGACATTATAGACTTTTTATCCATCTTTTATTTATTACAAACCCACTAAATTAGCAACTAACATCTGAATATTTATGAAGATTAATCATCCTAAATTAACTAATTATTCATTATTTTAATAATAATCATAAGATATTCATATCAAATAAGTTGATCAATACCCAAAAACTTGTTCGATTCTTCAAACATATAACCCATCTCTATCACTTGTTCGATTAATCTAGTCATGGCAGAAGGTTAACATCAGGAGTGTTTTATAACAACGTCAGGAGTGTTTTATAATGAAAGAGAAACTAGTATGCATTAATAAGGAGTGTTGTATAATATCATCGGAAGTGTTTTATAACCGTATAATATCAAGAGTGTTTTATAACTAAAGGTGTTTTATAACAAACAAAACACCGTTGAAATGTTTTAATCCACAACAACAACTACACCTAATATACATAAACATTTTATAAAACACTTCTTATGTTTATCCATATAGAACAATCAACTAACAAAAGCCTTATATAAAACACTTCTAATGTTACGATTTTATAACAAATAAAAACACTGTTACGTGTTTCTTACACATAAGATGAAGATGAATGTTGAAGATGGGTGCACAATTGATTTTGTTTTATGAAAATAAATGTTTGAGTCTTGAATGATATTAATGAAAATAATAATTAGGAGAGAGGGATGGGGGGAGATACCATAAATGTAGAAAGCATTCAAACAGTTTCTAAAAATATTGATATAAAATGACTTTGACATACTCATTTAAAACACATATTGACGATCATACCCTAATTTCTTTAATATATTAATTAGATTTTAAACACTATCCCATTTTTTAATCTCAACCATCCATCTTTAAATCTAATGGTTGAAAACACTTCCTACACTTCTTACACAAAACTATTTTCTTACAAGAACCCTACCCTATATATATATATATATATATATATATATATTCAATCACAACAACAATCAATAATCTACAAAAACACCTAAACAAAATAAAAACATTTTGGATTTTTATAAAAATTTTGGCAGAGTTTCCTCTGTTTTTGTACGAACCAGACAACACAAGTCGTCTACAAAACGCTTCAAACATTTATAAATTTTACTATTATATCCTTATAATAATAATCTAGATAATAATAATAATAATAATAATAATAATAATAATAATAAGTCTAAAAAAATGATGTTACCTTTTCTTTCATACGAATCCAATCGATTGGCACATGGCAATCCAAAACTCGACATAACAATAATAATAACAATATTTAATATTTAACGATAATAATTATATTTAATAATAATAATAATAATAATAATACATGCATTGGAGTTTTGTCGCCGTACATTTTGTGTTTAATCTTGCTTATTGTATTGTGTATGTCTCGTAGAATGCATACATTATTCGGGTTTGTTGTCTAATGGCCAAATGTATGTTTGATGGTTCCAGGCCTTGAAAATAAAGCATTTCCACTATCTTTTCTTCAAGCGGTGTCAGCCTCCTAGCAAAAGCGTGACCCTCAACATGTTTAAAAGGGTCGTGGTTATGATTCGGGTTACTTACCTCCAACTTCCAACCCTCATTGCGTAGTCTCCCTACCGACTTAAATGGACAGTTAATCTTTTTTCTACCCGAAACCCGTAGTGTAGCTGTACTTTGGTGTTTGCCACCACGGTCGCATCTCAGCCATATCCTAATTTTTTTGGCTTTATTTCCCGTGCCTTTTGAAACAGAATGTCCGGTCACTAGGACGTAACCGCTAGCAAGGGCTCTATCGTTAGCCCATTGTTTCAACTCTTCAACAGACCCGAATATCTGGAAATTTATATAAGAGTCTAGTCTAAATTTATACTAGTCTAAATTATTTACCACTGTAAATATATACTAGTTCAATCCAACAAACCCTAAAACATGTAAATATATACTAGTGTAAACAAATAAACGCACATGATCGGTTTCATACGAAACATCTGGGTTAGGTTCCACTTTTATGCCAACACCTTCAGAAGCACATTTCTCATTATTATCACCTTCCTCGAAGTCCTTAGCACCATTCCCGCACGAATGGTAAGTCTCGTATGTGTACTGCGGGTAGCTTGGTGGCACGAAAAATGACTCCTCTTCCTCTACATATTCCTGGTTTAGATCGGGCAGCATATTCCCGTCATTACCACGAACCCCGGGACGTTGAGGCCACAATGGGCCGTGGGGAATCACCTTTTCAGACCTTTTTGAACCACCTGCTTTTGCAGGGAGTTCAGACTGACACCTCGTACTAGGACGGGCCGTTGAGGTCCCAACGACCCGTCGTTTTTCCCAGATTTGGCCTCCACGGCCCATTGAGGCCTCAACGACCCGTCCACAGGGGTGTCAAGTATTTTTTGGGATGTCTAAATAACATCACCCTTACAACAACAAGCTCCTACATAGTTGGTTGTATCCTATGCCCATAAACCAAAGTACAACAATTTTAACCATCTCTCTAATTGCTGGGTATAATGTGTTGATATATATTTGTTCTTTCTTTTGAACGTCTAACAACTCTAACTGGAAGAAAGAGGAGTATAGAATTCGAGTGTCATTTCAATGAAGATGCACACGCAAAATGTTTAACGAACCAACAAGTCTTATATTGTATCCATCACTCAAGATATTTATAGGGTCATCGTCTTAAAATGAGTGTGCAACGTCTCCTCCTCGTTCCAATACTTGATTATAGAATTGTTGTCACACCCTCAAAATCCACTTGCGGAGTTTTACCGCGAGGCGCATGACAAACCAGGATCCAAACCAACGATCACAATAAACAAGTCTAAATGAATATAAATGCAATTTCAAAACATAGTTTAAAATCCCCGTTTACAGCGGAAGCTTATTCAAAACAATTATTCAATAATAAACCAATGTTCAATGTTTGTAAATCATGCAACTCTAGCTAGACGCCGTGCAGACGCGTGCGCCCTAGTTCCATTCGTGCTACCTTAGCGACCTGAGAAAACATGTAAAAGTTTACGTCAGCACAAAAATGCTGGTGAGTTTACAGGTTTTGTATCCAAGTACCAAGTCCACCTGTCCATACTATAACAAATAGAGAACCAGTATACGCTAGCTAGGCGTACGTTTTGTTACTACCACGATTGGAAAACCATTACTAACGCGAATACCAAAAGTATGCCCGATGTATGTTCCTGTTGTTCCTGTTGTTCCTGTTTGAGACAATATGCACCCGCCGACCCTCCAAGTCGACGAGCGGGGTTGGTCACTCCCAATAGCGCTATTCACATTTCCCCGTTGTGCAAACCCGCACATTCATGGTTCCCCCCGGGACTTCCAAAGATCGTGTAGTACACAATAGAAACCCATAGTATGACAGTAGTTACCAAATAATCGTTTTAATACATGTTTTCTCCCCCGAAAGTATAAAACCAGTTTAAAAGAGGGGCCGTAAACTCACCTTAAGTTCCGTTACTCCTTAACCCGAGTAACTCAGCTGCTATGCTAGTCCCGTAAAGCGGCGACCTAACATACGACAGTTACAAGTACTTAGACTAATAACCCGCAGGCTAATTAGTCCCTAGATGTCCAGACCATAACCAAGTTCGTTTGAAAACACCGTGACTGTTTAACCGACCCAAAGTACAAGACTCGACATCCCATTGGTGACCCGAGACTCCCCCGTGTTATGTTTACGCTCCAAAACATACAATAACGCAAGTACACTTAACATACGTTAACGCACAACAAGTTATAGCACATAGTTCACGTATCACCGAAATACATCCAAATATATGTTACCAAGTTATTAGACATGTTACGGGGTTCCTAGCATGTTTCTACATGTCAAATCGGTCCTCGGAATGCTAATTTACACTTACTGCAGCAGTACACGCGATTAGGAAAAGTCAACTAGCATTTAGGTTGGTCAACTAGCAATTAGGAATCCTAATCGCCACTATTATAGGCGATTGGGCTATACCATATGAAATTATTAGCATTTAGGGCTAATCACATGAACTTACTAGCAATTGGGGCTAATCACATGAACTTACTAGCAATTGGGGCTAATCACATGAAATTATAGGCGATTGGGGCTAATCACATGATATTATTGGCGATTAGCACCCCAATCGCATGAGTTATAGGCGATTGGCATTGCTACTCGCCTGTAACCATGCTGTTCCGGTTTTTCGCGCGTTTAACACTCCAAATCAGATCCAGAACGTGTGTAACTACCCAATATCATCCCAAACACTATCCTAAACATGTTTAACCCGAAACCCTTCGTTCAACCTCGTATAATCAGTCCTGCATGCAACCAAAGCAATCCAAACACCATTCACATAGCATGCAACATCAAACAAACACATGTAATCATAACCCTATTATCCAATTACTGAGATTTCTATCATCATACTATCAATATCAATTCTGACCTAGCATGATAACACATCAAATCATCATCAAGAATCATAAAAATCCTATCTTTCTAATCATACACACCCATAACGCATGTATATTAGTTATAATCCGATTAACAACCCTTATTGACGATTTTTAGAAAGCTTTTTTGTTTATGAACAGGTCTGGACCATTAGGGATTTACTAAAAACGTTTACAAAGTGTTATGGATGAGAATCAAACCTTAGGATTATGAAAGAATGATGATTAGACCTTGAAACCTTGTGTTTTTGATAAAAATCGCCTTCCAGAGGTTGTTTATGTGTTTGGGGCGGTTATGGGACGACTAGGGTTGATATTAGGAAGTTTAGGAGGTTAAGCATTGTATTTATAGGCGTTTCTAGTCGTCCAGCCCGTAACTAGCGATTGTGCAGCAGTTTCATGCGATTAGGGCTGCTAATCGCATGAATGTGCATGTGAGTGGGCCTAATCGCCCTTAACATCACACGATTGGGCTCCTACTCGCCCCTATTGATGCCTACTCGCCTCCCTTATAGGCGATTAGGCCTCCCTAATCGCCTATAGGGGCTGGTTTGGTGCGTTTTGCGCGTTAAACCCCGTTTTAACATATGTTAACACATATTAACATACCGACAAGTCATATAATGATTGTAAACACATAACACAAGTAAATACACATATTTACACTCGTTCACCAATTCCCGGGACTCGAGACTCGTACGTTCCGTATGTCCTGACGATCCTACAAATCGTCACCGTTTGTACACTTGGTTAAGGACTGACATCTAACGAACCTCTAGACCAACATCCAATGATCTTCTAGACTAACCAATAGTTCCCGAACCATAACCCGACTTAACTAACCCAGTTAAGTACAATATACGCGTGACTCGCTAAGGTAGACTTTCATCTAGACAACGTTGTTAACCAGAATTTGCCGGGTGTCACATCATCCCCACGTTAAAAGAATTTTCGTCCCGAAAATTGCTCAAGTACCAAAAGAACAAAGGACATAACGAAGGAAGCAAACAAAAAGATAGAAACCAAAAGAGAGTTACCCGAGTTGTCACATCATCCCCACGTTAAAAGGAATCTCGACCCGAGATTCATTCAGCTGCCGAAGAGACATGTCTCGACTCGAACGCTTCCTTAGGAAAAAGATGAGGATACTTAGACTTCATCTGATCCTCCCGTTCCCATGTATATTCCGGTCCCCGGTCCGAGTTCCACCGAACTTTAACGATACGAATCTTGCTGTGACGCAGGCTGCGAATCTTGTAGTCAAGGATCTCTACAGGTTCTTCCACAATCCGAAGACGATCATCAACCTTGATCTCTTCTAGTGGAACGATGAGAGACTCGTCAGCCAGACACTTCTTCAAGTTTGACACGTGAAAGACGTTATGTACGTTACCAAGCTCCGTCGGTAGATCAAGTCGATATGCCACCGGCCCAATCCGTTCCAGGATCGTAAATGGGCCGACATATCGTGGATTGAGTTTGCCACGCTTCCCAAAGCGTATGACGCCCTTCCACGGTGAGACTTTTAGAAGTACCTTGTCATTGACTTGGAACTCCAGTGGTTTGTGACGCTGATCAGCATAACTCTTTTGCCGGTCCCGTGCCGCCGCCAACCGATTTCGAATCTGTACGATCTTTTCCGAAGTTTCGTACACTAGTTCAGGCCCAGTGAGTTGACTCTCACCCACTTCAGCCCAACAAAGAGGAGAACGGCATTTCCGTCCGTACAGTGCTTCTAACGGAGCAGCCTTGATGCTCGTGTGATAACTGTTATTATACGAGAATTCTACTAACGGCAGATGAGCTTCCCAACCCTTTCCAAAATCGATCACACATGCCCGCAGCATGTCTTCTAAAGTTTGAATCGTACGCTCACTCTGACCGTCAGTCTGTGGATGATAAGCCGTACTCATGTCTAGTTGGGTACCCAAAGCCTTGTGCAAAGACTTCCAAAAGTGAGAAGTAAAATGGGAGTCACGATCCGAGATAATAGAAACTGGTACCCCGTGCTTAGAAACAACTTCTTTCAAGTAAAGACGAGCGAAACGATCCATGGTGTCGGTCTCCTTAATAGCAAGAAAATGAGCTGATTTCGTCAACCGATCGACAATCACCCATATCTTGTCGTTCCCGCTTGGTGATTTAGGAAGTTGTGTGACAAAATCCATAGTAATCCGTTCCCATTTCCATTCCGGAATTTCAGGTTGTTGCAGGAGACCCGACGGTTTCTGGTATTCCACCTTGACCTTAGCACAGGTCAAGCATTTGCTCACGTATGAGGCTATGTCCGACCTCATGTTTGGCCACCAGTAAAGCACCTTCAGATCTTGGTACATCTTATCCGAACCAGGATGAATAGAATATCGGGACTTATGAGCTTCATCAAGAACAAGCTCCCGTAGTCCCCCGAATAAAGGAACCCATATGCGTTCTGCGAAATAGTGCAGGCCATCAGGCCTTCGCTCTAGGTGCTTGTCGGCACCGTGCATAGTTTCAGCTTTAAGGTTTTCCTCCTTCAAAGCTTCCAATTGGGCAGAACGGAGTTGATCAGGTAACAACGAATGGATGGTGAGCTGCAACGCCCGAACGCGACGAGGTTTAGTAGATTCCTTTCTGCTCAAGGCGTCTGCTACAACATTCGCCTTGCCAGGATGGTACTTAATAGCACAATCATAGTCGTTCAAAAGTTCAATCCAGCGACGCTGTCATATGTTCAAGTGTTGTTGGTCAAAAATGTGTTGGAGACTCTTGTGATCGGTGTAGATGGTGCATTTGGTACCGTACAAGTAATGTCTCCAAATTTTCAACGCGAATACCACAGCACCCAACTCCAAGTCATGAGTTGTGTAGTTCTTCTCGTGCACTTTGAGTTGGCGAGAAGCATATGCAATCACTTTCTCGCGTTGCATCAACACGCAACCGAGTCCATGAATGGAAGCATCACAGTAGACAACGAAATCATCAGGACCCTCAGGTAAAGACAAAATAGGAGCAGAACACAGTTTAGACTTCAGTTCTTCAAACGCGGACTCTTGTGATTCACCCCAGTCGAACTTCCTATCCTTCTGAGTGAGAGTGGTGAGGGGTTGAGCAATCTTCGAGAACCCCTGTATGAAACGACGATAGTAGCCCGCGAGACCTAGGAATTGCCGCACCTCAGTTGGCGTCTTTGGTGCTCCCCAGTCCTTGATCGCTTCGATTTTAGCTGGATCGACATGAATTCCTAGTTCATTGACCACATGTCCTAGGAATTGAACTTCGCGTAACCAAAAGTCACACTTTGAGAACTTGGCGTAAAGTTGCTCCCGTCGTAAAAGTTCCAAAACTAACCGCAGATGTTCCCCGTGTTCGGTCTCGTTCTTGGAGTAGATCAGAATGTCATCAATAAACACAATAACGAACTTATCCAGATATGGTTTACAGACGCGGTTCATCAAGTCCATGAAAACCGCCGGTGCGTTCGTGAGACCGAAAGGCATGACCAAGAATTCGAAATGGCCATAACGTGTTCGAAAAGCAGTCTTCGCAACGTCAGCCTCCCTGACGCGCAGCTGGTGATAACCGGACCTCAAATCGATCTTGGAATAATAACTAGAACCCTGAAGCTGGTCGAATAGATCATCAATACGTGGAAGAGGATAACGGTTCTTGATGGTCAATTTGTTCAGTTCTCTGTAGTCTACGCACAATCGGAAACTCCCATCCTTCTTCTTAACAAATAAAATCGGGGCTCCCCAAGGGGAAGAACTTGGCCGGATGAAACCCTTGTCCAAGAGTTCCTGTAACTGACTAGACAATTCCTGCATCTCGGGAGGTGCAAGACGGTAGGGGGCCCGAGCAATAGGAGCAGCCCCTGGTACGAGGTCAATACCGAACTCGACTTGACGATGAGGAGGAAGACCAGATAAATCATCGGGAAAAACATCAAGAAACTCGCGTACCACCGGGATGTCGTCGATCTTCTTCTCATCAACAGAGGAAACAGATAAGAGTGCCAAAACAGCTGGATAACCCTTTCGAAGACACTTAAGGGCTTTCATGCTAGAGATGATGTTTAGCGGAACACCACCCTTGATACCGTACACAGAAAGAAATTCTCCATCAGGGAGAGGAATCCGAATAACCTTATCGTAACAGACGATCTCCGCGCGATACAAAGATAACCAATCCATTCCTACCACAACGTCAAAACTACCCAAAGGTACCGGCATAAGGTCGATGGGGAACGATAAACCCGACAACTCTAACTGACACTCCCGAAGGACACTAGTAGCTTCAATCATTTTACCGTCAGCCAACTCAATAATATACTTGGTCTCTAATGGTACGGGTGCTACATCTAGCAGTCGACTAACATCCATGGATACAAAACTCTTGTCGGCACCAGAATCAAATAACACGCTAACAGAATGATTATTGAGAAGAAACGTACCGGTGACTGTATCAGGGTCCTGTCTAGCCTCAGCGGCTCCAATGACGAAGGCACGTGCATTTCTGCCGCCGCCCCCGTTGTTCCCATTCCCGTTGTTTCCACCCTGTTTCAGTTTTGGGCAATCCTTCTTGTAATGCCCAGTGTCACCACAGTTGTAGCATCCTTGTTTCCCTGTAGTCCCCTGAGTAGTCGGAGCTGAGCTGTTAGTCGGAGCCTGAGTCGATGGAAGTGTAGCCCGACAATCCTTAGCATAATGCCCTGTTCGCTGGCAGCGGTGACAACGGTTACTGTCGCAGTTCCCTTGGTGATGGCGTCCACACTTGTTGCATTTGGGCAGTTTTCCCGCATAACCACCCTGCTTGTTACCCGAAGAAGATGAACCCCCATTATCAAACCTTTTACCCTGCTGTGCAGACCCAGATCCTTTCCCGTCATTTTCCCACTTGCGCTTGTTGTTCTCTGGAGCCTTAACAGTTGAACCTTTCGCAGGCAAAATCCCCTCATTCACCTTTAAGTTAGTCATCCTATGTGCCGATCGAACTACCTCCGCATAAGTAGGATGATTTCCAGCAGCTACCAACCCTGCAATTTCCGGCACTAACCCTGAGACATAATGTTCAATCTTACGATACTCTGGCACGTGCAGATCGGGACATAGCACTGCCAACTCATTCCTCCTCACAGAATACTTCTCGATTTCCGACCCAGTCATTTTGAGGTTCCACACCTCAAGCTCCAGCTTCTGTACCTCTTCCCTCGGGCAATACTCCCGCTTCAGCAACTGTACAAAGTTCTCCCATGGCATAGCATATGCCTCCCCAATACCCATGTTCTGGGTGATACCATTCCACCAAGTCAATGCCACGTCCTGAAATAACGCAGCCGAATACTTCACCCGATCTTCTGGGAGACAGTTACACATCAGAAATACCGACTCCACTTTCTCCAACCACCTAAGCAAGCTAACCGCACCCTCAGTGCCAGAGAATTCCTGGGGCTTACAGTCCCGGAACATCTTGTAGGTGCACATGGGTGGGGGTGGGTCAACAGGACCACCTGAAATGAAACGTATGAGAAACCACGAATAACGTAAACAAGGTTCACCAATGAGGCAAAGAAAACGGATAAAACAACTTACCACCACCGTTGTGCCCTAACTGAAAGGCAGCCTGGAGCAAGTTGTTCAGATCAGCCTGTGATAGGTTAATACCTCCACCACGACCACCAGCACCACCGCGACCACCACCACGTCCACCATTGCGACCACCTCCACGTCCTCCACGCACTCCAGACATGATTCTGGCAGAAAGAACGAGAAAATTTAGTTTCGCAGTTAAAGATAACCACTAATGTTCACAAGATCAAAGCCAGATCCAATCCAGGACTATCCCCTCAAACCCAGAGCTCACTAGGGCTTCCATGCATTTCGTTTTATGATTTTGTGTGCACCCAAAATGATAAAACGCTCTACATGGTCCTCCCAGTGTTCTCCTAGTTTAAAGATCAAATCACCGAACATAGACTCTTAGCTACTCACCGTAATACTACGGTAGTTTATGACAAGTGTTTCTATTGGAGTGCGAAAGGGAGATGTCCGAGCCTTGGACAAATCTCAAGAGCACACGAGTTACTCCAATAGACCACACTGCCTAGAAAACAAGTAACCCAACCTAAGATAGAACGGATGATGTAACGTAGAAAGACCAACGATTTAGAGACACCCCGACAAGACCATACGTAAACTACTATAACGTCTAGTACCATGTGATCGTCTAGTGTGTGCGACTCGGCTATAGACTAGACTCTACATGCAGTCCTAGTTCACTATAACCATTGGCTCTGATACCAATCTGTCACACCCTCAAAATCCACTTGCGGAGTTTTACCGCGAGGCGCATGACAAACCAGGATCCAAACCAACGATCACAATAAACAAGTCTAAATGAATATAAATGCAATTTCAAAACATAGTTTAAAATCCCCGTTTACAGCGGAAGCTTATTCAAAACAATTATTCAATAATAAACCAATGTTCAATGTTTGTAAATCATGCAACTCTAGCTAGACGCCGTGCAGACGCGTGCGCCCTAGTTCCATTCGTGCTACCTTAGCGACCTGAGAAAACATGTAAAAGTTTACGTCAGCACAAAAATGCTGGTGAGTTTACAGGTTTTGTATCCAAGTACCAAGTCCACCTGTCCATACTATAACAAATAGAGAACCAGTATACGCTAGCTAGGCGTACGTTTTGTTACTACCACGATTGGAAAACCATTACTAACGCGAATACCAAAAGTATGCCCGATGTATGTTCCTGTTGTTCCTGTTGTTCCTGTTTGAGACAATATGCACCCGCCGACCCTCCAAGTCGACGAGCGGGGTTGGTCACTCCCAATAGCGCTATTCACATTTCCCCGTTGTGCAAACCCGCACATTCATGGTTCCCCCCGGGACTTCCAAAGATCGTGTAGTACACAATAGAAACCCATAGTATGACAGTAGTTACCAAATAATCGTTTTAATACATGTTTTCTCCCCCGAAAGTATAAAACCAGTTTAAAAGAGGGGCCGTAAACTCACCTTAAGTTCCGTTACTCCTTAACCCGAGTAACTCAGCTGCTATGCTAGTCCCGTAAAGCGGCGACCTAACATACGACAGTTACAAGTACTTAGACTAATAACCCGCAGGCTAATTAGTCCCTAGATGTCCAGACCATAACCAAGTTCGTTTGAAAACACCGTGACTGTTTAACCGACCCAAAGTACAAGACTCGACATCCCATTGGTGACCCGAGACTCCCCCGTGTTATGTTTACGCTCCAAAACATACAATAACGCAAGTACACTTAACATACATTAACGCACAACAAGTTATAGCACATAGTTCACGTATCACCGAAATACATCCAAATATATGTTACCAAGTTATTAGACATGTTACGGGGTTCCTAGCATGTTTCTACATGTCAAATCGGTCCTCGGAATGCTAATTTACACTTACTGCAGCAGTACACGCGATTAGGAAAAGTCAACTAGCATTTAGGTTGGTCAACTAGCAATTAGGAATCCTAATCGCCACTATTATAGGCGATTGGGCTATACCATATGAAATTATTAGCATTTAGGGCTAATCACATGAACTTACTAGCAATTGGGGCTAATCACATGAACTTACTAGCAATTGGGGCTAATCACATGAAATTATAGGCGATTGGGGCTAATCACATGATATTATTGGCGATTAGCACCCCAATCGCATGAGTTATAGGCGATTGGCATTGCTACTCGCCTGTAACCATACTGTTCCGGTTCTTCGCGCGTTTAACACTCCAAATCAGATCCAGAACGTGTGTAACTACCCAATATCATCCCAAACACTATCCTAAACATGTTTAACCCGAAACCCTTCGTTCAACCTCGTATAATCAGTCCTGCATGCAACCAAAGCAATCCAAACACCATTCACATAGCATGCAACATCAAACAAACACATGTAATCATAACCCTATTATCCAATTACTGAGATTTCTATCATCATACTATCAATATCAATTCTGACCTAGCATGATAACACATCAAATCATCATCAAGAATCATAAAAATCCTATCTTTCTAATCATACACACCCATAACGCATGTATATTAGTTATAATCCGATTAACAACCCTTATTGACGATTTTCAGAAATCTTTTTCGTTTATGAACAGGTCTGGACCATTAGGGATTTATTAAAAACGTTTACAAAGTGTTATGGATGAGAATCAAACCTTAGGATTATGAAAGAATGATGATTAGACCTTGAAACCTTGTGTTTTTGATAAAAATCGCCTTCCAGAGGTTGTTTATGTGTTTGGGGCGGTTATGGGACGACTAGGGTTGATATTAGGAAGTTTAGGAGGTTAAGCATTGTATTTATAGGCGTTTCTAGTCGTCCAGCCCGTAACTAGCGATTGTGCAGCAGTTTCATGCGATTAGGGCTGCTAATCGCATGAATGTGCATGTGAGTGGGCCTAATCGCCCTTAACATCACACGATTGGGCTCCTACTCGCCCCTATTGATGCCTACTCGCCTCCCTTATAGGCGATTAGGCCTCCCTAATCGCCTATAGGGGCTGGTTTGGTGCGTTTTGCGCGTTAAACCCCGTTTTAACATATGTTAACACATATTAACATACCGACAAGTCATATAATGATTGTAAACACATAACACAAGTAAATACACATATTTACACTCGTTCACCAATTCCCGGGACTCGAGACTCGTACGTTCCGTATGTCCTGACGATCCTACAAATCGTCACCGTTTGTACACTTGGTTAAGGACTGACATCTAACGAACCTCTAGACCAACATCCAATGATCTTCTAGACTAACCAATAGTTCCCGAACCATAACCCGACTTAACTAACCCAGTTAAGTACAATATACGCGTGACTCGCTAAGGTAGACTTTCATCTAGACAACGTTGTTAACCAGAATTTGCCGGGTGTCACATCATCCCCACGTTAAAAGAATTTTCGTCCCGAAAATTGCTCAAGTACCAAAAGAACAAAGGACATAACGAAGGAAGCAAACAAAAAGATAGAAACCAAAAGAGAGTTACCCGAGTTGTCACAATTGTGCCTTCTACACATTGTGTACACATTACGCTATGTTCCCGAGTTTAACAAATGAAGGAAAAGAAGGGAAAGAGAATTAAGGAGGGAAAAGAAATAGAGTGGAAAGAAAACATTTAATTAACTAGTGTGTTCCCGAGTTTGAAGGAAATGGAGAGAAAAGTAAGGATTTCATATTTAAAATATCATTTCCTTCCAAATCTCTTCAATTTGGAAGGATGAAAAATGAAGGAAATGAACCAAAATTTTCCTTCCGTTTCCCTCCCTTTCTCTCTTAAAAAAAAATCTCTCGAACACGATCTTTCCGAACATCCTTTAAAATCCTTTCTTTTCCTTCGTTAAATGAAACTCTGGAACACAGTGTTAGTACGAAGTTACTCATTATCCATCGGGTTCATTGATCGCAATGGATATGGTGTTCCTCTTTTATAATCTTAAGTGGTTATAATTACTAGTTTGGATTTCTATCACATGAAACCCAATCGTAAACTCACCCTAACGACTGACTTGAAATATAAAATACTTAAGTGCAATTAAAGGTTCGATAATGGTTTCACATATCTAACAATATCAAAATATCTATCTATACATCTAATATTTGAAAGCAATATGGGACACATGGCACTCCCACATTACAAGTTCAATTCTCTCTCCTCCTCTCATTAATCCATATGGCACCTTGTGAGAATTTATAAAATTTTCATTTTTTTTAAATCAAAAATCATTTATTAATTTAGTCAAAATCGGTCAAGGTGTTTAAATAACTTTCCTAAACATTGTTTTAGTAATTGAATGATTATTTTGGTAAAAATTGGTCAAGCATATTATCATTTCTAAAAAACTAATCATCCTCATAAAAAACCATTCTTCATCCTCTTCTAAACCTTAAAACAATCAAATGAAGCAACCGATCATTCTCCATCCTTGGCGATCCTTCTTCAAGGTATTATCATTCCATTCTCCTGTAACACAATCATTGGTCGTCTATCGCCTCTCCTACGTTTCTTTCTGATTTCATCTATGTTTCTTTCTGATATCTTATATCTTCATTTGTTTTTGGCGATTAATGTTTTTGGGTCTTTATATTTTTTTTACTGATTTTAATGATTTAGGTTTCAATCTGTATGTATTGTGTGTTATTGTGGATCCAAGGCATAAAGACGGCAATCTAAAGGAAAATAATCAATGGTTTGTTTAGTGCAAGTGTTAATTGGTTCACATTCGTTTATATTTGATCATGGTAAAGAAGCCTACTTTTTTTATTTTTGTATGTATCGTATATCCATTTGATTCAGATCTGTACCCAAGCGACTGTTGCTTACATGCTTCTGATATCAAGGTTTGATTTTTGATTTTGAAATCTTTATTTAGTTTTTTATAATCAAACAGTTTGTTTGAAATTTTGTTCTTGGGCTTGATTTTTCTTTTGTTTGATGTTTCATGTTTGCTTATTTATATGAATTAATTTTTTGAATAATGTCATTTTATTTAGATTTTCAGGTAAGCACGTATGGAAATGTTTCGTATGCAAATGTATGGACAATGTTTGAAAACCTAAAAAAGAATAAATATTATGATCTTTCTTGATTTTGATACAGTTACCTATTATCTAAATATATTCATGCTTTCATCATTTAATACACACGTTTTTTCATCTCGATATACAAGACGGGCGATTATTAGCTTCAATCCTAGAGACGGTAAAACCTCACGGTAAGAGTTTCTAATCTTTTTTATTTAGTTTTTTTTTTTTGAATATTGACTTTCATTAAACACAAGGGGAAGTCCTCAAAGCAAGGACGAACACCCCGAAACTATAACATGTACAATGGATTAATACACCAATCCTCCCATCGAAGATCTTTGAACTTAGACCTATTTTTTAACCACAAAAACGAAATAGACTTTATGCTACCAACCACACAATAAACCTTTGGTTCCTTTTGATTAAAAATCCTGTCGTTTCGAGCTTTCCAAATCATCCAAAGTGTCACCAAAATAATACCATGGATTATCCTCTTTCCCACTTTCCACCTTGAGCTTGTTTGTATAGAAGTAGAAGGTCTCTAATGCTAAGAACATATCTTGTATTTAGATCACACCAACTCCAAATGTTAAACCACACACCATGCGAGAATCCACATCCATTCAGCATATGCTTCGTTGTTTCAAGATCAACCTCACAAAGTTTACAGCGATCATCAGGGACAATAACGTTTTTTTGCGGAGTGCTTCGACAGTAGGGATCCTATCCATTTCTGCCCTCCAAGTGAAGATATGACACTTTATAGGAACCCATGCTATCCATTTAAGCCGAAAGCAATTCGTGGTGACCAGCTCAACCTTAATCTACGACTTGACTTTTGCAACAGTGAACTGAGGAGAGTCGTTCCACTCCCAAGTATCATTAGCCTCCAATACATGAGCCTGACCTAACAGAGAGGAGAGTACGGCCCATTCTTGCACCTCCAATAAGCCCATTGGCCGTGAAAAATCAACGGGAGTCCAAGTATCATGCGACCTGCATTTGTTAACCATAACCACTTTGGTTGGAGAATCATGGTAGAGGCGAGGGAATTTGCTCTTGAGCGGAACATCGAGCAGCCAAGCATCTTCCCAAAACCGAATGCAACTTCCATCGCCTAACTTACCTTTGAAAAGATCAAGAAATAGCCCTTCTCCACATCTAAGCTTTTCACAATTCTTCACAATCTCTGTCCAGCAACCACTTGAACCTGCAGAACGAGGCAGACCCGACCAGCGAAGTCTACCTTTATGACAAGACAAGATAATTTTTTTCCACAACCCTCCTTCCTCCACCTTAAAACGCCACGCCCACTTAGCAAGTAGAGCATCATTGACTTCTTTCAGCCGAGAAACACCCAACCCTCCTTTGCTTTTATCACAAGAAATCTTCTCCCAAGCAACCCAATGAAGCTTGTTTTTTTCGCTCGTCGAGGACCAAAAGAAACGACGCATTAGACTTTCTAATTTATTAACTACACCAACCGGGGCCTTATAAAGGGAAAAGAAATAAACGGGGAGACTTTGTAACACTGATTTGAGTAATGTTAACCGCCCACCAATGGAAAGAAATCTAGCCTTCCAAGAAGAAAGTCTAGATTCAAAAACTTCAACAATTCGCCGCCAGTTATTGATTCTATTCATATTTGCCCATACCAATACTCCCAAGTAGTCAAATGGGAATGAACCAACTTTACAACCCACCACAGCGGCCAAAGAGACCACCTCATCATTCGTCACTCCAACGCCATACAAAAACGATTTATTGATGTTGATTTTGAGACCCGAGCAAATATAAAAAATCCGCAATATTCTCGCGACAGTAACAATATTATTTCTAGACCAATTCCCCATTAGGAGAGCATCGTCCGCGAAGAACATATGAGAAATAACTGGCCCATGATTAGAAAAAGAAACCCCCTCAAACAATCCTAACTTGATAGCTTTGTCAAACATACAAGTGAGTGCCTCCATAGCAATCAAAAAAAGAAATGGTGATATCGGGTCGCCTTGTCTAAGCCCTTTATAACATTGAAACTCGAAAGTAGGCGACCCATTAACTAGGACCGCCGATCTCGCAGAAGCCAAAATACCCTTAATCAACACACACCACTTCTCCGGGAAACCCATTTGTTCCATAATGGACAAAAGAAAAACCCAATTGACATTGTCGTACGCCTTTTCGAAATCAATCTTCATGAAGAAAACCTTTTTGTATCTTCTTTTACACCAAGACAAAATTTCATTTACCATAAGAGGCCCATCAAGAATATTTCTTTCACTCAGGAATCCGGATTGATTATCAGAAATAACAAACCCAATTACCTTCTTTAGACGAAGCGACAAAACTTTTGAAATAGTTTTGCTAATAATACCCACCAAGGTAATCGGTCTAAAGTCCTTAAGACCAAGAGGATTCTTCACCTTCGGAACAAGCGTAATAAAAGAAGAACTACATCCTTTGTTAATAATGCCTGTGTCAAAGAATTCCGACATCATCTTCATAAAATCGTCTTCAAGCAAGTTTCAAAAGTGACAAACAAAGTTAAAATTAAAACCATCAGGGCCCGGAGCTTTATCTTTTCCACACTCAAAAACCACATTTTTGACTTCTTCTTTGGTAAAAGGGGCAACAAGAGCTTCCACCTTGCTAACTGGAATACGCTTTATATCCTCACATAACAGGCGCGGCCGATTAATAGTCTTTTCTTTGAAATGATTGCTAAAAAACCTCAAGACCTCCCTTTTTACCAAGTTTGGCTTTGCCACCCACTCACCATTCACCATTAAACCTTGGATTGTATTTGACGCCTTCCTACCGTTTATAACACTATGGAAGAAAGCTTTGTTGTCATCCCCTTGTCTAGCCCAATTAATCCGTGACTTTTGAAGTAAATCTTTAGCATGAAGGAATTCTCTTTCCTCAATACCTTTTTTACACTCCATCCAAGCCCACTCTTCCTCCTCTAATAAAACTCTTTGTTCCATTTCGGTCTCAATCAGCTCTAGATCAATCTTCAAGACATTAAGGTCATCGGCTTCTTTAATATCCAACTGATTCTTCCACTCTTTTAATACCGTCTTTAGATACCGTATTTTTGAAGCCAAAAACACATCAGCCGCTCCTGTCCCATTATAATTCAGCAGCGATTTGGAAACCACGGACTCACAACTATCCCTATCTAGCCATGAATTGAACCATCTAAAGGGTCGAGGGCCAAAACTCTCATTCTCCAAAGTTAACAACAGAGGCCTATGATCAGACAAATGCCTCGGGAGAGCCCGTAAACAAGCCTCCGGCCATCGATTTAAAAAATCCAAACACACCAAAACTCTATCTATTTTACTGAGCCGGAAGACAGAGCCTCTTTTAGTCAAGCAAGTGAACAAACTCCCCTTCATACAGTATTCCACTAAACCTGCCGAGTCTATGAAAGAATTAAACACATCTGCATCCTTCTGATCAAAAAAAGAATTTTTTCGCTCTTCACTGAATCGGACAGAATTGAAATCCCCAATTAAACACCACAACCCATCACTATTACTTATAAAATCAGCAATCAAATCCCAAATTGGTCGTTTATCAACCAACTTAGGCGGAGCATACATATTAATGATGTTAACTTTGGTGTCGTCTTCCTTCAATAACCCCGAGATAATAAGAAAGTTTTGATGCTTGGTGGTAGAGATCTTAGTGAATTTACTAGGATCCCATAACGATACCAAGCCACCCGACCTACCCCTAGCCTCCACAAACTCCATTTCAACCATCGAACTACCCCAAAACTTATTGCAATCAAACCCTGACAAATCACTGTATTGAATTTCTTGAAGACCAATAAAAGAAACAAAATTATCCTTTTTCAATCTTCTAACCCAAGAATCTTTACCTTTCACCCCCAATCCCCTTATGTTCAACGACAATATATTCATACCTGAACTGTTTGTAATCCTTCTTCGACAAGTACTACGGAAACCATCTCAGCTTTATCTTGTAAGTCGGCACCCAAGGTAACCCCAAGGTTTATAGTTCTCTCAACCTCTGTTATATCCGGTGACCTTCTCTGAGGAGCTTGACCACCAGTATCTTTGGGCGATTCGTGGACATTCTCCCCTATCTCCTCGATACAAGTAACCGGGCTAGGACCTTCATCCTCCATGTCTTCCAGTAACTGCTCAAATGGCTTCATCACAGGTGATGTATTCCTTTCCACACTAACTCTCCCATCAATTCCTTCTGACCGATTAACTCCTTGCCTTGAAACCTGACTCGGCCCCCTGGCATCCTAGATTGGGCTAATACTTGCTGTGTTTCCATCGGCCCAATCAAACTATCCAAATCGAATGGGTCCCCACTGCTGGGCTTATTCTTGTTTTTCTTCTTTGTTGGGTCTGAACTGGACTTGGTCCCACTACCTTGTCTTTTAAAACGTAGCTTCTTTCTTTTTCTTGATAAGTCACACTTAAACCCCTTGTTCTTTACCCTATTGTCACAACTAGCCCTTGCTCCACTAATATCTCTAACTGACATAGACATTCCATTTTGATCACCCTCATTGACCGAAACCTTTGAATGGCCATTATTGTCTTCATCATTGCTTGTAATATTCTTGGTCAACTCCTTAAAATTTTCGGGAGTTACCAAAAATTATTCTCCAACATTAAATGACTTCCTCAATGTCTCTCCGGCTAAGGAATTAACTATCTCCGGCGAACACACCGGCGAGTTTTCGTTGTTTTGTGCAGCAACCTCCTCATCGGAAACGGAATCAGTATCACCACTTACCTGCTTGGTATCTATTGCAGCAAAATCCGGGACCCAATCAGTCTGTTCATCCAAAATCCATACCCGGAACTTCCTTGTCTTCCAATTCAGCGTGATTTCATCAGAAATTCTGTTACCGTCCCCAACAAGTACCCCGACATATTCAAAGGATAAATCGCGGTCTGATCCAGAAATGTTAGCCTTGTGTACGACCTTTCCAAACAATTCTCCGATTACATCAAACACTTCGTTCGTACAAAGGTGTAATGATACTCCTTGGATTTTAAGCCAAGCCACCCTTTCAAAACCTAAAGATTGACCTTCCCATATTGAAATGGTAGAGAAACAATTCGTTAACAGCCTTGCCGCATCCAGTACCAACTGAGCCTGAACCTTATCTTCAAAAGTAACAAGAATATCCAAACCGCCTAGGTATTGTACAACACCATATCCAGGACAGATTTAATTCAAAGTGACATAAATATTCTTCATAGCCTCGACATCAACCATCTTTGCCACAATAGCCTTCCCATGCACATCAGAGAATGCGTTAACTCTCTCCTCCACAGTGATTGATTTTCCTACTAACAGATCCTTGAACGATCGTTTACCAGACCCCATCGTTCCCTTAATACCCTCTTTAAAGTTAATATTATTATCATTAGTCTTAGAATGCCCCTCACTCTCTTTGTTGTTTATATTATTATCATTATTATGAGTATACCTCTCTCCATTCACACCAATCTCTCCATCTTCTAATACAAACCGTGCAATGTTAAACCACAATTTGTAATCACCCATACGAATTCCCTCAAACTTCTAAGAAGTTCCGATGTGTCTTTTACATCTAACAATGATATAAAACCAAACCGATTGCCCATTTTGTCACGTTTCCTTGCAATATATAAATCAAAGATCTGACCAAACGGCCTAGCTGTGTTGCTAAGTCGGATCCGTTACAACCTTCAGGTAGATTAGAAACAAACAGTTTAGTAATTCTTACCTGAATGTTTTCCGGTATAGGTTTTCGACGGTGCCGCTGGTCCATGGAGAGAGGTAAAATGATTTGTATATTCTTTTTTATTTAGTTGGTCATCAATATTTCCCATGCTCATGTTATTGATTACCATTTCATTAATATCCTTTAAACACAAAATTATTAATCATATATAAATATAAATACATTTATAAACAAAGATGAATTTGAATTTTTTTCATCACAATTAATACGCCTATTTTCATTTGAATTACTTTCTTATTAAACATTCAAAATAAATTTTTTTTTAAAATCCGGTTTTTAAAATTAAAGACATTTAAACACAAAATAAATGCTTAATTCTTTTATTTGTCACATTACTATTTTTATCGTATAATTAGCATTTATCATGATTTACACAATATTGGGAAACATCTAATGTTAATAATTACGATTACCATTTCATTAATAACATTTAAACACAAAATTATTAATCATATATAAATATAAATACACTTATAAACAAAGTTAAATTTGAAGTTTTTCATCACAATTAATACGCCTATTTTGATTTGAATTACTTTATTTTCAAATAATCAAAATCAAAATTTTAAAAAAATCCGGTTTTTAAAATTAATGACATTTAAACACAAAATAAATGCTTAATTTTTTGATTTGTCACATTACTATTTTTAGCGTATAATTAGCATTTATCATTATCATGATTTACACAATATTGGAAACATCTCATGTTAATAATTATGATTACCATTTCATTAATAACCTTTAAACACAAAATTATTAATAATATATAAATATAAATACATTTATTAACAAAGTTAAATTTGAAATTTTTTCATCACAATTAATACGCCTATTTTCATTTGAATTACTTTATTTTTAAACATTCAAAATAAATTTAAAAAAAATCCGGTTATTAAAATTAAAGACATTTTAACACAAAATAAATGTTAATTCTTTGATTTGTCACATTACTATTTTTAGCGTATAATTAGCAATTATCATGGTTTACACAATATTGGAAACATCTAATATTAATAATTATGATTACCATTTCATTAATAACCTTTAAACACAAAATTATTAATTATATTTAAATATAAATACATTTATAAACAAAGTTAAATTTGAATTTTTTCATCATATTTAATACGCCTATTTTCATTTGATTTACTTTATTTTCAAACATTCAAAATCAAAATTTAAAAAAATCCGGTTTTTAAAATTAAATCCATTTAAACACAAAATAAATGCTTAATTCTTTGATTTTTCACATTACTATTTTTAGCGTATAATTAACATTTATCATGATTTACACAATATTGGAAACATCTAATGTTAATAATTATGATTACCATTTCAATAATAACCTTTAAACATAAAATTATATAAATACATTTATAAATTTAGTTTTAAACATTCAAAATCAAAATTTAAAAAAAAATCTGATTTTTAAATTAAAGACATTTAAACACAAAATAAATGCTTATTTCTTTGATTTGTCACGTTACTATTTTTAACGTATAATTAGCATTTATCATGATTTACACAATATTGGAAACATCTACTGTTAATAATTATGATTACCATTTTATTAATAATCTTTAAACACAAAATTATTAATCATATATAAATACATTTATAAACAAATTAAATTTGAATTTTTTCATCATAATTAATACGCCTATTTTTATTTGAATTACTTTATTTTTAAATATTCAAAATCAAAATTAAAAAAAAAAACGGTTTTTAAAATTAAAGACATTTAAACACAAAATAAATGCTTAATTTCTTTGATTTGTCACATTACTATTTTTAGCATATATGTAGCATTTATCATGATTTACACAATATTGAATACATCTATTGTTAATAATTATGATTGCCATTTCATTAACAACCTTTAAACACGAAATTATTAATCATATATAAATACATTTATAAACAAAGTTAAATTTGAATTTTTTTCATCACAATTAATACGCCTGTTTTACCTTTTATATAATCAATTGGGAATATTTCATAAAATAACAATCAAGTTTTATGAGTGTTCTAATTAGGTCACTCATCAAACTTTTTGTTCCAATCAAATCATTTAACTTTAGGTAGATGTTCTAATAATAGATATTTAACCTAAACAATAGGTCACAATCCTACATGGCATTTAATTAGGGTTTTTTTTTTAAAAAAAAAACATGCTGACATGGAATCAAAACATAAAAACCAAATCAAACTACACTTTTATCTTAATAACCATAAAAACCCGACCATCCATTCTTATGCTCCATCCGGCAAAGGAAAAAGAGGTTGAGAGAGAGAACTCATGTGGTGGAAATATGGGTTGGGTGGTGTCCTGGTGGGTTAGGAGTTGTTCTACACAAAGGAAATAGACAAAATCTTTCATTGGAATCGTAGCTAACTTTTGTAGCTTCAGTGGATGTGGATTCATCACAATTAATTCACTTTGTTTTGAAGTACTTTTGTCTTCTCCTGTTGATCTCTTTTATTTTTAAGGTTGATGTGTAAATATTTTTATTTCTTATAATAAAAATAGAACACACATAAAGAATATGTGGAAAGTTTTTACCTGCAAGTGATATTTAGTTTTAGCACGTGAAAAGGAAAAGTCGTCCCAAATAACCGAAGAGACCCACCGAAGAGACCCAAATAGAATAGTCGCCAAGTCCGAAGAAACCCTAATCGGATATCGGCAAAGTCCCACACAACACGCGGTTTGAATCCCCTAGTTTTATTAAAAACTCATATATATTTTTTTAAATTCTGCACAAACTTTAAATATTTTTTTGCCATTTTTAAAATATTTTTTCATAATTAAAAAAATTGCAATTTTTAATTTTTTTTTCTCAATTTTAAAAAAATAATTTGCAATTTTTAAATCCATGTTGGCATTAATAAGCCATGTCAGCATATTTTAATTAAAAATAAATGCCATGTAAGATGGATAACCTTTTATTTAGATAAATATCTATGATTGAAACATCAAAGTAAACTTAAATGACCTAATTAAAACAAAAAAAATAATGAGTGACCTGATTAGAACATTCATGAAAGTTGGTTCTATTTTACAAAGTTATCCCCAATCAATTATGTATACTTATTTTCGGTAATAAAGTTTGTTTACCTATTCATTTTTTCATTTATTTTTTACACAACTTATTGTTACATCATCTCTGACTTAATTTCATTGGTTACTTTTAATTATTAAACATGGCTCCTATAATTTATAAGGCCTTAAAAGTCAAACGAGACTGTTTTCATTTTAATTTCTCATTTTTTTTAAAAAATCAGCTATTATTTTGAAAATTTGTGCATTTGATCTTGAAGTCTAATTTCGCAATGACCATCAACAAAAGCCAACGACAGTCTCTATCGAAAGTTGGATTGTATTTAAGAGACCATGTATTCTCACATGGGCAGCTTTGTGTCGCACTGTCAAGAGTTAAAAGCAGGGCAGGTGTGAAGTTACTTATACTTGATGCTGATAGAAATGTGAAGACTAAAACAAAAATTGTGATGTATAAAGAAATATTTAATGATATTTGAATAAAATGTGTGTTGGTTTCTTTTAAATTTTAATAAAATATTTCTACAATATTTTTTTTACATCTTACCGCTCAAAATAATTGTACGTTGGTGAACCGCGTGTAAACGCGGGCAAAAGTCTAGAATATATATATAGGGTTCCTGTAAGAAAATAGTTTTGTGTAAGAAGTGTAGAAAGTGTTTTCAACCATTAGATTTAAAAATGGATGGTTGAGATTAAAAGATGGGATGGTGTTTAAAATCTAATTAATATATTAAAGAAACTAGATATTTGCCCGCGTTGACACGCGATTCACCAACGTACGATTATTTTGAGCGGTATAACGTATAAGAAAAATACAGTAGAAATATTTTATTAAATTTAAAAGCAACGAATACACATTTATTCAAATATCGCTGAAAATTTCCTTATACACCACATTTTTTGTTTTAGTTTTGACATTACCATCGCTGTCAAGTATAAGTAATTTCACTCCTGCCCTGCTTTTAACTCTTGACAATGCGACATAAAGTTGGCCATGTGAGAATACAGGTTCTCTTAAATACAATCCAACCTTCGATAAAGTCTGTCCTTGGCTTTTATTGATGGTCATTGCAAAACATACGCTTATTGGGAATTGACGCATTTGGAACTTTACTGGAATCTTGATATCATATGGTATCATATTTATTCTAGGAATAAGAGTTTTTGTACCAATGTTTCCACCTGATATGATTTCGGCTTCAATAACACGCTTTGCAAGGCTGGTGATTCGTAATCTCTTTTGCCCGCGTTGACACGCGGTTCAACAACTTACAATTATTTTGAGCGGTAAAACGTATAAAAAATATAGTAGAAATATTTTATTAAAATTTAAAAGTAAGCTAGCGTCCCAGGGTTGACAAATCAATAACTATAAATAAAAGAAAGGTTAGAGACCCGTGAACTTCACGGGTGAAATTTTTTTTAAAGAAAACATTTTAAAAGACTTAAATAAAATTAAACAACTTTTATAAGGGCAGTGTTCAATCAATAGTTTAAAACATAACATAAAAGAAAATATAACATGATAAATTAATATCTTGTCCTAAGTTTTTAAATAAGTATATGTGAAAATATGACGTAATATGTTATTTTTTTGTTTGCACTCGTGAAATTAGTAAGTTGAACCATTTGTTTATTCTATCTAGAATTTGGACCACTTTAAGATACTAAATATGTCTGTACATACACATACAACCATAAGGACACCCATAGCATACGACTAAGTGTTATTCATGTTATAGGAACATCAAAGGCTAGCCACTTCTCCCACGTCCATGAGTTCTGCTTCGCCTTGTACTTAATCCAAGTAAAAGTAAGGGCTTGAATTTCTCTGAGTAAACCTTCTATGTGCAGTCTCTTGCCATTGAAAATCACCTCATTGCGAGCCTTCCAAATAACCCAGCAAGTCCCTAAGATTATCATACGTACAAGCTTTCTTTTGTATTCGGATCCGCTTATGGTCTCGTGAAGCTTGATCAGATCTCGAACTGAGAAAGAGAAAATTGGTAGAATGCAGAACCAAGTGCTAATTTGATTCCATACATTTGCAACCACTAAACAGGAGGAAAAGAGGTGATCCGCGTCTTCCGATCCTTCACCACATAATTTTCAGCAGTCAGACCCTTGCAAAATCTTTTGTCGCTTTAAACCTTTTAGTGTTGGCAGCCAGTCCTGTTCAGCCCTCCATCCAAATATGCAGATCTTCCTGGGAGTCCACTTGAACCAACTGAAAGGGGGAAAAGGGGCAGCATGTTGCTGCAGCAATTTTCTGCAACTCGTGACAGAAAAAGACCCGTCCGAGCAGCAGCCCCAACGCCAATGATCGATACCAGTGGACAGTCAAGCAACATCAGCGATTAATTGACAAGACTGCAGCTCCATCAGTTCCTGCAAAGTTGTAGGCGAGCGCTTCCAATCCCAACCTTGTATTCTCTCGGCCACGAACACAAACTGGTTTAATTCATTTAACAGATATAAGTTAATAGACATACAAACATACATGAAAATAAACAATATTTATAAAAAGCATTCTATAAAAAAAGTATTAAATTAAATATACGTGATCTTGTTCACATTTAGTATAAGGATGTTTATAAATAAAAAAATATCCACAAGTACAAACACTCAACCGAACGTTCACGAACGCAAATGAAAAAACAGGAAGCTTGTTCATGTCCCGTTCATTTAACTAAGCGAATATAAAATACTTTTTCATGTCCTTTTAATGAATAATCAAGTATTTTTGTTGAATTGTTCACTGAACGTTTGAACTAACTATAAAATGTAGTAAATTGGCAATAATATACCCAAGTTCTCACGGGTAGACTTGCAGGCTTCTAGAAATTTTGTTAGCCTCTTAGTTAATGCAGCCTCTTCGGCAAGTTTTTCAAAAAGCAATAATTAATATTTCAAAAATGGAAATTTTAGTTTTAGTGAGTGTGAATAACAATAAAATGAATACAAAAGAATAATAAAATGAATACAGAAGGTACTAAGAAATCTCACCATTTGTACACTGCCTGAAACACAACATCACTGAATAGTAGACGAAAACTGTATTTATTCAAGTGACTATATGGTAAAGCATCTCTTACCTCCGGACCATCCTGTTTTCGATGACGATCCATTCACAACCTTGGCGCCTTTATCATTATCAAACTACCCGGTAAAACTTTGAATCCGTCTGTCATTCAAGTAAAAAACTGAAATCAACATACAGATACCATGCGGTAATCAATGGAAGTAAAAGTGTTATAGATGAAAGAACATGTAGAAATCTAAACACAATCTAATGAACACGAACATGTCAATTATTTTTATTGAACAAACATGAACAAAAAAGTGTGTTTGGTTATATGTTCGTGCTCGATTAATGTTTAATAAACAATTACAAATATTCATTTGTTCGTGTTGATTCGGTTAAGAGTCTACCGTTATCAGTTATGTATTTCATATAAGATTCTGCTACCCTTTAAGAGCACTCGGATGCTATGATTTAAACCTTTTAAGATAACATTCAATTATTTTTTTTCGTCTAAAGCACATTACTTATAAACTTATAAAATGCAATAATGAAGCACTTTTTTTTACGTCTAAAGCACATAACTTATAAACTTATAAAAGTTTCCATCCTAATAATTCAGTTTATTCACGTGTTCATCTTAAGTAACTAAATTTTGCACTTATATGGTCCTAACTAAAGGACATGGTATAAGGTGAAAAAAAAACATGTTTTTGCACTTATATGGTCCTAACTAAAGAACATGGTATAAGGTGAAAAAAATATATGCTAAAAGTAAGTTATTTGATGTATATACCATTTTCATGGATGTAAATAGGAGGATTTCCATATGTTTCCTTTAGATAGTTAAGTAGCTTTTGCAGAACCAATGGAGTCACCTCAAACTGAGAATATATATATTAATTAAAGTTAGTACTACAAGTGGAAGTAATGATAATAAGAGGATACCAATAAAGGATCAACAATTCAAACCTGAGTTGGATGGATTCCAGTTCCATTGACTGCATTCGAGAAAAAACACATTACTTCAGTATTTAAATGAATATTCAACTTAATGACTTTCAAACTAACTACTTACGAGTTGGTCGATTTGAGTGATTTTATTCTATCTCAAATGGGCAAACTAAAAGGGCTGCTTTAAAAAAGGTTAAATTAGGCGAACGGGTCAAAGGTTGCCGAAAGTGTATTTGTAATGCGTACAACCACATAAGTAATTTTGTTTAATAAAATAAATCGATATAGAGTTAATATAACTTCGGTAATCGTATATGACACTAACTTTTTATGTAAAAAAAGGTAAGAATGTTGGACCAAATGTATTTCGGAACAACCATATCCGTTATTCGGTCCAACACAAAAGGTTGCCCGTTATCCCCCATTACCCAACACATCCAATTTGCCACCTCTAATGAACATAGTTGTATGCATGTGTGATAAAACCAATATACACATATAAGTGTTGCTGCCATGTCAGCATTCAAGTCCATGGTCTCCATTTCAAGACTACTGAGGTTGTCCTTGACATATATTGTGTTATAGTGGTTAATGCCAAGAAAGTCAAATGAACCCTTGATTTTCTCTAATTCCTGATTGGTAAAATTTGGAATTCGACTACCTGCATTATATACAATCAAATTAACAATTATCAATGTGGTATTCTTAAAATTCACCTCCAGCATTATATACAATCAAATTAACAATTATCAATGTGGTGTTATCAACTATCCATCTATTTTTTTTAATGAAATTAAGAACTAACCTGAATCAAAACTGATGCAAATAGGTAGCTTGGTTTAAAAAAGCGTGAGGCGCCCCGAGGCGTTTTGGTTCCGAAATCCGAGGCATGGGGCTTAAATCGCGAGGCGAGAACTTCCAAACGCCTTAGGAGCCTCACAACTCAAACGCTCCTGAAGCGCCTCAAGCTTCTGAATCCACAAAGTCTACAATCCACAAATGCTTTCAGGACGCGGCTAAAAAAACAAAGCCACTAACCTGGAAACAAATCTGAAAAAAATGTGTATAGTGAGTCTTCTAAAACTCTGAAATATAATAGATGTGTTTCATTATGCCATCGTGATGAAACAATTCAAAAAAATGTTCGACTATGATTAAGATACACTCACTACTACATATGCTTGCAAAACAATAATCATAATCAATGGTTTGTAAATTGTAACACAATCTATAAAATCACTTTTTAACAGAATTCTGTTTTTTCAAGTTTTGAGCAAAAAACAAAACAAAGCCTAAAAAATTGATTTATTGTTAATAAAGCCATAGTATTCCTTCTAGAACTTATCTTTACGGCTTTACATGTAGTATTCCTTCCAGAACTGATCTTGATGCCATGTTGGTCGCTTCTGCAAGAGAAAGAAAACAACAGATACACACTTTGTAAAGTCATGTATACATAGTAAAAAAATAACCACTAAAATTATTATATAGGTATGCATGATTAAAATCCTAAGTCATAGCAAGTGTAAGTCACAGCCAAGATTTACCCCACATCAAATGACTCTAAAAAGAAACACGATATAAACTCTTTTTACTTCTCACCATGACATGTTCAACCCGAATGATTACATCATGTATATAATCAAACTTTAAAGTCAAAGAAAATCTCAAATTGTAATAAATATTCTCCAAAAATCATGCTTATTTTTATGAACAAAATCATGCTTAAAATCACACTACTATCCATCCACCCACAGGTTCATACACACAAAGCAGACTTCAATTGCTTGCTTACGATGCTCAAGCCTTAAAATGGCATGTTTACGATGCTCAGGCTTTTCAAAGACATATCGATCCATCATTGCAACCCATATCTCATATCATAGTCACCAAAGGACAAATCCTTTTCAATGTTAGGAAATTTCCTTTTTAATGTTAGGAAACTACCTTTGCAACTTGTTTCACAGTTTTGAAAGAAAAAAAACAATAGAATTAAAAACATATTTTTTAAAATGGAAATCACAAAATTTGTTAAAACCTTGATGAAACTTTTTAATCCTCTGAAGTATATATTAAAACACATCAACTGATCTAAAAACTTGATTAAGTAAGACATAGCTCAATATACTATGCCAGGAAAATTATGTATTAAATATTTTATAAATATCTTTTAAATGTACAAAAATAGAGTTTACAAAACAAAAAATTAAATAGCAAGAAAAACATAAAACTTACATGGCCATATTAAGTGTCCAAAGCTTTCTTAGCTTTTTCAATTGGTTCATTGTCAAAAACCCAAACCCTCTACTTTGTCCACGCTTTAGATTTATTTGAACAATTGAAATGAAACAATCACGCTTTTTTTTTATTAAAGAGATTTTATTAACAAACAATTTGGGTTTCGATTGAAGTTCAAATCAAGAAGAACATGACTCGAGATACAAAAAAGAAAAAAAACACAAAAAATAAGTGGAGAAGCTTGTACCTTGAAGATGAAGATGGACGATTTAACTTCAATCGATGTTTTAATACGTTGATAACACAATATGGTTATCAGCCAAGGTGTATTTGTTCTATCATAGCTATCATTTGATCAGAAGAATCAGAGTTAGATAGATACAAAGAGTGAGAAATCATCTTATAGACTTACATATGAAATTAAGTTTTTGCAGTTGAACCTCCAAAATTTTAGGTTTCATCTTTGCATCCAAGCTTTAAACAACACAAATAACTGATATATTTCTTTCTCCTGAAAGTGAATAGGCAATCATTACAAATTACAATAACCGTTGATAACACACGAACAATCACTATAATAAAAAGTGTGTGTGTTTATATATAAATTCAATCCAAAGAGGAGGAGGAGGATATTCGTATATAAATAAAGAAAACATCAAAATTTACTAAACATTTAACGTCAATCCAAACAACGGAAACATGTACACGACAACCAAATCGGAAAAACCCGTAACCGACAAAACACTTTACAAAGTCAACTAAAAGTATAAATATAAACCATAAACATATCTATACAATTTAGCGTCATCGGAAAACTATAATTGTCTGATGAAACACGAAACACTAAAACCAATAAATCACATAAAAAGTCAACTAAAAAGTAAAGACACCGAAGTTATAGAATGAAATGCAGAAACAGTTGTGAACAGTTAAGCCTATCAAAAACATATTAAAGGCCGGTGAATCAAATAATCTCAGAATTGACAAAACGGCCGACGAATTTCAAAATCCCAAAAACGACAAAATGACTGACGAATCAGAAAAAACCCAAAACCGATTAAGATAACAACGAATCCCTTCTACTTCCAACCCTAAACCATAGAGATATCCACACCCTCAGGGCTAACTAAACAACCCATATACACGACATTACATTAACAATTAACAATTCACAGAGCCACTCAATTCATACAATACCTTGGTCTTGTGAGGAGAGAGCACGAGAAGCAAAACTGTCACACCCTCAAAATCCACTTGCGGAGTTTTACCGCGAGGCGCATGACAAACCAGGATCCAAACCAACGATCACAATAAACAAGTCTAAATGAATATAATGCAATTTCAAAACATAGTTTAAAATCCCCTTTTACAGCGGAAGCTTATTCAAAACAGTATCTCAAAGTAACCAAATGTTCAACATATGAAAACCATGCGACTCTAACTAGGCGCCGTGCAGACGCGTGCACCCTAGTCCAGTAGTGCTACCTTAGCGACCTGAGAAAACATGTAAAAGTTTACGTCAGCACAAAAATGCTGGTGAGTTTACAGGTTTTGTAATCCAAGTACCAAGTCCACCTGTCCATACTATAACAAATCGAAAACCAGTGTACGCTAGCTAGGCGTATGTTTTGTTACTACCACGATTGGAAAACCATTACTAACACGCATACCAGATGTTGTGCCCGAAAAGTAAACCAGTTGTTCCTGTTTGAGACAATATGCACTCGCCCGGCCCTCCAAGCCGACGAGCGGGGTTGGTCACTCCCAATAGCGCTATCCACATTTCCCCGTTGTGCAAACCCGCACATTCATGGTTCCCCCCGGGACTTCCAAAGATCGTGTAGTACACAATAGAAACCCATAGTATGACAGTAGTTACCAAATAATCGTTTTAACACATGTTTTCTCCCCCGAAAGTATGAAACCAGTTTAAAAGAGGGGCCGTAAACTCACCTTAAGTTGCGTTACTCCTTAACCCGAGTAAACTCAGCTGCTATGCTAGTCCCGTAAAGCGGCGACCTAACATATGACAGTTACAAGTACTTAGACTAATAACCCGCAGGTTAATTAGTCCCTAGATGTCCAGACCATAACCAAGTTCGTTTGAAAACACCGTGACTCTTTAACTGACCCAAAGTACAAGACTCGACATCCCATTGGTGACCCGAGACTTCCCGTGTTAGGTTTACGCTCTCAATCATGAAATCATGCAATCACACTTAACATACGTTAACGCACAACAAGTTATAGCACATAGTTCACGTATCACCGAATTACATCCAAACATATGTTACCAAGTTATTAGATATGTTACGGGGTTCCTAGCATGTTCCTACATGTCAAATCGGGTCTCGGAATGCTAATTTATACCTACAGCAGCAGTACACGCGTTTAGGAAAAGTCAACTAGCATTTAGGTTGGTCAACTGGCATTTAGGAAGGCTAATCGCATGTAACTACTAGCATTTAGGGCTAATTGCATGTAACTACTAGCATTTAGGGCTAATTGCATGTAACTACTAGCATTTAGGGCTATACCACATGTAACTACTAGCATTTAGGGCTATACCACATGTATCAACTAGCAATTAGGGCTAATCGCATGTAAGTACTAGCAATTAGGCCGTAATCGCATGAAAGACTGGCGATTGGCCTCCTAATCGCCTCTAACATAGGCGATTAGGATTGCTAATCGCCTGTAACCTTGCTGTTCCTGTTTTTCGCGCGTTTAACGCTCCAAATCAGATCCAGAACGTGTGTAACCACCCAATATCATCCCAACCACTATCCTAAACATGTTTCAACTAAAACCCTTCGTTTTGCCTCGTATTATCAGCCCTGCATGCAATCACGTAATCCAAACACCATTCACATAGCATGCAACATCATACTAACATGCGTAACTATAACCCTAATAATCAATTCTCAGATTTTATCATCATAATATCATTATTATTCTGATCTAACATAATAACATGTCATTCATTCATCTTGAATCATAAAAACCCTAGCTTTCTAATCATAAACACCCATAACACATGTATACTAGTTAAAATCCGATTAACAACACTTATTAACGATTTTCAGAAAGCTTTTCCGTTTTAGAACAGGTCTGGACCATTAGGGATTGATTAAAAACGTTTATAAAGATTCATGGATGGAAACCAATCCTTAGATTTGTGAAAGAATGATGGATTAAGCTTGAAACCTTGTGTTTTGATCAAAAATCGCGTTCCAGAGGTTGTGTGTGTGTTGGGGCAGGTTATGGGATGACTAGGGTTTGTATAATGAAGTTTATGAGGTCAAGTATGGTATTTATAGTCGTTTTTAGTCATCCAGCCCGTAACACGCGATTATGCAGCTTTACACGCGATTAGGAATCCTAATCGCATGAACAGTCATGCATTTGGCCCCCTAATCGCCCATAGGGGCTAGTTTCGTGTGTTTTGCGCGTTAAACCCTGTTTTAACATATGTTAACACATATTCACATACCGACAAGTCACATAATGATTGTAAACACATAACACTTGTAAATACACATATTCACACTCGTTCACCAATTCCCGGGACTCGAGACTTGTATGTTCCGTATGCCCTGACGATCCTACAAATCGTCACCGTTTGTACACTTGGTTAAGGACTGACATCTAATGAACCTCTAGACCAACATCCAATGATCTTCTAGACTAACCGATAGTTCCCGAACCATAACCCGACTTAACTAACCCAGTTAAGTACAATATACGCGTGACTCGCTAAGGTAGACTTTCATCTAGACAACGTTGTTAACCAGAATTTGCCGGGTGTCACATCGTCCCCACGTTAAAAGAATTTTCGTCCCGAAAATTGCACAAGTACCAAAAGAACAAAAGAAATAACGAAGGGAACAAACAAAAGATAGAAACCAAAAGAGAGATTTACCCGAGTTGTCACATCATCCCCACGTTAAAAGGAATCTCGCCCCGAGATTCATTCAGCTGCAGAAGAGACATATCTCGACTCGAACGCTTCCTTAGGAAAGAGGTGAGGATATTTAGACTTCATCTGATCCTCCCGTTCCCACGTATACTCTGGTCCCCGGTTCGAGTTCCACCGAACCTTAACGATACGAATCTTGCTGTGACGTAGGCTACGAATCTTGTAATCCAGAATCTCCACAGGTTCTTCCACAATCCGAAGACGATCATCAACCTTGATCTCTTCCAGTGGAACGATGAGAGACTCGTCAGCCAGACACTTCTTCAAGTTTGACACGTGGAAGACGTTATGTACGTTACCGAGCTCCGTCGGTAAATCAAGACGATATGCCACCGGTCCAATCCGTTCCAGGATCGTAAATGGTCCGACATACCGTGGGTTGAGTTTGCCACGCTTCCCAAAGCGTATGACGCCCTTCCACGGTGAGACTTTTAGAAGTACTTTGTCATTAACTTGGAATTCCAATGGTTTGCGACGCTGATCGGCATAACTCTTTTGCCTGTCCCGTGCCGCTGCCAACCGGTTACGAATCTGTACGATCTTTTCCGAAGTTTCGTACACTAGTTCAGGCCCAGTGAGTTGACTCTCACCCACTTCAGCCCAACAAAGAGGAGAACGGCATTTTCGTCCGTACAGTGCTTCGAACGGAGCCGCCTTGATGCTCGTCTGGTAACTGTTGTTGTATGAGAATTCTACTAACGGTAGATGAGCTTCCCAACCCTTGCCAAAATCGATCACGCATGCCCGCAGCATGTCTTCTAAAGTTTGAATCGTTCGCTCACTCTGACCGTCAGTCTGTGGATGATAAGCCGTACTCATGTCTAGTTGGGTACCCAAAGCCTTGTGCAAAGACTTCCAGAAGTGAGAAGTAAAATGGGAGTCACGATCCGAGATAATAGAAACTGGCACCCCGTGCTTAGAAACAACTTCCTTCAAATAAAGACGAGCCAAACGATCCATGGTGTCGGTCTCCTTAATAGCAAGAAAATGGGCTGATTTCGTCAACCGATCGACAATCACCCATATCTTGTCATTCCCGCTTGGTGATTTAGGAAGTTGCGTGACAAAATCCATGGTAATCCGTTCCCATTTCCATTCCGGAATTTCAGGTTGTTGCAAGAGACCCGACGGTTTCTGGTATTCCACCTTGACCTTAGCACAAGTCAAACACTTACTCACGTAAGAAGCTATATCCGACCTCATGTTTGGCCACCAGTAAAGCACCTTCAGATCTTGGTACATCTTATCCGAACCAGGATGGATAGAATACCGGGACTTATGAGCCTCATCTAGGACAAGCTCCCGTAGTCCCCCAAATAAAGGAACCCATATGCGTTCTGCGAAGTAGTGCAGGCCATCAGGCCTTCGCTCGAGGTGCTTGTCGGCACCGTGCATAGTTTCAGCTTTAAGGTTTTCCTCCTTCAAAGCTTCCAACTGAGCAGAACGGAGTTGATCAGGTAGTGATGAATGAATGGTGAGCTGCAACGCCCGAACACGACGAGGTTTAGTTAATTCCTTCCTGCTCAAGGCGTCTGCTACAACATTCGCCTTGCCAGGATGGTACTTAATGGCACAATCATAGTCGTTCAGAAGTTCAACCCAACGACGCTGTCGTATGTTCAAATGTTGTTGGTCAAAAATATGTTGGAGACTCTTGTGATCGGTGTAGATGGTGCATTTGGTACCGTACAAGTAATGTCTCCATATTTTCAACGCGAATACCACGGCACCCAACTCCAAGTCATGGGTGGTGTAGTTCTTCTCGTGCACTTTGAGTTGACGAGAGGCATACGCAATCACCTTCTCGCGTTGCATCAACACGCAACCGAGACCATGAATAGAAGCATCACAGTAAACAACAAAATCATCAGGGCCTTCAGGTAAAGACAAAATAGGAGCAGAACAAAGTTTAGACTTTAGTTCCTCAAACGCTGACTCTTGTGGTTCACCCCAGTCAAATTTTCTATCCTTCTGCGTGAGAGTGGTCAGGGGTTGAGCAATCTTCGAGAACCCCTGAATGAAACGACGATAGTAGCCCGCAAGGCCTAGGAATTGCCGCACCTCAGTTGGCGTCTTTGGTGCTCCCCAGTCCTTTATCGCTTCGATCTTAGCTGGATCGACATGAATTCCTAGTTCATTAACCACATGTCCTAGGAACTGAACTTCGCGTAACCAAAAGTCACACTTTGAGAACTTGGCGTAAAGTTGTTCCCGTCGCAAGAGTTCCAAAACTAACCGCAGATGTTCCTCGTGTTCGGTCTCGTTCTTAGAGTAGATCAGAATGTCATCAATAAACACAATGACGAACTTGTCAAGATATGGTTTACAGACGCGGTTCATCAAGTCCATGAAAACCGCCGGTGCGTTCGTGAGACCGAAAGGCATGACCAAGAATTCGAAATGGCCATAACGTGTACGAAAGGCAGTCTTTGCAACGTCAGCTTCCCTTACCCGCAACTGGTGATAACCGGACCTCAAGTCAATCTTGGAATAATAACTAGAACCCTGGAGCTGGTCGAATAGATCATCAATACGTGGAAGAGGATAACGGTTCTTGACGGTCAATTTGTTCAGTTCTCTGTAGTCCACACACAATCGGAAACTTCCATCCTTCTTCTTAACAAATAGAATCGGGGCTCCCCAAGGGGAAGAACTTGGTCTGATGAAACCCTTGTCCAAGAGTTCCTGTAACTGACTAGACAATTCCTGCATCTCGGGAGGTGCAAGACGGTAGGGGGCCCGAGCAATAGGAGCAGCCCCTGGTACAAGATCAATACCGAACTCGACTTGACGATGAGGAGGAAGACCAGATAAATCATCGGGAAAAACATCAGGAAACTCGCGTACAACTGGAATATCGTCGATCTTCTTCTCATCACCAGAGGAAACAGATAAAAGTGCCAAAACGGCTGGATAACCCTTTCGAAGACACTTAAGGGCTTTCATGCTAGAGATGATATTCAGCGGAACACCACCCTTGATACCGTAAACAGAAAGGAATTCTCCATCAGGGAGAGGAATCCGAATAACCTTATCGTAACAGACAATCTCCGCGCGATACAGGGACAACCAATCCATGCCTACAACAACGTCAAAACTACCCAAAGGTACCGGCATAAGGTCGATGGGGAACGATAAACCCGACAACTCTAATTGACACTCCCGAAGGATACTAGTAGCTTCAATCATTTTCCCGTCAGCCAACTCAATAATATACTTAGTCTCTAATGGTACGGGTACTACATCTAGCCGTCGACTAACTCCCATGGATACAAAACTCTTGTCGGCACCAGAATCAAATAACACACTAACAGAACGATTATTGAGAAGGAACGTACCGGTGACTATGTCAGGATCCTGTCTAGCCTCAGCGGCTCCAATGACGAAGGCACGTGCATTTCTGCCGCCGCCCCCGTTGTTCCCATTACCGTTGTTTCCACCCTGCTTCAGTTTTGGGCAATCCTTCTTGTAATGCCCGGTCTCACCACAATTGTAACATCCTTGTCTTCCCGTAGTCCCTTGAGTAGTCGGAGCTGAGCTATTAGTCGGGGCCTGGGTCGATGGAAGTGTAACCCGACAATCTTTAGCATAATGCCCTGTTCGCTGGCAGCGATGACAACGGTTACTGTCGCAGTTCCCTTGATGGTGACGTCCACACTTGTTACATTTGGGCAGTTTCCCCGCATAACCACCCTGTTTGTTACCTGAAGAAGAAGAAGAACCCCCATTGTCGAACCTCTTATTCTGCTGTGCTGGCCCAGATCCCTTCCCGTCATTTTCCCACTTGCGCTTGTTATTCTCTGGAGCCTTAACAGTCGAACCCTTAGCAGGCAAAATACCCTCATTCACCTTTAAGTTGGTCATCCTATGAGCCGATCGGACCACCTCTGCGTATGTAGGATGATTTCCCGAAGCCACTAACCCTGCGATTTCCGGTACTAACCCCGAGACATAGTGTTCAATCCTCCTGTACTCTGGCACATGCAGATCAGGACACAGCACTGCCAACTCGTTACGCCTCACAGTATACTTTTCAATTTCAGACCCAGACATCTTGAGGTTCCACACCTCGTGCTCTAGCTTCTGCACCTCTTCCCTCGGACAGTACTCACGCTTCAGTAGCTGCTCAAAATTCTCCCAAGGCATAGCATACGCCTCCCCAATACCCATATTCTGGGTGATGTTATTCCACCAAGTCAATGCAACATCCTGGAATAACGCAGCAGCATACTTAACCCGATCTTCTGGGAGACAGTTACACATAAGAAACACTGACTCCACTTTCTCCAGCCACCTAAGCAAGCTCACCGCACCCTCAGTGCCAGAGAATTCCTGGGGCTTACAGTCCCGGAACATCTTGTAGGTACACATGGGTGGGGGTGGGTTAACAGGACCACCTGAAATGAAACGTATGAGAAACCACTAAGAATGTAAACAAGGTTCACCAATGAGGCAAAGAAAATGGATAAATCAACTTACCACCACCGTTGTGCCCTAACTGAAAGGCAGCTTGGAGCAAGTTGTTCAGATCAGCCTGCGATAGGTTAATACCTCCACGACCACCAGCACCACCGCGTCCACCACCACGTCCACCATTGCGACCACCTCCACGTCCTCCTCGTACTCCAGACATGATTCTGGCAGAAAGAACGAGAAAATTTAGTTTCGTAGATAAAGATAACCACTAATGTTCACAAGATCAAAGCTAGATCCAATCCAGGACTATCCCCTCAAACCCAGAGCTCACTAGGGCTTCCATGCATTTCGGTTTATGATTTTGTGTGCACCCAAAATGATAAACCGCTCTACATGGTCCTCCAAGTGTTCTCCTAGTTCAAAGTTCGAATCACCGAACATAGACTCTTAGCTATACACCGTAATACTACGGTAGTTTATGGCAAGTGTTTCTATTGGAGTATGAAAGGGAGATGTCCGAGCCTTGGACAAATCTCAAGAGTATACGAGTTACCCCACTATACTACACTGCCTAGAAAGCAAGTAACCCAACCTAAGATAGAACGGATGATGTAACGTAGAAAGACCAACGATTTAGAGACACCCCGACAAGACCATACGTAAACCACCATAATGTTTAGTACCATGTGATCGTCTAGTGTGTGCGACTTGGCTATAGACTAGACTCTACATGCAGTCCTAGTTCACTATAACCATTGGCTCTGATACCAATCTGTCACACCCTCAAAATCCACTTGCGGAGTTTTACCGCGAGGCGCATGACAAACCAGGATCCAAACCAACGATCACAATAAACAAGTCTAAATGAATATAATGCAATTTCAAAACATAGTTTAAAATCCCCGTTTACAGCGGAAGCTTATTCAAAACAGTATCTCAAAGTAACCAAATGTTCAACATATGAAAACCATGCGACTCTAACTAGACGCCGTGCAGACGCGTGCGCCCTAGTCCAGTAGTGCTACCTTAGCGACCTGAGAAAACATGTAAAAGTTTACGTCAGCACAAAAATGCTGGTGAGTTTACAGGTTTTGTAATCCAAGTACCAAGTCCACCTGTCCATACTATAACAAATCGAAAACCAGTGTACGCTAGCTAGGCGTATGTTTTGTTACTACCACGATTGGAAAACCATTACTAACACGCATACCAGATGTTGTGCCCGAAAAGTAAACCAGTTGTTCCTGTTGTTCCTGTTTGAGACAATATGCACTCGCCCGGCCCTCCAAGCCGACGAGCGGGGTTGGTCACTCCTAATAGCGCTATCCACATTTCCCCGTTGTGCAAACCCGCACATTCATGGTTCCCCCCGGGACTTCCAAAGATCGTGTAGTACACAATAGAAACCCATAGTATGACAGTAGTTACCAAATAATCGTTTTAACACATGTTTTCTCCCCCGAAAGTATGAAACCAGTTTAAAAGAGGGGCCGTAAACTCACCTTAAGTTGCGTTACTCCTTAACCCGAGTAAACTCAGCTGCTATGCTAGTCCCGTAAAGCGGCGACCTAACATATGACAGTTACAAGTACTTAGACTAATAACCCGCAGGTTAATTAGTCCCTAGATGTCCAGACCATAACCAAGTTCGTTTGAAAACACCGTGACTCTTTAACTGACCTAAAGTACAAGACTCGACATCCCATTGGTGACCCGAGACTTCCCGTGTTAGGTTTACGCTCTCAATCATGAAATCATGCAATCACACTTAACATACGTTAACGCACAACAAGTTATAGCACATAGTTCACGTATCACCGAATTACATCCAAACATATGTTACCAAGTTATTAGATATGTTACGGGGTTCCTAGCATGTTCCTACATGTCAAATCGGGTCTCGGAATGCTAATTTATACCTACAGCAGCAGTACACGCGTTTAGGAAAAGTCAACTAGCATTTAGGTTGGTCAACTGGCATTTAGGAAGGCTAATCGCATGTAACTACTAGCATTTAGGGCTAATTGCATGTAACTACTAGCATTTAGGGCTAATTGCATGTAACTACTAGCATTTAGGGCTATACCACATGTAACTACTAGCATTTAGGGCTATACCACATGTATCAACTAGCAATTAGGGCTAATCGCATGTAAGTACTAGCAATTAGGCCCTAATCGCATGAAAGACTGGCGATTGGCCTCCTAATCGCCTCTAACATAGGCGATTAGGATTGCTAATCGCCTGTAACCTTGCTGTTCCAGTTTTTCGCGCGTTTAACGCTCCAAATCAGATCCAGAACGTGTGTAACCACCCAATATCATCCCAACCACTATCCTAAACATGTTTCAACTAAAACCCTTCGTTTTGCCTCGTATTATCAGCCCTGCATGCAATCACGTAATCCAAACACCATTCACATAGCATGTAACATCATACTAACATGCGTAACTATAACCCTAATAATCAATTCTCAGATTTTATCATCATAATATCATTATTATTCTGATCTAACATAATAACATGTCATTCATTCATCTTGAATCATAAAAACCCTAGCTTTCTAATCATAAACACCCATAACACATGTATACTAGTTAAAATCCGATTAACAACACTTATTAACGATTTTCAGAAAGCTTTTCCGTTTTAGAACAGGTCTGGACCATTAGGGATTGATTAAAAACGTTTATAAAGATTCATGGATGGAAACCAAACCTTAGATTTGTGAAAGAATGATGGATTAAGCTTGAAACCTTGTGTTTTGATCAAAAATCGCGTTCCAGAGGTTGTGTGTGTGTTGGGGCAGGTTATGGGACGACTAGGGTTTGTATAATGAAGTTTATGAGGTCAAGTATGGTATTTATAGTCGTTTTTAGTCGTCCAGCCCGTAACACGCGATTATGCAGCTTTACACGCGATTAGGAATCCTAATCGCATGAACAGTCATGCATTTGGCCCCCTAATCACATGAACAGTCATGCATTTGGGCCTAATCGCATGAACAATCATGCATTTGGCCCCCTAATCGCCCATAGGGGCTAGTTTCGTGTGTTTTGCGCGTTAAACCCCGTTTTAACATATGTTAACACATATTCACATACCGACAAGTCACATAATGATTGTAAACACATAACACTTGTAAATACACATATTCACACTCGTTCACCAATTCCCGGGACTCGAGACTTGTATGTTCCGTATGCCCTGACGATCCTACAAATCGTCACCGTTTGTACACTTGGTTAAGGACTGACATCTAATGAACCTCTAGACCAACATCCAATGATCTTCTAGACTAACCGATAGTTCCCGAACCATAACCCGACTTAACTAACCCAGTTAAGTACAATATACGCGTGACTCGCTAAGGTAGACTTTCATCTAGACAACGTTGTTAACCAGAATTTGCCGGGTGTCACAAAAACCTAGAAGACGAACACCATTATAATGAAAATGGGTTGTTAATACCTGCAAAAACAACAAAACCCATCGAGTAAATCAATTAAAAGGTTTTGGAAAAGAAAGAGTATAAGGGAAGGAATGGAACATTATTTTAAGAAAGTTAATATTGGTAAACGATTTTGACCACAATTATAATTAATGATTTTGACCATAATTATAATTAATGATTTTTGATTTTTAGAAAAAAGAAATTTTTTATAAATTACATGGATGAGACAAGTGGCACAATATGGGAAGAGAGAGGAATTAAGGTGTAATATGGGAGTGCCAAGTGTCCTTATAGAGTTTGTTTTATTAGATATATAGATATAGATACGAAAGGTGTAGGTCAAATGCTAACTATAATTGATTCTTACCGCCAAAATGAGGTATATTAAAGTTTTTTTTATTAAAGTTATTTACAAATAAATGTACACTTTGTTTTTAGAAAAACATGTAAAAAATAACTCCGAATACAACACTAAATGATGTAAAATTTTATAGTATGAAATAAAGTAAATATTAAGTTTGCTAGTTGATTCATTTTAGTTTATGATGGAAAAGTAAAATGTTATCATACTAATAACAAATTCTAAAAAATATATATGTTATAATTGTAGTAAATAATGTTGTTGAATTAGTAAGAAATGACATTTAGTATATAGTTTTTTAGAAAGTACATAATTACATTTAGAGAATAAACTTCAAAAAATTTATTGTAAAAAAAGTCAACGACTTATATTAAGATGTCAAACAGCTAAATTATAGCGTGATTATAACCATAAAAAGTAATCAATTAGATATCCTTAATTTATTGTCTTTCCAAAAATCTTGTTTGTCAACATAAAACGGTTTTAATTTGTAAATTATTAATTAGCTTTGACTTTAAAATATTAAAAAAATATATATATTTTTTTAAATGGTACATAAAAATAGGTGGAAATTTTCAAATAAATGTTAAAATTTTACATAAGCATTCATACATGGATCGTGTTTAGTTTGTTAAGCCTTTTATACCAAATGTTCTTCTACGAAATTTACGTTTTCTTAATAATGAGAATGATTAATGTTAATGTCATTTAATTTACCAAATTTAAGTTGTATCAAGAGTATTAACAAAGTCAAAGGTTAACATTTAAACTTATCTAAATTTTAATCATTCTCATTATAGCAATCACATCATATTAAGCATATTTACCTAATTCTAAAAAAACATACTTCCCAAATCATTGCTAACAACTATTAAGCCATAGAAGATCATATGTCTTAAACACAAACCATATCACAAATATATTTTTCAAAAGACATATCAACCCAAAAAACACACCAATGTATGTGACCACTAACAGTTAATCATCTTCCCAAAAACCACCATAACCAAGGTACTAACAGTTACCCACCACCACTATATTCACCAAAAAACCACCACCAGTTAGGAGCAAAAGTATGTGATTCAGATCCAAAAAACTACCACCAGTAAGATAACTAATTACCATCAACCCTAACTACTTTAGAGAGCTTGAACAGACCTCGTTTTTCAAACCAATGGAAATGCACCTGATCACCAGCCTGCAAATCCTTATCAGCAACAAACACTGACATACCTTTGATGTAGTAACGCTTACTGGATCCCCTGTCTTCAATACCAACAGAAACACCCCAACTATTTTCCTCACCATCCTTAATTGTCAAGGCCCTCGACCTGTTCAATCCATTGGCCCTAGCCCATTCTGCCTTCATTCGCTAAAACAATAACAATAAATTGAAATTTGTTAAAAAAGGTTTATTTAGCATCAATATGATTATAATATATTGCTTTAACATATAAGACTTACAAAATGCTTGTCAACCACAAACACAACTGGAACGGCCCAATCTTCTGTATCAAATACATCTTCATCCGAATCAGCTTCATCATCCTGAGCTTCAATATCATCTCCCTCTGATTCCTCTTCTCCATTATCATCGGAAACAACAATTATTTCCTCATCATTATGGTGATCATCCTCGGGATGTTCAGCGTCCTCCCACAACTCAGGAGGCAGAGTGAGCTTGTTTTTCTTAAAGATGGACAACTCGTATGTTTTCTGTTTGTGTTTTACAAAGAAAAACATGAAAAGTGTACAAATTAATGATGTAAGTTTCAAAGAAAAATAATGATAGTTATTGACATTTAGAATCGAGAAACAAACCTCATTGTAAATTTCAAAGACCATCAGATGATCTTTTGTTATCTTAAACCTCTCTTTCATGTACGACCATCCTTGAGTAATGAAAACATCATCACCATCGTATTGAAGCTGTATCTGGAAAACATGCCCTGCCCAAAGTTGAATAAATATTAATGGTAATCATACAAATAGAGATCAACGAATATATAAGATGAAATAATTATATATCAACATAAACAAATGCTATGGCTAAATAGTAAACTGTTATCATTATGAACATCAATATGTAAAAACTCTCATTTATTGGTAAATCATTATTTGATAAATAATTATATACATCACATTACCTGGAAATGAGCTCACCATAATCGGTTCCATTGGAGGGTTTCGGTTGTACAAACCATGATGAACGAAGCAACTTATATGCTGAAAAGTTAAAAAACAATGTTGAAACATTACTACATATTACTTTATTTCATGCGTTATGTCATGTAGTTAAACAGCAGTTAAAAACACATACCAGACGATTCTCATCACTGAGTGGGTCATCAAGTTTGCAGTAGAAATATTTCCCTGGTGCAGCTATGGCATCCTGATGAAAAGTGTACATATTAAAACAGTTGAACATTTCTTCGAACTCAAAAACAAAGTTGCAACCACTTGGGTAATTTAGCGTGGTTATCATATGCTTCCAGCCGTTGTAAAAAAACCATTTGCCAGCTATATTCATGACCTTAACTTCAAATGATCTCTCATCTAAAGTGTGAATTCTGGTCATGCCAGTAGGGAAGTCATACTTCGTAATCCAGTCTTTATATTCGCCAGGCAAGGCCTACACATCATGACAAAATACAGTTGATTATAATGTATTGGATTTTCAGTTTGGTGTGAACCATATGAGCAAATTTATGACCATACACTGAAATCCAACAAATAAGTTTGTTGAATGATTTATGATTCAGATCAATAACAGTGCACTGATCAATGAACATATATTAACATCCAACGGATTTTTTACGCATAACAAAGGTCGCTTACCATACATACACGTTCTTTGCCCTCTGATTTGACCCAAAATCCGGAGACCATTCTGAGACGACCTATGAACCACCTGTATTATCATTAAAAACAAATTAAAACATGAATTCATATAACTACAATTGCATGATTTGATGAATACATAAATGACAAAAACCAAAAGAATGTTAGACGTTACCAATAAAGAAGCATTGAACTGAAAAATTCTGAATTAGAATACAAAAAAATACCTAATAGGCCATCAACCATAATAGCAATACATACCATCTTAAGAACAATAAACAACACCTAAAGTTTGAAGCTACTGAGAAAACATGAAGGATCATATCACAAATCTGAAAAATTTTAAAATCTCATAATTTTTGAAAACAACAAACATATACCTAATAACTGAAAACAAATAACAATACCTAAACACTGAAACTGATCATATCACAAAATTGAAAATTATTAAAATCTCATAATTTTTGAAAACAACAAACATAATACCTAATCATTGAAAACAAATAACAATACCTAAACAGTGAAACTTAAAAGTCACAATATAATCTCAAAGTAGAAAATAAGAAAGATGAAACCTAAAGCCCCAAATCTGAAAAATTATTAAAAACCATCAACAATACAACAATAAAAGTTTAATATTAGAATTTGAATGAAATATTAGAATCTAAATAGGCGACGATCAGAGAAAAAAGAAAGACCTAATATCATTCATCACTTAAATCTGAAAATAATTACAAAAAACAACAATATATAAAAGGAATCGTATCAAGAAAGTAGAAACAATGATTACCTTGAATGAGAAATAGAGGAAGACGAATGATCGGCGATGGAAACATAGAAAGAAACAGAGAAACATAAAAATCGATTAAATCGGTAAATAATTATAAGAAACAACGATATTTAACAGAAATCGTATGAAAAACAATGAAGAAATCGTTACCTTGAATGATATAGACGAAGAAGATGAACGATGATGATGGAAGCTTTTGATCGGATGGAGATAGAGGAATCGCAGAGAAGAAAGACTAATTGGCGTGTGAGAGAGAATGAGAGAGAATGATGAGAGAGAATGAGGGTAATTGATTGAGTAGGTTAATTAGATTAGGAAAGTAGTAAGTGATAATTGTTACCATATGTATAGATTATTACTCTATTTTTAATTTTTTTAAAAAGAACAATTTTATAAATTATGAGAGGAGGACACATGGCACAATATGGGAAGAGAGATGAATTGAGGTGCAATATGGGAGTGCCAAGTGTACTCATTGAGTTTGTTTTATTAGATGTATAGATTAGGGTATGATCGTCAATATGTGTTTTAAATGAGGGTGTCAAGGTCATTTTATATCAATAATTTTAGAAACTGTTTGAATGCTTTCTACATTTATGGTATCTCCCGCATCTCTCTCTTCTAATTATTATTTTCATTAATATCATTCAAGACTCAAACATTTATTTTTATAAAACAAAATCAATTGTGCACTCATTTTCAACATTCATCTTCATCTTATGTGTAAGAAACACGTAACAATGTTTTTATTTGTTATAAAATCGTAAAATCAGAAGTGTTTTATAAAATGTTTATGTATATTAGGTTTAGTTGTTGTTGTGGATTAAAACATTTCAACGGTGTTTTGTTTGTTATAAAACACCTTCAGTTATAAAACACTCTTGATATTATACTGTTATAAAACACTTCCGATGATATTATAAAACACTCCTTATTAATGCATACTAGTTTCTCTTTCATTATAAAACAATACTGACGTTGTTATAAAACACTCCTGATGTTAACCTTCTGCCATGACTATATTAATCGAACAAGTGATAGAGATGGGTTATATGTTTGAAGAATCGAACAAGTTTTTGGGTATTGATCAACTTATTTGATATGGATATCTTATGATTCTTATGAAAATAACGAATAATTAGTTAATTAATTTAGAATGATAATCTTCATAAATATCCAGATGTTAGTTGCTAATTTAGTGGGTTTGTAATAAATAAAAGATGGATAAAAAGTCTATAATGCCCTTCATCTAAAAGTTTAATCAGATTTGATCTAATGGTTGAAAATACTTCCTACACTTCCTACACAAAAGAATTTTCCTACCGGATCCTCTACCTATATATATATATATATATATATATATATATATATATATATATATATATATATATATATATATAGATGTAATACCCACCATAACTTTTAAACGTTAATATCTTTTATATACGAGATTTTTTAAAGAAAAAAGTTACACCAAATTAACGAGCGTTTTATTATCTTTCTAACGAGTACCATAGTGCTATATAAAAAACGGAGCAAAAAACGACTATTTTTTGTAACCCGACAGGTATTGTGTCAGGTTTCGGATTAGTTTAAAAAAAATTGTGGGTTTGGGTCGGGCCTAGGTTAAGTGATACCCATGAATTTTTTAAAATAATAATATGATAACTTATGACAAAGATTTGTTTAAAATAAATAAATAAATAATAATAATAATATTCATTAATGATATAATGGCAAGTCATTAATTATGTTGTCATATTAGATATTTTATTATGTCATATTAGATATTTCAACCCGGGACGCTCCCGGGATAAAAACTAGTATCTATTAATATATATAAAAGAATTAAACATTGCTGACGTGGCGTGCAATCGTGCCTTCAACCTCTTCATGAAATTGCCACGTGGCATCATAATTGAAAGATTTTAGTGTTTTTGAATTATTTCATTTTTTAATTAAAAAAAGATAAGCATAAAACCCTAAATTTATCTCGTCGTCTATTTCTCAATTCTCAATTACTAAATTTAAATTGAGTAAAAGAATTTAAAAATAAATTTAAAATTTTCTCTCTCATGTTTCCTCCCATAATTTTTAAACGTTTATATCTTTTATATACGGGATTTTTTAAAGAAAAAAATTACACCAAATTAACGAGCGTTTTATTATCTTTCCAACGAGTACCATAGTGCTATATAAAAAACAGAGAAAAAATCGACTATTTTTTGTGGGGTTTCGTTCATACAGGAAAAAAACACACAAAGTGTTCATGTTATTCATTAATCATGTTTTTTTTCTTTTAAACCAGATTCTTATCTACGATGTTGAAAATCAGCCCAATCGGCATGTTATCATTGGAATTTTACTAGGTATACTTCATCAAGCGAAGCTAGGAGAAAGAATCGTGCAACACTGCAACACATGGTGTCACCTTATAGCAAGGTTATTTTTTATTTATTCAATTACAAGAGTAATAATTATTACTATTAGTATTTGTATTATCAGAATGGTTATATTTTTCAACCCCGGGACGCTCTCGGGAAGAATTGATAGTTGCTGACGTGGCGTTCAATGGTGGCCTCAACCATCTCTTGACTATGCCACGTGGCATAATGAGATGCAATGGTTACAACTTCCAACTTAAGTGTTTATTTAGTTGATTAGGTTAGGAATTATAAGAACCATTAGAATGTGAGAAATTAGAGAGATGCGATGAGTTTTTGAATAGTTGCAACTTACATAAGTGATTCTTTAGATGATTACTGATTAGGTTTTAGATTAGGGAATATGGGTTATTACTGATTAGAATACTATGAACATGCAATAATTGAGATATTTTGTGGTTAGTTAACTTGAGCCATTTACAATAGGTTATCACGTAAAATTAGATTTTTTAACCCCGGGACCCTCCCGGGGTAATCAGCTAGTCTATATATATTAGAAAAGAAAGTCATTTTAATTACATGACATTCAAGGAGGCATTCTCCCCCTTGAGTGTGTCATGTGTCATGACATGTGACAAATTAAAAAAAAAACAAATAATAATATAAAACCTAATCTTCTAAAATTAAATTGAGTTATTTTAGGAAAAAAGAATTTAAAAACAAATTTAAATTTTTGTCTCTTATGTTTCCTCCCATAATTTTTAAATGTTAATATCTTTTACATACAAGATTTTTTAAAGAAAAAAATTACACCAAATTAACGAGCGTTTTATTATCTTTCTAACGAGTAGCATAGTGCTATATAAAAAACAGAGAAAAAAACGACTATTTTTTTGTGGGGTTTCGTTCATACAGGAAAAAAAAAACCACATAGTGTTCAGGTTATTCATTAATCATGTTTTTTTTAAACCAGGTTCTTATCTACGATGTTGAAATTCAGCCCAATCGTCATGCTATCATTAGAATTTTACTCTTTTAAAGATGCATAGGTATACTTCATCAAGAGAAACTTGAAGAAAGAATCGCGCAACACTGCAACACATGATGTCACCTTATACAAGGTTATTTTTTTATTTATTTAATTACAAAAATAATAATTATTACTATTAGTATTAGTATTGTTATAATTGTTATATTTTTCAACCCCAGAACGCTCTCGAGATAAAAGATAGTTACATAATATCATAGTCTGTTTCTGTTCACCTTAATTAATAGAAGAACAAATAATGAAAAATAAATAATTTGTACATTTGGATTGCTTGACATTTCAGGAAACCAAGGGTTGTTGCTTGCTGAAAACAAAACGCGGATCGCATATTCCAACCAAAGAGTACGGTTAGTCGGTGATCCCTCTAAATTTAATATTATTAAGGTAAACATTTTACAATAAATTTTTAGTATGGTGGTAAAATCTTTCATAAGTTTTGGCTAATTTTACTAAATCAGTCATATTTTACAAAGTTGATAGATTACCAATTTCTCTAACACCACTAAAAACTGAGGTTAAATGGGGAAATTTTGGATGGATCTGGCAAAAGTGTAAACCTCAGGGACCACTTTAACAGTTTACTCTTTTAACGATTTTTTCTAATTTTTATTAACATTTTCTTATACCTCATGATTAGATTTTATGTTCTTTAAATAATATTTTTAGAATTCCTTTTAACTAATTGATTTTTTAAGTGTTAAAATTACATATATTACTTCTAAAGCTGAATAATAAATTTTTTTCTTAGAGTTGACATTTAATTTATCGTTTTCAATTCAAACACATTCTAATAATTTCAACAATGAATACTATTATACAATTTTATACTATTTCTATGACAATGTAATTTTTTTTGGTATTTTTTATATGTATTTTTAGAAATTTGACTTAGCACTTCAAATATATTTATTTGCTTAAAAGGTATTTTTAACATGAGTAAATGTCTATCAGGTTATAATCCTTTTTGAAAGGCAAATGTATATTATTAACAAAGTCCGTTCAAATGATTTTGTTTGGTTTAATTGTTAATAAGTTGTATTTTCTTGTGTAGAAAAGATTTGGTTTTCTAGAAAGAAAATTATGACTATGAATATGAATTACGATGTCATTTATCAGATAAAGATAAATATGATTAATGTTACAACTCGTTTTGTCAGTAACAAAAACTATAATTTGGTGATAAAAAAAGTACTTTAAAGAAATTAAGAAATAAGATATTTATATTAAAAAACGGTTTGGAATACAAAGTTGAATGTTAATAAAAGAATTAGAAGCATTAAAGAATAAACTGCAAAATCATAGTGGTGGTGGTAATAGTAGTTCTGGTAGTGATAGTGGTAGTTGCCGTGATGGTAATAGTGTTAGTAGTAATTAGTAGTGGTGATAGTAGTGGCAATAACAATAGTAGTAGTAATAATAATGCCTAAATATAATAAATGTTTAAGATAAGTCGGGTTAGATTGCGCTATCCAAACTTATAAATATAATCTGTGTTTAAGACAGATCATGTTAGATTGCGTTCTCCAAAAGTGACTTGACGACATCCATCATATCGTACGGGCTAACCCACTATTGTGTCTATATATGTGTGTGTATATATTATTTATAATATAATAATTGAGGAATTGAGGGTTTGACGATCCATATAAAGAGGGTTTACATTCCTTGATTTTAAAGGAACTTTTATGGGAAGAAGTGTCCTTCCATTCCTTATTCCCTCTCTCCAATTAAATTACCATCATACAAGTTAAATAGCTAAAATATTCCTTTTCTTTATAAACGACAATATAAAATAAGTTGTCAACCATATTTAGGAAGTGTTTTATGAAGTTATATGCCATATATATCGAAAACAAAAATAGTGTATGCATATGTATGCGTATCTAAATAAATCATGTATGTATTTGACCCAGGAATATCAAGCTGTCAACCTTCAAAAACTCTCAAAGAGCTAAACCTTCCATATATTTCACCCTCTTTATTTCTCTCTTTGTTCCATGTTTTCTCTTCAAACCTTCATCTATTATCACCATACACACTATCACCATGGCCATGAAAATATCTCTCCTCCTCCACCTCATCCTCTTGCTCTCTCTCATCTTCCTCATCATCTTCCATGTCAAGTCCAAATCCACCATCATTGCCACCACCTCACCTCTTCGACAACATCGTCCTTTGACTAACCGGAAGACCCTAGCCTCTAACTTCGACTTCACCCCATTTCTAAAACACCACCATCATCACCAACACCGTGACAACTCGCTTGAGCTAAGTGGAAGTCAAATTGATCCACGTTTTGGTGTTGAAAAGCGACTCGTACCAACTGGTCCAAACCCATTGCACCACTAGTTCTAGTGGCGGGACTATGGCTTTTCAACTAAGATGTCACAAGGAATTTTTTACATACGTTTCAACAACTACTACACAAACAATATTAGATGCAAAAGTGTACAAGTAAACAACAATGTAGGATACCTTTAGTTGAAGAAAATTTTGCCGACCTGACATGAGGGACAACGGACCATCCTGACCCCTCTATAGTTCCGCAAGTGTGACTGTCTCTATGCGTATACTTTGTGTGTATAATGCTTTTCTTTTATTCATCTATGTGTTAATTTTCTGTATGTATAACATGTATTTACTTTGGATTATTATGGCATTATATATTGGTTTGTAGAATAATATAACCATGAATTACTTTAAATCATGATTATTACAGTTTAATTTAATAAAGAAAAAACATGAGTAGTTGTAACGGCACGGCACAAAGGTCAAATGTTGCAAACTTGCTATAGAACCTTAATGATGGTGAATTAAGAAGATTGGTTAGTGTAAAAGCTCCGCTAGTGTGCAGTGCACGTGACACTTCCTAACATTTTTTTGTTTTTTTAACGGCCAACGGAATTCACTAAGAACTCACTTCAAAGTCCATACCCAGTCAAATCAGACTTCCTTCCACCCGGCATAACCAGACTTGTAAGGGAGCTTCTGGTTTCATTGAGTTCACCAGTTCCGGGGAAACCCCGACTATCCACCCGCCCGAAAGCACGACAATAGAATAATCGGTAAAACCCGACGCTCTCAAGAATCGAACCCATGACCTTTCAGTCATGGGTCTTCTATCATTGAGCCTCCATACCACTCCACCATAAGGTTATTGGTACTTCATAACATCTAACTTTTCAATTTTATTCGATCAGTCCTTTCGGATTGATACGTGAAGAAATTTTTGTAAACAATCGGGCCTGGCAGAGTGGCGGGGTTAGATGTAACGTTTCGTATTTTCATTGTATTTTGTTATATTGTAATTCATATTTCAATTTCAATCATTGTAAATCCCAGACTTTGATCATGGTGGAAATCGTATTTTTATCAAACTTACACAATATATAATCAACCACAAATACATGTTTTTATACCACACCGAACTATACTTCAAGTCTATATTCGCTTCGGAATATGATCATACATTTTAATGGTTATACACGCCCCACTTACGGTGTGCGCATATAATGTATATATGTGTGGCCCTTGGGGGCAAAAGTAAAGTTGCACTAGTTTTAACGTTATTTTACTAATTTCGTGAAAATAACGTTAAAAACGACGGACCGTTAATCATGCATCATGTGGTGGCGTGGATAGCCAAAAGAAAAAAGGGTACATGCACCGATCGGGTTTGTCCCAATTGCTAAGTGTTATGTGCCTTATGTCCAAGGCTTGATACTAAACCACATTGAGCCGGGGGTCTCACTGGAAGCAGCCTCTCTATTCTTAGGGGTAGAGGTAAACTGTCTACATCTTACCCTTCTCAGACCCTACCTTAGCTTTGCTGTAGGTGGGATTAACTGAGTATGATGATGATGATTTTAATGGTTATACATACTTGCATACACTTATTCATACTTATGAGTTTTTAATATAAACTAATAAGTAGATCAAACTCTAGGGGTTAAATTGAAAATACTAATTAAACTCCCAACCACCTTTTTTATTACCCTAACCCCCATTCTCCTTATAAATACCAACCTCCACCACCTTCTAAACACTTCTCACGCTCTCTAATCACTCCCAAATCTCTCTAATCTTAAAGAATATCAAACAAATTTTCTGCTCAAAATTAGTGAGTTCTAAAGCCTTAATCTTCACTTTTCTTCCACTTCCTTCACTTTTCCTCTTCTTCTAACCCATTGGGGAAACCTCTAGGACCTTGGTCTTCTTTGCTAAGGCAAATAACAATAAGTGGGACACTAATTTGAGGCCTCAAAGGTGGTTATCTTCTATTATTTTTTTATACACTAGGATGTTAGTTGTAGTGATACTAACCGGGTTCACCAACAACTTAATGCATGGGCGGAGCCACCCTACGCTCAAGGGGTGCGGGCGCACACCTTGAAAAAAAAATTAATGTTTATAGTTGTATTGTTTTTATTGATAAGGACTTACTTAGAAACGTGGAGATAGAAGATGTTATAGATAGATTCCAAAAAATGAAGACCCGAAGAGAACATCTTTAAATTTTAGAATTTTGTTATGCATATGTAACGACGTCTAAATTACTTTTGGCTTCTTTTTGTTGATTATATAATTTCGGTGTTATTATTTTTGGTATACGACCCGACCAGACCCGACTTGGGCCACCTAATAGATAAACGACCCAGGGGCTTAGAGATTCCGCACACCATGAAAAAATTTCCTGGATCCGCCACTAACCTAATGTTAGATGGACTTGTGTTATGGTTAATGGCTGACAAAGGAAAGCCAAGGCTCATCCATACTAAGTTACCATATTCTACTTTAATTTCCTAGTTATACTATGTAATACTAATATATACTTTCAAAACCTTCATCCTACAACTATTAATCTAATAACTTGGAAGGTTTGTGGATACATCCCTACCTTACCAAACTCTTGACCCTTCTTGTAATTCAGATTTATTCCATACAAGAATGGGAAAATCCCTTGTCTAAGACCCATGCTTGATCCATAAGCAAATGGGTCATGACATGAAACTCTTTAGGATGGATTCACATTCCTAACCTAACTCTCACCATCCGAATCACCTTAATGGTGTTTTTGTGTTTGGTTACTAACTCTAACTCTTGACCATTTGAATCACCTTCATGGTGGTTTGTGTTTTGGTTCGCCTTAAAGGCAATGCATGACCTTTTTGAACATGTGAATCATTCCTCCAAATCTAAAATCCACCTTTGGAGCGTTGACCTTTATTTCAAAAGACTGTGAAGAAGGCGACTGGTATGTAACTATGTTTTTTGCCTTTTTCCTTTCCTTGTAGCACTTTTTGTATTTTCCTAACTTCTCTTGTTTTGTCTTTATAGTTGTGATCCCCAAGGTTGTCCCTACTTCCACTTCTTCTCCGTCTCCAAGTGAGGGGGAGGCTGCGAAGAAGCGGATGGAAGAAGAGGAGCGGTTGAGGAAAGAAAAGGAAGCAACTGAGGCTGAGATGCGGGCCAATGAAGCTGCTAAAAAGGTTGAGGAGGAGAAGGCGGTGGCTAAAAAGCTGTGAGTTAAAAGGGAGAAGGCAGAAGCTGAGGCTAAGGCCAAAGCCAAAGCTGCTTTAAAGAAGGCTGCTAAGAAGCGTATTTCTGAAGCTACCCCAGCGGGAGGTGCTAGGGGTAGTAGTGGTGGGAGCCAGACAGGCGAGATGCTATCTGGGCCCTTTGAGCAGGAGCCCCCCCCCCCCCCCCCACAATACACTTTGAAGCAACCCTCCCCGCATAGGGTGGTGGGGAGGAAAAGTGTACAAACAACAACCTCTTGTTACTCAGAGGGTGATGTTATCTGGCGCCCTCACTGGAGTATTAGAGAAAACTCTCGCTTCGCCAACCCTGTTTGCGTGAGGAGTTTGTCAATAAGGTCATCCCTCCCAAGGAAAGGGAATATCAGGATGGCCTCGAGCGCTCCGCGCTTATCTCGGATATTTGCGTTGCCCAAGCGCTGCAATTTGCGGAGATTAATTCTTTGAAGAGACGTGATGCTACTTTTGAATGTAGCATCGCGGAATTTCATGTTGGGCGGGCAGCGCAGGCGCAAAAGGAGGAGAAGTTGAAGGCAGAGGTTGATAGGCACTGGGGCCGCGCGTACAAGGCGGAGGACAAGGTTAAGTCCTTGGAGCATGACCATTCGGTGGCCTACAAAAGGTGGACCGAGTCTTACTAGGACACCAACCTTGAAATGATGAAGCTGAGAGAATAAGTTCAAGTTCCCAAAAATGAAAACTCTCAGCATCGTGGAGCCGCCGATGGTCATGCTAAGGCGTTGGAGCAGAAGGACTCCCAGGTGGCAGAGGCGAGGTCGGACCTCAATAACAAACATAAGGAGCTGATGAATGCGACCCCCTGCCTGTCTATCCTGGAGTCCGAAAAGGCCGCCTGGTTGAAAGAGAAGACGCGTTGGAGGATGAGAGGGCCTCTTTGGAGGAGACCCAAACCCTGGTTCAGACGGAGGTGGAGAACCCCAAAAGTCTGCTTGCCTAGGCCACCAGCACCAAGGAGGAGCTCGAAGATTCTCTCTGTTGGGAAACGACTGCGGGTGTCCATGGGGTAAGTATTTCCTACTTGTTTTAATTTCCTGTGTTATCTTTTTAGGAAATTTTTGTACACCTTTTTCGCTGTTATGCTGTAGATTTTTAAGCGGTTCTGGAACGAGCTCAAGCTCGGGGACCCGGTTGCCGCCATTACCGAAGCTGCCCAAAGTTGGGAATATCAGGATGGGTTTGATGGCGGCTTCCATCATGCTCTGAATAAGGGAATTATTGATGAAGTGGAGCATTACGGGAAGCCGTTTAAGGAAGAGTATGAAGTCGAACTTGCAAAGTTCGAGCTACTGGAGTTTCCTATCCTAAAGACGGTCGAAGAATGCAACCGCCTTGCCAACCCAGCAGCCGCCCTCCGCCATTTTATAGAGCAATCTGACTGGATGGGTGAGGAATTGAAGAAGAAGGCGGAGCAAGAAGAGGCAATGCGGCTAGATCGTGAGTGCACGATGGCCCGTGGCGAAGGTGCGTCTGGGATGACGCATGATGAAGAAAAACAACCGGTGGATTTTGAAGGCTCCGATAGGGAGTAGTTTTTTTTGTAGTTTCCTTTCCTTTGTTTGTACATATGATGTATTGCAAAATACATATATTTATAGTGTAAAGTTTGTACAATTTTTGAGTCGTTTAGATAGTGTTTTTATTAGTTTTAGGCTTGTACCGGTCTATTTTTTCTAGTATAGGTTTTTATAGATTTTTATTAGTGTTAGGTCTTTTTTTAGTACTTATATATTTATTTTAATTTGTGTAGGTGTTCATGGACGTTGGAGCATAAACGATCCACTTTGGTCGAGTCAAGATCACCCGAGTCTAAAGAGCCGAGTCATAATAATAATAATAATAATAATAATAATAATAATAATAATAATAATAATAATAATAATAATAATAATAATAATAATAATAAATAAATAAATAAATAAAACAAATCGTGAATTTGAATTCACGGACCACGGCCCAAAAATAGAATGCAAAAAGGAGGGCTCCATTATTATTCTTGGAAGGGGGAGGCGCACAGAAAGCTACGAAGGTAGCGCAATAAAAGGATATTATTATTAGAGGGCACCTGGGCGATCGAACAGAGCAGCTTGGAGAGGAATCAAGAGAAGGGGTTAAGGGTTGAAGCATAGGTGTGAGCACGGGTCGGTTTTAATTCAATTATTATTATTTATATATTTGAAACCCGTTGTGAACACATGAATTTGTCTTGCTTTTATTGTTTTGATATTATCATGACTTTTATTGGCTAAACCATGACGCTACCTAGGCGATGATGATTGCACTTGTTTGATTTGTTTTCTATTTGGTTTTGGAACTTTTGGTTGTGGATCAATGTTTAAGTAAATAACTCTTTATTTTCTGGTTTGATGTGTATGCATATTTAGTTTTATTTAAATAACTTTTATGAACTCCACTTGCGTTTTTGTGAATGTCTTTCATGTATGAATGCGGGTTAGGTTGCGGACTGGGTGTTAGCAGCTAGTTTATGGTTAATTGCCTAGGATTATCCATAGGAGTTGTAATTGTTAGTTAGGTAATTCTAAGTGTTCTACCAATTCTTAATAGCTGTAAGGTGCGAGATTGTTGGTCTGTCTAGGGTGTTAAATTGCTAGTTCTAGAGGCTTTGTGAGAAGATCTTCCTGGTTTCCCTAGCATTCCTCGTAGGCCAAGTCTTATCAGAAATATTGTAGTTACCCCTTGCACTTTCGGGTGTATTGTGATTTTCGTGCTGTGAGGTAGACTGTCTAGCGGGTACTTTAAGATTCGAGTAGGTAAGCCTGTGAGGGTAACCTCTCAACCGGTGGTTTAACAGCACAACAGTATTCTAGGGTTTCCCCTTGAGAAGGGTCGAGGGTGTCTAGTTTATTCTTGATGTTTAGTATTTTAAGATCCCGGTTCCACACCAGTTCCATAGCCGTTAGAAGATTATTATTCATGTGTAGGATTCTAGCCTAGGTAGTGCCTTCCCATCATTCTGATCCCAATTGTAGTAAATAGTTTGTGTCTGAAGTTATTTTAGTATTATTTTATTTATTTTCAATTCGTTTGTAGAAAACCCCCTTTAAGCAACAACACATTATTAAGTCAGTATTTAGGATAAGTAATCGAGTCTAGTTTACGTTTTCCAGTAGAGTCTCGTGGGTTTGATACTCGGACTTACTTTAGCTGTACTGCACTGACCGGTACACTTGCCGGTTGTGTGGTTTAGGTTTAGAAAGTCTTAGGTTATAAATTTAAAACTTAGAGTGTCTAGTTTAGGTTAATTTAGTTAGTTATTACTAAACCATTTTGAGCACATCAACATACCAAGGCCTTTAGCACCTTTTTTAATCAGTAAATGAAACCCTTTCCTCTTTATTTTGTGCGCACTTTTTCTTCGTTGTGACTTGAACAATCTATTGAAATACTTTGGACTTAGGCTTTTCGTAATAATTTACGTGGTCTGGCGTTGGATATTAAAAATGCATACGCCTTGAAGACCAAAACTCTAAGTAGTGAACACAGTAAATATATAGAAAATATGTCATTAATTGTCAAAAGAGAGGCGTGTGTAGCAACTGAATTATACAAAGGAATGATTCAAATAAAACAGGTGCGAAGTTGGGGCAGCGTTCCAAGAGCGCGGGAGAGGCGTGCCATGCATCTAGCTTTTCAAGCGCATAGGCGCCCTTTCCCAAGATTTCTTGGATCTTGTATGGTCCTTCCGAAGTGGAAGCCAGCTTTCCATGCTTTTCAGCATTAGAGGCTTCATTATTGCGGAAGACATAATCGCGAATTTTGAATTAGCACAACTTGACCCTTTAATTATAGTAGCGCTCCAACTAATTCTTTGATTGCGGTGATTTCACGCCATTCTTCTAGTAAGTTAAGGTTTAGGTGGAGCTCTTCGTCATTTGTTCCTTTATCCACCATGAGTACCCGTCCATAGGGGCACCCTATTTCGGCGGGTATGACGGCCTCGGAACCGTATGTGAGACTAAACAGAGTTTCACCGTTGCTCGTCTTGGTCAATGTGTGATGGGCCCACAGGACGTGCGGAACCTTATCTACCCATCCTGTTCTTTTGGTTCCGAGCCGCGCCTTGATGCCTTCGACTATGCTTCTGTTTGCCCTCTCAACTTGTCCATTTCCTTGTGGGTGCGTGATGGATGTGAAGATCTGTTGAACTCCCATTTGCGCAAGCCATTCTTGTAGATGTTGGTCTGTAAATTGGGTGTCGTTGTCACTCACAAGTTGGTATGGTAAGCTGAATCTACTAATGATAAATTCCTAGATGAATTTCTTGACGTGCGCCCCATCAATCTTTGCTAGGGGTTTTGCCTGAATCCATTTGGTGAAGTAGTCGATGGCGACAATCAGGAAGTTATCATTACCTGGCACTATAGGGAATGGCCCAACAAGATCTATTGCCCATTTCTGGAATGGCCATGCTGCAAATACAAGCACCAAGTTATTTTTAGGGCGCGGGGTGTTTGGCGCATGGCGCTGGAAAGAGTCGCACTTGCGCATATCTATCACTGCGTCAGGGTGCATTCCCGGCCAGTAGTACACTGCGTTCATCAGCTTGGCGACAACCATTCTGGGCCCCGCGTGTAAGCCAAAGATTCCTTCGTGGATATCTCAAATGAGGAAAACGGCATCTGTAGAGTCAACATAGCAGAGTAGCGGCCCTAGGTAAGATCGGTGGCATAGTACGTCGTCTGTCAGCTGATAATCTAAAGCCTTGTATTGGATTTTTCGAGCCACTATTTTGTTTTCAGGTAGGATTCCGGAAGCCAGATAGGCTTTGATTGGGGTCATCCACGACACGTTTCCTGTTTGGATGGCATTGACTTGTCGTAGTGGGATAGACGGTTTATCTAGCAGCTCGACGTTGATGTCTTTGCCCAGGTATTCAAAAACTGCTGAGGCCATTTTGCTTACTGCATCAGCAGGTTTATTCTCGCTTCTATTGATGTGAACTATAGTACAAGAATGAAACCTGCGCATGAGTAGCTTGGCCTGTTCAAGGTAGAGTGCCATCGTAGCGTCACGCGTGTCATAAGTGTCGTTAATGTGTCATGCAACCAGCATTGAATCCACGTGTACCATCAGGTGACGGGTTCCCATTTTTTGGGCAATATGGAACCCGGCCAGCAAAGCTTCGTATTCCGCCTCATTGTTTGTGGCTCGAAAGTCTAGGCGGATGGCGTAAGTGAATTTCTTGTTGTCTGGGCAGATAAGGCGTAATCCCGCGCCTGCCCCATCACTGTTTGAGGCCCCGTCAGTGTATAGGGACCATTGTTTGGTTTCGTCTTTTGATCTCGCGGGCTCTTGCTCTGCCAAACAACCTTGTACTTTATCGGCGGGTATCTCCGTTGTGAAGTTAGCGAGTACTTGTCCTTTTATGGCGGGTCTGGGCTTGTAATTGATGGTGTGTGCTCCGAGCTCAATCGCCCATTTTGCGAGTTGATCCGACATTTTCGGTTTTCAAAGTACATCATTAATTCTGTAATCAGTTAGGACATTTATGGGGTGTCCGTGGAAATACCGGCGCGGTCTACGCGAGGCGTGGATGAGCGTAAGGACCAATTTTTCCATTTGTGGAGTACCTTGTTTCCACATCTAGGAGGGTGTGGCTAATATAATAAATTGGTGTTTGAACTCCTTGTCGATCCACAAGGAGTACCGCGCCAATGGCCCATTCCGTGACGCAAAGGTATAGCATTAGGGGTTCCTTGGGTAGGGGCGTTGTTAAAGTTGTGAGATTCATAAGACATTGTTTCATTTCTTAAAAGTCTTTTTCCGCCTCGGAAGTCCAACGGAAATTGCTCTTTTTAAAACAATTCATTAAGGTATCCACAAAAGGAAAAGATCTAGATACGTAATTGGAAAAGAAGCGGTTTAGGGCCACAAGGCGGCCCATCAGTGTTTGAACTACCTTGATAGATGCAGGGAAAGGCATTCTTTCGATCGTGATTATTTTGTCAAGGTTTGCGCGGAAACCGTCTCGCGTGACAATGACTCCTAGGAAATTGCCTTCTTACATGCCAAAATGAGCACTTGTTGGGGTTGAGCTTCATGCGTACCTTGCGCAGTTGATCGAATGTTTTTTGTATATCCCCCAACATGTGTTCTTCCTCCTTGCTTTTTATGACAAGGTAGTCGACGTACATTTCTAAGCGTAATTTTATTTCGTCAATGATTGCGCTCTCCATTAGGCGCTGATAAGTAGCTCCCGCGTTTTTCAGGTCAAAGGGCATTTTTGTATAACAAAACTGCCCATATCTGTGCGGAAGGTTGTTGTGTCTTCATCCTCCTTTGCCATCTGAATTTGATGGTAGCCTTTGAATGCGTCCGAGAAGCATTTGAATCGGTAAGGCGTTAGAGAGTCCACTTTAAGGTGGATTTTTGGCAAAGGGTAGCAGTCTTTTGGACAGGCTTTGTTCAGATCTTTGTAGTCGACGCACATGCGCCATCCCCCAGTTGTTTTGCCTACCATGACTGGGTTAGCAACCCAAGTTTGGTAGCGGATTGTTCATTCATGACCTTTGTTTTCTCCGGCCCCATGTTGCGCTTTTTCTGCACGACTGGCTCCACCGACTTGTATTGTGTTAAGTTTACGTTCTAAAACCTCGCACATAATGCCGATCATATTAGATGGCTGCCGGGCAAAGATGTCAATGTTTTTTACAAGAAGTTGTTTTAAATGCGCTCGGATGGTGTTGGAGATTTCATGGCCGATGATCACCGTTTGGTCCGGGAATTTAGGGTTAATATCCTAGTTTTCTAGCTCGAAGCGGAATTCTTATATGAGCATTTTTGTGGGCTTCGCTGTGTCGACTGCATGGCAGTCTTTATTGCCCCTGATAAATGCGACGCAAGCACAGGTGGGGAAGCCAATGATCTGATGTGGTGTGGACACATTTGCGTTGAACCGCGCCAAGCCTTCCCGAACCAAAATAATGTCATGGTGTGACGTCGCCGGTAGGACCATAAAGTCGCATATTTATGTCCGCTCATGTCTACCATCAGTTAAGGTGACTAGGAAAGATATAATACCTCGCAGCATAATGACTTCATGAATAAAGCCCGAAATTGGTTCATTGACTGGAACGAGGCGGGCTTTGTCTTCCTCATCCAGTTGTTGAAACACTTATTGTAGATTATATCAGTGATGATGGGCGCCATAGATGATGGATCTGCTTCTGTCGGGACGAGGCGGGCTTTGTCTTCCTCATATAGGAACATGGATCTGGTTTGGTAGTGTCAAACGACGGCGGTGATTACTAGCGGCGCCATAGATGATGGGCCGCCGGGAACTCTAGGAAGGAGGACATCCTCCTCCTTCCAAGTATCATTGTTTTGTTGTCGGGAACGCTTACCCTGGTTGTGGTGCTTGGCGTTTCCTCGGATCATGTTGTAGATCTGCTTCCGTCCGCCCTCCTCGTGGTTATCATCCTGGTTGTGCCCCCGCCCACCACTGTGGACATTTTTTATCAAGTAGCCCAGCTGGCCAGTCTTGAAAGCGGTTTCTATTTCCAACTTCAGACTGTAACAATTGTGTGTAAGGTGGCCATAGTCGTTGTGGTAATCACAAAATTTTGTGGTGTCCACATTTTTCTGCTTGCCAAGGGCTTTGGGCTCCTTGAAAGTGATTTGCTCAGTCTTGAACACTTGAGAAGGTGTCTTGGTCAGAGGGGTCCAATCAGTGTTTTTCTTGGAGTGCCCCCTCTGTTCCCGTGATTGCTTATTGCTGATCGTTTGGCAGGCGTCATTAGAGGATGAGTACTTGCCTTCGTCTGCGGCTCCAGAGATGCGCGACCAGACAGACTGCTTATTTTTGTTTTTGTTGTTGTTATGGGTCTGCTAGAAACCGCGCTGCTGCTTGAGGGAGCGCTCGGAGGATGCAAAGATTTTGGATGCCTTGATAACTTCATCCCAAGAGTCTGGGATTTCGTCTTTACCCGAGAGGGTTTTCATGAGTTCCTTACTATGGACTCCTTGAATAAAGCCCGCGCATGTGAGTTCTTCGCAGCATCCGATCTGCTGCGCCGACTTGTTGTAGTGCACGATATAGTCCTCGATGGACTTGTTATCGTTGCGCTAGCATAATAGGACATGTGACTTGTCCTTCTTGTGCTTCATGAGGTGGGAGAAATGGTCCTTGAACTTCCTAATGAGATCATCGAAGTCTGAGATTCCTCCCACGGGGAGATTGTCAAACAAAACTCTGGCGGCGTCGGGGACCGTCTGGGCGAACAGATGGCACCAGACCTGAACCGGCCAAAGGACCGTGGTTACTACACATTCAAAGTCGTGCAAGTGATCCGATGGGACGAGCAGGCCATCGTACTTGCCGATGTTGCTGGGATGTTTGGCTTATTTTTCAATGGGAGCGATGGCAATCCGCGCACAAAATTTGGAGTTACCGGCGAACGACTTAGGTCTTTAGGGCCTATTAATTTCGTCGTCCTCTTTTTTTATGATGTGGCGGAAGTGTTACACAACGTTCGGTGCTTCCGGGACTTATGGTAGTCTGAGTCACTGGTAGACTAGTATCCGTCCGACTCGCTCATTGGGCTTTCGGGTAACTGATCGTGTGTATTTCTACCACAACCTCCACCACGAGTTTTGGAGCGGTCAGTTCCTTTTTCATTCCCCTTGAGGCTATGTTTGGCCAAAGGGGAGCCAATGTTTATTGTTTTACCAGTTTTTTGCTTTGCGAGCATGTGCTAGTAGATTTTGGTGTTCTTCATTTGCCGCTGGAACAGCCACTCGTCCGGGTCGATGGGCCCTGTAGATTCATCGTTAGACTCCGAGTTCGAGCAGCTGACTGCTCGGACTACGTGGCGTGGCCTCGGTGCACCCTCTTTGTTTTGGTTTTTTGGAGTGCCTGATGTCCTTATCAATGTGCCCGGGAGCACAGTGGATGAGGTAAGACCATGTGCTCTGGCTGGGTTGGGATCTACCTTGGGTGGGCTAAAAGATGTGGTTTAGAAAAACTGGTTTTCAGCCGGTACGGATGGCGCCAATAAAGAAACAACGAGTATAACTCGGGGTATAATCGGGGGTCGTTACTTGTGTTCACTACAGGATATATTTCTTCGCTCACACCGAGACTATATCTATGGCCCGTAAGATAAAAAGAGTCAAGAAGTAATACACAAGATATAAGTGTTTCGGTCTCGTTGACCTACGTCCACTAAAAATGGTATAACCTTTATTACTTTGAATGATACAAGTGTAAAGATTGAGTACAAGTCTATTACAAGTGTGTGTGTATTAATGGTGAAAATAATTGACCGACCTCTACAAAGGAGGTGAAGTCCCCTTTTTATAGAGGATGCATGGGCAATGTGTTGTGGGTCAAAACAGGCGTGACGGGCTTAGGCCTGCCTTCGAGAAGCCCATCCAGTTGGGTTTGGACCAAAGGTTTGCATAAAGCAAGACAGGTAGAAACAGCGTTCGGCCATTGGTCCATGTGGCGCGCTGTGATTGGTTGTCAGGGTGTGTCAGGACGTGTCAAGCGGTTCTGCAGGGCCCTCATTTTCTTCTTGTTGCCAGGGTGTGTCAGGACGTGTCAGGCGGTTCTGCTTCCTCTTGAAGATTAACTGAAGTGACTCCTGACACCTAGGAGCCTATGCAGCAAGCGGGGCTCAAGAGAGCTTCATCTTCTATGTTGGAGCACCTGGAAAGGCGCAACACACCATCACCAGGACTAGCGCATGGTGCCACGCGGGTGGATTGCACTCCATGAGTGATGTTCATGAAAACTGAACTCCGCGAAGGTGTGTTATGATCTTGAAGTTATGATTTCAAATGGCAAAGCTCTCTGCGGGTATATGATGATAGCGATGTTGTGGGGTAGGATGCGCCTCCGCGTCAAAGTTCGTACCCTACCCCTTCATCAGGTGAGAGAAAAACTTTTGAGATGAAAGTAACAAATATGACAAAACCATAGTAACAAAAACAGCAGGCACTATAAGATAAAAATTAATTTTACCTTTCAAAAAAATAATTGCATTTAACAAAGGATGTAACAACAATACTCTATTGGCTAAAACTAAAGGTTTCATCGGTAATAGTTTACAAATTTGACGATGATAAATAGGTAGTTGAGGTCATCGATGATCCATCGATATTAATGGTATGCGCGAAATATATATACTTTTTATAAAATATTTTTTCACACAATTGGGTTTAAATATACGAAATGATTTCTACCTTTGATCTAAACCACACACAATAATCAAGTGTACCTATCGTATAATAGTATTGCTAGGGTAAGAAACAAGTATGATCCATAGGCCCAGTAGCTCATAATATTAAACCTTTATCGTTATCTAGCCAATCAAAGAGGTTGATTTGTGAATATTATAATTAAACTAAATTAACTAGCAATTAACCTAATGATGCAAATTAGCAAAGATGAAAATAATTAATCAAGGAAGGAATTCACTTAAACTTTGAATCCACTTAGCCAAACACTAACAACACATGCATTTACAGTGGTGAGATCATTTAATACACATAAACATGAAATTAGATTAGACTCTGCCAAGGCTATCTAACCATACGACACTTTGAAAAGCTATAACAATAAGCACACAATAGATAAGACTCCAGACAAGGCTACCTAATCCCACAATTCTTTAGAAAGTTAATACGATAAAATACGAACCACTTGAAATTGCGTAATGTAACAATAACTATGCAATTTCCTCAACTTAGAACATTATAACAAGAGGATATGTAATACATATTTACTTTCACAAACTTACGTCCCACATACGGTGTGCGCATATAATGTATATATGTGTGGCCCTCGGGGGGCAAAAGTAAAGTTGCACTAGTTTTAACATTATTTTACTAATTTCGTGAAAAAAACGTTAAAAACGACGGACGGTTAATCATGCATCATGTGGTGGCGTTGATAGCCAAAAGACAAAGGGGTACATGTACTGATCGGGTTTGTCCCGGTTGCTAAGTGTTTTGTGCCTTATGTCCAAGGCTTGATACCAAACCACATCGAGCCGGGGGTCTCACTAGAAGCAACCTCTCTATTCTTAGGGGTAGAGATAAGTCTGTGTAAATCTTACCCTCCTCAGACCCTACCTTAGCTTTGCTATAGATGAGATTAACTGAGTATGATGGTGATGATGATTTACTTTTACAAACTACAATTCACATACACAACGTACGAGCGGTTCATAACAAATATAGTGGTTTTCTCAAAGATGTATATAAGGTTGCAAGTTTGTTCAACAATCCAAGATATTTCAAACCCCATTCACCATTCCTAGTTAAATGATGTAAATATACATACAAAGAATTTCATAAATATATTCATAAATAAATATCTTAATTCATATGGTTTTCCAACATAAATGAAAAGATATCAACGAGATTTAATATTTCATCGAGTTAAACGAATACACATAGTCATTGAAGAACTTTTATAGCATTGATGTTGATGACGTGGGTACCCAAACCCCCACGTCTAAACATATTTAAGAAGCTATCAGGCTCGGGCCAGGAAGCCGAAAAGCCAGAAGCTAGTGTAGAGAAGCTACCTGCATCGGCTCCTCAGCTCCCTAGCACAGGACCTACCTTACAGGAGGTCAATAATAAAGGTGGGTCCAACACTTATGGCCCAACCCAGCCCATTACTACAAAGCCTATTAGGGTTTGGGGTTTCACCCTCTATAAATAGAGGGGTTACACCTTCACTCAATCCCATCCCATTTTTGTCTTGGTCTCCACTCAAGACATCTCACTCACTTTCTCTCTCTCTCTCTAGAAACATTCTCTCACTAACTAATCTGCCTAGCTCCCATAGAGGAGCCTACGAGCTGCTAAAGTATCACATCAGTCGCTCATGAACTCTCCATAATTACACACAATAAAGCTGTTAAGCTCCCCTGCTGAACTCGCGAGCTCCCCTAACGGAGCCCTGGAGCTGCCATATCTGCAGTCTTCATATCCATGGTTCTAATAACCAACTTTCAGCCATCGAGTTAAGCAGCCCGAAATCACCTCGGCTGCTAGCTAACCGCCGGGTTTCAACCACCACCTCCTCTCATACTTCGTATCCCTCATTTACTTCTTTATATTTACTTTTATGTACACTTCTTGGGATAAATCACTAATGTTGAGCGTCGGAGGGTGGTCCAGAGACCCCGGTCTCTGGACCCCTTCTAACGAGTTGTTCGTGGTGCAGGTACATGCTCGGAAGGTGCTAGGTCCAACCCGAAGAGACATCCATACCATCTCCATGCCTTATTCTTGTTGTTTCAACAAGTGGCGCCCACCGTGGGGTTATCGCGCTTAGAACATGAAACTCTTTGTGGTTTAGCCCCAAATGTTCCTAAGTTCTTTATTTTTAAGGATGGAGAGGATGTTCTTACCGAAAAAATCACTCCTACACCTCCTACACATGTTTGCGTTTTTTGCTCCACGTATTACATGTTCAAAACGCCGGTGACCGGGTTCCATACACTTGTAACTCGGTTGCTACATGTAACTTCTTTGATAAAAACGTCAAACCTGAAAATCTACTCATATTCTTGATGAAAAATTACAACCTTTTGAACACATGTTTACACATAGTTCAAATATGATCAAAAAAAAATAATAATAATAATACTAGAGAAATGAAAGAATTTGTGTACACAACACTCAACCTCACTTTATGTGGTGTCAAACAAAAAGCCACTAAAAGGAATATTATATCATGATATAATATTTTCATAATGCATCTGAGAAAATAAAGAAAATATCTCAAAGTATTTTCTCAAAAGAATAATTGCATAAAAAGACGTGTACACTTGTCCCAAGGTTTGACTATCTCATTTTTGTCTTTTAGCACACATAAAAATGTGTGAAAATAAAGCAAAAAAGAGGATAAAGTCAGGAAACAACTTTATCCAACATTAAAGTCTCTAGTACAACAAATATTGCATCTTGTACAACTCATGCTGCAGGCTGCCATACCGCAGCTCCATTGTAAGTGATATCATCAACGCTATAATTCATGACGTGGATGCAAGAATCCCACAACTGATCTACGAGTAAAAAAAAAAAGAGAGATCACATAAATCGGAGCTGGGTAGCCTATCTAAACTATAAATAGGGCAGCCAGGAACCTCCAGGCTGCCATATAGCAGCCCCTGCTACAGTGGTGAACAGTAAAAAAGTAAGAAAAGTAAAAAGTCATCCTTTCTTACACACTAATCCACAAAAGTGCTTAGTCAAAAGCAAATCAGACCTCGAAAGCATAAAAAGTGGTATCTTTCACCAAAATGGCAAAAACACTTGCTGCCATATAGAAAGGGGGTCAGCACTCACTCTCATAAGGAAGTAACTGCTCCCATAAGGAAGCACCTGCTCCCATAAGGAAGCACCATGAGCGGGAAGCCTTCCCTTACGGCAGCCTCTGTTACATCTTAATATACTAAACGTTCATACCGAAATGGGGTCATGCTCCCCTAGGGAAGCTCCCTGGGCTAGAAATCTTCCTCTATGTAAGCTCATTTTACATCTTTGTGTACTAAACATTCATTTATGGCTCTTCACTTCACTTCATGTGCACATGCGATACAAGCACATGATCGCTCTCTCGATATTAACATTAGGCACAAGCTCCTAAAAACTCCTACTAGCCTAAACAAGATAAAGTGTAGAAATATTTTATTTCTCATATCGTTGAAACGAGCTTCTCGAGAAATAATCAAGAGTTCTAAATGTTGTTAAACAAAGTCTTGAATAATACTAACATTACATCTCGTTTTAACATTTAGCCTAACCTATATTTGACCCAAAATTCTTAGTAAAAGTGAAGGGACTTATGAGTATAACCATGGCGTTTAAAAAGCCCATGCACTTGTAAGCTAACCATTAACTTCACTTATAAAATAATAATAAATAAATAAAAACAATAAACACACACTTTATCTGCTAGTCAGGTCCGGTAAAGCAAGCTGGCTCCCGTAGGGTAGCTACAGACCACTATTCAACTTTATCAGCCTAAACAACTATTCACGTCAGAGAGTACATCAGCTGCTACAGGACAGCTGTGGATAACTATTCATGTCAGTATGCCAGCTGCTACAGGACAGCTGAAGACAACTATGCATGTCAGTGCGTCAGCTGCTATATGACAACTATAGACAACTATTCAGCTTTATAGCTATTAGAAAAAGTACACTACTCATACCAGCTGCCATACGGCAGCTGCAGACAACTCTATAAGTAAACTCATGAGCTACAGCCCGGGAGCTACAAGCTTATAAGCTGCAGCTCACATGCTACAAACCTAAAGCTTGGATCCCATAGATCGAAGCCTAAAGCTCGAAGTTAGAAAATTGAAGCTCGAAGCCCAAGGCTAGAAGCTACAAGCTCATGGCCACAAGCTAGAAGCTCGCAACTACAAACTCGCACCTATGTCATATAATATACTTTAGCTTTTAGATCGAAAAGACAAAAGTCAGATCTACACAAGCTATAAGTAGGTAGCCTAAAGCAAACAACATAATACATACACCCAAGTAACCCTTGGGAAGAGAACACATATAAATAGGGTGCCTTGAGTACCTCTAAGATATTTGCTTCCTAAGGCCACGCTTGTCTTTAAACAGTTATATATGACATATTGGAAGACACAAAAAACAAAATGTCAAGAGCTACGAAAATTAACTCATATGTCATACGCTACATAGCCTCCGGCTGAGGTAAAGAAGCTTATAGCTTGGCAGCTCAGCTATACTTCACCATATGAATCAATCCGAGGTTTTATAAGTATTGACGAACGCTAGGTCAAATCATCCCTAGAAAATTAACATCTTTTCCATACACCAAAGTCATTTAAGGGAACGAGCACATCGCTTAGGGCAGGCTCAACACCTTCCTTAAAAAGACTAACAACTTGGAAAAGAAGAAAGATGCCTCCTCATATCAAAGAGGCCGCTAAATATTATGAAGGCTTGACCCACTCACTATGGAGAGCATAAAATATAACCTCGTATACTTGCTTCGCTTAACACCAATTCAATGCTTTGCAAAGATGAGTTGCTCTCCTAGATAGAAAGGGAAGCCACCCTATGGGAACAAAATGAGCTTTGCATGACCTCACCTATGGTGACTAGAGAAGCTCACAAATGCATCATTAAAAAGTTTGTGTGACCTCCATAACACACCAATCAGAAGATGTGGCAACTCGCAAAGCCAAGAAGCACGGTTCCTACGTCTTCACAAAATCCAAACTTATCTAGCCTTATCAAGTACCGTGCCCATGATAACATGTGGCATAAGTAAGGCAACCGTACAAAGATTATATCTCACAAGGAGGACCATCGGCCCAAAGCCATCATGATCCAAACGATCTATCTCAATTACACGACCTTGGCCCTTTGTCCTATCTCTCTCATAGGATAAAAAACTTTAGCTTGCACACAAAAAACAAAGATGTTCGCAAATGACATGGCACATAAGGAAGTTAACCGCCAAAATATGTTCGCGAAAACATCCAATGTTGAAAAATAGACAAATGTTACTTGTTGCCACATGTTCAAAGAAATATTTATTCGGTTCCAAAGCAATAGCTTAATTGAAATAAGAATAAACTTCCTCAAACACCTAGTTTAAAGCTTCATATATACGGATCTTTGAATCCCAAAAGCTTGACATGTCTAGAGGCATAGGAAGCTCATAAGTGAGAAGTTAAAAATCGAATGGTTAGATACCAAGTCATAAGCACCCATGACTACGTCATGACTACTCATGACTGGGGGCTGATGGTGCGGGTACCTAATTTTGAACGAATTAAGAAGTTTAGAAACCGAAAAGGCGAGGAACTAAAAAGTAGAGATGCCGATTAGCTACACATGTCAAGGCTCCTGCCCTAAAAGCTAAAATGGTCACAAGCACATTGCTACACATGTGACATCATCGGTAGGAATAAAGAAGCCTTGAACAAAATCATAGTCTGAATATGGCATATGCTTCTCTGTTGGAGGAACGTTGTTTATTGCAGCTAAGCAACAAAAAACCTATCAAGCAAGCTAAAGAACAACACATCGTCCTTTCAATTGCTCCTGTCCAGGTGGCTCCACTTATGTAAAAGATATAACAATACTTACCTTGCACATGATTATCTACAAAGAACCAGGCATAAACAAAATCAGCAAGATCAAGGTTAACTAAAGCAGCTTACTCAATCATCGAAGCAACCTGCTAAAACCTTCATACATCTTGCCGACACTGCAAGAGAATAACACTTAGCCGATATATGAAAAAGTTTAAACACCTCATTAAGGGAACCTCATAAAAAGAAGATTCTATAAAAGACGAGCCTATATGCCTAAACTAATCCTATCAAGTGTGCAATCTCCGATAGATGGTTAATACTCACAAAGCCTACGAGGCTTAGAAACATAATAGCCCACAAGAAATATTAAAGCTACTTGTGGAACAACAAATGGCTTACTAAAACAAGCAAAGAAGCTTCAAGCAATGGTTAGGGCAACACAACAAATGATCAAACAAGGGAGCATTGCTACTCGTGCCTACCTAAGAAGCACGCAAGCAAATTGCCAATGCAACGATGCAACTTGGTGACACCAAGGATCGTGGCAAACAACTTCTAGTAATCATGAACACGACAAATTACCACAACGTTAGAACTCCACAAAATAATAGAGTTGGGTGAATCCTTATTCGTACCTGCCCTATGGCAGCAACCAGCTGTTAGGAGCATAGAAGCTGCTCATAAGAATATAGAAGTTGCCAATAGGAAGCATGACGGTAGCCTTCCAGAAATTGTTCACTATAGCAAGGAAGCAACATGAAAGAGGTAGCCCGCCATAGCATCAAAAAGCATTGGTTAGGTGATATTTTTGCCATATGGTAGCACCTTGCTAAAGAATTGTTCAAGGAGTCCCAAAACCTCAACACTCGAAGCCATGAGACTTCACCACCTATGAGGTAAGTGAACATCTACCCTTGAACTTTTACTTGCCAACACTCCTTCAATCAAACACCACGCTGATGCACCATGCCATTAAACAAGCTCAACCTCTACCTCATGTGCTTTAAAGTGTCCAATGACTAAGAGAGTTTTACTAAATTATGGAAAGGCTTATTTTTACTACCTTCTCTATTGAATCAACTCATACGAAAGGTCAATCAAAGATCACCATATACTCTATTCTAAACAATGTGGCTGAAGGCGAAAGAGTATCTCGAATGTCACCAAACTTACACATAAACATCGTCCAAAATGTTATGAGACATCTTTGTCTCCTTCGAAAGTTGATCACGAGTTTAAGTGTAAAGTTCCCTGACCTTGCATGAAGCTCTTCAAGCATCATCTAAAACCAAGAAAACTAACCATCATATCCTAGAAGGCAATTGTCTTAGTACATACGAAGCTTATTATCGTCAACAAAGAAGACTACCTTTTTACATGACAAGCTAATATCCTTACATAAAAAGCTTCCATAAGGAAGCTAACCCTCTCATACAAGGAGCTGTCCATTCTTACATAGGAAGTTAACATCCTTACATAAGAAGCTGCCATTCTTACATAAGAAGCTGCCCTTCTTACACAAGAAGCCGCCATTCTTACGTAAAGAAGTTGCCCTTCTTACTCAAGAAGGTAACCTTCTTACTCAAGAGGCTATTATTCTTACATAAAAAGACTTATGGAACTACCAAAGAATCTCCCTAACATTTCCTCATGACATTTCGTCTCTTTGACATATGGCGAACACAAAGAGAGGAACTTTAGAGGGAAGCTTATCATATAAAAAATCCACATTATTTTAAGTACGTGCATAGTATTAATATGCATGTATTATTGCATTACCCCAACTCATGGAAAAACTAACAAGGATATGCTCTTCAAAGGCGTACTCCACAAGACATTGATCCATGAAAGTTGGTCAAATACCACAACATGCATACGAAATCCATGATATAGCCTACTCTAAGGCAACCTCAGTTACCATAACATCTTGATATTCTATCAATGAATCTAATTCATACTCGAAAAGCGTTGTCTAGACAATGTAGTTTCTAAGCTGCAAGCTAACGGAACGAAGGAAACTCTTTCGTGCAATCACAACCACTTGTCACTTATCTTATCAAAGGGTGAGCCCCTCCTAACCAGGCTCCATGGGATCCGGCGCTATACCTACCCATGAAACGGGGATGAGCTCCTAGGCCACAACTGCTCAACAGGTAACAAGGATAATGACCTTCCTGTATACAGGGTGAGTTCCTAATACAATCTACAACTCCATGGGACAAGTCCTTTAGATGGAATACCTAAACCCATGAAAGAGGGTGAGCTCCTCACACCAAGACAGCTCATACATGTTCATAACAGGTTACAAGCAAGCCGATAGGATAAGCATTACATCGGTTCTCTAGCTTAGTATCCTGGGATCAAAACGAACATTTCATATAGATAACCGTTGAGAAAGGTTAGAAACAAGCTGATAGGATAAGCATTGCATCGGTTCTCTAGCTTAGTAGCCTGGGATGGGTGACTGCAGCATCCACCTCATGGCAAAAGGTTAAAGACATTGCAAACACTATAAACGACAAGTAAAAGATCCAAGACAACCAAACATTAAACTTAAATAAAGCATCACCCCTAGAGGGGGAACATTCCCATTGAGGAAGGAAAGGGAAGTTCCTTGGTCATATAGTCGGAAAGCAAAGCATCAAATTATAACAAGATTATAAAGGCATTTGCATAGCAAGACTCATGCATAGCTTACATAAGCTTACATGACAAGGTCTTCAGAAATCATAACGCATTAGCTCGCTAGAAGAGCAACAAATTCGTTATCAAAGTTAGCCCGCTATATTGGCTTGGGAGTGCTCTCAACCATAATAGTAGGGGAAGCATCCTTGCCAACAAAGACGTCATTATGGCATGGGCAAGTTCAACGAGCAATACCTTGCTCAAACAAGGTTCAACCTTCTTATGATACGCAACTAAAACTGGGAATAAGCTTCTAAGACAACAAGATTGTCTACACATTTAGAAGTACCATACGGTTGAAAAAGAAATATAAAAAGAGGCTTAGTCTCACATTTTGATAAAGAGAAGCCTCTTACATGGATATAGGAAGAAAATAGCTTTCGCAAGAAGCTCATCTTTGTGTAAAGGAAGTTCACTAAATTGCGCTACAAGCTCACATCCATGCAAAGGAAGATCAATAGCGTACACCTATAAACTCGCCTTTATACGAAAGAAGCTCACTTGTTAGCGTGAGAAACTCACCAACATATGCATTCACGTTCATACCAAAGAAGTTCAGTGTCATATACCAAAAATCCCGTAATAGGATAACCTCCAAGTATGAGAAGCTCACTTCCGCATCAAATAAGCCCACTTTGTTACGGAAAAAGTTTATCAATCTACAACATTGGTACGCAAAAGGCTCCTTCTTTTGCCATGTTTGCTCATATCTGCCTTGCTCCATCACATCTATTATAAAACGAGCTTACCACAACACTTAGAGAAGCCCAAAGTCTCAAGCTGGTAAGCTGCTACACCTAATGGATGGAAGCGATGAGCTCATGGAATGAAGCTATTAGCTACCATCAGGCACCAAAGAATATCCGGGAGAGCACATATGACGCTCGCGTTGGTATAACTTACCGCAAACCCCGGCAAGGTGATTATAAGCCTAGTATACATAGAAGCGACCCCATCCAAAGTGGTTTTGACCAAAAAATTAGAATGTTATTGAGTATTGACCCTGTTGTCAATAGCTAAGATAACGTTCAGTATAGCGTGTCAATTATATATCTCGCAATCTGATTTTAGCGACCCCATAGCGTGGAAATAGTGGGATTCCAGGTTTTTTATAATATAAATACTAAATAGCGGGATTTCAGGCTGTTTTTTCTGTATTAGTATAGCTATTTAATATAAATTACGTATTTAGATGAAAAATAGTGTATTTTGATAAAATATACTTGTATACATGTAAAACATTTCTAAAATTTTATTCTAGTGTATCACTAAACATAAAATTCTTGTTGTTTCAACAGATGTAAACATAGAACATAAACATCACCAAAAATCACATATTATTTGTCAATGTGGGATATCATTCATCTAATTAAGTGAATCAAGTATTTTAGCCCATTTACAACAAAAACCACTACCAAGATGGTAAGATTAGGAGTTTATCAAACCAAAACAAGCTAAGTGTGTTGTGTGGTGTTAAGTCCTTCCTTGGAGTGTCAAATCTTCCAAATTTGCTTCTTTGTCTTGAAAAATAGGTGGAAACGGGAGTCGTGGATTTGCTCTCCCTAGTTTTCCTCCCAATAAGTTGAAGTTAGGGTTTTTAAAGTGATCTGACAAAACATATGCGGGCCGTAGGTTTAACCTACGGGCCATATTCCTCATGATATATTTTTCTCCTTAGTGTCACTAATTAGTTGTCCAAACCTACAAATCCAAATTTAACACAATTAAGTGATGAAACACACGGATTTGCAAAAAAAAAAAAAAAAAAAAAAAAAAAAAAAAAAAAAAGCACTCAAAATGGGGGACAATACTAATTACACTAATTACAATTATATATAACTAGTTTTTATTCCGAGAGCGTCCCGGGTTAAAATATCTAATATGATATAATAAAATATATTATTATTATTATTATTATTATTATTATTATTATTTTAAACAAATCTCTGTCATAAGTTATCATATTCAAATATTAAAAAAACGAATCTCCGCGCCGAGGTATAAATCTAGTGCCATTACAAATGAATTCAGAAGTTTGTAATCGATCATTCTAAAAAGAACTAACATGAAATAAGAAAAAAAAAGTTAATTATTGAAATATCGAACGCATTAGTCTAAGGGTTATGTGATGCGTTAAAAAATTCATTGGTATATGATTGGGTATATAGTTCGGGTATTTGGGTATGTTGTTTCGGGTAATCGGGTCGGGTATCACCTAATCCCAGACCCGACCCAAACCCACAATTTTTTTAAACTAATCCCAAACCCGATTCAATACCTGTCGGGTTACAAAAAATAGTCATTTTTTTCTCCGTTTTTATATAGCACTATGGTACTCGTTGGAAAGATAATAAAACGCTCGTTAATTTGGTGTAATTTTTTTCTTTAAAAAATCTCGTATATAAAAGATATTAACGTTTAAAAGTTATGGGAGGAAACATGAGAGAAAAAATAATAAAGTTTTAATATTTAGATTTAGTAGATTATGTATTTAATAGATTAGGTTAAAGATTATAATAGATTATGTTAAATCATATTTATTTCTTTTTTTTTTTAATTGGTTTAGAGTTGCCACATCACATCCTATGTGGCATCTCTCAAAGGAGAGATTGCATAAGAGTATGACATGTAGGATTAATCCCTTTGCAATATATATATATATATATATATGGGGAAGGTTCAATTGAGAACTCATAGATAGGGAGAGAACTCGAGAACTCCTTAAACATAGGGGTATTATTGTCAACTATTTCAACAAACCTCATTACCTAATATCCAGCCCCAAAAATTATATAGAACCCTACACAATTTCTAATGTGCAGATCAATGAACCAATCAAGAACATATATCGTATGATCATATAGCTCAAATCATCTATTCAGCTCTTCTGCATTGGAATCGAATCAACATTCAACATAATCTGTTAACAATGACGATTGAAGGTTTTTTTTTTTTTTTTTTTTTTGAATCGCACATATGTGTGTATATCACGATTAATTGTATGATTTTGTTGTTGTTGTTGTCTTCTTCATTAATTAGGTCAAACATCTTCATCTAATTCAAACAAATATACAATAAACATGGATTCTTCATCACGTATGGAAGATAATCGAGGAAAACAACCTATATTGATAGATGATATTGGAGAATCTACATCAAACATTGCTTCTTCTTCTAGATGTATCAAATCCGCTTCAGATGATACAACATATAGGTTTGTGTTTGTTTTTTAATTATGTACTGCACATGTGCAATCTTTCTGTCACTGAACATAGAGGTACCTGATTCAATATTTACGTACTGCACATGTGCAATCTTTCTGTCACTGAACATAGAGGTACCTGATTCAATATTTACGTACTGCACATGTGCACTGCATTTAATACGTGTCTATTGGTTGTTTTAAACCTCATTACCTAATATCCAGCCCCAAAAATTATATAGAACCCTACACAATTTCTAATGTGCAGATCAATGAACCAATCAAGAACATATATCGTATGATCATATAGCTCAAATCATCTATTCAGCTCTTCTGCATTGGAATCGAATCAACATTCAACATAATCTGTTAACAATGACGATTGAAGGTTTTTTTTTTTTTTTTGAATCGCACATATGTGTGTATATCACGATTAATTGTATGATTTTGTTGTTGTTGTTGTTGTTATCTTCTTCATTAATTAGGTCAAACATCTTCATCTAATTCAAACAAATATACAATAAACATGGATTCTTCATCACGTATTGAAGATAATCGAGGAAAACAACCTATATTGATAGATGATATTGGAGAATCTACATCAAACATTGCTTCTTCTTCTAGATGTATCAAATCCGCTTCAGATGATACAACATATAGGTTTGTGTTTGTTTTTTAATTATGTACTGCACATGTGCAATCTTTCTGTCACTGAACATAGAGGTACCTGATTCAATATTTACGTACTGCACATGTGCACTGCATTTAATACGTGTCTATTGGTTGTTTTAAACAACATATAGGTTTATGTTTGTGTTTTTTTAATTACGTACTGCACATGTGCAATACATTCGGATTGTTACCACTTTATTTTTCAAACATAGATATATTTGTTACAAATTTATGTATTGCGCATGTGCACTACATTCGTTCTGCCGTTCTTCATACGATACAAAGCTTTGTGGTATTGAACATAGAAGTACCTATTCCAAAATTTCAGTATTGCACATGTGCACTAAATTCAGTTTGTGTTTACTGAATGTTTTATGCAACCTAGGCGTATTTGTTTTTCTAAAATTTACGTATTGCACATGTGTACTATATTCCAATTGTGTTTGATGTATTTTTTACACAATATGTACATGTTTTTAAATTTACGTATTGCACACGTGCAGTACATTCAGTTGTTTCTACTGTATTTATTTACACAAAATAGAGATATGTGTTCAAAATTGAAGTATCATGCATGTGAAATACATTCATTTTGGGTTTACTGTAATTTTTACACTACATGTTTTTATAATTCGTGTACATGTTCGCTATAAATAATTATAATACAAATATTTTTTTTAATTGCAGGTCATGTATCCGGTTATGTCTATATAACTCCTGGTGGAACCACCTATTGGGTACTTAAGTATTGGATTCGGATGATGTTCTAACATGCGACAAGTGCGGTCATAGAGGCCACAATAGGAAAACTTGCAAGGGTCAATCACAATAGAATGGGGTTAATAAAAAAAAATAATATTTTATGAACATGTCTTTTGGGTGATGTATATTACGAACATGTCTTTTGGGTTATGTTTGTTATGAATATGGTTTTATGATATTAGGTTAAGAACTTGGCTCTTTGGTATGTAATCAACTTGACGGTTTTATGTTATGGCATTTATCACTTATGTAATGTTGTTTGTTTTGGTATGTGTTAAAAAACTACAACAACAAAAAAGTGTTGAAATATATTAAAATCTGTAACCAAGAATGTGTTGGGATGTGTTAAAAACTGCAGCAAAAATGTATCATAAACCACAGCCGAAATGGGTCATATACTGCAGCCAAAAACTGCAAAAAAAAAAATGTGCCGGAATGGGTCAAAAGCTGCTCCAAAAAAAAACTGCAACAAAAATATGTCGAAATGCAATTGCAGCCACAAAAGTGCCAAAATGTCTCATTGTGCATTGAAAATGAGTCATTATGCAACAAAAAATGCCATTAGAATTTAAACAACCAAACTAATATTAACATGCCATACATTCATCCGTTAAACTTGATACATACATAAATTCAAAACACATATCCATTAAATCATACATCCAAACTTAGTACAAGGTTAATTCGTTGTAAATCAAAATATATGATTAAAGGACCCAACTAAAAACAAAAAAAACTTCAATCTTTTATTCTTCAATGCCGCAATTCTAGCTCGTTCTTAATGTCGCCTAATATGAGCTTCCCATATCCTAGCTTGCTCTTCGTGGATGTTAATCAATCTCAATAGACCTGATATCACTTCATCAGCTCCTCTATACAATGGAGTCTCAGCCAAACCCATAAATCCGTAACTCCTTCCTTGTAGCATTACACTATGTCAAATAATGTTCACATTTAACATTGGCAATAACAGTCACATTACACATGTGAAATACAGTTACATGTATATATGGAAGCACATGACAAACAAAACATTATATCATTTTAACATTAACTATCTCAAATTAAATTACCACACATGTGTAATACATTAAACATTTATAAATCTGTATTGCATTACATACAAAGCCTATTCACACTAAACATCGACTAAAACAAGACTACTGCACATGTGAAATACAGTTATATAGATATCTCACATATGATATATCCAACAGATGTCAAACACGTAAATCAGATGACAAATACTCCACATGCGCAATACATGGAACAATTATAACACCTGTGCAATAATGTCAAACAATTCCCCGTTCACTATTAATGTTAACTACAACAGGCATATTACACATGTGAATTAAAGTTACATCTATAACATATGTGCGTACATGACAAACAAAACATAATCTCGATAAACACTATCAGAAATTGTACCATCACACATTTGTAATATATACACATTAGTAACACATGTGTAGTACATTACATACAAATAATGTTCACATTTAACATTAGCTAGAATAGTCACATTTCACATGTGCAATACAGTTACATCTGTAATATATGGCAACACATGACAAACAAAACATTGTATCATTTTAACATTAACTATCACAAATTAAATTATCACACCTGTGTAATACAATAAACATTTATAACACATGTGTTATACATTACATACAAAGCCTATTCACACTAAACATCGACTAAAACAAGACTACTGCACATGTGAAATACAATTATAGATATCTCATATATCCAACAGATGACAAACACATCAGTTTAACTTAACACTAACTATCATAAATAATATTATCACGCATGTGTAGTACATGTAACAATTATCACACCTGTGCAATACATATCATACAAAGCCTGATCATTGTTAACATTAGCTGAAATAATCATACTACACATGTGTACTGCAGTTACATCCATAGTACTTGACAAAAAAAAAACCCATAATATCATTTAACACTAACATCAACCATATTTAACATATATTTCATGAATAAAACATGAAATGTTGTTCAACATTTCGTTATTTTACACAAAACACCCAAAAATCAACGAAGTACACGAGATGATGCGATATGTGTGTAGTACACCAAATATGTTATGATTATATGCGAATAAAACTGTTTGCAAGTATGAAATCGTACCAATATCGATCGTCAATGACTATTGATTGATTTTCGTGGTAAATTGTTGATCAAATACGAGTTTAGTGAAACCCTAGGATGTTTGTTGAGAGAGTTAGAGAGAGAGTGAGAGAGAAAGAGAGAAAAGGTCATGGATCTTTTTATTTGTTTGAATAAGTGTGAAAATAGGTTTTCAATATTTAGTTTTCCAAAACTACCCTCCCTTGTAAAATCCTAGTCTTTTTTTAATCTCCACATCCTTTTAATCATAGCCCTTGATCTTGTAAGATCAATGGTCATTATTTAGTTCTCGAGTTCTCTCAATAAAATGAGTTTTCTATTGAACCATCCCCTATATATATATATATATATATATATATATATATAGATATAGATATAGATAGATTAATAACATATCATTAAGGTAATACCCGTCAGTAATCTGTCGTAATAGTAAATCTGGACGACTTTGCAAAAGTATTGATGATCCATCAGTAATACTCGTCAGTAATCTATGTCTGTGTTGCTGGTGCCCTTGATTAGTTTCGTGGGCTCCCTTAAATGTTCATTTGTCAAACTCAAGCATAACGAAGTCGATGCATTACTCTACACGATGTATTCGACATTTGGGATTGAATACTGCATTCAAAATAGCTCGAGAATATCACTTTGCTTGAATAATATATTTTGACAAAATATGTGTTCATATTGTTCTTCATACTTTAGCCTATATTGGTTCAAATATCAAAACAATCGATGTTTTGAATGTACATCTTCAGAAGAATCAACCACTAGCATTGAAGATCTAAGTATTTAACGCAATACTAACCCTTGTGTTGTTTTATACGTGATACGTTGTGTACGTGTTGGGCTACCAGATGAATGGATGATCAATAGAAAGGAACCGAACAAGCCGAGGACCTTTTTATCTTTTGTCAAGGGTCTTTATAGTCGAAATCATGTTTGGCTTAACTAACCTTATTAATATGTAATCTTCCGCTGTGTTTAGACTAAATGAATGTACAAATATTGTCTTTTGAAACTAACTATAAACGTTAATCCTTACGGCGAACGTTTTATAGTTTAAGTCGGTTACCATTCGTCGTACAAGTCAAAAAGAAAAAAAATTACTCGTAATTTTTTATAGACCCATTCTTGTAGGGCTAACAAATCGTGTATACCCGACCTGTTAAGACACGAACACGAAACATGTATACAAGAACACGACACGATAACTTATCGTGTCATTTTTTCGATACCTGAACACGAACCTGTTTATTCCTGTTTTACACAATAATACCAGTTTATACCAAGTTAACACGATAATATACGATAATACCTGTTTGTACCAGGCTAATACAATAATACACGAATATATTTTCCAAATCCGACACGTTAAATGGGTATCATCAAGCATTAAAAAGGTAGAATTCCACCTAGTAAAAACGTAAAACTCCAATACTCCACCCCACAACCTATATTTTCTCAAAAAAAAAAAAAAAAAAAAAAAAAAAAATCCTTAACATGTCTTAACGGTTACTAAACAGGTAAACAAGTACTTAACTTGTTTAGACACAAAAATTAACTTGTATATTTCGTGTCTACCTGTTTAGGACACGAAACCTGTGAAGGTCATACCTGTACCTGTTAAAATCGTGTAAGTTAATGTCGGTTATTCGTGTTCGTGTCTGAAATTGTCAGCTTTACATTCTTGGTGAAATTCAATATATAAGGTTAGGGTCTTACAAGTGGTATCAGAGCCATGATTTGAGAGATCCAAATGTCGGGTAGGATGCTTGGACTTAAATCGTGAGCTCAAATGTTAAAGGGCGTTCGGTTCAAGGCTTAATTGCGTAATCCGGTAAGTTACTTTCACAGTAACTAAAAAGGTATGAAATAGAGTTGTAGTAAACACCTTGGGGAAATTGTGTAACCACATGTTGCCCGGAAGGAATTGGTATATTGATGGTTAAGGCCGTCTAAAGCTAGCCAAAGACCGAAATAGTTAACGGGAAATTTGTGTTACCAACAAGGTTGTAAAAGTCGCTCTAGGCGGTCGCCTAGGCGCCGCCTAGGCGCTAGTCGGGAACAAATGTAGGAATAAGACCCTAGTCGGAAAACTAGTCGTTTTGGCCATTAGGCTAGCCTAGGCGGGCCTAGGCGGTGATGGAGACGTACCTGGTTTACAGATTTGAAGTCGATAATGGAGAGGAAGTAATTCCTGGAACTTTGTTTGATGATGGAGAGGGAATAAAATTAGGGTTAAAGGAGTTAGGAAGAAGAAGAAGTGAAGTTTAGGCATAAAGGAAAAGTTACGGCTCGATATAAAAAACTTTTAAGGTTTTAGCTTTAGATATTTAATATTTAACCCCCCAACTTTCATTATTTTACATTCTGATCTTCTAATTTGTAATGTTTTACATAAAAGCTAAACTTAAGTTTATGTATTTAAACATTTAACCCTTCTATCTTAAAAAAAACACCTACATTTGTGTATATATATAAAAAATATGTATAAAAATACCAAAACGGCTAATTCCACCTAATTTCGTCTAGTCCCGACTAGTCCCTAGGCTGGACCTCACCGCCCGCCTAGCGCCTAGCGCCTTTTACAACCTTGGTTACCAAGTAATATAAAATGCTCCGTATTGTATTACGGACTTATATTGAAATGTGATATGACTAATGTTTTTAAATATTGCAGTGATTGGAGGATGCCGCATCTAAGGATGGCGGGAAATGGATAAATCCATCGAGTGTGATGGATGAAGAGTCAAAAGCATGGCCATAGGGCATGTGCAACGAGGACTCGACCAAATGGCGATGAAGAAAGACAATCAATTAGTAAAGAGGATCTATCAAGAGCGAGTAATCATAGGTGCACGCTCTTAACTAAGGTATGAATATTCACGTAATGAATGGTGTTCCTTGCGAGGAATTAAGACTTGGGAAAAGTTGGATATGATACAAGAAAGTAAAAGAAAATCGAAGTTTTTTGGGAGTTTATCTCACATACAGTGTGTGTTCTTGGTGTTCTTGGAAGCGATTGAAGAAGCATCTGAAAGTCATTCAGCAGCTCCAGTGACGCTATCCCCGGCGACACTAAGATGTTGAACGCAAGTTTAAGTGTTGGCTGGTGATACTTCCAGTGTCGCTGAAGACTATAAAGACATAACTTGCTTGACATGAAGCAGACAAAAGAAAAGTTAATGTCTCCTTGAAAATTAGAAGTGCAAAGCTCATTTGTTTAGTGGGCTGATGATTTTATTATTTTGGCCAAGGATGACAAACATAGAAGGTGGGCTGCATTTTGTTGATCAAAAGAGTTTGATTTAAATTGGATCAACAAATTTGCTATTAGTTCGGGCCATGATATAAATTTGTTGATGTGAGGAACCATTTATTTTAACATTCAATCCATACCGAAAGTTCTATATGGGCCGGGTCTTAATTGTGGGCCTAGAAGATTAAAAACAGCTAGGGGTGGGTCTTAAGTCTTAACAGTTCTTTTATGTGCCTTGAATATTGATTAAAACTAGTGGTAATGCCCGCGCGTTGCAGCGGGTTCGTTACGCGAGGAAAATATAGTCAGTATCTTTTTTTGGTACCAGAACTTCTTATGAAGTGGCATCTGAAATTCCCGATATTCAAACGTGTTAACGTGTTTCCAAAGATTAAAAGACCGAAAAGATTGATCTAATGTTTTGTTGTTTACCTCTATGTGTGAAATTTCTTTCAATTGCCTATCAGCAAAATAGACATATAAAGCTCTTAGAACAGCCTGCAATGCACAAATCCATTAAACCCATGTTTGCATTGCACAAATCTTTCAATGGATGAGTTGGGTAACAGGTAATTTACATACGGTTTAGGGCCATACCCACCAAAAATAATGTTCATTTGTTTTAAAAATGTAAATAAAAAACTAATACCCTAAATATTATTCAAAAGCTATATTGATACATAAACATGTATTAAAATACACTTTACAAACACGTTTAACCCGTTTTATTTTTAGTTTTTTTACCCATTTGTGGAGGTAAAATTTTGTGGTTGCCTTGTCTTACCTGGTGAGATACGACTACAACAGGCGCGCGTTGTCGTTCTAACTCAATAATAACCGTCTCCAACTTATTATATACACAACTGCAAACTTTAGACGTTGCTTAAAATACCAAAACTTTAATTAGTTACTTTCTATATTTTCAACAGAGATTTTTCCTTGTATTTGAATTCAGTACCTTTATATCACATCAAGATACGACTCTCCACGAGGATATCGATACCTGAGTTTGTCTTTCTTCCTTGACCTTTAAAAAAAGACCATTGAATGGAAAGGTATAAAATTACAAAAAAAGAAAAAAAAAATCGAATATTTCATATTTAACATACTTGTATTCTTCAGGCATGTTCTTCTTTATTTTTTCATACCTCATACCGTCACATACACCAACATTTATCATATCAAGTGCACGCCATTGTATCTATAACGTAAAGAAAGTACACAAAATTTACAAATGATAAGTGATAAAAGAAGCAATTTATGTGACATGTAAAACTAACCTTGGGAAATCCAGCAATTTGATTTGCAGTCAAAATTGTTCGTTGCAATGTACTTGTCTAAATCTAGGTGCATAAATAAAAAAACAATATAAAACATTGCAAACTTTGTGCAACAAACAAAGAAAATGCAAATAGTAAAATAAGTAATAGTTCTTACAAAAGCATTTTTTTGAAGGCAAGATAGTTCATGTAGGCCTTCAATTGAATGTTATAAGAGGAGGAATGATAAGTGATAAAAGAAGCAATTTATGTGACATGTAAAACTAACCTTGGGAAATCCAGCAATTTGATTTGCAGTCAAAATTGTTCGTTGCAATGTGCTTGTCCAAATCTAGGTGCATAAATAAAAAAACAATATAAAACATTGCAAACTTTGTGCAACAAACAAAGAAAATGCAAATAGTAAAATAAGTAATAGTTCTTACAAAAGCATTTTTTTGAAGGCAAGATAGTTCATGTAGGCCTTCAATTGAATGTTATAAGAGGAGGAATGATAAGTGATAAAAGAAGCAATTTATGTGACATGTAAAACTAACCTTGGGAAATCCAGCAATTTGATTTGCAGTCAAAATTGTTCGTTGCAATGTGCTTGTCCACATCTAGGTGCATAAATAAAAAAACAATATAAAACATTGCAAACTTTGTGCAACAAACAAAGAAAATGCAAATAGTAAAATAAGTAATAGTTCTTACAAAAGCATTTTTTTGAAGGCAAGATAGTTCATGTAGGCCTTCAATTGAATGTTATAAGAGGAGGAATGATAAGTGATAAAAGAAGCAATTTATGTGACATGTAAAACTAACCTTGGGAAATCCAGCAATTTGATTTGCAGTCAAAATTGTTCGTTGCAATGTGCTTGTCCAAATCTAGGTGCATAAATAAAAAAACAATATAAAACATTGCAAACTTTGTTCAACAAACAAAGAAAATGCAAATAGTAAAATAAGTAATAGTTCTTACAAAAACATTTTTTTTGAAGGCAAGATAGTTCATGTAGGCCTTCAATTGAATGTTATAAGAGGAGGACTTGAATTTCACAATCAATCTCATTCAATTTGATCCTTAGGGTTACGGAACTTGAAGGGACAAGAGGTTAATGACCTATATTTATGAAGGAAGAAGGCAAATGATTGAAGGGTATGGATGGAAGAAGGAGGGTAGTATTGTAAAAGTCTTTTGATATTGTAAAGGAGGAGGTGGATGAAATGTCTATATTACCCTCTTAAGTGTCTTAATTGTCCCATTTATGCCCATAATACCCTTAAATTTCTTGCTTAAATATGTTGTACATGTTGCTTGTTAAGTTGTACGGAAATGCAAATTACATTGTTGTACATCACTCCTCCTTTATAATGTATTATAGATTGAGTCAGGTGTTGAGTGGGCGTTGACAATTGATGCAAGTTTGTTTTTTTTTTTTGTTTTTTTTTTTAACGGCAAATTTTATACCACCTTATTTTCACCTAACCTTGCATTTTTAAGGATTTGAACTCACAACCTCACATTTGTAAGGAGTGACACCATACCACTATACCAAGAGGTCATGGGTATTGATGCAAGTTGGGTTAAACATTTTTAAGCAACTTGTGGGTCAGGTGTTTTAAGCCAAAACATAAAAATTGAATGGGTGGTTTGGGACAAATTCTTAGTTGTGGGGATTATTTTTTATTGAAAATGTTGAAGTTTTTATATAAAATTCGAAGTGGTAAAGAGGAGATTTGTGAAAAAAATGATAGAAATGAGTTGGATTTATATATATCTATATCTATATCTATATACTATATTAAAGAAACTCGATGGATAAAATTGTAATTTTCTCTCAATTTTAAAATGGCATATGAAGAGGCACAATGTAAATCTCTAATTTTTACCCATTTTCTTCCTTTTATACCCCTACTATACAACCTTTGATAGCAATTGTACAAATAGCTAATGCAACTCATTCATCCATCTTCCTCACATTCAATTCTCTAATGATTTGTAAACCGTTTTTGGTTTGCAAACAAAAAACCTTGAATTAAAGTTACCAATTCAATGTCAAAGGAGTTTCAAATCCCCTCTATTTAAACAAAGTTCCTACTCGATTTCTCAATTATCAGGTGTGATTCATGTTCTTTTCTTCTACCATTTTCTGTATTTGTTTACAGTGATTTCATATCACCGCAGAAGTTTGCATTTGCCTTCTTTGTCTGGTATGTAAATTCGTCTCTTTTTAGTTTGAATTTCTAAAGTTCGTGTTGTGAATTGTGTTTAACCGTTGATTGTGATTTCTATTATTAAATTGAGTTTTTTGTTGGATTTTATATTGTTGAAATATTTTTGCTTGTCTTTCTGTTATAGAATTTGATATATAAATAATGATTTATTGATTTTAGATTGAAAAGAAAAGGTTAAATGTTTGAAAACTTGATTGGAAGTTTTAATAGTTGATAGTTATTTGGAAAGCTTGTACCCAATACCCAAGTGTACTACACGAGTGGAGATGAACAGAAGGAAGAATTGATGTTGCCGGTAAGCCTTCTATTCAGTCTCCTCCACCTTTGCATTTACTACATATTTCCATGAATAAATAAGGAGGAAATAAACATAATGTAATGAAAGAATATGATATCATCTTGTTTCACAGAAAAATGACAAACATGTATATTTAGTTTGTGAAGGTTAGTACCTACTTCAGTTTGAAACTAGATTATCTCATAAAAATTAGAGAACATGTTGAAAACCAAATGCATTTGGACATATATAGCATGCTTAACTTAGATTATTTACCAATAATTTTTATTTAATTTAGATTGATTTGATCATGTAGAAGGATGACATTGAAGCGAAGACATGCAAACGAAGGTTACTCGAGGCTTTTATTTATGTATTTTATTTGTCAAACATGGTGTTAACTGTTGTCAGTTTTAATCTAATTAGTTACCATATCTAAATTCTCTCAATTGAAGTATAGTTGTTTTCCCCTTTCATTATTTACTGATTTAAGAATCTCAATGGCGTTTATGCAATTTATGGTTACTAAAAGGGTAGGTCTCATCTCACCCCGTCTTAAATTCCGCTTCAGTAAGCATTCCTTCAATCCTGAATTCCAATGGTTGATCAATTTATACGAATTTAGGTATATGTATGAAAAGAATTTTGATAACAAAAGATATTAAATGTGTAGTCATGTCATATATCAGCTTCATTTGTGGATGATTTATATGATTCGTCGGTTATTGTAATGATTTACCACTATTTTTACAAGAAAAAAAGTCTCTTCTTTTATCTGTCACCAAATCTTAGTTTTAAAGTGTAACACACAATTTTTTGTGAATTAATATTAATGGTTGTTGCAAGGGATCACAAATGAATTGGCATGATATGCTTTAAACAATGTCATATACTTGCTACCATCCTTTATTTTTATTTTTTTCTAACCATTGTGTTATGTGTTGGTTAATATTTAGATTTGGGAATGTGTTGAAAGGGGAGATAGTAGAATGCCTACAAACTGCTCAAGAAATAGGTGCTTTAGTGGATCCAATATATACTTTGGCTTGATAGAAATTAGCATGTCAACTTAGAGGGTGTTTGGGATTGTGTTTTGAATCTGTTTTTTAGATTATTGCGTTTTAAAAACACAGATAATCAGTTTTTGGTGTTTGGATTGCGTTTTGAAAACGCGGATAATCAGTTTTTTAGGCTACCAAAACGCAATAATCTATAAGCAGCTCCACCCCTGCTTTTCCAAAACGCATAATCTGTTTTGAATAATCAATCCCAAACACCCCCTTAGACACCTGACACTTAACGAGTAGATAAATATTTATTTTAGAAGGGCTTATTCGAACCACAACATTGGGTATCTAGGTGTACTATTGAATCTACATTTTTTTCGTTTTGTAAATAATCACATTTTTGTATTGCAATTTGTATTTGGATCCCGTGGACACGATCTCATAGAGTTGCACCTCTCTAAGGACATGGTCCAATAAATGAGTTCGTGGAGAAGTAGGATTAAAGTAAGTGACTTTTAGGATTTGACACTTAGGTAGCATAACCGGGTATTGTGAGACCTTAACTATAGGATTTCTAAACCTATTTTGATTTATGTGTCTATTTATCCTGTTTTCTTAAGTAATGTGAAACTTACATGGGGTTGTTGTCTCTTTACATATATTTGTATGATGTTCAATGTATTATATTTTTATGCACTATCTTACTAGCTTATTCCTGCACTTGGTTCGTTAGCCGATAGCGAAATATCCCTGTGGTGCTTGTCTCTTTACTTGTATGTTTGCCTGTCTTATGTTCTTTCTTTTTGAGCCGGGGGTCTCTCTGGAAGCAGCCTCTCTATCCTTATAGGTAGAGGTAAGGTGTGCCTACATCTCACCCTCCCCTGACCCTACCAATAGTTTTTACTATTCGTGGGATATACTGGATATGATTGATTGATTGATTGATCCCGCGGAAACGCGCGGGTAAACCCACTAGTATATATATATAGTGTATAATTAAGTATTTTAAATAAAAAAAAACCTTTTATAAAAGAGTCGTTGCTCTTTTTCATTCTCCAACCGACAGGCGTCGTGTCAGCGAGCTCACTTGTCTCACACGGTATCCACATTTGACCCGAGGTGGTGTGCGTGGCGCGGTGGGGCTTTACGCCCCTTTCCACGCCCCACACCGTATAGTCATAAAGTGTAGGATCGATGAACGTGTCACCCGAAAATCACGAGGGTTATATTCAAGGTGCGGAATCCCTTGAATATGTCTTAATAACATAAACTAACTTGAAACAATGATAAACGAGCAATTACAACACACAAACGGGTCAAAAGATTAACGTTTATATCATTAAAACAGAGCACGCGTGTTACAATGATCAAACCAAGCAATCTCAGACCTGGGGAGGGTGTTTGGAGAGTGTGTGTGTGGCAAAAACTGAATATTAGGGCAATGATTGGGCCTATTTATACCTCCCGTACTCGTACAGGTCAGTATAGGTGATTATGGGCTATAAGACATGTTCCTATAGGCGATTGGGCTCTAATCGCCTATAGGGAGCCCCTACTCGCATGTACAGTGATGTGGTATAGGGTCTAATCGCCTATACCCATCTGCTGCTCGCCATTTGCCTCAATCACACCCAAAAAACGCGTATAAATGTCTCCAAACACCCCGAAAAACGTCCAAATAATATATATATATATATATATATATATATATATATATATATATATATATATATACTAGCCTAGGGACATCATGCACTTACAGACTCCCCCTTGGACCAGGCTAGTATACGTATAGAGACTTCAAAAGACATCGTATATAACAAACACCAACAACTTTACAGACTCAAGAATTGAGAACAAACATAACAAAACATAACATAACAAGACACGCAACATCTTCAGTCTTCATCATATCGACATCGTCCTGATCCTTGAAAGTCTTGACCAGTCGCATCCAGCATGAACTTTGTTGGCGTGACAAAACCGAATCACCCTTTGATACTTCAATGCTTGATCAGCTTCGGCCTTCAAATGCTGAATGTGATACAGGAACAGTGTCTCCACATCTTTCTCTGAGCAGTTTATCAGCCACATCGGATCCCAAATCCCGATCTTCCTGCACGGCTTAGGCGAGTTGCTCAAGATAATTACTGCCTCAGTAGTCACTGCATCATAGTGCCAGTAGTAGAACTTGGAGGAGAAGTCTTGCTCGACTGGGACAAGAGGAATCTTTGGTACACAGTTTGGTGGCTTGATCTTATGCTCCCAAATCGGACTTTTGGTGCGAGGATGAATCTTGTCAGTCTTGTATGACTTGGGATATTGAGGTTTAAGGGATTTCCATTCAGATTGGCTCTCTTTAGCTAGAAGGTTGTAGAAAGTATCCAGACTGGATTCTTTCTCATAATATAGAGGGAAGTCTAGTCTGATCAGATCTCGGATATACCAGAAAGGGAGACTGAGGACATTTCGGTAAAAGCTAAAGTATAACATACCTTCTTCCCATTTCACGCCCAACATCTTCGTTTTCTCTATATAAGCCCAACTGATAACATCTCCAGACATCTTCCACAGACGTTTCTTGAAGATAGAAGCTTGTACTGGTCTCTTCTTCTTTTCCTCTTCAGCCGATGGAAACCAATGTGGATATTTCTTCCTGATCTTGTCGTGTCTCTCTTTTACCTTGTCAGGAACAGGAGTAGGATTAGATTTCAGCTTTTCTTCAGCCTCATTAACCATCTCCTCAGAAATATTAAGAATACCAGTGCTCGTATGATCAACCACATATTCGGGAGTTGGCACACTGGTTCCTTCTTCCAAATTTACCTCATTGTTGTCCGGATGCATCTCTGGTGGTGGACTTTGACTCGCACCGGAAGATTCTCCGGGTGCGTGTCAATACACCTCTTTCATGTCCTCAGAGGTCATCTCAGGAGGTATCTCGCCCTCCTCTAAGTCATACTCTGGTATCTCAGGTGGAGGAAGTAGGTTGCCTTCATCATCATAGGCAAAATAACAGTTCAACGGCTTAATATACTCCACTAGAACTACGGCTTTCTTCATTGCATCCCGTAGCTGCTGAATATTGCTTTTCATGTGATCAGGATCCCCCTGAGCAGAAGAACCTGCTGCGGGACCCTTGCCTTGTCTGTCATTGCTTTTTTTCGTACGTTTTGATCCAGATCCAGCTGATGATCCACTACCACCTGTGGCTCCAGGATCACCACCATCACCACCCTTACCAGCATCATCATTACCATCATCCGATTCATCATCATCATCGTCCTCATCATCATATTCTTCATCATTGGTTTCTTCATCATCATCATCATCATCAGCACCAGCCGCAGCTTCTGAACTAGTACCACCGGTGAGTCTAGGTTGAGTTCCAGTCAACTCATTTAACCTAGCTCTCAGTTCTGTGTTCTCTTTCTCAGTTTTGGTGATTCTACGTTCATTGTTCATATTTATAAGTAGGAGCTCGCTGTTCGTGGCTTCGACACCTGCAAGTCTCTCCAAAGTATTTTGGTTCGACTGCATCAGCTGCTGATGAGATTCCATTAGCTGCCTGTTAGATTCAATAACCTGCTGATTAGACAATGTAAGCGCATCGACTGTCGCTCGCAGCTCTGTGTTAGACTGGATTGTTTCACGATCAGCTCAAGCATTGCTGTTTCATTCTCTTCAATATTAGCATTCTTGGTTCTCAACTCAACTATTTCACGTGTTTGCGTAGCAACTATAGCAGTTAACTCGCTGATCTTTCACTGAAGTTGTTCATTTGTTGCAGATGCTGAAGAAGAAGAGTTCTGATCGGTCGACCTAGAAGCCGGAGGTCGGACTTCTTGTCGCATCTTCCTAATCCTGTCACCAATTGGATTGGAAACAATCTGGGAACTTATCGCTGCTTCGGTAACTGAGGCTGGCTCAGTGAAGATTACCGAAGTAGGCATCGACATGGTGACTCTTGCAGGCATCGCTGCACTAACAGAAGTGGGGACTGATGATGTTGTTGCTGCTGTTGTTGTTGCTGCTGTTGTTGCTGTTGTTGTTGCTGCTGCTTAAGAGGATTGAGTGTCTTGAACCCCAAACGCTTCAGGAAGATTAAACCGTCTTTTCCTTGAAGTTTTCTCCATTTGTGGTTTATGAGACATCGTCTTCTTTCCACAAACACTATCCTTCTTAGCAGTCGTCTTATGTCTCTTTGGAGTAGGTGAAGTGTCAAGCTCTGCATCTAAGTCTGCAATTAAATCCCCCTCTCCCACAACATAGGTGGGATCTTCAGTAAGAGCCCTAATCGCAGCTACACTAACTTTCTCCTCTGCTGCCTTTCTCTTTGCTCTTTGTTGTTTTTCAGCAAATGTATCAGGGGAATCACTTTCAGTGTCGTCAGAGTCATCTTCAGCATCAGTTATGTTGACTGGTGCATCTTATCAACAGGTGCTTTACCTTTATCAGATCGAGAGGTTTCTTGTTCTGTTGCAGCACCAGAAGGTTCTGAGAAATCTAGAACATTTGGATCAAAATCATCCTCATTACCTTCAGCCGTGTCAGTGGTTCTGCCAGGAGCGTTTTCTCCTAACTCAGCTGTTTCTCGCCCAATATCATCCCCCTCTTTAAACACCAATCGATGAATTCGGTCGTCATCCTCTGAATCACTATCATCATGTCTCCACCTATTGCCCGGTGGTGACACATAATCGTCTCTGCTCAAATGCCCATATATGCGTCTGCTCGGAGGATACTCAGACTTCGGTCTGTTCTTATAACTCTGCAGGATGCTTCATCAAGCCAGGTATTTGGCGATTAATAATCATCTGCAGAAAACGAGGATAGACGATGAATGAAGTCTTCATCGTCTTCTGCAATATGATCTCTTCAGATGATGTAGGATCATTTTTGAAAAGTTGAATGGCTTGTTGAGAGTCAAGGCGACTATCGCAGAAGCCAATGTATCCCTGATAGCATCAAAAGTACCTCTTCTCGGACCAATGCACTTCAAGACTACATGTGTGAGATACTTGAGTTCGGGCAGAAGTAGTCCTTTCATGAGCATCTGCTGTTTCTTGACATTTCCCATGTATTTCATCCTCAGAAAACCGCCATGAATCAAAATGGCGTTAAACACTATGGGATCAGAATCAGCATCGCCAAACTGTAACTCTTCTTGAATGATTTGTTCAGTAATAATGACCTCCTTTCCTTGTATCGAACTGGTGATCACGATCGGTACAACTTTGTAGTCAACTTTGGCGTTTTGGTAGAACTCCAGCAAGATATCCTTGTACGCTGCGTGTTGCTTGGTTATAGCGTAGTGGATTCTTGACCGCTTCAAAAAATCAATAACGCCTTGAAAAATCTTGCATTTCTCCATTGTGACAGGTCCGAGAAAAGCACAACAGTTGTGCTTGGGAGATGTTTTCCAAATCACCATCCTGAACATCAAAACAAGTTATAAGTATACCAAGCAGATCATACACGCATAAAACGGACAAAACGGACTAAATTCGAACAAGTTTTGACAAAAAATTGGTCAACAGATTGTAACAGGCGATTACAACTTGTAATCGCCTAATGTATGCACGAGTAGAAGACATTATATGCGATTAGAACAAAAATCACCCTAATCGCTATACTGTTCATGCGATTAGAGGATCCCACCTTCCAATCGCTTGTATGTTCACACGATTAGAAAGGCTAATCGCGGTGAACAGTACCATTCGAGCACCACAATCTGTCAAATCTGAATTTTGTTGTATCGAGTCCGGATTTTGTCACCTTTATCCCTAAATCACCCAACTAGTAAAACCCCTATCAAAGATTACGCTAACAATTCAGAAACCGGGGTTAATTGGACCATGTTAAAATTAGGGTTCATAGGGTTTTGAATTTAGGGCTTTTGATTCTGGAATGATTTGGGTCAAAATTTTTGTATAAACAGAATCCCCATCCCCCGATTAACAAAACCTCATCATCATTTATCATCAACAATCTTGTATTGATGCCACCCGATCAAGAACAATAGGACTAGGGTTTTGGTTCATAAAAACGGGTTCAAACCTTTAATACATGTTGTTATGATCTAAAAATTTAAGGGAATGATACCTGTATGTATGCGATCAAGATTATAAAGTTGAAAAACTACGGGCAACAAGTCTGATTTGAAGTGGGTTAGAGGGAACGAGAGACAACAGTAATGGTTTTGAAATATTATGAATAAGAAAAAAAAACAAAGTCTCCCTTTTATACCTGTTGGCATTCGCTACTGCTTATTAGCGAGTGGGTTGGTATTCACTAGAAGAAACAAGCGAGTAGGATCCAACCGTTCTAACTCATCACGTGAATAGGTCTAATCGTCTACACTGTGTAGATGTGTTATAATTGACAAATGGCCCCTAATCGCATGATATGTTCACACGAGTAGCCCCACTCGTCTATAAAGATAGGGCGATTACCCATACTCGCCTGTTTATACACGCGATTAGTAGCCCAATTGCATCTACTTTCACACAAATTACCAAATTGCCCGTGCAGCACCAACTCTCACAATTTTGACCCGCTAAGGTTCAAAACATGCGTTTTTCACCCCGTTTTGACACATGACACTGATGATGACTCATATCTTTGAAAATTTTCCATTTTCAACCTCTGTACTTAAGAGAAAGTACGGTTTTGACCCGGCAAAAACATAATTTTGAACTAGTTGATTTTTGGCGTTTTATTTTTGAAGAAGTAAGATTACAATGGATTAGGATTCCATCATCGGCAATCAAGAATGATTAACTAAGCATAAATAAAACAAAATGGGAGATCAACTAACTGTACATTATCATATTTTTGCGAGTTTCATCAGTTAGGGAATCATATCAGTGTACGGACTTTACTAGAATCCTTATATATACAGTTTTTAGTTTAAATTACCGATAAGCATCCTACAAAAACTGCCGATATTGTTGTCCACCTAAGCTCAAAATCAAGTTTTATCGCTAGACACTTTAGATACGTTAAGGTAATATTAAGACTGATGTACAAGGTGTTCCCCGTCACGCGACACATTCTCGTATCAAGTCATGCACAAAGCTTCCTCGTAACCGGTGAGTAAGCTGTTGTCGTCCGTATTTTACAAGGAATGGACTCAGTGGTGATCAGGTCTGCAGAAACGCTGCAACAGAGAGACCAATGAGATCCAATCCAGGGTTCAAGTCAAATACCGTATATTTGATTTTTCACGGTACGATGCTTTAGGTATATGATTTGATACCTTAGAGCAAATTCTCTTTGAGAATAGGGTTTTAGCATTTATGAATCTTTTTGCTCTTTTAGGATTCCCGGACGTCTCTTGATCAGAATTTATTCTATTTTTTTTGTTTTTTTTTAGGAAACGACATAGAGGCGTCTCAGTTGTAGGCTGCGAACCCAACGTACGACACGTGTGCCACTCCTATTTATTCTGAGAGACGTCCAGTTCACCCCGGATGTACCAACCTCTTAAAGACCATGAAACCTCGGATTTTGGCATGCTATCAAACGAGATTTCGGTACCAAGACCATATGCCAACGCACGTTGATCCACACATGTTTCAGTTGATTTAGGTTTATATCACCGTGCCAAATTTGGAAGTGATTTTGAGCCTACCGACACATCATTGTAGAGGCTACTTATCAATTCCAATACTTTTAAGATGATAAGAGTCCAGATAGTCCGACTGATTGGTTAATATCATCTTCCTATTTTCACCAAAGAAACTCATTTTTGCATTTTTCATTTTTTTTTATTTTGGGATTTTCTCATTTTTTTTTTTGAATTTTTACATTTTCTAATGTTTTTGTATTTTTCTGAATTTTCTCCCCCTAAAAATCTAAAAATTTGCGAAAAGACAATATTTTTGGATTTTTCTGATTTTTTAAGAAAAATATTTACAAAAACGATTACCGATGAGGATCTAATCCTGCTTAATTTTTATGCCGTTTAAGATTAACAGATACTCAAAACGAGGACTGTTAAAAGCTTTGGTGAATAAATCGGCACGTTGGTAATCCGTGTGGATTTTGACCATATCGATAAGTTTCTTTTCATAGCAATCGCGTATAAAATGATACTTAACCAAGATATGTTTCGCCTTGGAATGGTTAACTGAGTCTTTAGCAAGAGCTATAACGGACTCATTGTCACAGTAAATGGGAGTATTAAGAAATTTCAAACTGTAGTCTCTCATTTGTTGCTGTATCCAAAGAACCTGAGAGCAGCAGCTCGATGCTGCTACATATTCTGACTCACAGGTGGATAAGGCTACCGAGGCTTGCTTCTTGCACTGCCACGAGACTAGTCTTGGTCCCAAAAACTGGCATCTAGCCGATGTGGATTTTAAGTCTGTCTTGCATCCGCCATAGTCAGCATCACTAAAAGCGATGAGGTCAAACTTATCGTCATTAGGGTACCATAGACCTTTGGTCAGACAACCCTTTAGATAACGAAAGATCCTCTTCACAGCAACCAGGTGGGACGGTTTCGGCTTTGACTGGTATCTTGATAGTAGACATGTCGCGAACATTATATCAGGTCTTGATGCAGTGAGGTACATGAGTGAGCCTATCATAGCTCGATAGAGAAAAGGATCAACGGTTTGTCCTTTCTCGTCAGGCCCAATCCTGTGATTGGTCTGAATCGGTGTGTCTACTGGAGTAGAGTCTTCCATCTGGAACCGGCTCAACATGTCAGCAACGTATTTTGTCTGGTGGATGAAGATCCCCGACTCTTGTTGTTCTACCTGTAGACCGAGGAAGAATTGCATCTCCCCCATCGAGCTCATCTCAAATTTATCCTGCATAAGCTTTTCAAATTCCCTGCACATGACATCATTAGTAGACCCAAAAATAATATCATCAACATAAACCTGTACCAGAAGACGGTCACCACCCTTTTCCTTAGGGAATAAGGTGCAATCCATGAGTCCATGTTTGAACCCGTTGGATATAAGATAGTTGCTAAGCATTTGGTACCATTCACGCGGAGCTTGATGGAGTCCGTACAATGCTTTTTTCTATTTGTAAACTTTTTCGCGATGAAGCGGATCCTCAAAACCCGGTGGCTGAGCAACATACACCTCTTCCTTCACGATAACATACAGTTTAGCACTTTTCACGTCCATTTGATACACCTTAAAACGTTTGTATGAAGCGTAAGCTAAGAACATCCGGATATCTTCAAGGCGCGCAACTGGAGCGTATACTTCGTTGTAATCTATTCCTTCAATTTGACGGAAGTCGAGGACAACTAATCGAGCCTTGTTTCTGATAATCACCCCGCGGTCATCCCGTTTACACTTGTAGACCCACTTTGTTCCAATTTTCTTCGAGCCTGGAGGTAAGTCAACTAAGTCCCACACCCCTAGCTTTTGGAACTGCTGAAGCTCGGCTTGCATTGCTTCAATCCATGGTTCCTCCCTCAATGCCTCTTGCACGGTTCTTGGTTAAGTTTGAGAAACATATAGAGCGAAGGACCAATCGTTCTGATGACCTGCTTTCCTGATTTCCGAATAAAGTGCCAAGGTACCTGTATTGTCACTTGGACTAGCATTTCTGAGCTGACTGCGTGTCATGACTCTGCTAGCCGGATCACCAATCACATTCTGCATCGGATGAGTGTCGTGAATCCGAGATTCCGGATGTGCCGGCACTAGATCATCCGAATGCAGATTAAGGTTCTCCAAACCCTGAGATAAATTTGTCACTGCAGCACTTGAACTGGAGGGAGCAACGGGTTGCATATTAAAACCTGATAGATCGATCCGAAGACCTATCCCTGGAGCTGCTGAAGAAGAAGGACCAGCTTGATTGTTTCCTGTCGGAATGACTGGAGCTGTAGTGGTAGATTCACCATTTCTAGCTTGTTCATCAGTAAGAGTTTCATGAGACTCTGCAAAATCATCGTCTGAAGATGTAGATTCGAGAACCTCTGTTGACGCTTCCTGAAAGACTTCCTCAACTTCTGCTGCTGCGGTTTTACCAGGGGGACTCGTGGATGCAGAGGCATCAGATGGTACTGGCGCATGCGCATTCACCACGATCGGACGCATTAGCGGTGAGCTAGCTGCGTTTTCACACTCGTTTTACATTTGCGCTACAGAATCATCTACCAAATTATCCACGTTGAAGGAATCAAATAGACTCTTATAATCGAACAACCAATCAGGTCCAACACCAGGTGCATTGGCAGTATAACGTTGAACATCGACATTAAGCCACTCTTCAACGTTGTTGGTTCTTTTGTTGTACACTCTTTTATTGGGAGTGCTGTAACCAACAAAGAAACCTTCTTCTGCCTTTGCACCAAACTTCCCATCGGGATGTATCATGGTGCATGGAGCTCCGAAAGGTTCCAGAAACTCTAAGTTCGGTTTCCTCCGGTTCAGAAGCTCGTAAAAAGTCTTGCCAAGCTTCTTTACCGTTAGAACCCTATTTAGAGTGTAACACGTGCAGTGAACTGCCTCGTTCCAGAAGATCACAGGCAAGTTCGAGTCTGCGAGCATTGTTCTGGCTGCCTCAATAAGAGTCTGATTCTTTCTTTCTGCAACCCCATTTTGCTGAGGAGTGTACGGTGCTGTAAATTCATGATGAATAACCTTTTCTGCACACAACGACTCCATAGCATGATTCTTGAACTCTGCCCCGTTATCGCTTCTGATACTCCGGATCTTTAGCTGATATAGATTTTATAGTTTAGTGAACAGATTTATCAAGTAATCAAAAGTTTCACTCTTGTGCTTCATGCACACGACCCAAGAAAACCTAGAATAGTCATCCGTAACCACTAAGCAGTATAAGTCACCGTTCTTGCTCTTCCGATTGACTGGGCCAAACAGGTCCATGTGCAGTCGTTCGAGAGGTAGACTAACTGAGTTTGTCTTCTTAGGCTTGTGAGACTTCCTTTTCTGCTTCCCTTTCTTACATGAGACACAGACGTCGTTTAGATGAAAATTTTTAACAGAAACACCTTCCACCAGTTGATTCTGAACCAGATGGTTCATTTTTCTAAGGTGGATGTGCCCCATACGTCTGTGCCACATGATCGATTCCTTTTCTGTCGCCTTAGACAAAAAAAAGTGACTTGACCTTTTACTGTCATGGCTCGGCTCATATCCAGGACATATAAGTTGTTGACCCTAGGAGCTGAGATCATAACCCACTCTTTCGGTATCTTAAATCCAGGTTTCAGAATGAAACACGCATTGTCATCAAAGAACACAGTGAACTTTTTGTCACATATCTGCGAGACGCTCAGCAAGTTGTGGTCTATTTGTTTGACAAAGCTTATCTTCTCAAAGCTTACAATACCATTACTCATACTGCCTTCTTTTGTGATATACCCCCCTTTATTACCATTAAAAGCAACATACCCCCCGTTGATATTCTTTATGTCAAAAAGCAGGGATAAGTCACCTGTCATGTGCCCTGAAGCTCCATTATCAACAATCCATAGGTTGCTGATAAGGCCCTGTGGAACTCCCTGCACAAACATTCAAAGTTCAGTGGTTAATAGGGACCCAAGCCTTCACGGTCTTGGGTCTACCATCTTCATCTAATGTCCGAAAATCAACCCATCTTCCCTTTGGAGTTGGTGTTGTTCCCGATGGTCTGGCAGTGTTCTCACCTGCAGATGATTCTACACTTTTGGTTGGTGACTTGGGTCTCCAAACCTGTTCCAGTTTCTGTGGCTTGGGCTTCTTCTTCGCTTTGGGGCTAGAAGATCCAGCCTTAAATTCCTTTGGAGGAACAGATTTAAGATCCACTTCAGATTTAACTGTACGTGGAACAGCTTTGGGGTTGCCCTGTGGTTTAGCTGCAGCCTTTGCTGGTGGCTTAGGCGTTGCTTCAACCTTTGTGGGAACATTTCTCCCCCTCAGCTGTGGACCCCTACCATCAACTGGCTTTTGGTTCATAGCAATCTTGTTTCGATTATCATAAACAATCTGCTTTCCCTTTTGTTTTTCAGAAAGTTTTGGGGAAACAGGTTGCTTAGTTTTGCTAGAACTGGGAGAATCATCCACTTTGATCTTTTCTCGTCTCAATTCAGGGCACGCAGCAACTAAATGCCCATGTTCCCCGCATTTATGACAGGATCTGTATTCTTCAAATCTAGGAGATTCGGACTTACTCTCCTTTTTGTTCTTTTTGCTAGATGAACTGGCAAATGAGTTTTTGTGCTTCAGATTGTCAAGGCATTTTCTTTGCACATCGACATGAGGATCGTCGTTTCTCTCATTTCTAGTAGATCTAACAAACTCGGTAACATGCTTCTTCGGACTTTTTCTCTGAGCAAGACTTTGAGGATTAACGGTGTTTTTCTTTTGATTTTTCTTATTGTTTTCATTTGGCTGATTACCTTAGTCTTTTCTACCATTACCCTTACCCTTCTTATTATTCCAGGTTTCCTTTTCCACGGTAATGAGAGATTCTTGCTAGATTTTGGCAATTAGTCCAGGGGCGATACATTTGAGAGGGACTTCCTCATCAGCATATACCCTTTCAGACCCTTTTAGTTTATAAAACACCTTAATCCTTCTGCCATCCTCGGTTTGCACTTTCGGTACAAGTTCACTCAAGGTTTCAGTAGTAATGAAATGGTTTTCAAGAGGAACATTTTGAGTTTTGACCGGTGCATACCTAGGAGGCTCATCAAGCTCATCATCCGACGAGTCTGTGTCATACACACTAATATCATCAGCTTTCTCACCAAGATTGACAGCTTTAGTAGGAGTAGCAGCCTTAGTAACTTCAGCAAGTTTAGCTGCTTCAGTTACTTTGGCCGCCTCTGTAGCTTTTGCTGCTTCAGCTGCCACGTCCACAAGTTCCTCCTTCGGCAAGACATCAAAATTATGATTTTCGAATCTCACCAGAGGTGGAAAAGCTTTCCTTTTCTGAGTGTTCAACTATGTGATGAAGAACATACTTGCAGTTTAGGTAAGTTTCAAGTTTCTTCTTGATCTTCTCATAGTCGCAGTTGACAATGGCCAATTTTTTCTTAGTGTCTTCTACCTCATTTATGTAATTATTGATAGCAATTTGTTTGTTAGCTAAGGTTTTCGACAGTTCAGAAACATCCTTCTTGTAATTTTCAATTGTACTTAGAAAATTTTTCTCCTTTTGTTTTAAGGAATCAATTGACCTTTGCAATGGACCAACATCAGCTTTTAAATTCAGATTCTCTTCAGTTAATTCTTTAATTCTGAATTTTAGCTGATTACACTCTACACACTCTAGTTTCGAATTAGAGGAAGAACTTACCTTGTTTGATGATTCAGTAATGGCCATCAAAGCATAATGAGCTGTAGTCTTCTGAGCTCCAAAAAATTCGCCAAAGTTCTTCTCAGTACAGTCAGCATCCACAAGAAACGATCTTTTGACGATCAGCGCATCTGCTTCAGTTAACAAATCCTCCAAATCATCTCCCATATCAGAATCACACTCAGAGACACAGTCGGACGCTTCGGCTTCAGAAGTAATAACGTAAGACTGACTTGAGGATTCTTAAACTTCAACTGGTGCTTCAGACGATTGTTGAGCAAAACACGCAGCACCACCCTGAGGAGCTTCTTCTCCAGTGATCAGATGGTTCCAATTGAAACCTTCACCAGCTTGAATAACCAGGGCTTGTCCTTGATTGTTGTTTGTAGGAGGCCTCTGGTTCTGGTTCTGATTATTTACTGGGACAATAGCTCGCTCAGTATTTGGATTAGGTTGTGTCTGAGCTTGTTGCCTCTGATTCTGATTTGCTCTGTTGTTGTTGAAGGGGTTCTGATGACCTTGTTGCTTCGGTCGGTCACATTCTCTTGCAAAGTGCCCTTTGGTGCCACAGTTGTAGCACGTGACCTTCGTTTTGTCAAACCCAAATTTGGTGTTGTTGTTTATCAGAACATCTCTCCTTCCCATCCTGTGCGTATATTCCTTTGCCCTTCTCACCACACTTGCGAAGTGCCACTGAATGTCTATCAGATCCATGTCGTCTTTATCGATCTGCGAGTAATCCTCTTGTGTATGGTGAGGATTCCCGAACTGTCCAGCAACCAATCCGCTGTAGGAGTTTATCAAGGTCGATAATAGAGCCATGTGTTCTTAAGCTAACTCTACCGTCACCTTCTCTAAACCTGCGGTGTTCAGCTGCTCTGGGACTAGGTTGGTCCGATAGCCACCTTGACTTGAAGTCGATGCACCTCCATATCCACCATAACTTGTAGTTGGAGCCCCACCAAAACTTGAAGGAGAAGATCCACCAAAGTTTGCAGTTGCCTGCGCTGGTGCTGCAAGATGAGAAAATAGGTTAACACCAAAATGATTAGTATTAAAATTCAAAGGATACTGGTTTGGTCCGAAAGGATATGTTAGAGGAGGAACATCAGCTGGGGGAGCATAATTGTCAAATGTATAAACTGGGTCCGGGTTAACCACAAAGGCGGTTTGTGGTTTGGTTCCACCCACACTGGTGTCCTGAAGAGGGTTCCCGTAATAGATACTGGGATTCTGTGGAATGAGCGCCTTGTTTTCCCTCCTAATCTCCTTTATCTCCTTGTTTTCCAGCTCGGTAATGAACTCATTGATGGTGAGAGTCTGATAAGCATTGCTTGACTTCAGGATGTCCAACCATTGATGCCAATGAGGAGGTAGCGCCTCAGCAAATCTTTCTACAAGGTCTGCAGATGAGTACAAGACCCTGTACTGGTACATTTCAGACATCAAGTGGTAGTATCTTGCGGTCATGTCTCATAGAGATTCGTTCCCAATAGCATTGAAGTTCTCAAACTCCTTCTTGAGTTGATCCATTTTGACCTTTCGAGTCTTTAGATTTCCCTCATTTTGCTCAGCAAGCGCTAACCAAAGCATCTGTGACGTTGTGCACTGAGCGAATTGATGAAGTATATCCTTAGGAAGAGCTTGCTTCAACGCTGCCATCGCCTTCTTTTCATAGTTGTACTTCTTCCTCTGATCTTCATTCATATCTTCTAGTGAGATCGGAGTATTCGAATTCTCAACCATCGGCCTACTGTACCCTGTCTCTATAGCTGACCACACGAGACCATCGATACCCTCAACATACGTCTGAAATCTGCCCTTCCATCCGTGGTAGTCGGACATGTATTGCAGTTTTGGTGCCCTATTAGAACTACCCATCTCTAAGTCACTCATGAGAACGGAAGACAGATGATTCGTCTGTGAATTCGCAGTAGCCGCGAGTACCCAAGGATTTGCATTCATTGCTTGTTGTTGAGCCACTAGCGCCCACGGATTGATTCCGGCAACATTCGCTTGCATTTGCGCTTGTTGCATCCGTTGCACGTTACACTCGGCTGAGAATTGCCAAGGGTTCGTGGGTACGTTTGTTTGATTGTTCATTTGTTGATTATATTGTTGCCTTGGTTGGTTCAGATGTCCCCACGGGTTTTCCATATGTTTAAGTTCGTTAAAAGTCTGACACTTAGTCAAATTTTCAGTTTCAGGTCCTTATAGGCGATTGGGAACTCTATTCTTGTGTTTATAGGCGATTAGGGATTATTATTGGCGAGTACAGTTGTAATCACTAGTATTACACGTGATTAGGGTGTAATTGCTAGTGAACAGTTGAGCGATTACAACATTTGGGGATATTGGTGGACTTCGGCGATTAGAAGTTATCAACTAGTGATTAGCTTCTAATCGCGTGTTGGAACAGGCGAATGAACTTGTACTCGTGTATTGGAGTGGCGAATGTAGCTCTAATCGCATGCAAAGGTTTCTAATCGCCTATAGATAGGCGATTGGAAGGGTCTGGTTGTTGTAATCGCCTGATCTTATCTGTAACAACACTTTTGCTCAAAAACCACCGTTTTTGCCTCAAAATCTTATCCAAAACGAAGTGTTTAATCCCCAAATGATTGGAAAAGTTTCCAAAACAATTTTAGAACAAAACCTAACTATAGGATTTCTAAACCTATTTTGATTTATGTGTCTATTTATCCTGTTTTCTTAAGTAATGTGAAACTTACATGGGGTTGTCGTCTCTTTACATATTTGTATGATGTTCAATGTATTATATTTTTATACACTATCTTACTAGCTTATTCCTGCACTTGGTTCGTTAGCCGATAGCGAAATATCCCTGTGGTGCTTGTCTCTTTACTTGTATGTTTGCCTGTCTTATGTTCTTTCTTTTTGAGCCGGGGGTCTCTCTGGAAGCAGCCCCTCTATCCTTATGGGTAGAGGTAAGGTGTGCCTACATCCCACCCTCCCCTGACCCTACCAATAGTTTTTACTATTCGTGGGATATACTGGATATGATTGATTGATTGATTTGGATCCCGCGGCAACGCGCGGGTAAACCCACTAGTATATATATAGTGTATAATTAAATATTTTAAATAAATTTTTTTTTATAAAAGAGTCGTTGCTCCTTTTCATTCTCCAACCAACAGGCGCCGTGTCAGCGAGCTCACTTGTCTCACACGGTATCCACATTTGACCCGAGGTGGTGTGCGTGGCGCGGTGGGGCTTTACGCCCCTTTCCACGCCCCCACACCGTATAGTCATAAAGTGTAGGATCGACGAACGTGTCACCCGAAAATCACGAGGGTTATATTCAAGGTGCGGAATCCCTTGAATATGTCTTAATAACAGAAACTAACTTGAAACAATGATAAATGAGCAATTACAACACACAAACGGGTCAAAAGATTAACGTTTATATCATTAAAACAGAGCACGATTGTTACAATGATCAAACCAAGCAATCTCAGACCTGGGGAGGGTGTTTGGAGAGTGTGTGTGGCAAAAACTGAATATTAGGGCAATGATTGGGTCTATTTATACCTCCCGTACTCGTACAGGTCAGTATAGGCGATTATGGGCTATAAGACATGTTCCTATAGGCGATTGGGCTCTAATCGCCTATAGGGAGCCCCTACTCGAATGTACAGTGATGTGGTATAGGGTCTAATCGCCTATACCCATATGCTACTCGCCATTTGCCTCAATCACACCCAAAAAACGCGTATAAACGTCTCCAAACACCCCGAAACACGTCCAAACAATATATATACTAGCCTAGGGACATCATGCACTTACATAAAGTAGTATTTAACAAATTTGATATGACAGCACAAGACCGGAAGGTGTTAGGGTACCTTTAGTGACCACTCCTCCACCCTAAGAATGTACTATGTGGTCATTAAGGTGAGGAGACATGAAGCAATACATGACAACCACGTCAACAGAGAGGGAATTACCCTCCAAAAATGACCACGGGGTGGAGGTAGTGTGGGAGAGTGACGCGTGTTGGGGAATAACCGTAACAAACGAACAAAACTGGAAAACAGAAATCTCTGAAGGCACGTGATCGCTTTCAGATTAAATCAATTCGACGATTCTATCGAATATTCAATCGGATACAATCAGAGATTGAGAAGTTTCTGTATGTTATGATTGAGATTTTGAAAACCAGAGAGATTATGACCAAGAAGAAGAATTTCGTTATTAAAAAAAACAGGGCTAGAAACTGCCTTTTAGGCAGTTTTCAAAGGGTTTCAACATTGGCAAAATAGTCCCTCTATTTCCGAAAATTAATTTTCTGAGACATTTTTACCATAGCAATTTCAATGGAAATAAGACCCCAGCCAGGGGCTCTGCCCCTTGGACCCTGCTCCCAGGTGCGCTGCCCCCGGACCCCCGTTCCTTAGGGGCTTCACCCCTAAGTTCATAATAAATTCAAATAGGCGTGCACTCCGCACCACCATACCTATATGATGTATTATTATGAACATATTGGTCAACACAGTCAATCCAATTACACTAAAATATCCAACAATCCTCCCCTATTTTAGTGTAATCCTTGATTAACTAAAACAAGTAATCTCAAACATTCAAACTTTTGCTTAAATGAAATGTCGTGACGATTGAATTTCACATTAGTACATTACACATTCTGAATATTCGAATACCAGGGTGTCGCTTAGGATTGAACCCTGGGAACTCATCTTGAATACACAAAGATAATGTACACAAAAGTTTACATACATAGTAGTTCTATCTTGACATAATGTTTTACTAGCCTATGTCCTTATCCTTCAAAAGTATGTCAAAGCCAAGTCCCAGCTTCTTGAAGAGGCTAAACTTCATACTTACATAGGTAGCTCTTTTAGTCTTGCACCTACAATGCAATTTGTCAAAAAAGCTATTAATAATATATACATTCAACCTCCTTAACTTGCAGGTCTGAACACATACCGTGGGATGAATCTTCTAATGTCTTCCAATCTCTACATATTAAGCTTTCTGTGACATCCGTCACCCTCGTCTTTTAGCAAGTTGTCAATTTTAGTCCTTTGTCTATTTTGAAGCTTCACCTCTAGTCCCCTTCAAATATTATTTTATCTATGAATGAATTTTTAATCCATAAGACGCCTTGAAAATTTATTTTATTTTGCTAAACCATATCCACCAATTTTGAAATGATCATACAAAAACAATTTAATTTATATCTATCCTTCTAAGATTTCATAAAAGTTCCGATATTTGCTAAGGATATTAAATCACTAATGATAACAACCATTCCCTTAGGAGTATATGTATTCAATAGCGTTACGTAATTCGTTTCCTTTACAAGTATTCTTTTGGACTAAAGCTTAAATGAATTTAAATCAATTTAATGAATCACAACCGTTACATGTGAACCTTATAAATGACCAAAGTAGTAGGTCCATTTTGACACAACCTCAACCACTCTCCGCCACCGTGATCCACCATCAACCTGACCAAACCACCGTCCTTGCTTCTGCCATTTAAAACCACCACTTCTGATCACCGGTGTTCACCACTGTTTTGGGCTGTAACCCTCGGTTCCGTGAGTCACATCTCTTCCAGTTCGGTTTAATTCGATTCAGTAGTATACAACCGGAAACATCCATTGCTGTCATATTATGATTCGTTGTACTATCAAGGTATTGAACACAACCCTTATTTCGTATGCTTAAAATTGTTTGACCAATGATTTGTTCCGGCGACTACGGTATCATATAATCTAAAATTGGCTTGTAAAAGATGAATGTACCAATTAAATTCAAATATATATATATATATATATATATATATATATATAACGCTTTGTTTGATTGATTTCCTGTTTACGTTGGTTGTTGTGGGATTCGAGTCCGGTCGGGTAATAAGAACATCTGCTAGAGTTCTTTCGTTAGTTTCATTTCTACTCCTTTTCATGTTATAAGGCTTTTAGAAACGTCATACATGACCACAAATTAGGTGTTTGTGGAGACCTTTAGCCGTAAAAAAAAATAGCTATACATACATTTTTTATTAGCTCTGCTACTTTGATGTTCTATGTACCTAACCCTAAACCTTCACTCACTGTAATAATATTATAACATTGAGGCTATGAGTCGTTGAAATACAAGATCTCTTGAAGCCAATTTTAGCAAACATGTACTATATTAATATTATTAATTATGGGTTAACCAAGCTTTATGATATGATTCTCATATGATTTTTCTACTTATATTACGGAAATAAAGGTTGTTGTTTGAGAATTGAGTCTATATTTGATCTAACTAAAAAAAATATGATGGTACATGTGTATATATATATATATATATATATATATATATATATCCTTGAGATATATTTAAAGTGTTATACAAGCATTAATAATTGTAATTATAATACATAGTTAATGTATTTAATTTCAGTAAACTTGGAGTTTCTCATATGATTAATTCATTAAATTGTATTAATTACTAATACAAACGAGAATTCAACGATTAACCACACATCTTAAAAGTTCCGTCGCCGGAAAGATCAATAAACTCAAAGAATGATCATACAACCAAATTATTGCTTATAAATTTTAATAATGAAAATATAGGTTCAATCATAATTATTGATTCTTGTTGGTTCCTTACAAGTTCATCATCACAATCAAAGTGAGTATATCTTTCCCCTTTTTACTGTTTTACTACTTTGGGGTGACTCATGTACCTATATATTAATCAAGTTTCAATTTCTTATACTTAATGCAATTCTCATGTGTGTTTGCTTTATGTTAATTGGTGTGTCTATGACTTGTCAAAATCATTAACCGCTGGGCGGCCTAGCTTTTCAATGAATAGTACTATGGTATACCCCCCTTGAGACTCTGTTGAGAGAATCTTGGTCATTGTCTTGTTAATTCATTATTCAGTTGGTTAGTCATGTGTTAGTCATTATTCTCAGGTTTGGTTTTGAACGGATATTACTTATTACATAATTGCAAATGGTACCGCACATGAATTGCTAAACACTTTTCCTACTATATTTATTCAAACAGGGTATGCTCACCAATACAATTTTTTGTATTGCAAAATTATTTTGTACATGTTTCAGGTTATTTTGAGATGCATTCTTTAAGCTTTCGGATTTATATTTAGATTTTGACTTATTGTATTTCAGTTTAGTTGCCATTTAGAGCCGTTGTATTTCTTTTCAATGTAATAAACTATTTAATCAATGTATCGATATTTACACTTTTAGTCCATGAGCTATTGAACAATCGTCACTACGTGACACCTCGATGTTTCCGCCATCGGTTGGGGTGTTACAGATTGGTATCAGAGCCATGGTTATAGGGAATTAGGTTATTAGAATGCCTTTTAGCCTTGTCTATAACTAAGCTTAGATTCACGAGTCCTCTCGTGTATATTTCTCTTATTTCTTATATTTTCTTTCAAGATATTTTTGTTATGATTCTTTCTCATTATTCTTTCGATATTTTGTTTGGAGAAGAAGACACTCGTATTTCACAAATGAAATGGTATCACCAAGCTAGGAGTGACATCCATCCCTTGGTGATTAGTTTCAGTCCTCTATATGTTATTTATCTTAGGAATACATCTTTTAGATAGGAGTGACATCCGCACCTCAAAGAGTATTTCCTTCAAAAAGAAACTTAACAACTAAGCTATGAGTGATATCCTTAACTTAGTGATTGGTTTCATTCCACAATTGTTCCCAATTTTGAAATACATCTCTGAGTTAGGAGTGAAATCCACATCTCAAGGATCTATTTCTACATCTCGTTTTTTTTAATCCCGCTAAAGTTTCGGAATTCACTAGTGATGGGGCATGTGCAATCTGGAAGGGTAAGCGCCCGTATCCTGAGTTTTCTGTCTAGGCCTGGTATTTCGTATAAATCCCAATCAGACGAGGGAACCGTATACCTACATGGGAACTCTTGGGATAAGCATTCACTTATAGGCTAAAGTACGCCCCCACAAATCATGAGGAAATTTCAAATACGTGAGTTAGTCAAAGTTCTCTATGGAAACAATTCCAATGTTTTATATCATTGATATGTACATTTGTTTATCATTTGAGGACTCAATTTAATCACTTGATGTTTCATATGCCATTATTCATTGATCATTCGCTTTTGAATTCCTTATCATCATTATTAAAACTTTTTGTTCGTTATACTATCACATTAAAGCTTACACTATTTCATTTATGCCTTGTGACTTTTAAACAATAAGGTATTACTCTTTTTGTGTTAAAACATTTTTACCCATGACTTCAGTTTTAAACTTTGTGATTAACTTTGACCACATTCTGATTTTTAGGAATGTTGAGTCATCATACAGTTAAAAGTGAACATGGTTTTCCTAAAACTTATTATTTCAACCCGTTTTATATCTTCATTTTTACAAACTTACTTGATCGCAATCACATGATATCATTAAACTATGACCTTTAGTATCCCATAGTGTCTCCCATAATACTTATAATATCATAAATGTCTATCTACACAATACATTCTAGTACACTACTCTTTAAAATGAATAGCTTGACAACTTATCCTGTATGTCTTTTCACAAAGCCTATTCGCCAGATTAGAACACACTTTATATACACCTTGTGTCATGAAACAAGTAGCCGCCATGAGCCCAAAGAGATGCCTTAATGATCCTTAGAAACAAACAAGCTTTCTTTGTATAAATTTTCGTAGAAGTTTGACAATTAAAAGGTTTCAAGTTGACCCAGTAACACTTAGAATTTCTCAACGTTTCATAATAATTAAAAATTTTCAACTTTAATGAGATTTCAACCTACAAGTTAAATAAATGTCTAAATACGAAAAATTCTATTTTCCAAAATTCATCAAGACATCTGGGATCATTCACAACCTTCACGCCATTTTTAATCTTGGTCTTTTGAAACACATTAGATTTACACATACATCATGAAATGGTTTCATCTTTGCATTTTATAAACTTGTATTGCATATTTTACAAGTCAAATGTAAACCTTTTGTTTTCATATGACGTATCCAATATGATGTTTTCGGAAGAAACTTGCAACTGATAATATGCTTTATAACACTTTTCAAACCCGACTTCTCGTAAACACATGAAAATTTGTACCTACGAAATCTTTTCAAGTGAGCCTGTTTTGGAACCTAAAGCATTCTTCGGTTTCTAAAAAGTATCCTCGTACGTTACTACTATTCTTTGAACTATATCACAAAGTTCGAGTAAACTGCGAAAATTTATCTTTTACACTTGTACTCTTTCAGTCGCAAAACTTTTGGTTTAAACAATGGACATATCTTCTTATCTAAATGTTGCTAAATGTCTTTTATAGTATAACGCATATATGTAAAATTACTAAATTTTAACTCTCATGTCAGTAGACTATACGTCTGTTCTGCGCATTTTCATTTACAGTAAATTTCATTATTTTTACACATTTCTATTTATAGTTACGTTCGCACATTATCTTATTATTCTTCTTTTATTAGTAGTTATTCTCACGCGTTATTCGCAACTATTCTCGCACTAGTTATTAGTACTTATTATTACAACACTGGTTTTGAGTATTAATTTAACTCGTTTACTTTCATTTTTTTGCAATTGTGCGATTTACTCGATTTATATTATACTATTCTTTCAATCGAAATTTTATGCTATACTTACATGAACGCATATTTGGTATGCATATTTTTTTTTCCTGTGTTGAGCAAAACCCTGTTATACTTTACATTATTTTGTTCATCATCATGATTATTCTGTTCATCATCATGGCCAATGAACATACTAGTTGATAACTCGTATGAGATCTAAGCCAGTGCCCATGTACGACTCGGATTAGAGTATTTCTTTAATTAGAGGGGAACGGTGTAAACCTCAGAGTTTATCAATATGAGTGTTTAGAGCCAATGATGTGAACAGAAGTTACCGGCTAAGGGTGAACCCGAAAGGGAAGAACCTCTAACCATGTCTTATACTTACATATTATTCTCATTACGGTTAAAGGTAAAACCCAGAAGGGAAGGACCTCTAACCATTTTATAACTGAACATTATTTCATTACAGTAGCTATTACCTATTGGTTGCACACATTTGTTTCTGGTATTATTTGTGTTAGGGTAATGGAAAAGCATAACACCCTGGTGTAAGGTAAATCGATGATTACGGTCCAGAACGCAATCATGGGTTTACAGGTACATGAGGGTGGTGTGTAATTCTAATTAGGCTGTTGGTAGACAATCAGTATGAGTCCAAAGTATCGGGAGTGTGGTGGGTCAGCTACGGTACATCCTATATATAAGCATAAACAATACTGCGGGAGCGGACTAGGAGTCTGACCAAGAACCTACCCATTACTATCTCTTCATTAGATCGTTGACTAATAGCTAGCACTTTCGACAGGAACGTTGTTACACGAGCTTCAATTCGTCTTCCTATAGTCTTTCTCTTGACCACCCACACAGAAAACTAAAATCTTGTGTACTCTTACATCCTCGGTTGTTTGGATTCTTGTTGCATGCCCTAGTAAAGTTTAATCACAACCTTTCTAAAGTAGGGGAGACTGCATCATTAGTACCTCTGCCCTCACCAGTTACATATTCCCAAAACCTTTCTCATTTAAGCTCTCAACTTACTAATCTCAGGTCAACTGACAAGGATTTTGAAACTTTTACTTTGGATATTAGACAACTATTTTAAATTTTGTCGAATCATAATTGATGCAAAAAAAAATTAACAATTACTTGGCTTTTACAACGCCTTTTGTTTCATAGTAACCTCCATTTGAAAGAAATTTCGAGACGAAATTTTCTAAAGTAGGGGAGACTGTGACATCCGTCACCCTCGTCTTTTAGCAAGTTGTCAATTTTAGTCCTTTGTCTATTTTGAAGCTTCACCTCTAGTCCCCTTCAAATATTATTTTATCTATGAATGAATTTTTAATCCATAAGACGCCTTGAAAATTTATTTTATTTTGCTAAACCATATCCACCAATTTTGAAATGATCATACAAAAACAATTTAATTTATATCTATCCTTCTAAGATTTCATAAAAGTTCCGATATTTGCTAAGGATATTAAATCACTAATGATAACAACCATTCCCTTAGGAGTATATGTATTCAATAGCGTTACGTAATTCGTTTCCTTTACAAGTATTCTTTTGGACTAAAGCTTAAATGAATTTAAATCAATTTAATGAATCACAACCGTTACATGTGAACCTTATAAATGACCAAAGTAGTAGGTCCATTTTGACACAACCTCAACCACTCTCCGCCACCGTGATCCACCATCAACCTAACCAAACCACCGTCCTTGCTTCTGCCATTTAAAACCACCACTTCTGATCACCGGTGTTCACCACTGTTTTGGGCTGTAACCCTCGGTTCCGTGAGTCACATCTCTTCCAGTTCGGTTTAATTCGATTCAGTAGTATACAACCGGAAACATCCATTGCTGTCATATTATGATTCGTTGTACTATCAAGGTATTGAACACAACCCTTATTTCGTATGCTTAAAATTGTTTGACCAATGATTTGTTCCGGCGACTACGGTATCATATAATCTAAAATTGGCTTGTAAAAGATGAATGTACCAATTAAATTCAAATATATATATATATAACGCTTTGTTTGATTGATTTCCTGTTTACGTTGGTTGTTGTGGGATTCGAGTCCGGTCGGGTAATAAGAACATCTGCTAGAGTTCTTTCGTTAGTTTCATTTCTACTCCTTTTCATGTTATAAGGCTTTTAGAAACGTCATACATGACCACAAATTAGGTGTTTGTGGAGACCTTTAGCCGTAAAAAAAAATAGCTTTACATACATTTTTTATTAGCTCTGCTACTTTGATGTTCTATGTACCTAACCCTAAACCTTCACTCACTGTAATAATATTATAACATTGAGGCTATGAGTCGTTGAAATACAAGATCTCTTGAAGCCAATTTTAGCAAACATGTACTATATTAATATTATTAATTATGGGTTAACCAAGCTTTATGATATGATTCTCATATGATTTTTCTACTTATATTACGGAAATAAAGGTTGTTGTTTGAGAATTGAGTCTATATTTGATCTAACTAAAAAAAATATGATGGTACATGTGTATATATATATATATATATATATATATATATATATATATATATATCCTTGAGATATATTTAAAGTGTTATACAAGCATTAATAATTGTAATTATAATACATAGTTAATGTATTTAATTTCAGTAAACTTGGAGTTTCTCATATGATTAATTCATTAAATTGTATTAATTACTAATACAAACGAGAATTCAACGATTAACCACACATCTTAAAAGTTCCGTCGCCGGAAAGATCAATAAACTCAAAGAATGATCATACAACCAAATTATTGCTTATAAATTTTAATAATGAAAATATAGGTTCAATCATAATTATTGATTCTTGTTGGTTCCTTACAAGTTCATCATCACAATCAAAGTGAGTATATCTTTCCCCTTTTTACTGTTTTACTACTTTGGGGTGACTCATGTACCTATATATTAATCAAGTTTCAATTTCTTATACTTAATGCAATTCTCATGTGTGTTTGCTTTATGTTAATTGGTGTGTCTATGACTTGTCAAAATCATTAACCGCTGGGCGGCCTAGCTTTTCAATGAATAGTACTATGGTATACCCCCCTTGAGACTCTGTTGAGAGAATCTTGGTCATTGTCTTGTTAATTCATTATTCAGTTGGTTAGTCATGTGTTAGTCATTATTCTCAGGTTTGGTTTTGAACGGATATTACTTATTACATAATTGCAAATGGTACCGCACATGAATTGCTAAACACTTTTCCTACTATATTTATTCAAACAGGGTATGCTCACCAATACAATTTTTTTGTATTGACAAAATTATTTTGTACATGTTTCAGGTTATTTTGAGATGCATTCTTTAAGCTTTCGGATTTATATTTAGATTTTGACTTATTGTATTTCAGTTTAGTTGCCATTTAGAGCCGTTGTATTTCTTTTCAATGTAATAAACTATTTAATCAATGTATCAATATTTACACTTTTAGTCCATGAGCTATTGAACAATCGTCACTACGTGACACCTCGATGTTTCCGCCATCGGTTGGGGTGTTACACTTTCCGCATTAAATTCTACATCTAGCGTTGTACTAGATGGGAATTGGGTATCTTAACATCAGAGATTTCTAGTGGACCTTAATCCCATCCCTATAGCTGACCTTTTCACGAGATCTCTACTTAACCCTTTGGTTAAATGATCGGCTAAATTGTTTTGAGTTCTCACAAACACCACAGATATCACACCATTCGTGATAAGATCACGTATCATGCTGTGTCTAACACCTAAGTGTCTAGACTTTCCATTATACACTTGACTATATGCCTTAGACAAGGTAGTTTCACTATCACATCTTATAGATAATGGTGATATCGGTTTCGGCCACAATGGAATTTCATAAATCAAATTTCTTAGCCATTCAGCTTCTTTACTAGCTGCTGCTAATGCCACAAACTCAGCTTCAATTGTTGAATTAGTGATGCAAGTTTGTTTCTTTGAAGCCCAGCATATAGCACCACCTCCAAGAAGGAATACCCAACCACTTGTGAAAGAATGATCTTCCAAATTAGTAATCCAACTTGCATCTGAATAGCCTTCAAGAACAGACAGAAATCCAGTATAAGTCAAACCAAAATCTATGGTTCCTTTCAAGTACCTAAATACTCGATTTATTGCTTGCCAATGAATCAAACTTGGATTGTGAGTATATCTACTCAGTTTTCCAACAGCAAAAGCTATATCAGGTCTAGTACTAATCATGGCATACATGAGAGATCCAATAGCCTTTGAATATTCAAGTTGATTCACAGCAACTCCTTTATTAGGTACGAGTTTTACTGAAGGATCCATAAGAGTACCCATTGGAGAACTATCTTTGTGATTAAAATTTTCCAACATCTTCTCAATATAATGTGATTGAGAGATAGTAATACCATGTTCTCCACGTATGATCTTAATACCAAGAATCACGTCTGCCTCCCCCATTTCTTTCATATCAAACTTAGATGACAGAAATTTCTTAGTTTTATCAATTTCATTTTGGTCAGTACCAAAAATCAACATGTCATCAACATATAAGCAAATAATTACTCCTTTTTCAGAAGTATCAAATTTGCTATAAACACACTTGTCCGCTTGGTTTAATGCAAAACCATTAGACAGCACCACATCATCAAACTTTTGATGCCATTGCTTAGGGGCTTGTTGTAGGCCATAAAGAGATTTTACCAATTTACAAACCTTATGTTCATTTCCAGGCATGAAAAAACCTTCAGGTTGTTTCATGTAAATCTCTTCATCCAATTCACCATTCAAAAAGGCAGTTTTAACATCCATTTGGTGAATTACAAGATTATGTATAGCTGCAAGTGCCAACAATAATCTTATGGTGGTTATCCTAGCAACAGGAGAATAGGTATCAAAGTAGTCAATGCCTTCCTTTTGCCTAAAGCCTTGGATGACCAATCTGGCTTTATATTTGTCTATGCTACCATCCACCTTCATCTTCCTTTTGAAGATCCATTTACTACCCAAAGGTTTACACCCAGGTGGTAAATCAGTCAATTTCCATGTATTATTGTGCATTATAGATTCAATCTCATCTTGGATTGCTTCTTTCCAAAATGCAGCATCCTTAGAAGACATAGCATCATTGAATGTCTTTGGATCCTCATCAATATTAAAACAATGTTGATACTGATGTTCAACACCATTTCTGGTTCCTTCTACTAAATAAAGATAAAAGTCAGCACCAAAAGACTTGGGTTTTATGACTCTAGTACTTTTTCTAGGCTCAGTACTAGTAGAAGGTACATCATCACAATTACCTGAATTGTCACCACGAGAAATTGTCTGTTCATAATTTTTAAGACACTGAGGCGTATCCTTCAATCGAGGAACAAAAGAAAATCTATCCTCATTCCCAAAATTACCATCTCTTGACTTAATGACAGAGTGAACAGATACATAATCATTTGGTTCTATGACATAGAACCTATAAACAGGGGAATGTTCAGCATATCCAATAAATATGCAATATATGCCTCTTTCACCAATGGTACTCATTTTTGGCTCAGTAAGCCTCACAACAGCTCTACATCCCCAGACTTTGAGAAAACTCAAATCTGGTACCTTTTTGTACCAAAGTTCATATGGGTTTCCTTAGACCTTTTATTAGGTGCTCGGTTCAGTAAGTAACAGGCTGTCAACATAGCCTCACCCCAAAATCCATCACTTAAACCAGAATAGGACAACATGGAATTCACTGTTTCTTTCAATGACCTATTCTTCCTTTCAGCCACACCATTTTGTTGTGGTGTATAAGGAGCAGTTGTTTGATGTATTATACCAGTAGATTGGAAATACACTGGATCACAATACTCTCCACCTCTATCTGTACGAAGGTTTTTAATCAAACCATTTCTATGAAGCTCGACTTCTTGTTTATAAAACTTAAATTTATCAAGAGCTTCATCCTTTGAATGCAATAGATATACATGACAAAATCTAGTTGCATCATCAATAAAGGTTACAACATACTTCTTATTTCCTAGAGAAGGAGTACTATGAATGTCACATAAATCAGAATGAATCAATTCTAATACATTAGAATTCCTTTTAACATCTTTAAATGGTTTTCTTGTAATTTTTGTCAATTTGCAAGTATGGCAATCATTACATTTTTGTATGTCAAATGCGGGTATAAGACTCATTTTAGACATCTCTTTTATTCTGCGATAATTAACGTGACCTAATCTAGCATGCCATAATTCTGATTTACTAAAATCATTGCTAGAACTAGTAGAAGCCATACAAACAGAATTATTAACAAAAGGGACATCCAAATTCAACTTAAACATGCCATTCAAATAACCAAACCCAATAAAGGTTTCATGTCTTGACAAGATATACTTGTCACTTTCCAAGACCTGCTTATAACCACAATTATTCAACACAATACCAGATACTAAGTCCTTACGAATCCCAGGTACATATAGAACATTATTTAATAGTAAAGAGTTTCCAGAAGTAAAGACTAATAGAACAGATCCTATTCCTTTAGCTGGTTCAGTAGCAACATTGCCCATCTTCAGTAAAGATCCATCTTCAATTGGCTAAAAATCCTTGAACCATTGAAGATTTTTGCAAACATAACATGTTGCTCCCGAATCCATCCACCATGAAATATCATCATCCTGCACATAAAATGCTTCAGAGATTATTGATACATAATAATTCTCAATATAATGATCACATGGTACCAAAAACGAACCTGATTGCTTTTCGGGATCCTTGGATCCACTTGTACCAGCCACGTTTTTGCCTTTTCCTCCACTCTTACCAGACCTGCAGTCTTTCTTGACGTGTCTGGGTTTATTACACTTCCAACAAACCTTTTTAGGCTTCTTATCAGAACCCTTATTGTTGTTCCCTTCAAAGTTTCGTTTCCCTTTCCAAGCCTTGGAGGATTCACCCTCCTCCATCAAGTTCACAGAAGAACAACCAGCCATGGTTTTAGTACCAACACCAGAACCCTTTTCCATATCACGTATGTTTTGTTCAATTTGGAAACAACTTCCCAATTCAACCAGATTCATTTCCTCTTTCTTATGTTTCAGATTATTCTTAAAATCTTTCCAAGAGGGTGGCAGTTTATTAATAATACTAGAGACAGAAATCGCTTCATCCATCTTCATTTCATATTGATGAAACTGCCCTAGTATTCGTTGCAATTCATGATAATGTTCCATAACAGGCCTAGTGTCTACCATTTTATAGTTAATAAAATTACCAACCAGAAATTTCTTACTAGACGCATCTTCTGCCATGTATTTGGCTTCAAGGGCATCCCATAATTCTTTTGCAGACTCTACGTTTTGATACACATCAAATAAAGAATCAGACATACCGTTAAGAATATGACCACGACAGATGTAGTCTGCGTTTTCCCACTTTGAACGAGTTCTGGTTTGTTCTAGAGTTTCATTCTCAACAATCTCGGGACAAGGAGTGCTCAGAACATACACCACTTTCAGACTCGTGAGATAGAAGTGCATCTTCTTTTGCCAGCGTCTGAAATCCTGTCCAGAAAACTTGTCCAATTTCGTAAAGTTCTTCGTCATATCTTTCACAGATTCATTGTTCGTCATCTTCAGAAATTGATTCAATCTTTGTTGGGGAATAACCGTAACAAACGAACAAAACTGGATAACAGAAATATCTGAAGGCACGTGATCGCTTTCAGATTGAATCAATTCGACGGTTCTATCGAATATTCAATCGGATACAATCAGAGATTGAGAAGTTTCTGTATGTTATGATTGAGATTTTAAGAACCAGAGAGATTATAACCAAGAAGAAGAATTTCGTTATTAAAAAAAACAGGGCTAGGAACTGCCTTTTAGGCAGTTTTCAAAGAGTTTCAACATTGGCAAAATAGTCCCTCTATTTCCGAAAATTAATTTTCTGAGACATTTTTACCATAGCAATTTCAATGGAAATAAGACCCCAGCCAGGGGCTCTGCCCCTTGGACCCTGCTCCCAGGGGTGCTGCCTCTGGACCCCCGTTCCTAAGTTCATAATAAATTCAAATAGGCGTGCACTCCGCACCACCATACATATATGATGTATTATTATGAACATATTGGTCAACACAGTCAATCCAATTACACTAAAATATCCAACAACGCGTAGGATGTTTTTTTTCATAAACAACCAATCGCAACCATTTATCTCACTCTCACCTTTTACCTCACGTCGATAGGGATCTTCAAGCCCCAATAGGTCACGCCCCACAAGGTGACGTGGAGGCACTTCATCCACTTTCACTCCCGACAATGTGTATTCTAATGACATGATTAAAGGTTGATATCATTGGATAAATACGGCTATAGATTCACCGTTATTTAGGATGATTGGTGACTATCGTAGGAAATTATTATGTGTGTTATGAGTCGGATGAAAGGAAGACAACAAATAAATAGGGTGGGCTAGTTGTATGATACTTCACTATCCTACTCTATGTCCATCCCAGAATAATGGTTTTTTTTTTTAATCAGAAAATGTTATAATAACATCCACTAAAACTTATTAAAATCTTTTTATAATTTGGTTATGTGTTTTATAGGTACATGGAAACATATTTTTTTAACTGCTTAAATTGCAACAATTTTGTCTTCAGCTAGTTCAAACCCTTAGACTTAAAAACAAATTCACACTAACATCTTAACTTTAATGGTTTCTTCACTCGAACCCAACCTTCCATCTCATTTGGAACATATGATTGGAAGTTTAAAACTTAATATCATAAAATATTGACATGCCAATGTGTTTTCCATTTGTAATGGTATTCTTTAAAAACAATTATTTATTTAGCATGTTTTGTAAAGACAGTGAAATATATACCCAATGGCAATTAAAAAGGAGATGTATAAAGAAGAATTTGAATGATCAAACCCTATGACCAAACCATTATCAACGTACAATAGCCTTAGCTAAGGCCTTCAATTTACATATTTAGCCAACATATTGAATTCGATAATTACCTAAGGGTGCGTTTGGTTCGCATGAATTGAATGGAATTCAATGTAATTGGAATTTGAATTACAACTCTTTAGTTGTTTGGTTCATTGAATTTGTTGGAATTGAAATTTCAATTTCAATCTTGTGTGTTTGGTTGACAAAGGAATTGGAATTGGAATTTGGTATGAATTCCTTCAAATTCCTTTACCTAAGGGAATTCAAAATCCTTCCAATATTAGAAGGAATTCAATTCAATTTATTGTAATCTTCGAATGGTCGGCATCATTTTGACCCGAACCGATTCCAACCATGCCATTTCAACGCAAACCGCTTAGACCCGAACCAATTCGGACCGTACCAGTTTCGACCGGTACCGTTTCGACCCGAACCGTTTCGTAGTGTACCAGTTTTGACCGGTACCGTTTCGGACCATACCGGTTTCGGACCGAACTGTTTCGGACCAGTTTCAACCGACACCGTTTTGATCGGTATCGTTTCGACCTGTACCGTTTCGCCCGTAATGTTTCGGACCGTACCAGTTTTGACCGGTACCGTTTCGGACCAGTTTCGACCGATACCGTTTCGACCGGTATCGTTTCGACCTGTACCGTTGTGCCCGTAACGTTTCGGACCGTACCAGTTTCGGTAGGTACCGTTTCGGACCAGTTTCGACCGATACCATTTCGACATGTACCGTTTCGCCCGTAACGTTTCGGACCGTACCAGTTTTGACCGGTATCGTTTTGACCTGTACCGTTTCGCCCGTAGCGTTTCGGACTGAACCATTTCGGACCGTACCAGTTTCGACCGGTACCGTGTCGGACCAGTTTCGACCGATACCGTTTCGACCGGTATCGTTTCGACCTGTACCGTTTCGGACCGCACCGTTTCGAACCGTACCAGTTTTGACCGGTACCGTTTTGCCCCGTACCAGTTTCGATTGGTACCGTTTTCAACCCGAACCGGTACGGGTCGAAACGGTGCACGTTGAAACGGTACAGGTCGAAACGATAGAGGTATCAACAGTTCGAGTCAAAACGGTACTGGTCGAAACGGTACGGGCTGATACCGGTCGAAACGGTACGGGCCGGTACGAGGTGAAACGGTTCGGGCCGGTACGGGTCACAACGATGCGGGTCGTGGGGGCAAAGGTGATAGACTCCAATTTATTAACCAACCAAACACAATAATATAGGATTTGAGAATCCAATTCCAACAATTTCCAATTACTTTTGGAATGTTTGAATTACAAATCCAATTCATTCCAATTCTAATTCCTTCACAAATTCCATTTCCAAACAATTCCGTGAACCAAACGCACCCTAAGATTACATAACCATGCAAATTAATTCTCTTGTAAAAAGCTAATTAATATTTCACTTTGAAATAATAAATAGATTTTTATATTTAGTGTTTTTCGTTTGCTTCTACGTCTTGATTTAAACTAAATTAAAACTTACTGAATGGATTATGAGCAAGTGCGAAGAAAAAAAAAAACCTTCATGCAAGCTTGACTTGACTTGATTCATTTTACTTTTAGAAAAGGCTTAGCTTGAGTTAAGTGCTTGCTAAAAATGTGTTTAAATTAAAATTTCTAGAAGGTTATGTATCAAATTGTAAATAAGTTGTATATCAAAGGTTGAATATCTATAATACATTATAAAGGAGGAGTTATGTACAACAAGGTAATTTGCATTTCCGTACAACTTAACAAGCAACATGTACAACATATTTAAGCAAGAAATTTAAGGGTATTATGGGCATAATTGGGACAATTAAGACACTTAAGAGGGTAATATAGACATTTCATCCACCTCCTCCTTTACAATATCAAAAGACTTTTACAATACTACCCTCCTTCTTCCATCCATACCCTTCAATCCTTTGCCTTCTTCCTTCATCAATATAGATCATTAACCTCTTGTCCCTTCAAGTGCCGTAACCTTAAGGATCAAATTGAATGAGATTGATTGTGAAATTCAAGTCCTCCTCTTATAACATTCAATTGAAGGCCACATGAACTATCTTGCCTAAAAAAATGCTTTTGTAAGAACTATTACTTATTTTACTATTTGCATTTTCTTTGTTTGTTGCACAAAGTTTGCAATGTTTTATATTGTTTTTTTTTATTATTATTTATGCACCTAGATTTGGACAAGCACATTGCAACGAACAATTTTAACTGCAAATCAAATTGCTGGATTCCCCAAGGTTAGTTTTACATGTCACATAAATTGCTTCCTTGATCATTTATCATTTGTAAAATTTGTGTACTTTCTTTACGTTATAGATACAATGACGTGCACTTGATGAGATAAATGCTGGTGTATGTGACGGTATGACGTATGAAGAACTAAAGAAGAACATGCCTGAGGAATACGAGTATGTTAAATATGAAATATTCGATTTTTTTTTTTTTTTTTTTTGTAATTTTATACCTTTCCATTCAATTGTCTTTTTTATAAAGGTCAAGGAAGAAAGACAAACTCAGGTATCGATATCCTCGTGGAGAGTCGTATCTCGATGTGATACAAAGGTATTGAATTCAAATACAAGGAAAAATCTCTGTTGAAAATATAGAAAGTAAATAATTAAAGTTTTGGTATTTTACGCAACGTCAAAAGTTTGCAGTTGTGCATATAACAGGTTGGAGCAGGTTATTATTGAGTTAGAACGACAACGCGCGCTTGTTGTAGTTGTATCTCACCAGGTAAGACAAGGCAACCACAAAATTTTACCTCCACAAATGGGTAAAAAAAAACTAAAAATAAAACGGGTTAAACGTGTTTGTAAAGTGTATTTTAATACATGTGTACGTATCAATATAGCTTTTGAATAATATTTAGGGCATTAGTTTTTTATTAACATTTTTAAATCAAATGAATATTATTTTTGGTGGGCGTGACCCAAACCGTATGTAAATTACCTGTTACCCAACTCATCCATTGAAAGATTTGTGCAATGCAAACATGGGTTTAATGAATTTGTGCATTGCAGGGTGTTATAAGAGCTTTATATACCCATTTTGCTGATATGTCATTGAAAGAAATTTCACACATAGAGGTAAACAACAAAACATTAGATCAATCTTTTCGGTCTTTTAATCTTTCAAAACACGTTAACACGTTTGAATATCGGGAATTTCAGATGCCGCTTCATAGGAAATTCTGGTACCAAAAAAAGATACTGACTATATTTTCCTCGCGTAACGAACCCGCTGCAACGCGAGGGCATTACCACTAGTAATGAATAGCGTATAACAACTTTTAAGGTTTAAAGTAATGTTAAAAAATAAAAATCTATACGAGAGTTAATCATGCATATTTATTCATACTAAACTTATACTAACTTTACCAAACCCAAGAAAATATATCTTAACTTTTAGCTCTAAAGTGAACTCTAGCTTCCAACTAATAGTTGCATTAGACCAAGACACACGAGTAATAGAAGTCTCTATACAATTTTTACATCAACAAACAGTTCATATACATATGCACATTCTCTCTCACACATAATGATATGATGAAAAACAAATAGATGTAACATTATAAGCATACAAAAAACTAAAGTAATTACGTTAACACTAGATTTTCGATATCTTTGTTAATTCATAACTGACAAATTACATTAATATAACAGTCAGGCGGACAACAAGTTGTGCCGCCACCCCCTTTCTGGATCCCGAAACCAAGTCTACTAAAAACAACCCCTGCCCCTTAGGGGTCAAAATATTGTCGTGGACAACCCTTTAGCATGCTTTTCAACTTTCTTCAACTTCACCTGTTTCATTGCTTGCTTAGCTACAAAACCATTGTCTCAAAAACCTGTTAAAGGGCACACACCCGTGAGGTCAACGCAAACGTGTTTCCCACAACCCATCCAAAGAAGAGCACATCATACGTTTAGTAGATTATTATTATTATTATTATTATTATTATTATTATTATTATTATTATTATTATTATTATTATTATTATTATTATTATTATTATTATTATTATTTGTATGAAATGCCAACTTACACACACATATATATATGTAAAGATCAAATACAAATGGGTCTCAACCTACTAAACATGAGAAGTAAATGATGTGTTTTTTAATGTTTTTTCATCCGTTCAAGCATGTTTTCTAGATGAAAAATATAAAAATATTATTTTTTATAATTACTCTAGTAGAGATGTATTTAAAAAAATAAACATTGGTATGACACTATAAATTTTGTTAAATTGATTTTTAAAGGTTTATCTTTTTCGATTCGATGTGAATTCTAATTCTTTAATACCACCTATTTTTTACTATTTAAGATAGTTTAATTTTATCATTCAGACCACCCAACCATATTAAATACTTGAAATTTTTTTTAAAATTCACTTATAAAAACAACTATCATCATTTTTCTTTTTTTATTATTTTAATAAATACAATTTTGAACTTGGTGATATTTGGAGTAAGGACAGACATTTTTTCCAAATACGCATATCCTTATCCGTACTGATTTTGGGTATTCTGTATAGGTAACCGTACGAAGGTGCCTAATTTTATTGATTTCGGTATTCAGTACTTTTAGTACTGGTACGCATATTATATACAAAAGAATTTTATATTATGCTTTACTTCGTATTATGATATTTATCGTACTCGTATCAATTTTATCTATTTGGTACCCATATCATATTGGTACTCATACTGATTTTACCAATTTGGTATTCGTACAAAATTGATACTTATACCGATTTTACCTACTCGGTACCCATACGAGTGCTCAAACAATAAAAACAACAAAATGGTTACAAAATGAGGTACCGTACAGAAAAACCAATACCCATACCATACCAATATTGTCACACCACGCCAATGGCGGAAACACGTGGCGCAACGTTCGAAAGCATATAAAAGTCAAGATTAACACAAACCATATTTAATTAGAAAAGATCATTTCATTAAGATGTAAAAAATGAGTACCTTGTCACAACATTAAAAAAAAACCGACCGGTGCTTTTTTTATTTTTTTGGCTCAAAACTCTTAAAAACATGTATATTAAATTCCTTAAAATTTTCAAATAAAAAAAAAGCTCGGAAAGTAGGGTTTTCTAGGGTTTACTAAAAAAACATTGGGTTTTCTACTGGAGAGAGAGAGAGTGGGAGGGAGGGAGAGAGAGTCAGCGACAAAGGGAAAGTGGGTTTTAGCGGGTGAGGTGATATGAGTTTTTAATTAATTTCATTTTGTTTTTATTTAAACGTCAAAGGGTAGTTTAGTTAAATTACATGTAATTAATAGAAAAAATAGATGGCGTTAATGAAATGGATAGAAATGGTAAGAAAATGCAAACCCTGAAGTGTCTAGTTGAAAAGGAAAATTCTTTTGGATGTAACGAGCAAAACTGACCAAACTTCAGTGACAAATTTAATTGTTAACTTTTCTTTTTTTTTCCCTCAAAAAACATGAAAACGTACATCTATATTACTTGCCCCATGTTTCTGTAACAAAACAAGCTTTTTACAAAATATTTCCTAGAGTTTTCTCAACAAAAGGGGTTTTCTATGTTACAAAATGTCGTTGGAGTTATTGCAATTAAAGTTATGTTCTCTCCAGCTTTAATGAGTAAATCATGCGACTTTATAAAAGAAAAAAAACATATATAAAAACAAATGTTCAATTGATTTTAATTTTTAGGTAAAGATTAGTAGTGTTGGATCAGTATGTTATTCTATATGCATTAGTCCAAGTATAGACGTTAATATCTATAAAGTTTTTGTTACGTGCCCACCCCCTTGGTACACCATGCACAACACCATGATCTCCTTTGTTTTATATCATTCCTAGTTAGTTTACTGTAAGTTAATAGTAGTGGGTTAGGTAGTTTCTTTTGTGATTAAGCCTATAAAATGGCATGAATTGTCAATCTTTGGATTAGGAATGAAAATGTTGAATCAAGTCTAAATATTCTCTCTATATTTCTTTGAGATTTACCCACTCAACGGGTTATTTATCATCTAGCTTTTATCTATTTTTGTTGGATCAATTGGTTAACAATTAGGTTCGTAACAGTTAGTATCAGAGCAGTCGTGATCCACCGTGAATCATGGACGCTCAAATTCTATCCAAACCCGAGTTCCATCAATGGAAGGAGTCCTTTGCGTGACTCGAGTCCCGGTTTGCATCAGTGTTCGCCGAGATACGAGCAAACCGAACCATGTTGGAACCTCACTACACCCCTCCCATAATTGCCGCTACCTCAACAACACCATATCCACCACCCGCTGTCGTCATCGCTCCATCTCCTCCACCGCCACCAAAACTACCAGTTTTTAAATCCTACCTCTTGTCTTCTTCCACGGTTCATCATCTCTGTAGAGCCGTGTTTTTACCACCGAAGACATGCTTTCTTGTTTCTACCTTGGTATCCGTACAATACACACAAAACCACAACTTTTTCTTCACTCGGTCCTTTAGTCAACAATTATCAAGAAGAATTTTTTATTTGAAAAATATATCATGCAACACTTTTGCGTCACTATTGTGCCTTCACTACTTTCATGAGCCTGCAAAGTTGCACACCAACGTACCTATAAAGGGTGCTAATGGAGGACGTGATTGGAGACTATCGTGGAGCGTTACTAAGAGTGGTGCCCAACATGGCTACATATGGATTTACAAAGATAAGTGGTCGAAATGTGATAAAGGATATTTCAAGGCTATGTATGGATTTAGTGGCAACGAAAAAGACAATGGTTCAGCCCGTAGAGGCCACCGAGGTGATCGAGTGGCGGCCTCCATGGTACGCTACTACTTCTCCGAATGCTATAGGAAAATCGACGGAAGTCAACTACCGTGGCCTATTTGCAAATGTTCTTTGATTACATCCTTGAGGACAAGGATTTCTTTGAGTGGGAAGGAATGTTACGTGCCCACCCCCTTGGTTCCCATACCCACGTACACCATGCACAACACCATGATCTCCTCTGTTTTATATCATTCCTAGTTAGTTTACTATAAGTAAATAGTAGTGGGTTAGGTAGTTTCTTTTGTGATCAAACCTATAAAATGGCTTGAATTGTTAAACTTTGGATTAGGAATGAAAATGTTGAATCAAGTGTAAATATTCTCTCTATATTTCTTTGAGATTTACCCACTCAACGGGTTATTTATCATCTAGCTTCTATCTATTTTCTTTGGATCAATTGGTTAATGATTAAGTTCGTAACAGTTTTATAACTAAAACTATACTAAATCAACATATCTAAAAAATAACAAAGAACACAAGAACAAGAAGAAATAGCGACAAAAACAGGCATCAAAATTCTTATTTAACCCAAACCAAAAACTCCCCCTAAACCCTAGATCTCACCAAATCAGTGAGACCTAAAATAATAGAAGCCTTGTGTAACAACTGATTATAACAATTAGTTGATACACTATGAAATATAGTAAATACTTTCAACCAGAAAGACGAAGGAAGTAAAACAAGACATCAAGATGAAGAGAACCAGAGAAGAACTCTCTGGAACTTTACAGAAGAAAGATAGGGAGTGCAAAACAATAATAACCACAACACCCTAGATATTACAAGTAATAATGAGCTTATATAGTTGAAACCATGGACTTCATACATCCTGGGCTTTTATCTCTGATGGGCCACTAAAGACACCACATTTGGGCTACCTGAAAAATAAAATAACAACACAACTTATCCAGCCCAAATATTAGAAGGAACTTATGAAATAAAGTGGTCACATTAAATATGTATCAATAAGTTTAATGCTTGAATTATATTATATCTTATATTTTTAACATTTCCCCTTAATTCAAGTATTAAACAAATCTATCATATTTAATTCTTTACAAAAAAAAAATGTGTTGTTCAACACCAAGTCCCTCAGTAAACCCATAAGCTATTTGACATTCAATTTCAATCTTTTCAAGCTGAATTAAACCACTAGAAACCTTCTCTCTCAAAAAATGTAAATCTAACTTGAAATGCTTAATTCTGTCATGAAATACAAGATTGGCAGCAATAGATATAGCTGTTTTGCTGTCACAATACAGTTTTATAGGCAAACTGATATTAACCTTTAAGTCATACAAAATGTTCTTAAGCCGGATCATTTCATAGGCTGCTGAACACATTGCTCGATACTCAGCCTAAGCTGATGAATGAGAGACGGTACTTTGTTTCTTGGTTTTCCAAGAAACTATAGACTTACCAAAATAGATACAAAAACCAGATGCAGACTTTCTGGTTTACAGGCACTTAGCCCAATCAGAATCAGTATAATCAGTTAAACTAAGATTATCACTTTTGCAAATTAATATACCCTTTCCTGATGACATCTTCAAGTACCTTAATAACTTAAGAGCAACTTAAAGATGATCATTTGTGGGTTTGTGCATGTATTGACTCAAATACTACACAATATATGTGATATCAGCCCTAGTTAAAGATAGATAAATGAGTTTTCCAATTAATTTTTGGTACCCAGTTATATTTTCTAACAACTTATCATTTCTACCATTTTTCACATAAACAATATAACTTTGTTCTATAGGTATACCAAATGGCTTACATCCTAAATATTCAAACTCATCTAACAATTCAAGACAGTACTTTCTTTGAGAAAGATATATACCAGACTGTGCATACAACACTTCAATACCAAGAAAGTACTTCAAAATCCCTAAATCTTTTATAAGAAATTTAGAGTTCAAACACTTTTTAACTTTACTTATCTCATCTTCATTGTTTCCAGTCAAAACCATGTCATCAACATAGACCAATAATACTACAAACACATTTCCCTTAGATAGAATAAACAAGGAGTAATCACAAATACTTTGAACAAAACCAATCTCAACAAGTACATTAGTCAGTTTTTCATTCTATTTCCTAAGGGCTTGTTTCAAGCCATAAAGAGACTTAACTAACTTACATACTTTGGTTTCATCTTTAGAATAATAACCTTCAGGAAGTTTCATGTAAACATCCTCAGTTATTGACCCATATAGGAAAGCATTATTAATATCAAGTTGATACAAAGGCCAATTATTACACACAGCAAGATTAAGCACAACTCTAACAGTCACTATCTTTACAACTAGTAAAAAAGTTTCACCAAAGTCTATTCCTTCCCTTTGGTTATACCCTTTTGTTACAAGTCTAGCTTTATATCTTTCTACTTCAGCACTAGCCTTATACTTGATTTTGAATACTCATTTGCATCCTATAGGTTTTCTATCTTTGGGTAAATCTGTTAGCACCCATGTGTTATTTCTGTGCAATCCTTCCATTTCAGCATTCATTGCTTCTATCCACTTAGGATCTTTAGAAGCTTCAGAATAACAAGTAGGTTCAACAATTTTATTTAGACTAGAAATAAAACATAAGTCTTCACTAGACAAATTAGAGTAGTTAAAAACCTTTTATACTCCATACTTAACCTTCCCATCTATAACATATTCACTAAACTTCCTAGGAAATATAGACTCCCTAGTAGACTTCCTAACACTACCTCCCGCAGGATATCTACAACCTGAACTGCCAACATTCTGATTTGAATCAGAAATGTTGGTAGAACTGGGAGACTTTCCTGGTTGCTGACTAAAAGTACCAACATGAGACTCTATGATTCCCCCTTCATCATTGGGAGGTTTATTCTCCTCAGTCATATCAGAACTAAGATTGGTTTCAGTTTCATAAAGATCAAAAAAATTAATATGATTTACATTATCATTTTCAGACAAAACGCTTTCATTTAAATTGTTTTTAAAGGGAAAAATATTTTCACAAAACCTTATATCTCTTGAGTACTCAACTTGTTTTTGTTCCAAATTCCACAATTTGTAACCCTTTTTAAAATTTGAGTACTCAATTAGAACACATTTCTCAGCTCTAACAGACATTTTATTAGGTTCATTTAAAATAGTTATAAAACCTAAACAACCAAAATTCTTAAGATGACTAAGAGTTGGGGGGGGGGGGAACCCAAACATAACCTCATAAGGACTCTTACTACATAAGACAGAAAAAGGAATCCTGTTAATTAGATAAGTAGCAGTTAGAAAACATTCAGACCAGAACCTTAAAGGTAAACTACTTTGAAACAATAAAGCCCTAGTGATGTTTAAAAGATATCTATGTTTCCTCTAACCAGACAATTTTGTTGAGGGGTATATACACAAGTGGTCTGGTGTATAATCCCCTTAGACAAACAAAACTGACCCATTTGATTGTTAACAAATACACTACCATTGTCACTTCTAAACACTTTGATTTGTTTTTTAAATTGTAATCAATTCATAAAAACACATTATATTTTCAAACACTTCACCTTTTCCTTTCATCATATAACACCAAACAGTCATAGAGAAATCATCTAAGTATGGTTAAAAAATATTTGTAACCTTCTCTACTAGACACTCTATATGGACTCCACACATCAAGATGTATTATATCACATACTTCTTTTGTTTTATGGTCACTTAAAGGAAAAGGATTTATGACTTGTTTAGATTTATGACAAATTTCACATGGTTAAGTATTAGAAACATCAACTTTTAAGACATCTTTTAACAAAACTAGCATTTTGTCAAAAGGATGACCTAATCTACTATGTCATAGATTAGTATCACTAATACTATTCAAACAAACATTATTCACACTCACTTTATCACCAATAAAATACAGTCCATCACTTTGTCTACCAATCACAAGATTCTCTTGGATTTGGAATCCTGGACAAAACATTTATACTCATCAAACAAGACAGTCAACTTATTATCTCTAGCAAGCTTATGAACATATAACAAATTAACACAATAACCAGGAACATACAAAACATTTTTCAAGACAACATTATTAGTAAGAACAACATCTCCTATTTTAGATACTTTAGCACTAGTACCGTTAGAGTGTTTAACTTTTACATCAAATTCAGATACATTGATATAGTTAATCATGGTTTAATCAGTATTAGACATGTGTTGATTAGCACCAGAATCAGTAATCCAACTACAACTAATGATTTGTTTCACAAAGTTTGAACAACTAGAAAAATTTTCAAAAACAATTTTTAAACTTTGTAAACTAGACATGCTAGAAAAACCATTAATAATGTTACCTCCTGAATTGGAAGTTTGTGGATCACTAGTAGACTTTTCACTGATAAGGTTCATTATCTTTGAAATCTGCTCAGAAGTGAAAGGCAAACCAGCAATAGCAACAAAAACATTTGACCTATTATTATTCGTCACATTTGCCCCACCTTTACCGACGCCTGAACTTGCATTTTTCTTTTTCATACTAGGTGTGTAACCAACCAGCTCATAACACCTATCAACAGTGTGTCCTAACATACTACAATGATTACATTTTAAGTTTGGGTTAGGACCTCTATTTAATCTTCTTTTATTATCAAAAGATTGATTAGATTTTGATACAAAAGCAACATTTTGTCCTTTTACATAACTACTAGATCCCCTATGTGATTCTTCCCTTGAAACAATTGCAAAAGCATTTCTAAGAGTATGTAAAGGTTCTCTAGTTAATAAGTGGGTTCTCACTGGTCGGTAACCATCAAGCCCCATAAGGAATCGCATTAACTTTATTAAAGAATTAAGGTATTAAAGAATTAAGGGAAATTGGATTTTAACACCCTGAACTATTGACGATTGGCCGCTGACGCACTGAACTACAAAATTGAACAACACCACACTGTACTTTCAACTTATTGGCCTGTATCACCCTTAGATTAACCATGGTTAATTTTTGCTGACAAGGCATGGTGACGTGTCCTTTTTTGCTGACGTGGCATGGGGAATTAGATTTTAACACCCTAAACTATTGATTATTGGCCGTTGACACACTAAACTATAAAATTGATAGATTTGAGCTTGGTTCAAGAGTTTCAAGTCTGATTGTGTTTGATTTGGTTTGTGGTGAATCATTTTGTTAACATACACATATAAATGGTCAACAAGTTTGATTTGTTACCTATTTATATCTTTGTGGTGAATCATTTTGTTAACATACACATATAAATGGTTAACAAATCAAACACAAACCAAATATCTTCAAGTGTGATTATTGTCCAAAATGATTCACCACAAAGATGGATCTTGGTCCAATGATACCAAGAACCTAATGACCGAACGATATAAATAATCGAACTACAGACGACAGAGATGATGACTTGAAACTCTTGAACCAAGCTCAAATCCATCAATTTTGTAGTTCAGTGCGTCAGCGGCCAATAATCAATAGTTCACAGTGTTAAAATCCAATTCCTCACCACACGTCAGAAAAAATGGACACGTCACCATGCCACGTCAACGAAAAATGGACACGTCATCATGCCACATCAGCAAAATGGACACGTCACCATGCCACATCAGCAAAGAAATTAACCATGGTTAGTCTGAGGGTGATACAGGCCAAAAAGTTAAAAGTACAGTGTGGTGTAGTTTAATTTTGTAGTTCAGTGCGTCAACGGCCAATTGTCAATAGTTCAGGGTGATAAAATCCAATTTCCCAAGAATTAAAGTCATTGAAGTCCTTAGAGGCTTGAGACACACAAGAAGGTAATTGAACAATAGCATCAAATTGTTTCCACATAGTATTCAGTTTATGATAATACTCAGCAACAGAACTACCATTTTGCCTAACACAATTAATTTTCTGATATAGATTAAACACAACAGAACCATCAACTTTATCATATGTTTATCTGAAATCAGACCACACTTCAAAAACAAGTTTAGAAAACACTTGGCATAGATATAACTCTTCACTAACAGAATTTAATAACCAAGACAATACCACAGAGTTACATCTATCCCATTGCCTCCCTAAGACATCATCAGTAGTAGACCTTATACAAGTACCATCAACAAATCCAAATTTATTCTTAGTTTGTAAAGCTATTTTCATGGAACTGGCTCACAAGAAATATTTTTCAGTACCTTTTAGTTTTATACTAGTTATGGTCAAACTACTTGTGTCACTAGGGTGTAGGAATAATGCGTCACTAATGTCAAGTTTACTATTTAAGGTTCCAACAAGAAGAGCTCCTACACCAGGATCATCTCCTGCTGTAGGACCACCACCAGCAGGACCACTGGTAGCAGCCCCACCAGTAGTAGGTCAACTAGTGTGACCCATAACAAATCACACAGAGAGAACAGACAAGGAAAGAATACAAAAAGACAAGACAAAGTTAGCCAAAGACTAACTCAAGCACAACCAATAGACAAGACAATGTTAGCCAATAACTAACTCAAGAACAACAATATATCCTAGAAAGCGTAGCTGTGTAGGTGTTCAAATCATGGGTTCATCACTCAAGGGTGCCTACGCAGATCCTTACACATGAGCTTTTTATTATCTAGTATATACTTATATAATAGACAAGACAATGTTAGCAATAACTAACTCAAGAACAACAATATATCCTCAAAGGTGTCCATTATGAAGGTAAAGGAGAGTGAGGTTTGATTGTGGATTGGTTTTAACTGAGATTCATTAACGATATTTGTAGAAGTAGAGAAATCCGCAATCTCATATTGCGGAAGTAGAGAAATCCGCAATCTCACATTGGGGAAGTAGACAAATCCGCAATCTCAGATTGCGGATTTCTCTAATCCACAAATTCTACAAATATCGTTAACGAATCTCAGTTAAAACTAATCCACAATAAAACCTCACTCCACAGCAAAATCTCCGTGACAAACAATGGTTTATTGCAATTGTGATTCCGGCACAATTATTCAAGTGTCAAGGAGCACAAGAAACCCTGGCCGTAGGTATTATTGTTGCAATCGGAGACCATGAAGTTTTGGCTTTGTATGTTGGGTAGAGCCACCAAGGGGTGAACAATTGAGAGCTAATCCATTGAATTCCATCACCGAACAACTACAACATCTACACATACATTACCATCTTAATGATGATCAACCTCGCCGCCAGTTTAGCCACCACAGCAATTTGCAACCACCAAACTTTCAGTTTCCCAATAACTCAAATGTGCGACCACATACCCAACAGGCAAGGGAGCCCCTTTAAACCACCCACCCTACCGTCACCCTCGACACACTGAGAATGATCAAGTTTCAGAACCTGAAGAGTACACTTCAGAGGCTGATGACGTTGTCTCTTACTAATTGTTGTTCCTTGCTTACGTTTCCTTGCTTATGTAGTTTGCCAATGTTAACAATATGTATCGAAGGTTATGTGTTGTGTTGTTTTATATAGGGTGTTTTATGTAGTTTGCCAATAAATATGTTAAAAAAATCCGGATGAAAATATAAAAAATCGTAGTTTTGAAACTGGCCCAGGGAGCCCTTTTGGGGCCCCCGTATCCGTCTCCCGGGCCGGCCTTTACCGGCACCGGACCGTCGAACGTGGCGTCCTTGGGTGACATAACAGCGACGTCGCTGGTTCGGGCGTTACGAGACTGTCCGTGACACGATCCCAGGCCTCACAAAAAGCCCCAGACCTCATTTTGTGTATCTACTTTTGACTTGCAAATAATTATTTTAAAAAATCCGAATGAAAATATAAAAAATCGTAGTGTTGAAACTGGCCCAGGGAACCCTTTTGGGGCCCCATTATCCGTCTCCAGGGCCGGCCTTTACCGGCACCGGACCATCGAATGTGGCATCCTTGGGTGACGTAACAGCGTCGTCGCTGGTTCGGGCGTTACGAGATTGTCCGTGACATGATCCCGAGCCTCACAAAAAGCCCCGGACCTCATTTTGTGTATCTACTTTTGACTTGCAAATAATTATTTTAAAAAATCCAGATGAAAATATAATAAATCGTAGTGTTGAAACTGGCCCAGGGAGCCCTTTTGGGGCCCCCGTATCCATCTCCCGGGCAGGCCTTTACCGGCACCGGACCGTCGAACGTGGCCTCCTTGGGTGACATAACAGCATCGTCGCTGGTTCGGGCGTTACGAGACTGTCCGTGACACGATCCCGGGCCTCACAAAAAGCCCCAGACCTCATTTTGTGTATCTACTTTTGACTTGCAAATAATTATTTTAAAAAATCCGGATGAAAATATAAAAAATCGTAGTGTTGAAACTGGCCCTGGGAGCCCTTTTGGGGCCCCATTATCCGTCTCCCGGGCCGGCCTTTACCGGCACCGGACCGTCGAATGTGGCGTCCTTGGGTGACATAACAGCGTCGTCGCTGGTTCGGGCGTTACGAGACTGTCCGTGACACTATCCCGAGCCTCACAAAAAGCCCCGGACCTCATTTTGTGTATCTACTTTTGACTTGCAAATAATTAGTTTAAAAAATCCAGATGAAAATATAATAAATCGTAGTGTTGAAACTGGTCCAGGGAGCCCTTTTGGGGGCCCCGTATCCGTCTCCCGGGCTGGCCTTTACCTGCACCGGACCATCGAACGTGGCGTCCTTGGGTGACATAACAGCGCCGTCGCTGGTTCGGGCGTTACGAGACTGTCCGTGACACGATCCCGGGCCTCACAAAAAGCCCCGGACCTCATTTTGTGTATCTACTTTTGACTTGCAAATAATTATGTTAAAAAATTTTTAACTCTAGGTTGGTCGCACATTTATTACATTTGATTTTTCTAATAACTAAACTATTTAGGATGGTTACATAATTGTCCTGTAGTACCACATGGAGGAGGACGTCGAGTGCGGTCTGGATTCCGAAGCGGCTCATTGGGGAACTCGATAGGTACTGGTGTGTAGAATAAATTGGATGATGTTCCTTCGTCACCTTGATTCGGGGCCCAATAGTTAATTGATGACTGCCCGGTGTTGATGGGTGGGTTCATTGGGAAGTTAGTCTGTGCCGGTGTCACGAAACTTTGATCATCAAATGGATTGAATGGACTGTTTAAGTTAGTCTGTGCAGGTGTCACGCAACTTTGATTATCAAATGGGTTGAATGGACTGTTTAAAAGGGACTCCATGATGTTTTCTTGTTCGGTGTTCATATGGGAAGGCCCCGGTTGGAGATATGATGTAGGCTGGGGGTACCGAAGTGAGCAAAAAAGGAGTCAACGTCAATTCCCATTTCATCATCAAAGAATTCATTAATTGGCGTATTTTGACTATCCGCTGGAACTTCTTCTTCTGTTTGAACCTCCACATGCCTTTGATTCCGCCTTCGCCTAGGCGCTCTTTGAGGATGGCTTCTGTCTGCAACCGAGGCAGCAGGTCTACCTTGAAGCTGTGAGGGGTAGTTCAAACGATCACCCACACCAAATTGTGACATCACTGTTTGGGCAGTGCTTTGAATCACCCCAAGATTAGAGCTAAAGTCGGCAGGTACGGTCGACGTGATTTGGGACACTTCCCGGTGAATCTACGTGTATCCTTCCATCTATAAAATTCAGATAATTAAATATTAAAAAAGTTATCATTTAAATATATACTTATATATATTTGAAAAAAAATCATATATATACCATCACTCGGGCAATCCCAGCATTATCTCTGAAACCTGGTTGTGCTACCGGGATGGACATTGGGTTGGTCATGTATCCCACGGTTCTTTCTAAGTACCATTCCATATAACCAGGATACACGGAAAGATATGACGTTTCTTCCCCGACCACTATGTGATTTTTGCGGTCATTCCACGACTGCACATACTCGCTATGAACGTCTGAAAACCAGGATTCGTATGGTCTCCGAGAATGCGTTTTTTTATGCAACTCGGTGTGGACTTCGGGGGTAAAGGGTGTGGTCCCTCAGGAATCCATTGAGGTAATCCAAATTGTCTTAGGACCCTACTGGCTTGGTGGTATTCCACCACCTGAAACCACACAATAAAGCAATCCGAACGCCAACAATCTATCCCTTCTGTGCAACTTTGCGGCAGTATCCCTATGCATTGTGCATAGGGTCTCCAAATGAACCGTTGCAAAAAAAAAAAAAAAATAATAATAATAATAATAATAATAATAATAATAATAATAATAATAATAAACACTATTAGTCTCATAATGTATTTTACTCGTAAACACAACATAAACAGTCTCATACCTGTTCCGCATGTAAATTTTGTAGTTGCTATCGTATCTGTTTTAACGACCACAAGGCAACCTCCTTTAAGCCGTGCTTACCTTTCCAGCTGTAAAAAATAATAAAAAAAACGAGTTAGTTTATTTAACAAAAAATTATTTTATATAATGTAAGGGTAGAGAAAATACATACATAGCATCATAAGGTTTTCCAAGGATCAACCGGCTTAAACACTTGGGGGATAGTACACTGATTCATGTCCAGGCCCACGACTGGAGTATAATCATAGGTCCTCTAATTGTTTTATCAGTGGAGACTACGGCTTTACACATATTTCTGTACAAACAAGCCAATGCAGCACTCCCCCAACTATATTTCCCACATCTTTCTAACGATTCAAAGTGCCTTAAAAATGTCAATGATGTCAAACCATTAGAAGAGTCAGCAAACAATGTATTACCCACAATAATCAAGACCACACAATGTGCTTGTTGTGTAACATGTTGTGTAATCTGATTTATATCTGCCTCTTCGGGCAGTATTTCGTTTAGTTTTTCTAAAAGGTGTCTTGTTTTAATAGAATTTCCAGTGAACATTCTCTGCTCCGCCTCTGTTCCCAACAAACCTTGTACTAGCCGCAATCGATCTTCGGATGACCATTTTTCCTCTAGTCCTGCCAATGGTGGACCGTTGACTCGCAATCCCAAGAGCACGTTCACGTCCTCTAAAGCCACCGTCGTTTCACCAAACGATAGGTGAAACGTGTGAGTCTCTGGACGTCATCTTTCTACCATCGCGGTTATCAAACCACGGTCAACAAGTAGGTATCCAATATCAAGACCCCACCAAAGCCAGCCATTCTAACCTTCTATTCAACATTGGGGTTTAACGGATTTTTTCTAATGGCAGTAAATAATGCCTGGTCCCCCCACCTACTATCAAGCTCTGTGGCATGGCCAACATCATCTTCGAATAGATAAGCCGAACGATGTTTTGGCTGTAGCCATAGAAACTCATTGTTTCTTGGACCCGGGTGTAAATGTGCCATAGTTTTTTTTTTTTTTTTTTTTTTTTAGATGATGCTTGTAAATTTTATTGCTTTGTGTTCTTGTAAGTTTGATTTCAGTATTCCTAAAGATGTATACATGTTCGTTCATATATATTGCAAATGCATTCATCCACATTGATAATTTGATTTGATGTTAGCTTACTATACATGCTATACATTTGCAGAGAATCTATTCTCTTTTAGTCTCTCACAAAAAGCTCCATACCTACTTGTAACATTGCGGAAGTTAAATAAATTATCATGCATGGCTGCATGTGTAAGCGATCAAGACAAATGTGCACAGAAAGCACTTCCGCAATCTTAGATTGCGAGAATGCTAAGTCAGCAAGCCATCCGAGTCAGCCATCGTTGCCATCCGAGTCAGCCTCCACATCATCACTTCCGCGATCTTAGATTGCGGAAGTCCCAAAATCTGAAATCCATTGCTGACACCACCAAAGACACAAAAACATTTGCAATTTCTACTAATTCTGCAAAAAACTCATGTATACTGGTGGAAATAGCTCTCACACCCGAGATTTCACCAAGTATAATGGTGTTCCCGATGTGCAAAAAAAGAAAGTTATTGATTGAAACAATTTAGAGAGTGAGCTTCTCTGTAAGTTTTCCATAAAACATAGAATCTTTAAGTGTGTTTTTCTCGCCATGTTTAAAATGAGTCACCATCTTCATTCTTACACTCACACCTCACACTAGTTAGAGACTCATTCAACCTTTAAAGTTTGTCATAAACAAGATATTTAATCTTGTAATTAAACTGGGTTTAGTCTTTACATAAATGGATTTTATGTGATAGCCAAAATTGTCATTTTCATTCATGCAACGATAAGACTTTAACTTAGAAGTGGGTGGACTAGTTTGACTGCTTGCGCGCATAGGTACGCTTTAGTTGAAACTCGCTCCAAGTGCGCGTTCAGACCCGTCATGCCATGTCGTCTGATGCTCATGCCAATCAACCATTCCACACCAAGTCATGCTCTAAATCTGCATCATCAGCTGTAACCAATGACGCACCAAATCATCCACGGACCCGCCACATGGGCATGGGCCATTTAGACCCATGAGCCACCCACCAAGCCATGTCTCATCCCTGTAGGATGACCCGCCACAACCATGTAACCTCTGTATTGAACCACACATATGTGGTAAAAACTACAAATGTGGTTCTCAAGCGGCTCACGGCGTTACGAGTGTGCAAAGTGCATTACATTAGCCACGTTATGTGCGCGCATGAGTTGGGCGCAATACCCTTTAGGGTTCCCACTAATGTTTTCCCAAAAGGTAAACAATATACAAGGAGTGCTCATTCTTATAAACCACTTTAAGTTTTGTTATCCCACCTATGTGGGACAAGGTGACAAAGCTCAATTCGTTTTCTCATCATTGGTTGTTTCAGCCACACAACTTTGAGCACTGATATCTCACTCATCTTAGCTTCATTTTCAACTTAGTTTGGTTCATTGCGATACTCTCGCATTGTAGAACGCAAACCCATAAATAATTATTAATGTAATACGCGTAACATAATTATTTATGTCTAAAATATATAGTGAAAATACATTTACACCAAAATTTCCAATAATTAATTAATCAATAACCACCGCTGGATTCAGTAACAAAACAAGAACTCTTCGATTTAAGATTTGGCATATAAAATTCTTTGTTATATGACAAAAATGAAAAATGAAAAAACTAATATTTTCCTAACAAGAAAATAGTTACTACTTCAACTTAAAAACAACTTAGAACACGTGTAATGGTGGGTGAAATTTAGTAGGTGAAAGGGACATTTTTTGACACTTTGTAATGTAGGCCACTTGGTGGATGAAAGGGGCTTGAAATGGGCAATGGGTGTAATGGTGGGTGAAATTTGATGGGTGAAAGGGGGTGAATATATAATGGTATTAAATTTGAATTAAAAAAAGAAAAAATAAATAAAAATAAAGTGTCACGCAATGATGGGGGTGGTGTTGTGGGGTGAATGGGGCGCCAATTTTGGCATTTAACGCCCCATTGGCGTATCATTACAGACGGAATCGGGCAATTGGATATCTAAACCACCAATGTGTTCCGTTAGATCATCTCGCAGTCAGAAAGGGGTGTCTTCATTTCGCAACTCAAAATATCTAAACCACCAACGTTTTCCTTTATATCATCTCGTAGTCAGACATTGGTGTCTTCATTTTGTAACTCCAATTGCATATTCTCACTAATGGGTACCTGCGTCACATGGTCCATAACGTAGTCTGGAGATATTGTGTGCCACTCATCCTTTATGGTCATATTGGGCAATATGATACATGCGTACACCACACTCCTTATGTTTGGTGGTCTAATTGTACGCGTCGGTCAATCAATTATACCCCACTTACCTTACCTTACCTTACAAAACACTACACACTCGCTTAATGCCTTTTCTCACCTATTCCTATAACTTTCCGAACAATTTTTCTTTAGCGTCGATCGGAAACAAATAAACGTTTACAAAAGTAGACCAAGTCAGGTACATACAATCAAAAGATAGAAGTCACGTCTATAATTTCTCCCGTTGACCACAAACGAACACGGTGATTCGGTTCCTTGTAACCCTGCATTGAATAGCGGTGATTGATGTAGAGCATTAATGTAATTGTTTGAATCGGGAGCGCCAAGGTACGCACGCCAAATCCATAAATCATTCGACGCCACCGTTTCGAGCATGACCGGCAGTTTTTTTGTGGTCACCTATTATATATTGTCCTTGCAAACTTGTTAGGCAACTTCTCCGAACGATGTGCGTAAAGTGGATGCTACCGAGCATCTCCAGAAAATGTCATTTGGCTTCATGTGTTTGCGTACTATAGTGATATGTCGTGTCTAGCTGGCCTTCGTAAAAACTCTTTAGCATATAACTTAATTTCAACATTGCAAAAAAAACAAAAACAAATCAAGAGATTCACTAGAAGGCCTAGAAGACATAGCTAAATATTCATCATATTCGTCAGGAATGTTACTGGCTGCAGGTTGACGAACCACAATCCGCGGATGTGCATTTTTCTATGGCCATGAAACTCTTTTTCCCTGCCATCGTAGCCTTCTTGAAACCATTCAAATCCAGCTTCAATATCTCTGACAATCTTTAAGATAATTCTTTCGACATACACAACCTCACTCTAAACGTCTCGACGTTATACTTTGAGTTTTCAAAAAAGTAACTATCCATTCAAACTTCATTTGCTACTACCTGATCACCCGCACTATTTTTCTCTTTGGTCGTCCATACTACAACCCGAAGAGTCGGACAACCTAGACTAGTCAGATGGAAATGTACTTAGGTACTCCATATCCTCCCTTTGTATTTTTCAAAAAGAGTAAATTACCAAAACCGTCCCTGTGGTTTGGCCTAATTTACCACTCCAGCCCAATCTTTAAAAAAGTGCATGAACACTCCTTGATCTATCAAAAAATATGCCAAAACAGTCTAACAACTTAACCCAGTTAACTTTTCTTCGTTAAGTCAGGGGCATTTTCGTCCGGTCACTTATAAATTCATCTTCTTCCCCAAATTCTTCTTCCCTAATCAGACCCACCACCACTACCATCTTCACCTTTCACCACCACCACCACCATCCACCTACACCCTAAAACAACCTGCTCATGTTTTTCCCCAACCCCACATGTTTATCTTAAAATTAGCACAACTCACTTCCAAATCCCACTTATTGAATGCACCGAACAAGTTCTTGAATGGGTCATGACCTGCTGTTATTCTTCTGCATTGCATCCTCCATCCATGTGCTTCTAACAGGTATCAACAATTTAATAAGTTATCATATTTTCTTTCTAATTATACAGTCTGCACCTTTAATCGAACGTTTTTGTACTCAATTCTGTGTGTTAATACTTTGTTTACTATCTAATCGTTACAAATCTCCACCTCCTACTACTATTCTTACTCTGACCATTTGCTTCAAATCCATTCGTACTCTGACCATTTGCTTCAAATCCAACTCCTACCACCATCGTCAGGAATAAAGAATTAGGATTTAGGGTTGTCAAATTTTCAGACAATATTGGGATTTAGGGTTCTTGAGAGAAAAAGAGAGAAATAGGGATATATGGTGTTGAAAACAGGGCAATGCAATGAGTGCGTGATGAAGTAAACACATACTTAGGTGGTGTTTGTTTTTTGGTCAGAAGTGCTTCTGACCACTTTTGTCTGCGCCGCGCAGACACGGGCAGACGTTTGGGGCGCACAGATTGTTTATTTTTCGGAAGACCTTTCACTAAAAAAGATCTTCCTGACCTCTTCTTGGTGCAGACCTGGACCAATGCCTTCTACCCTCTTCCTACCTCTTCTTTTTTTTTTCCTTCCTTTTCTCTTCTCCTCTTCTAACATAATCAGACTTTCACCATTTCTTCTTCCCCTTTCTTCACCTCCTCATCCTCTCCCCTCCCCTCCACTCCTCCTCCCTGTCGCCCTCCGCCGCTACCTCCTCCACCTCCCCTCCGCCCTCCCCACTTCCCCCTCCGTCCTCCTCCCTCCATCGCCTCCTCCCTGTCGCCCTCCGCTGCCTCCTCCACCTCCCCTCCGCCCTCCTCCCCTTCCCGCGGCGGTTTCTCGAGTGGTGGTGGTTGTTGGCGGTGTATGGTGGTTAGGGTGGTGGTTATTATTATTATTATTATTATTATTATTATTATTATTATTGTTGTTGTTGTTGTTGTTGTTGTTGTTGTTGTTGTTGTTGTTGAGATTAAAAACATGACATAAATCTAGGTTGATTGTTGCTGTGAATGAAGATGGTGGATAGAGTAGTTTGTTCGAAATTCTTGTGTGTTTGTATTAGTAGATAGTTTTGGCTTGGGATATGTCTGTTGTTATTGGATTGGGGAGGTGGACTGTTTGTTGGTGAAGTTTTTGCTTTGGCTTGCAACATGCTGGGCTTTGCCGATTTTGTTATTTCGATGTAATGATTATTATTGTTTTGGATGTTAAAACAAAATGTAAAAGAAGAGGCATTTTAGCATAATTACAACCATCTAAACATATTATTTTTCCTTTAATTACGTGGATATTCGTGGTGGATTATGGTTATGGTTTTAGGTTACACTGCAGACGTTAAAAAACAAACAGTCTTTCTCTTACAGACTGCAGACCTTTGGTCCACCTCTTCCCCTGCAGATGTCTGCAGATGTGGTCCGCAGACTGAAGACCTTTTACCTCTTTAAAAACAAACACCACCTTATTGAATCTTTATTTTTTATGTTGATTAACAATTAAGAGCAGGGGTGTATAGCTCATGAAAAATTTGAAATCATGGTGCACCAATGTTACTAGCGTTAGTTGAAGGTCCATCCAATAGGAATTTTGAGGAATCTTCAACAACTTGAAAAAATGGAGAATGAAAGATAGAACCAAAGTAAAGTGGGGTTTCTGAATGTATTTGGAGGTTTAGGTTTTGATTTAATGTGAGATAAAGATAATTGACTTTAGTGTGTAAGTTGGAGATTAGGTCGTTGTTAAGTTTTGCTATCAGAGGATCTTTGACTCTTTCTGTTAGGTTTGTGAAAGAAGGTGGTGGTGGTGGTGAAAGGTGGAGGAGATGGTGGTGGTGGTGGTGGTGGTGGTGGTGGTGGTGGTGGTGTTGAAAGGTGAAGATGGTGGTGGGTGGTTGTGGGTGGATGGTGGTGGTAGTGAAAGGTGAAAATGGTGGTGGTTGTAGGTCTGATTATGGAAGAAGATGAATTTATAACTGACTGGACGAAAATGCTCCTGACTTAACGAAGAAAAGTTAACTGGGTTAAGCCGTTGGACTGTTTTGGCATATTTTTTGAAAGATCAAGGAGTGTTCATGCACTTTTTAAAACATTGAGCTGGACTGGCAAATTGGGCCAAACCACAGGGACAGTTTTGGTAATTTACTCTTTCAAAAACTATAAAGATAGAGAATTTTTATAGATATAGGAGAAGTAAATAGAGAATTTTTACAAAGTTGAAAGGTAATTTATGGCATGTGTGAAAATTGAAAGAAGATTGGATTTAAATAGGTGGGGAATGGATTTTTTTTTTTTTAATTTATAATTAACAATGGTCAAATGACCGTTTGAAACAAACCATCACCAACGTGATGTGTATGGTGGATGAAGCCATCACAAGAGTGATACACACGTTTGTGCCGGTGTATCACGCCATTACTAGCGTGATGGTGGCGTATCACGTGGCCACCCTGTGTCATGACCCCTAATACAAATGATATTCCTTGCTACATCTATACACTAGATTTTTTTTTTTTTTGGTTGTTATGTTTGAGTCATCCTTCTTTACTTTAAGACTATCAGGAGTGGGGGCGGGAGAGGGGCGGGAAGGGGGGGGAACACCGCCGCCGGTAGGGCGGGAAGGGTGGCGTGGGGCGGAGGGCGGGAGGGGATCCACTGGCGTGGGGCTTGGGGTGGGGGTGAGGTGGCAGCGATCTATTGGTCAGTTTTTTTTTTTTTCTAACTTTAACACAATATAATATTATTTCCTTCCCCCCTCTTCCCCCCTTCCACTCCCCACAATTATTTCCCCCCCCCCCCCCACACAAGGGTCCCACAAGTGCCACATGGCGCTTCATTCCCCTCTTTCCTGCCCCCCCCCCCCCCCCCCCCCACACTCCTTATAGTCTAAGCAAAGCTCCTGTATTTGTAAAGGTTTGAATTGCACAAAAGATGACTAGGCATGTACTTGGGCACAGTAAGGTTCCTGACAAGTGTCAGTCATGTTTATATCCCTTTTCTTGATCCTACTATCAGCTTGCAGGTCCAATTACTTCTGTTCATAAGTATTGCCTGAGCAACTCTATGGTACAACCGATTAAGTACATTGTGCAACCAGTAAATGGGCACAAAGTTGTTATATGTCCTTACAATTTACATATGGTCCATAGAACCAAACTTTGTCATTAACAGAAATCAAGTTTCTACTTTCTACAAGTGAATGAGCAAAATGTTGTTGGATATATTGAAGGGTGATGGTAAAGAGCATCCACAATGGGAGTACTCTCCGGTCAGGAATTCCGGACTCACCAAAGCGGATTGATCACAAAGTGGTTTGGAATTGATTTTATTGGGGTTGTCTGTTCAAGTGGATTAGGGCACACGGGGTGGTCCGTGATTGCGTGATCACCGCGAAACACCGCCCCTTCAAGCAAATCACGGAGACAATGCAACAATCAATCTTATATTATTATTAAAAGTAGGTGGGACCACACACACTCTCTCTCTTGATTTTATTATAAAAAAATAGTAATGGGTGTGATGGAACGAGGTGTCACAAGATTATTGGGTGTGATGGTTTTAGTGATAAAATGTGATGAAATGAGGTGTCACAAGATGATTGGGTGTGATAGTGTGATGAGTGTGATGGGGTGATGACCACCCCATCCACCCTTAGTCCAAACCGTGCCACATGGGACCCACCATAAACACGCACATTTGATTAGTTTATTTATTTGTTTTCGTAAAAAGTGGGGTGTGGGGCGAAAGTTTGGAATGGTTTTATGGTTGTAGGAAAAAAAAGTGAGTTTGAAATTGTTGTGGTTTGAAACAATTATGAGTTGAAATGATGTGGGATGGTAATATGAGGGTTTGGAATTCCTAACCACTGATAGCATTGTGGATGCTCTAAGGACACACCCACCAAATTGTTTGCACGCCCCTATATACGCCACGGTACATGGTTCCAAAACTCATTAAATGCCAATAATTGGATACGCCTTGTATAAGGCCATACGCAGCGTATAGAGGTACGATGTCACCATTTCTCAAAGCCAAACAGTGTGCAGTTGTACCATGCTTAAAATTTATAGATAGGGTAACTATTTTGATTGAATTATTAAGACAGTGGTATGGGGTCGCCTTGGGGATGGCGAAGGCGTCTTGGGCCGGCCAACACCGCCCCCGCCGTACCTTATCCGTCCAAAATTGGACGTTCAAGTCGGGCTCAATGATTGGTGGGTTTGTGATGGTGGAGGCCCAAGTCGGAGAGGATGAGGTCCGTCACCACACCCTTGGCCCGTCTCTCGGAGCTTCGGCAACGTCGCCGGTGACGTGGAAGCTCACATGGCGGCCCGTCCTCAACGACGGTCCGTCACCATACCGGAAAGTCTAAGAAAGATGTATAATAAGTGTCCTTAACTTTGAGAGGTCGGTCGCATGGCTGGACCTTGGGTGGGCCGAGGAGGCCAACCGGCCTGGGTCCAAAAATATCGAGAGAGCACATTTAAAAAAAATCCTATGTATGTGTGTGTGTGTGTGTATGTATATGTTTTTTTTTTAAAACGTCTTTAAACATTTAAATTTGAGTCTATTAAACACATCTTTTAAATTACTAGTAAGAACCCACGCGTTGCAGCGGAGCTGCATGTTGTTTAGCTGTTGCATTTGGTTAATCGTCTCGCTATTGTTTTATGTTAGATTTGAAGCGCCGTCAAAATGGTGAGGAAACTAATAATATGTTACGTGCAAGCCCCTATGTATGTGTTTGGTAATTTGTTTATCTAAGCGAGATATTGTAGTGTGAACCCGTGCGTTGTAGGGGAATCGACAATTTACAGCGGTGGGAGTTATTGATGCTCTTTTGGTGAGCGTAATATAACCTGTCAGGCCTTAAACAACAAATATATTTGTGTATTACGAAAGTTGTAACAACAAAAATATCAATTATGTAGACATAAAGGCATTTCCTACTTGTTAAACAACCAAAATCATTAACTAATTGTCAATGCAGCCGACAAAAGTTAAACAACCAAAATCATTCCAACAAAAGTTAAGCTATGGACGATCCCCTACTTGTTTGTTATTAAAGCCTTTTTATCATATTGAGCATCAATTCTCTTATGAGCCTTTCTGCATCATCATTTAATTTTAAAGCCCTTTTAACAACTTTTATGAATAGCAAAACTTCATCATGGAAGTCATTTTCTGCTACACATTTGACATTGTTAATCTGTGAAAACCTCAAGTCACTAATATTATTAAACATGAAAGATTGGATCTATCACTCGGATTTCTGGAAGTTAATCCCTTTATATTCTAACCTCTCTAGTAAAAACATCGCAGTACCAACTTCTAAAATTTTGCAGGCATGGAGAGGGTTATTTGGGAATCTTAATCCTTCTCACAACTAATTTTGCCGGTAGTGTACTACTGGTCGGAACAGAGGTGGTCGTGGTTTTGTTGCTGGACTTAGGTCTACATGAACGTGGTTAGAAACAAAGAGGGTCGAGGGAAACAAGTTTGCGTCGTGGATTTTTTGGTCTTTAAACAAATGTGTTCCGATAAGTTTCAATTTAAACATGAAAACATCAACTCATCAATATTAAACATGAAAGATTGGATCTCACTCAAATTTCTGGAAGATAATCCCTTTCTATTCTAACCACTCCGGTAGAATCATCATAGTACCAACTTCTAAAATTTTGCAGGCATGGAGAGGGTTACTTGGGAATCTTAATCGTTCTCATAAATTTTGCCGGTAGTTGTACATAAGTCGGAACAGAGGTGGTCGTGGTTTTGTTGCTGGACTTAGATCTGTAGGAACGTGGTTAGAAACAGAGAGGGTCGAGGGAAACAAGTTTGGGTCGTGGGTTTTTGGGTCTTTAAACAAATGTATTCCGATCGGTTTCAAACTAACTGCTTTGATGATGATTGAATCACATAGAATAGGTTGAATTGAGTGGTTAGTTACAAGGTAACGATTGGCCGACCATTTTTTTTCCAGGTCGGTTCCCTTTTCTATTACGATGTGCAAATATATGGAGAGAAGATGAATGACATGTTTCTTTTTTTGTCTTATTCACATTATATATTTCTATTATTAGTATCATAGTGGAATTGCCCACACTTTATCGCAAGTATGCATATTTTTTAAGTAAGGAAATGTTGCTATCTTTTTGTTATTTAGATTAGATGTTTAAACAGACCTTCAATGATATGGTTATCATTATTATTATTATTTGTTTATTTATTTGGATGTGTAAAATATCATAAAAATTCTTCTTCTTCTTTTTTTTTTTTTTTTTTTTTTTTTTGTATTTTTGTGCATTTAATAATACAATAGTTATTTAATTGTTGTATTAAATTTGTCTTGTCAATTTAATATAATTACAATTTTACTCATACAGATAAATATAAAATGACTATTTTACCCGTCCAGCACCCATTATATAGTAGTATAGATAAAATAACCCAAATACTAGTAACCCATAACAAGTTTAAAAGCCCACTACCCATTTAATTTAACTAAGTTTAAAAAATGGCAAAAAGAATAGAAGAAACCTATGACACACAGAAGCAAAATTTCCCCCAACCTAATTCAAAAGCTTTTAGCTAAAAAGAATATTAAAGAGAGCTTCACTCATACTCGGTACCTATTTGCATATTACGGTATGCCATTAACTCATTGTAATACTTTAATCGTCGTTTAAAGGAAATAGTTTACGTTATTTATTTCGTCAAGACTTAAGGGTAAGAGGAACATTTTTCGTGGCTTGGCCGGGGTACCTGAATTCTCAGGGACGGCCCTGAAAAGTAGGTATCAGGTTAGTCCTAAAATTGGTCATTACGAAGTAATTGATGACTGATTCGGTGATTGTAGTAGGTGAAAGAAAATTTTAGAATGTTTGAAGGTTGAATTGTGGTTGATGCAAGATCCAATGGAAAGGTTTAGGACTTGGGCTATGTTTTTAAATTATTATTTTTTTTTATGTAAAATCGTTTTAATTTAGATAAAGTTTACATAAAAAAATATTGAATGATTTTTATATAGAAAAATAGGCAAGATACTTCAATAAGAATGGAAAGTGTAAAAAGATATGATAAATATGAGTGTAAACTATAACTTTTCTTGTTTTTTTAACAATGTAAATTTGTTTTCTATCACATAATTTAAACATTTCATTATTTAGGAATACAAAGTCTTATCCAAAACTCTAATATCACCCGGCCTTATAAGAGGCCCTTTGGTCTATAAAGTGTCTTGTGACTTGTCACACACACTTCTTCCTTGGCATAAGCATTCAATGAAAACTGAATTTAAGATGGCTTTTTTTTACTCAGAAGCTGTCATACCCGCACAACAGGCCTTGACATTCCACACCCTTAGACTGTGTTGTCTTAACCGGGCCTACACTGGGGATTGTGTGGGTTGTTAACGGCTTTCGTTCGAAAACCGTACCGCCTCCACACGAGCTCAGTTTTAATTGTCACCCGCTGGAGTAACGGCCGAATGAAAACCGGTTCAGCTCAGGTTCGAACTCCCTCCACCGAGAAGGCCAAGTTCTCCCTATCATTGTCATGCCCGTCCAAAGTGTTTGCAATGAGGATCGAACCTGAGCGTCACAAAGAGAACTCAGGCTCTCCTATCATTTGTATTGCATGTATGTGCTTGCTCTTTGCTTTCCATTTATGTATCTCTAGGTATATCATAGGTATTTTTTAGGATGGGCGGTATGGGGCTCGTCTCCGGCTTATCGAGGCTCGGTCACACCGCTTCCTTTAGTCTGTTGCGTCACTTTCGTCCCTCTATTGCCTATTGTGACGAGCCTCCCTTTTGGGTTTTTGACCGTTAAGACCTAATGGCTATAAAAAAAAGTTTTTTCTTCTAATATATAAACCAATCAACCCCCAATTTTTAAAAATACACTCACCCACACTCTCTATATACAGTTGACAACTTACATAAATAAAATAGTTAACGCTCTTTTTTAAATTATAATTTTACACTAAAAATGACTAGGGATGACAATGAATCGAGTATGGCTAATCCTAAACCCATACCCAGTTATAAAATATTGTCTCGTACCCAATCCATTACCCGTCGGGTATCGTGTATACCCATTAGGATATTCATGTTCTGACAATCGGCAAAATTAAGGTAATTCCGTACTAATTCATTATGCGTAATTAACGTAATTAAGTGCAATTCCGTGCTAATTTTATTAACTGGGCCTTAGAGAATAGAAAATACCCCATAACATGCATAGGATTGCACATGTTTAATATTGAAGCACGACGAAATCGCGTGCAAATAAACTTGCTCGAAACGGACGTTGGTGATTACCCGACAACGATTAATTATGGCCATCACCATTTAAACATAATCCATATTTGTTTTTCATCCAAATAACTCACAAATCATCCATTCCATACCCTAAACTAGTGTGTACAAGAATCTTGGAGCTTAACCCTTGGAAGACACACTTAAACCTCATCTCCATCTTGAGTTTGAGTCTTCCCTAACCTTGTGCTAGTTGTAAGCTTCTTATCTTTGCTTCTTGTTTTTGTATTTTTTTTATTTAACATGTGTTTATAATGAATTTTCACATAATGAAACATATGTTAAACAAATCTAAAATGGAAGTGTTAAAAAGTTATTATAGGCTGTGGGTATGTAGGTTGTTATTGTTTTTGTTAGTTAAAAAGTTAAACAAAATCTTACATATGTTAAAGAACTAAACATAATATGTAACTAGGGTTTTGATCAAGAGATAATATATGTTTTTACAAGTTTAACATGGATTTATAAAATATATAATATGGCCGTGAGTTTTGGTATAATATGTTAGTGATTTTGTAGTTTTAGAAAGTTCACATACACATGTATTTGAAGATGTCTTGAGTGATTTTTATAAAAATAACTTGGACATACTTAAAAGTGGTTTTGATAATCTTAATATAAGCATCTAAAACATAATAATATGCTGGAACTTAAAAATGTTAAAAGATAGTCATGTTACATCTTCAAAGACACTAACTTTAAAATTCTAACAATGGACATATTGGACATTATGGACTTAATACACCAAATACACATATTACTAAGACAAAATTACACAAATTGTCCTTTATTTATTACCCAAATTGCACAATCTGTCCATTGTCTTTCATTTGCACTCATTTTGTCCTTTATTTTATCAATTTGCTACACCCTTTGTCCTTTAGCCTAAGTTAAAAAAGTTGGTTAACTTTATTTTCTAACTTTACACTTTTAGCCTATGTAGTTTTGATCGAACCCTAACCCTTGAACCCATTTTGATTGACCTCGAATTCGAACACGGTAATTAACGAAATCATAGGGCTATTATAGAATATCAAATTCCGATCAAAACCATATATAACATGATACTTACTTGTTTGTTTTAGAGGTGTGATCAATCGATTAAAGTTGCAACTAGGTTGTTCTTGTTCTTCAAATTGTGAACAATTTAGTGGATGTTTTTTATATGTTTTTGCACAGAACTGGTCGATTTTGAAGTATGAATCTATACAAGGTTCCAATTTATAGTATAATCAACTGGTTTTACAAATGGTTCGTTAAAGTTTTAAATTCGGAAATTTTTGACGCGTGATTTTGTAGATGTTAATGCGAATTTCCAGATGTTAGTGCGATTTGGATCCAGAAATAGGTGGGTGTGCTCAGATTGGAGTTTGGGTGCGATTTGAATGAGTAGGATCCGTTTTTGTAAACGCGTGTCAAGTTCGGTTTGGGTTTTGACCCGTTTTTCGATATGGTTTGTATCGGTCGGATTCGATATAAGTTTTTAACAAGTTTCGGTCAGGTTTCATGTTTGTCGGGTTATGTTTGATGTGAATTCGCTTAACTTCGGTTATATATGTGTGTGTGTGTGTGTGTATGTTTATATATAAAATGAGTTTTTGTAAAAACAATATATGTTTTTCATCAATCATTTTACTTCAAAATTATGGTTTTGATCGGAATTTAATGTAGTTTAAAAGCCCTATGATTTCGTTTCATGCCGCGCTTTAGTTTCGTCGTTCTATTTGGAGTTAAGGCTTAGGAAAACTACAAGGGCTAAAAGTATAAAGTTAGAAAATAAAGTTAACCAACTTTTTTTAACTTAGTTAGGTTAAAGGACAGAAGGTGTAGCAAATTAAGAAAATAAAGGACAGAATGAGTGCAAATGAAAGACAAGGGACAGAAGGTGCAATTTGGGTAATAAATAAAGGACAATCTATGTAATTTTGTCTACTATTAACCCTAATAAGAGTATTATAGACTCTTACTAGTGTTGGGTCATAATAATAATCCACATTGACAAAGTTGACAAAAACAAGTTTACTAGTTTGGTGTAAAATTGTCACTTTTGAAATATCTAAGAAGAAAATATAACTTTTTGAATGTTAAAGGAATTATTTTGTAACTTTAAAAGTTGAAGGTTATAAAATGTCATTTTAGAAACTTGGATCTAAAAATATGACTTTGGAAAGTTAGGTGTTAAAAATAGAAGATTTTAACTTTCCAAGGTTGTTGTGTGAAAAGTTAGTAAACTTACAAAAATGTGTTTTTGTATAAAAATGTGTTTTTATAAAATAAGATTTTATAAAAATATAAATTTCCAAACATGTTGGGAAAATATAAAAACAAAGGTTTTTATTATAAATTGGTAATTTAAAAACTTAGAAAAATTTGTGTAAAAATGAACACTTTTATATATATGGGAATATAAAAGTGTTGGAGTATTTTGTTGTAAATAATAAAGTCTTGTATTATTCGGGACATGAAAATATATAAATACAAAATAATCGGATGTAAATGTATTTATATCACGGCGTGTTAACGGACAAAATGTACAACGGACAAATAAGTATATATTGTATAACTTCCTACAAGAAATGTATATATGTTATTGCGTATAATGTGGATATGAAAACATATATTTTATGAAATAAAATATATACTATGGGTGAAAATACCTAACACTTTCCTAAGTGTTGGAAATCGATCAGTGGAAGAATTAACGTAAATAATCTTTAAAGATTGCACGTTTAAAATAAGTATACGAACTTGACAATGTAAAATATGTTATCGAATTGACACGATCCTAGCATATTTATTTAATAGGAAAGTAAATATACAGTAAAGTGAGTCAGGTCGAGTGTTGAAAATGTAATATCGATCGACAAGATCCTAGTATAACTATTCAATGGGAAAATAATTATACGGTAAAGTGAGTCGAGTCGATGATAATGTAAAAAAGAGTTAATTAATACGGAAATATAAGTGTAACTTATAACAAGGGTAATCCATCACCAACGGATCTAGGATACACGTTTAATTAAACGGTGAATTGAAATAAATAGAGGTGTTGGGAGTTGGGCGTACAACTTGCCGAAACACACGCGCTATAGACTTAGTGATTTATACGTTTAGGACATTTGTAGGTGTTTGATCTCGGACGAGCTATTCTGTATGTTTGGATTTGCATACTTTTGCTTGAGGTGAGTTTCACGGCCCCATTTTACTATTTTGTTTTCGGAGGAAAGATATGTTATGTTAGGGAAATATGTGATATGTTGAATACTTGGGTTTGTTGTTCGCCACTTGGGGTGAGTACTCGCAACTGTAACCATTTATTCGTGTGTATGTGTATGAAATCGAAAACCGGAGGAATATTTGGATAGTACTATTGGTGCCTGACAAGGCCCACCCCCAATCGATAGTGTCAATTTTGTAACTCTGTATACCCGGGGTGCACGTATTCTGAACTAAGTTGTTATATTCCGAGAAACAACTACGAGCGAGGCATTGCTTATCTTGGTTTGGTTATGGGCTCTAGTAGATTGTAGGAACGAGCAACTTTTACAATAGTAACTACTTGTGTTTATCTCCCAAAATGTTGTTGTTAAAATGTTTTGAAAAACTAAAACATGTGAACTCACCAATATGAATATATTGAAGTCTTTTCAAACATATCTTTGAGGTAACTAAGCGCTGAAGGAAAGCATGGCTAGTACGGGTGGGGATCATATTGAATGTCGGATATTTGTGGGGGGGGGGGGGGGGGGTACTTTTATTTTCCATGGGGTTGGGATATAATTGCGAAACCTCTACTTTTGATTAAAACTATGTTTGTTTAAGTAATGTATGAAACATGAAATTCCTTCGACGTAATAAATAAATGATCTGTTTTCTTAATTACTTATGGTTTGTGTTAATCTTGACTTGATGCTCTTTGAACGCCGCGCCACTTGTTTTTGCCATTGGCGTGGTGTGATACATGTACAGCAAGAACAACAACCTTACCCAATATAATCTCACCTATCACCAAACTATCAATAGGACCTGGGAATGGTGGATCTAGGCAAGTTTTACCTATATCCCAATGGATAGAGATGTCGTTTATAGTGAGAAGCTAATAACTCAAACCGTCAGCATCAGGTGTACCCAAGCCATGGGGGAACAAGCTCGTACAGTAATACTTGTTACAACGAAGTAATGCTTTATATATAAATACTGTGTTTGTTTAATGTTTGTCTAAGTTTTACTGTTAAATAGAATTTGGAACGGGTGCCAGGGTACTATATAGGGAACATTGATAAATATAGGAAGGTTTACGACCCGCAAGTCAAACAGAGATATGTAAGTATTTATTTAAGGTGTAACTATCAATTATATATATATATATATATATATATATATATATATATATATATATATATATGGGGGAGGATAAATTAAAAACCCCCCATTGAGTTAAGTAAACTATAAAAACTGTATCCTGTCCATCCATTTGCATCATCTAAGGTCAAGATTAAAAGTCACTTTTATTTTTTCTACTTTTTGATTTTCTTTTGCAAGTTTAATACAAAAGGGTAACAATGTAATTTGCCATATTTCTTCTTTTTCTTTTGGCAGACATTGATAGAAACAAAAGGTATAGTCAACCTAAACTTGTCATACTTTCAATTTTAAATTTTAAATTTTCCTTTCAACTTTATATGTTTCTTTAATTTCTTTTAACATATTATTTCAATTTACTTTGCATGATTTTTTACAATTACTACTACATTGGGTTTTTTTATTATGTAAGTAACAATGAAATTTACATATTAATAAGTGAAAATCTGTTATAATTGTAACTATCAATGTTACCGTATTATTTACAATGTTACATTTTTAACGTTTTTGACGTTTGTTGCACTTGTTAATTACTCTTTATATATTTAAAAATTCTAACAAATGTATATAACGTTCTTTGTAACACCTGTAAACATACTATTTACATATTTAAAAATCATAAAAACTATGTGTGACGTTCAAATAAGACCCAAACCTATGAGACCCGGTTAGATTTTGTTTTTGTTAAATTTGTAATTATGAATGTTACTATAAATTAAAAATGCTTGGTATCTACAATTATGATTTTGCTAGCTACACTACAACAAAAAAGGGTTTTTAGTACGCACAAAAGCGTCCTAAAATGTTATTTTACAGGACCTTTCATTTAATAGGACCAATGGTAAAAGCGTTTCATGTAAAGGGGTCGTAATAAGTCCCGAAACTTAAAAACTGTCCTAACATCTCAAATAAGATTATGAAACCAATTTTAAGGTCGCATAATATATTTATGAACACCCAAAAAACTCTTAATAAAAACATATTAGGACACTTTTACAATGTTTTAACATGTGCTTACCTACTTTTAATCTTTTAATACACATACAAGCGTCCTTAAAAATTAATTTTTAGGACCCTTATGTTGTAACATTATAGGTACTTTAGTACCAAGAAAAGGGTCCTTATATCCCAAATAAGATTATGAAACCAATTTTATGGTCGCATAATATGTCTATAAATAACCCATATAGCGTTCTAAGAAAAGCATATTCAGACATTTTTACAATGATCTAACAAGTTTGATAGGACAAAATTTCAAAGTCCTAACAAGTCATATGATACAATGCTTTTTTAAACATCCACACAGACAATAAAAAGGCAATCAACATATAAAATCTGAATAGTTATTGTGTATAGAACATCAACTAATGAAAGAAATGAAACTTTATTATATTTAAAATACACGCGTGCATATTCATAACAAAAAACACTAAACATAAATAAGTTAGAAGCATTATCCAACATAAATTCTTGCAACATTTAACAAAGAAATTAAAAGTAATGAAAGAAACAAGTAGCATGGAATCATGAGTCATCACTCATCATGCGTCCTCAATCCTCACGAACTGCCCTTTTCATAATAATTTGTATGTCTTGTAGAGCTTTCACCTTGCGTACTTTATCTTCCATTACTGGTGTACACAACAAAGAAAAATTTTATCAGATTAATCCTAAAGCATTATACACTGTATCAATGTACAAACTTTTAAAACAGAGATAAAATCTGTACCACAAAGTAACGGATATAATTTTTATACTATGATGGTATGACTAACGAACCCGTACCTTAGTTTTAGCAAAGCAAAAAACAAATATGCGAGCCTATATATATTTTCATATTATGTGAAGTAAAATTTCCTTACGACCAATTAGATCATGCTCATTGTAAGTTGATTTCCGCAAAATACATAACTGTACCTTAAAGCCTTAGGACTTCACACATATAATAGCTTTGCACTTGTGCACTTTCTTTTCTTATAAAACAACTAGTAAGATCTTTAAAAACACGTTTATAAGTAATGCATGTAATTGTAATTAAGAACTTATTTCATCAAATCAATTTATCAAAATTTAATTTTATAAACATGTGGCAATGGCGAATTGATTTATTCACGTAACAAATGGCTTAAGTAAACTTTGGCTGACCTCAAAATCAATTTAATATAACTCATTTACCATGATTTGTACTCCGCGGAAATCAAAACCCAAAACAAATCAGAACAAATTAGATGACGACGACCGGTAGCACAAATCAAAGGCAACGAAGCTAATTGTTGTCATTAGTTGGAAACAAGTCAAGGCAGTGGCAATAACAAATCTGTAGAACCGAAGTTGAGAATAATGTATCGGGACGTAAAAGAAACACCAACTGAGTTCGCGTAGTACCTGGTTCGTGGCGGACAGTGATGCTATGGCGGGAAGCTAGTGCAGCATGCCGGAACACACGGAACAGGACAGGAACACTTTTGATTACGAGATTTGAATGTTTATAAAGGAGTCGATATTGGTTTGTTATGAGGAGATCAAAATTTAAAACTATATCATTATTCATCAATAAGCCTTATAATGATGGAAATATGGAACAAATTGAACGAGATTTGTGCGATAAGGATATGGAATTGAATAGGCAGATTTGAAAGTTCAAATCTTCGGTCAACCCATTTGATTTAAATTCATGATCATAATATATTTTGTTAATTTACGGAAGTGTATCTGTCACATGCATTGCATGATTTAATATGCAATGAACTTAGAAATAATCAATATCATTTTCTCATATTTGTTTTACCAACAATATATGTATAAAATGATAATAAACCAATGTCTATGGTTGTAATACATATAATGATTTCTAAATGGGAAACGTTTAATTTAAAAATTGGTAGATCGTAATTGTAAATAGCAATATACACACATACATTTAAGTTTAGAATTTATTTGAGTTAACAGACATTAATATACCAAACCAAATAAACCAATTGTCACTAATAGAATTTATAGTTTGTATTGTTAAAATTTTAGATATTACAAAGAGTGACTCAAATAATATCATGTGTTCTATTATGGTGTATTATAATAACACCACAATGATTAAACATCCTATAGAGGTTAAAATTATAAGACTCATGTGTCAAGTGTCCTATTAACTTATGTTCTAATATAACTTTGACTAAAAAGGGTCCTCTAACATTGAACATTTATGACTTAACTACAAAGTGTCGTATCAAGTTATGTTATATTAGGACCTCCAGTGATCAAGTGTCCTATTACATTAACACATTATAGGACACCAACAACTAAATGTCTTATAAATTACCTTATTAGGATCTACATTTTAGGTGTCTTATTAAGTTATATGATAATACGACCCCAAAGAATCATCCATTCTATTAAATAGCTTTTTAGGACACTTGTTAATAGCGTATATTATAAAAGGACCCCAAAAGTTCATTCGTCCTATTAAATAGCTTTTAGGACCCTATTTTACAAGCGTCCCACACAAAAGGTCCTTAAAAGCCCTTTTTGTTGTATTGCTACCTACATAACTTATATTATATTCAGAAGTAACTATCATGTTACCTTATAAATTAAAATGCTAAATATATAGTTTACAATGTTACATGGTCCGTAACATAGAAAAAAATTGTAAATAAATGATTGCAATGTTAAATATAAAAGTTACAATGTCACATGCTCCGTATCACAATATATATATACATATAATTGCATAAATGTTAGTTTTCTACAACTTTTGTTACTATGTTACAACTTTTGTTCTATGTTACAACGTTTGTTACAATGTTACAACGTTTGTTATCGTGTTACATATAACTAACTAAAAATTAAATATGTAAATATCCTGTTACGACATCAAATTGCAACTCCAAACATCCATTACATCAAATAATTATGAAAAAAAAACATAAAGTATGAAAATAATTTCATGTTTGTACATCACAAAACAGTTAAATAAAAGCCATGTAATTACAATTAAAAAAGTTACTATAATCTTACACATAAAAGACTTGTATGTGCCGAGAATAAAAAATAGAATTAAAAAAGACCAACAAATGTTTCAAAACTAAGATATTCCCAAACCCAACAAACGTTTCAAAAAAATTAAGAGATATTTTATTAGAAGAGAGAGTAGATGTCATGTGACAAGAGGTAAAGTAAAAGAGACAGAGTAAAAGAAGTTCATTCTCAAAAATGCCCTTCTGAGTTATTTAGAAATATTGGGCGTGGCAACATCTAGACCACATACTAGGTTTTTGAAGTTTCTTTAACTAAAGTGAGTTTTTATTTTATAGTTCCCCATATATATATATATATATATATATATATATATATATATATACTAAATTATCTGTGTAAGATACAGGGCGAACTGGTGGCAAAGCTTGAGGCTCCAAGACAACAACTAGACAAAGAAGGTAGCTTATCTCAACCGCAGAATGTTGTTGGAAATATTTGAAAAAGTTTTGGGCGCCAGGCGTGGCCATATTCATGGTATTAGGCATAAATCTTTTTTTTTTCTGCTACACCCTCAACTTTTTTTTGGTGTGTATTAGTCACCTCAACAACCTGAAGAGTTTTCACAGATAAAGTAACTTATTTTATTTTTTAAACTTATCTAAGGATCGGTGAATGCATGTTAGTTTAGTAAATGTTATTAGTTTATGCAGGTAGTTAGGGAATCGTGTTAATATATGTTGATGCATTGATAATTTGGTAATTTTGGTTTATACTCATGATTTGTTAGTAGTTTTGTTAATGTTAGTAGTTTACAAATTGGATTAATGTTGATCAGTGCTTTGGTAAATTAGTTACGACTGTGCACATATAATGTATATATGTGTGGCCCTCGGGGGGCAAAAGTAAAGTTGCACTAATTTTAACGTTATTTTACTAATTTCATGAAGATAACATTAAAAACGACGGATGGTTAATCATGCATCATGTGGTGGCGTTAATAGCCAAAAGACAAGGGGTTACATGCACTAATCGGGCTTGTCCCGATTGCTAACTGTTATGTGTCTTATGTCCAAGGCTTGATACAAAACCACTATCGAGCCGAGGGTCTCACTGAAAGCAGCTTCTCTATTCCCATGGGGTAGGGGTAAGGTTGTCTACATCTTACTCTCCTCATACCTTACCTTAGCTTTGCTATTGGTGGGATTAACTAAGTATGATGATGGTATTAGTAGTTTAAAAAATTAATATTGATGTTTTGGTAACTTTGGTTTATGTTGTTATTGTTAGTAGATTGGTAAATGCTTGGAGTTTGGTAGTTACAATAGCTTATGTTGGGTTAATGTTGATGTTTTGGTATCAACCCGTTTGACTTTATTTTAGCTAACTTATCAAATTTGACTAGTTTGACTTATTTTGTTGCATAAGATGATATATATGGTTTGATTGATAGTATGCTCATTTATATATGTTGGTAAATGTTTGTAGTTTTGTAATTTTAGTTTGAATGACTGATAATACGCTCATTTGGTTAAACTTGATATTATTGTAGGAGTATGTTTCAAAATCCGTATTTTATAAGCCAATTCGCAAAAATGATGGGTCGGTCGCCAAGGGGTCGAATGTTGACGGCGAAGATGATGGAGATGATGATGGCATTTGGTTAAACTTGATATTATTGTAGGAGTATGTTTCAAAATCCGTATTTTGTATCATGCATCATGTGGTGGCGTTAATAGCCAAAAGACAAGGGGTTACATGCACTAATCGGGCTTGTCCCGATTGCTAACTGTTATGTGTCTTATGTCCAAGGCTTGATACAAAACCACTATCGAGCCGAGGGTCTCACTGAAAGTAGCTTCTCTGTCACACCCTCAAATTCCACGTGCGGGGTTTTACCGCGAGGCGCATGACAAACCAGGATCTAAGTCAACGGTCACAATAAACGACACTATATGATACGTAAAAATGAAATAAACAACCATCAAACTTTCATAAATCCATTCGCTGCGGAAGCGTAACTTTCATTACAACCCAAATAGTAAAAAGTACGTAAGTCTGAAAAGATATGATAATGCATATGAAGCCTAGACGCCGTGTGACTCCGTGCGCCTAAGATAAGCTGCTACCTCAATGACCTGAGACAAACATGCTAAAAACGTCAGCAAATAATGCCGGTGAGTTCACAGGTTTTTAATTAAATGTTTAAAGTAATGAAAGCCATCATGTTATCACTATATCAAAAGTAATAGCGTTAGCTAGACGCATGAGTTATACTACTACGACCGGGAACCATTACAGACAACGATATATGATTTTTGCCCGAAATGATTTAGCGTACGACCGAGACAATATGCACCCGCCCGGCTCCCAGCCGACGGGTGGGGTCTGTCAATCCCAATAGATCTATCCACATTTCCCCCGTTATGCTATCCAGCATATTCATGGTTTCCCCGGGACTCTACGTATCGTATAGTATGTAAATGAATCAACCACTAGCATAACATGATAATTTATGTAATAAGTATAAGCATGTGTCTCCCCCAAAATGTAAAGCATAAGACGGGGCCGTGAAACTCACCTGATGCTGCTCTTCACACTACAACAAGTAAACCTGCTCAATAGACGGCCCCTAATACCGGTGACCTATCATGACGAGCATATAAGGTGTTAGACTAACAACCCGTAGGTTGATTAGTCCCTAGTAGTCCAGACCATAACCGTGTACATATGAAATGATGTTCCAACGTTTAACCGACCGTACCAGGCAAGGCCCGACATCCCATTGGTGACCCGACATCTCATGTGTTAGACAATACAAGACATCATGCCACATATGCAATCAAACACTTAATACGCGCAACAGTTCACCTAGTCTAGCATAATATCCGTTTAACGCATAAACAGGTCCGAATACGTGTTACTAAGTCATTGGGTGAATCCCGGGGTTCCTATCATGTTCCTAGGCGTCAAATCATGTTCCGGGATGTTAAAATATACATACAGCAGCATTACACGCGATTAGGAATCAAACTAGCAATTAGGAAAAGTCAACATGTGATTAGGGCTAGTCAACAGGCGAGTACAAGGGCTAATCGCCCCTAAGGATGGGCGAATAGGGCTACTCGTGTGATTTAGGGGCGAGTAGGGTCATAAGGTATGCAATTCAGGGCTTAACTAGTGATTAGGATCGTAATCGCATGAAGTAAAGGCAATTGGACCCCCAATCGCCACTTGTATACACGATTAGGCTGCCATATAGGCGAGTAGGCCTCCAATCGCCTATAACATAGGCGATTAGGATCCCTAATCGCCTATAGTGCAGCTGATGTGGTTATTCGCGCGCCGAACACTCCAAATCAGATCCGAAACATGTAAAAACACCCAATAATCATTCTAACATATTAACAAACATATTCTAAGCAAAACCCCTAAGTTTTCATCATTCTAACAGTCCCGAATGCGAGCGTTTTCCCAAAATGGCAACTTAGCATGTAAACATCACATCAACATGCAAGAACTTGCCCTAAATAGCAAATATTCAGATTTAACCACATAATCACGTTGTCCGATAGCATCCTACTGTTCTAGCATCATCCTAGAGCAAACCCTAACATCACACAATCAACAACACACCTCATATCATCCTTAATCATCCAAAATCCTTCAAACGGGTCAAAACATCAAGTATCAATAATACACCACCAAAACCATTCAAACTCCTAGGACATCATCATACTAACTTATAACAGCAATAAACATCAAAACAACACAAGAATAACCATGATTCAACCCTAAAAATCCTACCTTTAACACATATAACACATATAACGCATGTAAAGGTGTAGGTTTGTTTAAAAACGGTTTTAAATGGATTTTCAAAGACAAAAACCTTTATAAGTCAGGTCTGGACGTTTAGGGAGCAAAACATAATCATTTAAAGGTTTGGGTTTGAAGGACACACCTTGAAATTAAGAGATGATGATGGAATAAGCTTGAAAATGATGGTTTTGATGCAAAAACGAGTTCCAGAGGGTGTTTGGGTGTTGGGTTATGTTATGGGACGGCTAGGGTTGTTATTATGATGTTTTGGAGGTCAAGGGTGGTATTTATAGGCGTTTCTAGTCGTCCAGCACGTTACACGCGATTACGCAGACTTACACGCGATTAGGGAGCCTAATCGCATGAACCTTCATGCGATTAGCCCCTAATCGCCTATATGTACCTCCCAATCGCCCCTATATAGGCGATTAGGCTATTCTCCATCTGCCTAATCGCCTGAAGCCTCCCAGTTTGTGTGTTTTGCGCGTTAAACCCCGTTTTAACATATATTAACACATATTCACATACCAACAAGCCACATAATGATTGTAAACATATAATACATGATAAATGACACGTTCCCACCCGATCACCAATTCCCGGGACTCGAGACTTGCGTGGTTGCGTTAAACCCGGCGATCCCACGAATCACCGATTCTTGTACACGTGGTTATGGACCGACACCCAATGGTTTCTCGAACCATTGTAACGACTCCCGATGATTCCCGAATCATCAATACGACTTAATTAACCCTAGTTAAGTATGATATTAAGTAGTTATTTGAAATGTTTTCGTTGAGATAGACTCGTATGCATGTAAAGTACGAAACGCATGTATGTAAGGTATAAAAGTATTGACCTGAATATGCCGGGTGTCACATTCTCTATTCCCATGGGGTAGGGGTAAGGTTGTCTACATCTTACTCTCCTCATACCTTACCTTAGCTTTGCTATTGGTGGGATTAACTAAGTATGATGATGGTATTAGTAGTTTAAAAAATTAATATTGATGTTTTGGTAACTTTGGTTTATGTTGTTATTGTTAGTAGATTGGTAAATGCTTGGAGTTTGGTAGTTACAATAGCTTATGTTGGGTTAATGTTGATGTTTTGGTATCAACCCGTTTGACTTTATTTTAGCTAACTTATCAAATTTGACTAGTTTGACTTATTTTGTTGCATAAGATGATATATATGGTTTGATTGATAGTATGCTCATTTATATATGTTGGTAAATGTTTGTAGTTTTGTAATTTTAGTTTGAATGACTGATAATACGCTCATTTGGTTAAACTTGATATTATTGTAGGAGTATGTTTCAAAATCCGTATTTTATAAGCCAATTCGCAAAAATGATGGGTCGGTCGCCAAGGGGTCGAATGTTGACGGCGAAGATGATGGAGATGATGATGGTGACGATGGATATGCGGATATGATGTAGACAATACCAAAATAATTTATGTTTTATTTTAATTTTCAAGTGGGTTTGATTGTGTTGGGTTGGGTTTGGTTCTTTTGGGTTTTTTTTCAAGTGGCGGTGATAGTGGTAGTAGTGGCAGGTGGTGGTTGCGTTAACTAGTTATTGTAGTGGTTGATGTGTTACTAATAGAAAAAAATGAAAAATATGTGTTCAAGAAATATATTTTTTAATCAACGGGGTAGTTTAGTCAAATCGCATTTAACTAACTGGAAAAATGATAGAGTTAATGAAATGGATGGAAATGACAAGAAAAAGAAACCTCAAAGGTAGTTGCAAAAAATAAAAAATATATATTTTTTGGATAGAAGAGGCAAATATAACCAAATCTCAGGACCATTTTAGCTGTTAACTTTTTTGTGGATTAATTGTTACTTTCTTGTACATTTTGCTTTGTTAATATATTTTTTCTTTACTTCTTTGTACCCAACTTTGGTAATGATATGTTTAGTTTTTTTTAACTTTAATAAGGCCTTTTCTTTTATCTTCATTATTTAGCCCTACACTTTATTACAAGTACTAGCAAGCATTGGAGGAACTCGATACATGGTTAAATATTGCATTTTATATGTATACGTGTTACGCTCAAAGTTAAACTCGAAACGGTTGTTTTTTTTTTTATTTTAGTCGAGTTTCGATGATGGTGGTTGCTGATGATGGTGTGGCGTTAGTGTTATTTGGCACGATTTTACGTCCCCCGCCACAACGTGGGGACTCAAGACCAGTTATAACCATAGTTGTTAAAGGCACAAGGCAAACTTAAGACGTGAATGGTGGGCTTTGGGCCTAAGTGCAAAATGCTTTAAAAGCAATAGCTTTTTCAAGTGAGACACACAGTATAAAAATAAATTTTTAGAGGTTTTAAACATGTTTTCAGCTTCTTTAGAGTTGGTTTAAATTGTTTTAGGTTGATTCTATACTTGTTTATGGATGGTATAATTGTTTCAGAGTTCAAACTATTGATTTCCCTTGGAACTCGGCCTAAAAATGCGAAGGCCTAAAAGGGAGACTTTTAAAGCGAAACTAAAAGACTGTGATGAGCCCGAAAAGTGAACTTAAACACACACCTAAGTAAGCCTTAACAACATAAGTTATAACATTAATATAAAAATATTGTAAAGAAGTTGCTAAAATATAATCATTTACACTCCTTGTTTTTATTTGCATGCATACATATCCATCAACACATAACAACATGCATACAACCACCATGCATAGATGATAGATCAACACATTGGTCCCCTCCTTCCTCTGAACAAACTTTAGCAACCCTTTTATCTCAATTTAATATCCTCCTACCCCAAACATCCAAACCCTCACATCATGTTTCTCTCCTCATAATCACAATCAATAAAACCCTATATAATCACTATGTTTTTCCAACAATAAAACAGAGCATCTCTTTCTCTTTCTCTTTAAAGCTAAACACACCCACCTTATCTAGCCTCCTAGACTTCTGTACTCTCTTACACATTTATAAACCATCGATAACCGTGCCTCATTAGCTCTTTTCCTGTTTGTTTCAGTGTACATTTGCTTCTGTATTCTGTTCTGTAACTCTAATACCTTAGCCTTCCTATAAACCACCATCAAAATAAGCACTCCTCTGTTTTTAGCTTTCCCTATTTGTTCTTCTTTTTCCATAATATTATTCACCAATTTGGAACTTTTATCGTTAAAAACGAACTGGGTTTCGTTTCAGAGGTAAATCCCATTTGGGTTTTGCTCTGATTTTAACTTCCATTATTATATCATCATCATCTTCTCTTCTTCATGTTCATGTGCTCTGTTTTTTTATATATATAGTTGTATTCGTCTCTCACTTTCTTTAATCCTAATTTGGTGTAAAATCTATTCATATTCCAATCTCTCTCTCTCTCTCTCCTCTCTCTCTCTCTCTCTCTCTCTCTCTCTCTCTCTCTCTCTCTCTCTTGTTTGTCACAAAGTAAACCACAAATTTCTTGAAACAGAGTATTAAGTTGTGAGGGTGAAAAGATAAAAAATTTATGATGGATTTGAGTGGGAAAAGAGATGGGTATTTTAGTATTATGATGTTGATGATGTTTGCTTTGATTGGAATGTGTGTTAATGGTGAAAACAATGGAGATTCAGTAGGAGCTCCAATGGTGAAAACAGAGCAAGAGGCTTTGTACTCTGCTATACAAGGGTTTGTGGGCAAATGGTGGAATGGGTCAGATCTTTATCCTGATCCTTGTGGTTGGACACCCATTCAGGTATCTTTTTACTTAATCTGTTGTTGTTAGATTGACTGAAACAGTTTTTATAATTAGTTAAAAAAATAATATCATTAAGAAGACAAGAAAGTTGAAAAATGTTGAAGAAAAGCAGTCAAATAAAAGATTGCTGGTTGTATGATCTTTAATCTTTATCTTTTTTTTGTTTGTTTCTTGGACCCACAATCATACCAAATTTATAAAATTTCAAATCAATATGAGTCAGTAAAGGTGAAAAATTGCATGGAATCTTGCAAAGAAGATTGTTTCTGATAGTTTATGAAAATAAGTCAACGATTATAGTTTGTCTGTGAACATAAACTGTAAAATCTTTTTGACATGAAATTTGATACATGATTTGTGGTTATGTTTGTCTATTAAAGTTTGATTATCATCTTTACATATCTTAACTGTTAAAATGTTATGAATGGTATTTTGATATTAATTTGAATATTGTTGTTTGATTTTAATTTGTGTTTATTTAGAATATCAACGAACAAATATAAGCGAACATGTTTATCCTTTTAACGCACGAACATGAATAAGATGACCCGCTTGTTAAAGGGTCTCTTTGGTCGTGTTTGTTCGTTTATTCAGTTAAAGTTAAACGAACAAACACGAACACACCTTATTCGTGTTTGATCGGTTCTTTTACATATTTAGTTTCTAGTCATTTTGATGTTAAATAACCAAATGCACTTTGTTTTGATTCCACAGGGAGTTTCATGTGATGTATTTGATGGATTCTGGTATGTCACAGAGCTAACCATAGGCCAAGTTCATGATAACTCACTTCCATGTGCTCAAACTCTTCACTTTAGACCCCATTTTTTTAAACTTCAACACTTGAAATCATTATCTATTTTCAACTGTATCATCTCACCTAAAGACCCGATTTCGATCCAATCGGCTAACTGGGACTCGTTTTCAAGCACTCTAGAGTCAGTAGAGTTCCGTGCAAACCCGGGTTTGACCGGTCAAATCCCGACCAGCTTCGGTAACCTCAAGAAGCTCCAATCCCTTGTATTGATCGATAACGGGTTATCGGGCGGGTTGCCGGCCAGCATAGGTAAGTTGACTCAGTTAAAGAGACTTGTTTTGTCTGGTAATTTGCTTACAGGCAAAATCCCTGAAAGTTATGGTTATTTAAGTGAGTTATTGATCATGGATTTGAGTAGAAACTCATTGTCTGGAAGTTTACCTTTGACTTTTGGAGAGTTGACTTCTCTCTTGAAGTTTGACTTGAGTAAGAACCATATTGAAGGAGAAATCCCAAGTGAGATTAGTAATTTGAAGAAGTTAACTCTTATAGATCTTAGTCATAATAATATTTCTGCTGGGTTGACTTTTGCAAGTCAAGAAATGAGTTCATTAGAAGAGTTGATATTGTCAAGCAATCCAATAAGTGGTGATCTTATGAGCTTCAATTGGCAAAATGTTTATGGGCTCATGGTTTTGGATCTTTCAAATATGGGTTTGACCGGAGTGATTCCTGAGTCGATCTTGAGCTTGAAAAACTTACGGTTTCTGGGTTTAAACAACAACAAATTGTCGGGAAATCTCTCACCAAAACTTGGAGAATTGAGAAATTTGACCGCGCTTTATGTCAATGGAAATAGTCTAACCGGTGAGCTCAAATTTCCTCGGGAATTCTATATGAGAATGGGCAGGCGATTCGGTGTGAGGAATAACTCAAATTTATGTTTTCCTGTTGGTAAATCATCTACTAGTGTTCGCCCGTATGGCGTTAAGGTATGTCGTGATTAACCATTGTGATTTCATTCCCGAGTTTAGTATTCGGGAATGGAATCAATGGGTTTGTTTTAGGTGATAAATACTCTTTTGATGAATGAATGAATAGATGAATGTTGTTATGCATTTTAGATCAAAATTTTTACATGATTGCCGAACTTTTAAGTGTATTAACTATTTCAGTGCATATGACTACGTGAAAGTATAACTCAATCAAAATAGTACCATCTTTTTTTTTTCTTTTTTTTTTTTTAACATCCAAACGCTACACTTTATTCATAAGACCCAAAAAGATTACAATGATACATTGTTCGACAACCCGAACACAATTAGCTAGATGCTAACTCGGTCGTCCCACTATATCATACAATAATAACCCAAACGACACTCACCACCATGCCCAACCCATTACAATTTTACCCATTATCAAAGACCGAAAATTCGGACCAACTAGCCATATCCAAATCCAGTGTCTTTGCTCTCTTGATCATCCACCAAAATGATTCCATTTTGATCTCCTCGATAAGTCTTGATGTTGCCGTTTGAACGTCTTTAAACACTTTATCATTCCTACCCAACCAAAGTTTCCAGGTTGTCAAAAGAACAATTGCGTAAATCGCCTTCTTCTTCCTTTTCTCCCCATCAAGTGACATTATCAAACAACCAATCAAATGATAACACGTTTGCTCTTAACCCGATTTCCGACTAAGGGGGTGTTTGGGATTGATTATTCAAAACAGATTATGCGTTTTGGAAAGTGGAGCTGCTTATAGATTATTGTGTTTTGATAGCCTAAAAAACTGATTATCTGTGTTTTCAAAACGTAATCCTAAACACTAAAAACTGATTATCTGCGTTTTCAAAATGCAATAATATAAAAATCAGATTTAAAACGCAATTTGCAAAGTGAAGAGAATGCTACTTTTATAATATTTTATTAACACATAATCCGCCTTAAAAGTACTTTTTTTTCCTGTAGAAATGATCATTTTTTTATAAAAAAAAATACATACTTTTTGTGATTTGGCATCTTGCCATTAGTTTTGGTGTTTGTCAGTTTTTGGTAATAAATGCAATGAAAGTGGCTTGAGAGACTGCAAGGTGCATGTGGATTTGGAATAGGTATGGACCATTCGGTTGGGTTTGCAGGAAATGAAGGTACATATGATGGCGACCTTATGTGGGTGGGTTGTGGTAGGGGCTTGTTTCTTATGGTGAAACATGTGGCTTGCAATCTTATTTCATTTTCAATTATATTTCATTTTCTTTATTTTAGCAAAAATGTATTATATATATACACAGACACATATGAACATTTAATACATAACTAGTATTAAGTATACATAACTAGTATTAAGTCTCCTGCATTGTTGCGAAGGGTATAAAACCATACCAAGTATCATCAATGACACATTGTTGCTAGTGACAAACAACACTGAATAACTCATAAGGAAATAAAAAACGAAAAAAAATAAAACAGAGTGAAACGTAGACGTAAAACGGTGAACCATGTACGCCCGTTGCGCGATAATGAGCAAAAAATAAACTGAAACGTAAAACACAACGTGACCGTTTGACAGGAAAAATAGAGGTAAAAATGTTGAATTAGATACGCACTCTCGGAAAATTTAGTATGAAACGCAAAATTAAAAATCGTTTTAAGATACATGGGATAATGTTCAAAGTAAAAAAGTTTAGGGGTTAAATGTAAAAGATTAAAACTTTTAGGGTTTAAAGGAAATCAAAAAAGAAAAAAAAAACAAAATAGGTACAACCTACAAAGCATGATGTACATTTATTTCATGCACAAAACACTTATTAAGTATGTTGTACAACACCATAAAGCTCAAAGCATTTGTAAATTAACAATATGTACTTATTAATAAATAATAAATATAAACTTAGAGAACTAAATAAACACCTATATGTGGTGTATAAAAGGCAACTAGTGGGATATTTTGCGAGTTCTGGACATTTGATTGGTATTGGTTCAATTCATTACATTATCGATACGATATCGTCACTCGATTTAGCAACCGAAAAAGATATGTCCAAGGAGACATCTACACTAGTTTTACATTGATCAAAAACCATAAAAACCAATTACGGTACTCATGGTTGCAAAAGTTGTTAAGCGATGTCAACTCGGTTGACTGAGGAGTTGCAAGTACTCGGCCATAGTTGGGGTACTCGGGGATGACTCACATAGTATTCGACCTAGGTGGGGAGTACTTGGGATTACTCGTTGAGTGATCGGCGGCTAGGTGAGATTTTTACAACCATGCCGGTACTGGTACTAGTGTTATTTCGTCGAAATCGATTTGAATTGTCACACTAAAGAATATCGACAAAGAACTGTAAATACAAATATGGGTATCGGTGGTATTGGTTTGATTTGTCACGATAAAGAAAAAAAATCAAACACGCTTATGGACCAGAAAACTGAATGTTTAAAGCTTGATAGATTCAAACAAAGCATACAAATTTATAGATGGCCAAGAAAAAGCCTTTACATTCACCAAGCTACCGATTGTTAGAATGGTGACATCGGCCAAAATATTTTCTTCTACACAAACAAGTCAATATAATAATGTATCCATTCAATTCTTTATTATATGTGATTAAGGGTACTCGAAACCGAAGCAAACGAAATCCATTGAAATCAACTATAATTATACTAGCTGACTACCCGGGAGCGTCCCGGGGTTGAAATTTAATAATATTTAATGTCGCTTGTCGTTGAGCATTATGAGAAAGTGGTTGATGCTAATTTTACGTATGTACATGTTGTATACAACATGCCATGGAATTACAATATCCATGCGATATGCACATACATTGCAGTTGTCCTTCTATTTTGGTTAACATCAATTTTATCAGAATTAATAAAATTGTCTTCTTCACCTTTAAAATCACAAATTAATAAATAGTTGAATATCATACTCGTCACATATGTGATATGCCGCCCAACACGGATGGAGTGTTTCTTTTGCCTTTTCAACATCTACAACTTTTTCTGATTCCGTCATCCAAAAAAGAGCCTGCTTTTGATATAGCCTTAAGTCACATGTAGAGCATTCACAGTAGAGCCTCCTGCATAAAGATTAGACAATTCTGGTCAATTTCGTGCACAAAGATTAGACAATTCTGGTCAATTTCGGTGAGACTAAAATAATATTAACAGTAAGTTGGTTTTTTTAAATGTACCTCTAGATTATACATATCTGCAGCCCACCGGCCTCTTCAATCCTTTGGAGCTCATCAGGTCGATCAATCTACATTCAAAAACTTATTTGTGAGTTAACTAATAGATTTAATCAACCAGAATCTCTATTAAGAACATATATAACTAATTATTACCTTGTGATTTGTGGAGAAAGGTATTGCAACACCGTTCCAACAAAGTACTGCACGTGAATCTCCGCAGTTAGATACGACGATTTTGTCTGGGTAACCACCGCAACAACGGCCGTAGATCCTATCCATATCACATTTTCTTTTATCACCATTACTCATAAAACAAAGCTTCATAATGAAAACGACACATGATAGGAAGGAATGAATGCCAAAATACGGGCGTCATAGTAAAGTTCATAGGAAACTCCATTACCTTGTCTACATCTGGTCGTTCTTCGCGATCCACCTGTTTGGAAGAAACATAAAATTTTAAGAAACTTTAGCTGCTTCAAATGTAATTAGCAATCAAAAGTGCAAGTTAAAAAGAGAAGTATAAGTAATCATTCATTCTTATTAAGCTCTATATTACTCACCTTGATGCTAACAAACCAGTCATTAAGCAATTTATGTACCATAATAATAATTTGACTTACGCAAGGAAAGCTGATATATAGAAAAGTTATGTGCTCATCCGATGCAACGGGAAATCGATTAGTATTAACTTGGTTCATTACGGTATCGTAGGACAACAATAAAATTAAATCAAAATGAACAGAGCAACTGTATTATACATTCTGTACACAATATTTAGTCTAACTGGTAACAAATAAAAATTACAAAGCTTTACAAAATAAAATCCCCAATAAAGAAGGGTTGATGATAAAGTTCGAAAAGTAACCCCGATCAACTAATAAGTATCCTGCACAAGACTTGGTCATTATTCAGTTTGAAGTTAGCCTTTGGAATCTCTCCTCTTTAGATAACCATCCTCAAGCTCAAATGAAGAGTAGTCAATCCGTTGCTCAGTTTGACCTTGTAAATATATATAGATATACACACACACAAAAGCTCCATCTATAAATTAACATTAAAAAATAACATATTCTATCAAGAAGAGCCAAATAGAACTTCAATTATCGATCACTATAGCGAGCAATTGAACAACTCGTAATTTTTAACATAAATAATCGCGAATTAGATTAAGCACAGTTCCAAGGATAAAAACCTACATCAATGATAAATCATAAGACATGAAACAATTTGTTAAAGTTTTGTATTTACTTCAACATAAAAAATAACATAGTCTCAAAAATAAGAACCTACATCAATTATAATTCATAAGACATGAAAAAATTTATTAAAGTTTTATATTTACTTCAACAATTGTGAATTAGATTAAACCAAATGTGATCATGAGGGTGCTATTTACAACTTAAAAAGTTTTCTAAAACCAAACACTTAAAAAAAGTCATGAAAAGCGCACTGTGACGTGTTCATGGTCCATTTTGGTTGGTGTTACAGTTGCTAAAATGATTTGGTTTGGACGGAAGTGAGCGATTTGAACCTTTTTCTTTTCAAAAGAACTTCAAAATTGTTTGTGTTCAACTTTGAAAAATTCTAAAAGATGTTAAATGGATATTAAAATATGTATAACTCGTCTCTTGCATTTATTTGCACCAAGAAAATAAATAAAAACCGCCAAGTGCAAATGGTAACATGAACACAAAATAAGATTTATATGTATTGGGAAGAGTAACTGGGTAGGAAGCATAGCATGAGGAGCCTATTAATAGAATAGTTGGTGACCGATACCTGGATGGCCAGAGGAGGATTCATAGAAAACTGTGAATGCGGAAAAAAATTACTAAAACCGAAAAACAAAAGGCAAACATAGCAAGAAATTTACTTACTTGACATCTCTTAATTCGACCATCAAACTTTCACGTTGTGCACTTGTGCTTCATTGATCTACTTAAAGCTTCTTAATGACTGTTGTATTACGCAGAGCAATGTCCGTAGAGCATTGGAGTCTGAAGTGAAAGATGAAATCAAAAGCAAATATAAAAGCTCTAGAGATGGTGATTACAGGATAATCTAATGATCCCTATTTCATGGCTACTAACAATGTTTTTCAGGATCGAAATTAGCTGGATTAAGACTCAATTTTGTTACAAACAAATTCTTTATTTTTTTATGATCAGATACCTACAACAAAAAGTAAGCAAAAAGGATCTTCAAGCTATTAAAAAAAACATAATACAGTTTGACCTTTTTTATAAAAGAAAATTGTGTAACTCATCATCTCGCTTGATCTAGTATTCATCAACAGTCCAACACCATAGGGTGGTCCAATTTCGTGTACTAACAAAATGAGGTCAGCAAAGAAAAACGGTATTGACAGACTATAAATCAGACCACCATGATTAGTAGCAATTAGCATTTGTGCACAAAAATATAATAACTTGGATCTCTTAAACTATGTTGCGTGTTTAACCATGTAAAGACTTAGATCTCTTAAACTATGTTGCGTGTTTAACCATGTAAAGACTACAATGTTAATGGTTTGACTATGAATATAGTAACTTATGTTGGATATTGAATAGTAATCTCAAATAGATACCAATACAGTATAATATTTAAGCTAGTTTATCACTCACATAAAACCTTACTTTCATCATTACATATTTCACACTTAATAGTAAACTCAAAATCAGCAGCCTTTTTCAAATTCTAGTTCCAACTAATTCAAAACTTTAATTTCTTTAAAAAAAATTGAGTCCGGCCCCTTCCGATTCGAAAACCAAGCTTCGCCCTTGATGATATGATAAGACACGATAATCTGAGAAGCTAGAAACGAACAGTTACTAAACTCACAACACTCACTAACGTTTCTCTATCGCATAAGAATCTCACCGGTGAATTACCAGATTTAGTTAACATCATCCCATATGATTCAAATAACAATGCTTGTATCAAGATGACTGTATGAGTACATATTCAACAAACCAGGTTGTCAAGATATATATAGGTCACTTGTTAAAACCAATTTATCAAGTTAGCCATTTTATCAAACACTTGGTGTGCATATCCCATATAACCAACTTTTTAACCAAATTAGAAAAATATTAAACACAAAACATGTAACCACAGAGAGTAAAACTAACCTCATCTTTCTGATTCAACAACATCATCACCTTCTCCATGTGATCTTTCTCCGCTAGCCTTTTCAATCGCTGCCACCGCCTAGCGTACGCCATCACCGCCACAAACGCACCCACCAACGCAATCGACCAAAACCCAATTCTGTTACGAACCTTGTACCCAATTTTTATAACCCATGAGCTCAAAACCCTCAAACTCGCTTTTAATAGCGTGTTTTCCACTTCCGTTCCGGTGGCTGTCTCTCGATTAACTCAGCCGTATATGGACCATAAAAACCATAAACAAAAACATCAATATATGATATTAACAGGAACATATCAAAAGATAGACATACAGCGTGTATGTATGAAGTAATATGATAAAGAGAGAGAGTGGTTAACTTACAGTTACGGTAGAAGGAAAGTTTAACCATTGTTGCTCGATATGTTTTGCTGCCTCCCTGCTTCTGAAGTAGACGACAGATATAAAAAAGAGTTTTATTATTCTTTTATACATAATAATGGTAATGAACATGTTGATTTGTGAAGGAGATGAAGGACCGGCAAAAGAGAGAGAGAGAGAGATAGGATTGTATTATTGTTATGGAGAAGGATGTTAAGGAGGAGAAAGAATGAATAATGGGGAGAGAGAGAGAGAGGCGATTGCTGAGATAATAGGGTTTTCTCTTTTTTTTAATAAAAAAAACGAAAAAATTAAAAAACACTAAATTGTTTCGACCAGAGAAGGAGGGATGATGAAGATGCCAAGATGTCGAGCTATTTTGATTGGAACTTTGGGATGGTGATGCGAATGGGGGACGGCAGAAGGAGTTTTAGGGTTTGAGAAAATAGAAGACGAGGTTGATTGAGAATGTTTGAAAAATAGAATGAGAAGAGGCGGATGAAATTTTAGGGTTTTTTAGGTTATTGTTTTTTTTTTCTTTTTTGGTTAAAAAAGGAAACACTTCAAAAACCTCAAAAAACATCTATTATTAAGCCATTTGGCACAAAAAAGTGGAGGTTGAGGCCTTCATTGGACGCCACGTCAGCAAAACCATTTTCTTTTATATATATTATAATAGATTCTAAATAGATTATATCACACACGAAACCTAAATTGCAGACCAATGCAAACGGTTCATATAAAATCCAAAGAGGATTGATTAAAACTTGTTCTTTGAAAAACCAAAGTAACTTCGTCTTCTTCGATGAGATGATAATGCAAACAATATTCATTAGTAATATTAAATACACTCTGATGAGGTATCATCTGCATCGGACCAGATGCCCAACATGTTGGGCGTGCTTAAGTGGGCCCAGTTCTGATAAGCCCAGTAATAAGTTAGCCCATTAAGGTTAAAACCCAAGTTTTTTTTCTATAAGTAGGAAGCTCCTTCCTTCATAAAGGGAATGTTGGTGCTTCCTCTAGAACTCTTTCTCTTTCCTTACAACTCTTGCTTACATTTATCAATGTTGACACTAACTTGAGCGTTGAAGTGCCCTTAGGGTGACCCCCCATGGCCCTCTAACGAGAATTTCATGTGGACGCAGCCCTAGATTTATCGTCTCAAGAAGAACGAACGTCTTAACAACACGAGAAGAGGAACCTGCACCGGCATGGAGAGTTCAAGGTTGGAGACACTGGTCGTGCTAATCCATCTTGCATGTTTAGACTCGACACACTACTTATTTCATCTTCAACAGCCATCAAAAGATGACAAAGAAAATCCCTAATCGGACATTTTATTTATTTATTGTATTTATTAACAAATTGTACCAAGCTTTAACAAGTTGTACCTTAGTTAAAAGGACAAAAATGCCCCTCAGTTAACAGAAAAAACTAAATAGTGTTAGCATATTAGATGATATTGGCAAAAACTATTAAACCTCAAGTGTCTAGTTGAAAAAAAAAAAAGATAAATAATATTTTGGATGAAACAGGCAAATGTGACCAAACCTCATATACAATTTTGACATTTTACTCTATTTGAAATTTACAAAACATTATATTATGTAAAAAGTACAAAAGCATAAGGCCTCCTGAATGACATGTATGTTTGTGCTTTGATAACTCGTATATTCTATATTCATAACTCGGTTTTGAGAAAACTTTATATCGAGACATAGATAAAAATTACCATGTTACAATGACATGCTGTAACAACCCTAAAATTTGAAGACACTAGTTTAGAAAATTAGTACGAAAGCCATGAAAATAAATTTTGTGCATACTTCTAAATATCAACGTTTTGAAATCCTTAGTGAACTGACACCTAGAACCTTGATATAACATTTAAAAACATGAGAAATATAAGGCTTTTTATCATATATTGTCATATGTTTAGCATCTGCGATATGTGGCAATGCTTGATAGTATGCTTGAGTGTCGAATGTATGTGTCTGATTTAGCCAGTAGAGTTTACATACATAGTCTGCTTATGTGAACGTACTGTGCTTACTCTATTCTTATCTGTTTACCATGGATGTATTTGTTTGATGCTGTAGTCGATGAACCCATGATTTCAATAGTGTTATGTTCATGAACTCACCGGTGTTATGCTTAGTCCCAAACGTTTTTGGGCACACATCTCATGAACTCACCATGTTTATTTCCAATCAATTATCACACATACATAAACATCAAACATAGCAAAACATCAAATTGTTTCAACATGTTTATCAATTTGAGCAAGAATGATCATGGGTTTCACCCAAAGATCAATGCCCACTTTAAAACTCCATAAAACCTCTTCAATTTACTTTATTTCCACAAAATTAACATTTTTACAAGTTCCAATCATCAGTTGTAACTAGTTTCTACATGGATTCACATATCAGTTATGTATGAACCCTAATATTTCATAATGTAATATTTTCTTAACCATGAATCCATCATCTAGTATTAAATAATTCATACCTTAACTTGAAACCCTCATAAATCATTCAAATTTGGTTTTAATCTTCATATGCACCATATGATTTTATGCATTCATCTAGGCTTAGGGTTTGTGTGTGTTAAGTTGATCAAAAGCCTTTCAAAGGATGAATCCCTCCTCAAAAAAATGTCGACCCCACATAAAAATGCAGATATTTATAAAATTTCCCCTATTTATCAACGTTTGTCCCTCTAATTTGGATTTTATAGTTACTGAACTTTCACCCATATCTAACCCTTATAATCACACCATTTAACATACTAGCTCCTTTCAAAATAAACCTACAAGAATTAGCTAAGTTAGGCATAATTACCGTTTTAGTCCCTGTAGTTTGGTGTTTTCCACATTTAGCTAAAACTTGCATTTTCTATCAACTTGATTAGCGTGTTAGTTCCACTGACTATATTATGAATCTATCTCCGTATTTAGTTATGCTTGTAATGGAAAAGGGTTTAATTTACACAAAAAGTCCTTGTAGTTTGGTCTTTGACATCTTGGACCCAAATTACGGCTTCCATTTTCCTGTTTAGATTAGTTTGTTGGATGTTACAGTTAAGATTAGTTTGTTGGAAAAAAAAATAAATAGTAAATTAAGGGAATGACATAAAGGAAAAGTATAGCTCTTCACGTGTAAGACATATGTCAATTTCCACCATCATTTTAAAAGGTCTTATAACTTTTTCATACAGTATTCATTTTTTTAAATCGCCATACTAATGAGCGTTTTTTTATCTTTAATATGAGTATGACATTGCAATATTAAATTTTAAAAAAAAAATATGTTTTAACTAAGTTTGTGTCTTATACTCGTCCATTGTGTTACAGTATGCATGTGTGTGTTATAAATATGTTCATTGTGTTTTTTAGCTTACACATGATTTAACTTTGTCTATTGTGTTTTTTGTATGCTTTAAGTTCTGTTTTACGTTGTTCATTGTGTTTTATGTAACTAGGTTTAGTGTTTCTGGTGTACATTATGTTTTATTTTGTTCATTGTTTTTTTCGTATGTTGTTCATTGTGTTTTTAATATGTCGTCTACCATTCTCACTGTTTATTTTTTAGACACATGTCACTTTCTAGTGTTTTCCTACCATTTTCATTTTTAGCCTTTATAAGATAACTCAACTGCTGATTGAAAATTTGTTGGACAAATACTTTAAACCTAAGTGACGTGAGATTTTTTCTTTGGAACGATGATTTTCGTTATGTTTTTCCCACCACACTCTCTAAGTTGGAGAGTCCCATTGCCCCCACTTTGGCTAGACATATTGTCTTAACTGGGCACACGTTCGTTTCAAAGTTTGGCTTGGTCGTTTCCTGGGAAACCATACCGCCGGCTGCCATTTGACAGTCGTCGTGCCACCACAAGAGCATAACTATCTGACGTAGCATACGGTAAGACAAATCCTGGGTAGGCTTTACACTTGAATTCAAAGTGAGAACCTCACACGGCGTGAGATGACTAAAGTTACCAAATTAACCACATCTTCAAGACCTAAAACAGTCCAAACTTAAATAAAATAACCATATATTAAGGGGTAGGTTGATGGCTGATTCTTCTTATTCGGCTGTTGGGTGACGAAAAACTAACCGGCTTCGTAGGCTGTTGACCCACACATTGAACGAAATCTAGCCATGTGGAATGTTGTCGGTGGAAATATAACCATTTGCTTCAACCCTTTTACACCACCGGTACCAAACCGTTTACTTTTCTACCAAAACAAACACACTTTTGGGTTCGAATTCTGATGTCACTTTAATATCAGTTATGATACAACAAGTGTAAATGGCAATTTTCACAAACACCATAAAATGTCTCAAGGTTGGTTTTACACACAATTTATGAAAGTACAAGAATCTTCTATTGTACATTTGTACGTACCTAGAAGAAGTGACAAGGCTTTTTATTCTGATTATATATTTTCTAGAAAGTATTATAAGAGTAAACTGTTGTATAACAAATTTTCAATTCTATTTATATAAGGATGGGCGGGTGGTCTGTGATGACCACTTCGTAATGGCCGTGACCATCACGACTACTGCCCCCACTAAACAATCACGGGTGTGAAGACAATTCTCGTGAAAGCCATCGCGGACCTTCTTTTCCTTTCTCTTTCTTCTTCATCACCATTCTCCCTCCTATTTCTTCTTCATCACCATTCTTCTTCACCTTGACCATCATGACTACCGCCCCCCACAACCCCATCGACACATAGTCATCGTCACCCCGGCAAGCTTCGTCAAACAGTCATCGTCAAAGAGTGTGCAGCAAAGCTTCGTCAAACAGTGGAAGGGTGAACGGAAACACAGGTTGGCAATGGTCGGATTTCATCGCCGGCGGCCAGAAAAGGGGAGGTTATTGTTTGGGAGGAAGAAGATGGCTTGGAAAATTTATAACCTTTTAAGTTTTTTAAATTTCTAAGCTCTTAAGTGTTAGAAAAAATAGGCTCTTTGATTGAACACAAAAAAAACACGAGATTAAACTAACTCGTTTTAATCTTTTATTATTTATCAATGAAAGCACACTATTACAATAGAACTAATCTTCTATTTATACGAAATTCATACTATTTCTAACCCAACTCAAACTCTATTTCAATAATTAAATAATCAACCAAATAAACCTAAAACAGATAATTCAAACCATTTATTTTAAATAAATAAACCAAACTATATTTATCTAGAACCCACTTGAATTATCTCTAACCCATTTAACCTTTATGGGTAATTTACCAAATCATAATTATCTCTTAATTCAACCCCTTAATTCTGATTTCGATCCGCTTCACGTCCGCAGCGTTATCGACAACTTCAATTCCTTGACCAAGTTTGACATTTCCCTCTTCCTGGGTCATCAAAACTACACCATTACTGACCACCGATCAAAGGAAAAAAAACAAGCTCCCTGCTTATACCGTTTTCTTCTTTTCTTGTTAGACACGACTAGATTCAAAGCATTATACTTTGATGAATCTATTTCTGTCCATCTACCCGCAAATCCGATCGGATACTTCGCTAAAAAGAACAACCTACACCACTTACTCCATTCTCATCCTTGGTGGGGAGGACGGGGTCTTGATCTCACTTGGATTGAAAGTTACTAATGCGTGAAACTTATCAATACTAAACCGATACGAACTAATCACTGGTCACCACTGCTGTCCCAAACGGGACTCCCCATTACAACGACTGACCTAAACAACCTTGCAATTTCCATTAACAACTGTCGACAACTCTCACCTTCACTGGTTCGCTACTGAACCGTTGTGAATAGTCTATTTAACACCCTACTAATATCATCTACAAAAAAGACAATAATACCCTGTTATTCTGTGTTTTTCACTACAAGAACCTTATGCTCTTAGATTTCTGTGTAACAATGTGCTACCGTTTGAATCGAATGTTGTGTTTTTTTTTTTTTTTTTTTTTTTTTGCTGCAGATTTGTGTTTTTTTACTACATAGTTCATTGTGTTTTTTTTTCTGCATAAAGAAAACCCACTTAGAAAAACACTAAAAAGTCGTTTTTCTTTTTCGTTTTTTGTATATCACTATGGTGGTCGTTGGAAAGATAATAAAACAGTCATTAATTTGCTGTATTTTTTTTTTTAAATGCCGTATAGAAAGTTATTAACATTTAAAAATCGTGGGGAATAGTGTACGAGAGAGAGAGAGAGAGAGAGAGGTAAATTTACCACAATAGCTTTTCTTCCAAATCTCAGGTAAATATTTCCAATTTTTGCAATCCATTTAATCTCCACCTTTCATTCTCAAAATCAAAGGCCCATTCCTTATCACTCTTTTCGCGATTTTTGCCCTTTGTATGTATGTATTTATGTGTATATATATGCGTTGGAATAGTTAGTTGTATAGATTGTTACTAAATATATATTAGTTATATTTGCAAATGAACATTAAATTGGTAGACGAGAAAACAACATGATTTTAAGTATGTGTAACATGACACAAATGAATATACAGGTCGTGTTCATGGTGAAACTATTCAACCTATTTACCTGAAACCCGTTAATCCATCAACCTTACAAGATTCACACCCGTTGAGATTTGTATCAATTTCCGTCTAATACTTTCTTGGCTCTTCAATGTAAATTCATTTGATCGACATACATGAAAATAATAGAGAAGTACACGTATGAGATTTTATGTTATTTTTCCCAAATATGTGTATTTTTAAACATAAGGACCGTATTCAATTAAAGATTTTCCTTTAGAACGACCACTTAAGCTCCTAATTTACTACTAAGCTACACCTATTTTGTCTATCATTGGTAATGAAGCTCACTACTTAAAAAGGATAAAAGTGTCAAAACATTATCTAACATCTTGATATAATTAAACCAAAGGCCCTTCGGTGTATTAAATTGAAGATGATGAACTAAATTTAATTATATGTAATTACTTGATTATATTCAAAGCTTAAATTTATTATTATTATTATTATTATTATTATTATTATTATTTATTTATTTATTTATTTTTCCGTCTGGTTGGGTGGAAGAAAATGATAAATATATGCCATAAATATGTCCTCATTCTAAATTTGTAGTAACATCAAATATTCGATTTAAAATGCTTGCTCATCGGAATACTTAGAATACTTTATACATATAGGCCGGTAAGAATATATAGTTAAGTAACCAAAAGATAAGGGAAGAAGCAATCTTATCCGGAGTTGGTTCATTGGTCCGAGAAGGTGTTTTTTTTTTTTGTTTTTTGGAAGGTGAAGGTCTCATTTGGAGGTGGCAGAGTACTTCACATCCGCTCTTACAGTTTTTGCCCCCACTCACACGCCCAGACTATGTGAACGCCTCATGAAGGGTTTGCCTGAAAAACCACCTACTCAACTAATAAAAATAATCATCATATAATCATGTTTTACGGGTTTCTCGATCAGGTAGTCAACCCTCATGTTTTATTAGTTTCTCAGGTAGTCAATCATCAATTCTTTCGTAAATTAAATAAAACTTGAAAAATAACAGTATATAAGCATAAAATAAAATTAGTGCATGCGTTACGTTGGAATAGAAACTGTAAAAAACTTTTATAAGATTTTAACCGTATACAAAGTTTATGTCGGTAAATATACTACCTCGATCGAATCATTTGCATAAATGGTAGAGTTTTTGTTTTAGAAAGCATTATTGGTAGCCATTTGAGAAAAAAACCTAAAAATGGCGACGTCGCTGAACCAACTAGTGACATCAACCTCTTCATTCTTGCCAATCATTTGCAGCTGAGAATGTATAAGCTTTTGTCCCCCTGATGCCGCTGATTGAATGTGAGGCATCAATGATGTTGCTGAACCAATGTGAGGCATCACTGATATCGCTTATTGGGAGTGAGGCATCCACTAATGTCGCTTATTGAGTGTGAGGCATCACCAGAAGCCGCCAAATGAATGTGAGGCATCAACCAGAATTCTGAAATGATTCTCCTTATCGGCCGAGAGAGACAAGAGACACCCACCACAATTTAGACCACTAACATTGCATGCATTGCTTTGGTTTATTAAAAAAAATTGTAAGATATACAGATGATAAGATGGTAAATAGTAAATGTGTAAGAGAGGTGTAAGATATTAACTTTTAAGGTGTTATAAAATGGAGGTGGTGGTGAAAAATTATAACCATCCACCACACTTTGAACTTAAGAAGTTGTTGGTTTTAACAATCACACCACACCATCACTATCAGAATCATCACAAACCTTTAATTCATCACAAATCCTACCACCATGAATCAAAAGATAAATTTAAACCCTGGTCCCTTAAGTAACAATGTCTTGTACCTACGTGATTGACATCGTGCTTTTCACACATTCGTAAACGAACAAAACTTTAATGAGGCCCTCAATGTTAAACGTAGTGATAGAAGCCTATGGGTGGCACTTCGTAAAAACCCTATTATAGGACGGGTTCGTAACCTTATTGATGCCGCAGGGTTTGGTGGCATTCTAGACTGTGGTTATCGATACATTGACCACTCGTTAATAACGGCTTTGGTGGAATGATGGAGGCCCGAAATTTACACGTTCCATCTACCATTTGGTGAAGCTACTGTGACCTTACAAGATGTTAACGTCTTGTGGGGGTTACCTATCGAGGGTAATGTTGTGTCTGGAACAGATGACACGCTGTCAACTGTCGAAGCAATAGGGTGGTGCCAAAACTGGTTAGGTGTTATCCCTCCAGAGAATCAAATGAGGGGCAAATGTGTTTTTAGTACTGTTATTATTAGTGAATTAAACACACCGTTTGTTGAAGCTGAGGCTACGAATGTAGAGCGCATTATCCGTGCACGTTTAATAATTTTTTATCTGATCGGTTCTACATTATTCCCTGATAATTCCAACAACAGATTAAATGTTTTTTATTTAAAATTTTTACGAGACCTAAACTTAACAGGATCCTATAGTTGGGGGAGTGCGGTTCTAGCTTGCCTTTATAGGCGGCTTTGTGATGCGACCCATCCAGATACAAGAGCCGTGACCGGGCCCGTGATGCTCCTTCAAATGTGGGCGTGGGAGAGGATTCGGTGTCTCGCACCACGACCACCCAATGCTCAGTTTGATTATACTTGCCCGCTAGCGACTCGGTATATCACAAAGCCTAAACAAATCTAATGTGTTTGTATTCTTCAAATGTATTTTTTACTAAACACGTTTTTTAAAATGTTAATTTTGTAGGTGGCAACAACGCAATCTGAACTTTAAAGAGGTAGCCACACATTGCCTGAGGACATATCGTTCTCAGCTACAATCTTTAAACGAAAACATGGTACGTTTATTAATCCCGTGTTATTAATTAATTTTATTTTTTTGTATTAAGCATTTATTGTGTTGTGTAACTGACTGAAGTTTTTATTTTTTTTATTTTTAGTTCAACTGGACCTCCTACACCTTGGGTTTGTTTGAACTGCCGGCTATCTGTTCAAGCGGTAGCGAAAGCTGGAGGAGTTGCTGCCCTCTGATATGCTTCGAGATTGTTGAGTTTTATTTCCCTCAATTGGTTATGAGGCAATTCAACATGGTTCAGTTTATCCCTCCCCAAATAAATATAAATGTACCCGTGGACGAGCTTGAAAGTTTGCATGGTTTGGGGTGCCAAGGAAACAACAGGGTGGACTGGATTCGTAGGCACTAAAAAATCTCTCCATGCAACACCGATCTAAATACACTAAAAACCCCCTCCATGCAACACCACTTTAATGGAACAACAAAGAATGATTTGAGGCGAGGGATGAAATAGAGGAGGGTGCTTTTAAACATGTATGCTACGACTATAAAAAAACACTCCCCCGTCAATACTATTATATCTCCATGCAGATGTAACATCAACCGAAAAACACTAAAAAACCATACCATCCAAAACATCTATCATAGTATTTTGTTAATATTGGAAAAAAAAATGTGGAAGCATTAGGATGTAACATCGGATGAACCAATTTATCTTGCACGACATGTTGAATGATGCCTCACATTGGTTCAGCGGCTTCTGGTGATGCCTCACATTCAATCAGCGACATCAGTGATGCCTCACATTGGTTCAGCGACATCAATGATGCCTCACATTGGTTCAGCGGCTTCTGGTGATGCCTCACATTCAATCAGCGACATCAGTGATGCCTCACATTGGTTCAGCGGCTTCTGGTGATGCCTCACATTCAATCAGCGACATCAGTGATGCCTCACATTGGTTCAACGATATCAATGATGCCTCACATTGGTTCAGCGACATCAGGGGGACAATAACTTACACATTCTCAGCTGCAAATGATTGGCAAGAATGAAGAGGTTGATGTCGCTATTTGGTTCAGCGACATCACCATTTTTAGTTTTTTTCTCCAATGGCTACCAATAACGCTTTCTGAAACAAAAACTCTACCATTTATGCAAAGGATTCACCTCGATCATTTGGGATATATTAAAACAGTACCTAAGGATCCGTAAATCTTGACTGACATGGGAGCGTACAACCAGGGGCGAAGGTTACTTGGGGCCAGGGGTGGCCCTGGCCCCCCCTGTTTTTTTGCGCAGTAGTGAAAATTTGTGATTTTCGTAGGTAAATTGCGTCCGGGTTAAGTCCGGCCCCCGCTGATTTGCCACTACTTATCGAAAAAATTTGAGTCCGGCCTCCGCCGATTCCAAAACCAAGCTTCGCCATTGCGTACAACTACCATTTTCTAAGCACTAAGACCATGTTGTGGAACAAGATTTGATTCTACAAGCGGTTTGATACGAACAAAGAAATAAATTTTTTTGCATATACCCTTACATTGTATTTGTGCCGTGGAAAGCATAAGGCCATAAGGGTCAAGGAAAGCTTCGATACCAATTATGACATTCTGTAGAGAATGACGCAAGCTGATATGCAATTTATTCAGCTGTGAACAAGCCTATGTATTTTATTTGTACAAGAATTTAGTACTTCTTTAATTAAAATCAAAATGTATTATATTAATCAAAGATGATTTTATCTTCTAAATTTAGCAAAAATACATTAGTATGTACAAAACAAAAAATTAAGTTTTCGTACAAGTTTTCCCTACTAGTGTATGTAGCATCGAAACTATACTTCATATTCCATAATTCCTTTTGATTAATAAACGACATTATTATGTTCTCTAGATCTCACACGTACACACACACACATTTTAGCAACCAACGAAAGCCCGAAGTAAACCAATGGAAAAAGGTCACTCATATCCGTGAACGCAGACGGCGCTGGTGAACCAGCTCGCTACCATTTCAAAGAAAACTCACTGTCTAAAGGCTCATTACAATAAAATATATATATTGAACTTAGAAAATTTTTGCTTTACACGAGACTTTAAACCATGACAAACGTATTAGAAAGTCATGAGGCTGTAGATGCATAACAAGATCCTTGGCCAATATTTCCTGTCTGCAAAATAAAAACTAAAATCAAGTTTTTCTAGAGAAAAAAAAAGGTATAAGTTGACTTTTAATTTTAAACGAAAATAATTCATAGTAGCATGCCACATGTTCAAGTTCAACACGGAGTTTTTTCGTCTAATTCAAACATGTGACGTGCTTTTTTACAATATTTTAGGCTTCTCTAGCTTTTTTACTTTTTTTTATTTGAATTGATTGGTTATGAATCTCCAAAAGAATAAATAATTAATTTTATACAATTTAATACGTTACACTTGTGTCCTTTTCGTTTCCTTTTCTTGTTTGAGTGTGTATTCATGATTACAGTTAGCATTATATTAGTTTTTTATGCAAATTTAAATTGTTGAAGGAGACACTTGGTCGATTTATAGGAAACCAGACATAAAAGAACCAAAAATAAATGGGTTATGGGATTCATACACCCTGTGACGTCACAGTTTGGGGGTGTAACATCACATTCTGGGGTATGTGGCAGCCTTCTATTGGTATATGATGTGGGCTAGAGTGTATGAATCCTAAATAGAGGGTGTATGAATCCTAATTACCAAAATAAATATATATATTCGGATTAATTTTCTGTTTGGCTCGTAAATTTATTTGATATTTGAATTAATCCTATTAAAGTGTGTTTCGGGTGAGTGCCTGAGTGGGCATAAAATTGATATCGACATTCAGTCCTGAATTAAATGGTACTAGCGGGGACTTGGAGCAATAGCGACGACTATGACATGGGTCGACGCTATTGTTTCAAATCGTCGCTAAAAGCTTAATTTCTTGTAGTGAGTGTAGAGATATAAAGATGAAACATTTCAATAAAAATGTGTATGCTTTATTATTATTATTATTATTATTATTATTATTAATATTATTATTATTATTATTATTATTATTATTATTATTCACTTGCACAAAACAAAATTAATTATATAATAAAAGGTTAATGACTATAATATACCTAGAAAAAAAAATTAAGAATTCAACTTTTTTTTTTTTTTTTTTCAGAATATACATAATTCTCACAAAAGTTCAAGAATTAAAAAACTTACAAGTATATAATTAAAGAGCTTATGAAGTTTTCAAACTAAAAATGAATTATGGCCTGCTAGGAACATGAATTTAGGAAGATATTTGTCAATAGTTATCAATGGATCATCAACTGAATCTAGTAAAAATAAAAAGAAGGAAAGTAAAAACTAAATAACCGTAGATAATATGTCGTTAATAGCCCGATAGACATTGTTGTAGATTTAGGAGTAAGTTTGATGTGTGTGCGAGGTAACCATTAATAAAAAGTGGCAACCCGATGCGTAATATATACATTAAGCAGGCCAACAAGCCAGTTATCGAGCGACCTTGCCGACCCACAAGGCTAAGCAACCTTGGCTTGGCCCACTTATTTACGAAACGAGCCGGTTCGGCTTGTTTACAAAATAAGCCCGGTTCGACTCGTTTACAAACAAGTTTTTTTCAAGCAAGTCGTAATTTGTTTTTAACAACCCTATGCGTGTCTACTTTTTCTTGCGTATCCTACTTTTTCTTGTGTATCACACTTTGTTACAACTACAATGAACTTAAAGGTCAAGTGATGTGCGACAGTCTAGGGCTGTTTATGAGCCGAGCCGATCCGAGCGGAGCTTTGCTCGTTTACAAACTGAACCGAGCGGAGCGGCTCGTTTACAATCGAGCCAAAAACCGAACGAGCATTCTTCGAGCACAAATTTTCCGAGCGAGTGCCGAGCGAGAATCGAGCGGAGAATAATATGGACGATCATAAAATTGGGATGTTTTCTTCGATGTTTTCATTGTCGGGTGACAACTAAGGTCGAAATGTTCGATGATAACACTAATATTGAGATCCCAAAGTCCAAGGATGAGGCTTAGATTGAGGCTGGTGAGGTGATGAGCATATGTCAGCGAACAGTTGTTGCATTGTGACGTAGGTGTGATATCAAGCGACAATTAGCGGTGGACGACTAATAACATAAAGAAGTCAAGATTGTCACCTCATGACTTATTGTTTTACTATTAAATCTAATGTTAATTTTTTTATTGAGTTAAGTGGTGTGGTTATATTTTGTTTGCATATAATGAGTCAAATCCAATAGAATCTTATATATAAAGCCATAAATTTATCTGTAAATTGTGTGTATATTTATTATTAAATAAATAAAAATTTATTCGAGGCGTACCGAGCCGAGCGTACCTTTGCTCGTGCTTGGCTCATTTACAAACCGAACCGAGCCGATCGGCTCATATACAACCAAGCGTAAGATCGAACGAGCATTTTTTTGAGCATTTTCCGAACGAGCGACGAGCGATTTGAACAGCCTATGCGACACATAGTCACATGTCAGCCTTCCACTTAATATCTGCTTGGGTGTAAGTCTAGAAATACTAGAATTAGTCACGCTAGTATATAGTTGTCGATCTATACCATATCAAGTAGGCTAGTACAAACATCTAAAAAATGTTTAGTTCGGGTACACTCCCACTCTTACTTTCGGTAAAACATGCAATTCAAGCTCTGTGCTTTTATCAAAGTTGCAATTTTTATTAAGATGGGTCGTTATATTATTGAGGTTGTATGTCATGTAGACATTTTTACCTTAGCATAAGATGGGGTTGTTTACTATCAACAATATTTCAACGTAATGTTACTACTTACTAGTACATGGGCTTGAAATGCACTAATATCAACAACATATTGCTCAAATCATTATAATGGTAGAATTTACAATGGTCGGTTCTTATTGTCAATCACAAGGAATCATCATAATCTAGTATTAATAATTGATCGTACGTAATTGTCTTCATTTAACTGTTAGAAAAGCATGACTAAGAACTACACAATTATTGGTATCATCTTCATTTAAGGTATGTTTCAGTCATATTATATTGACTAATGATATGACTATTTTAAGGATACATTATTTTGTGTATCTGTATTCTCAAGTTTATCTATTTATTGTAATTCAAACATAAAATTTCTTACATAAGAACAATAATTTTATGTATCTGTATTCTCAAGTTGATCTATACACAGAATTGTGCTAGTATATCACGCATCACATGCATATGCATTTAAATATATAATTTTCTTTCTAAACACAAACCTTAATATAAGTATAAAATCATACACACAACCACAGTTATGAATATTAGATTGTTATGCATTAAGTAGTTACAAAAATGACTACCGTGGCACAGTATGCACGTCATTTTCTGATTGAAAGTTTATCCAAATCACCTTTGATTTGGCACAATAATTTGGCTTCTTATGTTATCTTAACACGCAAAAGAAATTGAATTAACATAAGATACACAACTTTTTTATTTTATTATTCTTTTAGTAAGAACAATTCTTGATTGTCGTGTACTGAAATAATTGCAATTCCTTATAAATTTTCAACATTGTACAGTACCATATATATATATATATATATATATATATATATGCATATATTAAGTAAAACTCAATAGAGTAACATGTATAAAACTATAAATATAATTGTAATTAATGTGTATATATATAATTATATATATAATAAATTAATAAAAAGTTATATCGAGCTGAACCGAGTCGATCGGCTCGTTTACAACCGAACGGAAAATCGAGGAGACAATTTTCGAGCAAATTCCAAGGGATCGTCGAGCGCTAAGCGTTTTGAACATCCCTATATTGAAGTACCATATCATATATATATAGAAGTACATATGAGTGGTGCACAAATGTCGGCTTGTAACCTTGAATCGGTTAGGGTTGCTTAATAAAAAGTCAAAAGCAGTTTTAGTTCGGGTACATACTACATACAAACCATTTAGAAACCTACGGGCTATACCGGCTCTAAATGGTTTTTATTTATGTCGGTGTTCAATTCAACTTGCCGGTTTCAACTCTCAAATGGGTTTGAATGTGCACCTTTAGTTGTGATTATATATAATATGAACCCCGTATAGCCAACCATATATAAACTAGGAACTTTACTGAATAATCTATCATAAAGCTCAATATTGTGCTAAAGGGGTTGGCTAAATGCACTCCCTTCTATAAAAACAGATTAAAAGTTATCAAATTCTAACCTTCTACTTTAAAAAAATCATTTTAGTAACTCATCTTCTTCGTGTAATCAACCCTTTTTAAGTTACTCACCCCATAAATATCATCTTCATCACATAATTGAAGCATCACTATCCCATGAATCTCGTAATCATCTCGTTGGTACAAAACCCCATCTGAAATATTGTTAGTTTTAATCTTTATGATTTAATTACTATAGTTTGAGACAAACTTAGATCATGATAGAAGAGAAAATTCTATAAAAAAATATATAAAGTTTAATTATATATGTTTATTTAAAAACTTTAAGGGGGAGTGTAATCAGTAAAAATAATATAAAGGGAGTGTATTTAGCAACACCCTGTGCTAAATCCTATGTTTTTTGTCACTAATATACCTCGTTAATTACAATATTTTATATGATGCATACAAACTGAATTTGCATTTGCTTATACATGCGTTTTGTTACATTTATTTAGTATAACTTTTGAGAACTTGATAAAATATCATAACCATTAAACTATCAAAACAGCTAGAGCGTAAACAAGTATTGATAGTTTCATTGTGCATCAAATTGTTTCTGGTGCCAAAGATATGAGGAGTGATATGGGTTCAATTCAGAACATTGGTGTACAATTTTTCATCATGTGTAAATTGGTATCCTAAGATTCATATATATTTTGACATATCAATATGCAATTAAATGAGTTTATATTCTTATTTGTTTTTTTACCTGAAATATAAAAAAAGAAAAAAGAAAAGATTAAACAAATATTCTTTCTAATTCCACCATAAAGTCGCAAACACACCAACCTTGCTTTTCATTATAAAACTCACAAATTTTCTAATATTGGAATTAACAGATTACGTTTCATAACAAATATAAAATTTCTTTACATACCGATAAAGAATTTCAAGAAAGTAAATCTAAACCCATTGTTGACCTACAATAACATTAAACTATTCAACACACATTTCTGCCGGCAAATAAATTAACATTTTTTTTTTTGTTTCGCATAAAAAAATATATACCTTATGCTTTTTATATATCTGCAGTGGCGGACCTAGGATTTTTTTTCATGGGGGGCGTAAATTTTTAAGTGTCATTTGTCCATCGTTATATAATAATATTTTTTTTGGTCCGGTTCGGGTTGAATCTAGTCGGGTCATATAAACATGTTATCCAAACTAGATATATTTCTTTACATAATTTTTTTATATCGGGATTATAACGCCTACCATTGGAATCATTTCTAGACATAAGAATATGTGGCATAACTATATATGTAAATGATAAATTATATAAATAAATAAACATTGCTAGGGTCCTTCGTATTTTTTATATTTGTTCGGGTCTCCGTATTAATTTTTATAAATCTAATATCTATGGAATTGGTACGGATGATTTTGAAGTAGATAATATGATGGATTTATTGAGGTGTAAAAAAGCTGTCGTGCCGTTTACGTATCTTGGTATTCAAGTAGGGGCAAAAATGACTCGAATTAATAGTTGGAATCCCGTCTCGGAGGTGATTAGAAAACGGCTTGCCTCTTGGAAAGCTAGAACTTTATCTATTGGTGGTCGACTTGTTCTTATTAAGGCGGTTCTTGAAAGTTTACCCGTCTACTATTTCTCGCTATACAAAGCTCCTAAAGCGGTTATTGAAGCGATGGAGGCCATTATGAGACGGTTTCTTTGGGCGGGGGCGGATATGGAAAAAAAAATCCCTTGGGTTGCATGGGATGTTGTCACTTCTCCTAAGAAGAATGGTGGATTAGGGGTCGCAAAATTAGAAACGGTTAATGATGCGCTTATGTTAAAGTGGGTTTGGAGATTCAAAAACGAAGGTAATAGTTTGTGGAAAAAGATCATTATGGGATGTCATAGCTCGAGTAGGCCTTGGTCTTTTCTTCCATTTGCGTCTTCCTCTTCCGGGTGTTGGAAAAGTATTGTTAAAGTTTGCGAAAAAAGATCGCCAATTGGCGTGCCTCTCCACACTTACTTCGTATGCGACCCGGGAGATGGGAGAACCGTTAATTTTTGGAGTGACACTTGGATTGGAAGTACACCTCTTCGAGTCTTATTCCCCAATCTCTTTCGTCTTGAAAGGTTTAAATGGACGAAGGTGTCCGATCGAATGAATTGGGATAATAATATTCAAACCATGCAGTGGGAATGGCGAACGGCTCCGTCTACTCCTGAGGAAGTGTCTGAGTTGTTTCAGCTCCTGGATCTTATTCATGGTACCCCTCGGACAAGTGGCCAAGATAGGTGGAAATGGGCTGTGGAAAGCGATGGGATTTTTTCGGTAGCTTCAGCAGAGAAGCTGCTGTTCACGGATACGGCTGCAGGTAATAGACCGGTGATCAAATGGAAAGGATGGGTACCGCTTAAATGTAAAATTATGGTGTGGAGGGCTGCTTTTGATAGGCTTCCAACTATTGCGGAATTGGTTAAGAGAGGTGTTAATCTGATACAGCATGAGTGCAGCCTTTGTCAGTCGGCTTTTGAAATTTCTCTCCATCTATTTACTGGTTGTGCGTTCTCTTACGAGGTGCTGATCCGAGTCAAAAACTGGTGCCGTCTCACTCATAGTTTCGTTTTGGAGGTTGCGGATTTTATCAGGATTCCGGAGACTCTTCCTATATCCAAGGAGAACAAGTATATCCTAAGGGGTATTATATATACCACTATGTGGGCTTTATGGAATGAACGCAATGACCGGGTTTTCTCCAATAAAAGACGTAGTCCTCGAGAGGTGGTTGAGCACATCAAATCGATATCGTATTTCTGGATCAGGAATAGGTCTAGGAAAAAAGATGTAACTTGGAAAAATTGGTATTTATTCCCTCTGGATTGATGTTGGTTTTGCGCGTAGGTCCTTGCTTTAAGGACCTTTCGTTGCTTTTTTAATGAAATTTTCCTTTAAAAAAAATAAACACTATAAATAATCTAGAGCATTTATAGTTGTTAGAAGGATTAAACAATCTAGCTAACTTCATTAACCTACATATCTCGATGGATAACTTCATTAATTTTTAGCGGACATTGATTAAAATCTTACTCACGAAGTAGAAAAGTAAGGTCGTCTTGGCTTGCAATGGTACTATTTCGCATGTTTCCTTCGAACACTAAAAAGCATATCTCTTAACGTAACACACTAAATATATATATATATATATATATATATATATATATATATTTCAAAATAGATTATCATATTAATAAGTTAAATAAAAACAAGAGCACTAACTATTCTAAAAAATAATAAACTCTATACACTAAAATATAAACAAATAATATGAGAGGGTTAGAAAAGTTGAATCTAAAATTAAAAGAAGAAAAGGCTAATAACCTATATGGTCAAAAAGTCAATAGAAACAGATTTTTAACCAATAATAAATACTTTGCACTTATACATATGTACGGTTTTGTTTTTATATACTCCCTCCGTCCCTATTTAAATGTCATGGGCCCAGAAACACAAATTTTAATAAATCTTTTGTTTGTATGTGGTAAAATGACAATAATATCCTCAAAAGTGGTGATTGTGTTTTGTCTTTTATGAGCAAAACTGGAAATTGCATTTCTATTTTTAGAAATTGACATTTAATTTGGGACAACCAAAAATAGAAAGATAGACATTTAAATAGGCACGGAGGGAGTATTTAAAAACTTACACCCAACACCAATCAACTACCACATCTTCTTCTTCACTCTTTTACAAAAAGTCTGAAAGCTAACCGGAAAATCTTTAATGATGCTATCTTTAGTGGGGATGGGGGCATGGAGGGCAATAGAGGGGTTTAACTGAATTTTGAAGGGGGGCGATCAAAATTTTTACCTAAAAACTACACTAATATTTTTTTATTTAAGGGGGGCGGCCGCCCACCTTGCAAATACTGTAGGTCCGCCCCTGTATATCTGCCTACGGTGCATGGTAGAATATAACTTTATTTCAAAGATATAATGCACAATTCTTGTATATTGTATATATTTGTATTACTATATAAAAACTATATATCATTAAGCCCCTCATGTTGAGCAGGGTGTAAAACCGTATCCAGTAGCACCAATATCACATCACTGTCATCAACCACCAACATCGGAAAAGTTCATAAAAATAAATAAAAAATGGACAAATAACACCAAACGAAAAGCAGCCGTAAAATCACAGAACCCTGCACGCCTGTTGTTTCATGCTTAAAAAGGAATAATTAAGTCGATCTTTGACCCGAGCAAAATAAATGTATTGCTATGGGCCTGCCAAACGGGAAAAATATGCGTAAAATGTTGAACCATACACGTATGTTGCGGGGTGTTAACTCGCAGAACGAAACGTAAAGCAAAAACTTGCGAAAGGTGAAAAGTATACATAGAAACGTTGAACCATACACGCACATTGGGGCATGTTAACTCGAGACGTAAAACGAAAAACTTGCGTAACATGAAAAATATGGGGACTCAAAGTTGAAAGTAAAAAAGTGTGGGGCTAGATTGTAAAAGGTAAAAATCTTTACGTTACATTGCAAAAATTGAAAACTTTAAAAGTAAAAAATCAATTTTTTTTTTAAAAACACCCCATGCATAGGATACAACCATGGTTGTAAAAATCCCGTCTAGCTTCCTATTAATCGTTGGTCGGAGGTTCACTAAGTAAACACCGATTAACCACTAGTCGGAGGTTCACTGAGTAAACACCGATTAATCGCTAGTCGGTAGCTGTCTAGTGATTCCAGTAAAAGTTCTGGTCAAAATCTGTAAGTTTTGTTAGATTTTGACCAAAACCTGTAAATATGGCAATTTAATCCTATATACTTAAAGATATGAGTCGAGGAAGGGGTTAAAACATGTCCACCTAAAAAAACTACATATAAAATCTCAATCCGATTAATAACGATTAATCCCAACTAATCCCAATTAATCACTAATCGGTACCTCATCGACCGACTAGCGCCTAACGATTCTTACAACACTAGATACAACCCCTATATGTATGAAATGTATGCTAATTAGAGTATTGTAAATGATGATCACGTGTATCAATTTAGATGACTGTTGTCTCTTTTTTTCTATATATTTGTGTCACACCTTCAAATTTCACGTATGGGGTTTTACCGCGAGGCGCGTGACACATCAGGATCCAAGTCAATAGTCACAATAAACGACAACGATATAAGAAAATGTTTCGTTGAAACGACCACACAAATTAAAAGTTTAGCGGAAGCATAAAAGGTTTACAAAACCAAAACTAATCTGAAAAGTTACAACTCAAAAACCAACACATGCTAATGTTTAAAAGTAACCAAAAACAAGGTTCATGCAGCAGAAAATGAACAATGGCGTGCGGTGCGACTTCGTGTATTCTAATCATTGACTACTACCTTAGCGACCCGAGAATACATGCTAAAACTGGTCAACATATAATGCTCCATGTTTGTATCAAAAGTAGTTAGAGAAAGACCGGATTCATATTCCATACTCATTATACTAAAAGGTCCCGAAAAAATGGTTGGCATTTGTGTCACACCCTCAAAATCCACTTGCGGAGTTTTACCGCGAGGCGTATGACAAACAAGGATCCAAACCAACGATCAAAATAAACAAGTCTAAATGAACATATGCAATTTAAGAAAACATAGTTTAAAATCCCCAATTACAGCGGAAGCTTATTCAAAACATAATCCAAAATAAACCAAGTGTTCAACGTTTGAAAACCATGCAATCCTAACTAGACGCCATGCAGACGCGTGCGCCCTAGTTCCATTGTGCTACCTTAGCGACCTGAGAAAACATGTAAAAGTTTACGTCAGCACAAAAATGCTGGTGAGTTTACAGGTTTTGTAATCCAAGTACCAAGTTCAACCTGTCCATACTATAACAAATCGAAAACCATAGTACGCTAGCTAGGCGTATGTTTTGTTACTATCACGATTGGAAAACCATTACTAACTCGCAAACCAGATGTCGTGCCCGATGTAGTAACCTGTTGTTCCTGTTTGAGACAATATGCACCCGCCGACCCTCCAAGTCGACGAGCGGGGTTGGTCACTCCCAATAGCGCTATTCACATTTCCCCGTTGTGCTAACCCGCACATTCATGGTTCCCCCCGGGACTTCCACAGATCGTATAGTAAACCATAGAAACCCATAGTATGACAGTAGTTACCAAACATAAGTTTTAACACATGTTTTCTCCCCCGAAAAGTGAAACCAGTTAAAAGAGGGTCCGTAAACTCACCTTAAAATGCGTTACTCCGTAACACGAATAAACTCAGCAGCTATGCTAATCCCGTAAAGCGGCGACCTAACATATGACAGTTACAAGTACTTAGACTAATAACCCGCAGGTTAGTTAGTCCCTAGATGTCCAGACCATAACCAAGTTCGTTTGAAAACACCGTGACTGTTTAACTGACCCAATGTACAAGACTCGACATCCCATTGGTGACCCGAGACTCCCCGTTTTATGTTTACGCTCTCAAACATACAATCATGCAATCACACTTAACATACGTTAACGTCCAACAAGTTATTGCACGTAGTTCACGTATCACATAATTACATCCAAACATATGTTACCAAGTTATTAGATATGTTACGGGGTTCCTAGCATGTTCCTAGATGTCAAATCGGGTCTCGGAATGCTAATTTACACTTACAGCAGCAGTACACGCGATTAGGAAAAGTCAACTAGCATTTAGGTTGGTCAACAGGCATTTAGGAAGGCTAATCGCCTATAATATAGGCGATTAGGGTCATAAGACATGTAAATCTTGAGTTTATAGGCGATTAGGGCTATAAGACATGTATTTCAGGACTTAACTAGCATTTAGGATCACAATTGCATGTAATAGAGGCATTTAGCCCCCAATTGCATGGTATATAGGCGATTAGGGCATCTTTATAGGCGATTGGCCTCCTAATCGCCTATAACATAGGCGATTAGGGTTGCTAATCGCCAGTAACCCAGCTGTTCCGTTTTTTCGCGCGTTTAACACTCCAAATCAGATCCAGAACGCGTGTAATCATCCAATATCAATCCAACAACTATACCAAACATGTTTAAACCAAAATCCTTCGTTTAACCTCGTATTATCAGCCCTGCATGCAACCATGTAATCCAAACACAATACACATAGCACGAAACATCACATTAACATGCATAACTATAACCCTAATGAACAATTACTCAGATTTCATTAGCATGATATCATTATTAATCTGAAACTAACCTAATAACATGTTAATCATCCATCTTGAATCATAAAAACCCTAGCTTTTAATCATAAACACACATAACACATGTATGATAGTTAGAATCCGATTAACAACACTTATTAACGATTTTCAGAAAGCTTATTCGTTTTAAAACAGGTCTGGACCGTTAGGGATTCAATGAAAATGTTGAATAAGGTTGCATGGATGAAAACCACACCTTAGATTTGTGATAGGATGATGAAATAGGCTTGAAACCTTGTGTTTTGATCCAAAATCGTGTTCCAGAGGTTGTGTGTGTGTTGGGGCGGGTTATGGGACGACTAGGGTTGATATTATGAAGTTTAGGAGGTCAAGTATTGTATTTAAAGTCGTTTTTATTCGTCCAGCACGTAACACGCGATTGTGCAGCAGCTATACGCGATTAGCATTGCTAATCGCATGACATTTCATGCATTTAGGGCTAATCGCCTATCATTACATGCGAGTAGCCCCCTAATCGCATGAAATGATCCCCAAATGCATACCCTATAGGCGATTAGCCTCCCTAATCGCCTATAGGGGCTGGTTCTGTGTATTTTGCGCGTTAAACCCCGTTTTAACATATGTTAACACATTTTCACATACCGACAAGTCACATAATGATTGTAAACACATAACACTTGCAAACAAACATATTCACACTCGTTCACCAATTCCCGTGACTCGAGACTTGTATGTTCCCTATGCTCTGACGATTCTACGAATCGTCACCACTTGTACACTTGGTTAAGGACTGACATCTAATGAACCTCTAGACTCACATCCGATGATCCTCTATACTGAACTAACAGTTCCCGAACCATAACACGACTTAACTAACCCAGTTAAGTACAATATACGCGTGACTCGCTAAGGTAGACTTTTATCTAGATAACGTTGTTAACCAGAAATTGCCGGGTGTCACATCATCCCCACGTTAAAAGAATTTTCGTCCCGAAAATTGCACAAGTACCAAAAGGAATGACGAAAGAAACAAATAAAAGATAGAAACCAAAAGAGAGATTTACCCGAGTTGTCACATCATCCCCACGTTAAAAGGAATCTCGCCCCGAGATTCATTCAGCTGCAGTGGAGACATATCTCGATTCGAACGCTTCCTTAGGAAAGAGATGAGGATATTTAGACTTCATCTGATCCTCCCGTTCCCAAGTGTACTCTGGTCCCCGGTTCGAGTTCCAGCGAACCTTCACAATGCGAATCTTGCTATGACGTAGGCTACGAATCTTGTAATCCAGAATCTCCACAGGTTCTTCCACAATCCGAAGACGATCATCAACCTTGATCTCTTCCAGTGGAACGATGAGAGACTCGTCAGCCAGACACTTCTTCAGGTTGGACACATGGAAGACGCTATGTACGTTACCGAGCTCCGCCGGTAAATCAAGACGATATGCCACCGGTCCAATCCGTTCCAGGATCGTAAATGGACCGACATACCGAGGGTTGAGTTTGCCACGCTTCCCAAAGCGTATGACGCCCTTCCATGGTGAAACTTTCAGAAGTACTTTGTCATCAACTTGGAATTCCAATGGTTTGCGACGTTGATCAGCATAACTCTTTTGCCGATCCCGTGCCGCTGCCAACCGGTTACGAATTTGTACGATCTTTTCCGAAGTTTCGTACACTAGTTCAGGCCCAGTGAGTTGACTCTCACCCACTTCAGCCCAACAAAGAGGAGACCGACATTTCCGCCCGTACAATGCCTCGAACGGAGCTGCCTTGATACTCGTGTGATAACTGTTGTTGTAAGAGAATTCTACTAACGGTAGATGAGCTTCCCAACCTTTGCCAAAATCGATCACACATGCCCGCAGCATTTCTTCCAAAGTTTGAATCGTGCGCTCACTCTGACCGTCAGTCTGTGGGTGATAAGCTGTACTCATGTCTAGCTGGGTACCCAACGCTTTGTGCAAAGACTTCCAGAAGTGAGAAGTAAAATGGAAATCACGATCCGAGATAATAGAAACCGGCACCCCGTGCTTAGAAACAACTTCCTTCAGATAAAGACGAGCCAAACGATCCATGGTGTAAGTCTCTTTATTAGCGAGAAAATGGGCTGATTTTGTCAACCGATCAACAATCACCCATATCTTATCATTCCCGCTTGGTGACTTAGGAAGTTGCGTGACAAAATCCATTGTAATCCGTTCCCATTTCCACTCCGGAATTTCAGGTTGTTGCAAGAGACCCGACGGTTTCTGGTATTCCACCTTGACCTTAGCACAGGTCAAGCACTTACTCACGTATGAGGCTATATCCGACCTCATGTTTGGCCACCAGTAAAGCACCTTTAGATCTTGGTACATCTTATCCGAACCAGGATGAATAGAATACCGGGACTTGTGAGCCTCATCTAGGACAAGCTCCCGAAGTCCCTCGAATAAAGGAACCCATATGCGTTCTGCGAAGTAGTGCAGGCCATCAGGCCTTTGCTCGAGGTGCTTGTCGGCACCGTGCATAGTCTCAGCTTTAAGGTTTTCCTCCTTCAAAGCTTCTAACTGAGCAGAACGGAGTTGATCAGGTAGAGATGAATGAATGGTGAGTTGCAACGCCCGAACGCGACGAGGTTTAGTTGATTCCTTCCTGCTCAAGGCGTCTGCTACAACATTCGCCTTGCCAGGATGGTACTTAATGGCGCAATCATAGTCATTCAGAAGTTCAATCCAACGACGCTGTCGTATGTTCAAATGTTGTTGGTCGAAAATATGTTGAAGACTCTTGTGATCGGTGTAGATGGTGCATTTGGTACCGTACAAGTAATGTCTCCAAATTTTCAACGCGAATACCACTGCACCCAACTCCAAGTCATGGGTGGTGTAGTTCTTCTCGTGCACCTTGAGTTGACGAGAAGCATACGCAATCACTTTCTCGCGTTGCATCAACACGCAACCGAGACCATGAATAGAAGCATCACAGTAAACAACGAAATCATCAGGGCCTTCAGGTAAAGACAAAATAGGAGCAGAACAAAGTTTAGACTTTAGTTCCTGAAATGCCGACTCTTGTGGTTCACCCCAGTCAAATTTTCTATCCTTCTGAGTAAGAGTGGTCAGGGGTTGAGCGATCTTCGAGAACCCCATAATGAAACGACGATAGTAGCCCGCAAGGCCTAGAAATTGCCGCACCTCAGTTGGCGTCTTTGGTGCTCCCCAGTCCTTGATCGCTTCGATCTTCGCTGGATCGACGTGAATTCCTAGTTCATTAACCACATGTCCTAGGAACTGAACTTCGCGTAACCAAAAGTCACACTTTGAGAACTTAGCGTAAAGTTGTTCCCGTCGCAACAGTTCCAAAACTAAACGCAGGTGTTCCTCGTGTTCGGTCTTGTTCTTGGAGTAAATCAGGATGTCCTTAATAAACACAATGACGAACTTGTCAAGATATGGCTTGCAAACGCGGTTCATCAAGTCCATGAAAACCGCCGGTGCGTTCGTAAGACCGAAAGGCATGACCAAGAATTCGAAATGGCCATAACGTGTACGAAAGGCAGTCTTTGCAACGTCAGCTTCCCTTACGCGCAACTGGTGATAACCGGACCTCAAATCAATCTTAGAGTAATAGCTAGAACCCTGAAGTTGGTCGAATAGATCATCAATACGTGGAAGAGGATAACGGTTCTTGACGGTCAATTTGTTCAGCTCTCTGTAATCCACACACAATCGGAAACTTCCATCCTTCTTCTTGACGAATAGAATCGGAGCTCCCCAAGGGGAAGAACTTGGTCTGATGAAACCCTTGTCCAAGAGTTCCTGTAACTGACTAGACAATTCCTGCATCTCAGGAGGTGCAAGACGGTAGGGGGCCCGAGCAATAGGAGCAGCCCCTGGTACAAGATCAATACCGAACTCGACCTGACGATGGGAAGGAAGACCAGATAAATCATCAGGAAATACATCAGGAAACTCGCGTACAACAGGAATATCGTCGATCTTCTTCTCATCGCTAGAGGAAACAGATAAAAGTGCCAAAACGGCCGAGTAACCCTTTCGAAGACACTAAAGGGCTTTCATGCTAGAGATGATATTTAGCGGAACACCACCCTTGATACCGTACACAGAAAGGAATTCTCCATCAGGGAGAGGAATCCGAATAATCTTGTCGTAACAAACTATCTCCGCGCGATACAAAGACAACCAATCCATGCCTACCACAACGTCAAAACTACCCAAAGGTACCGGCATAAGGTCGATGGGGAACGACAAACCCGACAACTCTAGTTGACACTCCCGAAGGATACAAGTAGCTTCAATCTTTTTACCGTCAGCCAACTCAATAATATACTTAGCCTCTAATGGTACGGGTATTACATCTAGCAGTCGACTAACTTCCACAGATATAAAACTCTTGTCGGCACCAGAATCAAATAAAACACTAACAGAGCGATTATTGAGAAGGAACGTACCGGTAACTGTATCAGGATCCTGTCTAGCCTCAGCGGCTCCAATGACGAAGGCACGTGCATTCCTGCCGCCGCCCCCGTTGTTTTCGTTACCGTTGTTTCCGCCCTGCTTCAGTTTCGGGCAATCCTTCTTGTAATGCCCAGTCTCACCACAGTTGTAACATCCTTGTCTTCCCTTAGTTCCTTGAGCAGCAGAAGCCGGGGTATTGCTTGGGGCCTGGGTCGATGGAAGTGTAGCCCGACAATCTTTAGCAAAATGCCCAAATCGCTGGCAGCGATGGCAACGATTACTGTCGCAGTTCCCTTGATGATGACGCCCACACTTGTTGCATTTAGGCAGTTTCCCCGCATAACCACCCTGTTTGTTACCCGAAGAAGAAGAACCCCCGCTATCAAATCTCTTACCCTGTTGTGCTGGTGCAGATCCTTTCCCTTCATTATCCCACTTGCGCTTGTTGTTCTCTGGGGCCTTGACAGTCGAACCCTTAGCAGGCAAAATACCCTCATTCACCTTCAAGTTGGTCATCCTATGAGCCGATCGGACCACTTCTGAGTACGTAGGATGATTTCCCGCAGCCACCAACCCTGCGATTTCTGGCACTAACCCCGAGATATAGTGTTCGATCCTCCTATATTCTGGCACATGCAGATCAGGACATAGCACTGCCAACTCATTACGCCTTACAGTATACTTCTCAATTTCGGACCCAGACATCTTGAGGTTCCACACCTCGTGCTCTAACTTCTGCACCTCTTCCCTTGGACAGTACTCACGCTTCAGCAGTTGCACAAAATTCTCCCAAGGCATAGCATAAGCCTCCCCAATACCCATGTTCTGAGTGATGTTATTCCACCAGGTCAAAGCAACATCCTGGAATAACGCAGCAACATACTTGACTCGATCCTCTGGAAGACAGTTACACATCAGAAACACTGACTCCACCTTTTCCAACCACCTGAGTAAACTCACCGCACCCTCAGTGCCAGAGAATTCCTGAGGCTTACAGTCCCGAAACATCTTGTAGGTACACATGGGTGGGGGTGGGTTAGCAGGACCACCTGAAATGAAACACATGAGAAACTACGAAGGATGTAAACGAAGTTTGCCAACAAGGCAAAAGCGGATAAATCAACTTACCACCACCATTGTGCCCTAGCTGAAAGGCAGCTTGCAGCAAGTTGTTCAGATCATCCTGTGATAGGTTAACACCTCCACGACCACCAGCACCACCGCGACCACCACCACGTCCACCATTGCGACCACCTCCACGTCCTCCTCGTACTCCAGACATGATTCTGGCAGAAAGAATGAGAAAATTTAGTTTCGCAGCTAATGATAACCACTAACGTTTACAAGATCAAAGCTAGATCCAATCCAGGACTATCCATTCGAACCCAGAGCTCACCAGGGCTTTCATGCATTTCGGTTTATGATTTTGTGTGCACCCAAAATGATAAACCGCTCTACATGGTCCTCCAAGTGTTCTCCTAGTTCAAAGTTCAAATCACCAGACATAGACTCTTAGCTATACACCGTAATACTACGGTAGTTTATGGCAAGTGTTTCTATTGGAGTATGAAAGGGAGATGCCCGAGCCTTGGACAAATCTCAAGAGTACACGACTTATTCCAATATACTACACTGCCTAGAAAGTAAGTAACCCGACCTAAGATAGAACGGATGATGTAACATAGGAAGATCAAATGATTTAGAGATACCCCGACAAGACCATACGTAAACCACCATAACGTTAGTACTATGTGATCGTCTAGTGTGTGCGACTCGGCTATAGACTAGACTCTACATGCAGTCCTAGTTCACTATAACCATTGGCTCTGATACCAATCTGTCACACCCTCAAAATCCACTTGCGGAGTTTTACCGCGAGGCGTATGACAAACCAGGATCCAAACCAACGATCACAATAAACAAGTCTAAATGAACATATGCAATTTAAGAAAACATAGTTTAAAATCCCCAATTACAGCGGAAGCTTATTCAAAACATAATCCAAAATAAACCAAGTGTTCAAAGTTTGAAAACCATGCAATCCTAACTAGACGCCATGCAGACGCGTGCGCCCTAGTTCCATTGTGCTACCTTAGCGACCTGAGAAAACATGTAAAAGTTTACGTCAGCACAAAAATGCTGGTGAGTTTACAGGTTTTGTAATCCAAGTACCAAGTTCAACCTGTCCATACTATAACAAATCGAAAACCATAGTACGCTAGCTAGGCGTATGTTTTGTTACTATCACGATTGGAAAACCATTACTAACTCGCAAACCAGATGTCGTGCCCGATGTAGTAACCTGTTGTTCCTGTTTGAGACAATATGCACCCGCCGACCCTCCAAGTCGACGAGCGGGGTTGGTCACTCCCAATAGCGCTATTCACATTTCCCCGTTGTGCTAACCCGCACATTCATGGTTCCCCCCCGGGACTTCCACAGATCGTATAGTAAACCATAGAAACCCATAGTATGACAGTAGTTACCAAACATAAGTTTTAACACATGTTTTCTCCCCCGAAAAGTGAAACCAGTTAAAAGAGGGGCCGTAAACTCACCTTAAGTTGCGTTACTCCGTAACATGAATAAACTCAGCAGCTATGCTAATCCCGTAAAGCGGCGACCTAACATATGACAGTTACAAGTACTTAGACTAATAACCTGCAGGTTAGTTAGTCCCTAGATGTCCAGACCATAACCAAGTTCGTTTGAAAACACCGTGACTGTTTAACTGACCCAATGTACAAGACTCGACATCCCATTGGTGACCCGAGACTCCCCGTTTTATGTTTACGCTCTCAAACATACAATCATGCAATCACACTTAACATACGTTATCGTCCAACAAGTTATAGCACGTAGTTCACGTATCACATAATTACATCCAAACATATGTTACCAAGTTATTAGATATGTTACGGGGTTCCTAGCATGTTCCTAGATGTCAAATCGGGTCTCGGAATGCTAATTTACACTTACAGCAGCAGTACACGCGATTAGGAAAAGTCAACTAGCATTTAGGTTGGTCAACAGGCATTTAGGAAGGCTAATCGCCTATAATATAGGCGTTTAGGGTCATAAGACATGTAAATCTTGAGTTTATAGGCGATTAGGGCTATAAGACATGTATTTCAGGACTTAACTAGCATTTAGGATCACAATTGCATGTAATAGAGGCATTTAGCCCCCAATTGCATGGTATATAGGCGATTAGGGCATCTTTATAGGCGATTGGCCTCCTAATCGCCTATAACATAGGCGATTAGGGTTGCTAATCGCCAGTAACCCAGCTGTTCCGGTTTTTCGCGCGTTTAACACTCCAAATCAGATCCAGAACGCGTGTAATCATCCAATATCAATCCAACAACTATACCAAACATGTTTAAACCAAAATCCTTCGTTTAACCTCGTATTATCAGCCCTGCATGCAACCATGTAATCCAAACACAATACACATAGCATGAAACATCACATTAACATGCATAACTATAACCCTAATGAACAATTACTCAGATTTCATTAGCATGATATCATTATTAATCTGAAACTAACCTAATAACATGTTAATCATCCATCTTGAATCATAAAAACCCTAGCTTTTAATCATAAACACACATAACACATGTATGATAGTTAGAATCCGATTAACAACACTTATTAACGATTTTCAGAAAGCTTATTCGTTTTAAAACAGGTCTGGACCGTTAGGGATTCAATGAAAATGTTGAATAAGGTTGCATGGATGAAAACCACACCTTAGATTTGTGATAGGATGATGAAATAGGCTTGAAACCTTGTGTTTTGATCCAAAATCGTGTTCCAGAGGTTGTGTGTGTGTTGGGGCGGGTTATGGGACGACTAGGGTTGATATTATGAAGTTTAGGAGGTCAAGTATTGTATTTATAGTCGTTTTTATTCGTCCAGCACGTAACACGCGATTGTGCAGCAACTATACGCAATTAGCATTGCTAATCGCATGACATTTCATGCATTTAGGGCTAATCGCCTATCATTACATGCGAGTAGCCCCCTAATCGCATGAAATGATCCCCAAATGCATACCCTATAGGCGATTAGCCTCCCCTAATCGCCTATAGGGGCTGGTTCTGTGTATTTTGCGCGTTAAACCCCGTTTTAACATATGTTAACACATTTTCACATACCGACAAGTCACATAATGATTGTAAACACATAACACTTGCAAACAAACATATTCACACTCGTTCACCAATTCCCGGGACTCGTGACTTGTATGTTCCCTATGCTCTGACGATTCTACGAATCGTCACCACTTGTACACTTGGTTAAGGACTGACATCTAATGAACCTCTAGACTCACATCCGATGATCCTCTATACTGAACTAACAGTTCCCGAACCATAACACGACTTAACTAACCCAGTTAAGTACAATATACGCGTGACTCGCTAAGGTAGACTTTTATCTAGACAACGTTGTTAACCAGAAATTGCCGGGTGTCACAATTTGGCAAATCACACTATTGTTTGTATCACTATTTGCACCACTGTTTGACTCACTGTTCGCAATACTGTTTGCTTTACTGTTCGCACCCTGTTTGTCTCAAATAGTTTGTTCAACACGCAATTAATATAGTGGTACAATGCAATCCTCGTAATTTAGTAAATCGTAGCATGTTTCTCCCCCAATGGAAAACATAGTAAGAAAAGGGGCCGTGGAACTCACCTTAGGTTGTGTTCTTCACGTAAATAAATAACCAGGCTTGTTGTGGAATTCCAACTACCGGAAACCTGCCATGAATAGCCTATAAATGTTTGATCGATGATGTGTTTGTTTAATTGCCCCAAGTTGTCCAAAACTTGACTTTGAATGTTTGTAAAAGTTTGACGTTCGACACGACCACACAAGACTCGACATCCCGTTAGTGGCCCGTTATATCAGTTCATTAAGTATAATACAATTAACACACAAGTAATGCACGTAAGACACTTAGTTTATATCAAAGATGCATAATTTTCCATGTTGAGGCGAATGGGTCTTAAAATTAGTCATTCACATCAACAGAATGGACCTTTGGTAAGAATGAGTTAATGTGATGCGAATGGGTTTAAGTTTCTCTCATTCAGACAGTCGATCGTGCGAATGGGAACCATTCGTACCTGCATGGTTGTTAAGCTATTTTGATGAACATAAACCCTTCAAATCGAATCAAAAACTTCATGAAATGCAACCAAACACTGCAATCGACTGTCTGAATGAGAGAAACTTAAACCCATTCGCACACCAAATCACATATTACTACACTTGATTCAGTCGTTAACATGTCCGTTTCGCACACCAAATCACATATTACCCAAAATAGCGAATTATGGATATGTCACATCAATTGCATGAGAAATTTACCCAAAATTGAAGGTATCCAAACAACATCATTTCCAGATTATTAAGCACACATTAACCTGCCTAAATGAATCCCTAATCATATCATCATCATCATCATCATCATATTCATGTTTCAAACCCAAGATCTAGTTTAGAAAGATGTTAGAAAGGTTTTTATTTAAGAAAACACTTAGAAATCAGATCTGGACACTCGGGGTTTCTCAAAAAATGTATTGAAAAGGGTTTAGATGATTAACACATGTAACACCCCAATCGATGGCGGAATCATCGAGGTGCCACGTAGTGACGATTGTTTAAAAGCTCATGGTACTAAAGTGTAAATATTTTATTCAAATGCTTTAAGTTACAATTACACATATTCATTAAATACAAATCTAATTCCACACGTTGTCTGGATTAAGTCTTTACTAAGTCCAAATGTCCTACATGAAGTATCTCAACAATTAACTTGAAACATGTACGAAAATATTTTGTCAACATAAATAATGTTGGTGAGCATACTTGGTTTATATACGTATAAAATAAGTTTAAAGAATATGTTTTACAACTCATGTGTCAAGATTTATCAAGGCATTATGTAAACACGTAGTAAACAAACATGATAAAGTCAAACGAATATGATTCACACAAAGCATCCTTACACATTTCAAAATGATTTGAGCACCGTAACATGTCTTACGTCTATTTAAGCATTTGATCATTCAGGCATTTGAGCATTTTAACCTTAGTTAAGTCTAGATAACAATTTCGAGCATTTGAGCATTTGTTCATTTGAGTACCTTAACTTTAGTCAAGTCTAGATAACGATAAGTAAACTACGTTTAAGTCTAGCATAAAGCACGAAGATAACCAGACACGTATATGAATTGTAAATGTATAAAAGATTATGAGTAAGTGTATGTGTAATTTTGTATATGTGTACATGTTTCACCCCAAAAGTGTAAAAATGAAAAAAAGGGATAAGTATACTCACAGTTTGCAAAGGCGATCAAAAACCAACTTAAGCTGTCGTGGTCTAAGGATTGGGAATTCCGAAGAATTCAACCTATAACGTACAAGAATACTAATAAGATGGATGTCTTAAAAGTTTAAGGTATCTAGGGTTCTAAGGTATTAGGGTTTACTAAATCGATTTGGGGAATTAGAGTTTTTTTTTATGATAAATACTATTAATATTAAGCTCGTATATCCAAAATAATACGATTAAATATGATTAAGGTCTATGAACAAGATTAAGTAATATGAATATTACCAAGTAATTATTTAATTAAAAATATTCCAAAATAATTTATACAAAAGACATTAGTTAATTACTTTTAACTATAATTGCAAATAATTACAATTATTATAACTAATTGTACCAGTAATTATAAGTTTTACAAATGAGTAAAACAAATGAGGATTACGACTTCAAACTACGAACATATTTTTGTTTTATAAAAATTATATTTATAAAACAAATTTTAAGTATTATAGATTAATAAATGATTTATTATTTCTAAATAACATAAATACAACTAAAAATAAAATATATGTTTCAAAAATAATATTTTTTGTGAAAAATAGTTGTATTCTGATGAAAAATGTTCAAAATAAATTTTCTATAATTTTTCCCAATTTATTTGTATTTAAAACTGATTTAAACCATGTTTAAATGATTAAAAATAGGAAAAATCGATAAAAATAAATGTTTTCTGGACAAATAATTTTATTTCAGACCTGATAATCAGAAATAATTTCTCAAAAAAATTGGAATTAAAATCATTTAAAATAAATTTTTTATTAATTAATTATGATTAAAAAATTTAAATAAATAAAATACGAAAATTATTTATTTTCCAGAAATAAAAAATACAATAATTTTCCATGAGGTGTCAAGATACTACACCTAAATTTTTATAATTTTTGAGCAAGAATTGAATTAGTTGTGAATATTTTAAGATATATATATATATATATATATATGTATTATATATATGTTTTATAATATCAAAGTGAGAAATAAGTAAAACAAGGACCAAAACTCGTCCCCTATGGGACTCGAACCCGGGTTCTAGTCTTGTAACAATGCACACACAACCATTACACCAATCCACAACTTTGTTGAATTAATTGGAACAAAATTACTTTTAAATAATATACATAAACTCATTTTCTTCCGCATCTCTTAAAAAACCTTAAATAATATACATAAACTCATTTTCTTCCACATCTCCTATAAAACTGATTTAAACCATGTTTAAATGATTAAAAAATTGGAATTAAAATCATTTAAAATGAATTATATATATGTTTTATAATATCAAAGTGAGAAATAAGTAAAACAAAATCCTAACCTTAAAAATTTTTAAACCCAATATCAACAACAATCATCAATGATATTACAGGGCTTTAATCCAAGGATGATTGTAGATCAAAACGGCACAAACAAGGAGCACTTACAGCCATGTTTGAGGACCGAAAAAGAAGAAGAAAAAAACTGAAGTTTGAACCCGATTCTCGAAGTTCCTAGACGCGATTTGAACGATCTAAATGTGGATTTATGATTCTAAAGGTTGCAGAAGGAGTAAGGCTCGAAGTTTATATAACAAAGTCAAACAAAAAACGTCCATTAATCATCCAAATTAATTCCGGCCGTTATGTATTAAACCCGAGATTAAAAAATATAATAAACATGATTTAAAGATCGATATTATGGTGGGAACTAATCGTTTAAGGTAGAGAAACGTAAATCGGCACATTGAATAGAGATAAAACGCATTTAAAGCCATCTTTTGCACTCGCCAGATTCAGGGTTCGCTGGCCGAAATTACTGCCGAAAAAAAACAAAAAAGAAAGAGGGAAACATATTTTGAAAGTTTCAGTTTTGGCAATATGGGTCCTTGAAGTTTTATATTGGTATATTATGTAAAAAAAATTAATAATTTCATCAACAAACCTTAACAAAGTGTATAATTTTAAGCTTTTATAAACTTGGAAAATTTTAAACAACCAACATGAAACCTTTTGTATACTCTCGATAACGGTTTAGTTTTAATCTTTTCAAACTTGAAATGTATTAACATATTTGTTTCTTTAAAGCGCATTTAATAGATTTTTGCAAATGTACTTGAACTTTTATTTAATTGTAAAAGACGAAAAGTACGAGGACTTGAATTGTAAATAAATACAAGGACTAAAGTTGTAACAATGATGAAACAGAAAGGACAGATGTCACAACACACCTTGAATCTTCACTTGATATTGATATAAACTTGTTTTAGCTTTTGGATCTAAGAAATAAGGACAAAAACTCGTTTCTACAGGTTGGGATTTGAGAGAGAGCACTTAGGGGCGAGTTAAGGTTGTGAAATGATGAGAATGAAACAAAGATACACACACACACACACACACACACTGTGTTCCCATTCGCACACTAAAGCGTGCGAATGAGTTAACTACCATGCGAATGAGAATTCAAACTTCTCATTCGAATCCTTTATCATGCGAATGAAAATCCAAACTACTCATTTGCACCTACGATCTCAAAATAGCATTTTAACATATATTAATATATCAAATCATATAAACATGCATTCATAAGTGGTTAATTGATTGTAGAACATGTAATACTTGATAAGTTACTCCAATTATATATTTCCACCAACAACGGGACGCAATACTCGACTATACGTGTGTGTTTCCCCATTGATTCCCCGAATCATTGAACTATGGACAACTAGAGACATTATGCAAGTATGAACCAACTCCCGATGATTCCCCGAATCATCGAGCGGACTCAACTAACCCAGTTAAGTACGTTATATAAAATGTTTCGCTAAGAGGACTTGTCTGTTTAACAAAAGTATTAAACGAGGTTTGCCGGATGTCACAATTTGTATAGCATAATTGTATTATTATATAAAAACAATATAAATCGACACACAAACAAGTGTTTTGCACGAGTTGACTAAAATATAATGTAACCTCTTCACACGTAGAGTTGTTAAGATATGTTTCAAAAAAATTAAACTTTGATGTGAGAATTTTATATTTGTTAAGTTAGTTTTAACGAACATAAATTTGAACTTGATATTTAGAGGCTCAAATATATGTTTTTAAGTAAAAAAATTAAGTTTATATTGGAATCTATAATTAATTGTATATTAAACTTAATCTGTAATTGATTATTCATAACTAAAAAATAGTGACGAGGTAGGCCCACTCCAGATGGATCGGCCCAACTCCAACTAAAGGCCCCATTGTCTTAGGGCCGGCCCAATGGCAGACAAACGCCGGATGGGCCAAGGCGGTCATGTTCCGGACTATTGATAAGTCTCAACCTCTTCTCCGAGCAATTGGGGACGAAGGGTTCAATAGAAGAGATAAAGCCTATCTCCATCAAAACCGGGGAGTTGGCTCCTGGAGATAGGCTCAACAAGGCGGTTACGAGAAAGGTTATAAATACAGGTTAAAGGTAAGCCAATGGAGACACACATTAACAAAAAGCTACCGCTTTACTTTCACCTCAGAAACCTATACTTATTCTCACGCCGGAGGGTGGTCACAGGAAACCCCCCTTTCCTGTGACGAGTCCTAACGGTGTTTTGTTTTGCAGGCACCCGGAACCAATTCCAACAGGTTATTTGCAACCGGAGCATTATTCTTGTCTACTCGGAGAGGTATTTACTTCTTCATTGGCGCCATCCGTGGGACCCGTACAAGGAACTAGCTACCGGTTGAATAACCCAACGAACCGAGATGACTTCAAGCCAAAACGCCATAGTTACCGCCAATCCGGCAAGAAGTGATCAGAATCTGATTCCCACAACAGAGCGGATCGATGGTGCAGTGGCATCCGACTCGGAAGGGGAAGGTGACGGAGTGGCCCCGGGGTTTTCTCCAAGAGCATCGGCTCCACTCCCGGGGAACACGCAGACTTTTGTGTCGCCCGGAAGTCACCAGGGACGTCTCTCTTCTGCAAGAGGACCGGTTCCATCGTCCATATACACTCGACCGATCGTTAGTACAAGCTTCTCAGCTCCTCGAGTTCCGGCACCCACATCATCGATGCCCTGGTTTACAGCAGCACAAAGTCTCCCGCTTTTCTCGGCTGCAATCTCAGCGGCCATGACATCATCACCGCAAGCAACTCTCATGCAGCCGAGCATGCCACCTTACACGCCGGTTACTCCCGGAAATCAACCGTTCATGCCTTATTATCCTATGTCCCCATATGGGTATATGTGTGCACCGTCAACTGGCGGTACGTACTCATACCCCTACCCTTACATGTATCCTCCGGTGCAACCACCCCCTCCGGGGTGGAACCCTCAGACTGGGATACCTTCGAACGAAAGGTTGAATGACGTCCGTACGCGCCTCAACTATGAAACCACTTCCGGGGGCCCGGGAACTTCTACGGGACCTACCCAGGAACGACAGCAAAACACAGTGGTAGTGCAGGAGAATGAAGATCAAGGTGATGATGAAGACCTTACCCGGCCATACCGTCCTCCGACGATGGCAACTTACTCCAAGTTCTCGGAAAGGATAGCTAATGCCCCATTACCCCAAAACCTGAAACTCCCATCGACAGTGGGTAAGTATGATGGAACTGGGGACCCGGATGATCATTTGAGCATCTTTGAGTCTGTAGGAACATCCAAAGACTGGCCGATGCAAGCCTGGTGCCACATGTTTGTTCAGACCCTCGTGGGAGCAGCACGGGTCTGGTGGGATAGTTTGCCGCCCAGGTCTATTTCAAACTGGAGAGATATCCATAAGGGATTTACCCAGCAGTTCAGTCAGCAGCGCAGACATACCAAGTACAGGGAGGAAGTGATGCATATTCGCCAAAGAGACAATGAGCCGATGGAGAATTTCATAATACGGTTCAACAAAGAAAGGCTACAGATCCCGGGTCTTACTGAAGAATTGGCGTGCACTGCATTCACCATGGGAGTGAACGACGATGGATTGTTAAGAAAGCTTCATGGTCCCCATGGGTATCCTCAGACCATGGACGAAATGATGACAATAGCTAAGGCATATGTCAAGCAGGAGAAATCAATCGCCATGAATCATGCAGTGCGGAAGAAGCACGGGACTACCAAGGCAAGTGACAACCAAGACTCCAGAGGTTCCAGAAACAAGGGGCGGTCAGGCCAACCTTATTCAAGGGACGACCGTCGGGACGAACGCCGGGATGAGCGGCGAGATGATCGTTGTGAGCAAGGACGAAGATCGGAAAGGTCTCGTGATTCCTACTCCAGCAGAGGGGATACGGCTTCCAAGCCCAAATTGGATTATCCGGAGCTGATCAAGACACCATCCCAGATACTAGAAACGGAGAACCTAAGGCTGAACACTCCTCGGCCGGTCAAGGACTCGCCGTCAAAAGACAAGTCAAAATTCTGTGATTACCACAAAGGCAATGGTCATGACACAAATGATTGTTTTCAACTGAAGAGACAAATAGAATACTTCGTCAGGACAGGGAAGTTAGCTCATCTGGTTAAAGACACGAAGCTGGAACCGGCAACCTGGGAGGACAGGGCAACCGGAAAAAAGCCCAGGGAGATTAATACAATACGGCCGGAAACAAGGGGTGGTTCCAAGAGACGATTTGAAACAATTGAGCCGTGGATGGAAACGGTGATGACTGTGCCTCCTTACTATAAGGCATTAAGAATGGAAGCCCTGGTAATATCAGCAGCTGTAGGTGACTACAGCATGAAAAGAATCATGGTGGACACGGGCAGTTCAGAAGATATCATTTATGAGCCGTGTTTCAGAAGAATGTCAATGGAAGATCAGAAGATGCTGGCACCGGCCCATGGGCCGGTAAAAGGGTTCACGGGAGAGTGTATAGAGCCGTTGGGGCAACTGACGTTCCCAGTCACCCTCGGCGATGGCTACAAGGAACGAACCATCCTAGTCACTTTCCTAGTAATCCCGGCTATCTCTCAGTACAACCTAATCATCGGCCGGTACACGTTGGGGCGAATCGACGCCCTGGTATCTACTGCCAGGGGTTTTCTCATGTTCCCAACACCACATGGAGTAGCCACTGTTTCCGGAGAGAAAGTCGTTGCAGCATCTGAGGGCACAACTTGCCGTCAGGCACCGTCCGGGATACGAGGCCCTGAGAGATGGGTGTTGAGCACGAAACACCCGGATCAAACGGTCACCATTGGAGACTCGTTGGCCCCGGCCACTCAGGAGAAGTTGAAGCGGCTGTTAAAACGCAACATGGATGTTTTTGCCTTCTCACATTCCGACATGACCGGGATTGCTCGAGAGAAGGCAGAACACAAGCTGTCTACTTACCCAAACGTGAAACCAATCACACAAAAGAGAAGAAGCATGGCTCCTGACCGAAGAGCGGCTGTAGTGCAGGAGGTAAAAAAGTTAGAAGAAGCTGGGATCCTGAGAAAGACCAAATACCACACATGGGTCGCCAACCCTGTCATGGTTCGAAAGCACGACGGATCATGGAGGATGTGTGTAGATTACAAGGATCTGAATAAAGCATGTCCTAAAGATGCATACCCGCTCTCGGAGATAGACCTCAAAGTCGATTCCCTGGCTCCGTTCCAGTTCAAGTGTTTTTTGGATGCATACAAGGGATACCATCAGATTCAGATGGCAAAGGAGGACGAGGAGAAGACAGCTTTCCATACGGACGCTGGTATATTTTGCTACACCAAAATGCCGTTCGGTCTAAAGAACGCCGGGGCAACTTATCAAAGGCTGATGGACCAAGCGTTCGAACACCAGATTGGCAGGAACCTGGAAGTATACGTGGATGACCTGGTAGTCAAAAGCAAGACGGAAGAGATGATGTTGAAGGATATCGAAGAAACGTTTGATACTCTCCGAGAATACAACATCAAGCTAAACCCGGGAAAGTGCTCTTTCGGGGTAGAAGAGGGAAAGTTCCTGGGAGTGATAGTTTCAAAGGACGGGTTCCGAGTCAACCCAGAAAAGGTAGCGGCAATTCGTAATATGCCCGCCCCTAAAACTTTGAAAGATGCCCAAACACTCAATGGAAGATTAGCCGCCATCAGCAGGTTCCTGGCCAGGCATGCCGAGCGTTCGTTACCGTTTATCTCCACACTCAAGGATTGCCTGAACAAGAACAAATTTAAATGGACTGAAGAAGCGGACAGAGCATTTGAACAGATGAAAACGTTCGTCGGTAACTTGCCTATGCTTACAGCACCTCGCCCGGGAGAAGTATTGAAGATGTATTTGGCGGCCGGGCACCATGCCGTCAGTTCGGTTTTGCTGGTTGAAAGAAACAAATGCCAGACTCCAATTTATTACATCAGCCGGACATTGTCGGACGCCGAGGCTAGGTACCCTACCTTGGAAAAATTGGTACTGGAAATGGTACACTCATCCCGGAGGTTGCGCAGATACTTCCAAGCGCACGAAGTGGAAGTCCTCACAAACTTCCAACTGGGACAAATTCTAAACAAGCCAGAAGTGTCGGGGCGGCATGCCAAGTGGGCAATCGAGTTGGGAGCACTGGATGTATCATTTAAAAAGCGAACGGCTGTAAAGGGCCAAGTACTGGCTGACTTCATGACGGAAATCCCGGAGGGAGAAGAGATCCAAGAATCTGTGCCGAGAATTGAAGATATGCTAGAAGATGGATCTACCCCATGGCAGCTCTATACCGACGGCTCCTCCAACAGCAAGGGAGCCGGAGCAGGGTTACTGTTGGTCAGCCCGGAGGGTGCACGGTTCCTCTATGCCCTACGGTTCGACTTTGAATGTTCTAACAATCAGTCCGAGTATGAAGCCCTACTAGCGGGATTGCGAGTGGCCCTGGCCATGGGTGCCACCCGGGTAGATGCCCATGTGGACTCACTCTTGGTCAACAACCAGGTCAACGAGTCGTATGAGGCCAAGGATGAATCTATGGCCAGGTACCTGGAGAAGACAAAGGAGTTGATGGCAAAGTTTAAGAAGGTCACGTTACATCATGTAAGAAGACACAAGAATGACATAGCTGATGCTCTTAGTAAGTTGGCCTCGTCAGGCACAGATGCAAACGTCCACACAGAAACTTTAAAGCACCCGTCCACACAGATATCCGAAGTTCATTTGGTGCACGCGGTTGAGGTCTCCTGGATGACCCCTATACATAAGTACCTCACGGATGGAAGCCTACCAGAGGATAAAGCCGAGGCAATGAAAATCCGAACCAAGTCCATTCAATATGAAATCCAAGCCGGGGTTCTTTACAGAAAGTCTTACCTAGGACCGGCTCTGAGGTGTGTATCCCCTTCAGAAGCCAGATACTTGATCAAGGACATCCATTCGGGCATGTGTGGTATACATGCGGGACCCCGGGCAGTGGTGGCCAAGATAACTAATGCAGGATACTACTGGCCCGGAATGCACACCATGGCCGTCGAAGAGCTCAGGAAGTGTATTAGTTGCCAGAAGTATGCACCGGTAACGATTCGACCGAAGAACAACCTGATCCCGGTGACAGCAGCATGGCCTTTTCAGAAATGGGGTATTGACTTGGTCGGACCTTTTCCCTTAGCCCCGGGTAAGCTCAAATACCTGGTGGTCGCCATCGACTACTTCACAAAGTGGGTGGAGGCAAAGCCGTTGGCCAAGATAGAGGCGAGCAACATCAAGAAATTTTTATGGGAACACATAGTATGCAGGTTTGGAGTCCCCCTGTACCTGGTCAGTGACAATGGGACGCAGTTCGCGGATAAGCACATACAAGAATGGTGTAAAAGCCTGAACATACAGCAAGTATTCACATCCGTGGCTCACCCTCAAGGAAATGGCCAGGTGGAAAGGGCGAACAGGAGCATACTGGACGGGTTGAAAAGACGCTTGGACCAGGAAGGGACATCATGGGTTGACCAGCTTCCACATGTTCTTTGGGCCCACCGGACAACACCCAAGACAAGTAATGGAGAGACCCCTTTCTGCCTGACCTACGGATCAGAAGCAATGATTCCGGCCGAGGTAATGTTGCCGTCTATCCGACACGCCGACCCGAGTGTTGACAACGACCAGCTGTTGAGACACAACCTCGACACGATAGAAGCTCGGCGCGAAGAAGCCCATATCAAGGAAGCCCGGTACAAGAGGTTGTTGGAAAAATATTACAACAAAAGAGTCAGGACCTGCTCATTCACGCCCGGCGACCTGGTCATGAGGGATAATGAGGCAAGCAGACAACAGCCCCCGGGAAAGCTAAGCCCCAACTGGGAGGGACCGTATGAAGTCGTTGAGAACCTGGGAAAGGGAGCATACCGACTAAAACAACTGGACGGGACGCCGGTGCCCAGAAGTTGGAATGCTGCCCAACTCAGAAAATGCTACATATGACACAAAAGTTCAGGGCCATAGGCCGTTGTAAACATTGACCGGACGGACACCATGACACCCCGGACAATCAAGTTTTTATCTTTTTGTTCTTTATTACAATTAATAAAACAACGCCGATATTGGCATTTTCAGTACTTATATTCCATTATAAACAAACTGCTTGATAAAGCATAATTACAAAAAAGGTAGGGGCAGGACAAAAATCCGAAGCCAACTAATAATAATCTTCCTACCACCTATACATAGCGCTATTTTACTAAGCCTTGTTCAAACTGCAAGCACTAAGAACTGCAACCATCCAACATGGCAAACACCTCTGCAGGGGTGTATAGCACATCACCTTCGGGGTTGCAAGTAGGGGGGAGGACCCAAAACTCCTCGTACATCTTCATTAACTGGAGATCAAACGACCTAACCCCCGGGTCCTCATTTGCTTGGGAAGGCCCAACCAGGTCAACTCCCTGATCTATCACCACATCATCCCCCAAAGGTATCCAGGGGGACGGTTGGCGTCCAGCACCTCGCCGGTAGACCAACCCAAAATGTGAAGGAACCGGGACACCGGTTGACTGGACTCTGACGTCATCCTCGACCCTTGTCAGAGTAGGCAAAACGATGGGAATAGCATGACCTCCCCCAATGTCATCTGCAACAGCAGGCGGGGACGATGGTACAGCCTTTGGTCGACGACGATAGACCAATCGACACTCCCTTGGTGGATGAAGCTCGATTGGTTCTTCAGCAGGAGGATAATGCTCGAACGCTTGGGACTGACGCTGCAGTTCCCTTAATCCTTCCAGAGCGTCAAGCTCCTTCAAGTAATTTTTGAGGGAGACAAATTTACGTGGCATGATTGAACGAGTGGAACACTTGTGCATGATAGGATACTCTGCTTATATAATGAATTAATGTGACGGTTAGGATCGTCCTTGGGAGTTTAAACACTCTGTAATTATTACACTGACAGGAGCCGCCTGACACGTGGATGGGACGGTCAAGTTGAAAGGCCGACGTCAGCAACATCATTACTAACATTAACGGTGACGAGACGCTTCGAAATATAGCTTGCCAAGTGGCCTTAGGCAGAGTATTGCATTTTACAAACATTAAATACACGATTAACAAAACATAATGTTTTATAACAACCAAGCAAAATATTAAAGTCCGGGATTACATAAATATTCCTGACAGATCGGTACACAGATACTAGAGTTCAACAAAACACGAGACAATCATTCATCATCGGAAGAGCTGGCAATAACGGGCTCAAGGATGGCTCGGACATTCGACATGCCTTCGTCACCTGTCCGGGACTGCAACTGGGAGAGTTCTTCCAGGGAATCACTACTTAGGGCTTCCAAGGCCTTAGAGGTTCGTTGTTCAACCTCCTTCTCGTGGTCAGTAGCTTCAGAAAGTTTGCACCCAAGCATCCCGTGACGGTGGCCATGCACAAGGCCATCCTGGTACCCGGACTCTACAGCAGTTCGATAAAAATCATTAAGCCTCTGCTGATACTGGCCTCCTCCCCGGATATGGCCCCACGAGGCTTGGAATCCCTTCGATATCAACCAATCCCGGTCCGTCTCCAGCACATTCACCCGGGTAAGAGCAGCCGTCAACTGTTCGGAAAGGCTCGTAGCATTCTTGGTTGCAGTTTCAGCCTCGGCCTTATGGACATTCAGTTGTTCTAACATGGCGTCCCTATCCTCCTCGGCCCTCCGGGCACGGGATTCATAGCCCTCCATCTCAGCGGACAGCTGCTGATACCTCTCTTGGTCAGCCTTGGCCTTGGAAGCAGTCTCCCTTTCCAGTTGCAAGTCTTTCTCCAGCTGTTTCACCCGGTTTTCCAAGGTCGCTACCAAACGGGTCTGACTCTCATGAGAACGAAGAATTTCAAGCTTCTCATCATTATGGGTATTGATCAAGCGAGTCTTGTCCCGCTCATAGGTATCACGGATAGATGACATCTCGGCAAGCTCTTTCCGGCACTCAGTCAAGGATTGCAATACTCCTTCAGCTTCCACAGACAACTTGCCATGAGACACATGCATATCATACAAATCCCCAACATCTGAACGCCAACGGCGTAGCACCTCATACATAGAAGCAAGTGAGCTCACACCGGACCCAAGGGCATTTTCAGCCAGTTGAGCGTTGTCTAGACCCTGAAGGTAGTGTCGCTCGGCTGGAGGAAAGGCGTGATCAACCCAGTGCCTGATAACATCCGGACCAATCAACCGGGTGGATTGAGCAATTTTCCACTTTGGAGTATATTTAGTATCCGGCAGAGAAGGATGCCAGTGAATACCCGGAACATACGCATGAGAGATCATCCTCTCTGACTCAACAGGGTCCACACTAAACGGCGTCTGCCCGGACCTCACACCACCGGGGAAGGCAACAGGGTGATGTTGAACATCGTGTAGCAGTTCGGTGAAGCTCACCCGGGACATATCCCTAAAGGCTTTGCTACTAGAACTACCAAGATACAACCCTGTCTGAGCAGTTGAAGGCACGGAAGTACTGCTGGGGGCCAAAATAGTGCTTGAAGAAGTTGCCATTGATGGGGCGCTTGAAGAACCAGCCGCTAAAGCGGCAGTGGTCACGACGGCCGGGGAAAAGGTAACACCAACCGATATGGTGTTGTTAGGCTCTTCTACGATCTCCAGACGTGGAGCTGCAATAGGAGACGTGGTGATAGCAGTGGAGAACACAGTAACCGGCGGAAGAGTAGTTGGCAATGTGACCACCGGGTCATCGGCACCTTGCTCAGACATGGCCGCAGTAGCAGGGTTTGTAACTCCAGCTTGTTGTGCAGACGTGGATTCATCCGGAAGGGAAGCCCCTGGAAACAAGTAAACAGATCGTTATAATCACAGGAGAAAGATCGACGTCTAGCACAAACCCAGCAAGACAAAAATCCTCACCAAGCCTTTCCTCTTTGCTGGCCAACAGCTCACGGCGCTTGGCCATGAAAGACGATACATCGGGCGAGGTGATTTTCCTTTTCCGGACTTTCTTCTTCTTATCACTGGTAGTAGCAGCAGGTTCAGCAACGTTGAGAGGATCCGGATTGAGCGGTGGTGACACAGGTGCCTCAGCGTTCACCGGAGCAGAAGTACCCGGCTGATTATCAAGACTCTGTACAGGGCGAGCAGGAATCACAAAATTCTTTGCCGTCTGGCTGAGCACGTCCGCCTCGTCGTCTCCCAACAAACGGTCATGCTCCTCGAGATGGGGGATGGCTTGCGGGTCTATGGCATCAAAGTAATGCCATTCATCTGCGACCAAACACAACAGTTTAATTGCACGTTCTTTGCAAACGTATTAAACTATAAGAAGAACTTACCTTGGTCTTTTCTCCGGTACTCTGGATATATGGTATCGTCAACCCAGATCCGGCTCATGCCGACAGCCACAAGGGCTCGTTCCGGAATATGTGTGCAGGGGGTAGGATGATTCACTAGAGCCGTGTACAATGGAAGTTTCTCAAACACGGCAGGAGCAGGGCTCTCATCTGCAAACTTTGTTTTCCCCTCAGGCGTTTGCACCGGTGCAACAACGGGTAATACGGCCTCGTCAATAAAGAAAAATTTCCTTTTCCAATTTTTGTCTTGCACATTAGGAGGAAAGTTTTCGATACAAGGAGGAGCACCGGGACGACGGTCAAAGGTAAAATACTCCCCTTTGTACACAAGAACATAAAAAACCCGAAAGACATCTAACTGGGGGGACATACCCAGTCCCCGGGCACAAAACTCAAAGTGTTTCACCTTGATTAACCCTAACGGATGAAGCTGAGAAATGTTCACCTTATAGTATGACAACAATTCCACAAGGAATTGTGTCACCGGTAACCGGAAATGGCAGAACTTGAAGAATTCGGCGTACAAAGTAATCTTCCCAGGTTTTAAGGGAAAAGCAACATCAGTAGGTCCTGGACAAACAGGATTCCACTCCGGCAGTATACGCCATTCGGACAAGAAAGATTGTAGTGCCGTTACCGACCAACTGGTATGAATCTGGGCAACACTCATGGTGGTTCGTGATGTGCTGGTTTTGGGAGCCATTTCAGAGAGAAATGGGTGATTCAATACTGTGGAGTAAATTTCCAGTGGCAACCAGCTAATTTATAGGTGGAAGTTAGTACACGTTTTCAAATTTTTTTGAAAACTACCCGCCAACAGTCACATCCCTTGAGTTTCTCAGACTGTTGAAACGGCTGAGGTGACAACTCAGGGTGACGTCACATCACGTGCCTTAACCATGCGGCGCTACATTCTATGAAGATTTTTATTTTTTGGCATGTACGTCATTATTTAAAGTACTATACAGCTTATGATTAAAGCCTAGTCATAACCAAACTTGCTTATCACTAGACTTGGGGAGACATGACGAGGTAGGCCCACTCCAGATGGATCGGCCCAACTCCAACTAAAGGCCCCATTGTCTTAGGGCCGGCCCAATGGCAGACAAACGCCGGATGGGCCAAGGCGGTCATGTTCCGGACTATTGATAAGTCTCAACCTCTTCTCCGAGCAATTGGGGACGAAGGGTTCAATAGAAGAGATAAAGCCTATCTCCATCAAAACCGGGGAGTTGGCTCCTGGAGATAGGCTCAACAAGGCGGTTACGAGAAAGGTTATAAATACAGGTTAAAGGTAAGCCAATGGAGACACACATTAACAAAAAGCTACCGCTTTACTTTCACCTCAGAAACCTATACTTATTCTCACGCCGGAGGGTGGTCACAGGAAACCCCCCTTTCCTGTGACGAGTCCTAACGGTGTTTTGTTTTGCAGGCACCCGGAACCAATTCCAACAGGTTATTTGCAACCGGAGCATTATTCTTGTCTACTCGGAGAGGTATTTACTTCTTCAAATAGTATTTATAATTAAATGTGAGAAAGAGGCGGATAAACTAATTAAAGAACGACCTTATTTAGGGTTGTAAAAAAAACCAAATGTTCGGTGAGCGATTCGTAAACCGTTTGATGGGAAGTTTGTTTAATAAATGAACAAACACGAATAATATATTTTGTTCTATTACCTAACTGAACAAACATGAACAAAGGTCTTGTTCGTTCGATTATGTTCGTGAATGTTCGTTAATGTGTCTGGTTATGTTCATTTATTTATATCTGTTTGTGTTCGTTTGTTTATGTTCATTAGTTAAACTTAAAAGTTTTTAGTTTTTCATTTTCATTGTTAACTTTTATTCCCCCTGATTAAACATTAATCATTGGCTGATGATCTCCAGCCTTGCTCGTTTGAGGTGAGAGGATTTACCTCTTCAGAGGGTTTCCGCCTGGAGTTGGTCGCATGTTCGATTATTGTCCATCGAAAAATCATACTCATTAAGTTTGAAAGGGCCCGACATGTGAAAGGACTTGAACTTATAACCTGGAGGTTGTTAGGACTAGGATTTCATATTTGAACTAATTTTTTATAAAAGGAAACATTAATCATTGAATAATTGTTAATGGATTTTATTAACTTCACATAAATTGAAACATTCAAAATTGTTGCAATATCATGACTTTCTTTCTCAACAAAATCTGCTGTCTCTCTTTCTCTCTCTATATTTCTTCATCGAGTAGTTGACATTCATGAAAAACCGATCAAATAGTCATTGGCGTGCCACTCACACTTTTCCAATATTTTTGTTTCATACCCTTATATTCCCACAAAGTTTCCCACCTCAATCTTTTTCATCACTTTCATGCACACACAAACACATATATATACCCCTACATTCCATCTTGCAAAACCTTAAAAAAAAACCTAATGGCACCTCTTTCTTCTTTCAACAATCCACAAGCTTCATCAAAACTACTTCTGGTTCTGTTTTTCATCATTCTTATCATCGTTCCAAGCTTCGGTGGCCGCGGTTACACAACGATGCAGCCGGAGCACCACAAGAAACAAAATGATGCAGTTTCAAACAACCCCGGTTTGCTTTACAGTATGCTGCCAAAAGGGAAACCTGTCCCACCATCTGGTCCTTCAAAAAGGCACAACTCAGTGGTCAATTCAACACCAAATAATTGATATGTTCATATAAAGTTTGGTCTTGTTTTATACTTTCTTAGAAAGAAAATAGGTTTGAGAAATTTGCTCAAGATTTTGGTGATGAATGAAGGGTTAGATTGTTTTGTTACATTAGGATATATGTATAATTTATTATATGTATAGGGAAAGGATTGTTTTGTTGGATTAAAGTGGAAATTATCGTTCTCTTGATTATCATATGATAATATTAATGGAGACATCATATACGTTAATTAGCTTCTTTGGGTGTATTTTCTACATTTGTGTATATAAAATTATGGATTGTTTTAAAATATTTTAGCCACTGAATCTTTGTATTTAACGTTAAATTAAGAGGAAGGATGATTGTTGTTGAGTAATTGATAGTTGACTTTGTATAAGCGTATGTTTGTTTTCGTGTACAACATCAAGCACCTTAATTTGAGAAATTGGCCATTTCATTGTTGACTTAAAGAAGTAATCCCTCTATCCAAATTGTGTTAATGATTTTTTCCATGGATTGTTATGATGTTGTTTGTTTTCGTATTTAACGATGTTTCATTTAGAGCACCCACAATATTGCTTTGGAATTCCAAATCTACACTCCAAACCAATCAACCATTGTAGTAATTGCACATGGTTTTCTTTGGTTTGGTCTGGTTGTCCAGAAAACTACAAAACCTTCAAATGGGACGCACCATAAATAAACACAATCACATATTATTATTATTATTATTATTATTATTATTATTATTATTATTATTATTATTATTATTATTATTATTATTATTATTATTTTCGTAAAAGTAGGGTGTGATGTGAAATTTTGAAATGGTTTATTGTTGTAATAAAAAGTGGGTTTAAAATGCTTATGGTTTGAAATATTGTAACATGTTAATGTGGCAGGTTTGAAATTTTGGATCACTAAGCCATTGTGGATGCTCTTATGGTCATCATTTATCACCAACATATATCACTTATATGTCATCCTTCATGACCGGCTGATCATTGAGGAGAATCTATATCGACGGTCATGATTCACCAACGGTTCGCATGGAACCTTTACTAACGGATTATCGACGACACGTTACCGACACGTTACCGACGGGTGTCCACATGAGTGGTTTCATCGGTAAATTACCAACGACCTCTATCTTAATATAGTAGTCTTAATACAAGTGTTATATACAAAATATTTGCAATTTCTTCTATATTAAGTATATTTACAACATGCCAATGACCTCCAGCCCAGCTGGGGAGAGGTGGGAGGGTTTACCTCTTTGGAGGGTTCCCGCCCGGGCTTGGTCTTGAGTTCGAATCCTGCACACCACGAAAAAATTCCCTGTAACGGTTTGAGATAACTTCAAAGTGGACACCGGTGCGTGAGTAGTGATTCGAACTCGGGTTGAGGGTTGTCTATCGATTGGTTTCACCGCTGAAGTACACCTTCCAAAAAAAAAAAAAAAAAAAGTATATTTACAACATCAGTAATCGTTTCATATAATCAGAATCTGTAATAATATATAAAATGCAATAAAAATTACCTATCAAACTAGCCAACTCAAGGTCAACATATAATCAGAATATCTAATAATATAAAACTATAGTTTTCCAATCTTAAAACTTTGGAAATCAAGGCGAAAGCGGCAAGGCGATCACCACGACGACGACGACGAAGACGTTTAGGCGTTTTTGGTATGTTTGTTTAGTTTTGTTGGTATGTTTGACTCTAAAAGATGGTATGTTTGTTTAGTTTTGTTGGTATGTTTAGACGAATTTTGGTTAAAGTTGGTATGTTTATATAAATGTAAAGGTTGGTATGTTTGGTTAATTAGTTTTGTTATTATTTCGTTTGATTGTGCGCTTGTGGAAAAAGCGGAAAAAAAAAGACCGGCGACCTGTCGCCGCTAAAGGTTCTGCCCAGATTGCACAGATTTTTGCCACGTGGCAAAAAAAATCAAAAAAAGAAATGCCACGTGGAAAAATATCATTAGCGGCGACCCTTTAGCAGCCACAAAGGGCTTTAGCCACAAAGTTTTTTTGACAAGACTTTTAGCGGCGACAGTCGTCACTAAAGCCCTTGTCGCCGCTAATGATCAACTATTAGCGGCGACAGGTGTCGCCGCTAAAGCCCCTGTTTCCTGTAGTGCTAGTTTATACAATAAGAACCTATCAAACTAGCTAAGTACACCTCTTATTGTCAACAAAAACAGAAGACGATTAACTAGATTCAAATTGTTTCAAAGTATGATCAGCAATAGAATGAGATGAAAATTTGAATCATCATCAAGGTCAACGAATAATCTTAGGTAATCCAAAGAGCTATAGGGGCCTAGACATGGGTTGGTCGATCCGAACCTGGTTTTCTTGAACTAAATTTCTTTATAAAAACTCCATGCATAAAGTAAACTTACAACATCAGCCATGCAATCTTTTAAGAAGAACATGCATATTGTCGTTTGGGCCATACATTGCACAAATCACCATCTTTAATAGATTACTGGCCCTCTTCTACTTTAAATGGTATCACGTAGGAGACTAGTTCATGATGGCTTAGCTTAAACCTCACCATTTGAAGAACCAAGATCTTCATTTCATGTAATCAAAGGGACTTTTTTTCGTCTTACTCATTACTCAACAATTGTTTAGTAGACACTTATCAATCTACTTTTATCAAATCATTTTAGTAAATACAAAGATCAATGCATAGAAAAATAATATTATGTCAAATCTTATGTCATCCATTTCTAGGTAGATAAAACAATTTTCGAGGGTGGGAAAACGTCAATGTGGTTCAAGTTTTTTTCATGTTGTCGGAGTCATACATATGAATAAATTATTTCGAGTCTCATGTTATGTTTATTTATTATTACTTTTTACCTAACTTTTTCACATCTAATAAAAATATATGAATTTGACCATTTCGTATTACAGGCGGCCACTAGATTTACCGTAATTCTGATTAATGATCTAAGATTCTATTAGATCATCATCATATACTCAGTTAATCCCACTTATAGCAAAATTAAGATTCTATCATATATGAGTAAATATTTAAAAACTAAGAAAATACCGGAACCTTTCTAAAAAACCAAACCTATACGTGTGTTTTTCCTCAATCTACATTTATGTCCACTTGAATCGTCAAATACTTGGAGAGAAACACTTTTATAACACATCTTCGTATCGATACCCCACATGCATCTTTTTAATATCCATTGAATATAAAGGGCAGGGGTGTTCCGCCCCCATGATTTTTTGCGCAGTAGTGCAAATAATATGTATACTTCGTCTGAAATTTTATATGTATTGGGTCTGACTCTTTCTGAATTGGGTCTTATGACTTTTGTCCCCCTTTATAGTTATGTTCAATTAAGTTCCGTCGCTATTAATAATATCTCTATCTCTTTCTACAGTTATAGATTTTTTTTTTCTTTTTAATTACAGAATTAGCACAATCTAAGAGTTTGAGCTTTAAATTTCATCACCATCTAGTGATCGATGTGGGATTCTAAAAACTTCAATAATAAAACCTATTTTCAAACATGTGTAAATTGTAACTAAAAAAAAACACTATAACAAGAAAATGTAGTATTATGAGAAATTAGGATATGAGCTGCTCTTGACCATGATGATTCATGGTGATGTAATACAGTCACACTTTACTACGTAAGAAAGAAAACTTGGGATGTGAGATCAAGAGTTCTCAACTATAAGTGCTATTCATAGCCAATCCCTTATATACGGTGGAGTAGCACCCTCCTTACTTTTCTTATGGGAGGTAGGGAGTTCGAGTCCTACCGACATCAAAATGCTACTGGTGGGCAGGGTTTTGCCGCATTGGGCTTTCGGACGGCGGGTTTTCCCTGTGAACTGGTGGACCCGGGTTACTCTCAGAGTCCAGTGGGTACTTCGAGAGTGCCCGGGACTGATTTGTTGGCCGTTAAAAAAAATAATAATAAGTGCTAATCATGGCCGCTTGAATTTGTTTCCACTTGTTATGGCAATAATTTTGTCATTATAGTTAAATCTTTATACAGCATATATAGTTAAATCTTTATACAGCATATATATAGTCGTAAAGTTGAAAAGCTGGACAAGGTTGGGCAAAGTTACTAGTTAAGAACAAGAAAGACTTTTAAAGACATCATAAAGCTTGTTTTATTGAATATGGTCGTGTTAGATTTTGTTCGTGCCTTAGATATGTGAATAACATAAATTGTTCAATTTTGATCTAGTGAATCCATAGATTGTGTTATTGGTGTTGTGTTTGATGGTTTATGTAAATCTGGTTGTTTGAGACAAATTTAAGACTGTTGAAAAACCAAACTCTATTTTGAAAGATAAAGTTTAGTTATTTTTTTTAAAGTAAAATATACAAAGCCTTAATAAATAATCTTGAATTTTTAAGATCATTACAAAAAGAAGCCTGAATCTCGAATGTGTTGCACCATAAAACAAATTAAAGTAGTATCATCACATAAGCTTGTCGGTAATCCATCGGTAAAGTGGTACCATGGGTAATCCATCTTTCAACATATAACATATCAATATTATAGATGGATCACCGACTAACGACTTTAAAGACAAACCACTTGTTAGCCAACTCCTTAATAGTAATGAACTCTACTCAAGGTCGGCTTAACGGGAGTATTTTAAAGCTATCGTTTTAACTTTTAAGCCTCCAAATCTAATAAGGGTCCCAAATTTTAAATGAATTTTTTTAATAGATATGGTTGTAATCAAGAAGATAAAAAACTTTAGCTTAATACATCTATGGTCTGCTTTAATTGTATTTATCGTGTGAATAGTTTTAATACTACAATTACTGTTATCTTCACGTGTTATGCTTGCTAGAAATGAAAGGTAAAACGAGCGTCACGACCAGAGATGATAGAAATAGGCACCTCATGCCGCAAGACAACTTCCTTGAGGTAGATGCAAGCCAACCGCTCCATTTTCTCAGTTTCTATGATAGCCAGGAAGTGTGCAGATTTAGTTAAAAGGTCGACAATCACCCAAATAGTATCACAACCATTTGGTGATTTCGGAAGTTTGGTTATAAAATCCAAAGAGATTTGTTCCCGTTTACAAACAGGAATTTCATGTTGCTAGAGTAGGCAGGAAGGTTTCTGATATTCGACATTGACTTTAGCACAAGTCAAGCATTTACTCGCGTATGAAGTTATCTCAGCCTTGATGTTGGTCACCAATAGAGTATCTTCAAATCCTGATAAATTTTATCGGAGCCAGGGTGAATTGAATACCCGGATTTGTGAGCTTCGTCCAAGACAAGCTCTCGAAAGTTACCGAATAATGGAATCTAAGCACGCTCTGCGAAGTAGTGTAGGCCATCATATTTAAGCACGAGGTGTTTGTCAGCACCATGCATGGTTTCAGCTTTAAGGTTTCATCCTTCAAAGCTTCTTGCTGAGCAGAACGAATTTCGTCAGGTAGACCAGAATGAATGGTGAGCTGCAAGGCTCGAACACAACGAGGTTTAGCAGATTCCTTCCTGCTTAAGGCGTCTACCACAACATTCGCCTTAACAAGATGGTGCTCTATGGCACAATCATAATCATTAAGGGATTCAACCCATTGACGATGTTGCATGTTCAAATCCTTTTGATAAAATATATGCTGAAGATTCTCGTGATCGGTGTAAATTGTGCAATTGATACTGTACAAGTAATGTCTCCACATCTTTAATGAAAAGACAACACCTAATTCCAAATCATAGGTGGTATAGTTCTTTTCATGGATCTTAGGCTGACGAGAAGCATAGGCGATAACCTTCTTGCGTTGCATCAAAACACAACCGAGACCTTGAATAGAAGCATCACAATAAACAACGAAATCATCCGCACCCTCGGACAAGGATAGAAGAGGTGCAGAACAGAGTTTAAGTTTCAGAATCTGAAACGCCGATTCCTGAGAATCACCCCAGTTAAACTTCATGTCTTTTTTAGGAAAGAGAGGCGAGAGGTTGAGCAATATTTGAAAACCCCTCAATAAAATGGCGATAGTAACCGGCGAGACCTAGGAATTGTCGCACCTCAGTTGGCGTCCTCGGTGCTTCCCAGTATTTGATGGCTTCTATCTTGGTTGGATAGAAGCCAATGAATTGAACTTTGCGTAACCAAAAGTTACACTTTGAGAACTTAGCATAAATTTGTTCTTGTCTCAAGAGTTCCAATACTAATTGCAAGTGTTCCTCATGGTCCCTCTTGCTTTTGGAATATATCAAGATATCATCAATAAAGACAATAATGAACTTATCTAGATAAAGCTTACAAACACGGTTCATCAAATCCATGAACACCACTGGAGCATTGGTGAGGTCAAAAGGCATGACCAAGAATTCAAAATGGCCATAACAAGTTCGAAAGGCAGTCTTCAGAATGTCGACAACTTGCTCTCTAAGCTGATGGTAACCATATCTCAAATCAATCTTCGAATAGAAACTAGACCCTTGGAGTTGGTCAAATAGCTCATCAATACACAAGTACCATAATATGTTATGTAAAAAATTTGTGGGGTTTTGTCACCTTAATAAGTTCACGATAATCAATACACATGTGGAGACTCCCATCTTTCTTCTCAACAAGCAGGATAGGGGCTCCCCATGGTGATAAACTAGGTCTAATGAAACCCTTCTCTAATAACTCTTGGAGTTGATTAGATAATTCTTGCATCTCAGGCGGTGCAAGAAGATAAGGATCTTGAGCAATAGGGGCTGCATCAGGTGTAAAATCAATACAAAACTCGACTTGACGCTGTGGTGGGAGACCATGCAAATCTTCTTGAGAGACATCAGAAAAGTCACGAACCACATGAATATCTTCTATCTTCTTCTCTCTAGCAGATAGTTTAGACAAAAGTGCCAGAATGGCGGTATAACCCTTACGAAGATATTTGTGTGCTTTCATGCAAGATATAATGCTCAAAGGAACACCATTCTTTTCACCATGCACAAATAGGATTTCTCCATCAAGAAGTGGAAGGCGAACAATCTTATAAAAACAAACAATAACAGCTCGATTCGTGGATAGCCAATCCATACAACAACCACATTAAAAGTACCCAAAGAGACATGCATAAGATCTGTGTGGAATGACTATCCCGAAAGTTCTAGGCGACACTCATTGAAGATTTGTTTAACCTTGATTTGTTTACCACTAGCCAATTCTATCAAGTACTTAACCTCTAAAGGTGTAGGCACAATATCGAGCAACTAACTGAACTCAACATATACAAAACTTGTAACACACCAACTGATGGCAGAAACATCGAGGTGTCACGTAGTGATGATTGTTCAATAGCTCATGGTACTAAATGAAAGTTGAATAATATTAAACAATTTACAATTCATCTTACAAGTAAAGATTACAAAAGTTGATTATTATAACCAAAGTCCAAAGCTCCTATGTGTTCCAAGACTTGTACAACTTCCAATAGCAAATAAACCTAAAACATATTAAGTTGGAAAGATGGGGGTCAACTATAAATAGTTGGTGAGAATACACAGGTTTTGCATATAGTTGAAAACAACATGTTGTTTAGCAATCATAGTTGAAGTATAATAATGAGTAATGATAGAATATGAGTCCGACATGTAACAATGCGTCTTTTGTACAATCAAACCTTGTGTCGACTGAGACATAACTCACAAGTTAGTAAAAGTGTAACTGTTATCGATCATCCCTGAATTTATGCGGGGGGATGGGTTTGTCAGACCTATAGCGCTATAATCTAAACAGGCGGCTTGATCAATGTTAATAATTGTACTGTGTCTTTTTTGTTACAGTAAAATGATAGAATGAGTAAATGATAGTGTATAAAATGTTTAAATATGTTTCACCCCAAAAAATGTAACAGAAAAAAGGGCTATGTAAACTCACCTTAGCAATAGTATTGAATCCTTTGTAACAGTCTAGATATGGCTCAAATATTTCCAAGTATCACCCTATGTTTAAGACAATAAAATAAGTGTTAGGAAACTTAAAAGTCTAAGTTTTCTAGTCTATAGGTATTCCAGGGTTCCTAATTTGGGGATGGCAATTGATTAATGATTAATTTGGAATAATTGTTAATGAAATAATAAATAAAGAAATAATTAAATAAGAGGGATTTTTGACAAACTGATTAAAGTTAGTTGTATAAAAATGTTGTAAATGTGAAAATAATTTTTATAAAATTATTTCCTTAACTATTGATTATATAGTATATTAAAATTTATTTGTCAACATATAACATTAATGTCTAAAAATAATAAAATTTATGAAATTTCAACTTAAAAATTATATTTCTGTTCTAAATGAACAAAAATAATTTGTGTAAAATTTTGATGTAAATTTAGTGAAAAACGTATTTATTATGAATTATTTATGATTAAAATAGTGAAAATTAATTAAAAATACTAAATAAACGTTTTTTAGAAATTAAAATTTATTTCTGGAACATTTATTGGTTTATAAGTTTAAAATAATTTTTGTGAGATTTTATGAAATCGTTTAGATATTTTTATAGAATTTTTAACTTATAAATGAATAAACTTGTAATGTATTTTATATATATAAAATAAATGATTTTTAAAAAACTAAAAATTGTATGATAAACTTTAGCATTAGAATAACATAAAATAATTTTTATAGAATTTATAACCCTTTTTTGGTATTTTAAAACTATTTTAAAAGATAAAGAGTAAAAAAAAATATATATATATATATATATATATATATATATATATATATATATATATATATATATATAAAGGAAAAGGTCAAAAAAATGTGCAGGTGCTAGGACTTGAACCCGAGTCTGGCCGGTTTAGTGCCTTAATCACAAGTGTGGCTCACCAGTGAGCCACACCCTGAGAACGGTTTTATTACAGAAACTAAAATTTTTATACTATAACTGTTTTGAGTCTTCTTCCCCAAATATTATCATAAGAACCCTAGCTTCTATTGAACTCGATTTATGTTCTGTTCACCAAATTAATCATGGGGTTATTAACTATCAAGGCCTAATTGATGTATAAGGATCACGAACGAGATCATACCAGACACGCGTAGCTTCTAATCGAAGGGTCATGCAGAAAAGTCAACGGCCTCGAATAACTAGATATAGAACGAGTGTGAGTGTGGATTGAGGGCTTAAAAGAGTAGACGACGCAAGTTTAAGTGCTGGGACGAGTTCAATTTATAGTGTGATAGTATAATTGAAAGGTTTGAATGATTGACCAGAGCTTGGTCAATCACGTGTGAATTGGCTAAATTTCAAGCTATAATTAGGCGTAATTCACGGGAATTATTTATGGAAAGATGATTGTCGGTCAATGGTGATGAAACTGATGCCAAAAATAGGTCAAAACGCGTGGAAATGAAGTTGCGGTCAGGTCGGGTTCTACACATTTATTCGGGTAAGGAGGAGAGGAGTTATAGGTTCGTGGGCCGGGTATAGGTATTGGGCTGGAGTTGTGGGCTCAGTTCTTGGGCTCTGGATCTTTTGTTTTAAAGGGATGAGATTTTGTTTTGTTTAAGTGTTGGGTTTTTTTAATATATATATATATATATATATATATATACCATACACTAAAAATCTGATTATTATTATTATTATTATTATTATTATTATTATTATAAATAAATAAATAAAATCATTAAAAGGATAAAAAAATAGATAGTTTATTGGGAAAATTTTGTTTACGTTTTGAATTTATACCAAATTTAAAATATCTGTACTATATAAGAATGCTTTGAAATAATACAAAGATTTAGACGTGGTTATATTTGTACAATCTATAAGATAGATAAAGTGGCGGTTTTATTAAACCATAAAAAAAATTTGGGGAAAAATACATGATGTTACAAAACTTCTATCGAAACCAGTGTCAAATAAAACTGAAGCATAGCGATTTTTTATAATGAACATATCGGTAACTATGTTAGGATCCTGTCGGTCTTCCCCCGAGCCAATGACGAAAGCGCGGGCATTCCGGTTACCACCTCTGTTGTTACCGTTTCCATTCTTCGCACCATCCGCCTGCTACAACTTGGGAGCATCCCGCTTGAAGTGCCATGTTTGACCATAGTGATAACAATCTTGGTTGGGTTGAGGAGCTGCTGGTGGGGCTGACTTATCTTGAATCTTGCCTCTGCTGTTTTTGGCTTCATGCCCACCTTTGCCAAAACGCTGGCATTAGTACTTGAGGCAAGGACCATTGATGTGTCGTAAAACACATCTATTCTCTTATGTATTTTTTGTTATAATTGAGTCTTTTGTATATAGTTTTTAGTAGTTTTAGGCGTGTATTCGTTTGCTGGCATATTTTTGTCATTGTATAGATTTTTATTAATTTTTAGTACTTATTTATTTATTTTATATTTTTGTAGGTGTTCGTGGTAAATGAGCTTAAAAAGAAAGAATTTTAATTGAGACACGAACACTTAAGAGTATGTGTTCATGGACATTGGAGCGGTCTTATCTGTTTACTGCTTTGCGACCGGTACACTTGCCGTGCGTGTGTAGTTTTTAGGTGAGTCGTTTTAATTAAAACTTGTGCACAATTTTATATATACATTTACACACATCAAGTTTTTGGCGCCGCTGCCGGGGACGCAATTGGCACTCTTGAGAATTATCCGATCCGTTTCTAGTCTACTATTTTGTGAATAATTTTTTTTCTTTTTTCTTCTTATTATTTTTTTATTCTTAATATATAATTTTTTTTTATCATGTGCGAGATCTACGGAGGACCCCATTTTACCATAAGATGCCCTCATTCATATTCATCGGGGTATTACACGGATTATTATGCTAACGAGTATTTGCAGCCGCAGCCATATCAGTCATACCAGCCTTCATACCCACAGGCAAACCGGTGGTTTAACCCTGCAACATCTGAGTCACTAGATAGAAGAAAAAGTCGGCATGATTATCTACAAGCTGAGATGTATGAGGATAGGCATGGTGGTAGCTCGTCAGAGTATCCACCTAGCCAACATTTGTATCCACATCCCGATTATCGGGATGTCTCGTCTCACACTAGACCCGATTTTGCCGCCTTACTTGCTAAACAACAGCTCATGCTCGAGGATATCGATTCTTTGCTATCCAAGCGCACCGACTCTTTGAGGGAACAAGATGCGGCACTTAAAAGGCTAGAGGCTCAGGTGGATGAACTGAAGACCATAATGGACGTTGAAGTCCCACCTCCAGTTCAGCAGGTTAATTTCACATATGATGACCCAGATGAGATGGTAACATTTACATTACCTGATTGCATTAGGCCTGTTGCTGAAACTGTTTGTCCTTACTCATCTGATTCTGTGCACGATTTAACCGACCCATATGATTCTTTACACTTGTCTTGTGAGGATGATATTTTGCAGGATTCAGGGTTAGAGCCAGAGACCATAATGGACGCCTTAGTCCCACCTTTGGTTCAGCAGGATGAGCAGCCTTGCCAGATCTCTAGTTCAACAGCATACCCTTGGGAGGCAGATGTCTGGAGTGATGGTGAGGAGATAGAAAGGATAGCCTGGGATGCGCATAGGAAAGCCATGATGGAGAAGATAGGGGAGGCTGAGGAAGATATGGATTTTTCAGAATCCACAGGCTGGCTGTTTGAGGAAGAAGTGGTGGAAGAGGAAAACACCACTGACCTGCTTGAAGAAGCAGCTGATGGGGGAGTAGAGTTTGGTGACGAGTTATTTAATTTGTCAGCTCCAGAAGTGGACAAATATTTTGACCAAGTGTCACCAAACAAGGAAGATGAGAAAGAAGCAGTGGTGAAAGAAGAAGAACACCACAGCCGGCCCGTGCAGGCATTGGATATTACATTGCTACTAGTGCCACCACCATGGCCACCACCACGGGAGAAGGCGAAGAGGCACCTGGACCGACACAGGGTGAGGGTCAGGAGTTGCAGAGACAACAAGTCCCCTCATTACATGCCAAGAATCAGGTTTGGTCCAGGTAAATTTAAATATTGGTGGCCCGACCCATTTAAATTCGATAAAATATTTTTCAATTCCACTAATTTAATTTTGCTAAATAATATGGACCGGGTGGAATTAAATGGGTTGGATCGGGTCCAGATAAAAGAGAAGCCCCCTGATTAAGTTTAAGTGTGGGGAGGCTCTGTAGAGTTTGTAAATTTATATTTATACCTATTTTTTTTCTAGCTTTTCATTTTTTTTTTATTTGTGGTCTGTCAATCGGTAGTGGTTCATAGGTTTTTATTTTTTAATTTTTTGTGTCTTTGAGTCTGTTTGCAAGTTTGCGTGTTTGCTTGGGTAGAGGAAATTTCGTCATGAGCGGATCCCATGTATTTATCTCTCTATATATTTTATGACTGGGAGTTTTGGTAGTGGTTTGGGTAATAAGAGAATTTTTCTATAAAAAAAAAAATTAGTTAACTTTCTCTGAAAAAAGACTTTTCACGTAATGTGAGGAGTCTGGGCTGACCTGTTCGCCTCATGCGACCAGCTATTACCCCGGAAAGTTATATATTTTTTTTTCACTAGCAACGCGTGTTGTGATCACCAGTGTCCTTCACGTTGAGCGAGAACCAGATTTTTTTTTCTTTTCTACCCATTTGATTCTACCACCATTCACCGCCATTTTGCCACGCAGGTACGTTTTCTTGTTTGTTGTTATATTTTGAGTCTAAGTTAGTAGTTTGAGTCTTTTTATTTTTGTGTGGTTCGGTATTATGCTCGGGTTTTGTTTGTTTTGTTTTGCGCAGGTTTGGATTGCACCACCCGTACTCAATCTCCATTCGGGTGATTCTGGACTTGTACGTTATATTGAAGCAACCCGAGAGTTTACCATTGTGTCAGAGCCGATCGCGACCAAAATGCTATACGATCGAGCTGGATTGGACTAGAGCTTACGCATTAATTAACCAGCTAAGTCCTTTCCAATTTGCCCTCGTTTTTTTTTTATTTTGTATTCGGAATTATTTTTTGTTTTGAGTCATTTTCTATTCCTACATTGAGGGCAATGTAGAGTTTAAGTGTGGGGATGGGAAACTGTCGTTTAGTCTGTATATAAAGTCATTTTAAGTCAAAAAAAAAATTGAAAAAAAAAAAAGTCCCTGATTTTGAAGTTTGCATTATATAAAATATGGAAAATGATAGGTAAAGTTAGGTGTCCGGTTTTCAAATAGTATGTATAATAAGAGATTAAAATTGATTGAAAACGTGTCTGATTTGGGATATGTGGGTAGGCTCGGCCGGTAGAAAGGTTTCCTTAAAAGTAATAAATTAATTATGTTAGGCTATTTTGTGGGTTCTCATCTAGGAGAAACGGGGAGACCGAAACCGCCAAAAATAGTATAAGAAGCACCGTTATAAGTAGAAAACCGTTAGAATTTCCAATCACTTAAAAAAAATAGAAATCAAAGCAAAAATGCTGAAGCTTAAGGTGCCTGGCCACTGGGATAGCGACTTGGATTGGTCACACCCTCTGAGTTAAGTATGCTGAGATGAAAAAAAAAAAAAAATGCTGAAGCTTAAGGTGCCTGGCCACTGGGATAGCGACTTGGATTGGTCACACCCTCTGAGTTAAGTATGCCAAAAAAAAAAAAAAGGTGATTTTAAATTCTCTTGGTTTTCTACATAAGACGGTTGGGAAATGGTCAATTGTTCGTTCCTTTAGCTTCATAAGCTTGAGGCGGGATTAGGAGGAACTGTAGCTTCCTTCGAGTGAGACCCTAGATAGACTAATCAACATGAACTTAACATAAATAAAAAGGGGCTTGGAAACCGGTGTGGGTTTAAGAGGATCAATATACCTGCAATCGCAATCAACACGTTAGTAGATTATTAATTAAGTAACCTATGTTTTGAAACTGGATGTAAACCTAACTGTGATTCCATAGCATAATTCTTTTTCAGGGACGAAAAAGGTTCAAGTGTGGGGATGTTTGATGTGTCGTAAAACACATCTATTCTCTTATGTATTTTTTGTTATAATTGAGTCTTTTGTATATAGTTTTTAGTAGTTTTAGGCGTGTATTCGTTTGCTGGCCTATTTTTGTCATTGTATAGATTTTTATTAATTTTTAGTACTTATTTATTTATTTTATATTTTTGTAGGTGTTCGTGGTAAATGAGCTTAAAAAGAAAGAATTTTAATTGAGACACGAACACTTAAGAGTATGTGTTCATGGACATTGGAGCGTGAACGAGCAACATTGGTCGAGCCAAGAACACTTGATACGAGAGCGCCGAGTTATAATACTACTATTACTACTAATACTAATAATAATAATAATAATAATAATAATAATAATAATAATAATAATAATAATAATAATAATAATAATAATAATAATAATAATAATAGAAAAAAAATAATATATTGTGACTTTTGTCACAAAGGGCCACGGCCCAAAGTGCTTAGCGAAAAGGGCTCCACTATTTGAAAAGGAGAAGAATTATGAATGAAATAGGGGCAGCCGCCAAAAGATACATCATTATTGACGAGGAGAATTAATAAATCGTTCATTCACAAGGGAATTCAACATTTGCAATTCATAGAATAATATTCGAACAACACAAAGCCAATTCTTTGACAATCGCAATTCCATACGATCGCATAGAAGAAATAGTCAATATTCAAGCGGTGACGATCGAAAGGGCACGGAAGGAGAAAAGGCCATGGACACGTTAAAGATCAAGAGCCAACAAGCCTTGGGTTAGGTTTAGTTTTTATTTATTTTTTCTATAGACATGGTTAAAGCTATATTTATTTATTTTGTGAACATGTTTTTAAATATTATGAACTAGACTTTTATGGTTGCTTAGGTTTATGAACTAGACACGTTATTTGCAGTATTTAATGATTTTTGGTTTTTAGTTTTGATGTGTAGAATTACATGACTTTAATTTTATTGTTGGATTTGATATATGTGTGTTGGTGTTAATTTTATTTGAAGTTTGTTTATTGGTTTTGTAGAGCTAGGCATGTAGAGATACCCCCTAGGTCTTGAAATCAATCTAGTTCGTCAACTTAGGTTAGCGTGCTAGTATTTGGAGTTGGAGTACGACACAAGTATAACAAACTAATATAATACATTAACTAAGACGTGCAGTCCATTCTTGAGGGTGAGAAATCTAACTCGAGTTTGCTAGGTAACTAACTAGGCATTGTTCGGTAGTTGGCAAGCGCTAGGGCGGGAGTCGCTACTTGTCCGTGTTTAGAGTTTTCCTAGGTTTTCTTCAGTAGAGTTTAAGTCTGCTTCATAGTTTGAGGGTTTTAATCCAGGAGAGGTTTTAATCTGATTTCTGTGGGATTTTGGTACGCTAGGGCAATCCGGATCCATCTTAGCATTTCTACACTTGTCCCGCCTTGAGTCTAGTGAGCTATCCTTGACAGGAGGTTCATTAGATAAGAATAGGGTCTCAAGTTAATTACCAGATTCAGGATTTATTGCTAGTGTCTAGGGATTTTACCTAAGTAACCAGCCTTCTTCCTATCCGATTTCTCCAAGTTCCTAGGTTCGTATAAGCAATTGAGGTTATTTTGTTTATATTTAGTTTCTTTTAAGTTTATAATTAGTAGTTTAAAATACCCCCCATTTAAGTATATATTTATTTAGGCTAGTATTCGGTAGAGGTTGCGATCTAGAGTTGCATTCGCGTCTTTGGGTTCGATACTCGGTCTTATCTGTTTACTGCTTTGCGACCGGTACACTTGCCGTGCGTGTGTAGTTTTTAGGTGAGTCGTTTTAATTAAAACTTGTGCACAATTTTATATATACATTTACACACATCAACCATTATGGTGATAGTTACACTTGTCACACTTTGAGTAATCAACAGCATACGCACCCAACTTCTGACCAGACTAGACCACATGGGAAAAACTGGAAGTTTCAACCTTCCTCTGCTACTACTGAGGTTGGGTGGGAGTGAAGTTCCTGCCTAAGTTGTTCCACTTTCTTTATTCTTAGGGGCCTTAAGAACTGAACCCCATGGAGGTAGGACACTTTATTCCACCTTTTAGTTGGTAAGCTTATGGGCCAAACGAACAGCTTCTTGAATAGTGACCGGGTTTGATGCAATCACCATCCCCTTGATCTAAGGTACCAAACCAGAGATATAATGCCCTATCCACTTATACATTTGTGTGACCATTCTAGGACACATCATTGAAGCTCATGATGTTTGGTGGTGTTTTCCCCAATCTCGGAATCCACCACCTTGAGATTCCACAACTTATGTTCCAACTTCTGCATCTCATTCTAAAGGCAGTACTCATCCCTCAGACATTGAACAAACTCGGCCCAAGGAAAGGTATTAGCCTTAGTCAAACCAACCAACTAAGTAGTGGAGTTCCACCAGGTAAGATCGGGTCCATCAAGAGTACCCGATGCAAACTTCACATGATTCACCTCCAGACAGCTACATATAGCAAAAACAACTTCGAACTTCTTAATCCACCTAAGTAATCCCATTGCTCCTTCAGTACCGCTGAACGAATGTGGGTTGCAATCCATAAATATCTTGAAAGTGCAAACTGGTTGAACATGAGGAGGTGGGGGTGGAGGTGCTTGCTAGTTAACAACATTCCCTGTGCAAACAAGCAACACTACTTAACCAAAACGAATATAATACCATAAGAATAAATAAGAATAGGAGCAAATAAATCTACTACCTTGGGCTTGGGTGGCTTGATAAGCAGCCAGCGTTGTAACTACCTGATCCTGAATCAGATTATTCAACTCCTCCTGAATCATGTTAATTTTGCCATGTCTTCCGTCGCGTCCTCCAGCTCATCCACTGTTACGTCCACCACGTCTACCTCCACGGTTAGTATACATTTTTCGGTCATATACAAACAAGTGTGATATTAAGATAATCACAAGTAATATAATTCTAGTAACCATGTCAATAAAAGATTAAAACATTCCGATTAGACAAATTTGTATTAACTACAAATCATCAAATCAGAGTATTCAAGTTTACTGAATAGGCAAGCGCTACTAGCTCATCTATCTTAGAGTGCGATACAAACGAGGATCTCCAAGTGAAGGATCACTTAAGGTGTACTATAGCAAGTATAAGTTCAAGATAGTGTGTGAGCGAGTGTGTTCATTAAAGTGTACGAAAGAGATATTCAAATCTTGAACTAGTCTCTTAATCATCACAAAGAGCCACTCCAATGTACGCCACCGCCGTGCAAGGTTAACAAGATCGCTTCTTCATCTTAATGACTAGAAGTAGAAGGGTAGAGATGGAAATATAAAATAGATAGAATAGATGATGTAACATATGAATGATGATGTCGATAACCCTACAATGTTAGTTAATTCCTAATTGATACGACTCATAAGTGTATGACCGTCTAGTGTGTGAGGCTCGGCTATAGACTAGACTCTAAATGTAGTCCTAGTTCACTATAACCATTGGCTCTGATACCAATCTGTCACACCATAAAATTCCACTTGCGGGGTTGTACCACGAGGAGCGTGACACGCCTGGATCCAAGCCAGCGGTCACGTAGAATGACATCTATATGAGTAAAAGAATGTAATAAAGTTGACTATCAAAGTTTAACCCCGCACAAGTAGTTTAAAGTTTTACATCTCAATATACCAACATAAAAACAATGTTTAGAAAATAGTTAATGAACAATGTACAAAATGATAAAAGTAGAGTGATAGAATGTCGTGTGACCCCATGTATCCTATCCAAAGCCCGCTACCTTAGCGATATGGGAAAACATGTTAAATGTATCAACATAATAATGTTGGTGAGTTCACTGGTTTTCATGTTTGCAATAATAACTGTTTGAAACTAGACCCACTTAATCCTTACAGACATATCTCATGCTAGCTAGACACCGTTACAAGTTACTTAGCGTTATAAACCATTGCTGACTATTTGTAATACGTTTGCCTTGTTTTTTTTTCCCGCCACCAGTTATCACCTAGTGATGTAATGTTAGATAGGACAAATATGCACCCATGCGACCTCTAGTCTACACGGGTGGGGATTGTCAGACCCAATAGATCTATCCAGACTTTCCCCGCTATGTTCCACATATTCATGGTTCAAACTGTTAGAAGGACTTTAGATGAGTCGTTTAGTACACAAATGATATAATGTAACATATGTGCTCTACAATGTTCGTGTTTGCGTAGCATGTTTCTCTCCTAACAGGAAAATAGTAAGAGGGGCCGTAAAACTTACCTTAGGCTTCGTCTTCTAGTACGTTATAAAACCAGGCGTGCTATGATATCTTGACTACTGGAAACCTATCATAGATAGCCTATAACTTGTTTGACTGAAATCGTGTTTGTTTGATACCCCGTTGTTATTCGAACAATGACTTAGTGTGCTTTCGTAAAATGTTTGACTGTGTTTGACCACAATAGACTCGATATTCCGTTGGTGACCCGTTAAAACAGTTTATCAGTCGCGTATAAGTTTCAGATATTCGATCACATAAAACACGTAATTGCACACAATCATTTAATAACAGATCTGATTATAGCGAATGGGAACAAGATGCCATTCGCTAGAATCTTCACACGAATGAGTTAGATAATCATGTCGTTTGCTAGAATAGAACGGAACATGTAGCAAATGAGTCAATTCGGGCGAATGAGACCTAAATTCTCTCATTTGCTAGAACTTTCTAGCGAATGAAGCTATCAGGTCCTTATCATTTGCTAATTCGACCTAGTGAATGAGTGTTCATTCGCCCTGCACAATTTGTTTAACAATTTTGACAAACAAAACCCTTCGAATCAGATTAAAAACTTACCCAATCATAACCTAATGAAGTAGTAACTTATATCTGACCTATTAGCACAATATCACATTTGTTTGGGTCATTAATTTGTCCATTTCGTGCACAAAATCACATATTTCTCAAAATGGCAAATTATGGAGATGTCACATCAATTACATGTAAAACTTACCCTAAATGACAAATATTGAAATTACATATATACAACATTCATCTAATCATCAAAATCACGAGTAATCATCCTAATATGATTCCTAACATGTTATCATCATCCCTTGAGCATAACAAACCTTAGATCTACACAAAACCCCTAAATGGATCAAATCTCATAAGCCATCATACAAGTCTAACATCATCCAAATATGTTTCTAACACCTATACAATTATTCAAACAGTAACATAGCATCATATAACCAACAAATGATACCAAAGCCCCAATTTCTAGGTTACTAATTCAACACCCAAGTTTATACTTTGTAAAAACTAACTTTTATTGTTTATATCTAGTTACGAAACGTTTAGAAAATGTTTTTATTTAGCAAAACACACTAACATCAGATCTGGACACTTAGGGTTTGTAAAACATCATTAAAAAAGGATGAAAATGGGTTTACATAGGTTACACACCTTGAATCTTCACTTGTTATTGCTTCTAAGCATTGTTTAGCTTAAGGATTAAATTAATGAGGGCAAAAACTCGTCTCTATAGGTTAAAGGTTGTAAAGGACCACTAGGAGGTGAATTAGGGTTTTAAAAACGAGGAGAATGATTGAAGGATAACATTTATATTCTGCTCTCATTCGTTATGCCTTTCTAGCGAATGAGACTCATTCACTAGTTCACTCTAGCGAATGAGTGTCCATGATGTCCCATTCGCCTGTAATAACCTACGAATGAGTGGTTTCTAGAGCCATTCACCCAAATGACATCATTTTGCACATAAAACAATTATTATCATATTAATTCACGTAAACACATATCGACAAGTTACCAATTGATCCTAAACATGTAATCCTTAACCAATAACTTTTATTATTTTAATTCACTAGCGAAACGGGATACAAAGTCGTGTGCGTTTGCCGATGATTCTCCAAATCACCGTAACCATGACCATAATGTCTGTAAACTGACTCCCGATGATTTCCCGAATTACAAAACCAACTTAACTAACCCCGTTAAGTTCATTTAATAAATGTTTTGCTAAGGTAGACTTAAGTGTTTGTTAGGAAAGTTAACCTGAGTTTGCCGGGTGTCAGAAAAAGAGTGTGTATGTGAAGTTTAGAGAGAGAAAGATAAGATACACAGATGGGAATAACGGTTGAGAAAATGAATGAATTTATTAATTTTGGAACGAAACCTTTAAATTTATTCATTTGGGTTTAAAAACCCTTTGAAATCCGGATCATCCCTATCACCGCATCTTAAAGTGGAATAAAAGAAATTTATAAGCGTGAACGCTAATTTTGGAATAGCTTAGTATCATTAGACGCGGGTTCACACAATGACCGTGTTTGATTAGAAACCTGACCGCGTCTTTTGATCGGCTTTGTAGTAGTGAATGTTGAAAGTTAATTCTAAAATTTGTATAAGTTTGGTATTCGTCCCTATTCTTGTAAGTTCGTAAGTTTGATTGGTTTAATATAAAGAGTCATGTGTTTTTCTATCCTACATTGAGTTTACATAGAGTATGTAATTAAGTAATTAACACCTAATAAAGGTTTCTATTTACTAACTTATTGCAAGTTTCATCTTATTCCTCCGTGAGCAAGGATTTAACATCGAGTTTTCTTTTCTATTTTATAAGACTTAAACTAAAATACATATGTTAAGCTGCCTAATAGAAAGCTGCTAAGAATATTATACCTTTTTCCACATAAAATATTCACTTTCAAAAGTACAAGATTAGATAACTATAACTATATATTTGACTTATTAAAGTTGGCATTGAATAAATTTTTGCTTTTCAAACTTGTGGTGGTCGACCATGAAAAAAGTAAAAGAAATTTGATTAGGTCATCAACAAATTAGAAATTATATGTATTTCTAACTTGAATTATTCAATTTGAATGAAGTGCAAATTTCCTTCTAAATTTGGTAAATTTGGACACATGTTTTTTGGTGACTGCTAATTATTATTTTCAAGTAAATACTTTAATTTGCATATGTAACCTTTAACCTTTTTTGGGCGAAAAGTCAAAAAATATATTACTCTAAAATTCAACAAGGTTGAAGTTTACATGTTTGAGCTTGATTTTTTACACTAATGTTAAAAAGAAAAGACATGAAATGAAAAAAACAAAAAAGAAATATTATCACATGGGAACAAATGGAGAGACTGGTAACAATTTTTTTTTTTTTTTGCAAGATAGTACTAAAATCAAAACTCCAAATACAACTTAATAAAACACATTCAGAGCGGTGAATATTTTCTCTCTCTTTTACTCCTAACCACTTACACTCACCCCATATAATTTGAGGGACACACTCACCTATATTTAGTGGACCAAATATGAATGCTCTATCATATAGTAATGGTCCTAATCACCATCATCATCCTCCATAGAAGCTCCACCTCATAATCATTCTCAATAACTATCATCCATCACTAGCATAGGGTATAGTGTTCCTCTTCCTTTTTTAGAGTTAATTACCCATGACCTATTAGTTTAGTGGTATGGTGTCCCCCCTTACAAATGTAGGGTTGTGGATTCAAATCCTTGCAAATGCAAGGTGAGATGGAATAAATGTGTAATAAAAATTTACCGTTCAAAAAAAAATTACACCATTAGTCCATGTGCTTTTCACTCAGTTTTAATGTCAAGTACTAATAGTTTAAAGTAACAAGATTGGGTATTAACATTCTAATTTGTTACAATCTTAGTTATTAAGCACTAATACCGTTAAACTAACGGCCATGGCCTTCACGTACCTCACATGTGGAGGGTATTCTCGTCAGTTAATAAAAATTAACACTTAAATGAAAAAACCCAAACACCAACCTTCTTCTTCCCTCCCTTCAACCAAACATCTGAGTTCTTGTTTTGTGATTCTTCTATCACCGTTTTTGTTGAACATTTGGAAGATTGTTGGATTTTTAACTCTCTATTTTCTACATACAATTTAGATCCAAAGCACAAATTAAAACATGAACACTCTCTGTCTGGTTCCGCAACACCTCAAAATCATGATGAATGGAAGGATATGAAGATTCCTAAGCTTAGTCAAGAGGATTTCTTCAAGAGAATGTTGTTGCAGCAACATAGCTCTATTTTGTCTCATTGGCAGAAAATGCTTAGCTTTTCTTTAACAAACAATTCTTGAAAAAAAAAAGTATAAATTTGAAGAAACCCCCTTGGTCTGCTTTGTTCTGTTTTTCATTTTTTTAGTTTGAATATTTGATTTTGGACCTAGTCTTTATAAATGGTCATGTGGGGTTTTAAAGTATAGCAAAGATAGTCGCTTTATCTTTGGGAAGTTATGTTTTTTTTTTTTTTTTTTTTTTTAAAAAAAAAAAAAAAAAAAAACCTTGCTTAGTTTGTTATGTTTTGTTACTCTGTTTTTCATGCTTTGTGTTTAAATATTTGATTTTGAAGATGTGTTTTGTGAATAGTCATAGTGTCTGCAAATTTAACAAAAAAACTAGTGGCTTTATATTTGAAAAACCGAAAACAAATTTAGAAAAAAACTTGAAAAACCCCATTTTTATTTGCAGGTATGTTTTTCAAGATTTGAGAATATACCTCTGCTTATTGGAATTGGGTTTTGTAAATGGTCATGTGGGTTTTAAATTAAATAAATTTTAATGGTGTCCAAGCATTGCTCGCCGGAGTTAGAGGATCATTCATGACGTCACAGTGGATGGGGTGGTTTCCATAGTTGTATAATTTTTAATGGACAAAAATACCCTCACGTGTGGGGCACGTGAGGGTCATGGCCATTAATGTTTAATGGTATTAATGGTTAATACCTTAGATTGTAACAAATTAGAATGTTAATACCATAGCTTGTTACTTTAAACTATTAGCACCTGACATTGAAACTTGATGGAAACCACAGGGACTAACGGTGTAATTAACTCTATTTTTTAATATTAAAAATGACATCAAATTCCACAATTGTTGGCTCGTGAAGAACATGGCTCATCCCACGCTCACCACGTGTAGTGGAGGTGGTGGGCAATGTATCCGTGGTGCTACAGCCCACATAGCATGGCCACAGGCTTGCCACTAGCCTCCAAATATACCGCATAGCCTTAGGTATATATGGAATCTCACTTCCATAATACATGTGTTTGGTTGGGAAATATATTTGAATTTATCACCCCCATCCCAAACCGTCTACCTGTCCCAATCACAGATCTCATCGTGGACTGCTGGTTTCCACCCCGACCACTACTACCTCCGACTTGACCACACATCACGACCCAAACCTCCTTCCCTAATCCGCCCACTTTCGGCCCAACCCAAACGGACCCTGGCCTATTGACCTAGCCTTGACTCAATCCGAACCTGACTCACATGGTTGACCTAACTCGACGCGGACCTCTGACCCTGACCAGAATGTTGTCCCACACTAACCTCAACCACTTAACCAATTCGATGGTACCATCGAATCGACCCGTAGTTTTTGACACACATCATTGGTCTGAACTGACCATGGCCAATTGAACTGACCTGAACCGGTCTAACGGAGATCTTGGTGGTGGTGACATTTTGGGACGGGATCGACGTTGGAGTCAGGGGAAAGGGTGGTGGGCGTGGGGTATCGGGGGTTGGGGTAAGGGTGGGGGTGGGGGTGGAGGTTGGCAGTGTTATGGGGGCAGTTTACCATGTGTTGGCTGCTTGATGCCTGGTAACGGTTGCGATATTAGTGATCGGTCAAAAATTCCAATGACTTTACTACAATACCCTCACCTTTTAAAAGGACTTTAAATTCATTTAGTTAAAGAAACTTGAATGAATTCATATCAAATTTCAATTCTTTTTTAAACCAAACACATGAAAAATGGAATGGAGATTCTAATTCTATTAAATTATGCGCACCAAACACCTTAAGTGTTGGATTTCAAATTCTAATTTCCTTGAATTCCAGCTAACTTCAGTGAACCAAATACGGGTTAGAAATATATATTAGGTTAGATAAACATATATAAAGACATATTTGAAGTACATTATTTTAACTACGTAAGGAATACGATTCTTGTATTTTGTAATAATAAATAAATGTCTTGGGCTCATTTTATCAATCGCAACCAACTCAAATAGTCATTGTCATAGAATAGGGGAGGAGTGATGAGAGATACTAAGCGTGACTTGCTTTAAAGGCTTATCACATATAGCCCATCTCGGCACTAGGTAACCTTATACAATCTTTGTTTTGTTCGGTATAAGAATACCGATAATAGGTGTTTTTAAGATGTTTTTAGGAGAGAGAGAATGATGTGGATGAGAAAGTGAATGACGTGGATGAAAAAAATGTGATGTTTGGTTTTTCTACAAAACACTTAAAAACACATATGTAAGAGTGACTAAAAGAGAGGAGAGAGAAGTTGGGTTTTTAAGGGGTTGTGTGTGGGGAAGTGAGAGAAAATATATGATTGGTGGGAACTTTCCATGTGACAATCTAAAAATCACACCAAAAAACAAGCTTAGTGTGGGTGCTCTAAGAATATCTATACTACATTATAAAGTACCAAATGTGACATCAATGGTAATTTCATCACTATTTTAAAATGGCATACCAAAGGTTTGTTGCTTCACGCACCAAATGTCATAAATTTTTTGACCTATCTACCCTTGTCGTGCTTCACACAACAGTACATTAACCTAGCCTATGCTTTATTCCTCAATTCACATCCTCATTCCCTCGTACCTTTCTTCAAGCCATGCATACATTTCAATTGTCTTGTTAAATGCCCAATTTTGACAATCTATTGTAAATGACGTTAGGATATCGAAGCCACGAGACACTAGTGACACCTTAACTAGACTCTGACGAAAAATAAAGAAAATGAATTTATTTAATTTTGGAGTTTTAAATACTTAACTAAGGGATTTAAACAAGAATACTTAAAGTACTGGAATACACTTCATCTACTTACGTGAAATCAGGGATGAGAAAACACAACCTAGGTCTAGAGTCCTATTTGTGAATCTCGGTTTTCGCTTGATTATAGCAACTATGATGGCACCAGAGTGGTGGAGAATCAAGTCGACAAAATACGGGGCGACCCCCGAAGGTAAAAACTAACGGGAACCAAAACAACATTTTCTATAAATGTGGTATGTCAAATCACTGGTCTCGCACATGTCGCACCCCCAAACACCTCATTGAAGCATATCAACGCATGATGAAAGAACATGGAGAGAAGATTGAAACTAATCTGGTTGAAGATACATCTAATTTGGCATCTACTATATCAGACATTCATTTGGATGCATGTGATTTCATCAAAAATGTTCGTGATGTTTAAACATTATGTTGTGTATCGTTTAGGGTTTTTACTTTCACACTATGACTTTTTACTTGGTTTAGTATAAACTCTTGTAATGTTTTATTTAATTTCATGTAATTGTTTAAATTCAAAATTTTATTGATCTTTATTACTTTTATTTCCTGAAGAAATATGTATGCTAGCTCTAGTAGAGCTATTATTGGTGATGAATGTCTGGCAGATAGCGGTAGTACTAACACTATTCTCAAGCATGGAAAAGTTTTCTCTGAGTTGTCTCTAGTAGAGACGCCTATTGGTACTATCTCTCTGGTGTTTGTAACCTTATTGAAGGCTCGCAGAGCACACGTAACACTACCTTCGGGTACCCATCTACTATTGAAAATGCATTATATTCTAGTAAATTCAGAAGAAATTTACTTAGTTTTAAAGATATTCGAAAAAATGGTTATCATCTAAAATCTAAAGAAGAAAATAATATAGAATATCTTCAAATTATTTTCAACAAAAATGGACAATAAACCATCATTGAACAATTACAAGGTTTGTTCTCTGGATTATACTGTACTAGTATCAATCCTATTGAATCATACATGGTGACTAACCAGAAATTATATGGCATGACTGTGACACCAGTCAACTGTCACATCCCGCCTAGGCGTAAACATGGGATGCAACTACGAAAGGTTTTCAAGCACAAGATTTAATAAAACATTCATTTTTATTTAATAATAAAAGTAACAAACATGTTCAACAACAACAACCATTACAAGATACAGTTTAAAATCCATCACGAGGTCAAAAGTTTTAAAAACACGATAGGTGATAGTCGTGAATGAATGCCCAGGCATACCCCAAGTTCCATTCATAGTTTAGTTACGTGAAAAACATGCATAAAAACTTTGTCAACAAAATGTTGGTGAGTTCACGGGTTTTGAAATATATATATATATATAGGTAAAGTATATGGAGGAAACCCTCCTTATTTGGTAAACTCTGAAAACTCTGACTTCCTAACATTTATTTTTTTTTTTGAAAAAAATAGGGTATGTAATATACATTTTTTTAAGCATTTCGAGCCAAAAAAATCAAAAAAGCGCCGAACGGTTTTTTTTTTTTTAAAAATAAAAACCGTCTAAAGTTTACATATAGTTAACACATTGTTAACACCTGTTATTAGCGCTTAACATGTGTTAGTCAAAATTTTATTTTTTTTTTTTAAAAAAAAAATACTCGGCTCTTTTTTAATTTTTTTGGCCCAAAATGCTTAAAATTATGTATATTACTTGCCCTATTTTTTTCAAAAAAAAAAAAAAAATATTGGGAAGTCAGAGTTTTCAGAGTTTACCAAATAAGGCCCTATATATATATATATATATATATATATATATATATATATATATATATATATATATATATATATATATATATATATATAAGATCTGTTTCAAATGAGAACCTTTTCCCAAATTGAGAACTGAGAGAACCATTCTGGACCACAAATTTCTCTAAGGCAAAATTTTTTTTTTTTTTTTTTTTTGCTTTAACCACTGCTTTATATGCAGGAAATTTTTTTTTTAATTTTTTTTGTATTTTTTTTCAATATACACATGTGTATAATTGCATTATACACATGTGTATAATGCAATTATACACATATGTATAACTGAAATATACACATATGTATAGCTGAAAAATGCTATATGCACATATGTATAATTGCTATATACACATATGTATAACTGCTATATACATATATGTATAAATGAAAAAAAATTCAAAAAAAAATAAAAAAAAATTTCCTTGCATAAAAATGTGCGATTAATGCAAAAAAAAAAAAAAAAAAAAAAAAAAAAAAAAATTGGCTTTATATGAAATGTGTGGCTCAGAATGGTTCTCTCAGTTCTCAAATAGGGGTTGGTTCTCTTAGGATCCCTACCCTATATATATATATATATATATATATATATATATATATATATACATACACACACACACTCACGGACTACACACAAGGAACATAAGAAAGATCCATCTTTATCTATCACTATCATCTAGAATGTGACACTAGGGAAGTTCAATGACCATGACAACCATACTCCTTCTCTTGTTCTTTCCTTTAGCTGATGACACACCATCACACAAGACAAACATCCAACCCACATGATAGACCACCTTATACAAGAATGGTTAATGCCTTGACAACCCCCCTTCCTATAAGAGATTACATTCCAAATAAACCATTGATTTAGCTTTTGCCCCTACCCTTCTGCCGAAATCCTCACAACTCACCCCAATGTTTTTTCTACACCTTATACAAAAAGGGAAACCATACAAGAACCATGAAGTTTCCAAGGCATGACAGCATCCCCAGCTTTGGCTACCAAACAATCGGCCTACACAAGAACATACATAATCATCGCTATCATTCATGATTTGGTGAAAGCTAGAGACAAAACCTTGGTCCAAGAATGGTCACTATCAAACCTTGTCATCACCCTTATTCGGCTTGCAAACACTCCCACCTAAACAATTCTCTTTGGTTGACTTCCAAAATAGTATAAAACCTTGATGCACAATCGGCCACATGGATGAAGGAACAAGGACATGATGATAATCATCAAACATACACAAGAATAGATACGAGCCAAACTATAAACAAACTCCTAAATCAAGTCAACACCCCTCTCAATGTCTTATCTATTTCAATCGGCCCATACCTCATAAAGAATGCATGACAACATCTCTTATCGATCACTTACACCATGACTTGCACTAAAAGGTGATTAAAGCCATTAAACACAACACTAACCTATGCAAGATCACTGACCTCTTTGTGTTTTGGCACCATCCCACTCGACCACTATAAAAGGGGCACAATGGACACTTCAAACTCACACACTAACTCTCTATCTCTCGGCACATAACCACCGAACCCAAACCATCAACCAAACTCCATCACTTTTCTTCTAAAACATAATCGGTCAAGCCACTAGAGCCTTCAAGAGCCGGATTTAAGGAACGTATCAAGCCACATTATTGGGAAGCCGAGGAGAGCACAAGCAATCGGATCCATCATTTCTTGAGTCGGTATGTTTAAACTCCTCAAGTTTCCATTTGTTCTTACTAATCTCGATCCCTTCCATTGTACACCTAACCCTAATCCCTAGTCTTGATAATCGGCAATCATCCTTTAACACTATAATCATGGAATTTTGATCTTATATATGTTAGTTATTTATTACAAGCATATATATATATATATATACACACACAACCGCATAAGTGCATCTCACACACATTTGTAACACAATAATCGACACTAGAAGATAACACTCATCGCTAAGGTTTTATAACGCATATGGACATTATGTTTTGACAAGAGGTCGGCTTTATAGAACTTAAACATGATATTTACCCACATTAACATAACTTATCTTGGAATCCACATACATACGATTTTTACTAATGTCGAACACCCACATGCTTGTGAACGTTTTGGGTCCATATTCGAATAAGTAAGAATCATATTGGTTGTCTAGAAATGCGGAATTTAATGTATAACCTCATGGTAAAGTTTTGGATTTTTAGAACATATGTTAATATGGCTTGTGTTAATGCAATCTTTTGACATTATAAGATATAAACATGTGTTAAACCATTCGTTTTTTCATGAAACAACCACACGTGTTCAGTTTGGGAATATTCTACACCCATGATGACATGTGGGGATCATTTTGTTAACAATAGGTACGTTTTTACAATAAAACGCCTGAAATTCATGAAATCTTCCATTTACAAAGTACACACGAATCACATAATAATTGTCACATGCACAAACAATGGCCCACATATAACGGACAACAGAACATACAACTTACTATATTCTTAACAATCATCGGGTACCATTTGTTGGGATAGTAGCCATTCTCCCTTTCTGCTTTACCAGACCATATCTACAGTCACCAAGTGAGTTTCACGGCCCAATTTTATAGTTTTCCATTTTGGGGGATAAACATTGAGAATTCGTTTTAGGATCGTAATCACGAACCGTGATCTCACGAATACCAACCGTAGGGTGCGGAATCCCCTCCGATCGTGCAAAATGATTCAGAAATAAACGTAATCGATCGTGATGAAAACAGATAACGAATCACCGAGCAATTTCCATAACTTTACTCTTGTATTAGATCAAAATATCAACAATTACAATTCAATCCTAGACCTAATACAGAGAATATCACACACACACAAACTAGGGAAAAGCTCCAAATGATAACTCTCTCTAAAATAACCAACTTTTCCCTTTATATAGGCTCCCGCCTTCGCCCCTTTTGTAAGGTCGAAGGTGTTCATTCGACCCTTTAAGGGTTCGAATGAAGCCTTCTTCTTTATTCATTCTACATTTGACCCAGACAAACTACATTCAACCTCTCGACTGGTCGAATGTATCTTCAGGTTAAATCTTGGTCGTTTTCTGATTATCTGAACTTTCGACATTCAGTACTGGATCGCTAGCTGGGGACATACATGAATAATGCACTTACAATCTCCCCCTTGGACCTAGCTAGTGATGTACCAAATCAGAAAGTTATCAATTGTTCAAGTCTTGCTTTCATCATCTTGAACGAATTGAAAAATTTCCATCTTCATGTACGTTTGTGTCGAAGTTCTTGTCTATCTCTACAGTAAGCTTCAAAATCTTAGACAGACTCAAGAAATCTTGGCTTTGTCATTTGTTGGTCAAGAGATGAAGACAGAAATCTATCTTGGAATTCTTCGATCTTTAGTCATTTCTTTAACAACCTCTGACTAGTTTTTGTTGTTCTGGTAATCTTGATGTTCAGGTTTGGGTCTTTTTCAGTTACTCACTTTGTTGATGAGTCTTGAGCAGTGCACTTGTTGTGTTTGATTCTGCAGAAAAATTTACTAAAAACTGCACAAACTACAACCAGCGTTAGACACGACAAAAATCTCGGAAGTACTCTTCACATTCCTTTTGACCCTCAATAGTTCTCTCCCCTGAACTATTAATCATTTTTAATATGCACCAGAAACTTGAAAATCTGTAGTCTTTTTCAAGTTTTAAGTATCTGAGTATTCACATTAAATATCCCATCATCGGTTATCGAAAATAAAGTAGAAACAAAACATTTTGATTTTTCAAAGTTTATGCTAAAACACACCAAAAATCTTTTTGAATTTTCAAATAGATTTGCACAAAAATAAACCAAACATATTTTTGTGACTTTTTCGGTAAGAGGATCATATCAGTATTTAAACAGTCAGTCAAAACTCTTTTAGATCAATTTCTGCTTTTGACATTGAGCATCCTACAACCATTACCAGTATGTTTGTCCACATAAACTCAAAATCATTATTCATTGTTCATCATTTCAGATACATTATGGTAATACTAGATACTGAAAAATCTATGGTCCCCGCACACGTGACACATTCCCGTATCAAGAATTGCACAAAGCTTCATTGTAACACGTGATTATATTATAGTTATCAGTTAGTTACAAGGTATGAGGCACAGCGGTGACAGGTCAGCAAATTAATGCTTCAAAGCGACTTATGCACTCAATCAGGGTGAAGACTAATATCATACATGATTTTCATCATAGTACTGATACGATGCATTAGATAAGTCATTAAAGATCTTTTATTAAGATACCCTGACTGATCTAGGTCCGTAAATCAATACGACAAAAGATCAGTTAGGCTATCCCCAGATAACTAACAATATAACGACCCGAAACCTCCGATTTTGGCAATCTATCAAATGAAATTTCGGTACTAAGACCATATGCCAACGAGACGTTGATCCACATGATTATCAGTTATTGATTTTAAGTTTATATCACCATGCTGAACTTTAAACTTTGATTTCAAGCCTACCAATATATAATTGTAGTGGCTACTCAATGTTGTAACATCATTTTGTTTTCAGAATAGTCTGACAGTCCACTGATGTACTATCATTTCCTCTTTTTCTCCAGGAAAACTCATTTTGGATTTTCTAAATTTTTATTTATATTTTTCTGAAATTTTCTCCCCCTAAAAATCTAAAAATAAGTATATTTTTGGATTTTTAAACTTTTGAAGAAAAACAAAAATAAAATGATATCCGACGCGGTTTACTCCTTGAGTTTCAAAACCAATTTTCTCATTCAGATTACTTGACTCACTTTGTTCGTTCAAATAGTAAAGCCATTAAAAAGGATAAGAGAGTTTAGAATAAACCGTTTTGTTGCATCTGTTGTAGAAATCCAAAACCTGAGAGCAATTGCATGAGATTGCAACGTTTTCCGGCTTCACAGGTAGGAAACAAACGACAAACACTCTCCTCTATGTTTAAATCATGTTTTCCTTTTTCAATGTCCCTTCTTTGACCTTCACCTCTCCAATAAATATATTGTATACAGATGCTCCACTATCAACTATCAAAAGATAGCTAATAGGTCTGTCTGGAACAACCTGCACACTTGTTAAACAATTAGTACGAGAGAGGCACCCATCCCTTCACAATGATGGGTCGTCCAAGGTCATCAATCCTCGGAACATCAATCCATTCTCCTTTTGAAAAATCAATTGGTTTTTCAATGGATTGATTTGAAGTAGAAATTGCTATTGATTTAGAAAGTGATATGGGTTTCCAAACACGTTCAGAGTTTATTTTAGATTTTGTTGAAATCGTTTTGATTTTTGACTTTTCAGATTTCTTAATTGAAACCTGCTTCTGAACTTTGTTTGGAATCTTCTCAGATTTAACTGATGAAGACCCAGGTTTAGAATTGTTCTTAGGCTTAGCCTTAGAACTCTCCCTTACCTTAGCAAACCTATCACAATTTCCATCTTTATTCAAGGCAATTTTGTTATGATTGTCATACACAACCTGTTTCCCCTTTTGTTTCTTCATTGGTTTAGGAGATACAAGCTTTTTGACATTGCCTGATTTTTTTAGCAAATTTCACTTCGGTCTTTTTCTGTTTAACATATGGACAGGCAGCAACTAAATGCCCACACTCTCCGCAGTTATAACATGACCTATATTCCACAAAATCACAAGCATACCCTTCATCCCAATACCAGTAGGGACAATGAGCAGCAATATGACCAACTTCACCACATTCAAAACAACTTCTCCATTCAACATAACCATGAGAATACTGTGGTGAGTTATTTCTCCAATAACCATCAAATCGAGAGTGACTTTGAGAATCATAAAAGTCATGTGTTCTAGATGAAAAACTTCTTGAATTCCATTGATGAGAATTTTTCATCTCATCATTGCCTTTCGATTTGTTTGGTTTTGGTCCTTTTGCCCTAGGATTTTTCTTTTTGTTCCCAGGCTGATCCTTTTCGTTCTCATGTTGGTTAGGACTGAGTTCAAAATGAAGATGACCAAATTGACTTTTAAATTGATTTATCAAATCATTGTTATCGACAAAGATACATTTAAGTAAAGATTGTTCGATATTATCAATTGGAAAATCTTTGTTGAAAATCAATTTGTCCTGTCCTACCAACATATAGGATCCTTCAACTTCTTCAGGAAACTTGAATATGGGTTTCTCTTCAGATTCAGATTCTGAAGTTGCTACCACATTTTCAGTTTTCTCTTCAAACACTGGTTTCACCTCAGATTCAGAATCAACAACACAAGGTGTTGTGATTTCCAACTCTGATGTGGAATTATTCTTTGAAATAGTGTTATGAAGTTCTGAAATCTCTTTCTTGAAAGATTCAATTTGATTCATAAAATTTCTTTCATTATTTGTCAAAATTTTATTTTCAATTTGAAATCTTTCAAGTTTGTTTGTTAAGTTCTGTTTGTCCTCAAGAAGTTTCAGCACTTCATTTTTCAATTTGACACACTCAGAACAATTTGCACATTCAGCATTAGATTTTACCTCAGCGTCTGAATTATTACCATTCTCAAAACCATTCCCAGAATTTTCATCAACATTTGATGCATCACTTTCTCTTGATTCACTCTGTTCTGAACTCGTATCAGAACTGAAATCACTCTTTGACAATTCACTTGAATCATCATTCCCCATTTGTTCGACAAGACACACAACATCACTTTTGACACTTTCTCTGTTAACACACTTGTCAACATGTACCATTTTACCAGTTGGTTGCACAGCTGGAGCTAGTATGTTTCCAACAATAGGTCTCGGTGCCATTGGAAATCCCCAAATGTTGTTAACTTGTGATTTTTGTCTTTGTGATTGTTTTCGTGCAGCTTCTATCTGAGCTTTTATCTCATCATCAGTTCTTGATATAGCCAAGTAATTTATCATTTTTCAACAAAAATTATTTCAAAAATTTTCTAAAATCAGTCTTATTCGACCTTTTACAAGGGTCGAATGTACCCCTGTCTTGGTTCGACCTCAAGAATGAAAATCTTTGAAAATCAGATTCTACGTTCGACCTTTTCCAGAAGATCGTGTGACCGAATGTGGAATTTAGTCCAGATTCGACCGTTTCTAAAGACTCGAATGTAGAAAGTAACAAACTCGTTTCACTTTCGACCAAGTTAATCTACTTTCGACCACCCGATTGGTCGAATGTAACACAGATGGTCGAATAAACAACAACACACTGAAAATTTCTAGGTTCGACCAAAATACACTCCACGTTCGACCAGAAAAGGCTAGGTTCGACCCTCAAATCTCACATTCGACCGTTTCAGGTCTGTTCATCATCTTCAACCACAAGAACACGAATTTGATCTATTTTTGACAAAATTTTCACCAAATGTAATGAAATTTGATAGGTTTTATGCGGATTTGAATTTAGACAAACATTTATGAAAGGATTTTTTAAAACAACATCAAATTCAACTCTAATTTAATCAAAAACCATGTTTTTATGAAAAGCTTCAAAATTTCTTGGGTTTTGATCTTTAAACCAGAATTCTAATCTGTTTTCATCAATTCAGATCAATTTGCAATCGTGAAATCGAGCCTATGCTCTGATACCACTTAAGAATTCGTTTTAGGATCGTAATCACGAACCGTGATCTCACGAATACCAACCGTAGGGTGCGGAATCCCCTCCGATCGTGCAAAATGATTCAGAAATAAACGTAATCGATCGTGATGAAAACAGATAACGAATCACCGAGCAATTTCCATAACTTTACTCTTGTTTTAGATCAAAATATCAACAATTACAATTCAATCCTAGACCTAATACAGAGAATATCACACAGACACAAACTAGGGAAAAGCTCCAAATGATAACTTTCTCTAAAATAACCAACTTTTCCCTTTATATAGGCTCCCACCTTCGCCCCTTTCGTAAGGTCGAAGGTGTTCATTCGACCCTTTAAGGGTTCGAATGAAGCCTTCTTCTTTATTCATTCTACATTCGACCCAGACAAACTACATTCGACCTCTCGACTGGTCAAATGTATCTTCAGGTTAAATCTTGGTCGTTTTCTGATTATCTGAACTTTCGACATTCAGTACTGGCTCACTAGTTGGGGACATACATGAATAATGCACATACAAACATGCTATATACTATTAAATTTTATTTTGGTGTGTTATTCTATCGTGGCTGCCATGTAGAACATAAGACATTCCGTTCATGAGATCTCAATAGTCCTCGTACATACATTGCACCGTAACCATTAACTATCAGTAGCCATGGAACACTTTAATAGATCTATTGGGTTGACACCCCCACTCTTAGTTAGTAGCTCTAACCGGTTACATACAAAAGAGTGTTAGTATTGTACTGTACATACGTTGTCTGAAGGGGCTTTGCAAGTTGATACTGAATGTGTGTTAGGAAGTATTAAATCCTTCCTAGAGGGACTTCTTGTGGGAGGGATGGCCTACGGGCACAACATATTTTAGATGCATTATGTGGACAGGTTGCTTCGCCACCCTCTGACCTACTGGTGGTCATTACCGAAGTGGTTAAACTTTGGTTGAGAGGACTTTGCCCCAGGATCCTAGCAGAGTTCATCGCTTCGGCCCCCTAACCCCGTTGCTAAAACCTGAAAACGGGGTCAGGCCTATCGCAATTAGGGCTATTTGACGGAGGTTAGTCTCTAAAGTTGCTATGCGTAAGGTTGGGAAGGAGATGGCCACTTATTTCGGGGATTATCAATTTGGGGTTGGGGTTTCGAATGGGGGCGGAGGCCATTCTTCACAATACAAATAGGTTTTTAAATGCATCCCATGACAATGGATCAATGGACATGCTCACTGTTGATTTTTCTAACGCGTTCAACTTAGTCGATCGTACACATCTCCTGCATGTAGTGTGCGCTGCCCATCAATCTACCCTTGGGTTCAGTTTGTTTGTGCTCAACCTGCAAGGTTATATGTGGGTGATACTTGCATTGGAGCCTCCACTGAGGTCCAACAGGGGGTCCTCTGGGACCGCTCCTCTTTGCGCTTGTCCTGCACCAGCTAGTCCTTCGAGTGGAATAATGTTGATCCCTTCGCTTTCATGCTTGGTACTTGGACGATGGTACGATTATGGGCGAGGATGAATAAGTGGCTAAAGCCTTGAATTTTATTCAAACCGACAGGCCGAATTTGGGTCTTGCGCTTAATGTTAAGAAATCAGAAATCTTTTGGCCATCATGTAATGGAGCGAAAAGGAAACCTGGATTGTTCCCTGATGACATTGGGATACCGAAGAGGGGTGTGAAACTCCTCGGGGGGCCGTATGCTGGGATGGGGGCTATATTAGTTCTTTGGCGGTTAAAAGAGCTCGGCGAGCTGTAGATCTGATGGGTCTTCTTGAAAAGGTACGGGATCCCCAAAGTGGACTCCTTTTGCTCCGCTCTTGCATGGGGGTCTCAAACTTACTGGTTGGTCTATGGATGTGTCAACCGGACTTTGTTTTCGATGTCGTATCTATTTTCGACAAGGGGCTACGTGAGGCAGTTGAAGATATTGTTGTATGTGGGGGTAGTTTTTTTTGGGATTTTCAATGGCAGGTGGCGTCCTTGCCGATACGGCCGAGAGGGCTTGGGCTCTATTCGGCAGAGGACGTAGTTACGTATGCATTTGTTGCCTCCAGGGTGCAGTCCTGGAAGTTGCAAGACCACATCTTAAGGAGCAGTGGTGTGGTGGGGATCGACTCAGATTACATGCTGGCGCTGGACATTGTTCGCAACTCTCTCCCTGATTTGGGCGTGGGTAGTTTCATGGATAAAGACACCGCCCCCAAGAGAGCCCAAAAAACCTTGGCAAGTGCATTTACCCAGAAAACCTTTCACAATATGGGAGAGAAGTTTGGTATGACTCACCGTCAGAAAGCGGTGTTTGAATGCCTCGAGGGGGCACATGCTCAAGATTTCCTAACTGTCCTCCCGATCGATGGGCTTGGGCAACATATGTCAGCTATCGAATACCGGGCCATCCTTAAGTACAGACTTATGATCCCCATGTTCTCGGTTGACGAGTCGTGCCCGATTTCTAAGAAAGCTTGTTTGGATAAATTTGGGGATCACGCCTTACATTGTAAGGAAATGTCGGGCTTTAAATATCGACATGACTTAGTCAAGGATGCCTTGTGGGATGTTTTGTGAAAGGCTGGGATCTCAGCTAAGAAAGAAGCCTCATTTAATTTTCTGACGGACCCGCTAGACGGACGGTCCACCTTACGGCCAGCAGATGTCCTTGTGTTCGGGTGGGCGCAAGGTAAGAATGCGCGTGTTGACCTCACCGGGGTGTCCCCTCTAGGGGGTTTCGGGATTCGGGGTTTGTAGCAGGTCAAGTAGTCTTGAAAGCTGAATCTAAGAAAGTCGCTAAACATGAAAATGCCTGCATGGAAAATCAGCATGCCTTCGTACCCTTTGCTTTTGATACCTTTGGGGGCCTTGCCCCCGAAGCCATCCGGTTTCTGGATATGGTGCAAAAGGTGATGCATAGTAATTGCTCGACAGCTAGAGACCAAAGTTTCATTTTTAATAGAGTAGGTTTTGCTATCCAAAAGGGGGTGGCGGCACAGCTTGTTACCTGCTTACCAGCCGTCCACTTGTAATGTGTTGATTTTAATTTATTAAGAATGAAATACGTTGTCTTTATTGTACAATCCGCGAGGCACAACACTCAAGAGGTTTGGTTATGGGACTCATGGTTTGCACAATAATCATTCGCTTAGCTAGCCTATGATTGGTCATACACTAATTTCACGAGCACTTTACATAGTACATTAAAACCTGTGAACTCACCGACATTATGTTGACAAATCTTTTATGCATGTTTTTCAGGTAACTAATCACGCGGGGCAGAGACTTGAGAGTTGGGTTTGAGCTTACACTCGGTGGTACCATCGTTGGTTTGGTCATGTCAGTCATGTCCTATCTTGGTATTTGAGTCATGAGATTTCAGACAATGTTTCATTTCCAAACAATGTTGCATTATTTTAATAATGTGTGACACCATTTATCTTTCGATAGTATCTATTTGATTTAAATCTTATGTGTTGCTCGAACCTTGTGCTTGAAATCCTTTCGAATCACATCCCCATGTTTCTGCCTTGGCGGGGTGTGACAATGACCGTTTAGGTCACCCTGGTTGAATAATGATGAGAAGAATAATCAAAAGTGCAACTGGACACCCTCTTAAAACGTTAAAATTTTTGCTACCAGAAGATTTATCATGTGCAACATGCTCTTTGGGCAAATTTATTACTCGGCACTCACAAACTAAATTGATACATGAAAGCCCTCATTTTTAGAATGAATCCAAGGGAATATTTGTGGGCCCACACACCCTCCATGCGGACTATTCCGCTATTTCTTGGTCTTAATTGACACATCCTCAAGGTGGTCACATGTGAGTCTTCTAGCTACTCGAAATGTAGCATTTGCCCGTCTTTTAGCCCAAATCATACAATTAAGACCTAACTTCCCAGACAATCAAATTAAAAACATCCGGATGGATAATGCAGGAGAATTCACATCCTAAGCTCTTAACGACTATTGTATGTCAATTGGGATAAATGTTGAACATCCAGTGCCTCATGTTCACACACAAAACGGTTTAGTTGTATCTTTAATTAAACGATTACAGATAATTGCTAGACCGCTCCTCATGAGATGTAAACTACAATCTTCTGCATGGGTCCATGCTATTTCGCATGCCGCTACAGTGATCAGATTAAGGCCAATTGTTGATCACGAATACTCCCCATTACAACTGGTCTCCAGACGAGAACCAAGTTTGTCCCACCTTAGAATTTTTGGTTGTGTAGTATATGTACCAATATCGCCACCACAACGTACCCCAATGGGACCCCAATGAAGACTGGCCATTTACACTGGTTTTAACTCCCCGTCTATTATCAAATATTTAGAACCATTGACGGGGGACATGTTTACAGCACGGTATGATGACTGTCATTTTAATGAAACAATGTTCCCAGTCTTAGGGAGAAATAAAAATAAAGAAAGAGTGGTAACACAAGAAATAACATGGAATGCATCATCGCTATCAAATCTCGACCCCCAAAGTGGTCAATGTGAATATGAAGTCCAAAAGATTATACATTTGCAAAGAATATCAAATGAATTACCAGATGCATTCACAGACACAAATCGATTGACAAAGTCACATATACCAACATTAAAGCACCTGCTCAAATTGAGGTAATCCCCGAAGAGATTACAATACAAAGAAATTGTGTAAGACCAATTGGTTCCAGAGACAAGAACCACGGAAACGAAAAGAGCAAAATAATGAAGTTGGTGAAAATGCACAAAATATTATAAATGAAACCCCAGTAGAGGTAAATGTCCCGGAAGAGACAAATACGATTCTAGAAGAAAAATAAAATTTTAGAAGAAACAACGATACCGAATGAAAATGAGATCTCTATCAATTATGTACAAAATAGTACAATGTGGAACCGAAATAAAACACATGTTGAATATATATTCGCATATGTTATAACAACGGATAATAAATGAAAATGATTACGTACCTAAAACTCTAGAAGAGTGCATGCACAAAAATGATTGGACAAGATGGCAAGAAGCCATAAATGCCGAATTAAATTCGCTCGAAAGCGATATGTTTTCGGACCTGTAGTCCGAACACCCATAGAAGTCAAACCAGTAGGTTATAGATGGGTGTTTGCAATAAAGAGAAATGAAAAGAAGGAGATTTTACGATATAAGGCATGACTTGTAGCTCTAGGATTTTCCCAAATCCCAGGACTTGATTATGAGGAAACGTATTCCCCCGCAGTGGATGCGATAAACCTTAGGTTTCTAGCTGGTCTCACAATCTTTAAAGAACTTCATTCGAGACTTATGGAAAAAACCGAGTCATTCCCTGATCAATATCGAGGGTGTGACCTAAATGGAAACTCTAAGAGGCGTGTAAATTCATTAGTGGTTCGATTACCTTTCAGTCTTTCCAACAATACTAAAGTACCCTACAAATATATCACTTTCAGGTCTCACTCTCTCAATACACCGTAAAGTGCAAGGAGTAACATAAAAACACTTGATAAGACTTTGGATAACAAAGTATATCAGAAAACCTAGGGAAACCTCATTTCAAAGCGTTTGAACCTAAATAACTAACACTAAAGACTACCCAACTACCTTTCACCTCTCGATCTCAATAATAGTTAGAACACTTAATTCCTTTAAACTCTCAATCAATGTTCTATGGAACTCAAGCTCAACAAACCACAAACTAGTTAGAAACACACAATAGGCAACCTAATATGCATCTATGCATGGAAGATATTCACAAAGACATATATAGAAAAATTAAGTGATTGTAAATCAGTACTAAGTATGCACACACAACATATAAAATACAATTAAGTTGTTTACAACAACATTCATCCATCAATTAGTTACCAAACTCCACTAAACTCATTAACTCTGCATAACTTATGAACTCTAATAAACTCACCCACTATAATAAACTTGCCAACTCCAATTGACGTAGTATAACACATAAAATGCACTTTCAGACTCCCCCTCGACAATAGCATCAAATCTCAACTCTCAAAAACTTTTCAATTACAATGGGTGTATTGTCACACATAACATTCACTTACACGCTACTTTAAGGGTACTATAGCATTCGATCGCATGTTTTCTAAACTGATATATACTATTATCTTGGGATATTCCAATGTTGATTGGGATCGTTTCCTTGAAACTCGCCGTTCAACGTACGATTACTCGATCTTTCTTGGTGGGAACCTTGTCTCTTAGAATGCGAAAAAACCTACAGTCTCTCGATCAAGCGGTGAATCCGAGTATTATGGCATGGCCAACACCGCAACTGAGATCATTTGGCTCCCTCATTTACTTTGCGTGCTACATGCTTTACCGCCGGATCATAGTTTGAACCCCTAATAATAATATATATATCATAATTGACCAACCCATTAATATGACATGAAAATTTCTTCTGCACGCCTGGTTTTGATTTTTTATATATTTTAAGGATAGGCATATCAGATTGAAAATGGAAAATAATGAAGAACTAGTTGTTTCCATAGGCAACGAGTTGTGTCGGTGAGCCTAAGTTATTTATAGGTGGCTACATGCTATATGACACGTTAACCATATGGAAATGTACAATATCTCAATTTTATACCATCGAATTAAAGCATTGTATATTTGAGTCGACATCGTTTCTGAACACAGTTTATGTCGAAAACGTAGGTAACCTGAATTTTTGTCGTTGAATGGAAACGTTTTGTATTTGAGCCGACTCATTTTCGAGCACAATTTACGTCAGAAACGTTGACCAACCGATATCGTACGTAAAAATAAGAATGAAAACTATTATATCTAAATGAAAACATATTATATTTGACTAGACTCTTTTCAGAAAAAATGTTGAAACGTGAATTTATATCATTTACATTGAAACGTGAAGTTTTACCAAAGTATGGAAAAATGTAGACCAACTGAAAACGTACATAAAAATAAATTTATGTCGAAACGTGAATTTATACTGACACATACACAACAATAACCACGTGAGAAAATACTATTTTTTTCTTTAACGTAAATAATGAAAATATGGTGGGTAAATTTGAAAATTTAAAACTCAAGGGGATGAAAATATGGTGGCGTAAATGTCAATTTCAAAATTTGAGGGCTGTTTGTGTAGTTTTGTCATTTTTTTTCCTCCTCTTGTGGTAGACTGACCATGTGTTTTAAGTAAATGTATAATCTGAGTGAAAGCTAAACAACTCATGTCCTACACTTTCATTCAAAGAAAAAGAGTAGCAAGGGAAGATGTTTGATCATCAGCGTAGATTAGGGGTTAGATTAGCACTAACCAGTAGAGAATAAACAAAACCAAAAATGAGTAAAACACATACCAAATTCTGTACTGATTATGGTGGTATACTGGTATGGATGTACGTTATGTTAGAATAAATATATATTATGTTTATTATATGGTCATCATTAGCATTTATATTATATTGATCAATTACTAAAATATCCCTAAGTTTATAATTGGTGATTCTTTGATGGACGGAATTACCCTTACTAAACCTAATTAGGGTGTCCCCGGTGTGTATAAATAGAGAGATAACTAGAGGTATTAGGTTGGACTCTAATAACACCATAACCTAATGTAGCCGCTACCCACCTCTCTCTCTCATTCGATCACTTTGTGATCATTAGCCTTCATTTATATACATACTAAAGGGAACCCGATCAAGATGATGGTGTCTTCCATTACTGAGGTTTCCTAAACGGTTAAGCATATCAGGTACACATGATTATATCTTATGTTTATGCCTTATGTTCTAATTAATATAATCAACATGTGGTATCAGAGCGATGTTGATTATATTATTTATTCTTGATAAATCATCGATTATAAATTGTTATATGATTTCGTAAAAAAAAACCATCAAATTTTTTTATGGAAATCATATATATATATAAAGATTGAATGGATCTTGATGATTCATCTATTATTATAATGTTTTAAAGATTGATGGAAATAATATCAATGAAGATCGATGATTCATCAATTATTAGAATGGTTGGTTCTCTTTTGTGAAATTTTATAGCAAAACCTATCATGCTATAGTAATTTGACGCCAATATCAGAAAACCTTTTTCATGGTGCAATATTATTAGACTGATGTTTATGTTTTTTTATTAATCGAATTCGCTCCATAAATTTATTCGGAGAGAACTACGGATTCATGAGATAAAAAAAATTATTATAATGTTTATGTTTTTTGGTTGATGTTCTTCAAGAACATCATAAGAAAACCGAAAATTATTATGTTATGGTTAAAGATTGGATTAAATCTTGTTTTCGATATTTTAGGAAACTTAATCTTCAAGAATTTTGAAATCGTGTTGATAAAGTCAAAGATTTCAAAATATTATGAAATCTTTGGAGATAATTATTCCTATCTAAAATTGTAAAAAAGATATAACTAAATCCCTAAATTTTTTGAACCACTAACTTTATCAGTTTTTTTTTTAGTTTTCGATAATAATAACCGTTTTCTGTTTTAAGGATTAATAAATTAAGTTCTCGGATTATCAATTAGTTCCCGAATTCAGGTTCTCGATTTTCAAGTTCTCGGTTTAAAGCTTTCGATCAAGTTCATGGACATGAGTTCTCGGTCAAAATCTTCTATTTCGAAAACCGAAAATATTTTTTTTAGATTCCATAATGTGTCCGAGAACCCATCTTTTTTATCGAGAACTATCATGTATTCGAGAACCAATATTTTTTTGAGAACTATTAAAGAATCCGAGAAATGTTAAAGTCATCCGAAAACATAAGTTATTCGAGTACTCATAATATTCGAGAACTCATCAGTAAATCGAGAACTAATTCTGATATTCGAGAACTCATCATGACATTCGAGAACTCATTATGATATCTGAGAACTCATTAAGTCTTCGAGTACTCATGATTTATTCGATATCTCCTAAGTCTTCCAGGAACTCATCACCTTCGAGAACTCATAATTTCGAGAACCCCTTATGTTATTCGAGATCTCATAAGTTTTCCGGGAACTCATTATTTTTCCGAGAACCCCTTATGCTATTCGAGAATTCATATAATTTTTTTTTGAGAACTCAATTCTTTGAGAACCCATTATTTCGAGAACTCATAAGCTAATTCGAGAACTCTTCATTTTTCGGGAACTCATAAGATTACTGAGAACCCATTATTTTTTCGGGATCTCTAAAAAAAATTTACAGTTTTGATAAAACCTAATGTATCAAGTTTATTCAAAACATTATAAAACCTTGCTTAACTTGCAATAACATTTTGAGGTGTCACTTCTGCCCAAAGGTGATGTCTCATTAGTTCGTTATAAAGATCTCGTTAAGCATTGTAGCTCGTTCATATAGGTTTCACTTCTGCCCAAAGGTGATGTGTAACAGATTATGTTGGTGAACTGAGCGTATTGCATTAGAACTTTGAGTGTCTCACTTCTGCCCAAAGGTGATGCGTTACATTCACCGTTAGCAACTTAAAACTTAAATAAATAGCGTATAGCCAAAGCTAGAGCATGTTATTTAAGTAGCTTATGTTGGTGTTATAATATTATCACGTCTTCATTACAAAATTGATCCTCACAATTAATGATCCTTCATTAATATAACGATCATAATCTAAGTCTGCCTTACATCAATACCCGTAACTCCTAATTTCACATTCTTCTATAAATTACTATCTTAACCAAGTAATCCACTCTAATTATCAAAACTAAGAAGAGTTATCTTAAAATTTATTCTTATTAAGTCTTAAATTACCTCTTAAGATATAAAATTCCTACGCTCTATCTGATAAAGTATTACAGATTAACATTGAGCATAAGAAAGTGGGATACACAAAATGTCTCTTATGGTAATTAAGAACGCTTTTTACTGATTCCTATCAGGTGAGCTATTAAAGATTCTAAAATTCCTAAGACTAATGTATTATCTATGGAAATGAAAGAATATAACGAATTCCTAAGAAGCATGAAATAAATAAATCTAACTCTATGGTTAAATGGGATCTGTGAATACATCTTAATATTAAATGACATGACCCATAAAGCTAAGGGGTTACACATGGAAATCAATAAATTTCTAGTGCATTATGACTTTTCCACCAGTACGATTAGATGCATTATGAATCAACTATAACACTCAGAAATACCAAAATAAAATGAGTGTGTTGATAGCAAATTACGTACAGGAAAGGGAACACATTAAACTAGAAAAGTTGATGTTATTCACCTTACTACCATTAAACCTAAAAAAGGAAGAATAATTACCATAGAGAGGATAATTCTAAGGTCTGGAAACAAAATACAAGTACTACTTCCAGCTATAAGTTTCCTCAAAGGGAAAGTCTTATTAAACAAAACTGTGCCATTAATAATAGGAATAAGAAATGAGATTACCTATAAGTAAAGAGAACAACTGGCTAAGATGTGTAGTGCCTAATTAAGGATAATTAACTTCATAAATGCTAATGAATTCCAATTAACACATGATGGTTGAGTCTAGTTTTATACGTTTCCTTACCATAATTCAACAAATACTTATGATGAGAGTTGGTGGCAAAATTAAGGGTCTATTAACCATTAATAACTGATCTTAGTGTTGAAGCTTTATGATACCTTACGATATTCTTGAGATTACTCAGAATTTAGTATCAATACTAAAAGCTACAATTTTTTAACTGTTACAAGGTTTTAATGACCAACCCAAAGCCACTATTAAGTTAAACTCTCATATTTTTGTTGTCATTATCTGAATAGAAATCTTATGAAATAAAACTAGATGATCCAATAATGTTTTCAAAACTTTGTTATCATGAAAATGAGAATTTAACAAATGAAAATGAGACCCATGCAATTCATCCACTAAGACCAAAATTTCATGAGAAATCATGACCAAGTCACTAAAGGATTCTTGGCTATCAAATCTCATTCTCAGTGACTTTAAAGCATGTGTTAAACGCCCTAAACATTAAATGGCGAAAGGAATAAATGGGTTTCCATCATAAGTCATAACAAATTGACATCAGTGGAGCTTAGATAAATATCTAATTGTATCTATTTGTTTCCTACATACCAAAAGTATTAAAGAAATAAATTCATATATACTTCATAAGATTCCCTCTAAGTATGTTCTTAAAATTTCTTATGAAATCTGGATGTAACATTCGCAAATTTCTAATAAATTTAGAATAACATTTAGGGAAAAATTGTAATACCCGAATTTTAATTTGGTAAAATGGTTAAATTGTTTTAAGTGTCAAAACTAATAACTAATTTTGCTACATTGAAAATTGAATGCATAACTAAAACGTAAAGCTCAAAAAAATAAAAATAAAAAGAACTAAATAGAAAGTTGTTAAGTTTTGATGTTAAATAGATTTTTTTATAAACTCAACGGTTTATGATACAAACAAAGTCAACATGCCAACATTATGTATTATTTTCCTTTACTACTCAAATCGGTTTCAACAACTTTTTATTAGTGATAATTATGAACATTTATATATTGAAACAACAATTTTTTTATTGATACTTATGTTTGTTGCAATTGTTTTTATGTCACCATAAATTCAATTTATTAGCATTGAACATTTGATATATATATATATATATATATATAGGCTAAGTATCCACAAAAAACCCTCTAAAACGAAGAAACTCGGTAAACTCTAACTTCCCGAGCTTTTTATCATCTGAAAAAATTAGGGTATGTAATATACATGATTTTAAGAGTTTTGAGCCAAAAAAATCAAAAAAGCGCCGAGTTGATATTTTTAAAAAAAATAAATAAGTTTTTTTTGTGTTACGTATGTTACACAAAAACAGACATGTTACATATGTAACACAAAAAACTTATTTATTTTTTTTAAAAATATCCACTCGGCGCTTTTTTGTTTTTTTTGGCTCAAAACTCTTAAAAACATGTATATTACATACCCTAATTTTTTCAGATGATAAAAAGTTCGGGAAGTCAGAGTTTACCGAGTTTCTTCGTTTTGAGTGGGTTTTTATTTAATCCTCCCCCTATATATATATATATATATATATATATATATATATATATGGGGGCATTTTATTGGAAAAAAAAAAGAGAAGCATTTGCCTCAAAATGTTTCCACAACATTACTAATTTAGCTTATTTTACTTTCCATTCCCTTCTATACTACAAACACAACAACGGTTCTAACCACCCCATCATGTTGTGGTTAGAAACTTCAACTTAATAAGACACGCAACCGTCATTGCTCTCGTTTCTTGCCTCGAGTCGTCATACAAAAAAAACGACACACCAGCTTGGGTTATCGACGGGGCGTTCAGTGTTTCCTTTTGATTCCTATTCGCGATCAGTCATCATCGATCCTACCTTGCATTAACGCCGCCCCTCGTTTGTCTATGTCTTTCCAAACTAGTGAGGTAAATAACTAATAAACCAAGTTCCTTGTTTTAAAACTTGAATTTCGGCGATGGGTACAATATAAGTAACCACGGATTGGCCACTGTGTTATAAACTTTTCTATGCTAAATATATATTTGATCATTTTCTAATAAACAATGTTTCTATTTGGTAATAAAATTTATGGAACTAAAAATTTACTTTTGCATGAATTAATTCTCTTTTGTCATCCAAAGTTCATGATGCTTTTTCTTTTTATTTGAAAGGCTCGGTTGAGATGATTTTATATAAATTATGGTCATGCCTACTTATTGGTTTAATGATTTCCAAAATATGTAGTCTGGTTGGTTTTATTAAAAATATAAACAAATATATTACATATGATGATTTAGAATTTATTTACCGATACCTCATCTTTTGAAATTCTAAACCGGGGCCAATCAATTAACTATTCACAAACTAATATAAACTCAGGACTGAAATTATAGATTATGAAACTAAGGTCAAATAAATAGATAATTAATAACCTTCGCCGGTACAATCAATGAGCCAATAAATTTTTCACGAACACAATAACTATGGACACTAAATCATCATTCTTAAATTATTTAGATTCAAACATAATTCATTGATTGTCCTTGATTTCATGCAAGTTCATCATCACAATCAAAGTGAGTATATCTTTCCCCTTTTTTTACTGTTTTACTATTCAGGGGTGACTCATGTACTTACTATCAAGTTTCTATTTCTTTTACTAAATGCAATTCTCATGTGTGTTTGCTTTATGCTAATTGGTGTGTCTATGACTTGTCAAAATCATTAACCGCTGGGCGGCCTAGCTTTTCAATGAATAGTACTATGGTATACCCCCTTGAGACTCTGTTGAGAGAATCTTGGTCATTGTCTTGTTAATTCATTATTCAGTTGGTTAGTCATGTGTTAGTCATTATTCTCAGGTTTGGTTTTGAACGGATATTACTTATTACATAATTGCAAATGGTACCGCACATGAATTGCTAAACACTTTTCTACTATATTTATTTAGACAGGGTATGCTCACCAATACAATTTTTTTGTATTGACCAAATTATTTTGTACATGTTTCAGGTTGTTTTGAGATGCATCCTTTAAGCTTTCGGATTTATATTAGATTTTGATTTATTGTATTTCAATTTAGTTGGCAGTTAGAATCGTTGTATTTCATTTGAATGTAATAAATTATTTAATCAATGTATTCAAATTTACACTTTTAGTCCATGAGCTATTGAACAATCGTCACTACGTGACACCTCGATGTTTCCGCCATCGGTTGGGGTGTTACACTGGACGATAAGGGAAATCAAGTATAAAATATATGAAATATTCTCGTTCACACGCATCGTTAAAACTTATTATGTGGAGGTACTAAGAGACCTAAAAGATTAGTGGGAGCATAAGATGTCCTACTTATGACTTGCAAAAGTTACAGAGGTGGGGGAACGACAATTTGATCTATCCTCAAATTATACCTCTTGCACTGGACAACGCTCTATCACAACTTGTCTCCTTAGCACTTAATGTACTCCTAACAAAGTTTTGTGGATGCTTAAATATGGGCGAACTTAGATTTCTTACTAAATTAATCCTCATAAATAGAAACGACAATAAACATCATTAGGTTGTTTTCTCTATAAATCTTCCAAATGTTAGACCTTAAGCATGTTGAATTCATTAAGATCTCTAAGGTAAGTGGGAGCAGTAAAGTACTAATTATGACTTTTCGGAAGTACAAGATGCGGGGGAGAGACTCATTAAAATTCGAGACTCATTAAGTTTAACTCCAAATTTAACTTCGATTATTCCTCTTGTACACCTTACTGCACCAACTCTTAGACACTTAGAAACTAATATTGATCCTTATATACCTGAAAAATAAAACACCTAACTAAAGTTAAATTTGTATCATAATAAACCCAATGTTCAACTCAGGATGTCATCTGGGTCTAAAAGCCCATTAAATTTGTTGATTATGTAACCTTCCTGACTAACACAAAAATGGATGTTTGGAAAGTTTACTGATCCTACCTCTTCTAATTAATTCATTAGTATCAATCAATCTTCTAAATGGAATAAAGCTATTATTCGCATAACTCATTCCATAATTTAGAATAACATTTGGGATTTGGTTGAATAACCTAAAGGTATTCATAATTAAACCAGATACGAATGGGAACGTTATAAGATAATATTGATTGTAAAAGATTATACTCAAGGAGGGATTAGATTATCAAAGAATCTTCTTATCTGTATTACAAACGATTTCTTTGAGGATCATTACCGTCCTAGTAGCTCATAATACCTAAGAGCCACATTAGATGGACATTAAAACAACTTTCCATAACGATGACCTACATGTTCATTAAGCAACCTGGAAGTTCTAAACTGAAGGGTAAGAACACTAAGTCTGTAAGTCAATATGATCCATGTTTGGGTTGATGCAAGCATAAAATGTGTTGGAATCATAATGAAATTCTCTTCATCAAGAACTAAGTGGATTAAAGAACCTTCCTCAAGATGAGTGGGAGCAACTAATGAAAACTTGTCCTTACATAGATGACGTTTCTCTTGACAAGTATATGTTACCTAAGTCAAAGCATTGTTCATGCATAATTTTGACATGATGAACATCGGGATTCCTCTTACGTGAGATAGACCCAACGGGATATTAGTTTCATCCCATAAGTTTTATTCTAAGCGGGTCCTTAAGTATGTAACATACAACATTGCTCTCTTTTAGAGGATAATAGGATAATTTGATATTATCACCTTATGCTTCATTAATTAGAAGACTGATGTAAATTTAAGTCTATGCTTGTTTATGATATTGTACGTATTTCTTGACACCAGACTTTTCTAGATTGATGAAAAGCATCTAATGGAACATTACAATATCTTTAAGAAACAAGAGACTATAATCTAAAGAAGAAGTGAGAACCTAAAGTGATTGACTACTCTTACTCTAACTTTGTTATATTCAAAGGAAATCAAGTGTCAATTTCGGGGTATATCATAACGTCAGCAGACATAACTATTTTATGGAGGAGTCATAAGGAACTGTAACAACAACCTAAGTTATCATGACATAATGTGTTGCTAATCACAAAAGAATGGTCATTAAATGTTGTTGCTAAATTTATCAGTTGACTCATAACTTATTAACTCCATATAAATACTAAGTTGAAGACTTACTGTGATAAAGTCAGTTGCCCTAATTTCTCGAAAAGTAACAGTTTGAGAGGAGCTGCATTAGAGTTCGATACGAAATTATTGTTCGTTTATGATTAAGAACAAATAGAGGAAATCCGAATTTTGTATCGAATGCATTCATGATATGCTTATGGATCCAATAACTAAAGGTCTATCACCCATAAGTCTCACTAACGAGCTAACTAAGAGAAAAGGGTATTACTAATGACCATGTACAACTGCATATCGTACTATGAATGACTTATGACTAATGACAAATGATTAATTTTTCCCCATTATGATTTGTTTGTCTATTAGTATGCTAAGCTAGCATAATGGCATAAAGACAATAATATAACAAATCAACTAAGGGCATGACGTTAATTGATCCTAATGTTAAGTTTTAAATTTGGGTGTAGTATGATTAATGGGGGTCCTAAGTTGAATAAAGACTTAACGGCTATATTTCTCTGCTACATTTTGGGTTTATAACTAAAATGAGTATTAATCTCTGCAGACTTACGTAATACTCATAATAAATGATTACTCGGCCAAGTGGGAGAATGTTAGAACAAATATAAATTATGTTTATTATATTTATTATATGGCCATCATTAGCATTTATATTATATTGATCAATTACTAAAATATCTCTAAGTTTATAATTGGTGATTCTTTGATGGACGGAATTACCATTACTAAACCCAATTAGGGTGTCCCCTGTGTGTATAAATAGAGAGATAACTAGAGGTATTAGGTTGGACTATAATAACACCATAACCTAATGTAGCCGCCACCCACCTCCCTCTCTCATTCGATCACTTTGTGATCATTAGCCATCATTAGTATATACACTAAAGGGAACCCGATCAAGATGATGGTGTCTTCCATTACTGAGGTTTCCTGAACGGTTAAGCATATCAGGTACATATTATTATATCTTATGTTTATGCCATATGTTCTAATTAATATAATCAACACGTTAGAGGTAGTGCAAAAATATATATAAAAAAAGGTACCAAAGTCCAAAATTGGCTACTATGGTAACAAAAAACCATAAAAATGAATATTGATACCAATATCAATATTATTCGGTCGGTAACAGTTTGATACGACATTAGTTTAATACCAATACTCAATAAATAAATGTTCTCTCTCTTAGATGATTTCGGTAGTTGGTTTACATGAGACTGAAAAAAATGCATATAGAACACACTTCTTTGGGTAGTGGGTTTTCTTTAAAATTGTTGATGGACCAGGTCTTCAACAATATCAGCAATCACAGGAGGGGGAAGGATAGAAGAGGCCAGGATGCCCTAAATTTACTAGTATTCTATTCGAAAATTTAATACATACTTAGAGGGTGTTTGGAATTGCGTTTTGAATCTGATTTTTAGATTACTGCGTTTTGATCAAAACGTAGATAATCAGTTTTTAGTATTTGGGATTGCGTTTTGAAAACGCAGATAATCAGTTTTTTAGGCTACCAAAACGCAATAATCTATAAGTAGCTTCACCCCTGCTTTTCCAAAACGCATAATCTGTTTTAATAATCAATCCCAAACACCCCTTAGTCCCGTTGACGGATCAAAATTAGAAAAAGTGAATATAAACTTCACAAAAATTAGAAAAAGAAAGAAAAAACTGGTCAAATACATTCTCAATCCCATTGACTTTGTCTATACCGGATAACCGATAATCTCTCCCTGACAACAAACTCCTGTCTCCGATCATCCCGTCAAGACTCACCACATGTCTATACCGAATAACCGATAATCTGCTTCATCGTCCAAAAACCATCCTTCACACACTCTCTATATACATAATATTTCCATTACCATCACCACCTTTTTTTTATCTGCATTTTTTATCAATAACATAACATATAGTTACTACATATATAACAAGATGACGGACACTATGGATGATATAGCAGAAGAAATATCCTTTCAAAGCTATGAAGATGATCTCCGTCTTCTTTTTAGCCTTCTAAACGATGTTCTTCAACGTGAAGTTGGTTCCAATATTATGGAAAAACTTGAACGTACTCGTACTCTCTCTCAGGTTATTCTTCATTTTTTTTCTCATTATGATTTGTGTTCATTGTTTTTGCAATTGATGAATAATTAGGTTTTGATAGATTCCATATATTATGAGATTTTCATTTTTTTTTAATCTATAATAATAATTTTCATTCATTTTTTTTAACGGCAAACAAACATTTTTGCCTGACTAAATAGGGGAGTCCTCACACTATGGACAGACCCCACGACCAACCCAATGGAGGGCCCATACGTGCCTCGGGCGGCTGGCGTAGTCAGGCCCGCCTATGCAGTTCCCGAAACCGGGGAAAACCCAACCCCTCACCCGCCCGTAGGCACGACAATGAAGGATTGGTAAAACTCGGGCGAGATCAGGACTCGAACTCGTGATCATAGGCCAGGAGTCATCCATCATTTCTCATTAATCACTATGTCCCTCGTGGGAATCGAACCCGAGACACCCAAGGGGGATCCCTGATCCATTCACCAACTGAGCTACCCGTGAAGGACAATAATTTTCATTCATGACTGAGAAAATTACATTTGGGCAGGCAGGCAACAAACTGGGCCGATTATTCATACGAACATTGTTTCTCGCATGTTCAAGGTTTAAAAAAACGAATTTGAGTCTCGACGCGTTTTCCTTGCTCCTCATGAGAAGCGTGAAGGTGAACCTAGGCGGAATTAAAATATACATATAAAAATTTTGTATCTTATAAATAAATAATTCACATGGAAAGTCTAAAACATCAAAAACGCATATAAAAAATAAAATAACTGACACAAAAACTATAACACATAAAAAACACTCTAAACCTGCCTGTTTGCAGAGCGCGTGTCTTATAAGAGCAGCTGGGATCGAGAACACTGCAGAGTTACTCGAGAAGCAACTGGCTGCTGAACTATCAAAAATGACATTAGAGGAAGCCTTGAAGCTTGCTAGAGCCTTCACTCATTTTCTTAGTTTAATGGGTATTGCTGAAATCCATCACAGGTAATCAATCCTACTTTGTTAAATGCCTTATCACACGTATCGCGCTTAAATGGCTTTTTAGCCATGTGAATTAATGTAGAAGAACATGTTACTTGCAGGTCACGTAAGACAAAGAATGTTGCGCAAGTCGCAAAGTCTTGTGATGATACTTTTAATCAGTTGATTCATAGTGGTCTTTCTCCGGATAAACTATATGACACAATGTGCAACCAGGTGTGGTTTAAATTATATCTTTTTAGTTCGGACAGGGTTGTGAATTTCTACACGAGTTGGGAATCGTTTTGGGTTGAATTAGCATACATGTTTAGCTAAATGGGTTGTGCTTGGGTCACTCTAGCTGATTCATGGGTTGACCCGTTTAACCCACTTAATTGTACTTACTTTTTAAAAAATGTGTTTTATGTAATAAGTTAAACTGATAAAAAAGAAATGAGAATCAAGTTTTATAGTTTAAACACAATTATTTTACATACGTGTGTATAATTGGTTGTAAATTTGTAAATTTAGTTTATTAATATGCAAAAAGTAATAATATAAAATAAATTTGGGTTAAACGGGTCGGGTTCATGTCAACCTGCAAACACGACCGGTTTAACACAGGCTCTAACTTTGCGTTGTTTTTTTTTTTTTTTTATTATGTAGGAGGTTGAGATAGTCCTGACTGCACATCCCACACAAATTAACCGACGAACACTACAATATAAACACCTTAGAATTGCTGTAAGTTGTACAAAAAACCATCTATACCATTGTTTTCTTAAATGCCATTAAGTGGTTATATCTTTAGTTTCACTTTGTTAACTTCTGCAGCATCTGTTGGAGGTTAATGACCGCAAAGATCTTACACAAGAAGATCAAGACGGGCTAATAGAAGATTTGGTGCTCATCTGTTTTCACTTGTCCGAAAGATCTCATGCATAATTGCATATCTTGTTTATGATTTTATAATATGTTTTGTTTTGTAGGTGAGAGAGATAACTTCTATATGGCAGACAGATGAACTTAGACGCCACAAACCAACACCAGTAGACGAGGCTAGATCTGGTACACTATGCTGCATAATAACTTCATGGATTTGAGTTTAGTCTAAACGGGTTTCTGTAGTTAAACAGGCTTGGTACAGGTTGACTTGGTTGGTTCGTTAGTTGATCCGTTTAACCCGTATATATTTTGTTGTGTTTTGGGCTTGTGTTGGGTTCAACCTGCCAACATGGACTGTTTAGCACCCCTAAACTACATGTTAAGATTGTTTAAAAAAAGAAGAATTCATTTGATTACTTATATTAAACAGGACTAAACTATATCGAACAGTCGCTTTGGAGAGCAGTGCCACAATACTTACGTCGAGTTAGCAATGCACTCAAAAAGCATACTGGAAAGCCACTTCCTTTAACATGCACACCAATTAGATTTGGATCTTGGATGGGGGGTGATAGAGATGGAAATCCAAATGTCACAGCAAAGGTCAAGTTTGACCACAAGTTTTGACTTTTTTATTCAAGGAAAAATCTCATCTAATAATAATCAAGTATCATCACTGCAGGTGACAAAAGATGTCTCTCTTTTATCAAGGTGGATGGCTATTGATCTTTACACACGCGAGGTTGAAAACCTTAGATTCGAGCTTTCTATGAATCAGTGTAGTGACAGACTCTCACATATGGTTCATGAAATTCTTCGAAAAGGTTTGGTTCTATATGTTTTTGATACTTACATTGCTTCTGTTGAGACTTGAGACTCTACATATGAAGTAATTTGATGGTTTGAAAATTAGCTGCAGAGAAGTCCGAAGAGGACCGGTACCAAAGTTGGAACCGCGGTCAGCAAAAGGGTCATAATGTTCATGGCTTACCTTCACAATTGCCTGCGGGTGTGGATTCACCTTCACATACAGGTTAAGAAGTTCCTAATCACTGCTTAAATAGAGGTTACTAGCTTGGTTTTAAAAGGCATACTTGAGGCGCGAGGCCAGGGGCGAAGGATTTGAAGGGCCCGAGGTGGCCCTGGCCCCCTGTTTTTTGGCGCAGTAGTGGAAATTTGCGATTTTCGTAGGTAAATTGAGTTCGGGTTGAGTCCAGCCCACGCCGATTTGCCACTACCGACCGAAAAAAATTGAGTCCGGCCCCCTGATTCGAGAACCAAGCTTCGCCCCTGCGCGAAGCGAGCTGGAAAACGCCTCAGGGCGTGAGGTGGTATGTAAATACTACCATATGTGATGCATAAATTTTGAAAGGTTTACTTGCTAAAAAGATGAGAGACGCAACTTCTAGTTGTAAATAAATCTTATTTGGTTGTACATAGAGCAAAGCCATGCATACGTAACGCGCACCTTGCACCTCACGCCATGGCTTTTGGAACACAAACGCCTTGGAGGGCCTCGCCTTTTTTTAAAACCAAGTTTTATAGAAGTTTCTAAAACTAACGTCGTTCGTATTTTTAGATTGTTTCCTAGAATGCAACAAAGTTGAATCTCATTATCCTCAGCTAGATGTTCCTGGATCCGAATACAAGCGCCTAGTAGAGGTAAATAAGAGTAAACTCTACTAACTGTCGTAACTGAATGCGTGCTGCTGACGTGGCAACATATATTTTACAAATTTCAGAATGGAGAAGCTGCTTTATCCCCAACTTCATGCCAAAACAATCAGAAATCACAAGGAACCACGAGTCCATCTCAAGCTACAACACCGAAAGGATCACAACCCGGACGAGCCAGCTTTCAGAAGCTTCTAGAACCAAGAACGCCTCGGAGTTCTTCAATTTCTCCTTATAGGATCATTCTTGGGGACATAAAAGAAAAGGTACCCATTGTTCTGTAATGTCTTTTAATTGTTCTCTTCTTATAATAACATGATGTATCATGCCATTCTTTTGTCGGCCCAGCTTATGAACACGCGAAGTCGGTTAGAACATCTTCTAGACGGTCATCCATGTGACATGGATCCTAGTGATTATTATGACACACCAGACCAACTGCTGCAGCCACTCCTTCTGTTGTATGAATCTTTGGTATAAGACACAGTTCTTCATCACTATCACCTTGAACATTATGCAATGCTGACGTGGAAATGTTGTTATGACAGCAATCCTGTGGATCAGGAATTCTAGCTGATGGCCGGCTCGCTGACTTAATAAGAAGAGTTTCTGTTTTTGGGATGGTTTTAATGAAGATCGATCTACGTCAGGTTTGTTCTGTTTGGGAATTGGTCTAATGGGTCATTCGAAAGTTTAATGCAGACAACCTTCTAAATCGTTTTTATTTAAATTTAAAATTGTTATGGTAATAATATTGTCACTTTTAACCATAACGAACGCAAGAACAAATTTTAAGGGTCGGCCTAATCTTACTCGCTCTTGTACTATACCTATTTCGACCTGTTACCCCACACGCGCATCATGGATCCTTAATCTTTTGGTTAATGAAACCATCACATATAGGTCTGAACTTTTGACGCTCTTGACACGTGGCAGGAATCTGGTAGGCATTCAGAGACTCTTGATGCAGTTACCAGATATCTTGGAATGGGAAAATATAGTGAATGGGATGAAGCTAAAAAACTTGAGTTTTTATCAAGAGAGCTAAAAGGAAAAAGGCCCCTTGTACCACCAACTATTGAGGTAAAGCAACTATTATTTATTTATAATTTTTTTCATTGTGAGAACCTGCAACTAGTAAACTTACTGGACGCCCCCATCTATACGGTGGAGTGGCGTTGCTGATGATGGTTAGAGCGAAGGACCTCTAGGTCCCGAGTTCACATCCTGAAGCACCTCCGGTTTTCATCTGACTGTTACTTCAGCGAGGAAACTCGTGTGGAGGCAGCACGGTTTCCGGGCGAATGCCGCAGCTCCCACCGTTCAAGCATAGACCCGATTCAGACAACATAGTCTAGAATGTGTGGAGAGTTAGGGTCTGCCGACTAGGCAGATGTGATGATCTCTGCCACATCTTAGATATTCACCATTAAAAAAAAAGTAAATTTACTAGACCCCACAAATACACTGCTAACCAATAGGATCATGTAAAGCGCAACTTGCACTGAACATGTAACCTTTAAAGGTTTTAAAGGTCTATATGTTAATTCTATATATGTTTCTGATTTTTTTTTAGCATTAATTTATTAGGTTTCTGCTGAGATTAAAGAAGTCTTGGACACATTCAGAATTGCTGCAGAGTTAGGAAGTGATTCATTAGGAGCATATGTCATCTCAATGGCCTCAAATGTATGATGCATACAAATTTAATATTTAGTTTAAATAACTTGTAAACAAATATAAAATTTTATTATATTGATTAATATTTCAGGCGAGCGATGTTCTTGCTGTCGAGCTTCTACAGAAAGATGCCAGACTCGCGGTTGCTAGTGAGCAAGGCAAACCATGTGTTGGTGGCATGTAAGGATCTAAACTTGATATTAAACTCAAAAAAGTATATTTTTAAAAATTAATAAAATGTATTCTAACATGTTAATTAAAACTAGATTGCGAGTGGTGCCATTGTTTGAAACTGTGGCTGATTTGAGAGGAGCCGGGGCGGTAATAAGGCAGTTATTATCGATTGATTGGTATCTTGACCATATTAAGAAGAATCACAATGGACACCAAGAGGTATGATATGAAAAGTTGACAATATTATTTTTTTTTAAAGATTGTTAATGTATGCATGGTTTCTGCAGGTGATGGTTGGATACTCTGACTCGGGTAAAGATGCAGGGCGGTTTGCTGCAGCATGGGAACTTTATAAAGCTCAAGAAGATGTTGTGGCTGCATGCAAAGAGTTTGGTATTAAAGTTACCTTGTTTCATGGCCGTGGTGGGAGCATTGGTCGCGGTGGTGGTCCGACGCATCTTGCTATTCAGTCCCAGCCACCTGGTTCTGTGATGGTAGGTTTTTTTTTTTTTTTTTTTTTTTTTTTTTTTTTTTTTTTTTTTTTTTTTTAAAGAAATGAAATTCTATATAGTAGCCATTGCATAGGCATTTAACAAAAACCTTATATGAAATTTGCGGGTTTGGGTTTAGTAAACAGGTTCGGGCTGGTTTTGGGTCGAGTCATGTTGTGTTAACGGGTCTTGTCATCAATTAATGTTGGTTCTTGTCGGGTTCGACCCATTTAGCACTAGCCTCTTTCCAAATACTTCAAACCTTGTCTCTCATTTCAACTTTCAATAAACTTACAGGGCTCCCTCAGATCAACAGAACAGGGAGAAATGGTGCAGGCCAAATTCGGGATACCGGGTATCGCGGTCCGGCAACTCGAAGTCTACACCACCGCCGTCCTTCTCGCCACCCTGAGCCCCCCCAAACCACCACGAGATCAAAACTGGCGCAACCTAATGGAACAAATCTCACAAATCAGCTGCAAAAGCTACCGAAACACTGTCTACGAAAACCCCGAATTCCTAGCCTACTTCCAAGAAGCCACCCCACAAGCCGAGCTTGGAAACTTAAACATTGGCAGCCGTCCCACCCGCCGAAAAACCTCTGTCGGAATAGGCCACCTCCGAGCCATCCCATGGATCTTCGCTTGGACACAAACCCGCTTTGTCCTCCCTGCTTGGCTCGGCGTTGGCGCTGGTTTAAAAGGTATTAGACAGTGTATTATGTATGTGGGAGAAGTATAATTTGAAAATTCACTTGCGTTGAGAAAATCCATGAAAACCCTATCAAACAATTAATTTTTTTATGTATGTTATTGTAGTTATTACAAAAATAAAAAATGAAATACAAAATTGTTTGCATTGGTAACACATGTGTAGCAAAGTGTCCCTAAAATGTTACACAGTTTCCAAGATAAACAGTAACATTTTGTTACATGTTTGTAACAATTACCTACAAAAAAATTGGTTTTATTTTTTTATTTATGTTATTATAGTTATTACATATGATATAAACAAAACAAAAATTTGATTGTTACACTGGGTTTTATCAACTCAAGTGAGTTTTCAACTTAACCCGCCTCTATGCATTTTTTTATAACAGTAACTCACACCCTATCTAACTCTACTTTTATATTGCACTTTTTTCAAAGGTGTATGCGAAATGGGCCACGCCGATGAACTACGAGCCGCGTACAAAGAATGGCCATTCTTCCAATCAACATTGGATTTGATCGAAATGGTATTGGGGAAAGCGGATATTCCAATCGTGAAACATTACGACGAAGTGCTGGTTTCTGAGAGCCGGAGGGATTTAGGGGAGCAGTTGAGGAATGAGTTAATGGCGACGGAGAAGTATGTGTTGGTTGTTACTGGACATGAGAAGCTTTATGGGAATAACAGGAGTTTGAAGATGCTGATTGAGAGTAGGTTTCCGTATTTGAATCCTTTGAATATGTTGCAGGTCGAGATCTTGAAACGATTGAGACAAGAACCGGATAATCATAAGCTTCGTGACGCCTTGCTTATTACGATTAATGGGATTGCAGCTGGGATGAGGAATACTGGCTAGTTGCTGCAGAGTATGTTGTTGCATATGATACATTATATATACATGTAAATAAAATGTGTTTGTTTTTATACAATCATTCTCATTCATGTTGATTTGTGTAAAAGATTTTACATATGCGATCAATATAAATTTTAGTCTGTATAAACTAAACATGGTCCAAAATGAATTGCTTTTAAAATAAGTTCACATCTGTGGGCAACACCTAAGATCATCATTTATATTTATGGCCACATCAAAGCACGAAGCTTCGCAACTGTTACCATTGTCACAGTCGTTGCGACCTCTACCACCGTTTGTTGACACTACTAGAAATATACCTTTCTTGACACGCGAATAATGCACACATACATTTTATTTTATGACCTTCAAAAGCGTGTCATATAAAGAACGTCATGCTTTTTAAAATATGATAAATTTATGGCATGTCTTAACAATGATTTTCAAATATTAGTGTCTAACAATTTCTAATACACATGTACACATTTGCATTTTTGTTAGTAACAAGGATTTTTACCCCGCACTTTGGAGCGAAAATTTGGTTGGTACTGACGTTGTATAGCATGCTATAAATTAGGGAGGACGGGGCGCTTACCGTGAATCTCACGGATACCTCACGGGTAGTGGATCCGTGAAGGTTTACGTGAACTTCTTCACGGTTGGTTAACTGTTTTGTTTTGTTTTTTTTTTCTTGATTTTCAATAACCAACATCACCTTCAATGTTTTTTTTTAACAACCAACTTAGATGTTTAAACTTCAAAGAGAGAAGATGAAAAGAGGTAGAAGACAAGAATTAATTTTAACATATAATTTGTATATATAGTATAACTTTTAGGCTTTTAAAAAGGGAAATGGGCTTTAACCATTTACATTCAATTCATTTTGGGCTTTTTAAAAGGTTAGAGAAAAATGTAAATGGACTACAAATGTTTTATTTTATAAGTTATTTTAAATGAAAATAAGTTATTTTTTAAATGAAAAATAAGTTATTGACTATACTTTTATGTGTTTTTGCATTTCTATATTTTTTATAGTTTTAAAATGTAAGTTTATTTTATTAGTTGGATAATATGTTTAATTAAAGTTTATTTAAAAAATAGAAAAAAAAAACATTTCAGTAAAGTAAATCAATGAAGTGTTGCCTCCAAAAAACTGGTTTAGTGAAGTGAATCAGTGAAGTGATGTTGCAGTGCATGATTGGTAAAAATCAAAAAAGTTAAAAAAAAAAAAAAAACAAGTGGAGTGCCTCTTAGTAAAAATTATACATATCATTTGATTAAGCTCTAAAAATATTTTTCTTGATCGGCTATATAGTAACTAAATTAAATTTCAAATGGTAAATAAATAGTAATTAAATTAAAGGGTTAAAAGCAATTCATTCTTGTGGTTCGGGTTAAATTGCCTAAATAAATAAAATCTTTTTCTCGTCTGGACTCTTATGGTTTTCATTCATTGACATTCCCATCCTCCCCGTAACACCATCCATTCCCCTGTCGCTAAGTCAGACACTTTCTCTTCTTACCGGTAGACACCATCAACCTTAACTACCCGCCTTTTGATTTTCCTGAAACCAAATATGAACAACCATTGATCAAGAAGGGTGTGAAGTGGTGGTGTGACCGTTCAAATCTACAATGGCTACAAGGTGGAGATAGTTTGAGGTGTCGACAATTTGTATTTTTCATAGTGGCTACAAGTAGTGTAGGTGTGTTAGAATCCAAATCGGCTCCAAACATATCGATTGTGGTGGCGATAGTCTGTGTTTTAGATAGTTGAAGGTGGTCGGAGATTGTGGTTGCTGGTCTTTGTGTATAAGGGTTGCAGGTCACCGGAGATTGTGGTGGTGATGTTGGTACGATAGGGTGGCTGGTGACAAGTAGTACTCACAGTGGTGGTAGGTCATGATGTTGGTGGTGGTGGCGTGGGTGGTGGCGATGGTTGGTTGTGGAAGAAAGGGGTTTTAAATAGTGAAAGATAAGAGATATGAGTTAATTATTTTTAGCTTCCTTTTCTGTATTTAAATAAAAAATTTAAGAAAGTTATAAAACTGGGGTTATAAAGGGTGAATTGAGGGACAAACAAAAAACGACAAGAATGGACGGTGTTAGGCGGGGGAGGGGAAGGAAGCAAGGAATGAAACCATATGGATTCAGATGAGAAAAAAAAATATTTTGTATCATGTAAGCAATTTGATCCAAACAACAGGGGCATAATTGGCAATTAACCCTAAATTAAAACATCAAATTAATAAGCATGCATGTGTATATGATGTGTTCACAAAGAGTACTGTTCATGTTCTTTTCGTCTTATGGTAGTAAGTATGCATGTGCATATAATGTGTCCACACCATCTCATCGCTAGAGGCTTGCAAGCTTATTTAGTGTGACGACATTCATCTTGTCACCACACGCTAGCTGGCATGTGTGTATATAAAGATTACACCCATCTCGTCGCCATAGGCTTTAGATGATGACATTTGTCTCCAATTCCTCATGTAATCTTATATCGTGATTTGTTAATGTCTAAACATTTTATATCTTTCATCATTTCTTTATTCACATTGTTCAAAAATGTCAATTTTGTATATGTGCATGTGACTTACATACCCCATGGTGTGAGCCTGTTCAGTTTTATAGATAGAGTACAACCAAGTCATATGAGGGGCAAACAAAAGTCACCCAAGTCGTACTCCAAGCACATTTCACCAATTAAGCATTAATGCTATGCATATACTTCATATCCTTCTACTCACATGAATTATGGTTGCCAGAAACAGGTAAATTACAACCTATACGTTAGTACCTGTGGCCACAAATCATATAGCGACACGTCGCAGGGATAGGTGCAAGGGATCTAAACTACTTCGTGCATATCAAGTATCATGGTTGAAAGAATATAGTGTCCACCATGAGATCGAATACTGCTTAATAAATCAATGTACAATAATGCGTTGATCACCTTATTGGTCAAAGAGACCAAATTATTGGTAACCTAACATACGTGTCAGTACAGATAGAAAGAACACCAAGATTCATCTAAATTTTGTGAGTGCTTGCACGACTTGTTCTAGTGGCTCATTATATTGTCCTTGAAAGTTTTCTACAGCTGTAAACATTATATTGATTCTTTCTTCGTTTCCTTACACAACTTTCTATATGCATTAATCCAATAATGTACCAATTAAGCATAAAAGAATGAATCGATTCTTGAAGAAATCTTGACTATGTTTGAAACAGAACATTATTCAATCGTTTTCAAAACTTTTATACCTTTTGAAATAGTAAATCATCCGAGATTTTGTGCTACTTTGTTATTTTTTTACTAACTACCAAATAGTTTATTTGTGATCATGAATACCTTGCAAAGGCTTTTTTTTTATTATTTTCTTCAATGTTTTTAAACCCGGTTTTGATTTGTCTCGGGTTTGGGTCATAAATGGTTCAACCGATTGTATTGGAAGGTTTAGCCGGGTTAACTGGTTAACCATATAATTCTGTAAAAATACAATTTCAACTCAAACAATAATCCAAAAATACTCAATTATCAAACAAATTTTTGTTTTTAAATAAAAGTGTACAATAGATTTATGTACGGGTGAGCAAATGTCGGTTCGGTTCGGTTTTTACATATAACCGAAACCGATAACCGAAGTTCGGTTTTAGGAAAAACCATAACCGTAACCAATCGGTTACGTCAGTTCAGTTAATTCGGTTAATATGTCGGTTATCGGTTCGGTTATTTCGGTTAATATCCTAACATAAAACTTGTGCAAACTTGTAAACTTAAAATAGTTAGTAAAGTGTGATAATTATTATTCAACTTGTCTTCTATTGCTTACAATAATACAGAATATATATAGACATTTACAACAAGGTCTAGGAGTGATAGACTCTAGCTATTGATTACAAAGGTTGACATTTGACTTGACTATTATCTATATTGACATTTGACTTGACTATTATTTATATTGACATTTGACTTATATTCATAAGCTATTAGACCCTCGCAGTCGAAGCGAAGGGTGGCCGAAGACTGAGACTGGAGCGAAAGTCGTCAAAGAGAACTCTGGGAAGGCCTTAGGTGAAAATTTCGGCAACCTGATGACGAGACGGAACATGTAAAACCCGAACGTTTCCTCTCTGAACCTGCTCACAAACAAAGTGAATATCGAGCTCAATGTGCTTCGTGCGTTGATGTTGGACAGGATTCCCGGACAGGTAAATGGCGCTGACGTTATCACAGTAGACGAAGGTGGCGCGTGTGAGAGGATGGCGAAACTCTAAGAGAAGGTTACGCAGCCAGCAGATCTCGGCAACAACGTTAGCAACACCACAGTATTCAGCTTCTGCACTAGAACGAGAGACGGTAGACTGTCTCTTGGAGGACCAGGAGATAAGGTTATCTCCGAGGTAAACACATTACCTAGAAGTAGACCGTCTGGTGTCAGGGCAACCTGCCCAGTCAGCATCAGTGTAGGCATGAAGAGAAAGAGAAGTGGCAGGTGTCAGGTGAAGCCCCAAGTCAATGGTACCCTGGATATATCTGATGATGCGTTTCAACGCATTCCAGTGAGACTCCCGAGGGGCATGCATGTGCATGCATATTTGTTGAACTTCATAAGAGATATCTGGGCGAGTGAAGGTCAAATATTGTAGTGCACCTGCAAGGCTTCTGTAAGAGGATGGGTCGTTATATAGCGGACCAGTATCAGCACTCAGTTTTGACTGAGTATCAACGGGTGTGGAAACCGGTTAACATGAGTCCATGGCTGCACAGTGGATAATGTCTTTGGCATAAGCAGTTTGAGACAAAAATAAGTGATTTCCCGTGCGTTGAACCTGAATGCCAAGAAAATATGAGAGAGGGCCCAGATCTTTCATTGCAAATTCACTTGCCAAAAGTGTCATCAGCCTGTGTCGTAAAACATCATTAGATGTGGTGAGGATGATATCATCAACATAAATGAGGAGATAAGCCGTGTCGTGATCGTGATGATGAACAAAGAGGGAATTATCCGACTTGCTTTGGCAAAATCCATGTAATGTGATGAAATCCGTAAACCTTTGGTACCATGCACGGGGTGCCTGTTTGAGGCCGTAGAGAGACCGTTTGAGGCGACAAACATGATTAGGAAAATCCTTATTACGAAATCCCAAAGGCTGATGCATATAGACAGTTTCTTCTAAATTCCCATGTAGAAAGGCATTAGTGATGTCAAGCTGATGAATCGACCAGGACTTAGTCAAGGCAAGAGATAAAACAATACGGATAGTAGCCGGTTTTAAAACTGGGCTAAACGTCTCACCACAATCAATGCCTACCTGTTGACTTCGACCATCACAAACAAGTCTAGCTTTATACCGTTCCAACGAGCCGTCCGACCTGAATTTATGTTTAAAAAGCCACATGCTGCGTATAATATTCATATCAGGGTGATGTGGTACTAACTCCCAAGTCTTATTTTTAATAAGTGCACTAAACTCGTGGTGCATGGCATTGTACCACTCCGGTATGGATAAGGCAACTTGTGGGTTTTTGGGTAGGGGTGAGATGGTGGAGGTGGTGAGGTTGAAAAGTTGTTTAGGTTTAGTGATGCCGCTCATGGAGCGTGTGCGGATGGTTCGAGGATTATTAGGTGTGTGAGTGTGTGGAGGGTCTGGTTGGACAGTGGGCTGAGGGTCCAGTTGGGGATTTGGATGGTGAGTGGTGGACGGGCCTGGCGAGGCTGATTGGGCCGGGATGGGGCTGGCGAGTGGGGTAGGCTCAGACGCAGGAGGAATGGGATGGGTAAGGTTGAGATTTGGGCTGATGGTAGGTGTTGGGGATGGCTTATTTGGAGTGGGTGATGTTGGTGGTACTGGGCCGTGGGGTGTGTAAGGTGTTTGGTCATATTGTGGTTGGGCTGGACTTGGTGTGTGGGACACATGATTCCACAGAAGTGGAATTAGAGGAGTGGAAAGGAAGTAATAATTTTGAGGGGTTGTGGTGTGTCGGATTTGGTAAGGGAAATAAGACTCCTCAAAGTAGACATGTCTGGAAATAAAAATTCGATGTGTGGTAAGATCTAGACATTTATATCCATGATGATTAGAGGGGTATCCAAGAAAAACACATGGTTGAGACTAGTTGGCCAGTTTGTGTATGGTGGTGGATGGGGTGATAGGGTAGCATAGGCAATCGAAAACACGAAGGTGTTCGTATTCAGGGATGCTATGGTAGAGGAGATAGGTGGGGGAGAGGAAATCGCGTTGCTTGTTGGGTAGAATGTTGAGAAGGTATGTGGCGGTCTCAAGAGCATGGTGCCACAAGTTAGGGGGTAGAGAGGCTTGGGCAAGAAGTGTGCGGAGCATGTTGTTAATTGTGCGAATTTTGCGCTCCACCTTGCCATTTTGAGAGGATGTGTGGGGACATGAAAAGGGGAATTGCATACCGTTTTAATGGCAAAAATTATAGAAGTTATTGTTTGCATATTCTTTACCGTTATCACACTAGAATTGTTTGATTTTGCGTTCAAATTGGGTGTGAATTAGGTTGTAGAAGGCGGTGAAAATGGCAAAAACTTGTGATTTATTACTTATGGGAAAGGTCCACAAGAAATCGGTAAAATCATCAAGAAACAGTAAATAGTAACGGTGACCGCCCGTGCTAAGTACGGGGGAGGTCCACAAGTCGCTGTGAATTATATCAAATGGCAAACAAGTAGAATTAATAGAAGCCAAAAACGGTAATTTAGTACTTTTACCAAACACACACGACTGACAAAGTTTGTCATTTATTCTACCATAATTAATGAAAGACGATTGTTTTAAAGAATGTAAAAGGTTGTTGCCGGGGTGTCCTAGGCGTTGGTGCCAACGATCTTGAGACACAACAGCAAGAGCAGTGGGGTTGTTGAAGTTGGTGGAGAATTGTTGCGTGAGGCGGTAGAGATCGCCTGTGCTATTACATTTGAGGATAGGTGCCTTGGTTTTGAGATCCTTTACAAGAAAACCAAAAGGGTCAAATTCAATTGAAACCAAGTTATCAGTTGTAAGGCGTCTCACAGATATAATATTTTTAATTATTTTGGGGGCAAAGAGGACATTGTTTAGTTTTAATGGTGGGAAGGGTGGGGGTAGTACTTGGTTACCTTGAGCCAATACCAGGATGGACATTCCATTACCAACAATAATGTTTTTGTTAGTGCATTTATTAAAGTTAGACGAAGAGTAAATACCTTGCTCGTTGGCCGAGTGGGCTGAGGCACCCGTGTCCATAACACCGTGATCAGGTTGATTTAACGCCATGGTGTACAAGGCTTGCTCGATATCTGTTGGCGTATATCCCGCGGTAAAAGCTTGGTCAGGCCTTGGGCCGAGAAGTCCTTGTCCAGAGAAGTTGGCATTGGGCCTAGAAGGATATGGACATGGTGGAACATTATTGGGCCTTGTGTTTTGTTGCTGCCCATTTTCCTGCTGGCCATTTAGAAGTGAAGCCCACTGAGATGCAGCCCAAGATGCCGGAAAAACAATGTAGGGGTTGTTGTGAGCCTATTGAAAATTTCCGGACTGTCCCGTGCGACCCCTGCCGTAGTTTCCACGAGTACGACCCCTGCCCCGGCCTCTAGTTCGTCCACAAGACCGATCTTCAGATGGAGCCGAGGACACAGCAGCCGAAAGGGCTGTGGCTGAGGCCTGAGTAGCCGAAGAAGCATGCCGCTTCTTTTTCTGTTCTTCCATATTAAGACGGGACCGGACTTCCGCAAAATCCGGAAGTGGATCTTTGTTGCCGAGTACGGTTGAAATCCCGTCAAACTGTTCCGTGAGACCTGCCAAAACCTGAAGAACAAGGCGATCATTATCAACAGGCGAGCCTACCCCGGTGAGTTGATCCGAGAGCAGTTTCGCGTGTTGAGAATAAGCCACCATAGAAGGAAAATAAGCAAGATTAAGATTAGCAAATTCCTGGGTCAAGAAGATAGACCGAGTATGTTTGTTATCGTTGAAATGGTTCCGGAGAGAGGTCCACGCCTCGTAGGCGTTCTGAGCAGGAGTCATAATGGTGTGAACAAGGGGTTGAGAGATCGTTCTGTATATCCATTGAAGAACTATGGCGTCCAGGCGAGACCATAAGGCTTCAGCAGCTGTGGGAACGGGCTGTTTGTCGGGGTCCGAAGAGGAAGAAGTTGCAGCAGCCGTGGGTCTGGGTTGGAGATGATCAAAGACTTTGTACGCTTGACAATGGATCTGAAAAATTTCAGCCCACGTGGTGTAGTGAGAGGATTCATCTTCGAGAGTTATCGGAATGAAGTTTTTGATATTCGATACTGTCATTGCCGGATGTAATTTAGGATCCATTGAGAGAGGGTAGGAGAGTAGAATAATGAGACAGAACGACAGAAACGATTTTAAGAGGGCTGAAGGGGGGTGACTTGATAACAGTGGGTTATCAAGGGATGAGGAAAGGTGAAGGATATGAGGTGGGGTAGGAGACAGATGCAACAGAAGGGTGTAAAAGAAAGAAACAGGGTGGGCGGAAGGGAGGTGATTGGATCGATTAAGGCTCTGATACCATGATAATTATTATTCAACTTGTCTTCTATTGCTTACAATAATACAGAATATATATAGACATTTACAACAAGGTCTAGGAGTGATAGACTCTAGCTATTGATTACAAAGGTTGACATTTGACTTGACTATTATTTATATTGACATTTGACTTATATTCATAAGCTATTAAAGTGTTTAGATCTTTTTCAAGAATACAAATATATATGAAAACGCATGTAAAATACATGAAATACCGAGGAAATAAATAAAAAAAATGCTTTAACTATATGGATATACATGAAATATACCGAAAATACATGAAAATATGTTCAAAATACATGGATATATGTATGAAAAATACTTAAGTATATAATTATCGGTTCGGTTTCGGTTATTTCGGTTACGAAAGAAGGGAAAACCAAAACCGTAACCGAATGGTTCGTTTTTGGCCATATGTTAACCGTAACCGATCGGTTAATTCGGTTTTGGTTATTTTCGATTCGGTTATTAGTTTGGTTTTGGTTTTTGTTTTTTTCGGTTATCGGTTTTCGTATGCTCACCCCTAGATTTATGTCATTGGAGCTTAATAAAGAATTTTAATAAAATTTAAAAAAAGATCAAATTTCATGGTTTTGCAAACCAGTTCAAACCGAGTACGTATCCAGTAGCAGGTATAACCGACCGGTTCATACTAGTATTTAAAACATTGATATTGTTCAATTAGTTCATATATATATATATATATATATATATATATATATATATATATATATATATTATAAAATGTCACAAGTTACACTATAAAAGCTATGCTGGTAAAAAAAAGGAGTAATGAAATTAAATAATCCAAACTATTATACTTTGGCCGATAACGGTCCTAACTATGAAAATAACCACTAGCGGTCTCAATTTTTGACATATTGGTCACCAATGGTCCCAGTTAGTCTGATCACTAACGTCGTTAGTGACATGCTGATGTGGCGTTCCTACGTGTTATTACTTAACACACATGGAAGATGATGTGGCAAATTGTGTATAACATCTTATAACACTAACTCTCTGCAACCAAGAAGAAACAACCACCATCACAGCTTGTTGCCTCCCCCTCTCTTTATGTAAAACACCACATACCACCACCACAACCTACCCACCACCAATGCTAGCACGGTATATCTTTCTTTCTAAACCACATCAGAGGGTCGTTGGGGATTTGGGGATTTAGGGTTTTCAACATCCTCAGGTTGGCAACCAGATCCGGACTCAATTTGCTGATTATTATCATCAGCATTCGAATCAGAGTCAGATGAAGCAGAATTAACAGGTGAGGATTGAACAGAACGACATCATTCTTTTTTTTTTTTGTTGTTGGTTCAATTGAGGTAAACGAACAACGAATTTAACTTTCTTTTGTTGCCTCTTGTCGTCGTCGTCTTGATAATAATCGTCGTTGGTGAGGGTGGGGTTATTGTGAGTGGATCTTCGATTAGATTTCTGTTGTTGTTGTTGGAGAGCTCGTTGTTTTAGATCGTTAAGGGATGGACGACCTTTCTTCTTCTTTTTCATTTGAGCGATGGGTTTGACATATATGAGGGTTGGTTCTGATCTGAGGAAGAAGAAGGGAAGGGGGGGGCAGTAGGTAGGTGATGGTGTGGTGCCAGGTGGTGGTTGGTTCTGATCTGAGGAAGAAGGGAATGGGCATCAAGTTGATCTGAGGAAGAAGAAGGGAAGGGGCAGAAGTATTAAAACAGACAGGTAGGATCATTATTGACACGTCATTCGCCACTAGTCCAACTAAGCATGCCACATCAACAAGCACTAACGACGTTAGTCCTTGGTTAGTTTGGGTCCGTTGGTGGCCAATATTCGGAAAGTTGGGACCGCTAGTGATTATTTTTATAGTTGGGACTATTATCGACCAAAGTACAATAGTTTGGATTATTTAAATCCATTACTCCAAAAAATTAAAAAAAAAGACGTTTAAATTAGTATAATTTATACAGTATATTTGATGTCTTTTATTCATTTATATTTATCTTAAAATTATCTACTTTATTTTAGATAATAAAAAGTATAAATATACAGAGTGATAGTGCAAAAACATAAAAGTTACATAAACTCTTTAACTTTGTTGAAAAACTAGAGTGTTAGTTACCCGCGCGTTACAGCGGGAGCGGGAGCACGACACGCAGTCTGAACTTCGTACGTACTGAAATAGATATGCTAACGTTATCGAATAACTGCTTTGTTGGTTATATAAATTCATTTCAAGGGATTATATTGTCACATTAGGAAATGTATCTATACTGATATTAAGACACTATTGGTTTAGTTCTCTATGATAAAGAAAAATCTCAGTACACCTGTACCGAAAGTATCGGTACGGTATGAGTACCCAATGCTCTTCCTTAAAAAGAAAAAAATGTCTATGATAAAGAAAAATATCAGTATACCGATACCAAAAGTATCGACTCAGTACGAGTACATGGTACCAAACGCTAATCCCTAAAGAAACCCAATAATACCTAGTACCAAATAAAAATAGGTTTTGCAAAACGAAAGAAAGAGACAGATCGATGCAAGTTAGCAAAATAGAGGCAATACATAGTATCAAATGAGTAAGTATGTAGCTAAAATTACACAAGATGGTATTATTATATCTAACAGTTATCCAAACAATACTTTTGCTCAATCATACCCACTTGAGTTGATGAGCCATTTGTAGGCCATATGTAATATAAATTAAATAACAAACCTACAACACAAATGGTTACAAACCGGGGTAGAAGTAAAAAAAATCCAACCAATAGTAATAGTTTACTTGTTAATTTAATATATAGATATATAAATATATATATATAAGACCATGTGTAGTGGGGGCTTTATAAATAAAGCCCCTCTTTCTGATTGGTCTACGTGCCAGCTAAGTCAGCATTGAGAGAGAAAATGAAAAAGGGGTGAGTGGTAGGGGCTTTATTTATAAAGGCCCTGTTTCTGATTGGTTGATTTTTTTATTGTTTTTTAATCTTTTAACTCAAAATAATTAAAATAAATATAAAAAAATTACAAAAAATATTAAAAACACACAACTAATATTAAAAAAAAATTACAACTAATATTAAAAATAAAAAGTTACAACTAATATTAAAAAAAAAAAGTTACAACTAATATTAAAAAAAAAGTTACAACTAATATTAATTTAAACACTTGATAATCTTAAATTACTTTTTTTTTTTTTTTTTTTTGAAATAAACAGATTTCCATTTCAACAAAAGAGGCAAATTACATAAGAATAGCAGGTAGGCGAGCAACAAGCTGCGCCGCCACCCCTTTTTGGATAGAGAACCCTAATCTAGAGAAAACAAATCCTCGCCCCTGGGGAGTCGAGAAGTTGCTGTGGACCACCCGCTGGACTCTCGTCAGAAATCTGATCGCTTCCGGGGCCAATGAGCCAAAAGTGTCAAAGGCCAAAGGGACAAAAACATGTTGGTTATCCTCACACGCTTTAGCATGCTTTGCCACCTTGTTCGACTCTGCTCTAATCACCGCTTGCCCCGCCACGAACCCACTTTCCCTGAATCCCGCTAAAGGAGACACACCCGTAAGGTCCACACATGCGTGTTTCCCACCTTCCCAGCCAAACACTAGCAGGTCAGCCGGACGTAAAGTGGACCTCCCTTCTGCCGGGTCTGTTAGAAAGTTAACTGGGGCCTCTTTCTTGGCCGAGATCCCTGCTCGTCTAAGAATATCCATTAAAACATCCCGAACGAAATCGTGCCTGTACTTAAACCCCGGTAACACTCTACAATGGAGGGCATGCTCCCCATATTTATCCAAACACGCTTTACGCCAGACCGGACATGTTTCATCATCGGGAAAAATGGGAATCATCAAACGATATTTAAGGATTGCTCTATATTCCACGGCTGACATTCGTTGCCCCAGTCCTTCGATAGGGATAACTGTAAGGAAGTCTTGGGCGTGGGGCCTCTGTAAGCATTCCATGACGGCTTTCTGGCGTGGAGTCAAGCAAAAATCTTCCCTCAGACTTCGTGCGATTCGACAATAAAGAGCATTCGCCAAGGTTTTCTGTGGCTTTTTGGGGGCGGTGTCTTTATTGGAGAAACCGCCAAGATCAAAGTCAGGGAGATTTTCATGCATGCGTTCCAAAGCGCAAACATAATCCGGATCCGTGTTATCCACCCCGCTGTTACGTAAAATATGGTCTTGCAACCCCCAGGATTGAGATCTGGACGCCACAAAGGCATAAGTGGCTACATCCCGGGCCGAGAGAAGGCCCAACCCACCATGCCGCATCGGTAAGGTTGCGACCCGCCACTGGAGGTCCCCAAAATATGCCCCCCCACAAACTACAATATCTTCAATTGCCTCCCGGAGGCCTTTATCAAAACATGAGACAGCGCTGCCTACAAAGGGGGGCTGGCATGTTCGTAAGCCGAAAAGCAACTTTGCGACTCCCATACAGGATCTGAGTAGGAGGAGCTCGCTTTGAGGATCCCGCAGACGAGGGAGGAGCCCCATAAGATCCACAGCCCGTGACGCCCTTCTAGTAGACAAATCACAGATGAAGCTAGCATCGCGGCCGACTGCCCCTCCTAGCAGTTTGACACCTCTCTCAGGCCGTCCAATATCACTGGGGAATAGCCCTGGCCTAGTCTTCACCCCATCGCAGGTTGGCCAAAAAATCTCTGTTTTCTTGATATTAAGGTTGAGTCCCAATGATGGTCCTTCTGAACTGATGATTTCCAGGGCCTTAGCAACCTGCACAGTGTCCCCGATGATCGTCCCATCATCTAAGTACCAATCGTGGAAGGGGAGATTGCAGTTTTCCTGCACTTGTCGCACTAGCGGGTGTAAGGCAAGGGAAAAAAGCAAAGGTCCCAAGGGGTCCCCTTTCTGAACCCCCGTAAAGGCTCCAATGCGTTCATCCCCAACATATAACCTAGCTGGCTGGGCATACAAAAATTTGACCCACAAAAAAAATGGAGGGGCAATGGCGATGGACTTCCCGTAACAAAACAGATCGGTCAACTACGTTGAAGGCGTTAGAAAAATCAACCGTGAGCAGTACCCATCCCGCATAACTCATCGTTGACATAAACACGACTACCAGACTCGCCTTCACCATAGGTGACAACTCGCCAAACTCATCGACACCATAAAAATGACCCAAGATTGGTAACCCATCGCCATCCCGAAAGTAACGAACCATTACCAATAACCCGCATCAGCACCACAAGGATGCTACATTACAACGAACTGGAGCTTTAGTCGCGACTATCGCCGCTAATGTTGTCGTCAGCTAAAAAACATCCCTATTGACCCATGTAGCCCGTAATGAGTCACCGCTAATACCCTTTTTCCATGTGGCATTAATTTTTATTTTTTTGCCACGGGTCATGCCACGTGGCAAAAACCTGTGCAATATGGGCTTTACTTTTAGCGGCGACAAGTCGCCGCTAAAGGACTTCTTCTTTTTCTTTCCTATTCAGCTTTAATACCCTTTATCCACAATCACACAATCAAGCAAAATAATAAAAAAAAAAACTAATTAACCAAATATACCAACATTTTCATATATATATATATATATATATACACACACACATTATATGCCTAAAATCTTCTTCTAAACATACCAAAAAAACTAAGCAAACATTTCAAGATTTACAATCAAGCATAAACATTATAAATTATATCATTCTTACAAAAACGCCTAAACATCTTCGTCTTCATCATCATCGCCACTATTGCCGCTACCGCCTTGATTTCCAAAGTTGGCACGATTTCGTGACTGGTAGAATTGAGTAAACATTTGGAACATTTGCGTTTGGAGTTGAGAATTGGTCATCATCGCATTAAATTGTTCCTACAAATATATATATATATATATATATATATATATATATATATATATCAAATGGGTTAAATAATAACAGTTAAACTACAAATATATATCAAATGGGTCAAATATCCTATTTACTAAACATATTTATACCAAATGGGTCAACTATCAATAAATAAACTACAAATATATACCAAATGGGTCAAATATCAACATTTAACAAACATACATACACCAAATGGGTCAAACTACAAACATATACCAAATGGGTCAACTATCAACATTTAAACTACCAATATATATCAAACGGGTTAAATATTAACTTTTAAACTACAAATATATACCAAATGGGTCAAATATCCAATGGAAATAAATAATCATAACTATTGCTCTTTGGCCGATAATGGTTCCAACTACCAAAATAACCACTAGCGGTCTCAACTTTCGACATATTGGCCACCAACGGACCCAAACTAACTAAGGCTAACTCCATTAGTGTGATGTTGACGTGGCATGCCACGTAGGATGCCACATAAGATCATTTTGCCACCTAGAATGTCACGTAGGATCATTTTGCCACCTAAGCATGTCACGTCAACATCATACTAGCGGAGTTAGCCTCAGTTAGTTTGGGTCCATTGGTGGCCAATATGTCGAAAGTTGGAACCGCTAGTGGTTATTTTCGTAGTTGAGACCATTATCGGCCAAAGAGCAATAGTTGGGATTATTTATTTCCATTACTCCAAACATATTTATACCAAATAGGTCAAGTACCAACAAATAAACTACAAATATATACCAAATGAGTCAAATATCCTATTTACTAAACATATTTATACCAATCGCACAAACACAAAAACTATAAGTTAAATAAACATTATTGTCTATGTATATGTGTGTGAGTGTGTATATACCTTTTTGTGACAGTGAGTGGCAAAACTTGCTCCACCTCGGTATGTGCACGTTTGTTTTGGCAGACGACTTTGTTAGTTGCAGATTTCTGCATATGTTCTTTACTGCAGAAGTGATCAATACCCCGACTTCAGTTTTCAGGTTTCATACCCGGGGGAGGGGGGCATTGCCTTTCTCCCTCCACATCATAATAACCTCCAGCTTGAGTCATAAAATATCTCTTTGCCTCGGCTTTGCGGTTATTGTACCACTTTTCGAGAGCCGCCATAATGCCTCCTCTTTTTTTATCGAACGCAATGAGATCTTCGTCAACGGCAGCCAAATTGAATTCGGTCTAATAATTAAATAAAACAAGCTAGTCAAGTAGAAAAAAACCAACAAATAACATATACAATATATATTTACAAATCACTGACCTTCATAAACTCAAATAACTTGTTTTTATCAAACTTAGCAACATTCTTCCAACCTTCCACATCTAATGGAACTTCACGCAAGATATACATTGACGCCTCCCGTGTGAAAAAGGTTACCAAGCTCGCCTACAGGCATGAAGGTGGCGTCTTCATCAAATGTAATGTCTGTCGGGCGACCTGTATCTCTAAGATGTTTTCTTAAGGCAACGTTTTTTTTGCCTTGCACCGTGTTCTCCTGCGGGGGGCTGTAATTAGAGTTGAAAATTATTAGTCACATTACTAGAATTGAAAAAGAAGTAAAAATAGTAAACATTAATCAACTGTAAGACTTACCACCGTTTGTCTGGTGCTTGTGCCACCAATCATCACCACCGCCACCAGGTGGGGGTGGCGCCCCTGCACCGTCTCCGCCGTGGATAAGGCCCATAATATCGGCCATCAAGTAGATAAGCACCGCCCAAACTGATATCATGATGTCCTGCAATTAGAAATAAAAATTATTAGTCACATTATTTATATGTAATAAATGAAGTAAAAATAGTAAACATTGATTTTATTATAATAAATGAAATGATCAATAATTACTGTTTTTAATCAGACTCCATGTAAGATACTCCCGTTTCTCTCTCGGACGCTTCCATGTCATAATCGGGATCGTCCTCGTCATAATATGCCCCATCATCAGCAACTTCATTGTCGTCATTGCTCAGGGCATCAACTTCCATTACATTCTCACCCTCAGTAGCATGAGAAGACATGTTTTGAAAGTATAGCGGAAGTCATTAAAAAGGCCAATATTAGATGAAGAGTTATTGTGAACAACGTCAAGATCCTCGCCTAACTCAGTGTCAACATTTTGAACATTCTCAAGTTGTGGTGGTTGATCCCAAACTCGCCAGTGATTAACATTTTCGACGACAAACCTATGTTTATTATTTTGGTTTCCTCGAGATGGTTCTTGAATGTAGAACACTTGTTTGGCTTGCCGGGCAAATATGAGCTGATCTTCTTTGTCCCATTTGTGTTTTTTGCTGGTACTGGTGATATTATTTTCATATCTAACACACACTCGAGTATCGTACCACGTGCACCAAAATAGGATAGTTTTATACACATGAGGATAACTGATCTCAATAATCTCTTCTAATACGCCATAATATTTCTCACCGTTATCTCCCTCTACCATAACCCCTGAGTTTGCGTTGCACGTTTTGCATCACATGAAGCCACCATAAACCTAACACCGTTGTCTATGCACCTGGTGTAAGTCTTAGCCATTGATTGTGCACCCAATAAAAGAGCATATAACTCTTGATGGAACTCCGAAGAACTTTCTGTCTTCATCTTATAGACATAACAAATTTAAAATAATATTGTTTGTTATATATACATTACCTAACAAATATATAGTAACGAGTGTTATATATGTATTACCTTGTTTTGAAACGAATTCGGAAATTTAGTTTTAATATCATCTTGGGGATGTGTAGATTTGAATTCACTACATTGAAGAAAAGTATATAAAAGCAAGAAAAATTAGTCTTAATTATATCTTTGGGATGTCCATAAAATATATAAAGGATAGGAGCACTTACTTCATATAGCCCCTGACTTCTACGCAATTATCGAGGACAAACCATTCTATCTTGAGTTGGTCGTCAACTGAAAGTAGCTTGTCATTCGTTGCACTGGTTGGGTTGCATTGGGACTCAAACACCCATAACTTTCTTTTTTCTACAATGACATCCTCATTTCTCTCAGGCTGATTGAACTTAGTCTTAACATTTTGAAGGTACATTGAGCAGAATGTTAGAGCTTCTTAAGTTACATAACCTTCAGCTATACAACCTTCTGGCCTTGTCGGGTTTTTAACATAGTTTTTTTAGTTCTTTCATATACCTTTCAAAGGGATACATCCATCTCATATAGACTGGACCACTAAGCTGAATCGCTTCATCTGGTAAATGCATAACTAAATGAACCATTATGTCACAAAAATGCCACGGGATAGATCAACTCTAACTTGCACAAGATCATAAGATTGGCATCCCTCGATTTCTTCATATCTTCTACTACTAGTGTTCTAGAGCAGAGTTGTTTAAAGAACGCACAAAGGTCTACCATTAGTGTATAAACATCTTTGCCCAAAAATGCTCTAACCCCAATTGGTATCAATTTTTGCATGAGAATATGACAGTCATATGATTTCAAACCAGTAATGTTAGTATTGTTATTTGTCATCCTCTAACTAATATTAGATCCAAACCCATCTGGTAATTTAACATTTTTCATAAACTGACATAAACTCTTTCAGTCACGGAAGGTGAATGAGTATTTTGGGTGTGGGCAGGTCCACTTGGTTCCCCCTTTTTCAACCATTGTGTCTTTCGAATTTTCAGCTTCTCTAATTCTTTTCTTGCATTTGAGTTGTCTTTTGTCTTCTCATTCATCAAAAGAGTACCAAGCAAGCTGTCGCACACATTTTTTTTCGATATGCATCACATCTAGGTTGTGCTTCAACAGTAGAGAAGACCAATACTCTAATTCAAAAAAATATGCTTCTTTTGGACCAGTTCAACTTAAAGTCTTCCCGATTAGGGTTAGCACCTCTAAACTTTGAATGCTTGCCTGGTAGATGAATGAGTAGAAGAGCATGTTGAGCATCTATGTCAGCGGGACTAAAGTGTCTCGGGGGGGGGGGGGGGGGAGGGGCTCTTGTCTCGGGTTCCCCGTTAAACTCAAAACATTTTCTCCAATGATGGTTGGCATCTAAGAACCAGCGATGACCGGCATACACGCATTCATTTATTACATGTACTGAAAGGTGTCTTCGTTGCAAGTCGGGCATGCATTGTATCCCTGCCCGCTTTAACCTGATAGACTGCGACGAGCTGGAAAGTCATTTATAGTCCATAAAATGTTGCCTTCATTGTGAAGTGCGTGTTTGTCGCTGCGTCTTTAGCACGTACGCCTGTCTGCCACAAATCCTTAAGCTCATCCACCAACGACCTAAGGAAAACGTCCGTGTCCTTCCCAGGGGATTTAGGGCCAGGAATCAACAAGTCAACATAAATGTGGACTCTTTCATGCATAGCCATGGAGGCAGATTGTATGTGGTGAGTATAATCGGCCAAGTGTTATGAGTCGTGCTCTTGTTGCTGAAAGGATTAAAACCGTCAGCTGCAAGCCCTAGGCGAATATTTCGGGGTTCCCTCGAGAAGTTAGGGTACCTTAGATCAAAGTCCTTCCGTGAAGATCCATTAACTATATGACATATAATATCATCTTCTGATCGTCCGGTATTGTGCCATATCATATCTTTTGCTGTGTGCCTTGAGCCATACAAGCGTCGTAGTCTGGGGGTCAAACGAAAGTATCGTAACACCTTATGAGGTATCTTCTTGCCATTTGTGTCTTTATTTACCCACCGACTCTCATTACAAACAGGACAATTCTGCAATGACTGATGTTCTTTCCAGAAGAGAGCACAATCCCATTTACACACTTCTATCATCTCATATCCCAATCCAGTCTTCTTTAATATCTTTTTGTCTTTGTAATGCGAAGGGGGGACCTTGTTACCTGCTGGAAGTACAGATTGGAAAAACCCGAGAAGCTTGTCAAATGAATTATTAGTCCATTTGTTCCTTACCTTCATATTCATACGCTTTGATATAAAGTCAAGGGAGGAATAATCAATACACCCAGGATATAATTCTGATTCGACTTCATCTATCAGGGCTTCAAACTTATCACGAACATCATTACTCTCTGTATCCAAGTTCCCTTCATTAAGGTCTGTATCCTCTTCCATACGCTCCTCTATAAGGTTTTCGATAATGCCATTCATATTGCTTCTTCCCCTAATCTCATCTATAAATACAGGAGACGACCTAATTGGATTTTCACCGTGATAGATCCACATCGTGTAATCCTTATCAAAACCATTTATACAAAGATGAAATGTCATTGTTCTGAAGGGTACGAAGTCAGAGTTATTACACTTTCTACACGGACATCTAATCGTTCCATCTGTGTTGAAGAATTGTTGGGCATAAATAATGAAATTGTTAATTCCTTTTTGGTACTCAACCCACAAATGGTTCTGTAGTTTAATCCAGCTTTTATCAATCGACATGATAATGTGACTGAAACATAATTTGGGGCTTAAGGCACAATAATTTAAATGAAACATATTATTGACACATACAGGGTAGGCTGCTAAACCCACTTTTTGAATATCATATATGAATGTGTATTAGATGATTGTTTGTTTAAGAAAAATTCAGCAGCATTTCCCCTTAGCCCTCAAGTATATAATATAAATATATACCCAATGAGCAAAGAGGAAATAACAACCGAATCTTTCAAAAACAAAGAATCATGTAGTACACATTCACATCCTAAATGAGATAAAGTATTCAAAAAGCAGTTCCAAAATGGGGACTACCTAAAATTAATTACTAAATCAATTCGGGCGGGTATTTCTAAGCTTACTATGTTTTAAATGAGGATTCAATTTTGGGCATGTCTTTCTAGTCTCAATATGTATTAACATACACGCATACACGCATACATACTTACATACATACACGCATACATACTTACAAACATACACGCATACATACTTACAAAGATACATGCATACACATATACATACTTACAAACATACACGCATACATACTTACAAATATACACGCATACATACTTACAAACATATACTTATATACCTACATACATACACATATACATACACTATATTTTTTAAATCAACTTACTTACATATACTCATATATATACACTTACCCACATACATACTTACATACATAGACTCATATGTACAAACAATATATTATTTTAAAAAAATGTACACACATAATATATTTTTGTAAAAAATTACACATATAATATATTTTTTTTAAAAAATCTACATACATAATATATTTTTTTAAAATATTTATACATTATATATTTTTTTAAAAATATACATATTTACTTACATATATCTTTTCTTAATATATATATATATATATATAATATTGTTTTTAAAATAAAAATACACACTTTAATATAAATATACATACCTAAATACACATATACATACATATTTACACACATACAAACATAAATACTAACAATATAAAGCATAAATATTAAAAAAAAACAATTAGCGACGACTAACCGGTATTTTTGATGAATCTTTAGGTGGTTCACCAGATTGATGTTGATCAGTTTTGACTGTATGTAATGGAAAACATAATAATAATACCTGACAGATTTGTGAGACCAGAGACTGATGCTGTGAGCGTATTGGAAGACATCCTTGTCAGTGTGTTTGAGTTCCCTTTAGGGTATGTGGTTATGATGGCTAATGATTCTTGAAGAAGAATCGATGAAGGAGAGGGGGAGGAGTAACCCTTAGTTTAGGTGGTGTTATGATTAGGTTATGTGCATCAATCCTCAACCCTAGTAATCTCTTTATATTTATACATACCTAGGGGACACTCTAGTTGGGCCCAACTAATGATAAGTCTGTCCATCAAAGACAAATCGGTTATGGGCTTAGAGTATTTTAGCAATTGATCAATTATAATATAAATGATTATAATGGCTACCGATAAATATACAAACGTTACGTATATTTATTCCAACATTCTCCCACTTCGCCGAGTAATCATTTATTATGAGTATTCCGTAAGCCTCATGAGTTAAATACCCATTTTAGTTCTAAACCCAAACTGTAGCAGAGAAATACAACCGTTAAGTCTTTATTCGACTTAGGACCCCCATTAATCATACTACAATCCAAATCTATAACTTAACATTAGGATCAATTAAATTATGCCCTTAGTTGTTGATTTGTTACATTATTGTCTTTATGTCATTATGCTAGCTTAACATAGTAATAGACAAACAAATCATAATGAGGAAATTTCATTAAACGTAAGTCATTATTCATAAAACATAAGTCATAAGTAAACATAAGTGGTCAATAAGTACATATGCTTCTAAACAAGGTCATTAGTAAGTCCCATCTTCGAAACGTGATCTTCGAATACTTTAGGTGGGAGACCTTTAGTCATCGGATCCGCAAGCATATCATTAGTACTTATATGTTCGATACAAAGATTGTTTTCCTCAACTCGTTCACGCACGAACAAATACTTTGTATCTAAGAAATGACCAGCGCCAGTCGAACTGTTACTGTTCGAGAAACTAACGGCGGCTGAGTTATCACAGTAAAGCTTCAATGGTCTAGAAATGGAATTAACGATTTTGAGTCCAGTAATGAGATTCCTAATCAACATTCCATGACAGGTAGCATTATACACAGCTATGTATTCTGCCATCATTGTGGATGTTGCCGTAAGTCTCTGTTTATGACTCTTCCATGAAATGGGTCCGCCTGCTAACATAAAGATATACCCCGAAGTGGATTTGTTATCATCTTTGCATTTAGCAAAGTCAGAGTCAGAGTATCCTACCACTTCTAAATTATCACTTCTTCTGTAAGTCAGTTTATAGTCTTTAGTCCCTTGCAGATATCTTAACACCTTCTTAGCTGCTTTCCAATGATCATGGCCAGGATTATTCAAGTAACGGCCTAGCATTCCAGTAACGTAAGCGATATCTGGACGCGTACAGACTTGAGCATAAGCAAGACTACCGACTACTGAGGCATAAGGTATCATTCTCATCTGTTCTTTCTCCACATTTGTTTTCGGACATTGGAATAAACCGAAGACATCTCCCTTAGCTACCGGAGCTGGAGTAGGTTTACAATGTTGCATGTTATAACGCGTGAGAACACGATCAATGTAGGCCCTTTGGGACAAACCTAAAATCCCATTGCGTCTATCTCGGTGTATTTCGATGCCAATGACATAAGAGGCTTCTCCGAGATCCTTCATGTCGAAATTAGACGAAAGTAATCGCTTCGACTCATGCAACATATCTAAGCTATTGCTTGCCAGTAAGATATCATCAACGTAAAGGACAAGAATAGTAAAATTACTCCCACTCATCTTAAGGTAGGTGCATTGATCAACTTGATTCTTCATGAAACCATTACTCTTAACGACTTCATCAAACTTTAAGTACCATTGACGTGAGGCTTGTTTTAAACCGTATATGGATTTCTTCAACTTGCAAACTAGATGTTCTTGACCTTCAGGTTTAAAGCCTTCAGGTTGCTTCATGAACACTTCTTCGTCCAAGTCACCATTAAGGAAAGCAGTCTTAACGTCCATCTGATGTAACTCTAAATCAAAATGAGCTACGAGGGCCATAACGATCCTTAAGGAATCTTTTCGAGAGATAGGTGAAAACGTCTCCTGATAATCAATTCCCTCTTTCTGAGTGTAGCCTTTCGCAACCAATCTCGCTTTATAGCGTTCAACGTTCCTTTTCGGATTTAGTTTTGTTTTGAAGACCCATTTACATCCTACGGCTTTTGCACCGCTGGGTAATTCAACCAAATCCCAAACGTCATTTTTCTTCATGGATTCAAGCTCGTCAGTCATGGCTTTAGTCCATTCAGAAGACTGATCACTGCTAATGGCTTCGTTATAAGAGTTAGGATCAGTAAGCTTTCCAGTATCCATATCTGCTTCAGTTAGGAAGGTAACATAATCATCAAAATTGGTAGGCCTTCTAGACCTTGATGACCTTCGAAGCGGGTTTTCAGGTTCAGCAGTGTCATGATGAGTGTTTGATGGGCCTTCATTAGCTGGTACGTGAAGATCTGGTTGTAAATTATTCGGTGTTGGTGCAGTGACATTAGGATCAGAATTGGCATTGGGTACAAGAGGAATCATCGGAGTTATGGTAAGCGACGGATCTGTCTCCCCCGCATCTTGTACTTCTTGCAATTCTTCGTAAGGGTTTGCATTACTCCCACTGACCTTGAAATCCTCTAGGAATACAGCACGCCTGGTTTCTACGATACGAGTGACATGGGAAGGACAATAGAATCTATACCCCTTAGAGTTCTCAGGATACCCGATAAAGAAACAACTGACGGTTTTCATGTCAAGCTTCCGTAAGAATGGGTTATATAATTTAGCTTCGGCAAGACAGCCCCATACTTTCATATATCTAAGACTCGGTTTCCTACCTGTCCAAAGTTCGTAAGGAGTTTCGGGGACAGACTTCGTAGGAACTCTATTGAGTATATGAACGGCTGCCTTTAAGGCCTCAGTCCAGAGGAATAAAGGTAAACCTGAGTTAGCTAACATACTGCGCACCATGTCCATTAGGGTTCTATTTCTCCGCTCAGCTACACCATTCTGCTGAGGAGTACCTGGCATGGTGTATTGGTTCACAATCCCCTGGCTCTTACAAAACTCATAAAATGGATGTAACACCCCAACCGATGGCGGAAACATCGGGATGTCACGTATTGATGATTGTTCAGCAGCTCATGATAATACATATGTTTAAATAATCCTTTATTACATTACAATATTGAATTACATTAAAGTCTACATCAAATAATCAAACAAAGCTTAAAACTTCAAATATCTCCTCATGCTAGCTCTAGACTTCATGCATCAGTATTTCCTGTTGAGTTTGGAAAAATGGGGGGGTCAACTAGAAGTTGGTGAGAATACATAATCCATGTTAAGCATATAGTTTAAGTATAAAAGTTTAGCAATTCGTATGTCTATCGTAAATTTAAGTCTACATGAATAGTATAATATGTTGACATAATCAAACCTCCGACTAGTTTAGGTCCATCCCGTCATCTACGGTTCACCTTAGTAATATGTTGAACGATAACAATCACCCACGTTACCTATGTAGGAGGTACACGTATCCGGGTGGGGTTGTCAATCCAATAGATCTATTATTGAGTATCGCCGGCTTGGCCATAGCTAATGATTATGTAAATGTTGAAACTCGTTGAAACTCGTTGAAACTGTTGACTAATTCATGAGGCAATAAAGTTTACTACTAGACATGCATGTTGAATTGCTTAAATAATTGTTGCAAGTATAAAGAATCGCATAAACATGGTTACGTAAACTCACCTTAGCAAAGTATTAAGTCTCGAGAAATAGAATATGTGTAGCCCCAAAGTTGCCAATTACAAGAGCTTATAATCAAAGCCTCAATTGTAGAAGTAATAGACTATAGAAGAAAGGTATGAGGGAAAGTTTAATCGGATTGAAACAATCGATTTAGAGGTGCAAAGTATAATGGGTCATAGGTGGGTTTTTATACTAGTTTTGGATTCAATTAGCCATTAAAATTGGTCAACACCATAAAGTAAGGTTTTATGATGAATTGACTATTTGACTAAGACTTTGACTGTTTGACTAAGACTTTGACTAGGACTTTGACTATTTGACTCAAGGCTTTATTTAAAAAAAAAAATCTTGTATGTGAAAAAAAAGAATTTAGAATCATATTATTATTATTATTATTATTATTATTATTATTTATATACATTTATGTATGTATATAAGTTGTGAGTTAGGATAAATAAAGACTTAGGCACATTTGTATAATATTAATGATAAAGGTGTAATAAAATATATATATATATATATATATATATATATATATATATATAAGGGCTTTTTATGTATTAAAATTTTAGGGAAAATTTTGCGATGTTACAGTCTCCCCTACTTTTGGAAACTTCGTCCCGAAGTTTATTGAAAACACAGGGTTGAAGGTGATTGGTTAGAAATTAGGACAAGGGTGGTTTGGGAAGTTTCGAGTTAAGGCATGACATAAATTTATAGGTAACAGAATAAACTGTTTCGAATAATTTGGGTAAGAGTTTTGATATGTGTGAGTTTTAAGGGTTGGATTAAGTTCATCTGAAATAGCAAGGAGAATAAGAATCTTAAGTTTTAGGAGTCCTAAAAGGAATGAGTTGATGGACTATTGAAAGACTAAATGAACTACCAGATAACTAAGGTTTATAATTGGTCAACTACCGAAAACCTTGATAGAATTTCACACTACCTTAACGTACCTGTAAATTCATGATTACGTTCCGGACCGCAATCACCAATTTACCTTACATTAGGGTTTTGTGTCCTTCTATAACTCTAGACACACATGTAAAATAATATGATTAACCATGTATCCAAAAATGAGTCCAACTGTTGAGCAGGAAAAAGACTTCTACCAGTCAGTGAGTAGGAACCTCTACCGATTGTTGAGCAGGTATGATAGCCTCTACCAGTCGTTGAGCAGGTTGTAGGGCCTCTACCGACTGTTGAGCAGGCATGATGACCTCTACCAATCGTTGAGTAGGTTATTTTGTACTCTACTAACTGTTGAGCAAGTACTTCATCCTCTATCAGTTGTTTGATTAAGTGTACCAATTATTACACACATGAATTACAAATTGATAATATGTACATGTAAGCAATCAAGTATCAAGTATAGCATACGAGTTGTAATAGAGTTTCCCTAGATAAGGTTAATGACTCTAGGTGTGTCTATAGTAAATAGTTTATATTCCATGAATTCTAGTTTCAAATGTTCAAATAAGGCAAATAGTCGAATCCTCATGTATAACTAAGGATTATGTTTGATGCAACACACAATCAAGTTTCAATAGTTTGGTTATCATGGGTAACTAGCTCATGTGTGAGAAGGTGAAGGATATGAATTTAGTTCTTGAGAGGATTATGAAAAATCTTGAAGCAGAATCAAGGTTGTGAGAGATAGTGAATGTGAAGATAGTTGATAAAGAGTTTATTTTATAGTATGGAGATTATATGATTTGGGTAGGGTGTTGAATATTTGAAAAGTGGCTAAGATGGTAAGGTGAAGTGTGATTGTGAAATCCATGGATGGTTATGAAATGAGATTGATTTAAGCTATAAAATTTTGAGATTTTTGAGCTTAGTTTAAGGAAGGTGAGTGTAATCATTTATTCATTAATTAAAACGAATAAACGAAAACGTTGACTTATCAAAACTTCTAGATTCTAATAACATAGTGAAGACATGCTTTAGCCTATAAGTGAACACTCATCCCGAGAATTCCCAGGTAGGCATCCGGGTCCCTCGTCTGATTGGGATATATGCGCAATGCCAGTCCTAGACAGAAAACTCATAATACAGGCGTTCACCCTTCCAGATTGCACGTGTTCGTTATTAAAATCAAGAACTTCGACGAGATCTCAAGGTGGTTCAGGCTAAACCTGAGGATTGTCCTATTAGTCTAAGAGTAGATCTTGTGATGGAGAGCAATCTTCTTGTAGGGGTTGAAGTAGGGATAAGAAGTAGGAGTGAGATAGAGAATAGCAAGTAAAAGTTGCAAGTAAAAGGAGTAACTACTGATTAAAATCCTATGGTTATAGACTAGATTATTTTTTTTTTCTAATAACCTAATTCCCTATAACCATGGCTCTGATACCAATCTGTAACACCCCAACCGATGGCGGAAACATCGGGATGTCACGTATTGATGATTGTTCAGCAGCTCATGATAATACATATGTTTAAATAATCCTTTATTACATTACAATATTGAATTACATTAAAGTCTACATCAAATAATCAAACAAAGCTTAAAACTTCAAATATCTCCTCATGCTAGCTCTAGACTTCATGTATCAGTATTTCCTGTTGAGTTTGGAAAAATGGGGGGGTCAACTAGAAGTTGGTGAGAATACATAATCCATGTTAAGCATATAGTTTAAGTATAAAAGTTTAGCAATTCGTATGTCTATCGTAAATTTAAGTCTACATGAATAGTATAATATGTTGACATAATCAAACCTCCGACTAGTTTAGGTCCATCCCGTCATCTACGGTTCACCTTAGTAATATGTTGAACGATAACAATCACCCACGTTACCTATGTAGGAGGTACACGTATCCGGGTGGGGTTGTCAATCCAATAGATCTATTATTGAGTATCGCCGGCTTGGCCATAGCTAATGATTATGTAAATGTTGAAACTCGTTGAAACTCGTTGAAACTGTTGACTAATTCATGAGGCAATAAAGTTTACTACTAGACATGCATGTTGAATTGCTTAAATAATTGTTGCAAGTATAAAGAATCGCATAAACATGGTTACGTAAACTCACCTTAGCAAAGTATTAAGTCTCGAGAAATAGAATATGTGTAGCCCCAAAGTTGCCAATTACAAGAGCTTATAATCAAAGCTTCAATTGTAGAAGTAATAGACTATAGAAGAAAGGTATGAGGGAAAGTTTAATCGGATTGAAACAATCGATTTAGAGATGCAAAGTATAATGGGTCATAGGTGGGTTTTTATACTAGTTTTGGATTCAATTAGCCATTAAAATTGGTCAACACCATAAAGTAAGGTTTTATGATGAATTGACTATTTGACTAAGACTTTGACTGTTTGACTAAGACTTTGACTAGGACTTTGACTATTTGACTCAAGGCTTTATTTAAAAAAAAAAATCTTGTATGTGAAAAAAAAGAATTTAGAATCATATTATTATTATTATTATTATTTATATACATTTATGTATGTATATAAGTTGTGAGTTAGGATAAATAAAGACTTAGGCACATTTGTATAATATTAATGATAAAGGTGTAATAAAATATATATATATATATATATAAGGGCTTTTTATGTATTAAAATTTTAGGGAAAATTTTGCGATGTTACAATGGACCAGGGGCTTGACCCACATCAGTATGTCTACCATAATATTCACCCCCTCTATCTGATCTAACAACTTTTATCTGATGATTTAATTGCTTTTCAACTTCAGCCTTATAATCTTTAAAAGTTGTCAATGACTCAGACTTTTCTTTAATGAGATACAAGTGCATATATCGAGAATAATCATCAATGAAAGTGATAAATGAATTATGTCCAGTGATTCCAGCAATGTTATAAGGGCCACTAATGTCAGTATGAATGAGTTCTAATAAATTAGAGCTCCTAGTGGCACCTTTCTTATTTGCTGATGTCATCTTGCCCTTAAGGCATTTGACACATGTTCCAAAATCATTGAAATCAAGCGAGGGTAATACCCCATCCCTCACGAGTCTGGTTAACCTTTCTCGTGAAATGTGGCCTAATCGTTGATGCCACAACATGGATGAAGTTTCTAAGTCTCTCCTGAACTTCTTCTTTGTTAGTGATTCATTAATATTATATGATAACAAAGACTTGGAAAAATCATCATCTAGTTCTAACTTATAGAGACCACCATCCAGAAAACCATAACCATACACTTGGGAATCATAAGTAATAGTAAGTTTGCCATGACCATGAGAAACATCAAAACCGTCCATGTCTAATTTAGGTCCTGATACAAGATTCCGAGTAATCTCAGGAATATATAAGGTATCATAAAGAACAATACATAAACCAGTTTTAAATTTTAATTCTAATGTTCCCACGGCTTCGACAATAAGAGACTTTCCATTCCCAACATTAAGTGTTCTTTGGTTTCTTGCCAGCTTCTGGATTGTACGGAATCCCTGAAGAGAATTGGTCACGTGGACCATAGAACCAGAATCAAACCACCAAGAGTTAGATGGAACATTTAAGTTAAAGGACTCAAGTATCATAAATAGATGATTACCTTTCTTAGTTAGCCACTCCTTGAAGGCAGAGCAGTCCTTCTGCTTATGTCCCTCTTTCTTACAGAACTTGCAGTAGAACTTGCTCTTAGTAATGGAGTTCTTAGGGCCAGATGAGGTACTTGCATCATTCCTCTGACTTTTAAAAGATTGATTCTTATTAGATTGTCTCTTCCTTTTCTTTGAATGAGCAGTCATCAGGTAAGCAACTTCTGGTTTCTCCAGCTTCATCCGCTCCTCCTCTTGCACACACATGGCGATCAACTCCTGCATGGTCCACTTATCCTTCTGTGTGTTGTAGTTGATCTTAAAGGCGTCATAGGCCGAAGGAAGCGAGGTCATGATGAAATGCACGAGGAAACCGTCACTAATCTCCATGTCCAGTCCTTTAAGTTTGTTGGCCATGTCGTTCATCATCATAATGTGCTCACGAATACCGCTCTTTCCATCATACTTAGTTGTCACGAGTTTCAAAATGAGAGTAGAAGCGTGTGCCTTTGATGTTCCTTTGAATTGTTCTTCCACCGAAGCCAGATAAGTTTTAGCGATATTAGAGTCTGGAATGGAACCCCTAATAGGCAAGCTGATGGAATTTTTCATAAACATGAGAGACATTCGATTGCACCTCTCCCACTTTTCATGCACTATTTTGTCATTAGCAGTGCTTGAAGCAGTAAGTGCAGGAGGGGCATTCTCTCTCAAGGCATAATCGAAATCCAGTAATGCCAGGGTCAGTAAGAGAGATTCTTTCCAGGCAGCATAGTTATCACCAGTTAATTGAGTGATGCCGCAGTTGGGAGCTGAGAGTGGAATAAGATGAGAATTTTAGGATACTAAGATAATAAAGAACTTATAGTGACTTATGGGGCAAGTAAGAATCTAAGGCAGACAAAATAGACCATTATACGTAACGAAGTTGTGATAACTTATAACACCACATTAACACTACTTAAATAACATGCTTCTAGCTTTGGCTATACACTATTTATTTAAGTATTAGGTTTGCAAACAATGATTGTAACACATCACCTTTGGGCAGAAGTGAGACTTTCAATGTTTTAATGCAATACACTTAGTTTACCAACATAATCTGTTACACATCACCGTTGGGCAGAAGTGAAACCTTATGGACATTATGTAAACTAAGCTACAATGCTTAACGAGACCTTAAATAACGAACTAATGTGACACATCACCGTTGGGCAGAAGTGACACTCAAAATGTTATTGCAGGTTAAGCAAGGTTTGGAAATAACGTTTTGAATAAACTTGATACATTATGTTTTATCAAAACTCCAAAAAAAAAAATTTATTAGAGATCCCGGAAAACTAATGGGTTCTCAGTAATCTTATGAGTTCCCGAAAAAAGAAGAGTTCTCGAATTAGCTTATGAGTTCTCGGAAAAATAATGGGTTCTCAGAAAATAATTGAGTTCTCAAAAAAAATTTACGAGTTCTCGAATAACATGAGGGTTTCTCGAAAAATGATGAGTTCCCGGAAAGCTTATGAGATCTCGAAAACATATGAGTTCTCGAAAAATAAGTTAGTTTTCGGTTCATTATTGTTCTCAAAGAGTAATGGGTTCTCGAACAACATAAGGAGTTCCCAGAAAATATTATAGTTCTCGGATGGTTTAGAGGTTTCGAAAAAAAAAACTTATGTTCTCGAATTTCACATTAGTTCTCGGATATATTATTAGTTCTCAGTTATCTTAACAGTTCTCGGTTTGATATGATGGTTCTCGAATAAATAATGGTTCTTGGAAAAAACATAATGGGTTTTCGATCAAGAATGACATAACCGAAAACACCTATTCGGGAACCTGATCGAGATCCTGATAGAACCGAGAACTTATAAACCTTGAACCATTATCCGGGACTCTAATACGTTTAACTAATAAACCCGGGAACTAATTTCATAAACCTAACATAATCGAGAACCTAAATTAGAGAACTATTAACCCGATAAAGTTAGTTTGCGATGTTTAAGGGATTTTGATTATAATTTCCAAATATCTTAGGTGTATCCATCCAAGTTTAATAATTCGATTATATAAAACAAATACTATTCGAAAACTTAGAGATGAAGATACACAATTTTAGGAAATATAATCAAAACATAATTCCATCCCAAAAAATAAGGGGTTTTCAAAATATGCAATGTTTAGAAACTAAATCACCAACTGATTTATGTATTTAGCACAATTAACTTTATATTTTCTTGCAAATTATTTTCATGACACTTCACAATTTTGAAACATTAATTCCAAAAAAACATGTATGAAACCAAAAGAATAGCATAATTTTACCTTTGGCTATTGAATTTAAATCACAAAAAAAAAGTCATATACAGTTTCAAGGAATCGATTCATTGATTCAAACCTTTTTTTTTTAATCGTGAAAAAAAATAGGAAACAATTAATGTTGTGTGAGCTATATGTTTTCTCAAGAAACCATCATCGTTATCTACATCAAATCGGTGAGTCGGTTTCATCCGATTTTAATTATATAAAATTCCAAAATCAAAATAATGTCGAATTCTTATTCTGACACATTTGCGAACCTCATTAAAACATGAAAATCAGATAAAAATAAGAAAGACATTAACCGAAATTTAGTCATTAGCCGAAAAAATTATTAGAACCCAAAACATGGTTTTAACATAATTGTTTTCCAATTTAAATTCCAAATCTTAATGGAAAACAATCAAAACTGAGCAACACTGCTCTGATACCACATGTTGATCAGTTTTGACTGTATGTAATGGAAAACATAATAATAATACCTGACAGATTTGTGAGACCAGAGACTGATGCTGTGAGCGTATTGGAAGACATCCTTGTCAGTGTGTTTGAGTTCCCTTTAGGGTATGTGGTTATGATGGCTAATGATTCTTGAAGAAGAATCGATGAAGGAGAGGGGAGGAGTAACCCTTAGTTTAGGTGGTGTTATGATTAGGTTATGTGCATCAATCCTCAACCCTAGTAATCTCTTTATATTTATACATACCCAGGGGACACTCTAGTTGGGCCCAACTAATGATAAGTCTGTCCATCAAAGACAAATCGGTTATGGGCTTAGAGTATTTTAGCAATTGATCAATTATAATATAAATGATTATAATGGCTACCGATAAATGTACAAACGTTACGTATATTTATTCCAACAATTGATGCTTCCCTACACCTCATATTATAATAAATAAAAAAAATTAAACAAACTAAAAGAAAAAAAAAAGATGAGTCACCTTTAGCGGCGAGTATATGTTAGCTACAAAATGTAAAGAAGAGAAACAGAAAGAGAAATCTTTATTCAATTCATAGCTAAATCACACAATACACATTTCCCTCCTATTTATACAAGCTAACTACCTTTAACTAACTTTTGAACTTCTAAACTTGACACAACTGACCCTTATACTATTCTTTATTACAATTGAGCACTATTCTTTATTACAACTGATCATTATATCTAACATAACTTCCCCCCCAAAAATAATTCTTGTCCTCAAGAATTAAATTCTGGAAAACGAAGATTAAAATCATCTGCAAACTCCCATGTTGCTTCAGTCAAAGGAAGGTCTTTCCAATGTATCAGCAACTGTTGCACCAAGCTGTTATTCCTTCTGATGACTCGTTTATCAATGATAGCCCTTGGTTGCAGTGTAAATCTAGGGCCTACTGGAAATGACAACAATGGAACATGATTGCCTCTAGCTCTTTTTAACAAGGATACATGAAAGACATTATGGATTTGAGCATCTGCAGGCAAATCCAATTTGTAAGCCACAGATCCCACCTTTGCCAAAATCAAGAAAGGGCCAAAAAACTTGGGACCTAACTTGCAGTGCTTTTGAACTCTTAATGTAGTCTGCACAAAGGGTCTTAATTTGAGATAAACCCAATCACCTACCATAAAAGACCTCTCACTTCTTTTCTTGTCAGCATTTTGTTTCATTCTATTCCTGGCCTGACTCAAAGAATCTTTAAGCTTCACAATCATTGCTTCCCTATCCCTATGGAGTTCCTCAACTGAAGCCACAGCAGTGTCATTGGCTATATAAGGAATGTGTAAGGGAGCTGGAAAACCATATAAGGCTTCAAAAGGAGTTATCTTGATAGAAGAATAATAAGTTGTGTTATACCAATACTCAGCCAAACTTATCCATTTGAACCATTGAGCAGGGCTATGCATACACATGCATCTTAAGTAAGACTCCAAACACCTGTTTAAAACTTCTGTCTGACCATCACTTTGAGGATGGTAAGCAGTGGAATAAGACAAGTTTACCCCTTGTAATCTCATAAACTCTCTCCAAAACTGGCTTAAGAAAATAGAGTCCCTATCAGAGACAATATTGATTGGACAGCCATGGAGTTTAAACACATTATCCAAGAATACTTGAGCCACTTGAACAGCAGTATAAGGATGAGTTAAGGGTAAAAAATGAGCAAATTTAGTTAACCTATCCACTACCACCAGTATAACATCCTTACCATGTGATTTAGGAAGCCCAGAGATGAAATCCATAGAAATGTCTGTGAACACATGAGTTGGAACAGGCAGTGGTTGTAGTAAACCAGGATTGGCAATGGGTTCATACTTGGCTTGTTGGCATTCTGAACATTCCCTCACAAAATTAAACACATCTTTAGAACATCTTTTCCAGTAACACAAACTGTTAATTCTCTTCAGAGTAGGCAAATACCCAGAATGCCCTCCAGTTGGAGAACTGTGAAAAAGGATTAAAATATCCTTTTTAAGAACAGGATCATCACCAATCCACACCTTATTCTTTCTTTTTAATAATTGTCCATCCCAAGTTACATTAGGAATATTGTTTCCCTGCTGCAAATTTCCAATAATGGTCTGTAACTTGGCATCATTCGTCCAAGAATCTTTGATTCTGGTCAATAATACAGGACAAAGAGTACTCAAACTTATTTCAAACAAAGCCATTCCATGAACTCTAGATAATCCATCAGCTACCAAATTATCACTGCCTTGTTTATACATGATTTCATATGTATAACCCATCAACTTGGCCAGCCAAGTTTGTTGCAGTGGTGTAGTGATTTTTTGGCTCAGCAAGTACTTTAAACTTCTGTGATCAGTTTTGATAATGAACTTCTTAACAATCAAGTAATGGTGCCACTGTTTTACAGCCATCAAGATTGCAAGAAGTTCCTTTTCATATACTGATAAATTCTGCTGTCTTATAGACAAAGCTTTGCTGATATAAGCCAGAGGATGCCCTTGCTGCATTAAAACTGCACCCATTCCCTTAGAAGAAGCATCTGTTTCTATTACAAAATCTTTGGAAAAATCTGGTAAAGCAAGTACAGGAACAGAAGTCAATGCTCTTTTCAACTGATCAAAGGCTCCTTGAGCCTCTTCATGCCACTGGAATGCTTCTTTCTTCAAGAGTTCAGTTAAAGGTCTAGCCATGGTGCCAAATCCCTGGATAAACCTCCTGTAATAGCCTGCTAACCCCAAAAATCCTCTCAACTGTTTCTGATTAAGTGGAATTGGCCATTGTTTAATAGCCTCTATTTTTGAAGGATCTGTTTCCACCCCTTTACCAGAAATGATATGGCCTAGATATTCCACATTTGCCCCTCCAAATGAACATTTGGATTTCTTTGCAAATAATGAATGTTGCCTTAACAACAATAACACCTGTTCTAAGTCTTTGATATGTTGGTTTAAATTTGGACTATAAACCAATATATCATCAAAGAAAACCAATGTTGTTTTCCTCATAAGACTTTTAAAGGTATTGTTCATAAGGGCTTGGAATGTAGCTGGAGCATTGGTAAGCCCAAAGGGCATCACCATGAACTCAAACAGTCCTTGATGAGTTCTAAAGGCAGTTTTATGAACATCCCTTTCATCCATCCTCACCTGATGATAACCAGCCCTTAAATCCAATTTAGAAAACACAGAAGCACCCCCTAATTCATCTAATAGTTCTTCAATGAGGGGAATAGGGAACCTGTTTTTGACTGTTGCTTCATTCAATTGTCTATAGTCTACACAAAACCTCCATGACCCATCCTTTTTTTTAACCAACACAACAGGAGAAGCAAAAGCACTTTTACTATTCCTCACAACTCCAGAATCCAATAATTCCTGTGTTAATTTTTCTATCACATCCTTCTGCCCTACAGGATACCTATATGCTCTCTGATTAATAGTGACAGACTCATCTTTTAAAAAAATCCTATGATCACATTCCCTCTTAGGAGGTAAACCATTAGGAACATCAAAAACATCTTTGTATCTCTCAAGTAATTGCATAAGAGCTGGACTATTGTTTTCAGTGGTTACCTTAGCCTCATGTTGGAACTCAGACTTATCACTAGCCTGCAAACTGAATATCTGAGCAGTACTTATCACCTCTTGTGACTGCAATAAGGCTTCCATCTTTTCAGCAGAGCATACTTTTAAGGACTCAGAATCAATTCCTTTCAATTCCACCACTTGATTCCCAATAGAAAACTTCATGGTTAGCTTTTTGAAATTCCAAATGATATCATCTAATGTTTGCAACCATTGAACCCCCAGAACCATGTCATAGTTGGTCAAGGGAACTAAAATAACATCTGCCTTAAACCATCTACCCTGCATCATCCACTGAAAATTCCTACACATCTTGTTGCAAGAAATCTTCTTACCATCAGCCACAGTCACCTGCACTTCTGGTATGTCTTCTAAAGGACACTTCATTTTTAAAGCCAGGGTATCACTCAAAAAATTATGAGTTGAACCAGAATCAGACAGTATGTGTAGTGTCTTAGTACCAATTGACCCTTTAATTCTCATAGTAGAATAAGAGGGTACACCCATCATAGCATTAAGAGATATCTTAGGCTCTTGTAAAGACTGAGTCATTACTTCACTCAAATCCATCTCTTCACTATCACTGTCATTTTCTTCTACACTCACCAACTCAATAGAAAACAATTGTTTGTTTTTACATACATGCCCTTGAGTGTATTTTTCACTGCAGCCAAAGCATTCACCCTTTGCCCTTTTTTCCTCAATTTCTTTATGGGACAATGTCCATTTTTTTGAAGCCAAAGGCTTTGGACTTGGAAGCACAGACAATTTATTAGTGTTGGCCAATGTTAATGGCTTATTATTATTATTATTATAAGTACTATATGTGCTTCTTGTAGTCTTTGGTTGACTGGACTGTAAGGCTAATAGGGCATCATTTTGCATCCTTGCCAAAAGGTATGCTTCTGGTAAATTCTTAGGTCTGAGTAATCTTACTTGGTACCCAATTTCAGGCTTTAAAGCTCTCAAATACAGACTAACAGCATATTCATCACAAATTGTCACTCTTGTTAATGCCAAATCAAATTCTTGATTCAGTTTATCAAGAGTATCAGTCTGCTTAATGGAAGCTAGGGTACCCATAGCATCTTGATTCAACAATAGACCAAATCTTGCACTGATTGCACTCTTATATTCAGGCCAACCCATTGTATCAATATTCCCACCTCTTGATTGTACAAATGATTGATGCCAATGTAGTGCAATATCATATAGATGTACAATTACATGCCTTACTTTCAATGCTTCAGGGGTTTGATCTATTGCAAAGAAATGTTCGACTTTGCAAAGCCAACCTTCCACATTAGTCCCATCAAATTTTGGAAACTCGATCTTAGTTAACCGATTATGATGTGTGTTATGATTCATAGCAGTACTTGAATGACTGTTAAAAATCATATTATTATTATTATCATTATGAATATCTGAAGTGCTGTGATTATTATGAATCACATTATTATTATTATCATTATGATTATTATTATTAGATGATCGGTTTCTACCCAAAGATTGATTCTGGATTGACTTTAATATTTCATTCATTTGATTTTCCATCTGAATCCTGATAGCCTCTAAGTTTTCCACATTCTTTTGAAGATTCTCAGCATTCTTTAATGCAAAGGACTTCAATCCCTCTATTTCAGTCAAATTTTGACCTGCAGCAGCCTCCAATCTGTTCAAAGTATTATCATGTTCTTGAATCTTCTGTTCAAGATTCTGATTTCTGGTTGTCGTCATGATTATGAATGAAAATTGATTGTATTAATGAAGTCGGAGTAAACAGATCACTAGTTGATCTTGGATACAGAATTGATTGAATCACCAACTGATTAATCAATGGAATGATTTCAATCGTAATCGACTAAAATCAAGCTGAAATGGAAACAGAATATTAAGAAGAAGAAGAAGTCAGAGTATTTGAGTGAAAAATTGATCGAGAAAAGTGATTGAATTGGTCGGAGAAGACGACGGTGCAGTGGTGGTTATGACGGAAGTGGGTGGTTGATGGTTGTTGAAAGGTTAAAACGGTTACGAACGGCCGAGGTCGAGAGGATCGACGCTCTGATACCAATTTGTTAGCTACAAAATGTAAAGAAGAGAAACAGAAAGAGAAATCTTTATTCAATTCATAGCTAAATCACACAATACACATTTCCCTCCTATTTATACAAGCTAACTACCTTTAACTAACTTTTGAACTTCTAAACTTGACACAACTGACCCTTATACTATTCTTTATTACAATTGAGCACTATTCTTTATTACAACTGATCATTATATCTAACAGTATAGGATTTCCGACAAAAAAAAAAAAAAAAAATTAAAAGATACAAATAGGAACCAAAGTTTATTTTTTTTTTCTCTATTTTGGAGAGTTCATTAGACAAACATTACCAAGAAAAATAAAAAATACAAATAAGTACATCTCTCCCTCCTCCACTTTTTACCATAGATGGGGAGACCGCACAATTCAAACATACTAGATGAATACAAACTAGAAGTCTCCAGCCTATACAATGTCAAACAAACTTAAACGAAACAAACAGATCAAAACTAAAGTAAGCCTAGGCCCCTCAATCAGCATCCATATGTACTATTTGTGAATACGAAAGTCTTGAGCAATTTTAAGAATCGAAGCTTCAATGTTTTCCAAAATAACTAATCGATAAGACATTTCATAAATAGGAACCAAAGTCTTAAGATGGTACTTTGTATAATTTACGATAACAAAGAATACTTCATTTTGAATACAGTATGTGCTCGGGATTTTAATAATTTTATCGAAATGTTTGACAAAAGAATGTTAAACACCCCTATGTATTTAGTTTTTTTTTTTATATCAATGAAAACATATTATTAAAAAAAAAGTTAAAATCAAGGGTGGTGGATCATTTATGGCGATTTTAAGCGGTTAGAGATAGGGATGAAAGAAAAAATTCGTCGTTTGATCCAGTATGTGCTCGGGATTTTAATAATTCTATTGATGAAGCTGGGTTGCGAGAATATGACTTAAAAGGCTTGAAGTTTACGTGTATGACTACTAGAAGTGGGACATGTAAATGGAGTAAAATAGACAGGGTGCTGGTATGTGAAAACGTCTTCAACAAATGGCCAAACGCGTGTGTGCGGGCTATGACCAGAGATTGTTCGGATCATTCTCCATTGGTGTTTTCGGTAAAAGATACGAATTTTGGTCCCAAACCATTTAAGTTTTTTGACTCATGGCTGGATAGACCGGGGTGCTTACAGGTGATTCAAACTGTTATGGAAGGGTGGAATAATGAAGGGAAACCGGATTTAAATTTGCTTAATAAACTAAAGAAGCTTCGATGCCGTTTAAGGGAGTGGTTCAAAGTTTATAGTGCCAATGAAATTGAGGACGAGTCCCGGTTAAGAAAAGAAAAAGACGACATTGAAATTCAAATGGAAAATAAGGAATTGGAAGAGACCGACGTGTGGGTTTGGACCGAATGTAAAAAAGCGTTAGAAGAAATTGAGATGTTGAAGACTCGGGATATCAAACAAAAATCTCGAGTTAAATGGGCGGCCTTGGGTGACGAGAACTCGAAATTTTTTCACAATATGGTGAATGGAAGGAAGGCTCGTAATTCTATTCCGGGTATTATGATTAGCGGCGAATGGATTACTACACCTTCTTTGGTCAAAAAAGAGGTGATGCGGTTTTTTCGGGATCATTTCAAAGATAATTATAAAACTCGCCCGATGCTTCTTTGTCCAGGCATCAACAGACTCGGTTGGCAGGAAAGTGAAGAAATGGTGGGGATTTTCTCTAGCCAAGAAATTAAAAATGCGGTTTTTGAGTGCGGTTCGAATAAGGCACCGGGACCGGACGGATTCAACTTTAGATTTGTCAAGAGATATTGGAATTATTTTGAGAAGCACTTTGTTGATATTCTTTTGGATTTCCACGGCTCAGGCTATATCAGCCCCGGATGCGGCTCTGCATTTATTACTTTGATTCCAAAGACTAAAACACCGGTGGGTCTTAGGGATTACAGGCCTATTACGCTTATTGGGATGATTAGTAAGGTGATTTCCAAAGTCCTTGCTAATCGCCTTAAAAAAGTAATGGGGGGGCTTATTTCTGATTCTCAGTCCGCTTTTGTTTCTGGTCGGTTCATTTTGGATGGGCCCCTTATGGTTAATGAAGTGGTTGATGTTTTGAAAAAGAGGAAGAAAAAAGCGTTTTTGTTAAAAATAGATTTCGAAAAGGCATACGATAATGTCAACTGGGGATTTTTATTGTCTATTTTGTCCCAAATGGGGTTCCATGATCGTTGGTGTGGATGGATTAAGGGTATTTGTAACTCTTCTAGAGCGGCGGTTCTTGTGAACGGGTCCCCAACTTTTGACTTTAGATGTGAAAAGGGGTTACGACAAGGTGACCCATTATCGCCTTTCCTCTTTTTGATCATGATGGAAGCGCTCTCATGGCTTCTAGATAAAGCCAAAGACATCGGAGTTATTAAAGGGATTGAGTTTTCGAGTGATGAGATGGAATTGACGCACTTATTCTATGCGGACGACGCTTTAATCATGGGAGAATGGTCTAGAGATAACATTCGAGGCATTGCAAGAGTGCTTCGTATTTTATATATTTGTTCGGGTCTTCGTATCAATCTCCATAAGTCAAACATATATGGGGTGGGTGTGGAAAATGATGAAATAGATAACATGATGGGTTTTCTTGGTTGCCAAAGAGGTGGATTCCCGTTTACATATCTTGGCATCCAAGTGGAAGCTAAGATGTCGCGTGTTTCTAATTGGGATCCGGTCATAGAAGTCATTCGTAATCGGCTTGCTTCGTGGAAGGCCAAAAATCTTTCGATTGGAGGCCGGATTATTCTTATTAAAGCGGTGTTGGAGAGTTTACCCGTCTACTATCTTTCCCTATATAAGGCGCCGAAGGCCGTCATTGATTCCATTGAATCTATCATGTGTCGTTTTTTGTGGGCCGGTGCTAGCGTTGATAAAAAGATTCATTGGGTTTCATGGGATCTTGTTACTACGCCTATAAAGAAAGGAGGCTTGGGAGTTTCTCAGTTACAAGATGTTAATGATGCGCTTTTGTTAAAATGGACTTGGAGATTCAAAACGGAAGCAAATGGCCTTTGGAAGAAAATCATAATGGGTTGTCATGGGAATAGTCGCCCTTGGGCTATGCTCCCATGTAAAGCCTCCTCGAATGGGTGTTGGAAACGAATAGTAAAAATCGGCGAAAGAAAACTTCAAAACGGGTCAAATTTATACTCCTTTTTTTGTGGTGATCTTGGTGAAGGCATGTCTATTAATTTTTGGGGCGACCCGTGGCTTAGAGACGAACCTCTCAGATTGGCGTTTCCTAATCTATTCAAGCTCGAAAGGAATAAATGGGTGACAGTTGCCAATAGAATTTCGGTAATGGGGGGAATTAAGATTTTATCATGGGAGTGGCGATCGGCACCAAACACAACTGTAGAAATCGCAGAGCTTTTCCAGTTGCTTTTGGAAATTCACGATTTCCATTGGAAAGGTGGAGCGGATAGCTGGAAATGGAAGTATGCAAATGATGGGCTGTTCACGGTTAAATCAGCCAAAACTTTGCTGTCAGATTCAATAATGGCTGCGCAGAACTCGATCATTAAATGGAAGGTATGGGTACCTCTTAAATGTAAAGTCATGGTATGGAGGGCAGTGTTAAACTGGCTGCCCACAATTACTGAATTGATAAAACGGGGCGTTCAACTTCAACAAAATCACTGCACGTTTCTGTCAAAATGAAGCAGAAACGAGTTTACACATTTTTACGGGATGTTCATTCGCTCAAGAAGTATGGTATCGAATTGAAAAGTGGTGCCATTTATCTCCAAATATCCTTTTTGATGTAGCAGACGTTGTGAGGATTCCGGATGCTCAACGGTTAACCAAGAAAGCGAAGAAGGTCTTGAGAGGTATTGTGTACACCGCCATTTGGACGATTTGGAATGAGCGCAACAATCGCATTTTTAACAACAAGATCCGAAGTCCGTTAGAGATCGTGGAGACTATCAAATATACGACTTTCTTTTGGTTTTGTAATAGGACTAGATGGAAAGATGTCGAATGGTCTAGTTGGTATGTGTACCCCATGGATTGAGTTGTTTTTTCGGGTCGCCAGTTGGTCCTTGCTTTGAGGACCAGTTGTGCACTTTTGTGAATGAAATTTTCCTTTAAAAAAAAAAAAAACAATATGATATTTGGAATGCTATTTTAGAAAAAAAAAATCACTTTAAGACCAAGTGGCAAAATCTGAGTGGTGAGGTAATATTTAAAGTTTTTGAATATATAAATATGGTTTTACTTCACAAACACATCGTTGAAAATTTATAAAGTGACATTGTGACAAACATTTTCCATGCTAAGACAAAAAGCTCCCATAATGAAAAAAAATCAAGTAAAAAGGTTATCACCACTAAAATAATAAAGAATTTATATACGTGTTTAATTGTTATAAAGAAGAAAAGTTGTCTATGCTTAAATGCATAAAAAAAGTAACATTTTTTTTTTTTTTTTTCGTATTCCTTTTGGCTTTGAACAACAACGATCTGCACTATAAAGTGTAAGAGTCTAAATAAATGATCAGTGTTTCAAAAGAAAATAAATAATTGAAATTCTTCTCTATTACAGTTACAAGCTACTCTTAATTAGATCTATACAACTGTTGACTATAAAATTAGAATATTCAATGCCTTACTTATAGGAGTAAATAGTAATGGATTTAAATAATTTCAACTATTAACTATTAGTCAATAATAGTCCTAATTATGAAAATAACCACTAGCGGTCATAATTTTCAGACATTTTGCTCTCAATGGACCCCCCGTTAACTCACACTAACTCCGTTAGCTGAAACTCACAATTCTAGGCGATTTTTCACCGGGTTTGAAAAAGGAAATCAAGACGATGATATTGGTATGTTCAATTGCAAAAATGAGCATGGGTCGATGGTTTAATCGTCTGTTCCGGTCATCCCATCCGAGGAGAACATCAACCTACAACCGACGAACCATTCTTATTTCTGCAATTGAACATACCAATATCATTGTCTCGATTCCCTCTTTCAAATTCCGTGAATAATTGCCTAGAATTGTGAGTTTCAGCTAAGGACGTTAGAGCATTCACAATAGATGCTCTATATTAGTGTGAGATGGGGCCTCTATTTTTATAGAGTGGTATAAGTGGTTGTGAGTAGAGGAGGGATAAAATATATAGAGGAGACACTGTTTACCTGTAAATTTGAAGGAGACACTGTTTACCCTTTATAATTTTTTAATATTTTTAAAAGTGGTTGGGAGTAGAGAAGAGAGAAAAGGTAATAATAATAAAAGTATATAATAAGTATTAGACTATTTGGTGTGGAGACAACTTCCCCCAACTCCCCCCAAGTGCCACATAAGCGTCATGTCATTTCCCCCATTTTCTCCCCCAAAGTTTGGAAATGGTTTCCTCCAACTCCCCCATTCCCCCTTCCTTTTTTTATTCTTTTTCATTTTTATTTAATTAATATTTTATATTTCATACCTAATTTTTTTTAAATGTATAAAAAACATTATAATTTTTTTAAATGTATAAAAAAACCGTAAAAAAAATATAAAAAAATTAAAATCGTAAAAAATACACAAAAATAGTAAAAAATAAAAATAAAGATAAACTTCATTAAATTTTAAAAATTACAACCTACAATGCATCAAAATTTAAAAAATAACAACCAAAATACATAAATAAAAAAAAACATCTAAAGCATTTGTTTTCCAAGCCATTTGTTCGCAATCTTGTCTTTGATCGCCGACATCACCGCTCTTTCTTTCTCGGGAAGGCCGTCGAGATTTTTCTCCATCATAGCAAACTCCGTCTTTTCGTCTTGCGATATATTGTACGCGAGACGTGCCCTCTCCAACTCCAGCTTCTCCCGCTCTAGACTTACGGCTTTTTCCTTCTCCTTCTTTCTCTCATTCCACCTCTCCCTTTGCTCCGCCTTAAAATCGCTAAAGTTTTGAATCAACGCATCTATTTTTTCGGCCACTTTTAGTTTCGAACCGGATTCCTTTTCTTTTGAGCCCGAGGCGGCTTTTTTCGCGCGGTCCCTTCTAATTGGTCGCTCCGATTCGGGCGTGGGAACATCATCATCAAACTCCGGGTCATCATTTATATTTATAGTACAATGAGCATCGGAACCCCCCCCCCCCCCCCCCCCGCACTATAACTTCCCGAGGTGCTCGTCTTCGTTCGTTTTGCTTGTGCCACTTCGTTTGGCATCAACTTCCATTTATCACATTCGCTCAACATCTCATACGGCCTCATGTACGCCCACCCCCCACTAGTCTTTTTTTGCAAAACATCCCAAGCGCCTTCTTCAACACATTCTCGTCGTTTTCACCCGTCTTTCTATTGTTCCAACATTTTTGGTAAACACCCGCAAATTCTTGACATTTGGAGTTCATCTCCCTAAACTTCGTACTAACGGAATGACCGGTTCGATAAGGCACGCGTTGCATTAACTTGAAAAATTGTTCGCAAATAGCGTTCCAAAAGCTATCTTTGTTTCGATTAGTACCTACACGTGATAAATTAAATTAATTATCTAAATTCGCTCGTGCTAGGGCCTCGAGCTCAACTTGAGTCCAAGGAACGCTATCCGCCTTACTACTAGTGGCACGTTTTTTCCCCTTTGTGTCTTTTTTTTATGTTGGTTGAGTTTCGGGTATAACGTCGTCATCGACGCCTAAGGATATAAAGTCGTGTTCGGGTTCAGATTGTGATTGAGGTCTCGCGGGGAAGGTTGACATTTGGTTCGGGGGTGGCAAGGATTGTTGTTGGTGATGCATTTGCATTTGCCAAGGATTTTGTGGTTGAGTAAAACCGCCAAACCCGTATGTGATAGGGTCGAGCGATGTAGGGGGTTGGGAAAGTTTGGTGATTGGGTAGAAGGAGTAGCGGGGTTGTTCGGGAAAAAAGGTTGCTGGTTTGAACACCTTGGATCCATATAATTTTTTTGTGTGTGAAGAAGGGTTAAGTTTTATAAAAATTGAATGGATGGTAAAAAAGTTGTATGGTTTAAAATGAGGGTGTGGTGATATTTATATAAAGGTTTTGAATTTTTTTTTTTTTAATTTGACCAAAGGTCACTTTTAAATTGGAGGGTTTGGTTTAAATGCATGGGCTAACGTTATAAAAAAAAACCCACCAATAGGATCGCTCGGTGACAACGGTAATAATTCCCCCAAAGCACCGAACCCCCATCGGGGGGGGGGTGTTCCCGATCAATGCATTTGCCAAATCATCTCCCCGTTTCAATTCCCCCAACCCACACCATTTAGTCTTATTAAATAGAAAAGGAGAGAGAAAAGTAGTGATTTTTAGTGTAATTATTGAGATAGAGATGGAGTATTTAGTGTGAATGCTCTTAGTGTGAGTTAACGGAGGGTCCATTAAGAGCAAAATGTCTGAAAGTTAGGACCGCTAGTGGTTATTTTCGTAGTTGTGACTGTTATTGGTCAATAGTCAATAGTTGCGATTATTTAAATCCATTACTGCTTTGGTATATAAATAATCCAAATATGTAACTTTTATCACAGTAAAATCATCAAAGACAGACCTCCGACCCAGCTGGGGAGAGGTGGGAGGGTTTACCTCTTCGGAGGGTTCCCGCCCGGGCTTGGTCTTGAGTTCGAATCCTGCACACCACGAAAAAATTCACTGTAACGGTTTGAGATAACTTCAAAGTGGACACCGGTGCGTGGGTAGTGATTCAAACTCGGGTCGAGGGGTTGTCTGTCGATTGGTTTCACCACTGAAGTACACCTTCCAAAAAAAAAAAAAAAGACATTTCATATATAACGAATTTCAATCAGTGATACACATACAGTTTTTAAAGCTTCAATAGGATGAGCTCACAAAATATAGCAGTATAGATGAAATATTCGTGATATAAGTTGTTCTTTTGAGGGAAGATATAATTGCAATATTCCTAAAATATGCGAGTAATGATCAATCAATGTGTTTACTTAGGGGGACGGGACGCTACTAGAATTGGGCACGGGTACTTCACTATCAGTACGGTAACATCGGCGCCACCAGTGCTGGTAGGGATCCCGTGAACCAAATACGGGTTCTATCTAACGGACTGGTAAGAAGAGTTAATTAATGCAACGGTCACTTTTTATAATATATTTTATTAGTTTTTGACCGTTTGGAATTTATTTAAATGAAACGGTAATATTTTGTTGACCGGTATTTTTGAAATGGTATAAATTGTGCACGGTTTAAATTAAAAAACACAACCTACATTAACCAAACTACTTAAAAGCACAAACAAAACAAATGGATCTAAGGAAAACAAAGAGTGTTTCGAGGGGTGCGAGGGGAACCTCGAAATCTAGGGGTCGAGGCAAAGCTTCTAGTTCGAGATCGGCTACGGTTGAGCCGTATAGGCCCGTGCTCAATTTTCCACCAACCCAACCCCAACCCCAACAACAACCGTTTTACTCACAATACACACAATTCCCACAAAGCCAACCACCCATGATGTTTCAACAATATATTACGCCGCCTCAATTAACAAATTCCCAAATGGAAGACTTCAAGCTCAACTTAGAAGATGAGGACGATGACGAGGAGGAGGAAGCTTTGCCAGAGACACAGTTCAAGCATCATGTAGATGAACAGATAGACGTGGAAGCAGGTGACGCGCTTGAGGTTGGCGTTGAAGAACTTGAAGCAGGGGTGAAAAAGAAATATGCACACCGCGTGAAAGCTGTGAAGTGGAATACGGCAAAAGAGGTTGCTTTGGCAAAAGCTTGGTGTTATGTGTCGGAGAACAGGGAGAAGAGTAACCAAAAAAGCAAGGGAAGTTTTTGGAAAGCGGTCCAAAAACATTACACGTCACTGTTGGGTTCTTCCACCCGAACGGTTAATCAAATTACTTCTAAATGGACCACCATGAACCCACAAATGAATGCGTTCAATAGACTTGATCAACAAGCGGTAACAATTATGATATATTTAACTTAGCGTTTTATTTGATTAAACGAATTTCTCTAAGTTATATTTCATTGACGGTTCTATTTAATTATATAGGAGCGCCTACGTGGGAGTGGATGTAGTGATCTAAACGTCATGCAAACGGCGTTGAATGATTACAAAAAAAGCCATCCTTCGGGTTTTAATCATCAAGCGGCATGGGAGATTGTAAAAGACCACGACAAGTGGAAGAAGCAAGTGTTGATGGGTGAAGAACCGTCCGACAGTCATTTGGACAAGAGACGAAAGTCTTCGAAAAGTGGCAACTATCAGCCGACTGCCTTTTCCACACCGGAGGATACCACCCCCACTAGCCGCATGCCGGACCCCAACGAAAATAATAACCCAACGCGACCTAAACGAAAATCCAAGAAAGCCGCCGCCGCCGAGTCTTCGGGCAAATCAATTGTTGACGAACTCGGGACATACCGAGCAATGAAATAAGACAAACTCAACCAGTTGGTCACCCTACAATCTCAACAAGGCGAAAAACAATGGCGTTTTTAGAGGAACAACGCGAATTGTTGAGACAACAGCAGTATGACCACGACTTGAATATTTATACAAAACCACACGAGCACCTCAAAGGTAAATCTTTGGAGTTGGTTTTGAAACGTAAAGCTGAAATCACGGCGAAATACGAATGGGAGCATTATTGGGTTGAAGACGACGCGGATGATGAAGGCGACGAGTAGGATGAAGATTTCAATGAAGTGAATCAGTGAAGTGATGTGACAGTGCAGGATTGGTTGAAATCAGTGAAAGAAAAAGAAAACAAGGGTAGCACCCCTTTCACCCTTACAACACCAACACAAGAGTTCTTGCTTCGTGATTTACTTTTAGTGGTGTCTCGTCTCCTCTTTTATTTTTTTATTATTTTTTTTAAATTCATCAATTTAATTATATATACTTTTTTTCCACTCACCTCATATTGAACATGTGTAATAGCAATAATAGCGTGCAACCTTTTTGTTAGATATTTCGAATATTACTTCACTGGTAGAATTTATCGCGCGTTGCGACCGTTCTGTTTTAAGTATCGAAATTTGATTAAAAAAAAACAGGTCACAACAGTGTATTCTAAAATCACGAAAAAATTATGTCATTAAAATGAATGTTAAAAAAACAAAAGTGATTGAAACTTAGATACAAAAAACATGTCGTAATGGTATATTTGAACATTTGAAAAATGTCAGTCATTGTAAACATGAACCGTAAAATTAAAATACCAAAGCGTATTAGAAATACATCATACTTAACTCAACTCGCTTTCAAATAAATTTTACATTGAAACGTAGACGGGCCCGATTTCAAGTAATTTTTATACCAAAATGTAGATACTAATTACACGTCTCAACAATATATTCAGAATATATAAAACAATAAAAAAGGTTCGAATGCTATGTATAAGTTAAAGAAATACACTACAAAATATAAAATAGAGAGGGTTGTGAAGTCTCCTAATAACAAAAGGTGTGAATTTGTTAACAATAGATACAAGGCGTTGCGTTTAGATTGGATTAGATGAATGTCATTTGATGGTTTGAGTACTATTGGTTAACAATAGTGCGGAATTAGGACTAGATTAGATTGTTGTTAAAAAAAAATAGGTAAAATTTTAAAGTCAACTTGTGTCTTGTGACTTGTGAGTGCATATGCCTTCAATAATATGCTGCATTAAGAACCAAACATGTCAATTATTGAAATCTTTTAACTTTCTTAACTTGTCACAGGATGGTACACCATGAAAACGAGATCACCATGCACATTTGTCTGGCAGAAAATTTGTCAAAATTGATTCCCATCATTATAAGCCCTACGAGCATATGTTGACCAACTATTTTTGGATTAATTATTAAGTCTTTCATTAAAACAGAGGATAAAATATATGTTGTTGAAAATATGGTTTCTGGTTTTGTTATAAAGATATCAAATTGACAAATTCCATTTATATATTAATAACATCATTAGCTAGATTAAATATTTGAGCTTTCTTTGGATTAACAATGGATATAATGCGTCGCGTTTAGATTGGCTTAGATGAATGTAGCTTGATGTTTAAGTTTGCTTTCTGTTGGTCGTAGTTTTGCCTTTTACTAGTCGCTGCTAGCAGGCCATATTTATGATATAGTTGTCGTTCGTGTGTATTTAATTACAACATAATATTTGCATCGTTACGCCTTCTCACATGACGTCATTTTATATCGTATTCTCATTCTTTATATAATATCGATTAAAAAAAAGATAAAATAAACTCTTGTATATATCCCTTTTCAAACCTTTTTTCATTTGGAAAGATCAGAAGCATACTAAACCATTCATTCATATATTAAGCACTTTAAGGACAGAACAACCAATAAATCGACAGTTTATTAACAACTCAAAAGTCATCATTTATAATACATATTATGTTGGCATATATTTAATGTTTTAAGTATATAGTTAAATTAATCTATTAATCTATTATCTATCTATTAATATATATATAAAAGAATTGAACATTGCTAATGTGGCGTCCAATGGTGCTTTCAACCTCTCCATGAAACTGCCACGTGGCATCATAAATGAAATATTTTAGTGTTTTTGAATTATTTCCCTTTTTAATTAAATTGAGTTATTTTAGGAAAAAAAAATTTAAAAATAAATTTAAAAATTTCTCTCTCATGTTTCCTCCCATAATTTTTAAACGTTTATATCTTTTATATACGAGATTTTTTAAAGAAAAAAAATACACCAAATTAACGAGCGTTTTATTATCTTTCCAACGAGTACCATAGTGCTATATAAAGAACGAAGAAAAAATCGACTATTTTTTGTGGGGTTTCGTTCATACAGGAAAAAAACACACAAAGTGTTCATGTTATTCATTAATCATGTTTTTTCTTTTAAACTAGGTTCTTAACTACGATGTTGAAAATCAGCCCAATCGCCATGTTATCATTGGAATTTTACTAGGTATACTTCATCAAGAGAAGCTATGAGAAAAAATCGCGCAACACTGCAACACATGGTGTCACCTTATAGCAAGGTTATTTTTTTATTTATTTAATTACAAGAGTATTAATTATTACTATTAGTATTAGTATTATTAGAATGGTTATGTTTTTCAACCCCGGGACGCTCCCAGGAAGAATTGATAGTTGTTGTCGTGGCGTTCAATGGTGTCCACAACCATCTCTTGATTATGCCACGTGGCATAATGAAATGCAATGGTTACAACTTCCAACTTAAGTTTTTGTTTAGTTGATTAGGTTAGGAATTATAAGAGCCATTAGAATGTGAGAAATTAGAGAGATGTGATGAGTTTTTGAATAGTTGCAGCTTACATAAGTGATTCTTTACATGATTACTGATTAGGTTTTAGATTAGGGAATATGAGTTATTACTGATTAGAATAATATGAACATGCAATAATTGAGAGATTTTGTGGTTAGTTAACTTGAGTCATTTGCAATAGGTTATGACGTAAAATTAGATTTTTCAACCCCGGGACCCTCCCGGGGTAATCAGCTAGTTAATATATATAAGAATTCAACATTGCTATGAAACTGTCACGTGGCATCATAGAAAGATTTTAATGTTTTTTTGAATTATTTCCTTTTTTAATTAAAAAAAAAAGATAAACATAAAACCCTAAATTTATCTCTCTATCTCTCAATTCTCAATTACTAAAATTAAATTGAGTTATTTTAGGAAAAAAGAATTTAAAAACAAATTTAAAATTTTCTCTTATGTTCCTCCCATAATTTTTAAACGTTAATATCTTTTATATTCGAGATTTTTTAAATAAAAAAATTACACCAAATTAACGAGCGTTTTATTATCTTTCCAACGAGTACCATAGTGCTATATAAAAAACGGAGAAAAAAACGACTATTTTTTGTGGGGTTATGTTCATACAGAAAAAAAAAACACAAAGTGTTTAGGTTATTCATTAATCATGTTTTTTCTTTTAAACCAGGTTCTTATCTACGATGTTGAAATTCAGCCCAATCGCCATGCTATCATTGGAATTTTACTCTTCTAAAGATGGATAGGTATACTTCATCAAGAGAAGTTAGGAGAACGAATCACGCAACACTGCAACACATGGTGTCACCTTATAACAAGGTTATTTTTTATTTATTTAATTACAAGGGTAATAATTATTACTATTAGTATTAATATTATTAGAATTGTTATATTTTTCAACCCCCATCATGAATTCTACATCTATATAAGTCAAAGTCAAATTGTAACATATTTTAAATTATGTGAAGATGATTATATGTTGAAGGTTATCCTTTTAATACTGTATTATGTTTAATATGGTTTATGTTTTTTATTTTTTTTTAACTTTTTAAATAAATGTTTTTTTAACTAAGATTGATTATGTTTAAGTTATTTACGCTTTTCGTGATTTGAGTTTTCTTCTTTTATCATTTTTTTATCATTTTTTATTAAATCACATTAAATTTTTCAACCCGGTACCTTTTCGGGGTAATCAGCTAGTTATTAATATTGCCAATGCCTATGATGGAACATGTTTTAAGATATTCTATAGGGTTAGTCTATGAAGTTGACAAGCAGATGATTCGAAGACCCAGAGAACTACACTATGTTTACTTAAGCATAAGCCATACACGTGTCTTGTGGTTATCCTATAAGAATGGAAGAATATTTAATATCTTACTTTAATACTTGATTCCATTGTTATTCAGAATAATATTTTAACCATAAAGGAGCCTCAAAATAAATAGAAGAAGCTCTCATGAAAAGGAAATATACGAGGGACCATAACTCAAGTGGCCGAACTCGTATGTAAACTGATGGAACGTGGGAAACATGTGAGAACAGTCTTTACACTTTAGCTATTAATAATCGGATGCTCAATCATGTATTTCATTATATTTCCATTGAAGAAACGATAAACATACTTGACGAGTTAGGCTCAATCTAGATGGATTAGCCCAATATCACATAAAGGCCTTACTACCTTTGGGCCGGCCCATTGGCAGATATAAACTGGGTGGGCTCAGGCAGTCATGTCCCGGTCAATCGATAAGGTTCAACCTCTTCTCCGAGAATTGGGGAAGGAAGGTTCGACTAAGAAGATAATGCCTATCTCCACCAAAAACCGGAGAGTCAATTCCGGGAGATAGGCTCAAAGAGGCGGTTACGAGAAAGGCTATAAATACAGGTCAGAGGTAAACGAGAAGGTATTCACACATTCACTAAAAGCTTCTGCTTTACTTCCTCTCATACACCGATACTTATTCTCACGCCGGAGGGTGGTCACAGGAAACCCCCCTTTCCTGTGACGAGTCCTAGCGGTGTTTTGTTTTGTAGGCATCCGGATCCAGTTTTGGTAGATCATTCATAGCCGGGACATCGTCCTTGTCTACTCGGAGAGGTAATTACTTCTTCATTGGCGCCATCCGTGGGACCTGGCACACGGAGTTAGTTACCGGCTTGATAACCCAAGGATCCAAGATGGCTTCGAACCAAACGCCATAGTGAACACCAGTTTGGCAGAAGACAACCAGAATCAATTCCCTACAACAGAGCGGGTGGATGGAGCAGTCGCTAATGATTCAGAAGGAGAAAGAGATGAGGTGGCTCCAGGCTTCACCCTGGGAGCATCAACTTCTCGGCCGAGCAGCACACAGACACCGACGTCGGTTGGAAATCTTCAGGGGCCTTTCTCTTTTGTGAGAGGGCCGGCCCCGTCATACACTTATACTCGGCCGATTGTCAGTACCACTTTCCCAACCGCACGAGTGTCGGCTCCTACGCCGTCTATGCCATGGTACACTGCAACACAAAGCTTACCCCTTTTTTCGGCCGCTATTTCGGCAGCTATGACTTCGTCACCACAAGCAACCCTTATTCAACCAAGCATGCCGCCCTATACCCCGGTTACACCCGGGAACCAGCCATTTATGCCTTATTATCCCATGTCTCCATACGGGTATATATGTGCACCGTCTGCTGGGGGTACATATTCATACCCTTACCCATATATGTACCCGCCTATGCAGCCACCCCTTCCGGGATGGAGCCCTCAGATCGGGATACCTTCAAGCGAAAGGTTGAATGACGTCCGAACACGTCTCACCTACGAGACTACCCCTCGGGGTCCGGGCGCGTCAGCCGGCCCTCCTCAGGGGCGGCAGCAGAACCCGGCTTTGTCACAAGAGAACGAAGAGCAAGGCGATGATGAAGACCTCACCCGGCCGTATCGTCCTCCAACAATGGCAACTTATTCCAAGTTCTCGGAGAGGATAGCCAATGCTCCATTGCCTCCAAACTTGAAGCTCCCGTCAACAGTGGGTAAGTATGACGGAACCGGGGACCCTGATGATCATTTGAGCATTTTCGAGTCCGTAGGGACATCTAAGGATTGGCCGATGCAGGCCTGGTGTCACATGTTTGTCCAAACCCTTGTTGGGGCAGCACGGGTCTGGTGGGATAGTTTGCCACCCAGGTCAATTTCCGATTGGAGGGAAATCCATAAAGGATTCACACAACAGTTCAGTCAGCAACATAGACATACGAAGTACCGGGAGGAGGTGATGCACATCCGTCAGAGAGATAACGAGCCTATGGAGAATTTCATAATCCGTTTCAACAAGGAACGGCTACAAATCCCAGGCCTTACTGAAGAGCTGGCATGTACCGCATTCACCATGGGGGTGAATGACGACGGATTGTTGAGGAAGCTTCACGGTCCCCAGGGATACCCACAAACTATGGACGAAATGATGACTATAGCCAAGGCATATGTTAAGCAGGAAAAATCGATCGCCATGAACCATGCGGTACGCAAGAAGCAGGATGTTATCAAGACAGGTGACAGCCAAGACTCTCGAAGTTCCAGAAACAGAGGGCGGTCTAGTCAATCCTACTCAAGGGACGACCGTCGGGATGAACGCCGGGACGACCGCCGGGATCATACATGAAGACCAGAGAAGTCCCGGGACTCCTACTCTAGCAGAGGAGAAGCAGCCCCCAAGCCCAAGCTAGATTATCCAGAGCTTATCAAGACACCGTCCCAGATACTAGAAACTGAAAACCTGAGGCTGAACACTCCTCGGCCGGTCAAAGACTCGCCGTCAAAAGACAAGTCCAAGTTCTGTGATTATCACAAGGGTAACGGTCACGATACAAATGACTGTTTTTAGCTCAAGAGACAGATAGAATACTTTGTCAGGACGGGGAAACTAGCACACCTGGTCAAGGATATGAAGCCGGGCTCCTCAGCCTGGGAAGATAAAGCAGCCGGAAAGAAGCCCAGAGAGATCAATGCCAAACGGCCGGAAGCAAACAGTGGCACAAAAAGACGTTTTGAAACAATCGAGCCGTGGATGGAAGCAACAATGACAGTGCCGCCTTATTACAAGGCCCTGAGGATGGAAGCATTAGTAATATCAGCCGCCGTGGGTGATTACAGCATGAAGAGAATCATGGTAGACACGGGTAGTTCGGAGGACATCATCTATGAACCATGCTTCAGAAGAATGACGAGCGAAGATCAAAAAATGTTGGCACCGGCACATGGCCCGGTAAAAGGATTCACTGGGGAAAGTGTGGGGCCATTAGGACAGTTGACATTTCCGGTGACCCTGGGCGATGGTTACAAGGAGCGTACCGTCCTAATCACCTTCTTAGTGATCCCAGCTACCTCCCAATACAACATGATCATCGGCAGGTAGACTTTGGGTCGAATTGATGCTTTGGTATCCACGACCAGAGGATTTATCATGTTCCCAACTCCACACGGTGTAGCCACCGTTTCCGGGGAAAAGGTGTGTGCTGTATCTGATAACAAGGCTTGCCGTCAAGCACCGGCAGGAATTCGGGGGCCAGAGAGATGGGTCATGAGTGCGAAACACCCGGACCAGACAGTCACAATTGGAAGCTCCCTTGCACCAACAACTCAGGAGAAGCTAAAGCAACTGCTAAAACAGAACATGGACGTGTTCGCTTTCTCACCCTCTGATATGACTGGGATTGCTCGGTCAAAGGCGGAGCATAAGCTTTCTACTTACCCGAACGTAAGGCCGATCGTGCAAAAGAAAAGGAGTATGGCCCCGGACTGGAGAGCAGCCGTAGTTCAAGAGGTTAAGAAGCTTGAAGAGGCTGGAATTTTGAAAAAGACCAAATACCACACGTGGGTCGCTAATCCGGTCATGGTCCGGAAGCACGATGGGACCTGGAGAATGTGCGTAGATTACAAGGATTTGAACAAAGCATGCCCTAAAGATGCTTATCCATTCCCAGAAATAGATCTCAAAGTCAATTCCCTGGCTCAATTCCAATTCAAATGCTTTTTGGACGCATACAAGGGATACCACCAGATTCAGATGGCACAAGAGGATGAGGACAAGACGGCTTTTCATACGGATGCCGGCATATACTGTTACACCAAAATGTCGTTCGGTCTAAAGAATGCCGGGGCGACATATCAAAGATTGATGGATCAGGCATTTGAGCACCAGATTGGCAGTGATGGGATTGGGTACTGAATATACAATTCCGCATACCCAAACCCGGCACAACGCTGGCGCGCGGAAGAAAGCCATACGCAGAATCTGGTCAAAGCTCATTAAATGCACAGTCAATAGTCAAGGGCCGGTCAAGGCGAATATCATGCATGGTCAATAGCCATGCATGAATCACGTAACTACACCAGTTAAGGCGGTACTCGATTCCACTGTTTCCTTTAATCTAGCTTTCCATATATCACCTTATTAACATAATTAAGGGTGATGGAGACAACCTAACCACGGTTAGGACTTGGGTAATGGTGGCATACGGACTCTCCTATAAAAGGGGTCACACCCCCAATAGGAGAGGGGACTTTCTACTGACCTGGAGAGCTATCACACTAGATAGTATCCCCATTCACCCCGTTTTTGTTATAAACAACTACCTCGAGTAGTCGTCTCCACACCCATACTTTCACTCTTATTTGCAGGTATCCCCAAGCCGTAGCTGTTAGTGAAGGATCAACTCTGTAGTAACTCATAATCTTACCATCCCTAATCGGAGGTGAGGCTATTTGTTTCTTCATTGGCGCCATCCCATACGGTTAAACCAATCTTTCAAACTAGCACGATGGCTTTCTCAAAGGATCGGAACAACAACGTTGATGCCGAGGCCACAGTCAACGAAGAAATTCAAGACGTAACACCAAACACAATTACCAAGAATGTGGCCCAGGGGCAACAAGCCTCAACATTCCAATTCCACCCAACAAAGGGAGGAATAAATAAGGGGAAAAAGGCACAGGACAACCTTTCTTCGGTTGACCCGGATGAATGGTTGGCCCAACAAAATTCAAAGACAATTGCTGAATACCAGAAGATGGTAATGAAACAAGCAAAATTCAAGACTCAGAAGGCGTTAAGTTTTGACTTAAGTGGGGATGATTCAGAATCCCCACAGAAGAACAACAGTGGCCATCATGCAAAGGGACACCGTCAGGCGGTACGCGGTGGAGGTCGTGGTAGAAATACTCACGGCCAGGACCCCGTCAACCTGAACGGTGAACCAGATGGCTACGAATCTGAGGACGAAGTATATCATGACACAAGTAAGAAGCAGCATTCCAAAACTGCTGCCAGCAGCTTGGCCCCTAAAGATGATGATCTGTACAGGCCATACAGACCAAAAACTTTCGCAGAACGTTCGAAGTTTTGCGCAAGAATTGCAGAGGCACCAATGCCGCAAGAATGTAAGTTACCATGTACCATTGGAAGATTTGATGGCCTGCGTGATCCTGATGATCACCTGCACGCATTCGATTGCGCTGGCAGCTCCAAATTATGGCCAGTGCAAGCCTGGTGTCACCTATTCGTACAAACCCTAACGGGGGCAGCTAGAGTTTGGTACGAGAGTTTGCCGGTTGGAAGTCTCGTTGACTTCGATGACCTAATAAGGAAGTTCAAGAACCATTTCTCTCATTTGCGCAAGCATAAAAAGGACAAAGCCCATATCCTCTTATGTTCGCGCAACGATAATGAGTCTTTGGAAGACTACATAGTGAGATACAACAAGGAAGCACTCCAACTGGGATGCGGAGAAGAGCTTACCCGCGCAGCCTTTATACACGGGGTAAGAAATGATGATCTAATGAGATGTTTAACCGGCAAAGACGGCGTGTCGGAAGCTTGGGATGAAGTAATTGAAGCCGCCAAAGTTTACGCGTCTTCAGAGCGCTCTTTCCAACGCAACAAAAACGCACAGCAAGGTAACGGTCATCATGGACCGTCAAATAACAGAGGAAAGGGCAAGCAGTCCGTTTGGTCAAGAATTTCAGGCGCTGCAGAGGAAGGAAAATATTCTTCCTCACAAGATGCAAGAAACATGCTGAGCTCCAGAGGATCCCGCGATCATAAGGGACACTCAAAGAAGAACTATGATTGGACACCACTGTCCAAAACACCATCCGAGGTGTTAAAAACAGAACAGATCCAGTTTCCAAAGCCGCAAGAGCTTCGCAGTGACAGGAAAAACGTGGACAGGTCAAAGTACTGTGAATACCACGAGGACCACGGTCACATGACAAACAACTGTTATAGCTTGAAGATGGAAATCGAAAACGCAATCAAATCTGGTCAACTGACGCATCTTGTTAAAAACATGAGAAGAAAGCAGAGGGACAACACAGATACAGGAGAGCCCTCCCAAAAGAAGATACGCAATCTCAACGCGCATCATGTATACAGCGCCTCTCGCAATACATGCAACATGATTCACAGGAGCGCAAGTCATAAGCGTACCTTCATTGAGGCGAAAAACGATTCCTGGAAAGAGGAACAGGTGATTATGCCAAGGGTAAAAGGTGGAGCATGCTCCACAGCCCCATTAATCATAACAGGGGTTGTTGGCCATTATCGAACACGATACATGTTCCTAGATAATGGCAGCAGCACTGATATTATGTACCAGCAGTGTTTTGACCAGCTGGATGAAGAAGACAAGAAGAGAATAGTACCAACAACGGAGCCGATCTCCGGTTTCATTCATGAATCCATTTACCCACTGGGCACGCTCACTTTCCCGGTAACACTCTCCGACGGGAAACATTCACGCACCGAAACGTGCGACTTTACCGTGCTCCCTGTCAATTCCTCGCATGACATCCTACTAGGACGAGAAGGATTGGCAAAGTTCAATTGCAATGCTTCTACACCGCACCAAATGATGGGTTTCCCAACCCGAACAGGAGTCGCGTTCATCAGAGGAAATAAAACGTGTCATGCAGCAGAAACATCTAGGCCTTCAAAACAAGCAAAACCAACTGTTCGGACCGAACCGGAAAAATGGGTTATTAACCCTCTATTCCCGGAACAAACAGTTGTCATCGGCCATGCAATTTCTGACCCCATCCGCACTCACTTAAAACAGCTGCTGACAAAAAATATGGACATTTTCGCATTCAAACCGTCAGACATGGTCGGGGTTCCGCGACACGTCGCGGAACACAGGCTTAATGTTTACAAGAATGCAGAGCCTATTGTTCAGAAGAAACGAAGCATAGGGCCAGAAAAAACAAAGGCGATGAACGAGCAGGTAGAAGAACTCTTGAAGGCCGGTATACTGCGTAAAAGCAAATACCAAACATGGGTAGCAAATCCGGTTATGGTGGGGAAGTCTAATGGCACATGGCGCATGTGCGTTGATTATAAAGATTTAAACAAGGCATGCCCCAAAGACTGTTACCCACTGCCTGAGATTGACTTAAAAGTTGATTCTTTGGCGCCATACAGATTTAAATGCTTCCTCGATGCCTACAAGGGCTATCATCAGATACAAATGGCCAAAGTAGACGAGGACAAAACCGCCTTCCGCACAGACATGGGCACCTTTTGCTACACCAAAATGCCGTTCGGGCTGAAAAACGCAGGGGCAACGTATCAAAGACTAATGGACACCGCTTTTGTTAAGCAAATCGGTGTAAACCTAGAAGTATATGTTGACGACCTGGTGATCAAAAGCAGAGAGGAGGATCAAATGTTACTCGACATACAGAAAACATTTGATCAGTTACGAAGTGTGCGGATGAAGCTGAACCCGGGGAAATGTTCCTTCGGGATGGAGGAAGGAAAGTTTCTCGGCGTGGTGGTGACAAAAGATGGTTTCCGTCCAAATCCAGAGAAAGTTCAAGCAATTGAACGGATGCCATCACCGTCCTCAATCAAGGAGGTACAAACGCTAATGGGACGGCTAGTAGCTTTGAACAGGTTCCTGTCAAACTCCGCGTCCAAATCTTTTCCTTTCGTGGACACGCTGAAAAATTGTTTAAAAAAGTCCAATTTCAACTGGACGAAAGAAGCAGAAACTGCATTCCAAGATATGAAGACGTGTTTAGGCAACCTGCCAACACTCACAGCTCCGCTACCAAAAGAACCACTCACCTTATACCTGTCCGTGACAGACAAAGCAATCGGGGCAGTTCTCATGGTTGACCGGAAAGGGGTCCAAACCCCAATCTACTATGTCAGCCGCATGCTTCTAGATGCGGAAACACGTTATTCGACAATGGAAAAGATGGTCCTGGCATTAGTTCATGCGTCGAGAAGACTGCGAAGATATTTTCAAGGACACCCAATCAACGTCCTCACAGATTTCCGCATCAATGACATCTTGCGCAAACCAGAACTCTCCGGGCGTTTGGCAAAGTGGGCAATAGAATTGGGGGAACACTCAATTTCGTACAAAACAAGACCCTCCTTCAAAGGACAAGTTCTCGCGGACTTCATAACAGAGGTCCCAGCAGATAAAATTGAAGAGTGCACCAAGGAAGCGTCATCCAATTCGATCACGCCCGATGAAACCCAGGTATGGAAATTGTATACCGACAGAGCCTGTAATGATGAAGGCGCAGGCGCAGGCCTACGACTAATAACACCGGAGGGAAAAGAATACACGTATGCAATTCGGCTCGAGTTCCAAACAAAAAACAATGAGGCAGAGTATGAAGCTCTGCTTGCTGGTTTGCGGATTGCAAAAAAGATGGGCGCACAGCACATTGAAGCGCACGTGGATTCAATGCTAGTTGCCAACCACATTGATGGCACGTATGAAGCAAGGGAACCAACCATGGTCCTGTACTTACAGCATACCAAAGAACTAATGAATGATTTCCATTACTGCAAAGTAATCCATGTTCGCAGAAGCCAAAACAAGCCAGCGGACGCATTGAGCAAAATGGCATCAACCGCATTCGACCACATGGCAAAAGACATCCGAGTCGAGACACTAGCCAAACCATCTGTTCCGTCAAAACAGGTGAATGTAGTCCAAACAGGTAAAGAATCCTGTATCACTCCAATAATGGCTTTCTTAACCAAGGGTGTTCTCCCGGACGACAAAGCTGAAGCAAGGAAACTGCAACACAAATCCTTGCATTATGAAGTAAATAATGGCATCTTATATCGGCGGTCCTACCTTGGGCCATTACTCAGATGCGTCGATTCCGCAGAAGCAACATACCTGATTAGAGACATTCATGAGGGTACATGCGGACTGCATGCAGGACCTCGCATGGTCGTGGAGAAACTTATGAACGCTGGATACTTTTGGCCTGGAATGCACCTTGATGCAGTTAAAGAGTTGCGGAAATGCGACGCATGCCAAAGACATGCACCAGGAACACTCAGGCCAAAAAATAACTTGGTACCGGTCACCGCAGCATGGCCATTCCAGAAATGGGCCATAGATCTAGTGGGACCCTTTCCCACAGCGCCAGGCAATGTCAAATACCTATTGGTCGCCATTGACTATTTCACCAAGTGGGTAGAAGCAAAGACATTAGCCACTATTGATGGGCGCAATATCAAGAAATTCATATGGGAGTTCATCATTTGCAGATTTGGACTGCCCATGGAGATTGTAAGTGACAATGGAACGCAATTTGCGGACCAACACTTACAAGAATGGCTTCAATCTATGAAGATCAAGCAAATCTTTACTTCTGTGGCGCACCCCCAGGGCAACGGACAGGTTGAAAGGGCAAACAGAAGCATTGTAGAGGGAATTAAAACACGCTTGGGAACAAAGCGCAGCGGTTGGGTAGATGAATTACCACATGTTCTTTGGGCTCACCGCACACTTCCCAAGACAAGTAATGGGGAGACACCATTCAGCCTAACTTACGGAACTGAAGCGGTTATCCCAACGGAAGTTACAAATCCTTCCCCAAGAATCTTGCTTGCGCAATCAATTGACAACGACAAAGAGTTGCGAATGAATCTAGATTTCTTAGATGAACGGAGAGATTCGGCTCATGTCCGAGAAGCCGCATACAAGAGACAGTTAGAGAAATATTATAATGCGCGGGTCAAAGAACAAACTTTCCACGTTGATGACTTTGTCTTCCGCAACAATGAAGCCTCAAACGCGGAAAAACCAGGGAAGCTAGCCCCAACTTGGGAAGGGCCTTATAAAGTTCAAGTATTGGGAAAAGGGGCATATGCCTTAGAACGATTAGACGGATCATCAATTCCACGCACCTGGAATGCAGCTCAGTTACGTATATGCTACATGTAAAATGCTACAATGATTTTGTAATAAGGAATTCATTTCCAAAGTTCATTTATATATTACAAAAAGCATTTTTATACAAACTGGTGGTCAACAAATATAGATTACACACCAAAATCATAGATGATTATCACTAAACAAGGGGGAACTACAAACCCCATGACATAGTGATCCCACAATCACTCAAAAAAGAAAACAACTTTATACATAAAGACCCCTACATAGGAGATATACATCCTAACCCCTAACCTTCTTGGTAGTCTTCTTCTTCACATCTCCCAGATCAGACAGCTTCTTCATCTTCAAGGGCTTTCCATCAATGGTACCTTGATCATCCAGATAATCAGGACGCATGTCCTCCTGTGATAGCAGAAATGAACAATGTTCTGCCAAACGATCAAGAGCTTCGGTGGAAGCACAATCATGATCAGGATAACTAGACAAGCGGATGATACCCTGCACTGCCAAAATCTCCTTGGCACTAAGAACACTGCTTGAAGTGTTGGACACCATTTTTTCAGAGAAAATGGTAAAAATTTTTAAAGTATAAGCTGCTATGTAAGATTTACCTACTATATATAGAGGAGAGAGGTTACCGCCATTAATTACCATTAATGGTAAACCACTCGATTACCCTAGGGAAGACTGACAGACACTCTGCCACAGCCGTCACAAAAGTCACATCCAGGGCAGACTGACAGTCACCTGTGTCAGATGCACATAAGATGACATCACCTAATGATTACCATGCATACGTGGAAAATAAAAGAAGGTTACACTGTTTAGCATACGTGAAAAACCAAAGTGTTCAAGACAAAACATACAACCATGGAGCATCAATAGTTTTCATCATACATAAAAAAAGGGGGGGGGGGAATTAAAGGTTCAAATATTGGGAAATGTCATCACTCCCAGCGCCCTCTGCGCGTTTCCCTTCAGCAGTGGAAGATGTTCCTGCTTCCGCACCAGTGGCTACAGTCTTACCCTTCTCTTCCATCTGTGCTCTCTCAGCAAGCTCCGCACCAAGACGATCGGACTTGATAAAATAGTTGCGCAGCTCTCCAGCAGGATCATCTGTCTTCGAACAAGCTTCTAACAAATCAAAGACTTCGAATTTCAGATGCTCATAGTCATCATAGGCTTTGAGCAGCTCATCATCGTATGCTTCATTCTCATATGGCCCGGATTCTTTTTCTTTGCCCTCAGCATGATGACTGAAGCCTTCGGAGAAACCAATCTTGATGCCTTGCTTCACGGATGAGCTGGATATGCGCGCAATCACTTCTGTCAGCGCAGGGTCATTCCAGACACGCTTGAATACCTGCGCAGAATAAGATAGCATATAAAACACAATCCAAAAACGAAAAAGATAGATTACAAAAAAGGAGAATTTTTCGACTTACCCCAGCAACTCCGTCGCCCATTAGCCAGGCAATCCTCTCGTTAGCAGCAACGGCCATATCAGTAGCTTGGTGGAACAAAGCTTGCACCTTGTCTAGCTCCACTTTTGCCTGGGTACACGAGGATTCCGCCAAGGCCTTCTCTTCCTGTATCTGGGCGTTCTCCAAAGTCAATGCCTTCATCTTGGTTTCCACATCAGACAGAGAAGCGGTAGCACGAATAAGCTCATCATGTTGAGAGTTGTATTTTTGAACGACATCGGCAAGTTCAGTTTGCTTCTCTTCGAACGCTGCTCGGGTCTGCTCCACCTCTTTCTTCAAATTAGAATTCTCAAGTTTTAGTTCTTTAATGTAGGACCGCAGCTGTTCAGTCTCAATATTCGTCCTTTTGCAAGCTACTGACCAAGCATGAGAAGCATCAGCCTTCTCCTTCTTCACTCTCTCCAACTCTTCAACAGCGTCACGAGCAACTCTCTGATGGTGCTCAATCTCCGCACGAACGTCATGACGAGCACGCTGAAACTCCTCCTCCCGCCTCAACAGCGCAGCTTCAGAATCCTTTAAGTTCTGATAATCCCTTTGAAACTCGTTTTCACGCCTGATAAGGGAACCAAGACCGCTGACACCAAGAGAGAGGTTCATAGCCATGTCAATGAATATCGAGCGACGGTCTACACTATCCTGATAATCACGTTCCGCGGGAGGAACGGACATCATGACAAACTCTTGCGCATCAAGCGCATTTGTGAAGCGAGTAGTGTCCAGGATATCCCAACGTGGTTGATACGGCCTAGAAGAATCAGATGGGCGCGAGGAAAACGCTCTCCGCCGACGACCAGAGCTACCACCAGCACTGGCGGAAGTATCAGTATAAAAGATGGTAGTGTCAACAACCGTGCGCTGGAAGTTGGATGGATTCTCAGTCACACGTTCATCTTTCTTCTGACTATTAAGCGCTGCTTCAAATCCTTCTGACGGACTCGGCTCGTGTACTTGCTCCGTCAGATCAACACAACCTGTCTCCAAGTTTGGTTTCACAGACTCATCAACCCGCTTACCGGTATCTGTCTCAACATCAACCACCAACTCAACTTGTGCAGGTTCTTCCTGCGTCATGACATCTTTCTCCGCCTCCATAACCAAATCCTCAGGGATGGGTATAGGTTGAGATGACAAACTTTCGTCAACGGTTCCTTCAGCAGTAACCGGCATCGCTTGCGCAGTAGTGTCAATTGGCTGGGTAGAGGAAGACATTTCCTTCAACAACGCGGAGGAATGCTTCTTCCGAGATTCTGCAAAAGGATGTTGCCCTACATAAAATGCTGCTCATAGTATTTTAACACATATATCACAACCGTGGTAAAAAGAGAAGGAAAGCATGCGTACCAGATAAATGCCTCAGAGTCTTCATGGGCAAGTTCTCGCGCACAGGCGGAGGCTTCACTGGGATATCCAGCTTGTCCGTAGACGGCCATGTCAACGGCTTGAATACATTTACCGGAACCGCGGGAATGAGTTCCGGCGAAGTAACATCCAGGCTCTCAACTGAGGATTGCGGAATTTGCACTTGTTTCTGATCCAACTCAGCAATCCTCTGCTGATATAGATCCTCAGCAACACCACCTGACTCTCGGACAGGGGAAGAACGCTTGGCGCGCTTGTGCTCCAGTTCCGTATCCGACTCAGTCAAGTCTTCATCAACTTCTTCAACAATGATAGGCACGGCGGGTGGTTTGGTCCTCTTACTAGCCACAGCACGCTTCCTAGAAGTACTTGTGCCTGGCGCTGTAACCACATCTGTATCATGTTAAAATATACGTAAGAAATGAGTTACGAAGTTGCAAAGACTAACCAACGGACTCCTCGCGCTCCGAAGTAACTTCCTTAACATCATTCTTAGCTTTCCTGCGGAGTTGTATACCCGCACCTAACACGAAGAATGAGCTAAATTAGTACGCAGAACGTGTACCAAGTGCGCTTCCTTCGCATGAAAGAGAAAATAATTATAAAAGAAATCACAAACCTGTTCGGCATACTGCTTTGGTGGATCCACAAAATTGGGATGCAGAAAATTGACACTGGTTTTCTCAGACAAGCGTGGAACACCGGCGGCAACTGGAGTATACAGCACCTTTGCCTCGCCACGCTTAGCAAACAATTGGAATAGCGAGACATCTGCATGAATAAAGAAACGTTCGAGCAATAACACAAAGTGGGACCATAAGGCAAAAATATAAATATAATTTCAATACCTTTGGGAGGATCTGGGTCTTGACCATCAGGACAAATAAGGCTAATTCCCAACAAATTCAAAACACCCTCGGGACATTCATCCATCATCAGGGGAGTAGCATGATCACAAAGTGTTTTATACCAATCCTGATCTTTATATCCCACCATAGGGGGGAACTCAGCAATCTTCTCTCTTTGACCAAGCACCATCCATTGGAAGGGTGCAGGAATAACGCCATGTTTGATATAAAAGAATTTGTCTTTCCATTCATACATGGATTTCACTTTTTCCGAGACAAGCTGTTTAACTTTCCAGCGAATACCCAAGCTAAACCAGCCGCTTCCGCCACGCGCTGCTTCAAGGACATAGAAAACATTCAATCTTTCCCATGTGGGTTCAATATCCAATGCACGACATGTGGCTTCAAAATGCAGTATCCGGCACCACCCATAAAGAGTCAATTGTGTAGGATGCACTCCATATTTCAACAACACATCCACCACAAATTTGGAGGCTGGCAAACGAAAACAGCATTTAGTAAAAGCAGCGGCATACAAGGTAATTTTACCAGGAGGAGCCTTTAAAGCAGTTTTTCCTTCGGCAGGAAGTTCAGGCTCCCATTCCGGCAATATGCCGTACCGGTCAATAAAACTCAAATACGAGTCTTCATCCCACTTAGTAGTGGTGGCCTCTATGCTTTTTGATGATTCCTTCCCCAGATCTTTCACAGTGTCAGAAGTTTTACTCGACTCTTGCACATCTTGGGAATCTTGCGACATTGTTGAAGGTTAAGGTAATTTTGTGAAGATAGAGACGTTGAAGAGAAGGAAATTCAAATTTTGAAACAGTTGAGATGGAAGAAGCCACATTCAAAATTTAATATATAGGCTTTGCAATTAATGTGCCTGACGTCATGGACAAGCTTTTCGGAGATGAGTCCAATGAGAGGATGACACGTGTGTAATGGAAAACAAACCGACGTCACATGCGCCTCACGCGCCCACTCTCCTGACAACCGCCGCTCACACGTCTCTGCACACGTCCCAATTGACAGAGGTCATGTCAATACCACTCGCCATATGGTCCACAAATTTTCAAACACAAGGGGGAAATGACACCTGTCTACACATGCAAATTGACGTGTCCCATCAATGCGGACAAACGACGTAAATTTCAAAACCCGTTCTCCGCACAATGTTCACGCCAGCACGCAACGCAAAATCGGTAGGCAGCAGAAAGACCATAGGAATTAACCCACTACAAATTAGTCCAGCATCCCTCACATCTAAGATGAAAGACACACTGGACTGGGGGGACTTGATGGGATTGGGTACTGAATATACAATTCCGCATACCCAAACCCGGCACAACGCTGGCGCGCGGAAGAAAGCCATACGCAGAATCTGGTCAAAGCTCATTAAATGCACAGTCAATAGTCAAGGGCCGGTCAAGGCGAATATCATGCATGGTCAATAGCCACGCATGAATCACGTAACTACACCAGTTAAGGCGGTACTCGATTCCACTGTTTCCTTTAATCTAGCTTTCCATATATCACCTTATTAACATAATTAAGGGTGATGGAGACAACCTAACCACGGTTAGGACTTGGGTAATGGTGGCATACGGACTCTCCTATAAAAGGGGTCACACCCCCAATAGGAGAGGGGACTTTCTACTGACCTGGAGAGCTATCACACTAGATAGTATCCCCATTCACCCCGTTTTTGTTATAAACAACTACCTCGAGTAGTCGTCTCCACACCCATACTTTCACTCTTATTTGCAGGTATCCCCAAGCCGTAGCTGTTAGTGAAGGATCAACTCTGTAGTAACTCATAATCTTACCATCCCTAATCGGAGGTGAGGCTATTTGTTTCTTCAGGCAGGAATCTAGAGGTATATGTAGACGATCTGGTAATAAAGAGTAGAACGGAAGATATGATGCTGAAGGACATAGAAGAAACGTTCGATACTCTTAGAGAGTACAACATCAAGCTGAACCCGGGAAAATGCTCCTTCGGAGTTGAAGAAGGAAAGTTCCTGGGAGTAATAGTGTCGAAGGACGGATTCAAGGTTAACCCAGAAAAGGTGGCAGCCATCCGAAACATGCCTGCTCCCAAAACACTAAAAGATGCTCAAACACTCAACGGGAGGTTGGCTGCCATCAGTAGATTCCTTGCCAGGCATGCCGAACGTTCATTGCCATTCATCTCCACGCTCAAAGACTGCCTAAACAAGAATAAGTCAGATGGACTGAAGAGGCGGACAAAGCATTTGAACAGATGAAGACATTTGTTGGTAACCTACCTATGCTCACAGCACCATGTCCGGGAGAGGTATTGAGAATGTACTTGGCAGCCGGCCACCACGCCATTAGTTCCGTTCTTCTGGTCGAAAGAAACAAATGCCAGACCCCGATCTATTATATCAGCCGGACGTTGTCCGACGCAGAAACTAGGTACCCTACTTTGGAGAAATTGGTGCTAGCATTGGTTCACACATCCCGGAGGTTGCGCCGATATTTCCAAGCACATGAAGTGGAAGTCTTGACAAATTTCCAACTGGGGCAGATCTTGAACAGACCAGAAGTGTCCGGGAGACTCGCCAAATGGGCAATTGAACTAGGGGCACTCGATATAACCTTCAAAAAGAGAAAGGCGGTAAAGGGACAGGTCCTGGCTGATTTTATGACCGAGATCCCGGAAGGTGAAGAGATCCTGGAATCCACCCCAAGGGCTGAAGATATGTTGGAAGACGGATCCACCCCATGGCAGTTGTATACCGACGGCTCTTCAAATAGCAAGGGGGCCGGGGCGGGATTACTATTGGTCAGCCCGGAGGGCGCGAGATTCCTCTACGCCCTGCAGTTTGATTTTGAATGTTCCAATAACCAATCCGAGTACGAAGCCTTGCTAGCAGGATTACGAATGGCCTTGGCTATGGGTGCCACCCAGGTAGACGCCCATGTGGACTCACTACTGGTCAATAATCAGGTCAACGAGTCATATGAGGCAAAGGATGAGTCCATGGCCAAGTGCCTGGAGAAGACAAAGGAGCTCATGACAAGATTCAAAAAGGTCACATTGCATCATGTGAGAAGGCACAAGAATGATATAGCGGATGCACTCAGCAAGCTAGCGTCATCAGGCACGGATAAAGACGTCCGTATTGAAACCTTGAAGCACCCATCAACACGAGCATCTGAAGTTCATTCAGTTCACACATTCGAAGTCTCCTGGATGACTCCCATACAAAGATACCTCATAGACGGAAGCCTGCCGGAAGACAAGGCCGAGGCAATGAAGATCCGGACCAAGTCCCTACAGTATGAAATCCAAGCCGGAGTTCTTTATAGGAAATCTTACTTGGGACCAGCTCTGAGATGCGTGTCCCCTTCGGAAGCACAATACTTGATAAAGGACATCCATGCAGGCATGTGTGGCATACACGCGGGACCCCGGGCTGTAGTGGCAAAAATAACCAATGCAGGATACTACTGGCCCGGGATGCATAACATGGCCGTGGAAGAACTAAAGAAGTGTGTTAGTTGCCAGAAATATGCTCCGGTAACGTTTCGTCCGAAAAACAACTTGATTCCGGTAACAGCAGCATGGCCATTCCAGAAGTGGGGCATTGACCTGGTAGGGCCATTCCCCTTGGCCCCGGGAAAGCTCAAGTATCTGGTAGTGGCCATTGACTACTTCACAAAGTGGATCGAAGCAAAGCCATTGGCTAAGATAGAGGCCTGCAACATCAAGAAGTTTTTGTGGGAACATGTGGTTTGCCGTTTTGGGGTTCCCCTGTACCTGGTCAGTGACAATGGGACGCAGTTCGTTGATAAGCACATACAGGAGTGGTGCAAGAGCATGAACATACAGCAGATATTCACATCCGTGGCCCACCCTCAGGGCAACGGCCTGGTTGAAAGGGCCAACAGAAGCATACTAGATGGAATCAAGAGAAGGTTGGATCAAGAAGGGAAGTCATGGGTCGACCAACTCCCACACGTGCTTTGGGCCCACCGGACAATGCCTAAGACTAGTAATGGGGAAACCCCCTTTTGCCTGACGTATGGATCAGAGGCAATGATCCCGGTTGAAATGGTGCTGCCATCTAACCGACATGTCGATCAGGAGGCCAACAATGATCAGCTGCTGAGGCACAACCTCGAGTCGTTGGAGGCTCGGCGTGATGAAGCTCACATTAGAGAAGCCCGGTACAAGAAGTTGTTGGAAAAATACTGCAACAAAAGGGTAAGAAGCTGCTCGTTCAAAAAGGGCGACCTGGTCATGAGGGACAATGAAGCTAGCAGACAACAACCCCAGGGGAAACTAAGCCCAAACTGGGAAGGACCCTATGAGATTGCTGAAGACCTGGGAAAAGGGGCATACCGCTTGAAGCAGCTGGACGACACTCCGGTTCCCAGAAGTTGGAATGCCGCCCAGCTCAGGAAATGTTATATGTAATAATGGACGCTAAAACGTCCTAGCCTATAGGCTGATGTAAGCTAGCCCGGAAGGTAACCACGATACCCTGAGTCAGCAAGTTCTTTTCTTTCTAAGTTACAATTAATAATAAGACGCCAATAATGGCATTAGTAATACTTATACTTTTAATTATAAACAACCGCTTTTACAAGCGAACTTACAAAAAAGGTAGGGGCAGGACAAAAATCTAAAGCCATCAATATACAACTTCCTACCATCTATACATAGCGCTATACCACTAAGCCACACTAGGCTACAAACACTAATCAATGTAACCCTCCAACATGGCAAACACCTCTGCAGGGGTGTGTAGCAGTTCACCTTCAGGGTTGCAATCAGGAGGGAGCACCCAAAACTCCTCATACGACTTCATCTCCTCCAATTGAAAATCATGGGGCCATATCTCCGGGTCTTTACTAACCGTCCCGGGCTCAACAGGAACGGCCTCAGGAGACATGGGAATTTCACCTTCAGTAGAAGTAACCCATGGAGATGACAACCGTCTAGAACCACGCTTATAGACTAATCCATAACGGTTAGAAGAAGCAATGGGTGCTGAGTCAACCACGACTGTTGCAGTCCCATCTGGTACCTGGGGGGAACGGTGTCTTCTTTTCCTCTATGCCTTGCAGCATCAGATGAAGATGAAGGGACGCCCTTGTGTCGACGACGATAAACCAAATGACATGGCCTTGGTGGACGAACATCGATTGACTTCTGAGGAGATGAGTCCAGCCGAGGCACAGCTTCATCAAGTTGTTGGGACAGGCGTTGCATTTCCCTTAGCCCCTCAAGAGCATCAACCTCTCAAATAATGCTTCAAAGAGACGAACTTACGTGGCATGGTAAAACGAACGAACAAAATTGTACACGGTTACATGATATGAAATCCTACTTATAAAGGGGGTAAATACGACGGTTAAGTTGCCATTGGGAGTTTAAACACTCGGTAATTATGACGCTGACAGAAGCCGCCTGACACGTAGATGTGACGGTTAAGTTGCAGTGCTGACGTCAGCAGAATGATTGCAAATATTAAGTTCGAAAAGACGTTTCTTTATAGCATGCTAAATAAGCCTGGGAATCCATTATTATAATCATAAATTAAAATTCCACATCACATTGAAATAAAGATGTTTACAAGACAAGTCATCAAACAAAAGACAATAAATATAGACAATCACTCGCTATCAGAGGAACTTGAAGAGGAGCCGGCCATCACAGGTTCAAGAAGGGCCCGGACGTTTGACATACCTTCGTCACCAACCAGGGCCTGTAGCTGTGCAAGTTCGTCAAGGGAATCACTGTTCAGTGCTTCCAGGGCTTGGGATGTCCGCTGCTCAACCTCTTTTTCATGATCAGTAGCCTCCGGGAGTTGTCGTCCTAGGATCCCATGACGGTGACCATGTCTTAGACCGTCCTGATATCCGGACTCCACAGCAGTCCGGTAAAAATCATTGAGTCTCTGTTGGTACTGAGTACCTCCCCGTATATGGCTCCATGAAGCCTGAAATCCCTTTGATATCAACCAATTCCGGTCCACCTCCAGGACATTCACCCGGGCTTGAGTAGTTGCCAACTGCTTGGAGAGGTTTGCTGCATTATTGTTAGCAATCTCAGCTTCCGATTTGAAGGCATTCAGCTGCTCCAGCATAGAGTCTTTCTCCTCTTCAGCCCTCCGGGCATGAGATTCATAACCTTCAATTTCAGAGGCTAACTGCTGATACCTCTCCTAATCGCCCTTGGCTTTAGAAGCATTCTCCCTCTCTACTTGTAAATCTTTTTCGAGGAGTCTCACCCGATCCTCCAAATTCAGCACCAGCCGGGCTTGCTGATCCCGGGAACGTAAGATTTCAAGCTTTTCATCATTGTGAGTATTTATCAGACGAGTCTTGTCCCGTTCATATGTATCTCGGACGGATGACATCTCAGCAAGTTCTTTCCGGCAATCACCTAAAGACTGTAACAATGCCTCGGCCTCTACCGACAGTTTGCTATGAGAGACGTGCATATCGAACAAATCCCCCACATCCGAACGCCAGCGACACAGCACTTCATACAGAGAAGCAAGAGAGCTCACGCTGGACCCAAGAGCATTCTCGGCAAGCTGGGCGTTGTCCAGTCCTTGGAGATAATATCGTTCGGCAGGCGGAAAGGCATGATCAGCCCAATGCCTAACAACGTCTGGACCGATCAGCCGGGAGGACTGAGCAATTTTCCATTTAGGGGTGTACTTAGTGTCCGGCAAAGACGGGTGCCAATTGATACCTGGGGCATAGACATGAGACATCATCCCCTCAGATTCCACGGGCTCCACACTGAAAGGCATTTTCCCAGACCTAATGCCACCAGGAAACGCAACAGGATTATGTTGCACATCGTGCAGCAACTGAGTAAAGCTAACCTGGGGCATATCTCTAATGGCAACACCACTAGAATTCTCGAGATAAAACCCTGGCTTCGCAGAAGAAGGCATGGAAGTACTGACCGGAGCAGACACATTGCTTAAAGAAGCAGCGGCCGAGGATGAAGTAGTTGCAGTCGCCGGAGAAAATGTAACACCAACTGATATGGTGTTCATAGGTTCTTCCACAACTACTAGACATGGAGCCGAGGGGGTGGTGGTTGCAGCAGCAGTCGAACAGATAGCAGACACCGGAAGACCAGCAGATGACGCCACAACAGGGTCGTCCACACCCTACTCTGGCCCAGCTGTAGTAATAGGGCTTTGAACCACGCCCTGTTGTGAAGAAGTACCTTCACCCAGAAGGCAAGTACCTAGAAACAAAAGAACAGCAGCTATAAGTACAGAGGAAACCAAACATAGGACATGACAAAGGATCCTTACCGAGTCTTTCCTCCTTGCTGGCTAGCAGCTCACGACGCTTTGCAAGAAACGATGATACATTGGGAGAACCGGTTTTCCTTTTCCGGGTCTTCTTTTTCTTCTCACCAGTGATGCCAATGGGATCTGCAACACTGAGAGGATCCGGGTTTAGAGGTGGTGAAACCGGTGCCTCATTGCTTACCGGAACAGTGGTGCCCGGTTGATCAGGAAGACTTTGAACTGGTGGAACAGGGATCACAAAGTTTTTAGCCGTCTGGCTAAGAACGTCCGCCTCATCTTCGCCCAATAGACGGTCATGCTCCTCGATATGGGGAATGGCCTTCGGATCTATGGCGTCGAAGTAGTGCCACTCATCTGGGTACAGAAACAAATGTTTTAGTTACACATACTTCATAGAGTAAAAGCTATGGAAGAGGATATACCTTGATCTCGTCGACGATACTCCGGGTATATGGTATCATCAACCCAAATACGGCTCATACCAACGGCCACAAGGGCTCGCTCAGGTATTTGAGTGCACGGGGTGGGATGGTTTACTAATGCCAGATACAGAGGAAGTTTTTCAAAAACGGCAGGAGCAGGGCACTCATCAGCAATCTTCGTCTTACCTTCAGGAGTTTGCACCGGAGCAATGACCGGTAGCACACCCTCATCTCTAAAGAAGAATTTCCGTTTCCAGTTCTTATCTTGTACGTTGGGAGGAAAGTTCTCAATACAAGAAGGAGCCCCCGGGCGACGGTCAAAAGTGAAATATTCCCCCTTATACACAAGCACGTATAACACTCGGAAGACCTCAAGCTGGGGGGACATACCCAGTCCCCGGGCACAAAATTCAAAGTGCTTCACTTTGATTAACCCTAAGGGATGCAGTTGAGAAATGTTCACCTTGTAATATGACAACAATTCGACCATGAATTGGGTAACTCAGCATATAATGTGATCTTCCCAGGCTTCAGAGGAAAAGCAACGTCAGTAGGTCCTGGACAAACGGGATTCCATTCCGGCAATATACGCCACTCCGTAAGAAAAGATTGTAGTGCCGTTACCGACCAACTAGTATGAATCTGGGCAACACTCATGGTGGTTCGTGATGTGCTAGTTTTGGAAGCCATGTCAAAGGGCAACTGAGAATTCGTTGATTGGGATAAGATATTCCCACCCCCATGGCCACTAGCTAATTTATAGGCGGATGTGTCACACGTTTTTTAAATTTTGAAAACAAACCGCCAACATGTCAAAACCCTTGAGTTGCTCAGACTGTTAAAACGGCTGAAGTGACAACTCAGGGTGACGTCACATCACGTGCTTTACCCATGCGGCACTACCCTCGATAAAGATTTTATTTGGCATTTACAGCATTGTCTAAGTGTCACGTAACTTTTTCATTTTCAAAAAGCCTAGTAATAACCAAGTCTGCTTATCACTAGACTTGGGGGGACATGACGAGGTAGGCCCAATCTAGATGGATTAGCCCAATACCACATAAAGGCCTTACTTCCTTTGGGCCGGCCCATTGGCAGATATAAACTGGGTGGGCCCAGGCAGTCATGTCCCGGTCAATCGATAAGGTTCAACCTCTTCTCCGAGAATTGGGGAAGGAAGGTTCGACTAAGAAGATAATGCCTATCTCCACCAAAAACCGGAGAGTCAGTTCCGGGAGATAGGCTCAAAGAGGCGGTTACGAGAAAGGCTATAAATACAGGTCAGAGGCAAACGAGAAGGTATTCACACATTCACTAAAAGCTTCTGCTTTACTTCCTCTCATACACCGATACTTATTCTCACGCCGGAGGGTGGTCACAGGAAACCCCCCTTTCCTGTGACGAGTCCTAACGGTGTTTTGTTTTGTAGGCATCCGGATCCAGTTTTGGTAGATCATTCATAGCCGGGACATCGTCCTTGTCTACTCGGAGAGGTAATTACTTCTTCATTGGCGCCATCGGTGGGACCCGGCACAAGGAGTTAGTTACCGGCTTGATAACCCAAGGATCCAAGATGGCTTCGAACCAAAACGCCATAGTGAACACCAGTTTGGCAGAAGACAACCAAAATCAATTCCCTACAACAGAGCGGGTGGATGGAGCAGTCGCTAATGATTCAGAAGGAGAAGGAGATGAGGTGGCTCCAGGCTTCACCCTGGGAGCATCAACTTCTCGGCCGAGCAGCAAACAGACACCGACGTCGGTTGGAAATCTTCAGGGGCCTTTCTCTTTTGTGAGAGGGCCGGCCCCGTCATACACTTATACTCGGCCGATTGTCAGTACCACTTTCCTAACCGCACGAGTGTCGGCTCCTACGCCGTCTATGCCATGGTACACCGCAACACAAAGCTTAGCCCTTTTTTCGGCCGCTATTTCGACAGCTATGACTTCGTACAAGCTCGAAAGATGGAGGTAGCAGAAATGAGGATGCTAAGGTGGATGTGCGGATACACTAGGTAGACCGAATAAGAAATGAGCTTATTAGGGAAAGATTAAGGGTTGCTAGTATATCAGACAACTTGAAAGAGGGAAGATTAAGATTGTATAACATGTGAAGAGGAGGCAAATGACGGCTCCTGTTAGAGTAGTGGAAACCCTCAATATATAGGAAAAGAGGTGTAGAGGAAGATCCAAATTGTCTTTGGATGAGCAGATTAGGCATGATTTAAGATGCACCTCTCTGAGGACATGGTTGAGGATAAGGGTTCGTGGAGGCACAAAATTAAGGTTAAGGATTATTAGTAGGGCCGCAAACGAACTGAACTTTCAGCAAACAATTCATGAACCGTTCGGCGAGAAGTGTGTTCGTGTTCGTTCGTTTAATAAATGAACGAACACGAACGAAAAATTCCGTTCGTTTAGTTAAACGAATGAACATGAACAGAGGTCACATTCGTTCGTTTATGTTCGGTTGTGTTCAAAAAAACACAATTGAAGGTTAAAAAAACAAACTTTTAAAGAAGATGGTTAAAGAAGCAAAGTGTAAAGTTGAGGTCAAAACACAAACTTTCAAAGTTGAGGGTTTAAAAAAACAAATGTAAAAGTTGAGATTTGAGGGATGTAAAAAATCAAAATGTAAAAGTTGAGGGATGTCGGTAGAAACCCTAAATTAAGGATCAGGTAAAATGTGAATCTGATATTTCTAATAATTCATGAAATTGATTAGAATATTGTCGCAATTGTAAGTAGATTTTAGATCTTTGTTATTCATAGTTGTATAAGCGCTTTTTGTTGGAATATTTTTTTATCTTTTAAGGAATTGGTTAGTCGTCCAGTAACAAGTAAGAATAGGAAAATTGATTCGATAAACGAAAAAGAACAACGAATGAAATAATTGGAATAACTAATGCATGCATTGTTGTATTAGATCGAAATATGAAGGTTCTTTGTTGACCTAACTATGACCTAACTACAAAGAAGCAGATTTCTAGAATTCTAATATGGACAGATACAAAATAGAACTTCTAAAGCAAAAGATAACAGAAATGACTAGTCTTAGAATATAGTTTGTTCTTCGGGTTGTTTTATCGGGTTTCGGGTTTTTCGGGTCGGGTTGTTCGGGTTTTCAAAACTAAAAAAATTATTCGATAACCAAACCATTCTAGGTTCGGGTTCTTCGGTGTTCGGGTTAAATGGTTCGGGTTTACTCGGGTCGGGTTTCGGGTTAGTATAGTTTTCTCGGCTCCAAAGATTAACTAATTAAAACATGGAAAATCAACCTTTCAAGTAGCATAAGCAAATAAAAATATGTACAATGCATAATAAAGTGGTTATCTATCATGCAAAAGCAAATAAAAAGAAGTGTATATTCACGTCTTTATGTTTTAGTGCTTTGTAAACAATTTTAACTTTATTTATTTGACATAATGAATACCAACCATCGTCATCATTTAGTTGAAATACCGATTTCTTTTTTTTTTTTCTCTTTTTTTCAGTTTACACACCTAAATGCGTTTTAGAGTTCATGTATGTGTTCTAAAAAAAATATAACAGATTAATATTAGACTATTAGTAGTGTGTTATATGAAGTAAAGATAAACGCATAAGCGGAAGGTCATCCACCTTAATTGAAACTTCTCAATAAACTGGATTAAAACATGAATGATGATTGCGATTGGAATGTGATTTAGGTTTGGGTTTAGGTCGAAATTCATAATAACCAGTTTTAAGGAATTATTATACAAATAAAAAGGAATTGATTATTTGTATGTTTATTATAATAGGTAAAATGTAGTAATTAATGCATATAAATCTAGGAAAGTGGATTTTCATATCAATCCGAAAACTTTCGGGTTGTTTGGGTGAACCCTAATCATTCAATCAACATCCAATAATTGAACCATTTAAGGTACTTCGGGTTCGGGTGTAACCGTTTCTCGGGTTCGGGTTCTTCGGGTCATCATGTTTCTTGAGTCGGGTCTCTTCAGGTCGGGTTCGGTAATTGGGTGCGGGCCGGGTTAAAAAGAACACCCCTACCAACAATACTCCTAATTAAATAAGATACAAATAATACTGATTTTATCATTTTGGAGAAAATAAAACCAAGATGCTAAACGTTTAGGTTCCAGGTCGAAATCCAACCACTAACCAACTCTACCATGTTTAACATTTTAATCATTTAGTGTAATTTAATTGAGTTGTTGATCCATGATATACAACAGGCAAGTCATGAGATGTGAAGTGGACGCTGATTGAGTTGATTATAGGGGTTCCAAAAGGAAAATGTCCCATTGGCAGGGGTCGGGAAGTAGCACCCATTTGAAGCAGGGTCCAAGGGGCAGAGCCCATAGCTGAAGTCGAGCTGCTAGGATTTTTTTTATTAAACTGCTTCATAAAAATTGCATTATTGTAACACCTTGTTTTGTAATCTATAAACATTTGTTCGAAATTTATATTTCATATATTGTTGAGCGAGTAAGTAACAAATAAGATGATTATTTTAAATGTGTTGAATCTAGACGAGTATTTGGTGTTATAGAAGACCGTGTGATAATAATAAGAAAATATAATATATTTCAACCCTACTTTGTTTTTAATGAAACTTATGTTGAAACGTAGAGAAAAATAAGTTCTTTATAAGATATTTTTTAATTATTTTATAAAACGTTATAGTGTACGAGTTATAAAAAGAAAAATGAGTGAACAACTGAATTAATATTAATAATAAAGTATAATCAATGTTAACATCTATGTAGGAAATGTGTAGTGTATGCATATGTGCCCCTGTGCGTTAGTATTAGGAATATGTATTTACGTGTAAAAATAGGAAGACATAACTCCTCATATATGTGCATACGGGTAAAAAGAAAAATGTGTACCTCCATGTTTTATAAATTATAACTAAGCCAACCTATGAATTCTATCAAAAGCCTTATAAATAGGAAACCGTTTTAGCTTAGGCTGAAGGGTATGGAGACGCCCCCAACCCCCCGTCTCTCACTTTTTGCCCCGTCCCCCAACCCCACACCGCCCCCTGCCCCGTCCCACTTATGCCCCGTCCCCCACGTCCCTAGAAGAACGAAAAGGACTGACCAATGAGAGTTTTTTCCTTTTTTTTTTTTTTTGAAATGCATGTTTGTTTCTCCAATGAGATTTTTTCTTTTTTCTTTTTTTCTTTTTTTTTAAATGCTTGAGACATGGGAGTGTTGGTGTCTCCACACCCCACTCATGTCTCAAAATGCTTGAGACACCAAAATGGTGAGGTGGCATCCAAGATGGCATGGAGACATGACCTTTTTCATGTCTCCACACCCCATAGCCTTATAACCTTATAACTCTGCAACTTTCTCGTTCTCCAAGACAAATGCATGTTTAGGTATGTTAGCTTATTATTAACCATTCAGACCTCTTAATAATTCAGTACTTAATCAACCAAACATCCCCTTAGTTTTATTTATTAATAATAAAGCTTTGTACATTGTTATTTGTGGGGTTTAGGGTCATAGTGATTGTTGGTGCTAAATAACCTAATCCATACTTTAGACATGACTAATTATCATACTTAAATTAGATGGGGTTATTTAAAGCCGACCACAGTAATGGATAGTTAGTCCCCACGCCTTATTTAGCTATTATTTAAGATTTTCTTGGTCTTGACCACCGTACCAAGTTCGGATTGATTAAAATAAACATATATAAAGCAAATGTGAGTTTTATGAATGTTTTTACTATGTGAGCATATTTGTCCAAACTAATAATTGTTATAATTGTGCTCATGACTGTTCTACGCATGTATACAATATGAGCATACATACACATGATGAAGGGATAGGGATCCTAATCCTCGTGCGGACGGCGTCCCTATCCCACCTTTCAATAGTCTAAGCGCTGAGCACATCAGCGCGGATAAGGTTCTCATATATGGCGCGAGAGCATAGTCCGCGGAGGCAAGCATACTTAGACTGTCGTCTTAACCCGCAGACCTGGTTCGGCGCGAAAAGTCACTTCAGGCGTGAGGTGACTTCATTCACGTCAGCACCTCAGGGGAATCTTCGCGCGTACTTCCACGCGCGAAGTATTTTCCCAGCCTCAACTTTAGTACGAGGTATGGAAGATCAAGAATAAAGAAGATTCACTCAGATCTGGGCAGGCTTTGCGCCAATCAGACGACGACACGTGTCAGAGGTGGTCCAACAACCACTGATGGGAACAGTGACGTGATTGGTTCCATACTTCCACCATGCTGCTGTCTACAGGATCGGTCAGAGCATGGTACAAACGTGCTTACATGCTGCTAGACGTCACATCAGATGTTAGCAGGTAAGTCAACCATGTTGTGTCAGGACGAAGCGTCGCCGGTGCCCAATTAGGATCGTCGCCACGTGTAACTTTTGCAGACCAGCTCCAACTTTCCCTCACGTCAGCATTTATTACCACCCATTTCTAGCCAATTTCATGGGCCGAAGACCTCTGGGCCCAATCAAAGCCCGGATCAACAATAGCTTCTCGTGGGCCGTCTCCCATGGCCCACGATCTCTCCTATAAATAGAAGACTTCATCTCCTTTACAAAGGATCCAAAAATCATCTCTCGTATGCAAGAGCTAGAATAGAGAATCTTTATAATAACTTTGTAATCTCCAAAGTAATAATATTCTACACTTAACGACCGAACCACTTATATTCTCGTGTTCTCACTTTCACCACACACACAACACTTGTATTTACTTTCTCGGTTACGGTTCTACCTCCGGTGTGGGCAAAGGGTTGTTCTTGAGTAAACACGTGTACTAACCCCACGGTGATTATCATTAATCACCGTGATACTCGTTGTTTCTTCACATGATATTTGTGGACCCTTATACGTGCCACTGCGGTGAGAATTGTCGGTACTACACCCATGGTGTAGTGGGCATTAACTGTATGGGATGTTAATTGCAGGCTCTGTGAAGGTGGCAATCTAGTGAGGGTGTCAAAAGTGACAATCACGGACCCGACGAGGGTGACAACCCAGTGGGGTTTCAGAAGTGACTTAGGGTTATGTTGTCATGGGCGGGTACAAGTCATGAATGGTTGAAATAATGTGGTTTACAACTTGTGTATATTCATGAACTCACTAGCAATGTCTAACGTCCTTTTTTAAGCATGTGTCACATGTAATGATAGCTAGTTCTTGTGCATATTGTTTATCTCCGAACTACGTGACTAGTGGAATAGGCTATGCTAGTTCGTGTGGTTTTATGGAAAACTTATATCTCCGACTAGGAATATTTGATTAAGTTTTCAACTTTTGTATCCTACAGTTATGTTAATATAGTTATTAGGAAACTCTCTTAGTCAAAGTCAAATGCTAAATTTTAGTTAGCCAAAGTCAATGCTGAATTTTAGTTAGTCATTGTATAGATTTTCTATTTTTGTCATAGGAGGATTTCACTCCTCAATTGTTGTTCATTTCTGTGTATTTATACCTCATGTAATCTTCATTGTAATGATCAAAAGTTGTTACTATCTCATGGTATCAGCCTTGATCCTGTCCCCTTGATCATTTTCTGTCTTCTTTTCTTTCAGCCCTATCGCCATGTCTTCCTCAACAGACCTTTCCTCTATTCCTCTTCATTCTCTTAGCCATTTAATTAATATCAACCTTAACTCCACCAATTATCTCTCATGGGAGAAACAAATCACCCCAGTTCTGGCCTACCTTAATCTCATCGGCCACATTGATGGTACCAAAACCTGTCCACCAGAAACCATCACTTCCAACAATCAAATCACCCCTAATCCAACTTTTACTGCCTGGAAATCAGCAGACCAAAAGGTCTAGCTTCTCATCAACTCCACTCTCACTGAGGAAGCGATGTCCGAAACCATAGGACACTCAACTTCCTTATCGGTCTAGACATCATTGGCAAATGCCTACAGCCATTGCTCAATTGAGCGAATCCACAACCTAAAAGACTCTCTTCGTAACCTTCAAAAGGGTACCGGTTCTGTTGCTGATTATGGCCGAAAGTTTAAAGCTCTTTCTGATCAGCTTGCTTCCATCGGCCATCTCATCAACGATGAGGACAAACGCCACTGGTTTCTCTATGGCTTAGGTGCCTCTTTTGAAAGCTTTTCTACCTCCCAAAGAACAATCAGACCTGCTCCTTCTTTTCGGGATTTGCTTGCAAATGCCGAAAATCAGGAACTTTTTGTTTCTAAACTTCATGGACCATCAACAACCACCGAAGCTGCCTTCTACTCTAATTCTCACAAACCTACTCGTTCTTACCGGGGCAGAGGCCGTTCTCAGCCTTCAAAAGGACGCGGCAATACTTACACCAAGCGTCCTCCCCATTGTCAGCTTTGTCGCAAAGACGGTCACTATGCTACTACTTGTCCTACTCTATCGTCTTGTGCACAAAAAGCTCTTACTCTAGTTGCCAATCTAGCCTAAGCATTCACTGCTCAATGCAGCCTTGCATCCGAAACTCCGGATTGGACAGTCGACTCAGGTGCAACAACCCATATGCTTACTAAAAATTAAACTCTAAACCTCACACGGGTAACATGAGTGTTACCTTTGGTAATGGTCAAACATTACCCATTACTCATGTTGGGAACACAACTCTAAATGATTCTTTATCTTTACAAAATGTTATTGTTGTTCCAAACCTCACTAAGAATCTAATATCAATTAGTAGACTCACAAATGATTCTCCTGTTGATGTTTTATTTTCTAACGATTACTTTCATATTCAGGACCGAAAAACGGGGGAGGTTCTTGCTAGAGGCACTTGCGAGAATGGTTTCTATATCCTCACCCAAAGTCACAAGTCTCTTGTTGTCGCGCTTTCGGCTTCTCATCTTCGTGCTTCGTTCAATAAATGGCATAGTCGCCTAGGACATGTCTCTTTTGATACTATCACTAATTTAAATAAACTTGGGCATGTTTTTGTTACATCTTTATTACCCAAACCAGGTTTATGTAATTCTTGTGAGTTATCTAAAGCTAAACATCTACCTTTTGTTGAAAATAACAAACGAGCACAACAAGTTTTAGACTTAATACATTGTGATCTTTGGGGCCCCGCACCACTTGCCTCTACCGATGGCTACTTATATTATGTAATATTTTTAGACGACTACTCTCGGTTCACATGGTTTTATCCTCTAAAGGCTAAATCCGACTTTTATAATATTCTCACCATTTTCTTAAACTTTGTCCAAAATCAATTTTCTAAAAGTGTCAAAGTTTTTCAAAGTGATGGTGGAACCGAGTGTACAAACAATCGGGTTCAAACTTATTTTCAAGAGCTTGGCATACATCATCGTTTGCCATGTCCTTACACACCGGAACAAAATGGACGGGCCGAACGCAAACATCGCCATATCGCCGAAACCGGTTTGGCAATGATGTTTAATGCACATGCTCCTCCAAAGTTGTGGGTTGATGCTTTCACTTCCGCCACTTATATCATAAATCCTCTTCCAACAAAACTTCTTGAAAATAAATCTCCTTTTGAACTTCTTTTTAACCAACCACCATCATACTCTAATCTTCGCATTTTTGGGTGTCTTGTGTATCCATACCTTCGTGACTACACCAAAAACAAAATTCTCCCACAGAGTGCTCCTTGCATTTTTATTGGATACACTCCAAGATACAAAGGTTTTCGGAGTCTCGATCCCTCAACGGGTCGAATCTACACCACTCGCCATGCCAAATTTGACGAAGATGTTTTCCCTTTTCACACATCTTCCACAAACACCGATACATCACACCTACCCTTCACCAACTTTGAAGATTCTTTGCCAACCCCAACCTCTCCAAAACAACAACCCATACCTACCCCTTCCACCAACACAACACCTCAAAACAACACTTCATGTAACTATTGTCCATTTACCGACCTGCAGCCCAATAACTCAGCTGCCCACACACCCAACAGCCCAATTCCGTCTCCTCCTAGCATCCCACATAACCAAACCGGCCCAAATAACCAAACCAGCCCTTTATCCGACTCAACTTCTACATCTATCAGCCCAACCCCAGCTCCTCTTCCCTATTCAGCCGAACCACTTACTCCTCCATCCGAAAATACCAACTCAGTCCAATCCAGCCCTGCATCAGCCCAACAATCTTCTACCAATCAGCAGCCCACTTCTGCTCAAACTCAACCCACCAACACCAATACTCATCCGATGACTACTCGGTCAAAGAATGGTATTTTTAAAACCATACATGCTGCTAACTTATCTCAATTTCACAGTCACCCACTTCATCATTCTCTTCTCTCATCACATGTCCCTAAAGGAATCAAAACCGCATTGAAGGATTCCAAATGGGTTCGTGCTATGAATGATGAACTTCAAGCCTTACGTTCTAATCAAACTTGGCAACTTGTTCCTCGTCCCACTTCTACCAACATCATCGGCTCCAAATGGATTTATCGGATCAAATACAAATCCAATGGTTCCATTGACCGCTACAAAGCTCGTCTTGTAGCTTAAGGTTTTAACCAAGTTCCGGGTCTAGATTTTTCTCACACATTTAGTCCCGTTGTGAAATCATCCACCATTCGAGTCGTTCTCATCCTTGCCACCATCAACAAATGGAAACTTCGACAACTCGATGTTAACAATGCCTTTTTGAATGGAAATCTCAAGGAAACCATCTATATGCAACAACCACCAGGTTTTCAAGATGAAACTCGCCTGACTCATGTGTGTAAACTAAATCGTGCCATCTATGGCCTAAAACACGCTCCATGTGCTTGGTTTCAACGATTAAGTTCTTTTCTAATCACACTTGCCTTCACATGTAGTCGAGCCGATCCATCCTTGTTCATCTTCAAAAATAATGGCACTTTAAGTTACATCCTTGTATACGTGGACGACATAATCATCACTGGTTACAATGAAACTTTCATTACCACCTTCACTCGTCGTCTTCACAAGGAGTTCAAAATTAAAGACCTCGGCAACCTCAGTTTTTTTCTCGGTTTGGAAGTCACCCATACCAAAACAGGTTTGTTTCTAAATCAATCCAAGTATGCATATGACATACTTTCCCAAGCCGGCCTCCTTGATTCCAAACCCGTTGCTACTCCTCTCACACCAAAGGATCTTTTCCACTCTGCCGGTGAACCTTTCCATGATCCAACACTCTACCGTTCTCTTGTCGGTGCTCTTCAATACTTAACCATAACCAGCCCGGACCTATCCTATGCCGTAAATCAAGCCAGTCAGTTCCTTCAAAATCCTACCACCACTCATTTTCAGCTTGTCAAATACATCCTTCGATATGTCAAGGGGACTTTATCACACGGCTTGACCTTTGATAGACCACCTAACACTGTTTTACTAGGTTTTTCTGATGCAGATTGGGCTCGTTGCATAGACACTCGAAGATCAACCTATGGTTACTGCATTTATCTAGGAGGAAACTTAGTGTCTTGGAGCGCAAAGAAGCAACCAACGGTAGCACGCTCAAGTTGTGAGTCAGAATATAGGGCCATGGCTAACACCGCTTCGGAGCTGATTTGGATCACCCATCTTCTACGTGAGCTGCATGCTTAACCACCGGGACCGCTAACTCTTTTATGTGACAACAAGAGTGCACTCTTTCTCAGTCAAAATCCTATCTCCCATAAGAGAGCCAAACATATCGATCTTGACTACCACTTTATTCGAGAGTTAGTCGCTGCCGGTCATCTCCACACAAAGTTCATTTCAACGGATCAACAAGTAGCCGATATTTTCACCAAGAGTTTACCGAAACCTCTATTTGAAAAGTTTCGAGCAATGCTTCGTCTACAACCACTTCCGTCTCGCATTGACGGGGGGTATTAGGAAACTCTCTTAGTCAAAGTCAAATGCTAAATTTTAGTTAGTCAAAGTCAATGCTGAATTTTAGTTAGTCATTGTATAGATTTTCTATTTTTGTCATAGGAGGATTTCACTCCTCAATTGTTGTTCATTTCTGTGTATTTATACCTCATGTAATCTTCATTGTAATGATCAAAAGTTGTTACTATCTCAAAAGTAAGTGTTTCCCCTATAAGTTGATATCAATTGTGTATGGTGCATCCTAGTCTGAGTATGGTGTTACAATTAAGAAAAAATATTTTATTAAAATTGCATCAAAAATGTTGATAGGATTTTGCCTCCCAACATCGAAGCAATCTTTAAATTCGAATTCATCCTAATTGGTCATCTCTCTGATTTGAAAATCATACCTATATTTCATACACTTTCTTATATATTTGAGTCTGAGTTTTATCATATTGAATGATTCGAGTTAACTATCGAATAGTTTTAATCTGAAAGTGTCAAATACAACTCTCGAATTATTCGGTAGTTAATTGATCCGAAACCCCCTACATAAAAAGAATGTCATTATTGCTTACATTATTGTATACCACGCTACTATGCATGTCAAAACTAACATCTCAAGTTTAACTAAAACAAATGCTCACCGTTTGAGCGAATACTGATTGACTAGTTGATTTCTTATTATCATTGATGTGTGATGGGTTTGTTAGTGCATGATGTCCCTAGGCTAGTATATATGTTGTTTGGACGTGTTTCGGGGTGTTTGGAGACGTTTATACGCGTTTTTGGGGTGATTGAGGCAAATGGCGAGTAGTGATTAGTTATAGGCGATTACAGCCCTATAAGACATCACTGTTCATGTGAGTAGGGGTCTCTATAGGCGATTATGGCCCTAATTGCCTATAGAACATGTCTTATAGCATCCTACTCGCGTATACTGACCTGTACGAGTACGGGAGGTATAAATAAGCCCAATCATTGCCCTAATATTCAGTTCTTGCCACACACACTCTCCAAACACCCTCCCCAGGTCTGAGATTGCTTGGTTTGATTATTGTAACACTCGTGCTCTGTTTTAATGATATAAACGTGAATCTTTTGACCCGTTTGTATGTTGTAATTGCTTGTTTATCATTGTTTCAAGTTAGTTTCTGTTACTAAAGCATATTCAAGGGATTCCGCACCTTGAATATAACCCTCGTGATTGTCGGGTGACACGTTCGTCGATCCTACAAGTGGTATCAGAGCCGAGGCTCTTTATCACGAGTGTTTTGATAGCAAAAACAAGTGAAAACAGGTAGGTTTTTGTGTGCAAGTTGTGATTTTTAATCAAAAACCTGTTTTGAAGTTTGAAACTTTGAGTTTTTCATAAAAACCCTTATTTTCAAATTCTTAGTGTGTGTTTATAGATGAAAACATGTGTTTTTTATTAGGTTTTGTTCTAAAATTGTTTTGGAAACTTTTCCAATCATTTGGGGATTAAACACATCGTTTTGGATAAGATTTTGAGGCAAAAACGGTGGTTTTTGAGCAAAAGTGTTGTTACAGATCAGATATAGCGATTACACAGACCTGTCCCTCCCAATCGCCTATATATAGGCGAGTAGAAGCAGTTATACGCGAATAGAATGGTACTCGCCAGTTCTACATGCGATTAGGGCTCTATTCACCATTTTCTTATATGGTATAGACCCATAATCGCCTATAAGGTCCTATTCGCCTGAAAATTGTAATCGCTCAACTGTTCACTAGCAATTACACCCTAATCGCGTGTAATCCTAGTGATTACAACTGTACTCGCCCCTACAAAACCCTAATCGCCTATAAACACAAGAATAGAGTTCCTAATCGCCTAAAAGGACCTGAAACTGAAAATTAGACTAAGTATTGGACTTTTAACGAACTTAAACATATGGCAAACCCGTGGGGACATCTGAACCAACCTAGGCAACAATATAATCAACAAATGAAAAATCAAACAAACGTACCAACGAACCCTTGGCAATTCTCAGCCGAGCGTAACGCGCAACGGATGCAACAAGCGCAAATGCAAGCGAATGTTGCCGGAATCAATCCGTGGGCGCTAGCGGCTCAACAACAGGCAATGAATGCGAATCCTTGGGCACTCGCGGCTGCTGCAAACTCACAGACGAATCATCTATCTTCCGTTCTCATGAGTGACTTAGAGACGGGTAGTTCGAATAGGGCACCGAAACTGCAATACATGTCCGACTACCATGGATGGAAGGGCAGATTTCAGACGTATGTTGAGGGCATCGATGGTCTCGTATGGTCAGCTATAGATACAGGGTACAGTAGGCTGATGGTTGAGAATTCGAATACTCCGATCTCACTAGAAGATATGAATGAAGATCAGAGGAAGAAGTATAACTATGAAAAGAAGGCGATGGCAGCATTGAAGCAAGCTCTTCCTAAGGATATACTTCATCAATTTGCCTAGTGCACTACGTCACAAATGCTTTGGTTAGCACTTGCTGAGCGAAATGAGGGAAATCTGAAGACTCGAAAGGTCAAAATGGATCAACTCAAGAAGGAGTTCGAGAACTTCAATGCTATTGGGAACGAAACACTAAGAGACATGACTACAAGATACTACCACCTGATGTCTGAAATGTACCAGTACGGGGTCTTGTACTCATCTGCAGACCTTGTAGAAAGATTTGCTGAGGCGCTACCTCCTCATTGGCATCAACGGTTGGACATCCTGAAGTCAAGAATGCTTATCAGACTCTCACCATCAACGAGTTCATTACCGAGCTGGAGAACAAGGAGATAGAGGAAATCAGGAGGGCAAACAAGGCGCTCATTCCACAGAATCCCAGTATCTATTACGGGAACCCTCTATAAGACGCCAGTGTGGGTGGATCCAAACCACAGACTGCTTTTGTGGTTAATCCGGACCCAGTTTATGCATTTGAAAACTATGGTCCCCCATCTAATGTTCCTCCTCCAACCTATCCTTTCGGACCAACCCAGTATCCTTTGAACTTTAATACTAATCATTTTGGTGTTAACCAGTTTTCTCATCTTGCAGCACCAGCGCAGGCAACTGCAAACTTTGGTGGACCTTCTCCTTCAGGTTTTGGTGGGGCTCCAACTACAAGTTATGGTGGATATGGAGGTGCATCGACTTCAAGTCAAGGTGCCTATCGGACCAACCAAGTCCCAGAGCAGCTGAACACCGCAGGGTTAGAGAAGGTGACTGTAGAGTTAGCTCAAGAACATATGGCTCTACTGTCGACCTTGGTAAACTCCTACAGCGGATTGGTTGCTGGACAGATCGGGAATCCTCACCTTACACAAGAGGATTACTCGCAGATCGATAAAGATGACATGGATCTGATAGACATTCAGTGGCACTTCGCAAGTGTGGTGAGAAGGGCAAAGAAGTATATAGACAGGACGGGAAGGAGAGATGTTCTGATAAACAACAACACCAAGTTTGGGTTTGAGAAAACGAAGGTCACGTGCTACAACTGTGGCACAAAAGGGCACTTTGCAAGAGAATGTGACCGACCGAAGCAACAAGGACATCAGAATCTCTTCAACAACAGAGCAAATCAGAATCAGAGGCAGCAAGCTCAGGCACAACCTAATCTAAATACTGAGCGAGCTATTGTGTAACGACCCGAAAATTAACGAGTCATTACGGATTGGTAATCATGACACGTATTATTAATTACCAATTTATTTAATTCTAACAATTCTTTTTACTTAAGAAAACACCTTCTTTATTTATCTCACATTGGGCTAAGCCCATACAAAACATACCACTAGGCCGAGCCCATTTAACATTGTTCCAACCGGGCCAAGCCCGTTACATTACTCTTGCCATGTTACGGTTTTTAAACAGCTTGGGCCGAAGCCCATTAAGACCAAAATACAACATTTTTACACAACCACTTTGGACTTCCACTCTAGGGCCGAAGCCCGTTTTATTTCTAGGCCGGCCCAAGGGCCGGTTTTATTTCCATTCTTTTTGACTTGACTCTCACATTATCGAGCTCGGGTTCCCCATTATCTAATCAACCTGAAATGCATGTTAAAGATACGTTAGCCACAAAGCTAGTGAGTGATGCCAGATTTAGACTCGTTTATAATATATTAACAACAATTCTCATATGGTTCGGTCATTCTAAGGTGGAACATATTTAACGATGGAGCACCATACAAATGCTTAATGTGGTTCCAAACCTCTACTTGGTTTAGAAAAATACATCCCGGTGATACCGAATGGATCCATTCTACGTGATTTCTATTCGACCGATTCTATTAACTCTTTCATGATCATGAACCAATATTTTATCAAATCATACGTAAAAACTAACATGCATTCACCCCGAAATCATTTAAACATATGGGGTACATGCACTCACGTTGGTTATTTCTGAGTCTATGTTTTCACTAGAAGCGAGATTTCTATGTTCCACGAGTTCCTGTTACAACACAAATCAAGTTATTGTACACATATATGTATATAATTATACGTATAGCTGGCCATTACAGCTTAGGCATAAAGATCTAACTAAAAGCTGGCCATTACAGCTTGGCACACGACCTTAAGGGACTCTAGACTCTACTTACTCAAGAAAACAATTCAATCCACAATGCTTGGTTATGTAACATATGAGCCGATTATTTTTGGGTTTGGTGCGGTTGGATTTTCTTTGGGTTAGAGGTTATTTTAGGCTTAGATGGGTAAATCTAGATGATTGATGAGATGGGTTGAAGGAGGGGTCATGGTTGCCGATTAGTTTAAGGGTTCAAGGGGTGGTTTGCATGTAACAAGGGAGTGGTTTTGATGTGATTCCTTCGGAGGTTTTAAAGTTCACAAAGGAGCCGATGGTTTCCTTCTTATAGCCCAAGTTCATGCATGTGCATAGCCCTTAGGGTAGTGAGGTGGAGACACATGGAGGTCTTAGAATATTGGGGTGTCCAAGGTAGGATTTGATGCAAGATTCTCACAAGGTGGCGGCACTCTTTCTTCATCCAAGGTGGGCCGCATAATTTGCTTGGGTTATTGGGCTTAGGCTTAGTATTTGGGCTTACATAAAGCATGGGTCCTTAATATAGATTAATCTTCACAAAGTATTGGTCCATACTTATTGATTAGGGAAGCCCATTATAAGCCTCAATGATCTAGCCCAGTTTTTAAAGTATTCGGCCCACTCTATATCCATATCGGGTTCTATATAAAAGCCCACTACTATGTATCGGGCCCTAAATAGAATAATTATGGGGCTTGTTTAATTCTATCGGGTTCTAAATTATCCGGCCCATTACTATCTATCTAGCCCAAACCGTATAACCCACTTAAACTAAGTTATTGGGCCGAGCAGATTGTCCGGGTACGTTATTGGGCCCATCGGTGGCCCAATCACTTTGCTAATTAATTATTATTAATCTAATTGTCATTAATTATGACGTCATAAATTTCCGGTTGTTACATATTGTCCCAGTAAATAACCAGAACCAGAACCAGAACCAGAGGCCTCCTGCAAACAACAATCAAGGAAAAGCCCTGGTTATTCAAGCTGATGAAGGTTTCAACTGGAATCACCTGATCACTAGAGAAGAAGCTCCTCAGGGTGGTGCTGCATGTTTTGCTCAACAATCGTCTGAAAGCACCAGTTGAAGTTGATGATTGCTCAAGTCAGTCTGGCGTTATTATTTCTGAAGCTGAAGTGTCCGACTGTGACTCTGAGTGCGATTGTCATATGGGAGAAGATTTGGAGGATTTGTTAGCTGAAGCAGATGCGCTGATCGGCAAAAGATCATTTCTTGTGGATGCTGACTGCACTGAGAAGAACTTTGGCGAATTCTTTGGAGCTCAGAAGACTACAGCTCATTATGCATTGATGGCCATTACTGAATCGTCAAACAAGGTAAGTTCTTTCTCTAATTATAAACTAGAGTGTGTAGAGTGTAATCAGCTAAAATTCAGAATTAAAGAATTAACTGAAGAAAATCTGAATTTAAAAGCTGATGTTGGTCCATTGCAAAGGTAAATTGATTCCTTAAAACAAAAGGAGAAAAATTTTCTAAATACAATTGAAAATTACAAGAAGGATGTTTCTGAACTGTCGAAAACCTTAGCTAACAAGCAAATTGCTATCAATAATTACATAAATGAGGTAGAAGACACTAAGAAGCAATTGGCCATTGTCAACTGCGACTATGAGAAGATCAAGAAGAAACTTGAAAGTTACCTAAACTGCAAGTATGTTCTTGATCACATAGTTGAACACTCAGAAAAGGAAAGCTTTTCCACAAGTCCCAAGTATTCTCAGTGTCCACCTCCGGTAAGATTCGAAAATCACAATTTTGATGTCTTGCCGAAGGAGGAACTTGTGGACGTGGCAGCAACAGCAGCAAAAGCTGCAGAGGCGGCCAAAGCAACTGAAGCAGCTAAACCTGCTGAAGTTACTCAGGCTGCTACTTCTGTTGTAGCTGTCAATCTTGGTGAGAAAGCTGATGATATTAGTGTGTACGACACAGACTCGTCGGATGATGAGCTTGATGAGCCTCCTAGGTATGCACTGGTTAAAACTCAACAGGTTCCTCTTGAAAACCATATCATTACTACTGAGACCTTGAGTGAACTTGTACCGAAAGTGCAGACCGAGGATGGCAGAAGGATTAAGGTGTTTTATAAACTAAAAGGGTCTGAAAGGGTATATGCTGATGAGGAAGTCCCTCTCAAATGTATCGCCCCTGGTCTAATTGCCAAAATCTGGCAAGAATCTATCTTACCGTGGAAAAGGAAACCTGGAATAATAAGAAGGGTAAGGGTAATGGTAGAAAAGACCAGGGTAATCAGCCAAACGAACATAACAAGAAAAATCAAAAGAAAAACACCGTTAATCCTCAAAGTCATGCTCAGAGAAAAAGTCCAAAGAAGCATGTTACTAAGTTTGTTAGATCTACTAGAAATGAGAGAAACGACGGTCCTCACGTCGATGTGCAAAGAAAATGCCTTGAGGATCTGAAACACAAAAACTAATTTGCCAGTTCATCTAGCAAAAAGAACAAAAAGGAGAACAAGTCCGAATCTCCTAGATTTGAAGAATACAGATCCTGTCATAAATGCGGGGAACGTGGGCATTTAGTTGCTGCGTGTCCTGAATTGAGACGAGAAAGGATCAAAGTGGATGATCCTCCCAGTTCTAGCAAACCTAAGCAACCCGTTTCCCCTAAACTTTCTGAGAAACAAAAGGGAAAGAAGGTTGTTTATGATAACCGAAACAAGATTGCTATGAACCAAAAGCCAGTTGATGGCAGGGGTCCACAGCCGAGGGGGAGCACTGTTCCCACAAAGGTTGAAGCAGCGCCTAAGCCACCAGCAAAGGCTGCAGCTAAACCTTAGGGCAACCCCAAAACTGTTCCACGTACAGTTAAATCTGAAGTGGATCTAAAATCTGTTCCTCCAAAGGAATCTAAGGCTGGATCTTCTAGCTCCAAAGCGAAGAAGATGCCCAAGCCAAAGAAACTTGAACAAGTTTGGAGACCCAAGTCACCAACCAAAAGTGGAGTATCATCTGCAAGTGAGAACACTGCCGGACCATCGGGAACAACACCAACTCCAAACGGAAGATGGGTTGACTTTTCGACATTAGATGAAGATGGTAGACCCAAGACCGTGAAGGCTTGGGTCCCCCTTAACCACTGAACTTTGAATGTTTGTGCAGGGAGTTCCACAGGGCCTTATCAGCAGCCTATGGATTGTTGATAGTGGAGCTTCAAGGCACATGACAGGCGACTTATCCCTGCTTTTTGACATAAAGAATATCAACGGAGGTATGTTGCTTTTGCTAGTAATAAAGGGGGTTATATTACAAAAGAAGGAAGTATGAGTAACGGTATTGTAAGCTTTGAAAAGATAAGCTTTGTCAAACAAATAGACCACAACTTGCTGAGCGTCTCGCAGATATGTGACAAAAAGTTCACTGTGTTCTTTGATGACAATGCGTGTTTCATTCTGAAACCTGGATTTAAGATACCGAAAGAGTGGGCTATGATCTCAGCTCCCAAGGTCAACAACTTATACGTCCTGGATATGAGCCGAGCCATGACAGCAAAAGGTCAAGTCACATGTTTTCTGTCTAAGGCGACAGAAAAGGAATCGATCATGTGGCACAGACGTATGGGGCACATCCACCTGAAAAAGATGAACCATCTGGTTCAGAATCAACTGGTGGAAGGTGTTTCTGTTAAAAATTTTCATCTAAACGACGTCTGTGTCTCATGCAAGAAAGGGAAGCAGAAAAAGAAGTCTCACAAGCCTAAGAAGAAAAACTCAGTTATTCTACCTCTCGAACCACTGCACATGGACCTGTTTGGCCCAATCAATTGGAAGAGCAAGAACGGTGACTTATACTGCTTGGTTGTTACGGATGACTATTCTAGGTTTTCTTGGGTCGTGTGTATGAAGCACAAGAGTGAAACTTTTGATTACTTGAAGAATCTGTTTACTAAACTGGAAAATCTATATCAGCTAAAGATCCGGAGAATCAGAAGCGATAACGGGATAGAGTTCAAGAATCATGCTATGGAGGCGTTATGTGGAGAAAAGGGTATTCATCATGAATTCACAGCACCGTACACTCCTCAGCAAAATGGGGTTGCAGAAAGAAAGAATCGGACTCTTATTGAGGCAGCCAGAACAATGCTCGCAGACTCGAACTTGCCTGTGATCTTCTGGAACGAGGCAGTTCACTGCGCGTGTTACACTCTAAATAGGTTTCTAACGGTAAAAAAGCTTGGCAAGACTTCTTACGAGCTTCTGAACCAGAGGAAACCGAACTTAGAGTTTCTGGAACCTTTCGGAGCTCCATGATACATCCCGATGGGAAGTTTGGTGCAAAGGCAGAAGAAGGTTTCTTTGTTGGTTACAGCACTCCCAATAAAATAGTGTACAACAAAAGAACCAACAACGTTGAAGAGTGGCTTAATGTCGATGTTCAACGTTATACTGCCAATGCACCTGGTGTTGGACCTGATTGGTTGTTCGATTTTAAGAGTCTATTTGATTCTTTCAACGTGGATAATTTGGTAGATGATGCTGTAGCGCAAATGTATTACGAATGTGAAAACGCAGCTAGCTCACCGCTAATGCGTCCGATCGTGGTGAATGCACCTGCGCCTGCACCATCTAATGCCTCTGCATCCACGGGTCCCACTGGTAAAACCGCAACAGCAGAAGTTGAGGAAGTCTTTCAGGAAGCGTCAGCAGAGGTTCTCGAATCTTCATCTTTAGACGACGATTTTGCAGAGTCTCATGAAACTCTTACTGAAGAACAAGCTGGAAATGGTGAATCTACCACTATAGCTCCAGTTATTCCGACAGGAAACAATCAAGCTGGTCCTTCTTCTTCAGCAGCTCCAGGGATAGGTCTTTGGATCGATCTCTCTGGTTTTAATATGCAACCCGCTGCTCCCTCCAGTTCAAGCGCCGCAGAGACAAATTTATCTCAAGGTTTGGAGAACCTTAATCTGCATTCGGATGATCCAGTGCCGGCACATCCGGAATCTCGGATTGACGACACTCATCCGATGCAGAATGTGATTGGTGATCCGGCTAGCAGAGTCATGACGCGCAGTCAGCTCAGAAATGCTAGTCCAAGTGACAATACAAGTACCTTGGCACTCTATTCGGAGATCAGGAAAGCAGGTCATCAGAACGATTGGTCCTTCGCTCTATATGTTTCTCAAACTGAACCAAGAACTGTGCAAGAGGCACTGAGGGAAAAACCATGGATTGAAGCAATGCAAGCCGAGCTTCAGCAGTTCCAAAAGCTAGGGGTGTGGGACTTAGTTGACTTACCTCCAGGCTCGAAGAAAATTGAAACAAAGTGGGTCTATAAGTGTAAACGGGAAGACCACGTGGTGATTATCAGAAACAAGGCTCGATTAGTTGTCCTCGGCTTTCGTCAAATTGAAGGAATAGATTACAACGAAGTATACGCTCCAGTTGCGCGCCTTGAAGCTATCTGGATGTATCAAATAGACGTGAAAAGTGCTTTTCTGTATGGTATTGTGAAGGAAGACGTGTATGTTGCTCAGCCACCGGGTTTTGAGGATCCGCTTCATTGCGAAAAAGTCTACAAATTGAACAAAGCGTTGTACGGACTCCATCAAGCTCCGCGTGAATGGTACCAAATGCTTAGCAACTATCTTATATCCAACAGGTTCAAACGTGGACTCGTGGATTGCACCTTATTCACCAAGGAAAAGGGTGGTGACCGTCTTCTGGTACAGGTTTACGTTGATGATATTATTTTTGGGTCTACTAATGATGTCATGTGCAGGGAATTTGAAAAGCTTATGTAGGATAAATTTGAGATGAGCTCGATGGGGGAGATGCAATTCTTCCTCGGTCTACAAGTAGAACAACAAGAGTCGGGGATCTTCATCCACCAGACAAAATACGTTGCTGACATCTTGAGCCGGTTCCAGATGGAAGACTCTAATCCAGTAGGCACACCGATTCAGACCAATCACAGGATTGGGCCTGACGAGAAAGGACAAACCGTTGATCCTTTTCTCTATCGAGCTATGATAGGCTCACTCATGTACCTCACTGCATCAAGACCTTATATAATGTTCGCGACATGTCTACTTTCAAGATACCAGTCAAGGCCAAAACAGTCCCACATGGTTGCTGTGAAGAGGATCTTACGTTATCTAAAGGGTTGTCCGACCAAAGGTCTATGGTACCCTAATGACGATAAGTTTGACCTCGTCGCTTTTAGTGATGCTGACTATGGCGGATGCAAGACAGACTTAAAATCCACATCGGCTGGATGCCAGTTTTTGGGACCAAGACTAGTCTCGTGGCAGTGCAAGAAGCAAGCCTCAGTAGCCTTATCCACCTGTGAGTCGGAATATGTAGCAGCATCGAGCTGCTGCTCCCAGGTTCTTTGGATACAGCAACAAATGAGAGACTACGGTTTGAAATTTCTTAATACTCCCATTCACTGTGACAATGAGTCTGCTATAGCTCTTGCTAAAGACTCAGTTAACCATTCCAAGATGAAAAATATCTTGGTTAAGTATCATTTCATACGCGATTGCTATGAAAAGAAACTTATCGATATGGTCAAAATCCACACGGATTACCAACGTGCCGATTTATTCACCAAAGCTTTTGACGGTCCTCGTTTTGAGTACTTGTTAATCTTAAACGACATTAAAGTTAAGCAGGATTAGATCCTCATCGGTAATTGTTTTTGTAAATATTTTTCTTCAAAAATCAGAAAAATCCAAAAATATTGTCTTTTCGCAAATTTTTAGATTTTTAGGGGGAGAAAATTCAGAAAAATAAAAAAACATCAGAAAATGCAAAAATTCAAAAAAATGAGAAAATCCCAAAATAAAAAAAAATCGAAAAATGCAAAAATGAGTTTCTTTGGTGAAAATGGGAAGATGATATTAACCAATCAGTCGGACTGTCTGGACTCTTATCATCTTAAAAAATATTGGAACTGATAGGTAGCCTCTACAATGATGTGTCGGTAGGCTCAAAATCATTTCCATGTTCGGCACGGTGATATAAACCTAAATCAACTGAAACATGTGTGGATTAACGTGCGTTGGCATATGGTCTTGGTACCGAAATCTCGTTTGATAGCATGCCAAAATCCGAGGTTTCATGGTCTTTAAGAGGTTGGTACATCCGAGGTGAACTGGACGTCTCTCAGAATAAATAGGAGTGGCACACGTGTCGTACGTTGGGTTCGCAGCCTACAACTGAGACGCCTCTATGTCGTTTCCCCCAAAAAAAAAAAAACAAAACAAAAAAAAATAGAATAAATTCTGATTAGGAGACGTCTGGGAATCCTAAAAGAGCAAAAAGATTCATAAATGCCAAAACCCTATTCTCAACGAGAATTCGCTCAAAGGTATCAAATCATATACCTAAAGCTTCGTACCGTGAAAAATCAAATATACGGTATTTGACTTGAACCCTGGTTTGGATCTCACTGGTCTCTCTGTTGCAGCGTTTCTGCAGACCTGATAACCACTGAGTCCATTTCTTGTAAAATACGGATGACAACAGCTTACTCACCGGTTACGAGGAAGCATTGTGCATGACTTGATACGGGAATGTGTCGCATGGCGGGGAACACCTTGTACATCAGTCTTAATATTACCTTAACGTATCTAAAGTGCCCAGCGATAAAACTTGATTTTGAGCTTAGGTGGACAACAATATCGGCAGTTGTTGTAGGATACTTATTGGTAATTTAAATTAAAAACTGAAAATATAAGGGTTCTAGTAAAGTCCGTACACTGATATGATTCCCTAACCGTTGAAACTCGCAAAAATATGATAGTGTACAGTTAGTTGATCTCCCGTTTTGTTTTATGTATGCTTAGTTAATCATTCTTGATTGCTGATAATGGAATCCTAATCCATTGTAATCTTACTTCTTCAAAAATAAAACGTCGAAAATCAACTAGTTGAAAATTGTGTTTTTGCTGGGTCAAAACCGTACTTTCTCTTAATTACAAGGGTTGAAAATGAAAGTTTTTCAAAGATATGTGTCGTCATCTGAGTCACGTGTTGAAACGGGGTGAAAAACGCATGTTTTGAACCTTAACGGGTCAAAAATGTGAGAATTGGTGCTGCAGGGGCAATTTGGTAATTTGAGTGAAAAGTTTATACCTTTAATCTCTTAATCGCGTGTATGTGGGTGAGTATAACTTAGTCGTGTAAAATTTATAGCGATTACACCTTAATCGCTATTATGGTCATACGAGTAGGACCCTTATCTTCTTATAACTCACCTGATCTTAAATGGCGATTAGCACCTTTATTCGTGGTATTGTCTAGCGAGTAGGTGTACTCGTGAGTTGTCTTATGCGAATAAACTCTCATTCGACTTTAAGTCACGCGAATAGAACCATGGTATAAAACCAACACTTAACGTTTTCATCTCATTATTTCAAAACCCGAACAGTTCACTCGTTTCCCTCTTACCCGTATTTCACCAAATCTTTCGGCCCGTGAATTTTGATCTTGTATATTTGTTCTACACAACCAAGGTAATCTATTCTACAATTTTCAGATCATATTATTACGATTTAAGTGTCTAAACCAGTGATTTTTTAATCGAAACCCTAGGTTTCTTTCTTAAGATCCTTGGACACCAAAACTGTTGTGTTCATTGAAAATGCTTGTTAGGGTTTCTTAATCGGCCCTTTTAGGATATTATTGCACAAAAGTTTTGATGTTAAACATCAAGAATCAAAAAGGCCCAAATTTAAACTTATTGACCCTAACCTTTCTAAACTTTCAATTGACCCTTGTTTGTGATCTATTAGTGTAACATTTGATAGGGTTATGTTAGTTTGGGGTTCTAGGCTTCATGGTGACAAAATCCGGACTCGATACAACAAAATTCAGAATTGACAAAGATTTGGTGAACAAGAGCACTGTTCACGCGATTAGGGCTCCTAATCGTGTGAACAGTAACACGATTGGGTGATTTTAACTTCTAATCGCCTATAGAATCACACGAGTAGCCATAATCGTCTCTTGTTATTGGCGATTACAATCTGTAATCGCCTATAGCAGCCTGTTGACCAAAATTCGTCAAAACGTGTCCGATTTCTGTCCGTTTTATGCGTATATGCTCTGCTTGGTATACTTATAACGTGTTTTGATGTTCAGGATGGTGATTTGGAAAACATCTCCCAAGCACAACTGTTGTGCTTTTCTCGGACATGTTACAATGGATAAATGCAAGACTTTTCAGGGCGTCATTGACTTCTTGAAGCGGTCAAGAATCCACTACGCGATAACCAAGCAGCACGCTGCATACAAGGATATCCTACTGGAGTTCTACCAAAACGCCAAAGTTGACTACAAAGCTGTTCCGATCGTGATCACCAGTTCGATACAAGGAAAGGAGGTCATTATTACTGAACAAATCATTCGAGAAGAGTTACTGTTTGGCGATGCTGATACTGATCCCATAGTGTTTGACGCCATTTTGATTCGTGGTGGTTTTCTGAGGATGAAATACTTGGGAAATGTCAAGAAACAGCAAATGCTCATGAAAGGACTACTTCCGCCCAAACTCAAGTATCTCACACATGTAGTCTTGAAGTGCATTGGTCCGAGAAGAGGCACTTTTGATGCGATCAGGGATACGTTGGCTTCTGCGATAGTCACCTTGACTCTCAACAAGCCATTCAAATTCTCAAAAATGATCCTACATCATCTTGAAAGAGATCATATTGCAGAAGACGACGAAGACTTCATTCATCGTCTATCCTCGTTTTCTACAGATGATTATTGATCGCCAAGTACCTGATTTGATAAAGCATCCTGCAGAATTCATTGTGATTGAAGACATAACTCAGAAGGAGATGAACAGGATGCGAAGTTATAAGAACAGACCAAAGTCTGAGTATCCTCCGAGCAGACGCATATATGGGCATTTGAGCAGAGACGATTATGTGTCTCCACCGGGCAATAGGTGGAGACATGATGATAGCGATTCAGAGGATGATTTTCGAATTCATAGGTTGGTGTTTAAAGAGGGGGATGATATTGGGCTAGAAACAGCTGAGTTAGGAGTAAACGCTCCTTGTAGAACCACTGACACGGCTGAAGGTAATGAGGATGACTTTGATCTGAATGTTCTAGACTTCTCATAACCTTCTAGTGCTGCACAAGAACAAGAAGCCTCTAGATCTGATAAAGGAAAGGCACCTGTTGATGAAGACGCACCAGTCAACATAACTGACGCTGATGATGACTCAGATGACACTGAAAGTGATTCACCCGATACTTTTGCTGAGAAACAACAAAGAGCAAAGAGAAAGGAAGCAAAGGAGAAAGCTAGTGCAGCTGCGATTAGAGCTCTTACTGAAGATCCCACCTATGTTGCGGCACAGGAGGATTTAATTGCAGACTTAGATGCAGAGCTTGACACTTCGCCTCCTCCAAAGAGACATAAGACGACTGCTAAGAAGGATCATGTTCAGGGAAAAAAGACGATGTCTCATAAACCGCAAATGGAGAAGACTTCAAGGAAAAGATGGTTTAATCTTCCTAAAGCGTTTGGGGTTCAAGACACTCAATCCTCTCAAGCAGCAGTAGTGACAACAACAACAACAACAACAACAGCAACAACAACAGCAGCAACATCATCAGTCCCCATTTCTGTTAGTGCAGCTATGCCTGCCAGAGTCACCATGTCGATGCCTACTTCGGTAATCTTCACTGAGCCAGCCTCAGTTACCGAAGCAGCGACGAGTTCCCAAATTGTTTCCAATCCTATTGGTGACAGGGTTAGGAAGATGAGACAAGAAGTCCGACCTCCGGCTTCTAGGTCGACCGATCAGACCTCTTCTTCTTCTTCAGCATCTGCTACAAATGAGCAACTTCAGCGAAAGATCAGCCAGTTAACTTCTATAGTTGCTACGCAAACACGTGAAATAGCTGAGCTGAGAACCAAGAATGCTAACATTGAAGAGAATGAGACAGCAATGCTTGAGCTGATCGGGGAAACAATCCAGTCTAACACAGAGCTGCGAGCGACAGTCGATGCGCTCACTTTGTCTAATCAGCAGGTGATTGAATCAAACAGGCTGCTAATGGAATCTCATCAGCAGCTGATGTAGTCGAACCAAACTACTTTGGAGAGACTTGCAGGTGTCGAAGCCATGAACAGCGAGCTACGACTTATAAATGTGAACAATGAATGTAGGATCACCAAAACTGAGAAAGAGAACACAGAGCTGAGAGCTAGGATAGATGAGTTGACTGGAACTCAACCTAGACTCACCGGTGGTATTAGTTCAGAAGCTGCGGCTGGTGCTGATGATGATGATGATGATGATGATGAAGAAAGCAATGACGAAGAAGATGATGACGAGGACGACGATGATGATGATGAATCGGATGATGGTAATGATGATGCTGGTAAGGGTGGTGATGGTGGTGATCCTGGAGCCACAGGTGGTGGCGGATCATCAGCTGGGTCTGGATCTAAACGTACAAAGAAAAGCCATGACAGACAAGGCAAGGATCCCGCAGCAGGTTCTTCTGCTCAGGGGGAGCCTGATCACTTGAAGAGTAAGATTCAGGAGCTACGTGATGCAATGAAGAAAGCCGTAGTTCCAGTGGAGTATGTTGAGCCGTTGAATTGTTATTTTGCCTATGATGATGAAGGCAACTTACTTCCTCCACCTGCGATACCAGAGTATGACTTAGAGGAGGGCGAGATACCTCCTAAGATGACTTCTGAGGACATGAAAGAGGTGTATGGACACGTACCCGGAGAATCTTCCAGTGCGAGTCAAAGTCCACCACCAGAGATGCATCCGGACAACAATGAGGTAAATTTGGAAGAGGGGACCAGTGTGCCAACTCCCGAGTACGTGGTTGATCATACGGGCACTGGTATTCCTAATATTTCTGAGGAGATGGTTAATGAAGCTGATGAAAAGCTGAAATCTAATCCAACTCCTGTTCCTGACAAGGTAAAAGAGAGATACGACAAGATCAGGCAGAAATATCCAAATTGGTTTCCATCGGCTGAAGAGGAAAAGAAGAAGAAGGGACCAGTACAAGCTTCTATCATCAAGAAACGTCTGTCGAAGATGTCTGGAGATGTTATCAGTTGGGCTTATATGGAGAAAACGAAGATGTTGGGCGTGAAATGGGAAGAAGGTATGTTATACTTCAGCCCTTACTGGAATGTCCTCAGTCTCCCTTTCTGGTACATCAGAGATCTGATCAGACTAGACTTTCCTCTTTATTATGAGAAAGAATCCAGCCTGGATACTTTCTACAACCTTCTAGCCAAAGAGAGCCAATCTGAATGGAAATCCCTCAAGCCTCAATATCCTAAGTCATACAAGACTGAAAAGATTCATCCTCACACCAAAAGTCCGATTTGGGAGCATAAGGTCAAGCCACCAAACTGTGTACCAAAGATTCCTCTTGTCCCGGTCGAGCAAGACTTCTCCTCCAAGTTCTACTACTGGCACTATGATGCAGTGACTACTGAGGCTGTAATTGTCTTGAGCAACTCGCCTAAGCCGTGCAGGAAGATCAGGATTTGGGATCCGATGTGGCTGATCAACTGCTCAGAGAAAGACGTGGAGACACTGTTCCTGTATCCCATTCAGCATTTGAAGGCTGAAGCTGATCAAGCATTGAAGTATCAAAGGGTGATTCGTTTCTGTCACGCCAACAAAGTTCATGCTGGATGCGACTGGTCAAGACTTTCAAGGATCATGACGGTGTCGATTTGATGAAGACTGAAGATGCTGCGTGTCTTGTTATGTTATGTTTGTTGTTTGTTCTCAATTTTTGAGTCTATAAAGTTGTTGGTGTTTGTTATAAACGATGTCTTTGAAGTCTCTGTACGTATACTAGCCTGGTCCAAGGGGGAGTCTGTTAGTGCATGATGTCCCTAGGCTAGTATATATGTTGTTTGGACGTGTTTCGGGGTGTTTGGAGACGTTTATACGCGTTTTTGGGGTGATTGAGGCAAATGGCGAGTAGTGATTAGTTATAGGCGATTACAGCCCTATAAGACATCACTGTTCATGCGAGTAGGGGTCTCTATAGGCGATTATGGCCCTAATCGCCTATAGAACATGTCTTAAAGCATCCTACTCGCGTATACTGACCTGTACGAGTACGGGAGGTATAAATAGGCCCAATCATTGCCCTAATATTCAGTTCTTGCCACACACACACTCCAAACACCCTCCCAGGTCTGAGATTGCTTGGTTTGATCATTGTAACACTCGTGCTCTGTTTTAATGATATAAACGTGAATCTTTTGACCCGTTTGTGTGTTGTAATTGCTCGTTTATCATTGTTTCAAGTTAGTTTCTGTTATTAAAGCATATTCAAGGGATTCCGCACCTTGAATATAACCCTCGTGATTGTCGGGTGACACATTCGTCGATCCTACAGGGTTTGTCATGACTATCACGAACATCGCCCCGAGTGTCTCGTGATGTAAAAAACCATCACAACTCGCTATGTAAATGGCGAGCGTGGTTCCACAAAAGTAGCCATTGACGCCAACAGTCATATGATTGTTTACCATTAAAAAAAAAAAAAAAACCTTTTTTTTTCCATTTAACACTATATGTACAATTTAATTTTAATCAAAATATACTACCAACCACAATCAAAATACAAGAAATACACATTTCAAGCTATAAAACAAATTAGAAAGTAAGAGGTTTTAGCAAAAAAAAGTGTCAGCAACGAGGTGAGGTTTAGAGCGAAGGTTGCATCTAATCTAGATGAACCGAATAGGTTTTGTTAAGGCAAACCACAAATGCCACAACCTATTCCAAATCAACTTTTTCCAAATCAACCTATTCCAAATCAACATTTTCCAACCAAAAGTTTTCAAAACCTTATGTTTAAAACCAAACAATATCCATCCCAATTGTTTCCAACCCAATATCCACAACACTTCTCTCAACCCAACATGCCAACTTAAGTTGCATCCGGCTTGTTCACCTTACCTCCCGACCCGATTGACAAGCAAATGATGATACCGGTCAAACATTTCGCATATCGGGAACCGTGTACCAAAATAATACGTATCGCGAATGATGCAGATATCATAACGGATGCCCTCAGCCAATATAGAAAATCCTACCAAAAGAGTGGGTTTCAATCATTGAATGCTTGGGAAATTGCAAAAATATCCCAAGTGAGTTCCTGTTCTTATTTTAGGGGTAAGTGAACATAGGCCAACAGGAAGTCGTAGTCATTTTTAAAAACGATCCAAAAATCTGATTCGGGAAATTTCACAACATCAATGGATGGGTTGTCAAGCAACATTCTCGATATCAATTTAAGTGACAACCCCATTGATGACACAACACTGACGAGAAGCACGAATTGGAGGAAAAGTATTGAGTCGTCAAGTCGCAAAGGGAAAGAAATTTGGGTGGATGCGATGATCGAATTCAAGTCGGAATAATAGGTGGAAATGGAAGAGAATAGAGAAGGCCAAAAATGTTGGCGGAATCCAAATGAAAAAGAGATAACACCTTCATGAGACCTTTGTCAGAAATTGAAAAAAATAAAGATTCGGAGGTTATGGGAGAATAGCATGAAAACGCCGAAGCACTATACAACTTGATTTTCATTGAACGCAAACGCGAAATTTATGCGAAGTGCGGTTGGGCTGAAAACTTTTAGGATTTTTTTAATGTTTTGTCTTTTTTTTATTTGTGTTTTATTTAAATTCTAAAAACGTATGTTTTCGTTTTTTTAAATTTATAGTTTATATGAAGAAAAAAAAAGGTTAGTGGTAGTTGTGATGAGTGTTGATGTCAATGAAATGAGATGACACATAGGGATTGGAAAATTGGAGTCGATCTGGTTCAAGCTAAAGTATGCATGGTAAGTAGTAACTAGAAGGTAATATTCATGTTCTTTAATTGTCTTTCATGAAGATTTGATTCATTTGATTGACTTGTTTCACTTGACTAGCTTGGTTTATTAATGGTTAGTTACGCTTTATTTTGTAAGTTCATTTATAACTTGATTACTTTATTATATGCTTAGTTGCACGGTATCATTTTGGTTTCCTTTTGGTTTATTTGGAAAGCTAGAAATGACAAATTTTTTAAAGGTTTGGAGCCCAAGGTGCCGCGGGTAGCGGGTAGTGTCAAGTCTATGTCGTTTTTATGGTGTAAACATAGGTCCAAATTTAAAGACATAGTTTGGGAGGATTGGTGTAATAACCCATTGTATATGTTGTAATTTAGGGGTGTTCGTCCTTGTTTTGAGGACTCCCCCGTGTGTTTTTTTAATAAAAGTTAATGTTCAAAAAAAATTAATTCAAAAGTTTATGTAGACTTAGGGTATTCTATATGGCATGTGATGGATGAATTGGGTTCGACACTGAGGCACGGTGATGAGCCAAACTTGTAAACACTTTATGCTTGTCAAACTTGTAAACAATTGGTTTTTCATTTGTAATTCTCATTTTTCCATAATATTCTTCTTTCATATTGCAGATCATACTAGCTACTAAAGTGACTGGTTATTAAGTTGGATCCTCTTAATTAAATAATAATGCAGAAGTTGTGAGGGTTGATGCTGCCAACATTGAAGAGAGTGCGGCGAAGAGCTTAAACCGCCTAAATACCGATTACATTAATTTAATTGCAAATATATTGGTGTGTTTTTATATCCTTTAAATTTGAAGGCTTACCATTGGCTGTTAGTATTTGAGAGAGAGAATTAGGGTTCGCAATAGGAAACAAGCAACATAAACTTTTAAAGAAGGATCTGCATTTTATTGTATAGTGGACTACTTTTAAATATGCTAAAACAAAACAACATGAAAGTAAAACATAACATACTCATTCAAAAAAATAAAGACATACCATAACTTATACTGGGCAAACAATACTTCAACAACAAAACTAGTTTTTTTTTTAATATTTTTGCCGTGTAAATAAACGAAACCAAATTTATACTATAGGATTAGTGTGGCCTCTGATTCTAATGACCACGCGTCTCGTGCCACGGCATTTAGGACCAAAATGCCAAAGGGCGCCTCACCTTTATCAAACCAAGATTTTTATTAGTTTGTATGTTTATTAGTCTGGATTGTTTTCATCATAGACTTTAAAACATATATAATTCAGATTGCTTGTTATTTTTTACCAGGAACTACTAGCTAAGAAGTAGGAAAAAAAGCCAATAGAACAAGAGAAACAAAAACACTCTCTTGAAATACTTTCTGTCATTGGATCTTGACACGGTAATTACCAATTGTTTTTTTTATTTTCATCATAGTTATATCATTCATTCGTCAAACTAGTGAATATAAATTGGTTCTTGCATCATGTTGGAACATGTGAATGAACTATCTTGACCATCTTCTGCAAAGGTAAGAGGTTGAGGCTATGTTCAATAGAATAGCACAAATTGAGTGGCTGAAAAAAGAAAAACATAATGCGGATAAAGAGGCTATGCTCAATAGAATGACACAAGTTGAAGCTATGTTAACAGCTACGGGTCGAAAATAGGTTATAAACACTTAGACATGAATGTTTTGAAGTTTTCATGGATAATTTCGGTTATTTGATGTTTTAGTTGGTGTTTCTATTAGAGTCTTTTATATTATTTTAAAATTGAAAAAAATGTAGCAAATTTGTTTTATATATTTGAGATTTTGTATTATTTGACTGTTTTATATAATATAGTTTTCTTGAAATGTAATTGGATTAATAAAGCAGAAAAAACCTATAGCAAAGCTAAATGGTATAAAATTTTCAATGAAAGTGGTAGCGCGGTGGTTAAATGTTTGCAAATTTTCAATGAAATTGGTGGCTAAATGGTAGCAAATTCTGGTAGCAAATTTTCAATGAAAGTGGTGGTAGTAAATTCTCAATGAAAGGTCTCAATGAAAGCGGTGACTAAATGGTACCAAAACGGTTACAAAAAAGATGTAAATTTTCAATAAAATGGTGTCCAAATGGTGGGAACATAAGTGGCTAAGTGGTACCAAAATGGTAGCAAAAGATCTTCTTAAAACATTGTAGGAGCAGTGGTAATAATTTTAACCATTTTGTGGTGACAAAAATATAGTAGCAAAATACAAAAGTGATAGCTATTTGGTGGCATTATGACAACAGAGTATTTTTGCTACCGCATTTTCAGTTGCAAAATGGTGGCTACAAAGCAATTGCTACTGTTATGTGACCGAAAGAAGCCCGAAAAAAGAGCAAGGAGCCATAGGGGCTTCTTTCTGCCACCTTAGTGCCATGTATGCGCAACACCAAAAGTGTTAGAATAATTAATACATACACACACGACACACTACCTCTTCTTCTCCTTTACCAAAACCTTTCTCCTTCACAACACCACCACCGTTGCCCACCAACAACCCTTGCAACAACACCCCACCACCATCTCCCTCCTTAAAAAAAAAGGGTTGGCCCCACCTCCTCCCCTGTTAAGCTTCGTCATTGTAGTGGGGGAGCACTAATGGGCCCCTCAATGATGCTCAGGAAAACCGGGGGAGGGGGTATTGTTTAAAAAAAAAAAAAAGAGCCCGAGGGGGCGCGAGCATTGCACCGACCACCCTTATATACGATGATCAATTGCTAGTAATATGATTACGATGATCAACTTTCTTTCTTTGACATTAACAATCTCATAGTCATTTTTGGAATCAATCAACTAATAACTAGGCACACATACACTACAAGAATTTTGGGCAATAGCGGCGACATCAATAGCGGCGACGTCGTCGCTATTAGCGGCGACAGTCGCCGCTATTAGCAATAGCGACAAGACAAGATAGCGGCGACAGTCGCCGCTATTAGCAATAGCGGCGACCCGCGTTAGCAATAGCGGCGACCTATGTGGCCGCTATTGCTCGGTTTTGTTGTAGTGATAGTAGGAATTAGCAATAAAATGAAAGTTAAACTGACATTAGTCACATTATCAAATATTAGTTACTATTGATAGGGATGAGATTGATACTCTACCGGTACCAAAACCGGCACCGACACCAGAATTTTTAAAATAGTGGGTACCGAATACCGTACCGACTCTATCGATACGATACCAGTACTCGCTCTATATGATATCGGTAACAAAATGGTAATGATACTGAGTTTTCGGAAAAGTGTGTACCAAATCTATCGGTATGATATGAGCACTAGGTACCAAATACCGATCCCTAATTATCGATTAACAAGTTACAGTTAGAATTACAATTTAAAATTGATTCGATCATTAGTTGAGGATTGATATGATGCATCGCCCCTAGTCATTTTAAGCAATAAAGTTATACGATGAGTCACCACATTACTTTTTTCTCCTATGCTCGTATTCTTCTTTTTCTTTAAATGCTCCATCTTTACTTCATTTTCTGCATGTGAACCTTGTTACCTTTTATTTTTTGCTCTAATTTCAATTGTACACATTTCCACTTTCACTTATCTTCCTTTTTTCCCGTAACCATGCCAATTATTGAGTTTGAGCCAACTATCTCTAGTGTCAAAGGCAGTGCAGCTTCTCCTAGACCTCATGTTAACACAAGAATGGATAATTCCACAGTTCATGCTGAGCCACCGGGTTCGATAAATAACTCGAACCCCAACTTGGAATCTAGTGTTTCAAATCAAAATCAGTTGGTACTATCGCCGCTGCCTTTTTTACGCAAATCGTTACGTCCAATTACACTCAAGGTACAAGATTTCGTTTTGTAGCTACGTATAAACTACTAGTATTATCATGAATTTACGATATTTTTAAGCTCTAACAATATTTCGATTAAACTGATGGGATAGCTAGTACGAAAATTGAAAAAATATTCATGAATGATGTTCTATGCACATATAGAATAATTCCTATGTATATCTCTTCAGGGAAAGTTAAATTGAGAACACATATATTTCATGCGAACCGCGAGAACACTATCTAAAACCATTCAAATTTAAAATTTCTTTTTACACTTATCTTTATTATTAAAATACAATCTCAAAAACACAATTTACGCGTAAAAATTTGAACGTATACGAAAATAAATTGTTTTTACACATGTGTAAATTTGTTCTTTATACATGTGTAAACTATTTCATTTACAAATGTGTAAAACGTTAATTTTAGAGTGTTTTTACAAGAAAAGATGAATTATTTGGAAAGAAAATTCATTTTTTAATTTTGTATTTTAATTATAATGATGTTTGTATTGAAAAAAATTGATTTTGATTGGTTTTCTCATTTGTTCTTACGATTCTCGCGATATTTAGCGTTTTCAAGATAATCCTCCCTATCTATTTATACATATAGATTACAACTAGATAACTAAAGAAGTCATCTAGACAAGTATTAGCTTGATGTTTAATGAGAAGTCATGACGTTTTGTTACTTTTAAGCTCAAATGATATTTCGATGACACTGGTAGAATAGTAAGGGATTGTTTGGTAGTCTCTTAATGTGGTTTAAAGATAACCTTAAGTCTGAATGGGTAAGAGGTACCATCTTATAGTTAGCTAGTATGTATTAGCTATATATATATATATATATATATATATATATATATATATATATATAGAAGTCAAAATAAAATATAATAATCCAATCATTTCCAAATATATCTCTAAGAGTAACAAACATACATATAAGAAAAAGACGAGTAACAGTTTTCTTTGTTTATTAATTTGTAGTTTCAAGATTTGGCTTACACTATAAACTTACAATCTGGAGAAGACCGTTGTGTATTTACCTCAGCTGAATCAAAAAGAACCCGGACAGTTATCAATGGAGTCAGTGGTGTGGTCCGACCCGGGGAGTTACTAGCCATGCTTGGGCCATCGGGCAGCGGAAAAACCACCTTATTAGCTGCCCTTGGTGGTAGACTGCCTGGAAAGATTTCAGGCAGCATAACATACAACAGCCAGACCTTCTCAAGTTCCGTGAAAAGAACAATCGGTTTCGTAACACAAGATGATGTGTTATACCCACATTTAACAGTTATAGAAACTTTAACATATGCTGCAATGTTGAGGCTGCCCAAGAGTTTGACACATGAAGAGAAAGTAGAGCAAGCTGAGCTTATTATAACTGAACTTGGGTTAACAAGATGTCGTGACAGCATAGTGGGTGGGCCGCTTATTCGTGGTGTTTCGGGTGGGGAGAGAAAACGGGTTAGTATTGGACAAGAAATGTTGGTGAACCCGAGTCTTTTGCTTTTGGATGAGCCCACTTCTGGGCTGGATTCTACCACGGCTCTACGGTTAATGGCCACGTTGAAAGGGCTGGCTCGAGGAGGGAGGAGTGTGGTCACGACGATCCATCAGCCATCGAGTAGGTTGTATTGGATGTTTGATAAGGTTGTGGTGTTGTCTGAAGGATGCCCTATTTACTATGGTTGTTCGGGTCGGGTTATGGAGTATCTTGCTTCCATTGGGTATGTGCCCGGGTTTAATTTGATGAATCCTGCTGATTTTCTGCTTGATCTTGCAAATGGTACGTATAGAATATTTGAATTTCATTAAAAGGAAACCATAATATTGTAGGAGAATGAATGGTATACGTGCAATAAGCTACGTCGCTGCATATATAATATAACTCATGCAATAAAAAGTAGATATACAAAGCTAAAAGCTTTTCATATGTGAAAATTAACTTTAATCGGCCAATAAAGTTACCTTTTTCTCTGTCTAAAGTAGGTAAACTTTTATTAGATGTTCGTGTGGTGGTTAAATTCTTTAAAACAAATATTATTTTTAACATTTTTTTAATCTAAAGCGACCTAAATGAAACATATATGAATCCAAGTTATTTTGACTTATAATGAACAATTATTGAACTTGGTTATTATTTAGTGAATCTTATTATTACTATTACCTCCTACTTTAAATTTATTCAAGAAATAATCACTAAATAATAGCTATGATCGAACATCTTAGTTATTCAGAAACGTATTTGGTAATGTAACTTTTTATATAATCAAAGATAATAACAATAAGGACAATTGAATGAATATTCTTTTATATGTACATACAGGTGTGGTTCCTTGTACAAACCAAGATGATCACCAACATTATATTAATCAAGGTAGACAGGACAGCCATGAAGAAAGCAAATCAGTTAAACAGTTTCTGATATCATCTTACAAGAAAACTCTTTACCCACTCATTAAAGAGGATATCAATAGAGAAATCAATGATGCAACTCATGCTATTAGAGGAACACAGTCTTCTAGATGTAAGTTCAAATAAATAATCTTATTTTCAATAGTCAGTTAATTTGTAACATCATAATGGAAAGTGAATAGTGTGAAGTTGTGGTTGTGAGCTATTATTAAGTTTTATGTCTAGAGTAAAATATTTTAGAACAAAGGTTATATATGTGTGGTGTGTAATCGCGTAGGTTGCGATACCAGATGGACCACAAGTTGGTGGACACAATTTAAAGTGTTGTTCAAAAGAGGTCTTAGAGAAAGGAGGCACGAATCGTACTCAGGATTACGAATTTTCCAAGTGATGTCTGTCTCAATCTTATCAGGCCTTTTATGGTGGCATTCTGATACATCACACTTGCAAGATCAGGTACCAGGTTGTCCTTCATTATTTTTAGTTAAATCGCACCGATTTGGAAAAACCATGTATGGAAAACATTGATGATCCCACAAATGCATAAGAAAAATGACAAGACAAAAGTAAAACATGCAGAAAACTAAAGACCCACGCATGATGATCAACATGATCGCCTAGTCCACTACTAGAAGTAGAGTGTTTTTCTTACTAGTTTCCTTCTTGGTTTATAATTATTTGGAAGATATAATTATAGATATGGAGTAAGGTCAAATTCGTATACAGAAAGTGCATATAGGTCTAATTTTCCTTTAGACGTGTTAACACCGAAAAACGGCCACTTGGGTTGTATCCCAGTGGTAAGAAACAAAGCCTCTTTGGGGAAAGACTAAGGTTCAAATCCTGGGTAAGGTGAAAATAAGGAAAAATTAGCCGTTCAACAAAAAGGGGGGCTTGTCGCGTAATTCTACTATTTATTTATACTATGACCCTTTACTTAATATACATGTCATTTCTTGTATAGTTATTTATACTCATAGGTACAAAGTTTAAATAATACCATTAAGATACTATTGCTTTACACTAGTCTAAAAACATTACTGGTTGATACATGATATGCAGGTGGGACTTCTCTTCTTCTTTTCAATATTTTGGGGCTTTTACCCTCTATCCAATGCCATATTCACATTCCCTCAGGACCGCCCGATGCTAATTAGAGAACGCTCATCAGCAATGTACCGCCTCTCCTCTTATTACTTTGCTAGAATGGCAGGGGACTTGCCAATGGAACTAGTTCTCCCAACCATCTTTGTAACAATCACATACTGGATGGGTGGTCTCAAGCCTTCACCAATCACATTCATGCTAACGGTTCTAATCATTCTTTTTAATGTGCTCGTGTCACAAGGACTTGGACTAGCCCTGGGAGCCATACTCATCGACCTGAAACAAGCATCCACCTTATCGTCAGTGATCATGCTAGTGTTTTTGCTTGCAGGTGGTTACTATATTCAACAGATTCCACCATTCATCGCTTGGTTGAAATACATTTCTTTTAGCCATTATTGTTATAAGCTTTTGGTTGAAGTACAATACATGGAAAATGAGGTTTATGACTGCCCGACGGGTGTTCATTGTAGAGTTATAGATTTTCCAGGGATTAAGTATCTCAGTATTGGTCACTTGTGGTGGGATGTGGCCGCTTTGGGTATAATGTTGGTGGGGTACAGGGTTCTCGCTTATGTAGCATTGAGGATGAGAAAATCTCATTAATCATCTAGCCTTAAGTTTTATTTTTCATGTATCCAATAAACCCGAAAGTAATTAAGTAGAAAAATTACTTATTATATATTATCATATGGACTTGATGCAGGGTCAGAGATAGTTGACATAACATGTAATTGCATATTTATGCAGTTCTAAGTGCATATATATGTTGTTGGCCAAGAAATCAGATTTGCAGCGGAGTATTGTTAATCAAACTCACAAGAACAAACGAAAAACAATAGAACAAATAATTGAAGGCAGAATTGTAATGTATTGAAAATCGTGTTTCGAACAGGAAGTTATAAAACAGAAAATATTACAAAGGTTTACAAGGATGTTTGGATTGTATTGTGAACAATCTTGATAAAGAATAATAGAACACTCTAATCCTATTTATACAAAATGAAACGGTACGATATTGTTGACAGTTAAGGTCTGAATAGACATGTTGTTCTATGATAAACTGCAACCGGTTTGATGTTTTTGCCGCCAAATAAAACAGGAATAACTGTCAAGGGCATTTTGGTCATTTCACCTTCTGTCCCGCCAGTTTGTTTCATGTTTTGCTTCTGCAACTGTTTGATTTTGCTGACCATTTGATGACCGTCTGTCGTCAAGAGTCATACAAAACCTAAATAACCTAGGTAGCCAGGGTAAGTAGGGAATATCGAATCCACGAGGAGCATGTGGTTAGCGTCACAATGGTTGTTTATTTGTCTAAGCTAGTTACCAAAATAAATATACAAAATACAATTATGAAGTTTGCTAGTTTTTTTTTTCTTTTTGTTTGTTTTATAAAAATGTTGAAATGATAACAAAATAATCTAAATAAATAATAAAGATAAATGTAATTTCCACCCGGGATCCTATTTGTATAATCTTGCAACCTATTCGATTTAACTACAAGAACACCACATAGACATGGCCTTGGTTATCCTGTCACAATAACTAGCTATCATGTCACAATAACTATTCAGATTGAAATAATAACTAGGGACATGTTTTCAACATAAACCGTACGCCTAGCTATCCCTATACAAATATCAACCAACATCCCTATGATGCCAGAAATCACAGTTAATAGATAAATTGGTTCAAATATTAGCAAGGTTTATTCAATCCAACACAAGTAGTAAAAAACTAGTTCATACATAATCAAAACGAGTTCAGAATATAAAATCAATACAAAGATTCACCCGGGGGAAATCACGAATAACTTAACCGCTCATGGTAGGCTGTCGTCCGTCTTCTGTGCGATACTGTTGCCGTCAAAAATAATTCTTTCTCTCTCCCATTGTCGTCTTTTCTTTTTTAATTAAATCCACATCGACCTAAACTTCCTTTAGCAAAGCCCAAGTGTAATCCTAATGTCTTGTGGGCTTGTTTCCATTTAATTCTAGCCCACATCCATCACATTATTACTTGTGCTAAAACCCATTTGATTCTTAATTAATTACCCCCTCTCGAGACAGACCTGACAAAAAGTGTCAAAACAATTAAATATCTAAATTACATTTAATTTTCATAACAACTCAATCATTGATTTCAATACATGTCCCTTTGTTTTTTTTAAGATACTAGTACAAATGCCCGCGCGTTGCCGCGGGTGGTTATGTTTTTTAGGTGCACTTTGCCTGGCGGGTTTTCTATAATATATTTTTAATTGTTCAAAGAACTACAGGATGATGAAACTTGTTTACAAAAGAAAAAAACTCAATACTTGAGGCAGTAAACAAATAGCCGCAATATTTATGCCATGCATTTGATGTGTTCATCTAAAAAAAGTGCACACGTTAACTGTATCTATTTCGTCTAAAAAATGATTAAAAATGGAAAGCTCTAAAACCAAATAAATTCCTTAAGACAATGAAACACTAAAGTCTCAAAGAGGACCATATCTTCACAAATTTTAGTTGTTTTTTTTTTCATGTTTACAATCAGAATTCGTTAGGTATTTTAAATTTGTTTTTAACTTCTTTAAACCTTATTTACCTCCGAATATTATTTACATTTCATTGGTTAACTTATAATTAAAACAAAGTAAATAGAGGTTATTGATTAATTTTGATGTGTAATAATGGAGGGAGTTACATGTTGGAAGTGATATGATGTGTGTATTACACACATATACAATTCCTAACAAGGCCATTCCACCACCTCCACATAATGCAAAAAAAAAAAAAAATATATATATGAACTTGGACATATCCTTTGAAATAAATCCAACTTGCGATGCATGCACACCAAACAAATTAAATCCAACAAGAGCATCCAAATCAAAAGTGAGTAGAAAATCAAAAAATAAGTAATTACACAAACAAGAAAAAACGAATTTGGATTTTACAAAACCTAACATGAGCACCAAAAAATATGATTTCTACAAAATCTACTAATTTACCATGGCGCACAAGCGGAGTTAGAGCATAGGAGAGAATAACTCAGAATTCTGAATCAAAGGTGTATGGCATGTATGTTGAAACTTAAGAGACAACCCTCCTTTTATAATGGATATTGAATGGGTGATTAAATGGCATACTTGAGGGGAATGGTCGATTGACTTGGACATATCCTTTGAAATAAATCCAACTTGCGATGCATGCACACCAAACAAATTAAATCCAACAAGAGCATCCAAATCAAAAGTGAGTAGAAAATCAAAAAATAAGTAATTACACAAACAAGAAAAAACGAATTTGGATTTTACAAAACCTAACATGAGCACCAAAAAATATGATTTCTACAAAATCTACTAATTTACCATGGCGCACAAGCGGAGTTAGAGCATAGGAGAGAATAACTCAGAATTCTGAATCAAAGGTGTATGGCATGTATGTTGAAACTTAAGAGACAACCCTCCTTTTATAATGGATATTGAATGGGTGATTAAATGGCATACTTGAGGGGAATGGTCGATTGATAGGAAAAAAGATGGAATTCATTGAAGGCCAATGAATTTGTAAATTGATTGTGCATACATGGGGTGTGAAGTGTTTATGAATGGGAGTTACATGCTAAGAGGGTATAAAGTGTGCATTAAACAATTATGCAATTGGCATTATAAGTTGTACATGGGGGTAAAAATGGAAGAAAATGACAAAAAAATAAAAATTTGTAAAGAGGCTTTTGATATGCTATCTTAAAATTAAAGTGAAATTACCTTTAAGGACATGCTTCCTCCTTAATAAGGTAATAGAGATATTAGTAATAGTAATATTATTAGCTTATTAAACAACAAGATAAATTAATAAAATTAAGACAACTATGTAATAATTAATACAAAATGTATATATACAACTAGCATATTAACAGGGTGTTTTCAATAACACATCAACCCATTTGACTTTCAGATGTTGCAGCCTTGTATTTATGTTGTGATCCTTCTGATTTAGTCTTGTGCAGAGGCCAGTTCAATGTTTGACCCATATCCTATCTATTACAACATATTAATAGCTAATGTCTACATCTAATAACATACATACAAATACATAAATATCATGTTCAAATGTACATATTAAAAACATAAACATAATGTTATATTTACTATTCTAACACCCTCCCTTAAATATAACTAGGCTTCATGGATGATTTTGGTAGGGTGTCCTTGCTTCTTTTAATGCCTCTTCAACTTGAGAGAAATCGAATTTTCTTTTCTTGATGGAATGATTTGTTGAATTCTAATCACCTCCCATGTAAAGAGCATAATCTTCATGCATAGTGGTTGAATTTTGGTGAAGACGATTCATAAGTTGTGATATTAAACCGGTTTTCCTTACTTCACTACATCCAACACCATCTTTTTCTTCTTGATTTGCAATGTCTAGGGCAGCCTTATACACTTGGTATTGCCACTCCAAAACATCCAAATACTTAGCATAAAGAATTCTTAGTATATCCTTGTCTTCATAATCTAATCCCAATTCTTTTGCTATTACCACCCAAATATTATACTTTGATACCCTTTCGTGTCCGCCTTCTCTTTTAACTAATATGTAGAGATCAAATAGATTCACTTTCTTTCCATCTTCTACCACGGGTGGGATTGGACGGTTTGGAACTTTTAAGTAAAAATTCAAAAACCAATCCACCATTCGAAGGAAATGATCCTTCAACAAATCCCTATGAGCCCATGGATATTCTAAGTGATCTATTATGATTAAGAACTCAATGAATTTTTCCATGGAATCTATTTCAAAATCATGAACCGATTCTTCCATCTTTTTTCTCCCCCAAAAGTTAAAGCAGTAAAAGTGGGGCCGTGAACTCACCTTAGATAGCGTTCTTCAATTACAAGTAAAGATGTTTAGCCCTTGATAATCCCTCTACCGGAGATCTATCAAAATGTTCACATAAGTGTTCCGACTAATAACCATAAGGTTATCTAGTCCCCGATTGTCCAGATCGTAACCAAGTATGTTTTAAAACGTGTTTAAATGTTTAACCGACACACTAGACCGACCCGACATCCCGTTGGTGACCCATTACCCTAACTAATCAAGTACACATAGATTACACACAAGGTTCAAGCATAAAACACTTAGTTTGTATCAAAAATCTCATTTCTGCATCAGAACGGTCGAACGAAATGTAAAACGGGCGAAGGAGACTAAAAAGGTGCGAAGGAGACTTAAAACTGACTGGTTCGACCGTTCTGATACAGAAATGAGATTTTTGATACAAACTAAGTGTTTTATGCTTGAACCTTGTGTGTAATCTATGTGTACTTGATTAGTTAGGGTAATGGGTCACCAACGGGATGTCGGGTCGGTCTAGTGTGTCGTTTAAACATTTAAACACGTTTTAAAACATACTTGGTTACAATCTGGACAATCGGGGACTAGATAACCTTATGGTTATTAGTCGGAACTTATGTGAACATTTTGATAGATCTCCGGTAGAGGGATTATCAAGGGCTAAACATCTTTACTTGTAATTGAAGAACGCTATCTAAGGTGAGTTCACGGCCCCACTTTTACTGCTTTAACTTTTGGGGGAGAAAACATACGCTAAACGGTTTTTGTAACATATGTCATACTATGGTTTTAACTTTATATTGCTATACGATCTTTTGGAAAGTCCCGGGGGAAACCATGAATGTGCGGGGATGCACAACGGGGGAAATGTGGATAGATCTATTGGGCGTGACCTGCCCCACTCGCCGGCTTGGAGGGCCGGGCGGGTGCATATTGTCTCGAACAGGTAAACATTGCTAAACGTGTCTAGTAATGGTTTCCAATCGTAGTAGTAATGAAACATACGCCTAGCTAGCGTACTTGGTAACACTGATATAGTATGGACATGGTAACATTTTGGTAACATATTGAACAAACCTGTGAACTCACCAGCATTATATGTTGACATCTTTTTGGCATGTTTTTCCTAGGTCGCTAAGGTAGCAATGAACGGAACTAGGCGCACGGGTCTGCATTGGCGTCTAGGCATAGTTGCACGTTTTGTAATAAAAGTATTTTGAACAACTTTTGAGATGACAGCATAGTTGATTAAATGCTACTTAACCGCTTCCGCTTATTAAATTAGTGGTTATGTCTATTTACGTTTTTCATATAGAGTTGTTCGGAATTGAGGGATAGTTCTTCAAAATATTCATTTAAATATTCATTCTTTCTTTTTTCATGTTCATGATCATCTCCTAACTCCCTCAACATAGATTCCTTATCATCCTTATTTTCATTCATCATCTTAAATTGCATACTCTCATTCTTAAACATATTATGGACACTACATGTATTCTCATCAATCTTGACTATGAAACCTTGAAGTTTTAATTGGGGTAGACTTAGAATGTTGTCATCCAAGTCATTTGAGTAGAACACATTTGGTATGATTAGTGAATTATTTTCGGCTTCTACACTAACCATGCTAACAACCCTTATAAAAACAAATTCATTCTTTAATCTACTTTCTACACCAAAAGATTTCTTTAGTTTAAGAAAGTAATCAAGGTTTCCACTTATATGATTCTGAATTTTGGGACTTACATACCAAACATCTCTCCAAGTATCAAATCCGGATCCCTTTAGAATGTATTCTTCTTCATTGTGCAATCTTTCTTGTGGATAGTAACTTATGCCGGTGTCTATGGCATCTTTGATTAATTGTGCACTTTCATCCTTCTCCCTTATGTGGCATGCACTAATGAGATGACCCGGTGTGTGGCAATAAAAACATGATCTTGTTTCCACTCCTCTTCTTCGCATTTCTGCCCTCCTTTCTCTTCGATTTCTGTATATATTTCTGTGATGAATTTCTGGATTACGGTATGAATTAACTAATCCTTCGGACATGATAAACAAACTGACTTATAAAATGAAAGAGACTGATTTGAGACACTAATGTTAATCTGTGCAGAACACAGTTTTGAAAAAAACAATATTCGGTAATACAAATCAGAGCAGAATTCGAAATAAAAACAGAAAGTTTTGAAATAAAAACTGTTTTTATTAACAATCTGGCTCTGATACCAGTTTTGTTTGCCCAGAAATCAGATTTGCAGCGGAGTGTTGTTAATCAAACTCACAAGAACAAACGAAAAACAATAGAACAAATAATTGAAGTCAGAATTGTAATGTATTCACAATAGTGTTTCGGACAGGAAGTTATAAAACAGAAAAGATTACAAAGGTTTACAAGGATGTTTGGATTGTATTGTGAACAATCTTGATAAACAATAATAGAACACTCTAATCCTATTTATACAAAATGAAACGGTACGATATTGTTGATAGTTAAGGTCCGAACAAACATGTTGTTCTATGATAAACTGCAACCGCTTTGATGTTTTTGCCGCCAAATAAAACAGGAATAACTGTCAAGGGCATTCTGGTCATTTCACCTTCTGTCCCGCCATTTTGTTTCATGTTTTGCTTTTGTTTTTGTTTAAGTTTGCTGGCCCATTTGACTTTCAAATGTTGCAGCCTTGTATTTATGTTGTGATCCTTCTGATTTAGTCTTGTGCAGAAGCCGGTTCATGTTTGACCCATATCCTATCTATTACAACATACTAATAGCTAATGTCTACATCTAATAACATACATACAAATACATAAATATCATGTTCAAATGTACATATTAAAAACATAAACATAATGTTATATTTACTATTCTAACATATGTATCCAGGGGCGAAGCTTGGTTTTCGAATCGGGAGGGTCCGAATTCAATTTTTTCGATCGGTAGTGGCAAATCGGCGGGGGTCGGACTCAACCCGGGCTCAATTTACCTACGAAAATCGTAAATTTTCACTACTGCGCCAAAAAACAGGGGAGCCAGGGCCACCCCTGGCCCTTCAAATCCTTCGTCCCTGTATGTATCATTCAGTTCATTAAAATCATTGTTATATCTTGTGGTTGGCTCTTTTTTTTTTTTTTTTTGACCGGCCAAACACCCACTGAGCGCCCCCCAGTGGCCATAGACAAGGGCTCAACTAGCCCACTCCAGACCCAGAGGGCATTTGGAAAATCCCAGTGCCGGAAACCCCAAGACTCGAACCCGAGACCTTGGAGAAAAACCCTCACACCTCCACCACTCCGCTGTGGCTTCATTGGTTAATGTTCCATCTCCCATAAACTAAACTCCACTTTTATAGACTACAAGGAGTCTAATGACTACATAACCTCCGTGAACAAATTCTAGCTCCTTAGACCGAACGTAGTGGTACGCAAAATTCATGCCCCTCCCTACCTTTGATTGACTCAACTAAATCCCAAGACAATAATGCCCAAATGCAGTGTTAGTTTTTTCAAGACCCTGCCCATACTTGACCCATAACGCTCTTGGGGAGGTGTTGGAGCGTTTTGGGGGCACTAATGGGGGATTTCACGCCCTTTTTCGGGGCCACTACGGTTGGTCTTAAACAAGAATATGACCATTATCTCATTAACCATCCTACTGTCTGAAAGAATCACAATTTCTTTTGTAACTTTAATAGCTCAAAGTTAAAATAAATTAACGGTGTTGATAAATTTTGCTACTAAAAATTTTAAGATATGCCCCACGAAATATAACTTGGTTCTAAAAGAGAAGGGTACTTCTAATATTTAATTCAACCGGCTAAACAAGTTGAATCTTGATTTTTAAAAAGCAAATGCGCTTTGCTAATTAGAGAACCAACAATATCTTATTATAAAAATCAGACTCTCTATTGTTGAGAATTAAGCCAAATCAACAGTCGACAGCCCCAATAGAAACTGCGTCAAGCACAGCCCCAACACTAAATCCCGTATTCCTTTTGTACCCCAATTAAAATGAACATGCAGCCCATTTGATTTTTAGCTCCAGCGACTCTAAAGGGTTAGGGGTAAAGATGAAAAAAAAAAAAAAAAACGGTTTGGGGACTAAAACCGGTAAAATTGATCCGAACCGAAACCGGTACAAATTGGTTTCACCTAAAACAGGTACCAAAAAATCACAAACCAAACCAAAAACCGGGCTAAAACCGGCCAATCGAACCAAAACCGGCGGTTGGAACCGTAGAAAACCCGAAACCGAACCACAATCGGTTTAGGGAAAAGATAATTTTATGACATAAAAAATAAATTATGTTTTCTTATTAAAAAAAAAAAAGAGTTAACATCCATTTTCGTCCCTAAGGTTTGGTCAGGTTTGCTAGTCCATTTCAAAAAACTTTTTTTTGCAACTGGACACCTGACGTTTGAATTTTGGTACTATTTCCATCCATTTCACTAACCAGGTTAGAAAGTGACGTTTAGTGAGGGGTATTTTAGACTTTTTACATATTTTTTGTTTATTTAATTCTATTGCTATTTTTTACTTATAGATAAAAAAACATTATTTTTTTTTCTTAACTCCCGCTCCACATAGATACACAACCTTGCCTGCCCCCTTTCTCTCCCATCTCTTATTCTCTCTACTCCATCTATCTCTACAACCTCCAAGACAAAAACGGTTGATTAGCACTAATCTCCACCACCATCATCCACCTTGTGATAATGGTAAAACCTTGATGATTTCTATTGATCATTGTACAAGTATAAATACATGAAGATGTTACAACAAAGGAAGAGGGAATAAAATCCTCCTAAAAGTTCGGAGGCGGAAAAGGCGAACAGGATTTCAAATCCCATTATGACGAGCAGGGATCGATTCAAGGAAGGGATATGGTATGATGCTCACAGTAGGAAAGGAAGGAAACGTGATAATGTAGCGGGATCGAAGCCGAATGAAGGTATGGTGACCAAGTATTTCGTTTCCAATCTCCCTGAGGGTTGTTCATCGTCGGACATATATGGAGTGCTTAAAGGGTATGGGAGTATACAAGGAACGTACATTGCAAGGAAGTACGACAAGTTAGGTAAACGTTTCGGCTTTGTATCGTTTGTTCATGTTAAAGATCCGATTGGTTTAGAAAGGGATTTGAAGGATGTGTGGATTGGTTCGTACAAGCTGTTCATCGTTCTGGCTAGGTTTGTGGATGGGGAGCGTATTACTAGGAAGGACGATAAGAAGTGGGTTCCGGTGGAGGAAAACAGGGAAGGTAGGGGCATGAAGGAAGATGTTGTGCCGTTTGTAGTAGGGGATCAGTATGGCTCCAGTAATGCTGATGGAAGGACGTTTAAAGATATGTTATTGGGACAGAACAAGGACGGACCTGTTGATGATATTGTAGTAGACGATGGGTTTGTTGGTAATCCTCTGTGGAAGGGGTGGGCTTTGGCTGGATTAACTAGGGATATCCAGGCTCTTATGTCTCTGAGAAGATGGTTAGTTGAAGTGCGAATGAAGAATGTGAAGATTCGGTATGTTGGAGGTTTATCTGTTTTATTGGCGTTTGATGATAAGGAGAGTATGATGGACTTGTTGATCACCAAGGAAGTGTGGAGCCAAGTATTTGAATCATTGGCGATATGGGAGGGTCAGAATTATCCTGTTGATCGTATTGCTTGGTTACGAATTTCCGGTATTCCGTTGTATCTGTTAGATGACAGGGTGGTGGATTTGATTGGCTCGGAGTATGGTAGGGTGGTGCAGTCAGCAGGCATTGGTGTTAATACGGAAGATTATTCCAGTGTGAAGATTGGGGTTTTAGTTACATCCACGAAGCGTATTCATCAGTCTTGTAACTTGAAGTGGAGGAACTTGTCTTGTTTGGTGTTAGTAGAGGAAGACGGAGAGGTGTGGAGCCCGGAGTGTATTGGGGTGCAGGAAAAGGAGAGGGTAGAAGAGCCGAGGAGTGACAAGGGTATTATGGATGATGGTGTTGTGAATGCGCAGTTGAACGTGGAAAGTGAGCAGGAGGGTATAGGGTTGAATAATTTACATGGTGTGCATGCTGAGGATGTGCAACATGCTTACGTAAATAGTACTGTGGGAGAGACTGTTGGGGTGGGTTTTAGTATGCCAGAGCCTTCGGGTTTTCGGGTACAAAGAAAAACAAGCGAGGTCGTTTTCGTAAGAAGTTTCGGGGTGACAAGTCTCTTTAGCCTACGGGTGCGGAGAGGCCAAAAAAACGGGCTAGAGATGGTGGTGAAGATCCATACGACATTGATCGCTTTATTTTCAATATTCAAGACGGACAATCCAGGTTGGTGGTGGAGACGAGGACGCAAGAGGGATTGAATTTGGAAGCCGTGGGGGGTAACTATGATGAGGTTGGGGTTGAGGGGATACCGGATCAGTCGATTGTGAATGAAGAGGTTAGTGCCACAGTTGGGTTGGGCCATGATTTGGGTGCGACTAATATGGTTGGATTTGAAGACTCTATTCGGCAAATGATCAACGATGAAGGCTTTCAATCGGGTTCCTCATGAATTGTATTTCTTGGAACATTACGGGGTTGGGATCCACGTCTAAGAGTGCGTGGTTAAGAAATTTAAAGATGGTGAATGAGGTTGCGTACGTGATGTTACAGGACACACAATTCCAGTCGTTGGAGGGGGTTAATATTGGTAGTTTTTGGGGTGTAGGGGATTTGGAGTATGAGTATGTGGATGCGGTGGGGCGGTCGGGTGGTCTTTTGTCGATATGGAAACCTAAGCTGTTCAAGAAGGTGTCCGTATATAAACACAGATATGTCCTCAGAGTTTCGGGCCATTTAGTTAACGATGGCCAGAAGGTGTCTTTTATTAATGTATATTGTCCGCAGAAATTAGTTGATAAGCGGTTGGTTTGGGAAGAGATTAAGCGGTTGCTTTCGAATGACGAGGAGTTGGTGATCGTGGCGGGTGATTTTAATTGTGTTAGGGATCGTTCGGAGCGGCGTAATTCCAAGTATCATGACGGGGAGACTAGGGAGTTTAATGATTTTTTGGACAACACCGGGCTTCATGAGTTTGTGTTGCGCGGTAGGAAGTTCACATATATTGCCGGTAACAAACTTAGTCGTCTTGATCGGATGTTTGTGTCTTGGTCGTTTGTGTCTAAGTGGAATAATGCGGAATATAGAGTGTTCGACCGGGTTGAGTCGGATCATTGCCCGGTGTTGTTGAAGATTGAGTCTCGGAATTTTGGCCCTAAACCGTTTAGGTTCTATAATTCGTGGCTTCGTCGTGAAGGGTTTGAAGAGGTTGTGGAGAGAGCCGTGGCCAATGTCTCCTCCTCGGCTGCTCCAGATCTGAAGTTGATGGGAAAGTTTAAGATGCTTCGTAATTATATAAAGGAGTGGCATAGTAATCAAGTTAAAAAAAAGAAAAGGAAGATATTGAAGCTCTTCGGTTGGAAATGAAGGATTTGGAATTGACTTTGGAGGATCGTGATCTGACCGAGGCTGAGGCTTGGGTTATGGAAGAGGCGGGTAAAAGGGTGAAGGAACTGGAGTTGTTACTTGTCCGGGATTTGAAACAGAAAGCGAGGGTAAAGTGGGCGAAGGAGGGTGATGAAAATTCTTCTTTTTTTTCACGGTGTTATTAATTCGAGAAGAGTTTCTAATGCGATCCCGGGGTTGGTCATCAAGGATAAATGGGAGACGAAGCCTCAGGTGGTGAAGCGAGAGGTGGTTCGTTTCTTTAGAGAAAAATTTATTGAAGAAATCAAGATTCGGCCGACTATAGTTGTCGAGGATATTAAGAAGTTGGAGCCGCAAGTCGCTGATAGTATTATTGCTCCTTTTCTTGAGAAAGAAATTAAAGAAGCGGTTTGGGACTGTGGGAGTGATAAGGCGCCGGGTCCAGATGGCTTTAACTTTTGTTTTATTAAAAAATTTTGGCATTTGTTTTCAGGTGACTTTGTGGAGATTTTTAAATCTTTTGCTGAGACAGGTGACATAAGCAGGGGAGTGGGGTCGTCGTTCATCACGTTGGTGCCTAAAGTCAAAGACCCGGTGGAGCTTGGAGAGTATCGCCCTATTAACTTGATTGGTGTGATCAGCAAAGTCATTTCTAAGGTGTTAGCGAATCGGTTAAGGAAGGTGATCGACAGTTTGAGTTCTGAATCGCAGACAACGTTTATTGCAGGCAGATACATTCTAGATGGGCCGCTTATTATTAGTGAAGTTCTTTCTTAGGCTAGAAGAAGTGGAAAGGAGTTATTCATGTTTAAGATTGATTTTGCCAAGGCTTATGATAATGTTAATTGGGAATTTCTGGTGTCTATTATGCGGCAGATGGGTTTTCCAGAGGTGTGGTGCAGGTGGATTAAAGGAGTGTTATCTTATGCTAGATCATCGGTTCTTGTTAACGGGTCCCCTAAGTTTGAATTCTCGTGTGAAAAAGGCATAAGACAAGGTGATCCTATCTCTCCTTTTTTATTTATTATAGTTATGGAAGCTTTAGCTGGCATGATGAGAAAGGCGTGTAGGTTGGGGGTTTTTAATGGTATTAGTCTTCCTAATGGTAGTGTGATTCTTTCCCATTTACTTTATGCGGATGATGCCATGATTATAGGGGAGTTGTCTGGTAGTAATTTTGAGACGTTGCGGCGGGTCCTTAGAGTGTTTCATTTGTGCTCAAGCCTTCGTATAAACATTCAAAAGTCTATTTTGTTTGGGGTGGGGAGGGATATGAGTGAGGTTGTCGAGCAGGCCCGGTCTATTGGGTGTTGTGCGAAGGAGTTGCCGTTCACATATTTGGGGATTACGATGGGGGCAAACATGGGGAGGATTAGGAATTGGGACCCGGTGGTTAAGATATTCAAGAATAGGCTCTCTAAATGGAAGTCCAAGGTGTTATTGATTGGTGGTCGGTTGATCTTAATTAAATTTGTTATGGAAAGCTTGCCATCATATTATTTTTCCCTATTCAAGGCGCCAGCTACGGTTATAGATAGTCTTGAAGCGTTAATTAAAAGATTTTTGTGGGGTGGTGATTCGGATATTAAAAAAGTTCACTGGGTGGCCTGGGACAAAGTTACGCTTCCTAAAAAGTTTGGTGGGTTGGGTCTTAGCCGGCTTGGAGAAATTAATAATGCGTTTCTTTTAAAGTGGTTATGGAGGTATAGAGTTGAGGTGGGGTCGATGTGGAAAAGGGTTATTGATGCTATCCATGGGTCGGCTCGTCAGTGGGAGGTTTTCCCGAGTAAATCTAGCTTTACTGGGACATGGTATAAAGTTGTGAAAAGTTGTTATGGTATGCGTGTGGGGGATTCTATCGGTTCTAACATGATCCGTGGGTTACTCGGTAATGGGGTCCAAATTAGATTCTGGTTGGACCCTTGGGTTAGTTCGGTCCCGTTAAAAATTATGTTTCCTAACCTGTTCAGGCTTGAAAAACGTAAAATGTGTAGCGTTGCAGATCGGCTTGTGAATTTTAATGGTAATGGGCCGGTGCATTGGGAGTGGAAGGTGTATCCCATTACGGCCCAGCAAGTTAATGAGCTTATTGAATGTTATCGTTTGTTATCGGGCTGTGTGATATTAGATAGCCCAGATAGATGGGCTTGGTATGATAAAGGGTCGGTGGCTTTCACAATTCCTCTTGCGAAACAGTGGCTGAGTTCGGAGAGGGTTGGGAGGCATAGTGATTGTAATGGTTTTCATTGGTGTAAATGGGTGCCGTTGAAGTGTAACGTGTTTTTGTGGAGAGTTTTGCTAGATAGTATTCCTACCAAGTTGGCTCTTCGTCGAAGGCACATTAGGAATGGGGACACTAGTTGCGATTATTGTCATTTTGAAGAGGAGAGCGTGGATCATATTTTTACGGGTTGTATTATGGCCTCAGGCATGTGGCAAGGTATAGCTAATTGGGTGCATCTCCCGCCGATTTTTCTTTTTTCTGTCAAAGATATTATGGAGGTGGTTAAGGCGTCGGGGTGGCCTACTCGAAAGAAGGAGATTTTGTATGGGATATTTATTGTGGCATGCTGGCGGCTCTGGAAAGCTAGGAATGAGAGAATTTTTTGCTCAAAAGCAGAGGAGTGTTGTGGAGCTTGTAGCGGATGTTAAATATTTATCTTATTTATGGTTTTGTAGTAGGGACAAAAATGGTGGGGTGGATTGGAACGATTGAAAGTCGTTTTATTTTGATGTGATGTAACTGTTTTCTGGTTTGGGGCTCCCGTCTTGGGAGTTCCCCGGTTTGTGTTTTTAATGAAATTTGCCTTTAAAAAAAAAAAAAGAAGAGGGAATATCTCTCTTTACTAAAAACATAAAAATCACACTAAATGATAGTAAAGTGCGAGATTGACTAGGATGGAATAAAGATTGACTAGGATGCAATCAAGGAGAAGAGAGGATTCCAAGGCATGTGTTATGGGAGATGTTGACACACCTCCACCTCCACCACCACCATATGCTTGAACCCCTAATCACCTCCACCAACCATCATCCACCTCCACCACCAATCATCAACCTGCTACCACTGCTAAGCATTCTAATCGAAAAGGAGCAGCCCGAAGGCCAAGACTTCTTCTCGTGAAGCATCCCTTTTTGCAGGTCAGGTATATTCATACTTTTTGCAGGTGAGATCTGCTGATAGACGGTTAAGTGGAGGTGGGGGCGAAGGTGCAGGCTCGGTCAAGGTGTTATGAAGGAATTGAATTAATTGTGCCCATTAGGCCAGGCTTCACTTATGGGTCAGAACCAACCAACAAGGAGCACTAGATCCATTAAAAGGATTGGGTATTTGGACGAATACAAGATGGATTGCCACATCAGTGTGGTGTAACAGAGTTGCACTTTATGTTTTGTTAGGGAGAATGTGGTGTGTCGAAAACAAAAGGAATAATGGTGGGGTAAAGGATGGGGTGTTGAATGTTGGGGTAGAGGATGGATCGATGGTGTTGCAGATGGATTTGGATGATTTGTTTTAGGGGAAGGGGGAAAGATGAAGATGACAACATATTTTCTAATTAAAATAATCATATACGAAATGTCTAAATGGACCCTCATTTAACTAAGCAAAATGTCAAAAATGTCCCTCACTTGACGTCACTTTCCAACCCAGTTAGTGAATTGGATGAAAATAGCATCAAAATCCAAACGTCAGGTGTTCGTTTGCAAAAAAAAAAAAAAACAAAAAACAAAAAAAATGGACTGGACCAACAAACCTGACAAAACCTTAGGGACGAAAATGGTTGTTAACTCAAAAAAAAAAAAAAAAAAAAAAAAAAAAAAATCTAAAACTAAAGTAAAAGTTATATTTTATGTATGTTATATGATTTTAAAAGGTGCAAACATGAAGCAAAATAGAACCTAACCAAAACATGGTAAAAAAAAATGATTCGCGACCGATGAAACCAATACGGAACCAAACGGTTTCCGTGAAAAAAAAGAAAGAAACGATTTGTTCACCTCTAGAGGGGGTGGTCACCCCAAGTACCAAATCAATCCATCAATATAATAGTGTCAACTTAAATCAACCCTAACAACCCATAAGCTATTCATTGACCACATCCAGTGGAAACCAAACCGGGGGTGGAAGGGGCAATTCATGCCCAAAAATATTGCACACACCGTCCCCTTAGGTTTGAAAAGGGGGTGGAGGCTCTTGGCGTGAATATTTCCACGCTTGAAATCAAATTTGATCGGCCAATCATATTATTCCAACGCCTAGCTACCTTAATTTTACTTTTTTTTCTTTTTCTTTTTAATTCATTTTTAATATCTTTATACACACACTACACTACACATGATCTAAGGGGGCTTGTTGCCTCGTAGTACTCACCCAATTTTTTTTTATTTAAACAATTTATAAACTACTAGTGGGTTTACCCGCACGTTGCAGCGGGGTCCACAAATGGGTTGCAATACAACATTATGATACTTAGGTTTTTTTTGCAGCAAGTTACGCAAAAAGAATAGAAATGTGCACACTATATTTTAACAAGTATTCATAGAAAGATAAGAAAAGAAATGTGCACCGCCACTTACAACTGATTGCAGTTCACCACAAAAATCATGTACTCGTTATTGAACAAATCTTAATAAACCAAAGGTATGTTACTGTAACAGACCAATATGAACATAAACACACTACTAGAAAATAGGCCTAATGCAACTTTTTAGAAGCAACCTTTTCAAATTAGTTGCATTTAACTCTAATGCAACTTTACTAAATATAAAGGTTGCATTAGAAGATCTAATGCAACCTTTTTATTTAAAAGTTGCAAATTTTATTAAAAATGCAACTTTTTTGTTAAAAGGTTGCATTGCATTAAACATAAATGCAACTCTTATTTATAAATGTTGCATTTTTAAAGCTCAAATGCAACTTTTTTTATAAAAAAGGTTGCATTCTTAAAAGTTGAACGCGACTATCAATTTAAAAGGTTGCATCCAATTCCAAACATACACGAAGCCATGTCGAAACACAAATAGTTATAGGCTCGCTAACTTTCACATGAAAAAAATGTTAGCTTTAGAAATTCAATTAATACGGAAAAAGTATATAGGAAGTTTTGATTTGTAAACGGTAAAAAAACATATTTAAATTTTGTTATAACAAAAAAAAAATGCAATTAAAACAAAAGGTTAAGAGATATATGCCTTTTGAAACTAAAAGAAACACATCGATATGTTTTTTTAACTATTTTTTAGATTACATTTATTTTTTCAACTATTTTTTTAACATATCGATCAGTATCTTTCTCGCTTCTTAGTAAATGAAAATTAAAAGTTACCTCCTAATATTTATTTCCCCCCAAATGGGGGCACTTTAATCCAAATGAAAAAAAATATAAAACCTGATTTGTCATATATACTGCCCCAACATCTTCTCGATTAGTTCATGTGTAGTGGTTTATAGTTATGGGGGATTATGGGGATTAAAATATTAAAAAGTAATAGAAGGGAGTTATGGAAAAAGAGGGTGTAGTGGGAAGGGGGGTTATGGGGGGTTATAAATGATTGGGTAATCATTGGTTAATTATTCTTTTTCTTATTTAAATAATAATATTTAATAGTTTAAATATTCCATTAAATATATAAATATTACAAATACTAAAAAAATACAAATACTTAAAAAAAATACAAATACTAAAAAAAATACAAATACTTAAAAAAAAATATTACAAACCTAGTCTTCGTCGTCGTCTTCATCTTCATCTTCATTTTCTTCTTCTTCTTCTTCTCCTTCTCCTTCTTCTTCTTCTTCTTCTTCTTGGTTGTGATGAATCGGGCGAATCGCCCATGCTTCCCGTATAATTGGCATATACCTAAAAAATCAAATATATATATATATATATATATATATATATATATATATATATATATATATAATGTAACTACTAATGTATAAAAAAATATATGTATATTTGTAAATACCGTAGCAGAAATACTCCAAGGTATCGCGTGTGGTTTTCTCCGCCATCTTCAAATACTCGTCATTGATATCGTATGTGTTCTCGTATGCGAGTACACGTAAGGCGGAAGTGACCTTTTGAATTGGGGTGTGACACCCGGCAAATTCTGGTTAACAACATTGTCTAGATGAAAGTCTACCTTAGCGAGTCACGCGTATATTGTACTTAACTGGGTTAGTTAAGTCGGGTTATGGTTCGGGAACTATTGGTTAGTCTAGAAGATCATTGGATGTTGGTCTAGAGGTTCGTTAGATGTCAGTCCTTAACCAAGTGTACAAACGGTGACGATTTGTAGGATCGTCAGGACATACGGAACGTACGAGTCTCGAGTCCCGGGAATTGGTGAACGAGTGTAAATATGTGTATTTACTTGTGTTATGTGTTTACAATCATTATATGACTTGTCGGTACGTGAATATGTATTAACATATGTTAAAACGGGGTTTAACGCGCAAAACGCACAAAACCAACCCCTATAGGCGAGTAGGAGGCCTAATCACCTATAGGGGAGGCGAGTAGGGAACCCTAAGGGCGAGTAGGACCCTACTCGTGTATAGGTAAGGGCGAATAGGCCCAATTGCCTGAGCAATCAGGCGATTAGGATTCCTAATCGCCTGAAACTGCTGCATACTCGCTAGTAACGGGCTGGACGACTAGAAACGACTATAAATACCATACTTAACTTCCTAAACTTCATTATACCAACCCTAGTCGTCCCATAACCCGCCCCAACACATAAACAACCTCTGGAAGGCGATTTTTGACCAAAACTCAAGGTTTCAAGCTTGAATCATCATATTTTCATAATCCTAAGGTTTGATTTTCATCCATAACTCTTTATAAACGTTTTTAATCAATCCCTAATGGTCCAGACCTGTTCTTAAACGAAAAAGCTTTCTGAAAATCGTCAATAAGGGTTGTTAATCGGATTATAACTAATATGCATGCATTATGGGTGTGTATGATTAGAAAGCTAGGGTTTTTATGATTCATGATGATGATTTGATATGTTATTATGATAGATCAGTATTGATATTGATAGTATGATGATAGGAATCTCAGTAATTGGATATTAGGGTTATGATTACGCGTGTTAGTATGATGTTACATGCTATGTGAATGGTGTTTGGATTACTTGGTTGCATGCATGACTGATTATACGAGGTTAAACGAAGGATTTTGGGTTAAACATGTTTAGGATAGTGTTTGGGATGATATTGGGTGGTTACACACGTTCTGGATCTGATTTGGAGCGTTAAACGCGCGAAAAACCGGAACAGCAAGGTTACAGGCGAGTAGCATTCCTAATCGCCTATGTTATAGGCGAGTAGGGTGCTAATCGCCTATAACACAGGCGAGTAGAGGCCTACTCGTGTGAAAGATCAGGTGATTAGCTCTAATTGCTAGTAAGTTCATGTGAATAGCCCTAATTGCTAGTAAGTTCATGTGAATAGCCCTAATTGCTAGTAAGTTCATGTGAATAGCCCTAATTGCCAGTAAGTTCAGGTGAATAGCCCTAATTGCCTATAATAGAGGCGAGTAGGATTTCTAATTGCTAGTTGACCAACCTAATTGCTAGTTGACTTTTCCTAATCGCGTGTACTGCTGCTGTAAGTGTAAATTAGCATTCCGAGACCCGATTTAACATGTAGTAACATGCTAGGAACCCCGTAACATGTCTAATAACTTGGTAACATATATTTGGATGTAATTCGGTGATACGTGAACGATGTGCTATAACTTGTTGTGCGTTAACGTATGTTAAGTATACTTGCGTTATTGTATGTTTTGGAGCGTAAACATAACACGGGGAGTCTCGGGTCACCAATGGGATGTCGAGTCTTGTACTTTGGGTCAGTTAAACAGTCACGGTGTTTTCAAACGAACTTGGTTATGGTCTGGACATCTAGGGACTAATTAACCTGCGGGTTATTAGTCTAAGTACTTGTAACTGTCGTATGTTAGGTCGCCGCTTTACGGGACTAGCATAGCAGCTGAGTTTACTCGGGTTAAGGAGTAACGCAACTTAAGGTGAGTTTACGGCCCCTCTTTTAAACTGGTTTTATACTTTCGGGGGAGAAAACATGTGTTAAAACGATTATTTGGTAACTACTGTCATACTATGGGTTTCTATTGTGTACTACACGATCTTTGGAAGTCCCGGGGGGAACCATGAATGTGCGGGTTTGCACAACGGGGAAATGTGAATAGCGCTATTGGGAGTGACCAACCCCGCTCGTTGACTTGGAGGGTCGGCGGGTGCATATTGTCTCAAACAGGAACAACAGGAACAACAGGAACTACATCGGGCATACTTTTGGTATTCGCGTTAGTAATGGTTTTCCAATCGTGGTAGTAACAAAACGTACGCCTAGCTAGCGTATACTGGTTTTCGATTTGTTATAGTATGGACAGGTGGACTTGGTACTTGGATACAAAACCTGTAAACTCACCAGCATTTTTGTGCTGACGTAAACTTTTACATGTTTTCTCAGGTCGCTAAGGTAGCACGACAGGACTAGGGCGCACGCGTCTGCACGGCGTCTTACTAGGGTTGCATGGTCTTTTGAACGTTGAACTATTGTTTCATTATTGAGATATTGTTTTTGAATAAGCTTCCGCTGTAAACGGGATTTTTAAACTATGTTTTGAAATTGCATTTATATTCATTTAGACTTGTTTATTGTGATCGTTGGTTTAGATCCTGGTTTGTCATGCGCCTCGCGGTAAAACTCCGCAAGTGGATTTTGAGGGTGTGACATGGGGTGAATCCTAAACACCCTCTAGTGTCGGGTTTTTGCTTAAAGTAGTCATAGGCGGACTCTAAATCTCCGGTGATGCGCAAAAATAAGTTTTTACGCATCCGAAATCTTCGTCTAAACAAATCAGGGCCGTAAACCGGATTGGCATTGAAATAGTCATTCATCAATGGAGTTACAAAACAATGGAATGTTCATAAGGTCTGTTCTGTGCAGGTACTTTCCTCTCAGTTACAAAACAATGGAGTTCAAAGGACACAATTAACCTTGATCTGCCCATAACTCTTAGAATGGAGGCCATACAAGGTATCATCTATGTATTGTATTTGACCAAAATTTTATTCATGTCCAATAGATTATGCTCAATGCGCAACTTTTAAAAAACATCGGCGCATATGTAATTTTTAATTAAAAACATCGGCGCGCGTGTAATTTAAAAAAAACATCGGTTTTATCCGATGTTTCAAACCATAGTTTTGGGTTTGTAATAATTACTTATAGTTTTGTGTAATGACTAAATGTGTCGTAAAGGCTGTAGGGAATTAGTCCATGCGACTTATTATTATGTCTATATACATTCTGTCTCTCATTTTGTTTATGTAGCAGTGTAGCACAAAAAATGGAACCAAACAGAATATGGGCGGACTAATGTTCCATGTCCGACCTTAAACAACCAAACCTGTGTATTTTCATGTCATGTTGGGTCATGCCAGAAATACATGGAGTACGTGAGGCGCGCGCCTCAAGGCCAAAAGCGGCAAGAAAAAAAGTCAAAATCTGCACTTTTTTTCGCTTCTAGGAAAATGGGTATGCTGCACCTCGTGCCTAGGCACGCCTCAGGCCCGCTTTTAAAAACCCAAGAATTATGTTATCAACTTATCATAGATTAAATAGTGTTATGTTATCTTGATTAGAAAAAAACTATTGTATATACTTTTGATCTGGACTCTAATTTGTATTTTTTTTTTCTTAATTGTAGTTATATGATGTGAAAATTATTGCAAAGTATGCAGCTCCCTGTGGACAATGGCCAAATTTACTTCTATTTTTGTTCCAGTACAGTGAAAGTCCAGTAAGAAGACCATACAGATGTGTTGTATCTCTTAATTTATCAAAGTATGCAGCTCCCTGTGTAGGCCAAATTATATATGTGCTGGGAATATTATGATCAAGTAAATTATTGTGTAGGTGAAAATACTATCATGTAGGTGCAACAAAATGTGTAGGCCTACGTGGTTTAACTATTATTATATTTTGATGCTCAATGCTCATTACTCATTTTGGTTGTATGTTATTCAAAGAGTTTTGTTGTTATTGTTTATATTGATGTGTAGGCCTACGTGGTTTAACTAGAATTGCGCAAAGGGATTGAAGAGGATCATCAAAGGAAAAAAGCTGAGCTTGAAGTGGACCATGAAAGAAAAAAAGCCGAACTTGAAGTTATTCGAAAAGATATTATTGACAACCAACGAAAAAACTTTGAAGCTATGATGCAAGAGGTTATGAAACAACTACAAGTTGAAGATCAAGATGACTAGAAGGCCGGTTTATATTTCTCTTCAGTATTGTAATTGACACTTTATTGTTATTTAAGTTTGGACAAGTAATTTTAAGTAAATCATTTGATTATGATGATATTTGTGTTCTTATTGTTTTTGCATAATCGTGATTTAATGCGTATTTTAATTATTTGTAATTGGATTTATGTTACAAAGCTGCATTTGTGTGTAAAAGTGTTGCATTTGTTGTAATTAAATTTTATAAAAAAGTTGCATTTATTAAAAAAAAGGTTGCACTTTTTATATAATAAAAATAGTAAAGGTTGCAATAAGACTAGAAAAATGTTGCATATTTGTAATTAAAATATAATAAAGGTTACATTTGAGTATAATAAAGGTTGCATTTAAGTATAGAAAAGGTTACACTTTTGTAACCAAAGTTGCATTTGAGTATTATAAAAGTTACATTTGAATATTATAAAAGTTGCATTAGAATGTAAAAAAGTTGCATACTAAAAAAGTTGCATTAGAGTAGCAAATGTAACACTATAAAAAATGGTTGCATTAAGCCTATAAAGGGTTGCATTAGGTCTAAGGTAACTGCTTCTGATGCAGCCCCCAATAAAAGGTTGCATTAGACATATTGTAACCTTTTCAAGGCCTAATGCAACATTTTAGTGGTGCTGCAATAGCTTCATTTTCTTGTAGTGACATCACTGTTGTGTAAGTTGTCCGGTCATTACGTATCTACATAACCGTGCCATTGAAGACACCTTGCTAAATGATAAAGCTCATTTACATGACAAAAGCATGTAGTAATAATATGATATTGTATAAACTATCATATGAAGGCCATTGTTCATTCAAAAATTAAAAGTTGTGATCTGTAAGTTTGTAATAAACTTGTCCAACTTGACCCAACAGCTAAAAAAATGCCCAATGTAGCCCGTGAGTCGAACCATCCCGTCCACTTTGCCGTTTGGTAGACGCATATATATGAAAAGGGTTTATAATATAAGTATTATTATGGCAAAGTTTTAAAATTCATACAAGTTTAGCTGAGATAAGATTATTCATTGTGGTAACATAAATTATTATATTTCATCTCTATTATATGAAATTTGTTCAAAAATATTGCTATCCCGTGTGTTTATTAAGTTTGGATGAGTTTCATTTTCATATAAAAATTAATTATCTTCTAGGGGCAGTTAGGGAAGAAAAGTGATAAAATTTAGAAAATTATAAATAAACTCTTGGTATGTCATCTTAATTTTGACCAATTTAAACATATTTACCCATGCCTCCTCTTTTATAATGTAGTATAGATAGATATAGATATACTATCATCTTAATTAAAGTGTAATTTCATTAAATAAACTACTATAATTAAAAAAAGTAACCTGGCAAAAAAATGTTACAAAAAAAAAAAAAATACAACACCTGAACTCTTGCATGAGATTGTGATCATCCGAATCGTTGTTCCACCGAGTGGGGTAGCAATGTGTTATAACGCCTAAACTTTCACGTGGAGTTCTTTCAAAAATAACTAAATATTCATCGTATTCGAACGTTTCTAGTTACGAGTTAACGAATAGCTGATGTGTATTTCTGAATGGCTATGCATATATTCTTCCCCTGTGTCGTAACTCTCTTGAAACCGGTCATACTTTTCATTTATATCTCCAACAATTTTAAAAAAATAAGTCTTTCGGTAATTGAAAGTGAGATTTAAATGTAGTTGCGTCATACTTCGAGTTTTCGACGAAGTAATCTTTCATTAAAACTTGATGAGTCAATTCATGATCACGAGTCACATATTTTTCTTCGTACGTGCTGTATCCTCTACCTCCTCTGCTGCGACGTAACGTTTCCCTAAAAATATCATATTTTGTTAATTGGTGCAATTGCATTAGGGTCAACAGACATTATTGTTGTATAACTAGAAAAAATACTCGGCGCTAAGCAACGGAGTTTCAGCAGTCAGATCCATTTGGTACAACACTTTTCGTTATTTTAAAATTACCCAATTATTAGCCATCGGGTGTTACAAACAATTCTGTAAAATATATAAGACTAAGCGTAATGGTCGGTTAATGGGGCGCTAACCTCCATTTTTGGCGCCCAATTCACCCAAGAAGACCCCCCCCCCCCCCCCCATCTTGCCAAATGGGCGTTAAAGGCTTCCAAGCAAAATATTTCGCGCAGGTGAAAAATTGGATGGTCTAATGGGGGAGTGCCACTTCATTTTTATTTCTTTTCATTTTTTAATTCAAATTTAATATCATTATATACACTCACTCACAACACCACACCACTACACCTCTTATAAATTTCCAGCCCCTTTCACCCACCAAGTGGCCCCACATGCCACATGTTAAAAAATGCCCCATTTCACTCACCAAATTTCACCCACCACTACACATGGTCTAAGGAAAAACTTGTGTTTTCATATTTAGCCACAATAAGTGAAAAAATTGTACATAAACATATTAGTTTAAATTCTATTTATTGATATGCGACGTGTGCGGATATACACATAATTTTACACTGAATAAACACACGTTTGGTTTTAATATTTATGAAAATGGTTTAGACCTTAACATTAAAACACACAAAAAGGCAAGTGTACCCTGTCATATATGTAGTAAGCTCAGATAAGAACCAGATATCAATCCATGGACGCGAGCGGACGTAATAGTACTTAAACTCTATCCCCGATTTACCAGTAAAAGATAGTTTGAAGTTGTTTAAACTAGATTACGTCTAAAACACTAAATAAACATAAATAAGACTCCAAATGCAAAATATATATAATAAGACACTATAATAACAATCCTAGCATGTCAACTACATGACATATGTTCAACAGGCGTGAGATCAACATTCCAATTTTCAGACAATTAGTATCCATTTCGGGAATCCTAACATGACAACTATACGGAAAGCTAACACGATAACACACGTTAACCACCTCAAATTGTTCATTAGCGAGCAACTGATATAATCTCATGCAGATATTCTAAAGATAAGTTAGTCATCTGTTAAGAGTTTTCTAACCTCACTAATCAAGGAAAGCAATACCGAATATACAATACGACCACAGAGACTAGCATAAAGTAGAACATATCACAAAATATTCTATTTTACTAACTTTGAACACAAATCTACTAAGATCACCATTTTCACCAAAATAACTCACAAAGATCAACAACCGTGTCAAAGATCAGTAACAACACCATTAAGCTTTTTAAACCCTTTTACGTAGGGATGACAATCAAACCCGAACCCGATGGGTAAACGCGAAACCCGATACATTTGGGACGGGTTTAGGGTCGGTAATCTGGTATGGGTCCGGGTATAGGATTAGTTTTTATTTTTTTCGCGTGTTTGGGACGGGTTAGGGATTTGATGATATACTCGTTTACCCGACCCAATTACCCGATAATGTATACCCGTTTACCCGATTAGATACCCAATATAATTTCTAATATATCTTTTTAAATACGTATGCATAATATATCAAATTGTCCATCTAGATTGTCATCTTGTGCTAAAAAATATCAAAAAATAGTGTATACTATTTGTTATCTATGTCTTTGAGTGTATTTATATGATTTAAGTATTTTATATTTATACATTGTAATCATTTACATAGATATTTAATGATGCTAAATGTAATTGGTTAATAGTTACCTAATAGATACCCGTCGGGTCTTTGGTCGGATATGCTCAATGGGTAAGTTTTAAAAATTAATGGGTTTACCCAAAACCCGCGGGTATACCCGATACCCGATGGGTAATTACCCAACACAAACCCGACGGGTTTTGGGCAGGGTTTGGGACAAGCATACCTAATCGGGTATGGGGTTGGGATTACGTAAACCCCTCCCAAACTCGACCCATTGACATCCCTACTTTTACGTGTCGATAAGCATTTCTAATCATTATTCGCCTGACTTTAACCAAACCAATACCCGTTTTCAGTTTCATGGTGTAAACACATTAACAAGTTAACTAGTCTACTACCGATCGATTAACCGGGCGGTTTTTTCAACATGTATCCGACTAACACAAAATGATAATCATCAAAATCATACAAACATAACCAGAAATCCAACAACAATGAAACATGGTTGCAATATGATCATCAAGATTCAAACATGAACAACACCAAATTCATACAAAACATGATTAACACACAAACAATTGTTTTAACTACTAACGATTACTTGTTTTTATCCGTAGGTTACAATCTATATCATAAACATCACATATAAGGTGAAATAACATGATTTGAAAAAGATTCAATGTTTAAAGATCAAACCATAAAATGCTAATGTGATGGATTGGATGATGATAATGGATTCGGATCACCTCCCGAGCTTCTTCCTCCCCTTCATAGCAATTCTTCAGCTCCAGAAATCGTCCAAAATTGCCCCAAAATTACCTAACACCTGATCAGTAAGTTATGCTCTGTTTTTATAGAAATCTTGAAAAGGCGCACGGCCGTGCACTTTATTTTGATCGTGACCTCATCTGATGTGTCAGGAAAGTGGGCTACTTGGTTTCTAAAAATATCTGGGAAGCTGCACGGCAGTGCTAATCATGAAATGCTCGAGAACAGGGTTGCATTGTTATGCACAAGGTTCGCACGACCGTGCGGGTCAAGGTTCCTGTCACACCCTCAAATTCCACGTGCGGGATTTTATCGCGAGGCGCGTGACACACCAAGATCCAAGTCAACGATCACAATAAACAATAACTATATTAAAGATATGTTGACACAAAACATACTTCTTTAATGTATCAAAACAGTAGCGGAAGCTAAATCAAGTTACATTCCCAAAATGTAAGCGTAGTCTCAAATGCTTTATTTAAAACATGAACTAAAAGCCCTAGACACCATGCAAGACCCGTGCTCCTAGTCCGTGTGATGTTTCCTTAGCGACCTGAGAAAAACATGCCAAAAAGGTATCAACATATAATGCTGGAGAGTTCAAAGGTTTTCATAAAACGTTATCAAGTGTTACCGAATGTTACCAAATGTTACCAAAGTGTATCAAGTTCAAACCTGTCAATACTATGTTAAGTGTAAGCCAAAGTACGCTAGCTAGGCGTATGTTTTGCTACTACTACGATTGGAAAACCATTAATGAACATGTTTAGCAAGTTCAGCAAGTTTATCATATGTTTAAGCCGCTCGAATAATGTTTAGCATGTTTAGAATAGGTCGAGACAACATGCACCCATCCGACCTCCATTCGACGAGTGGGGCAGGTCATGCCCAATAGATCTATCCACATTTCCCCCGTTGTGCAACCCCACACATTCATGGTTCTCTCCAGGACTTCCAAAGATCGTATAGCAACTCAAAAGTAACCCATAGTATGACATAAGTTCCCAAAACATAAGTTTAGCGCATGTTTTCTCTCCCAAAAGTAAAGCCAGTAAAAAGTGGGGCTGTGAAACTCACCTTAGGTTGCGTCTTCTGCAGAAAAGAGTTACCAACAAGTCCTGATAGTTCCTAATACCTGGAATCTATCATAAAAGTTCGTATAAGTGTTTTGACTAATAACCCCAAGGTTATCTAGTCCCCGATTGTCCAGATCGTGACCAAATATGTTTGAAAACGTGTTTGACTGTTAAAACGACACACCAGACTGACCCAACATCCTGTTGGTGACCCATTACATAAACTAATAAAGTACATATAGATTACACGTGAGGTTCAAGCATAAAACACTTAGTTTGCATAAAAAATCGCACATACGCAGTTGTAAGGTCTAATCAACAGGAATTGAGGTTGGTTCGACCCCAAGAAGGATTGGTTCGACCCTCATAAGGTTGGTTCGACCCATACACAAGTTCATACAACCTAACATATGTTCATTCGACCCTAACACATGTTAATTCGACCTTAACACATGTTAATTAGACCTAAATCATGTTCGTTCGACCAAACTGAAGTTTGTTCGCCCTGTTCAAAGTTGGTTCGACCCCAGGCACCCTTCATTCAACCCCACGTGGGTCGAATGGGGCCCTGGTTCGACCCCCTCTGCTGCAAACACTCTAAAACGCACCAAAACGCATCTAAACAGTCCGAAAACATCACGAAACATCATGAATCACAGCAGTCCAACATGAATAACATATCACTGCAAAACCCTACTAATTTTACTCCAAAATCAGTCCGTTTTATCACTTACCCAAAATGGCAAAATTATGGAAATGTCACATCATGAATGTAAACTTTACCCAATTTGGAAACTTGTTGAAATCCTTTCATAATCTGCTCAAAATGCCCAATTTAATATGTACATGAAAACCCCCAATCATTTTATTAACATTAACAACAAGAATCAAACCTTAAATCTATCAAAAATCCCCAAAATGGGCAAAACATCGTTATCCAACAATCAATAACCTAAGATAACCAAAACCCATCATCATTAACAATCCTAGAATATATCTATAACATCTAAACAGTATGAAATCATCAAACAACACATAACACATCATTAACATATGTTAATTTGTATGAAAACTCGTGTTTAATGATAGGGTTTTGTTTAGAAAGGTGTTAGAAAGATTTTTAATCATGAAAACTAACTTATAACAGATCTGGACCTTTGGGGTTTAATAAAAACGAATAAAAAATGCTTAAAATGGATTTTAGATCAAGAACACACCTTAGATCTTTTCTTGTTTATGATATTGAAGATGTTTGTATGTTAGATTATGAAAAACGAGATCAAAAACTCCTTCCTCAGTGTTTAACGTTGAGAGAGAGTGTTTGGAGGCGACTAGGGTTTGTGAAATGAAGAAAAATTGCAAAGGATGGTATTTATAGTTACTGCAGGTTCGACCCTTGCAGGGGTCGAATGAGATCTTAGTGTGGTCGAATGAGAGAATTAAGTGACTCAGGAACCTAGTTCGACCCCCATTAAGGTCGAACTAGTTTATGGGTTTTCCATATTCTCTAGTTTTGTCGTTTAAACGCGTTTTAACACATCATAATACATGAGTATGCAATCCTAACATATGTTAATCATATAGAATCATGTATAATCATGTTTACACCTTTGAAACGCATATTTGCACATTATCTCACATATACTTATCAATTTCTTCTGACTGTGCAGGAAATGTCCGTTGAGTCCAGATTTCACATGTTTTCTTCAACTTTGTCTTTGGGGCGCCGTTTAAGACCTGCAAAAATAATACAAAGCGATTAAGTACCGAATTCATGCAGAAACAATCGAAAATGTGCAATTCGAGAGTTTAATCGGGGAATTATATCTATCTATATAATAATTGAGGTGAGATTGGGTTGAATGGAGGCCTAGGAGAGAGTTTGAGCTATCCATTTTCAATATGGAGCTCCAACTAGGTCCCTATAAATACTCTATCCTACTTTTTATTTTTCCTACATTCTTCCATACACTCTCAAATCCTCTCTAAGAAATCTTCCAAACCACATTCATCACTCTTCATTTTTATTCATTGATTCTTCTAGGTATGTCTCTTATTCACGTATATCGATTGAAGTTCATCCATTGTAACGTGTTTCGATTCATAAAATTTTAAAAATACGCATAACCGGATTTAGTATTCTAACATGGAAAACAATAATCTTATCGGAACATCAATCAAGTTCTTAGCCATACGCTGGTTTGATATTAAAAAATGAAATGAAGTTTTATAAAGGTTGACATTAGTAATAAAGGAGACGCATAAACAATAATCAAACGTTTTTTTTCAAACAATATTCAAACCTTCAAACAATAATCAAGCGTTTATGTTTTAAACAAGTTTCCATATAAACTGTATTTTGATGTTTTTTCATTGAATGTTTTCGTTTGAATACTAGATTACCATTCGAACCTAAAGAAGATTGAATGGCGTATCACAAGGGAGATAAATTCTTCAAGATCATGCATGACCCATCCGCAAGAGCTTTGGTATGATTCTAATTTTAATCTTTGTAACTATATTTGTTAACTTGAAGAAACGGATTGTAAATTGTGTTAATATTGTTTTATAATGTTTAATCCAGACATTGCCGACAGCTATGAACAAGTTTCTGGTGTCTAAGAACATACACAATAGTGTCGTTACATTGGCTACATATCAATGACAATCTTGGTTGGTTTTATTAGAATTGATTGATGACTTATTTTGTTTTACAACTGGTTGGTGTAAGGTTGTTCATGATTTAGGCTTCTCGATGTTTTACATCATTTTCGAGTTTGTTAGTCCTAACACCTTCATGATGAAACATTACAATCATTCTCCTACCATGCAATTGGATTTATCATTCTGTAAAATGATTGAACACGAATTGACAACACCTATGGTAAGCATTATTAATCGAAACTTAGTTTATTATACAGTTTTTTAATATAATACCGAAGTTTATCTTAATTGTCCATTGTTTTACGTTACTATTTCTTTTCAGGTAATACCTAACTCCTTTGTTTATAAACACTATCCCGATGGAATCCCTAATATGCCAATGATCATGCATGTAGATGATAAACATCACTGGAACGTGTCAATAAAGAAGATTGGTTTTGACTTTTGTTTTTGTAATGGTTTCATCTTTAATGTAATTTTTTTGAATTCATTATGAATTGTTATTCCTTATTTAATAGCATTTGTTTTTTATACAAATCCCGTAAACGAATGTTTCCTTTTTTGGTTTATCGTATGCTACAATAATTGTATTGTCATGGTTTACGAATTGCCATGATTAAATGGTCAATTCTCAAACAAATCGTAATTATACATATCGAATTGTAAGCATTATCACAGAAATCGTAATTATAGATAGATTGTATTGCAATGATTAGATGGTCAATTCTCCATCTATTTTGCCATAAATTATGCTTCTTACAAATCGATTTATTAAGTGTTGTTAAAGGGTTTTATGACAAATGTATTTTAGGTAATAGTAAAGTAATTGATTTACGAAATGTTAATGAAGTAAATTATGAAATAATGTAGGGAGTATAATTTATTAAATTGATTGATGAAACAACCAATCTAATTTAAAATTCAATTTGGAATCGGTTGTATTCTTAATTCAATTGCCTTTTTTAGATGTTAAATTCACCATCAATTATGCACTAATTTATGTGTCTTTAATTTCCGATTTCAATACATTCAAAAAATAATTACATTCCTAAATTACAAAGCCCATTGGTACTATGTTATTACCCGAGTTTTAATTGAAAATCAATATGCATAATTGTATTTCCATTTTTAGATGGTCAACTCTCCTTTTATTTTCCGTAAATTATGAAAGATATTTTGAATGTAAAAGTTATTTACTTGATTGATGACATTCCTTATATACAATTGATTTTCAATTAATTTTCCGTAAGTTATATACAATTGATTGATTTTCCGTAAGTTATTTAACAATTGATTTTCGGTATTTTAAAATAATTGTTTTGTCATTATGAGATAGTCAAATATCCATAATTAACGCCGTAAATAATGTGTATTTAATTTCGGTATCATTGTCATGTTAATTATTTTCAATTAATAGTGATTTCCGGAAATATTTAATGCATTGATACGGGTAAATTGAAAACTGATTTATAGCAATCATCGGCTAAGAACTAAGTATCAAATACACCTAAATTATTGTCCAAGATATTAGCCGTATGTTTTGATTTAGAAAATTCGGGCTGGCCCGTTCAGTTTGCCTTCCTAAGTGTTGAACCAGCGCAACCCGATTGAGTAGGGACGTGCGTATTAAATAACAAGTTGTATTATCGTTATATGATGATTTGAAAGGGTTAACTGCCACATGATTTCAATTTATAAACATTAATTAATCATTAACTAGGTTAGAGCCCCGCGTGTACACGCGGTACATGTCCATGTCAAATGAAAAAAAATCTATAAAGATGGTAGTATGCAAATTTTATTTATTGAAAGTTACGTAATACAATTCGTATGAATTTTGGTTGATTGTAAATTATCATAAAAAAAGTTTAATGTTACCCAATAATAGACAAATGAATCAACAAATATTTGATTAGACGTGATTTAAAAACAAATAATAAAATGAATAAACATATATTTATCGTAACGGCATGCAAATGATGATTAAAGTAAATAAATGTAGCTTAACAAATAATACAACCAAAAAATTATAAAAAAACGATTTATGCAAATTATGATCGCATACTTATTCACAACTTCAAAATATTTTTTATAGACAACATTTGTTATTTATTATTAACGTTGTCATCTTTATCCAATATTATTATGTTCAGACCATTTCTACTTTTGTCACTTGGCAGCGACATACAACTGCCCATGTGTGAAAACAGGATCTTTCAAATACAGACCTATCCAAAATAGGGTTCGTCCTTGACTCTTATTTATTGTCATTGCGAAACATAAAGTAAGAGTGAATTGTTTTCTGTTAAATCTGAAAGAATCTTCTTATCAGATGGGGACAACCTAATTCTCTGGAAAAAAGTTCGCATTCCAATGTTACTCCCTGAAATTATTTTAGCGTCTATTACACGGTTTGATATGGCAAGACGATTTGGAACTTGTGGCTTTGAAAAGAATTTATGTCTACTTATAGGATCCCTGAACCGTTAGAATAACAAAACAGTAAAATTTGTCAAAAAAAAAAACTCTGGTGAGAAAAAGAAAGACATTTGGCATTGTAACTGTATTATCATCAAGAATTTAAGGTAAATATATCTAGAAGACCCTGAACTGTTTTGATGGTTTGACTCATAACCAATGACCTAAAAATCAAGCTAAAACCACGGTGAAAAATCAATACTAAAGCTACATGAGAAACTCGTTAGGAGTAGAGATAGTAACGTGGATGGGTTGAATAATATGTCAAAATGGGAGGTTTTTTATAGGGCAACATTTTATCCATTTGACCTGTTTCAATGCTTCCTTAATCGGAATATTGTGTCTCGAACAATTCTGATCGAATAAGTCAGATTTATTTATATAATTGAATTATAAAAATGGAAGGATTGATAATTTACGTGATTTGGTCAACGGCGCTTAAAATTAGCACAGTTATTGCAATCATGATGATGTTTAGCGTTTCATGACAATTGATTAAAGGAAAATTCTTTATAAACATAATATGATAACGTTAATCTGTCAAAGATATTTAAATGAAAGACGTAATATTCTTATTCTTAGTATCACTGAAACGCTATTTAGTTAATGTAGTCAAATATGGAGGATTTCATGACAAATGAGGTTTTTTAATGTTACGAATCGCCTTTTAGTTAATGTTGTTATTGATAACGTAAGATGATATTTCATTACTAATTTCGTTACTAATTACTAATAAGTGTATTGTAAGACATAAAAAAAATAAAGTCAAAGAATTGACCCCATCAAAGTAACAAAAACGAAAAACGTTTTTACGTTTATCGGTCAACAATATTAAAATGAAAGTCGTTATTTGTAATATCATTGAAATTTATTTTGAATATATTATATATTTTAGGAAATTGTTAAATAGATTTAAATTATATTTATTATTAAAAGAATGGATTTAAATTGTATTTATTAAATACATTTTGTTTACCAAAATTATTGCTTGAATCTTCCTGTTATCATTAATTGAGTTTTTTTATAATTTTTGAAATAATTTGAATGTTGTTAATGATCGAGGGTTCATGACAAATGAGGATTTTTTATATTGATGTTATGTTTATTCTTTATGTTACTATTAATAGTAATAAATGGATGACAAAAGTTAACTTAACAATTTAAATTATTTACTAATTTATTCATATAATTGAAAATTATTTTGAATATAGTATATATTTTACTATTATATTCGTAAAAATCGTAAAAGAAAATTTTAGTTTGGTCAATAAGAAATAAATGAGATTAGAAATAAAATTAAAAATCGTAATATTAGTTTTAGAATTAGTAATATATTTGTAATTTAGTTTGGTCAATAATAAATAAATGAGAGTAACAATCGTAGTATTAGTAATATATTTGTAATTTAATTTAATCCGGTGTATAATAAATAAATGACACTAAAAAACGTAATAAATACCATTAAATTCGTTCAATTACTATTAATGTCATTAAAAATCATAATAAATAACATTAAAAATGAAACAATCATTTTAATTGCAGGAATACTAATAATAATTCGAAAAAAATAGTAATGTAAATAAGTGAGATTAAAGATTTTCAATATTAACCTCAAAAATTGTAATCAATAATTAAATCAATTACATTAAAAACATCAGCGTTTTAAATTAACTTACCAATTATCGACAAATTATTATTGACATCTTAAAATTTGCATATTACTATTGAAATTATTATTACGAATAGTAAAACTAAAATCATAAAATTAGTATTAGTATTAGTAATATATTAGGTCAACAATACTATTTTTACGATTAGTAAAACTAAAATTGTAATATTAGTATTATTATTATTATTAGTTAGTATTAGTAATTTATTCTTAATATAAAAATTTAATTCGGTCAATAGGAAATAAAGGAGATTAATAAAAATCGTAATATTAGTTTTAGTATTAGTAATTTAATTTGGTCAATAATAAATAAATGAGATTAAAAATCATAATATTAGCATTAGTATTAGTAATATGTTAGTAATTTAATTCGGTCAATAATAAATAAATGACAATAAAAAACGTAATAAATACCACTAAATTTTATGTAGAACACAAATATGGAATACAATAGTGGAGGTTTTCATAAATTATTGAAAATGAGCTGCTCTCCGAGGATCGCGATGACAATGATAACAACTTCGAAGGTGAAAAATCAGCTATCAATGAGCAAGAGTTGGAAGATTTTAATTGAAGTAATGAAAATGGACCATTGGTTGAAGTTCGTTAAGCCCCAACTAAATGATAAGTGTTTTATGCTTAAGCTTAGTTATGATTATAATATAGATATTACCTTTACCCAAATGATGTAATGTGTGATATTGGTTGAAGTTCGTTAAGCCCCAACTAAATGATAAGTGTTCTATGCTTAAGCTTAATTATGATTAGAATATAGATATTACCCAAATGATGTAATGTGTGATATTGTGATAGTATGCTATGTAGTTTGCAGTTGTCAAATTAAACTTAACTTACTCGATATATCCATCATTTTGTTACATTAAACTGTTAGATGACATTTTGCATTTAACATCAAAATTCATACATATTGCATTATCGAACATTTAGTAACCAAAACAAATTACATAATACAATTCTTATTTTCCTACTTTTTTTTCATTTTACTTTCGGGTGAACCGTGGATCCCCACGGGACTCTAACCTAGTATGTATAATTTAACGTATATCAATATGTTGACCTTGAAAACAGAAAACACATTATATTAAATGGGTCTGATAAAGATCAAGAGATTGTACCGGCACCACGGATTGATACATGCACTCCCTGGTTGAGGCGAGTTGATTTTAAACAAAACGTAGCCACAATATTAAAATAACGTGAAACTTGAGAAAAAGATTGTTTATAAAAATTAAGTAATATTCATGATTTTTAAACTTAGAAGTTTTATAAGCTTTCAGTTATATGAAGATAATGAAAATTGAAGTATGACAAAAGCTATTTTACATAAAAGAAATTTAACTTTTGTTTATAACATTGAAGTTACAGTAAGGACAGAAACACATATTAAAATTAACTGTTTAAAGGCGCGCGTTGAGCACCTTATAATTTTATCGTATCCAAAACACTAAAAAACGATTATCAACGAAGTAACTACCAATTTTCATACCATAATTTAAAAACGACATCTCACACAAACATGTGTATATTTGTATTTATTACTTAATAACATGTTGTGAATAAAAAAAATGGACTCGCCCCTTGCCCTTCCCATGTTTTGAACCTAAGAACTTAAACAATAGAAATGCACCACAAATCACTCTACCATTAAGCCATGTTATTATTTACTATGAAATCATATATTAAAAAAGTGTTTGGACCTTTAAAAAAAACTTGCACTTCCTATGTTTTGAACTTGAGACCTTAGGGAATACAAATGCACCACAAACCACTCCACCACCAACCAATTTTGTGATTTATTATGGAACCATATATATTTATTAATAAATAAGTGTTTGTAAAAAAAAAAAAAAAAAAAAAAAAAAAAAATCCTAGGATTCGAACCTGAGACCTCAAGCCACACAAATGCACCACAAACCACTCCACTACCAAGCCATTTGTGATTTATAATGAAACCATATATATTAGTAAATAAGTATTTGTTAAAAAAAAGGAAAAGAGTTTGTGGCAAACACTATTCATTTTGTGGAGGGATAAATATAAGTATAATACTTTTTATGTTTTCTATACTACATAAAAAATTTTAAGAGCACCCACAATGAATTGGTGCTCTTTTTGGGCGATGTGGCCCTTAATGGGGTGAAGGATAGGTGGGTTTTCACTCCAAACGAGCTATATGGTTTTTCAGTTAGTACGGTTAAGGTTTTGATCATCGAAAACAAACAGTTCCAGCTGCAGACGCCTTTCGACTGGTCTAGATGGGTCCCTAAAAAAGTGTGTGTGGTGGCGTGGAGAGCCAACCTTGATAAGCTTCCCACGGCTGCTGCGTTGCGGAGAAGAAACATCGAAATTGTAAATTATTTGTGCAAATTCTGTCACCTGCAATCGGAGTCCACCGAACACGTATTTATGGGTTGCCCTTTTGTTTTGGAAGTTTGGCAACAAGTGTGGAGGTGGTGTAATATTCCGACTCAATTGATTTTTCATGTCAGTGATCTCATGGGTATTCACAAGACGGCTATGACCGGACATCGACAGAGAGAGACTTTGTAAGCGGTTGTATTAAATACCTTTTGGAGTGTTTGGAAAGCTGGGAATGAAGCCGTTTTCAGCCACAAAGAGCTTTCGGTAAAGTTGATAGTCGATGAAACAAAGGTTATGAGTTTCTTTTGGGTTAGGAACCGGGCAAGAATGGGTAACATGACATGAGAAGCATGGCGTAGATTCGACATGGATACGATGGGGAAGTCCGGATAACGCAATAGTACAATTTCTTATTGTTTCTTTGTTATTTCGTTTGGTTTTGTTTTTGCTTCTGTATTAGTACCCGGGATTTGTATTCGGTCATGTAACTATGTTGCTAGCGTCTTGCTAGTAAGTCGGAATAAAAATTTTTGTTGGCCGTTCAAAAAAAAGAGCACCCACGATGCATGGTCAAACAAACCATTCTAAACCATCATGTCAGTATGCCACATTATTTCAAACTATTCCAAACTAAACCCTACTTTTTTTTTCCTCCAACCCTAAACTATTTCAAACCTCCAACTGGCCTATATTTCCTTTTTTATTTAATCTTTATCCAAATTCATATACTCTATCAAATAAATAATATTATTTATAAATTAAAATAAAAAATACATAAAATGTAATTACAAAAAATAATAAATTAAAATTAAAAAAACATTACAAGTATAAAAAGTAAAAGTAAATTTATTTAATTTTTAATTTATATTTGTTTAATATTTATTTTTTAATTTATTTTTCAAATGGCCATATTCTAACGGTTATATTCTAATAGCCATATTCTATTTCTAACGCCCATATTCAGTGCTTATAAAGTGCACCCACCTTTGCACTTTTTAACACATAATTCGACACAGGTATTCACATAAAAATGGCAAGAAGAGCTTGGACTGAGGATGAAGACTTGACTTTGATTAACTCATGGGTTCACCTCTGCGAAAACGGGTCACCAAGAGGTGTACCATTTAAAGAAACACTATTTGATCAATTCAAACAATGTATAGGTGAAACCGATCGCAATTCAAACCAAGGTCATGTGAGGTTGTACCTTTTGAAAAAGAAGGTTGATTGGTTATGGTCTTTTCAACTATGTGATGGATAGCGGTGCTGACGGAACGGAGGATGAAGCAATTGCCGAGGCTATCGCCTATACCATGTGGAGCACATTAGCACATTCGCTCACATCGTCGTCTGGCAAATAATAACAGCAAGAGAGGGGCATGCAGACGATCCAGGGGATGACGAGTAGTTTAATTATGTACTCTGTATAATGTTTAATTTTTTTAATTTAGGTACTTTAAATATTTAGTTTGTTTAATTATATACCGTGTGTGATGTTTAAGTGTTTAGTTTTAGGAACTTTAATAAGTGTCAAGTTTGTTTGACAATCGAGTTTTAATTTATTAATTTTAGGAAATTTTTAATATATATTTTTAAAATATAAAGTTTATTTAAAATATAAAACCCACGATACAAACAAATACCAATTAAATATAAAATCCCCACAATATTCAACCAAATAACTAATAAAAAATGGAGTGGACCGGTCCAGGAAACGGAAGGACCAACCATTTGTCAACTTTCTTTTATGGTGAAATGTGAGGACGCCCGGGGTGGTCTGTCCGGTAGGAGTGGACCGTCCTCCCACCCCATTGTAGATGCTCCAACATTAACATTATGCTTTAGAATTAAATATGTGGTTGTTAAAGTCAATTTCTTGCAAATTAAATGGTAGACACGAATCCAAAAGTTAGAGAATTGACAAATGAAAATTGGTAAATGTAATTATACTTATAATGGTACAGAGAAGATGATAATTGAATTGATGATTTACATTGCTGAATGGAGTACAAATATATACACGGTTTACAACTAAGATCAAGGCACAAATCAAGAGTCATTAATTACATAATATGCTGTAAAATGGTAAAGATTAATTTGGGTGTTTGACCAGATCTTGAGGCTGATTTGGTGGAGTAATATGGTCCGTAATACGCCCCCGCAAGATGGAGGATCCATTGGAGACTCCGATCTTGGAGCGAAATCTAAGAAAAGGTTGTCGAGGCAGCGGCTTGGTGAGTACATCTGCAAGCTGATCAGCAGAGTTGATATGAAGTACCTTGAGCAGACCAGTTGAGACTCGTTCACGGACAAAATGATAATCCAGTGCTACATGTTTCATGCGGGAGTGGTAGATAGGATTAGCACATAGGTATGTCGCCCCCGTGTTGTCGCAGAATAAAGTGGGAGTACGAGTTGTCTGAATGCCAAGTTCTTGAAGTAGATTTTTGCCGGCACGACCGCCATGATATAATGTTCGTTCCCAAGTATATGAGATATGCAGTTGTTGAGCGTCCCCCATCCGAAATTCCTCCCCAATCCGAGTCAGAGAATGCCGATAGGTCGAGAGAAGAGGTGCGATTGAGGAAGAGACCATGATGAATGGTACCTTTTAGATATCGTAAGATACGTTTAAGGGCTTTCCAATGGGTTTGAGTGGGCGCATGCATGAATTGGGAGAGCTTATTGACAGCAAAAGAAATATCGGGCCTGGTGAACGCCAAATATTGAAGAGAACCGACAAGCTTGCGGTATGGAGTGGGATCAATTTTTGGAGACTGATCATGCGGTGAAAGGGTGTCAGTGGTGCCTAGAGGTGTGTGGACATCTTTGGCACCATCCATGTGATAAGCAGTGAGTAAATCTTGAATGTGTCTATGTTGGGAAAGAAAAAGACCATTGGAGGTTTGGATTGCCTCGATACGAAGGAAATGGTGGAGAGGGCCAAGGTCTTTAATGGAGAACCGATTGGCAAGTGAAGAGGTAAAGGAGGCAAGAAATTCATCATTGTTACCCGTTAGGACGAGATCATCAACATAGACGAGGAGATAGGAAGTGATGGATCCTTTGTTGTAGACGAACAAGGATGGGTCTGCGAGGGATTTTTGAAATCCAAAACCGATTAAAAAGGTGGTGAGTTCGTTGTACCATGCCCGAGGGGCTTGTTTCAAGCCGTATAAAGATTTTCGTAGCTTGCAAACATGTTGAGGATATTGAGGATTTACGTAACCAGGAGGCTGTATCATGTAAACCTCTTCGGTTAAGGAACCGTGCAAAAAGGCATTGTTAACGTCAAGTTGTTTTAATGGCCAATTTTTGGAGAGTGCAATGGATAAAATGAGGCGGATGGTGACTGGTTTGGAGACGGGACTAAAGGTTTCGAAGTAATCCTTCCCGTATTGTTGATGGAAGCCCTTTGCAACCAGGCGGGCTTTGTATTTCTCGATGGAGCCATCAGGAGCTCGTTTGATCCTAAACACCCATTTACATCTGATAGGTGTGTGAGACGTATGAGGTACCAGTTCCCACGTCCCGTTTTGGATGAGAGCATTAAATTCACTATCCATTGCTTGGCGCCATTTTGGGTCCTTAAGAGCTTGAGAATGAGAAGTGGGTTCTAGAGTTGCTGGTATAGGATGAATAGTGGTGGTGTTGACCACATTGGGATTAAAGTATTTAGTATTAGGTTTACGGTTTCTTTGAGGCCGAGTAGGTACGGGTGTAGTGGAGGTTGATGATGTAGGTGGAGCGGGAGACAAGGAAGGGGTCGCTGATGAGGGGTTGGCTGGAGATGGTGAGGTTGTGGTGACCGTGGTGGGAATATTGGGTGTGTGAGAAGAGGCGGGTTGGGTGGATGTAGGATGTGGAGTTGTGGTAGTTGGTGTGGGAAGTTGAGATGATGGTAAAGTAATGAAAGGGATTTTGGGTGAATGGTCAGTAGATGGGATGGTTGTGTTGGGAGTGGTTTTGGAAGGAAGGGTAGTAAAGGCTTCAACAGAGGGAAGGTTGGGAATGGTGGTAAAGGTAAACGGAAAGATGTGGTCAACAAAGTGAACATGACGAGAGTGATAAAGGCGATGAGAGATGGGGTCATAGCACTTGTAGGCTGATTTGGAGGAGGAGTAGCCAAGGAATATGCATTTGATGGAACGTGGGTGGAGTTTGGATGAAGCATAAGGTCGTAGCCAAGGAAAGCACAAACAACCAAAGGGTTTGAGTTTTTCGTAATTAGGAGAAGTGTTGTAAAGTCGTTGAAAAGGAGAGTGGTTGTCAAGAATTGGTGTGGGAAGACGATTGATAAGGTAGACAGCAGTTTGAAATGCATGGGACCAAAATGAGAGTGGGAGATGAGAGTGGTGAAGGAGAGATAAGCCGGTTTCGACAATGTGTCGATGCCGGCGTTCGGCGACCCCGTTTTGTTCTGGAGTATGTGGAGGTGTAGTGAAATGGGATATCCCATGTTGTTGGAGGTAAGGACGAAGTCCAATATATTCACCACCATTATCTGAAAAAAGTGAGATGAGGGGTGTGCGAAAGAATTTTTCAACTAGAGCCTTGAATTGTGGAAAAAGAATAGAAACATCTGATTTTCGTTTCATGGGATATAACCAAGTATATTTGGAGTAGTAATCAACAAATATAACATAGTATGTGTAACCATCGTTGGATTGTTGGACAGGACCCCAAACATCAGAATAAATGAGTTCTAATGGTTTAGACACGGTAAACGAATTTGCACCAAATGGTATTTTATGACTTTTATTTAAAGAACAAGCATCACAATGAAAAGAAGTTTGAGTCATTTTATTAGACTTGAGTCCTAAATTATTTAGTAGGGCGTGTAGGACTTTGATTGAAGGATGACCAAACTTGTGATGCCATGAAAGAAGTGAGTCCGGCGAAATTGTGGTTGAATTAAGTTGCTTGAGATTTTGGCGGAAAGAGCTTGGAGCATAGTACACATCATTTATGTTCACTCCCCGCAGTAGGCGCGCCCCCGTGCGAAGGTCCTTAACAAAGAAATCAAAAGGAAAAAATTCAACAGAGACTTTGTTAGTTCGACAAAGTTTAGCAATGGAAATAAGATTGTGGCGTAAACTTGGGACAAGTAATACGTCCTTTAAGTGTAAAGGCCGAGATTTAGTCGAAATAGATGATTGACCAATATGAGAAATGGAGAGAGTTTTACCATTTCCTAGCACAATCTCATCGGGTCCGCCATATTCGGAGAGACTGTGTAGGAAGGATTGGTCATGGGATGCATGATTTGATGCGCCACTATCATACATGTCAAGCGAGTTGTGAGAGGAGCTTGCCAAGGAAGAGCTTGCCACGGGAAGAAAATCTTTGTCCCTGTCGTTGTGTGCTGTTGACTGTAGCGATTAGGGTTGAAGGAGTGGCTTCCAGGAGTGACCTCTCATGGTCTACAAGTTTTTCAAACAGATCAGAGAATGTAATCGGGGTGTCCCGCATTTTCACCGAGGCCGTAATCTGTTTGTAATCGTCCCCCAGATGGGTAATGATGTGAACGATTAAGTCATCCTCGTCGACCGGTTTTTGGGCGAGTGCTAGTTCGTCGGCTATGGACTTCATTTCTCGGAGATATTCAGCAACTGGCCGGTTCCCTTTGGTAGTGGTTGCAAGTTTGGAGCGGAGGGAAATGATGCGAGAGCGAGAGACGCCTGCATATGATTCGGTGAGGCGCTGAAACAGTTCAAGGGAGGTAGCAGCGGAGGAGACAATAGGTAAAATGGTGGCAGAGCAGCTGCCAAGTAACGCACCAAGTAGAATCTGATCTTGACGGAACCATCGCCGGTATTCTGGATTCGGTTTCCCGTCAAAAGTTTTGGGTGGTGGTTCGGTTTTTCCATCAACATATTGTTCGAGTTCAAGACCCGTAAGGGTTGATAGGACTTGCTTTCGCCATGATGTGAAGTTATCAGGGATCAATTGGATGGGAAAGTGAGTGTGAGTGGAGAGGGTGATGATGGTGATGCTGCTGTCAGTTGCCATGTTGACAGAGAGGAGACAGCTTCAGAGAAAAAAAAAGAAGGAGATGGATCGTTTTTGCTCGGTGGAGCTTTTGTAGCTCTGATACCATATAATGGTACAGAGAAGATGATAATTGAATTGATGATTTACATTGCTGAATGGAGTACAAATATATACACGGTTTACAACTAAGATCAAGGCACAAATCAAGAGTCATTAATTACATAATATGCTGTAAAATGGTAAAGATTAATTTGGGTGTTTGACCAGATCTTGAGGCTGATTTGGTGGAGTAATATGGTCCGTAATAATACTAATATATCACCACAAGAGGAGTTAAGACTAAAGAGCCGTTTTTTTTAACGGCCAACACATCAATTCCGAGAACTCTTGAAGTACCCATTAGACAAAGGAGTATTCCGAGAGTAACCGGGTCCACCAGTAATTTCACACCAGTTCCCGTGGAAAACCTGCCACCCGAAGACCCTCTGCAGTAAAACCCGGCCCACCAACAGCATTTTGGTATCGGTAGGACTCGAACTCCTCATCTCTCATAAGAAAAGTAAGGAGGGTATCACTCCTCCATAAGAGGATTGGCACTTAAGAGCCGTTCTAAAAAAAGGAGCAGTTAAGAAGCTACGTGGGCCTTGGGCCAGTTGATTAAAATGTGGGCTGCCCTGAAAGCAAAACTAGACAAACGCAATGAAAGCATAGAAAAAAAAGTAGTCAATTTTTGCGGTTTAAAAGAAACGCACTATGGCAGTTTTAAGAAAAACGCCCCTTTGGGGGCCGCAGTTACGCATAGTTGGCAGCTTACTTGTCGAGTCAGTTCTTGGCATGCAGAACGAGACAGAACAAAAGGGAATTCAAATTAATTACGTTGGAGGCCAAGAATTATACGGTGCATTATCTACTTCTTTCTTTTTATTCTTTTTATTATGTTTAAGTAGTTAGTTTATCGTACATCACTAAATCTTGCATGGTACATCCTAGTTAGTTTAGTTAAGGATTTGACACTGTGAAGTACATATATTGTGCTCTAGGTTAGTAATATGATCAACATAGGTTTACCTCTATCTTAACTTAATCTCGAATCAAACCTTTTAAACTTGTTTTATTTAATTAAACAAGTTGTTTGCGCAATGCTAATCACGTGTTCTACGATACGTGGTGAAAGGGTAATCAAGCGATTGAGCCAAATATAGAGAAAGAAAAGAAGAAACTCAAGAGAAGAGAAGAGAAAAGAAGAGAAGAGAATAATCACGAAATCAATAGCTAATCTTCTCGTTCACAACTAGCTGTTTAAGTACAATTGGACTTGTTTACCATGGACCCCTATACTACTTAATTACAGTTACAACTCTAGTCCCCCAATTATTTTCCACCTAACATTCTTTGTGCATACGATACTCTACTTATCATATCTATATAGGTTATTTAGCCTTTCACATGACTTGAATAGGGGTCATCATTTGGAACATCACACAAGGGGTCAACGGCCTAGTCTGAGGTATTATAATATATTATTGTAAAGTAATTAACATTTGTTATTTTAGGATAGGAGATAATCACATTGATAACATTCCATGATTATCTCTTCCTTGATTGTAGCTAGAATTAGTTGTCCATCATTGTAATTCTCCCTATTTAAGGGAAGACATTCTTTGTTTGTAATCAATCAACACAATTAACCTTTTCATGGTATCAGAGCAATACCTTTGCTCTTGAAACCCTTCTGCCACCCATCACCATTTTTCTGTTTCTTCTTCTTCTCGACAGGAAATATGTCGGACAAACAAGACACCTCCTCAAACGATCCCAAACCCGATACCAAACACGCTTCACTTCATCCAACCTATACTGTTTCGAACATTCAGACCAAGGTTCGTACTCTTGATGGAACCAACGTCACGTGTTCGTCTTGGGTGAAACTTTTCAAGTTACACGCCAAGGCATACAAGGTGTTGGATCACATCGACGGTAAGGACCCGCCCACTGAAGACGATGAACACCATGCTGCTTGGTTCGAAATAGATGCACTCATCCTTCATTGGATATATGCAACCTTGTCCGACTACTATATGAAACAAATCATTGGTGAATCCGATGCTACGGCCCGGTCGGCTTGGGTCAAGCTCGAGGGCCTATTCCTAAATAACAAAGGCTCCCGAGCAACAACCCTTGAACATGATTTTACTAACCTTACTCTTAATGCTTGTGCTTCTCTTGATGAATATTTCCAGAATCTTAAGGAACTTGCGGATCAATTAGGCGATGTTGGATTCCCAGTGAGCGAGCCACGGTTAGTAATACAACTTGTACGCGGACTCCCCTCGGAGTACGACGTCACTGCTGCCCTCATCAATCACAACAGCCCTACTTGGGACGAGGGTCGCGAGTCCTTGCAGAAGGAAGCCCAACGCCAAGCTGCTCGCCAAAACCAAACCCAATCGGCCCTTGTTTCCACTCCTCCAAACCAACCCGCTGCTGAAAACCATAACACAAACCCTCCTCCACACTCCTAAACCACCACTGACCAAGCCCGTTATCCAAACTATGACCCTAACCGTCCACGTGGCCGTGGTTACCGAGGAGGCCGTGGACGGGCGATCTCGACCACAGACCAACGCTCAAACTCCATGGTGGCCCCAACAATCGGTTCCTTACGGCCAGCAGCATGCTCCCACTTATGGTCCATCCAATAACTCGGCCCAAAATTGGCATATACCACCCACCCTATATCCATCTCAAGCCTGGAACCCAAACAATTCACCTAGCCCACATCCGCAAGCCCAATACAACCAGGCCCATATGGCCTATCAGCAAGCCCAACTGCCCCCGTACCAGCCAGCCCAAAATCCTTCTGGCCCGGCCCAATTCACTGACCCGAATGCGTACAACACACTCGCTCCATCTGACATCGGCACGGCTCTCTCTATGATGCAGGTTCATGACTATGCGGATCAGGCTTGGAATATGGATACTAGGGCTTCCTCACACGTCACGGCTCACTCTGGTAAGATTACTACTCCCTAGCTTGTCTGTTTCCTCAACCACTATACTTGTCGGTAATGGCCAAACATTGCCAATAAATGGATCCGGTAATAGCCTTCACACCGTCTCAAATAAAACCTACCATCTAAATAACGTCCTTCATTCACCCACTGTTATTAAAGATTTATTGTCTGTTCGTAAATTTACTCGTGATAATCAAGTTAGTGTTGAATTTGACCCTTTTGGATTTTCTTTGAAGGACCTCAAGACAAGAACCTTCCTTTCTCGGCATGACAGTACGGGGGACCTTTATCCATTCACACCACCACTTCGGCATCAACTCCTTGGCACAACCGGCTTGGTCATCTTGGCCATGCTATTTTAGATTTTCTTTCTCGCAATAATTTTATTCCATGTAATAAACCTAGTACTTTTGTTTGCTCTTCTTGTCAACTTGCGAACAACCAACGTTTGCCGTTTCATGATTCTATGTCTATTACTTTTGCACCTTTTGATTTATTGCATTGTGATCTTTGGACCTCACCGGTTCTTAGCAAATCCGGTTACAAATATTATATGGTCCTCATAGACAATTTCACCCAACACGTGTGGGTCTACCCACTCAAATATAAATCCGAAACTTTTGACACTTTTGTAAAATTTCACAAATTAATACATACCCAATTCAATTGTCTCAATAAAACCTTTCAATGTGACTTGGGTGGTGAATTCGACAATCACCATTTCAAGACTTTTGCAGCCAAACATGGCATGGGACTTCATTTCTCATGCCCACAAACGTCCCCACAAAATGGAAAAGCTGAGCGAATGATTCGTAGATTGAATAATATTATTTGCGCTCTTCTTTCCCATGCTCACCTCCCCTACCTTTTGGGTTGAAGCACTTCATGCTTCCGCCTACCTCCACAACATTTTGCCCACTACAAAATTAAACAACAAAACCCCGGCCTTTGCACTTTACCAACGCCACCCAACCTATGACCATCTACAAGTCTTTGGGTGTGCGTGCTACCCAAATGCTTCCGCTACACAACCCAACAAACTCCTCCCTCGATCAACTCGGTGCATCTTTCTTGGTTACCCTCCTAATTTTAGAGGATACCGAAGCCTCGATCCTGTTACAGGACGCATCCACATCTCGCGTCATGTTGTGTTTGATGAGCATGATTTTCCATTTTCCTCTCCCATCCAACAGTCCACATATAATTTGCTAGATGAGGACTCCTACCCATTCCACACCCATTCCTCCCGGTCCGTTGGCCCTTCTATTACCTTACCCACACCTGGCCCAAACACACCATCACCTGGCCCATTCCCATCTCCACACACCGGCCCATTTACTCCCAGTCACACTCGCCCAACACAGTACACTCCTCCCCTCATTACCCACCCGGCCCAATAACGTCTGAGCCTACTCTCCCCCATTCCCCAACCGGCCAGCCCAACCACCCCTCACCCCCCTACGCACCCACTTCACCCAGCTCATGACCCGGCTCCAACCACCTCCCAATACCACATGGTCACTCGTGCCAAGGATGGTATCTCTAAACCAAACCCGAAATATAACTTGTCCACCCCTTCCATCTCCCCATTACCATCCACTTACACCAAGGCTTTTTCGGATCCAAATTGGCTTAATGCTATGGCCGATAAATTTAGTGCGTTGCAGGTTAACAATACTTGGGAACTAGTACCCAAACCAGTTGGTACGCCGATTATTAGATGCATGTGGCTGTTTAGACACAAGTTTAAATCAGATGGCTCTCTCGAGAGATATAAGGCTCGTCTTGTGGTTAATGGCAAATCTCAGACGATTGGCATCGACTGCCATGAAACATTTAGCCTCGTTGTTAAACCCACATCTATTTGTACCGTATTGAGCTTGGCAGTCTCTAAAAATTGGCCCATTCATCAACTAGACGTGAAAAATGCTTTTCTACACGGGTATCTGGATGAGACTGTCTATATGCATCAACCCGCAGGTTTCGTTGACAAAAGATTTCCCGATCATGTTTGCAGACTCAAGAATTCTTTGTACGGACTAAAACAGGCACCACGGGCTTGGTACACGAGGTTTTCTACCTTCTTATTGTCTCATGGTTTTCGGAGTAGCTTCAGTGACTCGTCTCTATTTATTTTTCAAAGTGGGAAACGCATTGCTTATCTATTGCTATACGTAGATGACATCATCTTAACTGCCTCAGATCCCATCTTATTACGTTCCATAATTACCTCATTGTCCAGAGAATTTGCTATGAGTGATCTTGGGACTCTTCATCACTTTCTGGGCATTACAGCTACTCGTCACTCCAAAGGCATGTTTTTATCTCAAGCCCAGTACACTCGGGATATCTTACATCGGACAAATATGACTGGATGTAAACCATGTGCCACACCTTGTGATACGTCATCCAAATTAAGTGCTACTGCTGGTCCTCTCATGGAAGATGGCACGTTGTATCGTAGCCTTGCGGGTGCCCTTCAATACTTAACATTCACTCGTCCCGACATCACCTATGCCGTGCAACAGGTCTGCCTCTTTATGCATGCTCCTAGGGAACCCCATTTCTTATATCTCAAGCGCATTTTGCGCTACTTACAGGGAACCCTTGACTATGGTTTACATATCTCGTCCTCCCCATCCACGGCTCTCATAGCCTACTCTGATGCGGATTGGGGAGGCTGCCCGGACTCACGGCGTTCTACTTCGGGTTATTGTGTCTTCTTAGGAGATAATCTCATTTCCTGGTCATCTAAACGGCAACAAAAAATTTCACGCTCAAGTGCTGAAGCAGAATACAGGGGTGTTGCGAATGCTGTAGCCGAAACTACCTGGCTACGAAATCTTCTTCTAGAGCTTCACGTCCCAATTTTGAAGGCCACTCTTGTCTATTGTGACAATGTCTCTGCCGTCTACCTGTCAGAAAATCCTGTTCAACATCAACGCACAAAGCATGTGAAACTCGATATCCATTTTGTTCGTGAAAAGGTTCAACTCGGCTAAGTTAAAGTTTTGCATGTGCCATCCTCATCTCAATATGCGATATTTTTACCAAAGGCTTGCCTCGGACACTGTTTGAAGATTTTCGATCCAGTTTAAGTGTCTACTCATATGACGCTTAAACTGCGGGGGACTATTAGAGTATATTATTGTAAAGTAATTAACATTTGTTATTTTAGGATAGGAGATAATCACATTGATAACATTCCATGATTATCTCTTCCTTGATTGTAGCTAGCATTAGTTGTCCATCATTGTAATTCTCCCTATTTAAAGGATGACATTCTTTGTCTGTACTCAATCAACACAATTAACCTTTTCATGAGGATGGTCTAACTTGCTTAGCCAGATTTAAAATGCATGTAAAACACACCAATCAACCAGTCAAAAACACAACCGCTCTATATATATAACACCCTAACACGTATAAAATATCCCCTAGACTATTAATATACACTACCATCCTTAGCTTTCTAGAATACTAAATAACCACATTTAACACATAATAATATTTCCATTGAAATAAACAGAAAAGAAAAACTTCAATAAAGCAACTAAACTTCATGGCATACATTGGATCATCCATTGATACAATGCTAGAAAATCTATCAGTGATAAGAGGCCCAATAAAGGGTATCTGGAATTTGTGTACAAATATGAACTCTATGCACAACCAGACCCAATAAAGCTAAAGATGAACAAATTAAGATCCTAATGTCTCAACTTGTGAAGCTAAAGAGGTTCCCTTGCGAACCATTACTTGCTTGGTTGACGAATTCTATTCTACCATAATAAACTCGTGTTGAGATTTTGCATATGAATATTGGATCATCAATCTTGCTCGTCCACTTCTTGGAATGGAAGAGGTACCGTCTTTACTGCTCTAAACTTGCCTGCATTATTTAGATGCTCGTTCTCCAATCTGCAGGACCATTAGAAAGGCAATATGTACATGTAAGCTATTGTTTAGCAAAATATATGAATTTTGAGGTCAAATGTACCATCTGATGTACTCAAAATCAATGTGCATGCGCTCTAATTCCGTTTAAAAAAGTTAGTGTGCAGAAGCTATAGCTGTATTCAGTGTCCGTTTGTTTTTTACAACATTCATCAACTTTCGTATTATATGATTTCAAAATTCTTTTTTAGATATGACGTAAAAACACAATTAACTAGAAAAGGAATGCGTTGTATATGTACCTGTAGAAATTCCAATGGCCTCTTCTAATGACTTCAAGGGCTGCAAAAAATAGCCCTGTCAATCTGTAATCAACACCCCCAAAATTGTAATGTAGGACACTTTGTATCCAAGCTAGCCTCAGAACAAGATTCAACCCCTGAAAATAGATGTTTCCAAGGAAAATTTAACACAATACTCACATGGGTTTGTTAAACAAAGTTGAATACTTTATTAAATATCATTTGAAGTTACTATGAATCATACTAATTATCATGTGTTGTGTATAGTATATCAAACATATGTATGTATACCATTGAGAAGAAGTAAATGAACTTTCGACGTAGAATCAATTCATTTCTTAACCATGGGTTCTTAGAGTTCATCTGTAACAAACCCCAATCCTTTACAAAGTCCCAATACAATTGGTACACGGTTGCAATGCTTGACACTATCACCACCACACATAGCCACCCTACACTCTTTTCTTTTTCATATGCCAATTTCGCCCCCGCTGCTAACATTGCAGATGCATATTTCCCCATGTTAATCAAATGTCCCGTGTCACCTTCATCCAGCCACCTCCGAGCGCACTACACAACAATAATATAAAATAGGAAAGTAGAATATCAGCACATTGTTGATGTCAAGTCATTGATCAACTATGTGTTTAGAGCAAAAATAGATTTTCGCCAAACCTGTGTTGGCCCAGAAACAACGAATATGCAGCGGATAGATTAGATTAACACAAATATATTTGATACGAATGATAATAATCTATATTATAGGATTGAATGAACAAAGTTTGACAATGAATAACAATGAAACTACACGAAATCTGAATGTTTTCTGACTTAGAGGATTGTGAGTGTGTTGACAATCTTGATAACCGTAAAAACTGAAGCAGCCTTGGGTTATATATGTTTCGAACAGATGTGATGTTTCTGAACAGTTATGTTGTTTCAGTCCCACCGGTTTGAAAACATCTTGGCGCCAAAAAATAACTACTATAACCGTAAGGGTATAACAGTCCTTTTGCGAACTTGCAGCCTTCTATATGTTTGTCAACTTGTAATCTTCTGCTGTCTTTGGTGCCATCTGACCCGGATGTATTGATCTCATTATGCAGCCTTGATAATCTTGTCGAGTAACATTTGTTTTGACCCATTTGCTTTGTCTTTGATCATCCTACCTATTTGTCTAAGGTTCCTAACATATTGTTCTATAAAACATACATAATACATACTAGTATTCACATTTACTACACAAATATAAAACACAAATAAGTTATATTTACAAATCAACACTCGCCCCTAAATATAACTAGGGCTCATGGGACTTGTTGGTAGAGTTTCTATGGCTTCTTTGAGGGCTATTTCGGCTTGTGTGAAGTCGAAATTTCTTCTCTTCATGTACCTTTTTGCTGCCCTCCAATCACCACCCATGTATAAAGCAAAGTCTTCTTCATTTGGCTTCATTTCTTTGTTTGATGATGTTGCTTCCATAGACATGTTTGGTGATGTGTTTACCCTTCTAACTTGACTACTTTCATGCCTTTCATTCATCATATTTGCGGCTGTTTTCCGGGCATTCTTGTGGACTAAATATTGCCAATCTAATACATCAAGGTATTGTGCATACAAGACTCGCATCATATCTTTGTCCTCATAGTCAAATCCCAATTCCTTTGCAATCACAACCCATATATCATAGGTTGAAACTCTTCTATATCCACCTTCTCTTTGCACCATTATATACAAATCATATAATTCCACATATTTTCCATTTTCAAACCTTGGAGGGATTGGCCTATTCATTATTCCTAGGAATTCCTTTAGAAACCAAGAAACCATTTGTATGAATGGTCCTTTGAGAATGTTTCTATGTGCCCAAGGGAATTCCATGTCATGTATAATATCCAACAACTCAATGCACTTTTCTAGTGAATCAATATTTATGCTATTAACAACATCATCTATTTGTTTCATAGATGAATCGGCCTCGGCTGAAATTGACTCATAGTAGTCATTTATGTAACTATCTTTCATCTTATTATGTTCCTCTTCACCAATTTTCAACATGGCCGAAATTTCTTCTTTGGATTCACTAGTGTTTTCTATGAAACGGAATTGCATGCTTTTGTCTTTGAACATATTTTCCACAACACAAAAATTTCCCACAACCTTTACCACAAAACCTTGTAGTAAAAGTTGTGGAAGACTTAGTATGTTGTCTTCCAAATCCGTTGAATAAAACACATTGGGTATGACCAATTGTTGATCTTCAACGGTAATACTAACAATTCCAACCCCCCTTATGAATACAAACTCATTCCTAATCTTGCTTTCAACCCCAAAAGATCTCTTTAACTTAAGAAAGAAATCTAAATTACCCGCAATATGATTTTGTAGATTAGGACTTACATACCAAAGATTCTTCCACAAACCAATATCGGATCCTTGAAGAATGTAATCTTCACCATTTCCAAATGACTTCTCGGGATAGTATGAAATCCCGGTGTTGATGGCATCTCTTATCAATTGTGCACCCTCATTTCTCTCCTTTATGCCACAAACACCAATTAAGTGACCCGGTTGTTTGCAATAGAAGCATTTCCTTGTTTCAATACCCCTTCTTCTTAATTCTGCTTGCCTTTCTCTCCTTCGTCTATAACGTGCCATGTATTGTGGCCTAGATCCTATGTATGAGATTCCATTAGACTCAGACATGTTTGTATCGTATGCGATTTTATTATGGGACAGAGACAAGTGAACCGTAAAAGGGAACTTTCTGATGTGTAACAAGACAGAAACAGACAGATTTTTTTCAGATTTTCGACTATAACTTTTCACTTCGAGTATTGTATGATACTAATGTTTGACTTATGTTGTGAATAGACAACAATAGGATCAAACGACTGACACTTCTGATACGAATTTGACAGTGAAACAAAGAACGGATGGACGCAAATTAAGACAGTTACTGAACAAACAGAATTGACACAGAAATAATTTTAACCAAACGCGAATGATGGAATATTGATTGAAGAATAATGAATCAATAACAACAGACACTTTTGGACGAGAAAAATATGAACGGACTCGAAGAAATATGCAGAAATAAGATTTGATCTTGACACAGAAAGACGGATCAAACACACATAACCTTGCTCTGATACCAGATTTGTTGGCCCAGAAACAACGAATATGCAGCGGATAGATTAGATTAACACAAATATATTTGATACGAATGATAATAATCTATATTATAGGATTGAATGAACAAAGTTTGACAATGAATAACAATGAAACTACACGAAATCTGAATGTTTTCTGACTTAGAGGATTGTGAGTGTGTTGACAATCTTGATAACCGTAAAAACTGAAGCAGCCTTGGGTTATATATGTTTCGAACAGATGTGATGTTTCTGAACAGTTATGTTGTTTCAGTCCCACCGGTTTGAAAACATCTTGGCGCCAAAAAATAACTACTATAACCGTAAGGGTATAACAGTCCTTTTGCGAACTTGCAGCCTTCTATATGTTTGTCAACTTGTAATCTTCTGCTGTCTTTGGTGCCATCTGACCCGGATGTATTGATCTCATTATGCAGCCTTGATAATCTTGTCGAGTAACATTTGTTTTGACCCATTTGCTTTGTCTTTGATCATCCTACCTATTTGTCTAAGGTTCCTAACATATTGTTCTATAAAACATACATAATACATACTAGTATTCACATTTACTACACAAATATAAAACACAAATAAGTTATATTTACAAATCAACAACCTGCATAGCTCGCCAGTAATAAGGTAGAAAGGAAACAACATAGGCAAGATCTCTGAATTTTTTAGTGCCGACACAGTATCCATAGTCTTGAGTTTTGTAACTCCCAGTTATGTAGTAGCACCCCACATATTCAAAGTCCCTAAGCATTGGCACCTGTTTCAAAATAGAAAAAGTCTTATGTGAAACATTTTTCTTGTGACATAAAAATAATGATTAATTGATAATTACAAGTTACAAAATTTGTAGTTCTGTAATTCAACATTGTCTGTAGTCGGTAAGGGGTAACTACAGGCGTTGCGACCCACTAATTTAATTTTGTATTCGATTTGGGCGCTTAGAACTTTTAAAAGCATATAAAAAACTAAAGAAATTTTGCTAACAATAATTTGATAAGTAATGTGTAACTTCTGCCTACTAGGCAGGTGATAGCTAAGTGGCTTGGGTTAGAACCCCCCCCCCCCCCTTTTGCGGTACATAAAAAGAATGATAATACTAAGTTTAGTGGCAGACCTGGCTACAAAGTTGATCAGCCATGAAGAAATCCAACATGACAACCTTATAAAGAGGAGATAAAATTATGTTTCTTAGTACACTAAGTAGACGGTAGCGGCTTGACTTGTATACGATGTTGATAGGACACATAAGCAATACTATAAAAGCCTGTAAAATAGAAAGTGTTACATATGTTTCAAATTTCTAATTTGTACTATTCCACTCAAATAGTTCAAAATCATAGAATAATGTCTAAAGAGAATATATAGTAACTAGCTTACCAATAATAGAAGACCAGGTATTAAGTCAACTTGAGAATAAGAATACCCTTTGTCCATCAGTGATATGTGAACAAACAGGACCCCCACTACAACAGTCATTGACAAGGTACTAATCAAGAACACATCTCTATACTTGAGTTCTTTTCTTGGTGATAGCTCAAAGATGAAGCTATAATTGATACGGTTTCTTCTCCACATATAGATGTTGCATCCATAGAGGAAAAGGTGCAAAAATAGCAGGCTGAACATGCTGCAAGAAAAAAGGTACATATTAACATTCTGATCATTAACATATGTTTTTTTCTAGCATATTTTATATTAATCTAAAAACTCATGGCATACCTAAGAAGAGGGTATACGGTTTCCATATAGATAGTATTACTTTGAGGTCCATATGTTCCAGTGGTATGAGCTATGATGGCATACCCAATAAGGAGTGCAATGAAGCATCCCGTAAATAGACCTATAAAACCGTACTCAAACATTAAACACAAAAACTGATTAGAGTTCAAAGGTCCGGCTATCTTCACTGCCTTACACTTCTAGTATCTCGCAGCCTAATGTGCATGCATCGAATGATTAAATGACAATCAATCACGGAAATATCTACTTGACCGGGGATATTAACAATATAAATTTGGCTTTTTGAGTGTATGAATTTTTTATTTTTAATTTATAAAAGTTTCCACCAATCAGATGAGGACACATGTGTGAAGGCGATTAAATTCTTGCGTGCCGGAGTGAAATCTCCTACTCCACTTTTGAATCACTTGCGCCAAGTTTTAATTTAGAATAAACAAAAGATCATTATTTTTAATTCAGCCTTTGGCACAACGTTATGGATTTGTTGCATGCGCAAGGATCATCCTGTTGCTCCAAATTGAAATTTGTTGTGACATCTTGAAATCGTTTGCGCCAAACGCAAAAGAGACTTGCCTTGTTTGATTGGTAATTTTAAACAGGTAAGGCTATTTTTGTTAATTTTCTTGGTCATATTGGATATTTCCATGATTTTACCTTATAATAAATAACCTACTAACACAAAATTTTGTCTTGTGGCTGTTGGACAAACGTATATATTATTTTGTTTTGTTTTGAACTGCAATGGACAGACATATATTTTCATGCTTCTATGACAAACACTAAGATATGGTGCTGAGAAAGATCACACTTCAAAATGTACCATATATCTATGGCCTGTAGGTTTTCCACATATTTTAGTGGCAATCAGAAAAGCCAAGTACCACATTTGCTGCCTTTATCTTTGTAGGGACCAAAATAAGTTAATCAACTGTGAGTGGCTTCAGTGTATGTATGCCTATAAAAAGGTCTCTTTGATCTAGCAAGCCACCTTTTGGTAGAAAAGTAGATTTATATCTTTGACTACCAAGGTCTTTTACAGATTATCTTGTAGTGTTAAAGTGACCCACTTGAGCCTTTTTTAACTATTACACTTGAAGCAAACCAAATTTAATGCAAAACATTAATTAAAGATTCACTTTTATTAGACATATTCATAAACTTAAAAATGTAAACTTAATTGCCTGAAATATGTGTAAAGACTACTTATTGTAAATCTCCCCTTAATGACAAATCAATCCGAATTCCACACGCAAAAAACATTTTTTTTCACAAACTTGATTGGGAACGTTTTTCATTTTTTGTTGTTTATTGTTTTTGTAACTTGAGTTAACATTTTTGTTATTTCTACATAGAGAGTGGAGTGTTCAATATTCTGGCATACTTATAATCTTGAACAACTTTTGCATATTCATTGTTTTTTACATACATTTATTTTTAAGGAGTTATACTATATATAGTGATAAATTACATAATTGTATGTATGTAGTGTACCAACTAGACATTTAGATCCTATATATCAAATGGTTATAACTACATGTTTTCTATTAGTTATGAATTTGTAACTGCTATATTTTTTAGCATCAATTCAATTACAATGGTATATACCCCAATAATGGAAAGATGATTTGGAAAAGGGCCCTTGTTCTTTTATATTATCTTTCAATTTTTAGTGGCCATTGATTTTCATAGTCAAAAATGAAAAGAACCAAAAGAAAGTATAGGCATACCAATGAAAAAGGTGACACTATGAGACTCTTTGCGCTGAGTCGGTTTCAAGTATTTCATTGCCTTTCTTCGATCATCTTCTGCAAATTGTTTCACGAAAATCTCCTCAACTTCATCTGCTAGTTTCATAATCTGGCATACAAATAAATCGATTGTGTCGTGAGAGACAAGTGGAAAGGAACATAATATATAAAATGCGCGAATATTTAATTCCCTACAATATGTACATTGGCTTCAAGGAAAAGACTGGACATGGAAAGGCACATCATATATATGGTCTGAATTAGTCCAACAAATGGGACATTTCGTACTTGATTGCAATCATTTTCAATATTCTTTGACATATTAATGTGGCTATGTCATAAGCCACTAGATTACAACATTGAATTTTAAATGGTACCTTGTTTGAACAGTTGAAGTACGAGCTCTCGACAACTCTAAGGTAAATGGGAAGAACTTGTTTGTTTGTAACCTGTAACAAAACAGCAAACCATAAGATGACCTATCTGGACAAGTGAATATGTCGCCGAGACAGCGAAGTCATCATGCACAGTTGTATTTATTTTATTTTTTTCTTATGTTTCAGTATAAATTTTATCAGAACCGAGTTGTATACAATAAGTTATGCGTTAAGTAGATATTGACAAAATAAATAAATAAAAATGAGAATCGGGTAACTTAAGTAGCGACATCCCCCCCCCCCCCCCCCCCCCGGTCATACAACTTCAAAACCATACCCCTAAGTCATCACCCTAATTAACCATTTAAAAAAATAAAAATCTCACAATGTTAAAGATAAAAAAAAATGTTAAAGAAAAAGGAAGATAAAGAAATGAATATGATTTGTGTCAATTCACTTGAAAAATGATGAGGGCCTACCCCCATTTACTTACTTTGTCGAATTTCTTCAAAATCTTTGCAAAGGCAAGCAAGTTCAAGCTCCTGTAGATAATAAATTGTCATAGAATTCTTAATGTCACATATATTTAGATTACTTAAAATGATAATGAGTATAATGAGTACAAAGGTATGGCATTAAGTTCATGAGATAATGGAATACATACCATCAAATAAGTAATGTTACATATCGAATAATGAACCAATAACAAAACATTACCTGTAAGTTTTGAGATATCCCAATCCTTTATAAAGCTCAATGAGAGCTCCACGAATCATTTTTTCGGCATGATGGAGCTTTGTTTTATTGATGTGAAGCTTTTTTCCCTGGGAATTGTGTTTTTTGGATGACTGATTGATCAAATCTTCCCAAAGTAGATAAGAGAACGCGCGTGTTGGGTTGGTTAAAGGAATGCGAATTTTCAAGTTTTTTCCATTGTGGTTGCTTATTGAACTAGAAAGACTTTGTTCCTCCTCCATTTTAGATATCTTTTCCCTTGTTTCTTCTGATCTTGGTGAGACAATTGAGTGCATATCATTTTTTTCCATATCTTCTGTTATAGTTTCCTCATCCGGTAAAATTTGGTCCGTCACGCCCTTATTGGATTCTTCATCTGTACTTGAAAAAGAAATATATTAACCATTGGTTTAGATAGGAAAAAAAAAAAAAAGAAAGACAAGTGAAAATTAATTGGCATCTCAAAAGGTGGAAATACATTTTCTTATGTTTTATAAAGTTACTGCACAATGACCATATTTGAGATTTCAAGATCATACCACATGATATAGTGCCAGAGATAGTGACTTCATCCTTGGAGCCATGGTGGGATGAATTAGCTTTACTTTTCCGCTTATCTTTTAGCGCGGTTTTGAGCTCTACAAGGATATGTAATTGTTTCTCAAGACATTCCCCTCGTTCAAGGAACGCTTTTTCTTTCTTTATGTAAAATTCATTCACTTTGTTGAGCTGAAGATCCAAAAGAGCGAAAAACGCACTAGCAGCTTCAGTATGATCAGACTGCTCCAACAATTCTGTTTGGTATAGAACTCCCTTACTTGCTGTCCATTCAACTTTACTGTGAACCTGAAACCACAAATATTAACCACATTAGGATAGTCATACATGTATGTGAATCAAGAAGCATGAAAGACGTTAGGGAGATCAGGGAAGATTAAAAAAAAAAAAGTTATCCAGGGTGCCATTACAGACAGAAATACGGATGAGCAAAAAAATGTGTTCATAATTTACATCTTTTTCGGTCAAGTGTATTTTTTTAACAGTTGTAATGTCATTTGGGGAATCTCCCTATGTGTCTTGAGCGCATTATGTTTTCATCATAATGCGATCAAGACACATAGTTTAAATGTTATCCAATAAGAAATAGTCAGAAAGAGTCTGAATACATGTATGAATTCTCTATCTCGACGTTGATTTCCAAATAAGGAAAGTTTTTGTATGGAGGTACAAAGGGTATTGGCTAAAGAGCTTTTTTGTATCGGTTTTGTTGCAGGAGAGGTGGAATCGCGAGGAATTTTCTTAATGTATTTCTTCAGTTGCCAATAATCTACGAAGGCTTCTTTCCATTCCGGAATTAGTTGACCCTCAAACTGCTTAGTGAATTTCACCATCTTCTTTCTTTAACTAGTTAATCCCCAAGTAAAGTGAAGAGTATTTTTGTGCATGCACTTGTGAGTTGAGAGTGTCTAACACAAGCCAATGGTCACATTATATATGGAGAAATGAAAAGGGTGTAATGAAAAAGTACCACTTTGAAACATTGTTGCTAGTACTGATTCTCTATATAGCACATTCTATAATATCCTGTGTTTTTTTTTTTTTGCTTTTATCCTATGCCACCTTCCACTTGGTTTATATAGGGACTGTTTTATGGTTGGTGTTCACACAAAAAAAATATTATTGGCAACTTTCAAGTATGATGTGCCGATGCGCAGATGCCCTCTTAGCAATCTTTGATGACCGTTCCATTGTTTGGGGTAGATCGTACTATCGAGCGTAATCTTTGATAATATTCATATTCTCTAATAAAAAAGTAATAGCCTTGTTTGCATTTGTTTTTTTGTGGTCGATTTGTTAATGGAAATCTTATTATGCATTTGTTCTTATTTGTATAGTCCTTGTCTTACAAGAAAAGCATAAGTTCACAAATATATGCTTATCAATGTTAGAAACAACTAAACCTATTTAAATTTAACTTTGCTGAAAATGCAAAAGTTGGCAATGTATGTAAAGTAAAAGTTCCTAGAAGGCTAGAATATTTAACAAATGCACTTGTTATCATAAAAAATGTAAAACAACCCTAACTATTTGAAACTATATTCTTAGATGATACATAGTTCGCAAGAGATGCAATGTTCTGAAAATATTATACAAGTTCATAGGTGAGCGAGCATACACGAGATGCAATTTGATAGGGAAGTTTCAAAGCTCTCTTTTCATAACTATGTTATGGTTAAAATAGTTGTAAGACCGAATATGTAATAGTGTAATAATGAAGGGGTCAAATGTTAGTTAGTGATATGTACTTAAACCATGGGCGGAGCCACCCCAAGCTCAATGGATGTGGGCGCACACCTTGAAAAAAAAAATTAGTGTTTATATATACACGTTTATCCTGTCCGCACCCCATAAAAATTTTCAATCGCACCCCATAGATTTTTGAAATCGACCCAAGAAAAAAATAGTGTTTATACTTAACCCTATTGAAATAGTTGGTAGGGTAGTAACCCAATATTAAAAATTAGCCTATTAGCCCTTTATAAGATATAAATCTGATTAAAAAAAACATGAACTTGAAGTGGTAAACATGGATGGTCCAGGATACCAAGAAAAAAACAAACATCACACTTCGCCACTATTATAAGGTTGAATGCTTCAATTCGATTCTAGATATGCAAATGAAAGAATTTGAAAACTGTTTTAACGAGGTAACATCTGAGTTACTTGTTTGTATTAATAGTTTTAGTCCTTGTGCTAATCTTGGTGCGTTTGATGTTCCACAACTACTGCGATTAGCTGAGATGTATCCACATGATATTGATGATGAAGATAAAAGAAGGCTTCCGGTTGAACTTGAGAATTACATTGATAATGTAAAAGCGGATACACGATTTACCAAATTGAATGATTTATCAAGTCTTGTACAATTTATGGTTGAAACAAAGAAACACCTTAACTTTATATTGGTGTATCGTGTATTGAAGCTAGCTCTCACATTACCCGTCACAACCGCAATCGTTGAAAGAAGCTTTTCGGCAATGAAGTTTGTAAAGAACAGTTTGCGTAATAGGATTGGTGATGAGAATTTAAACGATAGTTGTATTGCTTTTATTGAAAATGACTTGCTTAGAAACGTGGAGATAGAAGATGTTAGAGATAGATTACAAAAAATGAAGACCTGAAGATAACAACTTTAAATTTTAGAATTTTGTTATGCATATGTAACAACGTTTAAATTACTTTGGCTTCTTTTTGTTGATTATATAATTTTAGTGTTATTATTTTTGGTACACGACCCGACCCAACCCGACCTGGACTACCTAATGGATAAACGACCTAGGGTCTTAGAGATTCCGCACCTCATGAAAAAATTTCCTGCATCCACCACTGACTTAAGCAAATCGATGTAATGGAAGGAGTGGCTATTGATTTTTGAGATTATTCTCCTTCTTCTTTGGATTTCTTCTACACCTTTCTCTATCTTTGGCTCAATCTCTTGCTTACCATTTCATCACGTATCAATGGTATCAGGGCTGTTTTTCACATAGGGTTAGGGCTACAACATAAGTATTTTATTTTCTCTGCAACAACAACAACAACGTAACAATCAATTAGGGCAGCAACAACAATCAAGAAATTGGAGATCAAATCAAGAACTAGGCGATTCCATGGATTTTGCTATGGAAGAATTCATGAACCTGATGCAAGAAGATACAGTCAACACTTATTGTGAGACATTTGAGTCTTTGGATGGAAAAATCAAAATTCCTAAAGATTTTTCTGAAGACTATGCGGTATATCTTTTCATTTCTAGTCTTAAACAAGAAATCAGTGAAGTTCTCAAACCACATCACAATATTGATAGAAGTTTAAAATTGAAGGATGCAATTTTTAGGGCAAAGATGCAAGAACTGAAACTGGATTCAATTAAGTGGAATCAATATCAGACAACAAGATTCGATGAAATTGACGATATAAATGTAGATGAAATTTCATCAACTAATTAAAAATTTGAGAATTCATCGGAAACAATTGAGGTAAGTGATTCCATTCTTCAACAGGAAGTTAAATGTATGGTCGTTTTAGATGTTGAAAACAATGACGATATTACGGAATCTAATAGTGTTAATGAAAATGATGATAGAAATGATGATCATGTTCATATTACTCATTTTATTGACACTTATGAAAATGGCCGACATAAGAGTGACTCGTTTAGTGGAAATAAGAGTTTTGGAATTGATGTTTGGGATCAGGAAATAAGTAAAAAGAAATTAGTTTTCTAGTTTTTTTCCAGGTACAACAGTCATTAATCAAGAGAAAATGGGTGTGTAAGTCAAGATCAGGGTATAGAATTGGTTGTCTCTTATATGTTTGATGAAATGCCTTTAAGAAGTGATATGACTTTTGGTATGGGTTTTTATTCAAAGGAAAAAAAATCAAGAAATGGGTGTTGTAAGTAAAGATAGGGAAATGTCACATGTGGAAAAAAATTGAATTGAAGGCTTTAAAAATGGATGAAAAGGGGTTTATTTGGCATAAGTGGAAATCCAAATCAAGATTGGATGAATTTTTGAAGTCAAGTCACCTAGGTTATAATCATGTCAATCCAATAAATGAATTCAGTCCATGGTAGAAGAAGTTGTCAAATTGGTTAGATACTGGGTGGAGAATTAGTGCAAGTTATCACACTATGGGGAATTTTGATGAAAAATTTCATAGACATGAAGCCATATGCAATAACCAGGGTTATAAACATGTGCATGGCACTAAAATGTTGTAAATGGGACTGTACCTTGTTTAGGCTCTACTAATGTTATGGATAAGGCTCTTTCAAAAAAAAAAAAGAAGAAGAAGAAGAAGAAGAAGAAGGCAATGAAACCTAAATGGCACAAATGGAAATCAAAAGTATGGAATAAACACAAACTCATGGAATTTATGAGTGTTGCAATTTTAAGAACTCCTTACTGGGTACATGATTCTTATTCATTTTAATTTGTAGTTACAATATGTGATAATGGTGAAGCTTTTCCAATGATAACTACTTCATTTTTTACTCTATTCAAGTCTACTAGTATGTTCATTAGAGTAAATAAGAATGCAAGTGCAACTTTTATGCCACCTTATATTCTCAGTTGGGGTATTGGTTGGCATGGAGCTGACAAACTGTTTACAGACTTAAATGGTTTTCATAATATTGTTGAACAACTCATTCTTGATGTCGTTAACACTGTTTGGGAGGTTTGTCATGGCAGTGACATGGCTTTAAGGAAAATCTTGATTCGTCAAGGAGGCGGTATGGGGGTTGTAGTGCCAGAAAACAATTCTGGTGGCTTATTACAAACTTAGCATGAAGGTAAAATAAAAAAGAAAGATGTGAAGAGAGAATGGGTAATTGTTTTGAATACGCAAATCGATACAAGTGAGACGGATCCAGGCCTCAAAAAACAAAAATATGTAGAAGCATTATTTGACCCGATGCATGAATTGGTCACCACGAGCACATAAGCATACTTCGATGCGATTAATTGGTGGTCGATCCCATGAGCAAGTTGTTTGTTACAGTAGATGATATAGAAAGTCAAGTATTATTAAAAGGATTCAAAGTTGTTGACCTTCATGGTGATAGGAATGGGCTTGCATAAATCCTTCGAAATGAGGTTTCTGTTTGAAAATTGTACACTTACTTCTTAGGAATGAAGCATCTAATGTCCATGAGGAATGTTAAAGCTTTTGCCAATCATAGAACATGGCAACTTTCTTACAAGAGTCTCCAAAATTGAAAAGAAAGGAAAGCTTAGGATTTGTGTTCTACTGCTTGAAATTCAAGTCGTGGCTTAGGAAGTTGGTACGATGGTTCAACTCCTTGTATGGTATCATTGTCATCTGAGAATGATATTCCTATGTAATTCATTGTAGTTCTTGAGGTCAAGAACTTTATAATGGGGGAGTATTGTTATGGTTAAAATAGTTAAAGGATCGAATATGTAATAGTGTAATAATGAAGGGGTCAAATGATAGTTAGTGATATGTACTTAAACAAATCGATGTAATGGAATGAGTAGCTATTAATTTTGAGATTATTCTTCTTCTTCTTCTATGGATTTATTCTTCATCATTCTCTATCTTTAGCTCAATCTCTTGATTGCCATTTCACCGCGTATCAAACTATGTCTTATATATTTCATTTAACGGTTATTGTAGTCCCTTTAAACTCTTTTAATCTCTTCAGTTACTCTTAACATTCATATATTAGTTCATAGATTATTAAAAACACTTTACCAACAAACTCTTTCATGATATCAAATGTCAAGGTTTTGCCCATGACCAAGCAAACACCTTAAATCACAAAACATGTTATTCTCTTTTCTTTATGTATTTTAGTTTCCCATCAAACATGACAAAAAAATTTGGTTGTGATGTGGGTAAGATCCACAATGATTCTCCACAATCACCAACATTATTAGCTTTGTTAGAGTCAAATTTAACAACAAAAATTACCTTATTTGGAAGCACCAAATGGTCACTATTCTCAAAACTATGGAGTTGCTTGAACACATAACATCCAACCTATCTACAAGCAGCACAAGCTCAACATTACATGATCCTACTGATAAGAGGGTAGATTGCCATGTTAAGACGTAGTTAATTATGTGTTTTTAAGTGAATCATATCATAAAACATGGTTACTTTGAGTTTGATTTGGATTCCCGGTAGCTGGAGCGGATTGGATGCAATTTTGGAGAAACCAAATGGCTTTTAAAGGAAGATATTAAATGATGATGTGATAGAGCTCTGAAATACGAAGACGTGGCCGCAAGAATCAAAGAAAACGGAGTCCTAACGAAGATTTCAGGGCAAAAACGGACGCATACCAGTAACCAGCGCAGGGCTGCACTGGTGGTGGGGCCGGGCTGCGCCAGACTTCAAAAATCAGCGCTGGTCTACGCTGAAATCGGCGTAGGTCAGCAGAATTTGGTCCCCAGCACAAGGTTTCGCTGGGTGGGTCGCCGGGCTGCGCCGAGGGTCGGAAAAGTTGTGAATTTGAAAGATTTTTACCATATTTAAAGATAACTTCAACCCCAAATGAAAATAACTTCAACCCTAGCCGTTTTTGAGCTCCCAAACACACTTTTCATCATCCCAAACCTCAATCCAATCAATCCTTTCATGCAATCATCATTCCAATCATTCATTGAAGATCCTATGATAAGGATGAGCGGCTAAACACTTTTGTAACCACCTTTGGGTGCACGGTTCGTTTGTGAAACCTTTAAACTTGTTTGATTTGGTTCTTGGATTGTTATTCATTCACTTGAAGAATATTTGTGATTTTAATCATTTAAACAATTCACGTGTGTTTCAATTGCTTATCTTTTTATCATTCACATTCGGTTTTCTTGCATCGTGAGTAGTTTGATCATTGGAAGGGTAATTGATACACGTGGGTTGGTAATTGGATTGTACACGTTATTATTAAAAACTTGTGTTTGATTATCACTTGAATTGAAACAGTTTAACAAAGCCATGTCTGTGTGGTATTCTATCATTTAACCAGGTTTGGGTGAATCATTGAACGGGAAACTCGGAGAGGCTACTTCTTTATTATTATTGTTCACAACTTTTCAAATCCGTTTTCTAAATCTCAATTAAAAAACGAAGTAATTAGGTTTTAGCCAAATAGTTTATTCTACAAAACTACTCTTTCCACCAATTTCCTGTGGAGACGACTCACTTTCACTATACTATATTTTCTTATATTTTTTATTGACCACACGACATCGATCACCTACATATTGGAATGAATTGATGTGTACATGTCTGTGTGCATCAACATTGTACATCTCCACTTGAATCAATGCAACTATCAATCATTTTGGCGCTCATCTTGTTATTGCAACTACAATGACCACACGACTTTGAAAATTATTCAACGAAAAGTTGTTTAGAAGGTGTTGGCAAAAAAAAATATCACTTTAAAATACAGTTTCAACTATTGAAACATAGCAAACAATCCATCACATCATATTATGATAGTGAACCGGTTAATGATGAAACACTTGGCCCCAAATTCGACAATGTTAAATGCTATCTATGATGTATTTATGTTTTTATTAAATATTGTAAGAATAACTAAATACCATATGTGTGTATGACCGGTTTATGATGAAACAATCCCCTAATTCCAGAATGTTGAACTCTATCTATGATGTATTGGTTGTTTTCATTGAATATTCTAAGAACTAGCATACGTGTGTTGGATCATAGAGCATAACAACACTTTTTATTTTATTAAATCGCATGAGAGGTTAACTAAATTACACCATGAAATATATGTTAACACGATGTCATGGTACCTAGTAATGACCCACAACTGTGGAATGAACGTACCGATGTTGGATCAGTATGCTCTTTGTTTAGGTAAGAACTTGCTATCTTTGACACTTAAGTGTTTTAGCAAGCTCTTGTATATCAGATTGTAAGCACAGCGGAATGTATAAGTTAAAGCAACACTTTTTATACTTAAGAGGAGTTATTACTCCCTCTTGATGATTGAAACTAATAATGACAAGTATTTATTATGAATCTAAGCAGTAAATGAGAATTAGATACTTAGGCAGATTCACAATAAATACTGAAATGGAATAGAACAGTGAAAGTGTTTGAAGGATTTTTCTATTAAAATCAATGTCTAAAATAGAAGGTTGAAGCCTCCTATTTATAGACGTTTACATACATGTATCTTGCCAATAAAGAAAGTATACAAATATCAGAAACAAGTTGCACAAGTTGCAACATTGAAACAAACAATTACAGCTAAAAGTAATAATAAACAATAAACTACTGATACAAAAGGCGGTGGAAAATATCTGATGCTAAGTGCTGATGAATGACAAACTACTGATGAGTAGTTTGTCTTCAGTACTTCTGAAGTGAACTTGTCTGGTTTGGACTTCAGAACTTCTGATGAAGTTTCTTCTTCAGCACTTCTCATATCTTCTCTTCAGCAGTTTCTTGTCTTCTCTTCAGTACTTCTATACTTAGCCAAAATTGACAGAAGTGAATTAGACTAAGGTTTCCAAAAGTGGTTTCACCAATCCTCTTTGTCCTAACAATCTCCCCCTGGATTGATGAACCCAAAACCTTACTAATTCCTTATGATCTTCTTCTGTCTTGAACAATCTTCCATATTTCTTTATACATGGTGTTCTTGAGCTGGTTTAACTGTCCATCAGATAGAGATCCTTTCTGTGGTTCTAGATGTTGAATTGTGAGCAGGTCTTGTGTTGACAGTTTCTTTAGATCACTGATCTTCTTGTAAGCCCTGCTTGAAAGGTCTCTTCTTGTCAATAATACTGTGTTGTTTGCAGTAAGTGACCATCTGATGATAGGCACCTTTGACTTGTCAAAGTCAGAGGTATAGGGAACCAGACTTGTCCCTTGGGTTGATGATCCTGAGTGTTGGATGCTTTCTACTTCAGTAAGCCTCAGGTGGGAGTCTCTTCCTTCTTGTTGTTGTCGTTGTTGCATATCAGGCATCTGAATAGTTGGGAGATGGTGTTCAGTCACTACCTTGGTATGCATCTTTTCTTTGATAGTCTTTTGGATTTGGTAGGCAAAGGTGGAAGGATCCCTGAATTGTGTCAACAGAGGTTTCTCCTCAATGTCAAAATCTGAGTGAACTACTGAACTTCCTTCAAGTAGTACCATTTTGAAATCAGTTTTGACATTGTCCTCTGATTTCTTCCTTTGAGTAGCAGGCCTTCTTGTTGACATACCAGAAGTTCTAACTACTGATCTTGAAGGATCAGCAGTTTGAAACTTCTCTGGATTTGCAGCCTTGGCAGCCTTATATTTTCGATAAGTATCCACCAGTCTTTCTTCTTTCCATCTGGATACTGAGGCTTTTGAACCATAGCCATCTGCTACTAATTCATTTATCATCTGGGCTCTCTTGGCCTTTCCTTCTTTACTTGTGGCCAGTTTGTCTGCAATTAGTTGTGCCCTTCTTGTCAGCTCTTGCATAGAGAGTCCCTTGAGTGTGTAGGCTTTAGTCTTGTTGTTCTTTGTGATGTAAGACACCAGTTGGTGTCTTTTGTCTTCTTCAGCAATATGATCAATTTCAGCCTGTCTTTCCAGTTCAGCTTGATAAGCCTGGAGCTTCTCTTCAAACTCTAAATGATCCCTTTGTTCCAGATTTTTCCAAATCTGGTCTTCCTTGGCTTTTTGTTGAACTGCCTTTAACCTCTGCTCAAGAAGTTCAGTAGATTGAGAGATTGGAGCAGGGGTTAGGACAGTCATGGTAGTGGTTGTTGTATGCCTTGGAGGAGCAGAAGTTGGTTTGATTTGTTCAGTGGATCTGGAAGGTTTAGTTTGTTGAGATTTGGAAGTGTTAACCTCTGCTGGGTTGACAACTGCTGATGGTTTGTCAACTACTGAAGGATTGTCTTCAGTATCTTCTGAGTCATCAGTACTTTGACCATCAGAGGTTTCTTTATTATGCCTTAGGGATTCTTCAGAGGTTTGGGTCTCATCTTCTTTTTCTGTGGCTTCAATATCTTCCACTGAGACACCAAACTGTTTGGCCATTGCTTCTTTTCTGGCCTGGTTTTTCTGATCTCTCTCTAGGATAACAAGTCTTGCCTTTCTTCTGGCTTCAACTGTATCCATTGGTTCCTTCATCTTCTCCCTCTTTTTGGATTCATCAATAGTCTTCAGAGGTTTGATCTGATCTGTCAGATTGGCAATTTGTTTGCTGTTGAAGTCAATCTTGGTCTGCAGATCATTCATTTTTGTCTGAATCACCCCAAATTGGTTCTTGATGGACAGCTCCAAGTTAGCTGTATAGGTTTGGAGGTGATTCTTGATGAGGGCATTCATCATATGATAAAGGTCACCACCTGGGCTGCATAGTTGGTTCATGTCTATGCTTGAAGGCCCAGGGAATTGGGTAGGCATTTGATGTGAAGGGTGTGTTTTTAGGAGATCCTCATGTTGTACAGAGGATGCCACTCTAGGGGTTTTAGGGATTGAGTGGACTTTAACCTGTTCAGGGGTGACTAGCTTCTTGAGCTTGGATACCCCTGAAACAGGACCTTCATAAAGTGCCGTCAATTCAGTAGTTTTGGTTGTTGAATCATCATCCAAATTAATGGAATCATCTGAATCCCTGATGTTGTCCTCATTGAGGACTGTCTCAGTTAAATCATGAGCTGAGCCCAACTCAGTTCTCTCATGAACCTCTTGTTCTTGGTTCTGAGGATTTCCTACCTCAGGCATTAAGCCTTCATCAGTAGTAGCTGTTTTACTTCTATCCTCAGATCCACCACTGGGTGGTAACTGAGTAGTAGCAGCCTCAGATGCCCCAAGAGTCTCTAAGATTGGGCTTAAAGACTCTGGTCCACCCTCATCTCTTGGGTTAGGGCTAGTGATGTCCACATCCATGTCTGACTCTGTGGTTATGTCCCCTGTTTGTTGTGGTTGTAGGGGACTGACATTATCAGATGGGACTTTCTCTTTTAGCCCAGAGAGAAGTTTGGCAATCTCTATTGCCTCTGGTTCAGAAATTTGAGGGGTTGGTTCGGAAGTTTGGGCAATAGGTGAAATAGGTTGGTCAGCAGTTTCAAAAGAAGTGTGAGATACAACAGTTTTTCTAAGTCTTTTTCTTTTGAATAAGATTGTTATGGGTGCTCTTGGTGGGGTTTGAGATGGATGAGACTAAGAGGGTGTTTCAGTCTCACCTATTTGAAAAGCAGATTGCTGATGAGCATGTTCAGGCATCTCAACCTCCTGAACAGCTTTTCTTTTGGGTTGGTGGGTTTTTGTCTTTGTTGGCTTGGGCTTTTTGGCTTTTGATGGTGTGAGTTTGGAAGATGTGGGTTTCAGGGGGACTTGTTGTTGTTCTCCCTGATCATCTTCTGGCCAGGTAGCCGGTTTGTTATGCCTAGAGTATGCTTGTGAGGTTAATGGATTTAAAGTTGAAACTTTTCCCACAAGCACCTCATTACCCAGTTCCCCTATTATGCATTGCATAATGAACCTTGGGTATAACAAAAACTTTTTCTTGGTATTATTATGATGTAACACCAACTCATTGAAAAATAATTTTGATGCCCTGAATTTGGTTTCATTCACTATGGAATGAAATATTGGTTGAAAAGTAGAGGGCATCTGGTCATAAGACCCTGTCTTTGGACTCAAACACATAATAATATAATGAAACAAAAGCTTGTATTTTGGTTCAAAATATTTTTTGAAGATAGTAGCATGGGAGAGAGTACCTTGATAACCACACTCTGTCATGGTTAAGTGAATGTCAGAATTAGCAACATGATCAGGGGCAGCTACATCATCCAGGCCCAGTCTTGTTGCCAGTGTGGCCGGTGTGATGGTCAGTGGTTTCCCTTTTATTCTTGAGTTGAGGGAGATAAATTCACCATCAGCCGTTACCGTCTCAGCATTAGCCCAGAACTCATTTAGAGTTTCAGTATGAATTGGTGGGTCGATTGTGAGAGCAGTAAAATATTGGGATTTTACGACAAGATCAATGATCTCATCGTATTGGGACCAGCCTTCTTGTTTTTCAAGAAAGGCCCTTTGATTGTGTCCCTGTTTTAGAACGAGAGCCATGTGGTTTGTGTTTTTGTTGATCGAACAGTTGATTTGCAGGTTTAGGTTATTGAGAGAGTTTTTGAGAGAGAAGGAGGGAATTTTTGAGTTTGAAAGGATAAGTGTTGAAAAAAGATATTTATCAGAAGTTTTTAACCGCTTGAATCTTCTTTATTAGAAGTTTTTAAACCGCCTCGGTTAAAAATCTCTTTATCAGAAGTTTTAAACCGACTAGGTCAAAACTTCTGATGATGGGAAAAGTCAGATTTGCCCTTTTTGACTAAACTGCTGATGAAGGATTATCTTCATCAGTAGTTCCCATTTCCTCTTCAGTAGTTTTAACAGCTGATGAGAAATGTTTTATAAATACTTTTATTCATAACTTCTGAAGGTTATTTTATCAGAAGTTATTCACTTTTCAGAAATTATCCCCATACTGATGTTTTGTTCATCAGTAGTTTCTCTCTTTTCAGAAGTTTTGTTTCAGACTTTTTTATCTTTTTGTAAGTGAAAAATGAAAAATATGTGCAGAACAATAAAATAAACACTTACAAATTTAGCATCCCAAGCATGGATACTAACTTCTGAAATGTTGATGTGTCAAGGGGTTTTGTGAAGATGTCAGCTATTTGATTAGCTGTTGCTACATGCTTCACCTCAATCTTTCCTTTTTCATAGCAATCTCTTATGAAATGGTACCTGATCTCAATATGTTTGGTTTTTGAGAACTGTACCGGATTTTGAATGATGCTAATGGCAGATTTGTTGTCTACAAACAAAGGTGTCTTGGTCTCTTTGATTCCATAATCAAGAAGTTGATATTGGAGCCATTGTATCTGTGATGTACAACTTGCAGCTGCAATGTATTCAGCTTCAGCAGTTGAAGTTGCAACAGATGTTTGCTTCTTTGATTGCCATGACACTAGACAGTTACCCAAGAATTGACAACCACCAGATGTTGACTTTCTTGTCATCTTACACCCTGCATAGTCACTATCTGAAAAAGCTGATAACTTGGTATTGCTTGAAGCAGGATACCAAATTCCAAGTGTTGGAGTTCCTTTCAGATATCTGAAAATTCTTTTGACTGCTATAAGGTGTGATTCCCTTGGTGCTGATTGATATCTAGCACAGACACATGTTGAAAACATAATATCTGGTCTAGAAGCAGTTAGATATAAAAGGGAACCTCTCATGCATCTGTACATGGTTTGATCAACCTGTTTTCCTTGATCATCAGGTTCAACTTGTGTGATTGGTGTCATGGGAGTGGAACATGATTTACAGTCTTTTAAAGAAAATTTGTTGAATAATTCTTTAACATATTTTGATTGATGTATAAAAGTTCCATTTGTTTGTTGCTTGATCTGCAGTCCCAGAAAGTACTGCAGTTCTCCCATGGTACTCATCTCAAATTTTGATTGCATGAGTTTCTTAAAATCATCACACAGTTTTGTGTTTGTTGAACCAAAAATGATATCATCAACATAAATTTGAACAAGTAGGACATGATTTCCAACATGTTTAATGAAAAGAGTTTTATCAATGGCACCTCTTGTAAAGTTATTTTTGAGTAAAAAGGTGGAGAGTGTATCATACCAGGCTCTTGGAGCCTGTTTGAGCCCATAAAGAGCTTTGTCCAGTCTGTACACCCACTCAGGATGAGAAGGATCCTCAAACCCAGGTGGCTGACAGACATACACCTCCTCTTTTATCTTTCCATACAAAAATGCACTTTTTACATCCATTTGATAAACTTTAATTTTGTTGGAAATGGCATAGGCCAGAAATAACCTGATGGCCTCAAGCCTTGCAACTGGAGCAAAGGTTTCATCATAATCAATTCCCTCTTCTTGAGAGTACCCTTGAACTACCAGTCTTGCCTTGTTCTTGATTATCATACCAGCTTCATCTTGTTTGTTCCTGAAAACCCATCTTGTGCCAATTGGTTGCTTGTTTGGAGGTAAGGGACAGATTTCCCATACCTGTTGCTTGTTGAACTGAAGCAGTTCATCTTGCATAGCTTGCACCCAATTATTGTCTTTGAGGGCTTCCTGGTACTTCTTTGGTTCCAACTGTGAGATAAAGGCTGAAAATAGGCAAAAGTTGGAGAGCTGGTTTCTGGTAAGAACACCTGAAGCTATATCACCCATGATTTGATCAAGTGGATGATCTCTGTGTTCAATCAGTTGTTGTAAACCACTGACAGGTGTAGGTGGCTCATGTTCTTCAAACAAACTACTGAGGTCTATAATATCTGGTTCAGATGTTCCTTGATCTTCAGTAGTTGGATCTACTGAACCAGAAGTTTGAGTTTGTTCCTCAGTACTTGTTTGATCAGAAGTTTGAGGAACTTCTGATGATTTTGAAGTTGACTTGATAACTGTTTGAGGAGTCCATGGTGTGGGATCCTCATCATCAAACCTTTTGTCACCATAATAAGTAGGTTTTGATGAAGTAACAGCCTTCTCAGGTCCAAAATGGAAGTTGTCAAGGTCAAAAAGTTCAGCAGGATGTGCTGGAATAAGAGTGTGTTTTGACTCATTGAACTTGACATTCAATGTTTCTTCTACTATCTTGGTGTGAGAATTAAAAACCTTGTAGGCTTTTCTAGTTGAAGAGTAACCAAGAAAGTAACCTGAGTCAACTTTGGCAGCAAACTTTGAAATAGATTCCTTGATGTTCAAGATGAAACATTGACACCCAAAAGCCCTGAAAAAGGAGATAAGGGGCTTCATGCCATGAAGAACTTCATAGGCAGTCTTGGAATGTCTCTTGACCACAAGAACTCTATTCTGAACATAACATGATGTGTTAACTGCTTCTGCCCAAAAGTACAAGGGCAGTCCAGAATCGGCTAACATTGTTCTTGCTCCCTCTATTAAGGTTCTGTTCTTCCTTTCTACTACACCATTTTGTTCAGGAATTCTGGGAACACTGTATTGTCTAATAATCCCTTTAGACAAACAGAATTCATCCAGAGTTTTGTTCCTGAACTCTGTCCCATTATCACTTCTAATGGTTTTGACAGGTAGAGAATATTGTTTCTCCACTTGTAGAATGAAGAACTTGATGATTTCAGCAGCCTCATCCTTGGAGAATAAGAAGAACACCCATGTGAATCTTGAGTAGTCATCAATGATGACTAAGCAGTACTTCTTCTTACCAAGGCTCATAATCTTGACAGGTCCAAATAAGTCCATATGGAGTAGTTGAAGACATGCAGTTGTTTTTTATTCTTCAATAGACTTATAGGAGGACTTATGTTGTTTTCCCTTTAAACAGGATACACAGTGTTCTTGACACTGGTATACTTTCAAAGGTAGACCTCTGACCAAGCCCATTTTTGTGACTTTATTTATGGTTTTAAAGTTCACATGGCCAAGTCTCCTGTGCCAGAGATCAGTTTCTGAAGTTGATGCCCTTGAGAAGAAACAGGCAGTGTTGTTCAATACTTTGTCTTTCTCAATGTCCACTGCATAGACATTGCCAAATCTTTTGGCAATCAGCAAAGTATGATCTTCAATGATCTTCTCTATCAACTTCTGGCCTTCTGGTGAGATGATCTTGCATGCTGTCTTTGTGAAAAAGGAAGAATATCCTTTATCACACATTTGTGACACACTCAGCAAGTTGTATTCAAGGTTTTCAACCAGATTGACCTTGTCAAACTGTATTTTGCCAGAGGAGACATTGCCAAGTCCTAGCACATATCCCTTAGCATTGTTCCCAAAGGATACAGATCCTTCTCTTTGGCTGATAAAATTGTTTATCAGGTATCTGCATCCAGTCATGTGCATAGAGCCTCCACTATCAACGTACCATATGCTGTTTAAGCCCCTGGAAACTCTCTGCACACAATAGCAAATTAGTTAGATTTAGGAACCCAAGCCTGTTTGGCTTTGGGTTTGCTCTTGAGAACAGTTACAGTTTGTTCTTGACCAGGTTGAGAAATCCATGTCTTTTTGGCAATGGATTTTTCATTAAGAACCATGGTGGTATCCTTTTCAGGACCACCATAAACCTTGGTCATCAGTAGTTGTACCAAGTTCATTAGTTTTTGAATCTCAGCAGTTTGTGAAACTGCTGATGATTCAGGTCTAACTACTGACAAAGAATTTTGAGAAAAAGATTTTAGTTGAGATTTTATCTTTTTCTGAGAAAAGGTGTTTTCAGGTTGTTGTTTCTTGGGATTAAAGATTCTTTCATAATCATTTCTGATTTGATTTCCCACAACCTGTTGTTTAATTTTATGATTGAACTGAATTCCTTTTCTGTATCTACAAAACTCTGTTTTGTGGTTGAACAGACCACAAATTTCACATTCTTTTGCCTTTTGTTTTTGATCTAAAGGCAAATTTCTGAAATTAGTGTAAAGATTTTGCTCATCAGTAGTTTTCAGAGTCTTAACTCCTGATGTAGATGAAACTACTGATGGCTTGTTGTCAGATTTTGTTAATACTTCTGAAGTACTTTCTTTGAAAATACCAGGATTTCTGTTTAGAAAGTTTTCATGGAAAGATGTGCAGTCTTTCCCTTCAGAAGTTTCATTTGAAACAATTTTTCTCCCATCTTCAGTAGTTTTGGGAGAGAAATCTGTTGGTGTTTCAACATGATGGTACCCTATGCCAAACTTAACATTTGAAGCACTCGGTTTGTTTAGCAATAGCTGGTACCCCTTACAAGAATCCACCCATTTTTCACAACTGATCTTGGTGTCAGCAAGCTCTTTTCTGACATTCCCAAGATCTTCTATCATCATTTTAATTTGTGCTTGGGTTTCAATAGCTGAGTTAGTTAATTTAGAGACTTCTTTTGTTTTAGCAGTAAGTTTTCTCTCTAAATCACATTTCATCTGAGTGTATTTTCTTTCTAAATCATTGGCTTTTCCTTGTAAGTGCACATTTGTCTCTCTTATGAGAGCAAAAGATTCTTTGCAAGAATTTGAGCAAAGTTTTGTCAAAGACTCTTTTGATACCTGTGACAATGCGGATTTTGAAGTACAGCCTTCAAATGCCATTAAGGAAAAGTTCTTTCTGCCATTGTCTGGTTCTCCCCAGTTGATGTCAAACAACTTGTTGTCTGCATCAGGATTGCACTCTGTGGTGTCAAAAGGAAGACTGCTCCAGTCAACATACCCTGAGGTGAAAAGACTTTGTTGAGAGGGTTGTTGAGGCTGTGGAGGTTGTTGAGCAGCTGGAAAGGGAGGGATTGATTGTTGGCTCTGCATCTGTTGAGCAGGCATTTGAACATATTGTACTTGTGGCATGTATTGCTGTTGAGGAGCTTGTGCCTGTACAAAATGAGCACTCCCTTGAGTTCCATTATTCCTATGATAATTGGGGTTAAAGTTATTTCCAGATTGTGATTGGTTAAAGCTAGAGTTTCTACACTCTCTAGCAAAGTGTCCCAACTTCTGACACTTGTGACATCTCAGTTTAGATTTGTCAAAACCAATTTTTGTATTACTGGTCAATCCTGGAAATTTCCTTCCTGACCTTTTATAAAACTTGTTAGTTTTAATGCTTAGCATGGCCAGTTGGTGTAAAATGTTCATTTCTTCTAAGTCATCACTGCTAAAGTTTTTTAAATCATCCATGATAAAACATAGATTATCAGCAGTTTGACTTTGATCATCATTGTCATAACCTGGGAAAGATCTTTCTGATGAGATCCCAGTTGTTATGTCAATGTTGTCATAAGATCCATAGGAACAAGTTGGTGAGTCTTGTCCCAAAAGTGCTGTACTACCTGGTAGGTAGTCATCAACAGTTTTACCAGATGATTGCAATTTCTTCTTTTGATCAATTTCTCTCTCAAAAGTAAGTAATCTCCCATGGAGTTTTGTAAGAGTGAGGGAGCCAAAATCTGGTGAGGATCTTAAAACAATGGAGTATGTTTCCCATTTGTCTGGTAAAGACCTTAAAAATCTATGTAGCATAGATACTATTGTATAGGTCTGACCATTTAACTTTAGCTCAGATATTAATGAGGAGAATCTTTCAAATTGTTGAGTTAAAGTTTCCCCATTAATGTGAGCAAATGTCTCATATTGTTGAGCTAAAATCTCTCTGGTGTTGGCAATCACCTCTTCAGTTCCTCCAAACTGTTCTTTAAGACAATCCCAGAGTTCTTTGGCACTTTCACAATGTAAAAGGCCAGAGTATATCTCATTTGGGAGAGCCATTGCCAACATAGAGAATGCTTTTGCATCTAGCTCAAGTTTTAGGAAATCATCATCTGTATAGTCTTTTGGTTCTTTAGGAACCTCAACTTTAGTTTCAAGATTTATGTTTACTGGTTTGTGAGGACCATATATCACAGATCTCCAACAACCTGTGTTGGTCTGTGACAAGGTATGTGCCATTCTCTTTTGCCATATGTTATATTCATTTCTTACAAGCATGGCAGGTTTAGTGGCAGAACCAGTATTATGTGGATCCATTTTAAAGAGTATTGATTTGTCAGATGACTCTTTTAAGTGATGGATGTTGATAAAAAGTGAACTTTTGATCTTTTATTGAGTATCAATAAGAGCTTTGTGTCTGATTCTCAATTTGTTAGATTGATATGTGATCAGATAAACCAACGCTCTGATACCAATTGTTGGATCAGTATGCTCTTTGTTTAGGAAAGAACTTGCTATCTTTGACACTTAAGTGTTTTAGCAAGCTCTTGTATATCAGATTGTAAGCACAGCGGAATGTATAAGTTAAAGCAACACTTTTTATACTTAAGAGGAGTTATTACTCCCTCTTGATGATTGAAACTAATAATGACAAGTATTTATTATGAATCTAAGCAGTAAATGAGAATTAGATACTTAGGCAGATTCACAATAAATACTGAAATGGAATAGAACAGTGAAAGTGTTTGAAGGATTTTTCTATTAAAATCAATGTCTAAAATAGAAGGTTGAAGCCTCCTATTTATAGACGTTTACATACATGTATCTTGCCATTAAAGCAAGTATACAAATATCAGAAACAAGTTGCACAAGTTGCAACATTGAAACAAACAATTACAGCTAAAAGTAATAATAAACAATAAACTACTGATACAAAAGGCGGTGGAAAATATCTGATGCTAAGTGCTGATGAATGACAAACTACTGATGAGTAGTTTGTCTTCAGTACTTCTGAAGTGAACTTGTCTGGTTTGGACTTCAGAACTTCTGATGAAGTTTCTTCTTCAGCACTTCTCATATCTTCTCTTCAGCAGTTTCTTGTCTTCCCTTCAGTACTTCTATACTTAGCCAAAATTGACAGAAGTGAATTAGACTAAGGTTTCCAAAAGTGGTTTCACCAATCCTCTTTGTCCTAACAACCGAAGGCTAGAAGAAGGGGCAACTCTTTGGATTCGGGACCATTAATGATCCCTCTTAGGCTAGACGGAGTGGAAGAAAGACCAAGTAAGGTCGGAGTGGCTTTGGTTGAAGTGGCAACATGGTACCATGTAGGAACACCGCTCGTGGCCTTCAATAGTGCAAGATCTACAACGAAGAGTGATGACCATCATGATTTGGAGATGAAAAAAAAAAGAAAAGGAGTGATGTGGGAGCAAGAAGTGTGGAGAGATGATGCAGGAGAGAGGGAGCTCCACAACGAAGGTTGTGACGAATCTCGGCGTGGTGCCAGGTAAATGACCCACAACCATGTGATCAGAGTATTGGAGGTCAGAAAAGAGGCACCTCTTCGGCTTTGGGACCACTAATAATCCAAATTAGGCTAGACGGAGTGGAAGAAAGACTAAGCGGGGAGGGAGTGGCTATAGCTGAAGTGGTAACCAGGTACAATGTAGGAGTACCACTTGTGGAATTTGGTACCGCAAGATCAACACTGAAGAGGGGTGACATTATTGGAATATAAGATAGATATCATTATTATTATTTAGGATGCAATCATCTTAGACAAAGTATGTGTGTAATGTATATGTATGTATGTAGAATATATGAATGTAATAGTTAAGTAGGATATGAATTCGATCAACACAATTACATGTCAACTGCTGAAGATCATTGAACGAAAACAAGAGATGCAACAGAGTACATTTAAGAAAGGAAAGATGGATCAAAGGTTCAAATGGGACATGCTACTTCTTCAGACGTACAACAGCAAATAAAAGACATGTAATGACTATTATGCCCTCAAAGGTTATGGTAGTTATTTGGTGCCTAAAAGGGATGAAACGGTGGGAACAATAACCGACACAAACTGATTCAAGACAAAATGTTTCACTTAGTGTTTATAGGACCTTTGTATTCATTTATTATTTACCAAGATTTTGTAATCCAAAATCCATTACCGAAAACCCTTTGAAGAACACATTGTACAACCTTTGATTATCAATAAAGTTATAGTAGTTTTCTTGTATTTGATCATATTATGGGCCAACAAACGGGTATCAGAGCGAGGTTAAAGAGATTCAAACGAAAAGATTCAATCTGATCAAACAGAGCATCCTCAAATCGAGAAAAGAATAAAACAGAGACGTAAGAGAATCACCCGACGATCATCAAATCAAAGAGATAAAGGCCAATCGACCAAGATCATATCTTTTCATATAGAATTGTAACCATGATTGAGTACAAAACCGAAGAAGAAGTACGAACCGGTGTGTATTATTAAATTCCAACGAGTCACCGGAACTCTTAAAACAGAATCAAACAAGGATTCAAACAACAAAACGGTTACAACATCTTATTCGCTACTTATTATGAATTAGATAACATCGAATACATGAGGAAAGTTAAACAATAAACGATTTTTTTTAACGGTTCCGATCCTTATTGTCACTTAAAAACGATTTCTCGCCAATTTTTTTTGGAAGAGAACAATCAAACGTTTTTCAGTGATTTTGTTTAATTCGAACATCATTTATATGAAACATTTTGATTCCATAATGAATTCATAAAACAAATCAAAAATTCTATGATCATCGGGAAAAAAGTTAATGAAACCGTAACATAAAAACGATTGTATTCGAATTTTAGAGGAAAAACACAAAAGACTTAATAGAATCTGAATCAAAGTCTTTGTGGAACCAAGATAGTAGTGTTTCTTTTATCAAAACATAAGAGAAGCAGTGTTTTTTTTTATCATCAGGCAGTGAATATATATTTGAATTAGAAGAAGTTGATTTTCTTTGGAAAAGTCAAACCAGGAAACAAAGTCAGAGGGTTCAAAAAAAATATAGGATATTTGTTGTTTTTTTGAAGTCAGAAAGGAAAATGAAGCACTATAATCAAAGAACTTATTTTCTTCTATTGTTGGAGACTTACGAAAATTAGCACATGAATTCAGAACAACACACGGTGAAGGAGTCATAAAAAAAATCCAGGTTATATGTTCTAATTATCTTGGAATTTTAGTTTATAGAATTACTACAATCCTTATAGTATTTTTAGATTTAGTGACTCCTCATTGAAGTAAGTAATAAAGGGTTGTACCGAACGACATCAAGAAATGGCATCAAATAGCAATAGTATTTTACATATTCAAATTCCAAAATTAAATGGAAATAATTATCACTATTGAAGTATTCAAATGAAGGCCTTTTTTGAATCTGGAGACTTATGGAACATTATAGAAGATGGAATTCAAGAACCCGTTGAAAGTGCCTCACTAACATATCAATAAAAAGAATTAAAACAAAAAGGAAGAAAAGACAACAAGGCACTACTCTACGTGTATCAAACCGTAGAAGAAGTAATATTTGAAAGAATCTCAATTGCAACATCATCAAATAATGTATGGGATATGCTCTACAAGCCTTATCGCGGAGAAGAAAAGGTAAAACGGGTTAAACTATAAACCTTACGTAGTGAATTTGATAACCTTAGAATGAAAGAAAATGAAACCGTTGAAGAATTCTACAATCGTGTGATCATATTATGGAACTAAATCCGTTTAAATGGGGAAAACATTGAAGACAAAAGGGTTGTTGAGAAAATTTTACGTAGTCTAACAAGAGAATACAAGAATATTGTTGTTGCTATAGAAGAAACAAAGGATATCTCTATTATACCATTGGAAAGCCTATTAGGCTCTCTTAAAGCTCATGAACAACGTATGAAGCACACTGATACTTCTACATATGAACAAGCCCTTCTTCAATCAACAAGAAAAGAAGATACACATGACAAAAGCAATGGTTCAAGTGATGAAAAACATAGAGAAACAAAAGGAAAATCATACGTACATATTCAATGTTACCATTGCCAGAAATATGGACACACAAGTAAAGTATGCAGAAAGAGAATTAAAGAAGAAAGAAAAAGGGAGAGCCACTCCCTTCATGAAAAATAAAAAGAAGATGGAATTACATGATGACTAAGCAAACAAACCCCATAGATGTCACAGAAGAAAAAACTCTTATGGATGGTACATGTCCCATGGATGGTACAGGAAAACAACTCCCATGGATGACACAGAGATAGCATCATATGACAAGAAACTGACGAGAAGCAAGCAACAAATATCATCATCAAGAGACAAGATACAAGTTCTCCCAATCTAGCTTAAGGGAGGGTATTGGAATATAAGCTAGATATCATTATTATTTAGGATGTAATCATCTTAGACTAAGTATGTGTGTAATGTATATGTATGTATATAGAATATATGAATGTAATAGTTCAGTAGGATATGAATTCGATCAACACAATTACAAGTCAACTACTGAAGATCATTGAACAAAAACAAGAGATGCAGCAGAGTACATTCAAGAAATGAAAGATGGATCAAAGGTTCAAATGGGTCATGCTACTTCTACAGACGTACATCAGCAAATAAAAGACATGTAATGACTATTATGCCCTCAACGGTTATGGTAGTTATTTCGCGCCTAAAAGGGATGAAATGGTGGGAACAATAACCGACGCAAACTGATTCAAGACACAACGTTTCACTTAGTATTTATAGGACCTTTGTATTCTTTTGTTAGTTACCAAGATTTTGTAATCCAAAATCCATTACCGAAAAACCTTTGAAGAACACATTGTACAACCTTTGATTATCAATAAAGTTATAGCAGTTTTCTTGTATTTGATCATATTACGGGCCAACGGACATCACCATTTAGAGAGGAAAGAAAAGTTCACTATGTGGCAGCAATAAATGGGGAGAGATGATGCACGAGAGCAGAAGATCCACTCCAAAGGCTATGGGAAGCAAGCAGGAGAAAGGCGGGAAGAGAGGTGAAAAGGAGTTTGTCCCTCTTATACCATGACTAATGAGGCTAGTTTTTCCAACACTGGGAGATCTCATAATACTCATCCTAATCTCAAGGTACAATTTTATTTTATAATAACTTAATTAATAGTAATATCGTCAACATATTACTAACTAATTGTTTAATACCTATGTATTGCCGCATTAAAAAAACAAGATGCAGTTGAGTTATGGGACGGATGTGGAGAGTCTACGGAAGGAGTTGGAGAGTGACTATAGATGGCAATAGAAGTTCTCCTAATGACCAAGGAAGATTGATCTATTGCATTGACATTTGTCAGGATCGACAACACCATAAGTATGGATTTACCCCACAACCCATCCCTAAATTTCGTCAGAAATTCACCGCACATTGATAGCCTTGTCGGTGATTCCTAACTTATCCATAGTTTTTTTCTTCGTTTAGTTTTCTTTTATGAATTTCTAATTAAAATAATCAATGATTTGGATATAGATATGGCTAACTTATTACATAATCATAGTAAAGTATATGGTCCAAAGCTTTTTCATATGTTTCTCACATGAACAAATTATTTTTCAACATATTATTTAACCTGCAACTTGAGGTGAGTTTGTCACACACATCCGAGGCTCCTATATCAAGGATTTCAAGTCAACATGCATGACCCCCTTAATTAACCACATGCTCTATTGAATTTCTCCAAGTCTAATTCTATATTCTCTGTTGAATCTTTATGCATTCATGCATGGGAAAACTATAGTGGCCATGTACAACAAGTTAATGGAGGGATATTGCAATCTTATAAGTTATATACCCACAAAGCTTGCTAGAAAGCATATGATTCTAATACCAAAGTTCATTTCTTCAATAAAAGCATAGTTGTACTTTGTGGATATCCATTTTTGATTAAATAAATCCATTATTTTCTATAGAGAGAAAGCAAGAGGGAGAAATAATATGAACCAATTCGTCCTTCGTGGAAATCAATCAGGAACATATCGTTTCAGAATTTAATGAGTCATTAAGGGCATATGCTTCTTTATTATGACTCGATCTAAAATGTTCCTAGATTAGGCATAACCTATTGAATTGTGATCACTAGAAAATTCAAGCAAGTATATGCTAGTAAGTATATGCCTTAATTTTGCATATTTTGTTTAGAATGGTACATGGGTTTCTAAGTATTAGGTTCCTTGAGAGTAAACAAAATACTAAGCTTTTATTGTTCCACCAACCCATTTGGCTAGAACATTCAAAGAGAAAGAAGAAAGAACCTTGTAACTAGCATATTGTTGGCCGGTGTGACTATTTTTTTCTAAAACTAGATGTGAATTTTTATTATTAAATTAGTTTTGTTCTATTTGTCCATCTGCTTTAAAATCTATTTAAGAGATTTAGTTTATATATTATTTGTTTCATCTGAGAACTATTGGCCAAATTATGAATAGTGGCGAACCTAGAATTTGTATTCAAGGGGGACGATCGGGGGGTTTAACCGAACTTTTAAAGGTGACGGTCGGAATTTTTGTCTACAAATTATACTAACTTTTTAAATTTTAAGGGGGCATCCGTCCACCTTGACTATAGTGTGGATATACTGCTGATTCTGAACTGAGGAAACCATTGTAACCACACATTTCTCTAACGCACAAAATAAAATAAAATAAATAAATAAATATTTTTTTTGTGTGATGATGTGAATAGTGCCGCCACCCACATTGGTTTCTTCGTGACGTCTAATTTACAAAAGTGGACTGGGCTGAGTGATGATCAATAATTTGCGTGTAGCCCATTATTTTCCACAAACAAGTCCAGTGATCCAACTTCACGAATTCAATTTGGGAATATCTTTCTAGAAGAAAGTTATCTGCAAAAGGTGTCATTTTAATTATATTTTTCTAGTAAGAACATGTATATTTGAAGTGATAAATTAAAAAAATGTGGCAGGAGAAATAGCTTAATGTGTTTACAATTTTTTTTAACACTACATTAGCCTAGTGGGCATGAAGACACCAAAAAGTTGATGTCTCCATGACACCTAAGATGCCACCTCATCAACCTCCATTTTTCTCTTACTTGAGACATGAGTGGGATGTGGAAATACCAAAACTCCATGTCTCATCATTTAGAGTAAAGTGCACGGATCGTCCCTGTGGTTTGCCCAAATTTAAATTATGGTCCTCGGACTTTGGAAATTACACGTATGGTATATGTGGTTTGTAATTTGTCTCACGGATGGTCCTTCACCCTAACGATCGTTAGTTTTGGCTGTTAAGTTTGCTCATGTGACTTTCACGTGAGGGCAATATGGTAATTTTCAGTGTAAATGTTTACCCTTTGCAGCTCTGGTCCCTAGGTGTCAATTTACTCCTTTATAAGTTTCCCTCCTGGTCGTTTATGAGTTTTCATCTTCCTCACACACTTCAATCACCATCATCGAACGATTCAGACAATATTCAGCAAAATGCCTTGGTCGATTAGGGATAAGCACGAAGACTTCAACCCTGATGAGGAATATGGTAAGTTTCAGAGTCTTGATGCTTTAACGTCTATTATAAACTTCGTTTTTAAAATTTTCACTAAATGTTGGTGCTTTCTAAGCTAAAATGCTATACCCTAACTGTGAATGCTATGTAAACCCTAAATTTTGGTACTTTCTTTCACAGATGGAAAACCTAATAATTTCACTGCCAGACTACATGTTGGAGGTCTGTTTACGAAGAGTCCTGGAAGAAGGTATGTATTTGGTACTGTAGTTTACGTAGACTGGTTGGATATAGACGAGTTTTCTTCACACGAACTAGATTGGATGATAAGGGAGCTAGGTTTGGAGAAAAAGGGGGAATTATACTACCATTTTCAAATACCAGATAGAGATTTGGACACTGGTTTACGTGCTCTAGGAAATGATGCTGATGTGCTAAATATGGCTAAATATGTGGGTGAATATAATGTTATTAACTTCTTTATTGAACATAAAGAGACTAGGGTTGATAGTTATTTGAAGTCACCTACTGGTTTTAAGGTTGTTATTGAAGAAATAGAGGATGTAGGACATGTTAATAACCCTGTTAGGCCTAAGAAGTTGGTCCCTAAGAGGAGACTGTTACTGGAGTATGGTGGTGAGTCTTCTAGAGTTTAAGACAATGCTAGTGTGGAACAAGTTGATGCTACTGATAAAGATAATGCTAGTATTAATGTGGAACAAGTTGATGTTGCAACTAAGGTAAATGATAGTAATGAGGTACATGCTGCTACTTTCATAGATGGTTATAATTTTGATGATATAGACTTTTCTAAGGAATTTCCAAATGTTGGTAATGAGGGTGATCATGAGGTTGATAATGTGGTTCATAATGAGGGTGATAAGGAGGGTGATAATGGTGAGAATGAGGATGATAATGATGAGAATGAGGGTGAGAATGAGGGTGATAATGGTAATGAGGGTGATAATGAGGAGGATAGTCAGGTTGATAATGAGGAGGATAGTCAGGGTGATAAGCAGGAAGAGGATGAAGATGACTCAGAAGACAGTGATTTTGTAGTTGATGAGCAGGAAGAAGATGATGTTGATATGAGGGACTTCTATGATTTTGTTAATACAAATGAGGAATATGTAGATGATCTACATTCTGTTAACAATATAGGTGCCCATGATGGGGATGAGGAGGAAGAAGAGGTGGTAGGGGTTGAGTATTTGAGTTATGAATCATTTGACAGTTTAACAGGTGAGGAAATGGCTGATTTTGAAACTAGAAGAAGCAGGAAGCTGAGAGAAATAAGGAATAGAGCAAAGGTTTGTCATTACTGACATTTATTCATTTGACAGTTTATTTCTTTCATACTATAAGTGTCTAACAATTTGGTTTGCCAAATATGCAGAGGTCAAGTAATTCTCTGTCAGAAGCCAGGTTTTTTGTTTCACAGTTATTTGCAAGGTCAAGGCAGGCTAAAGATCTGATCAAGAAGCATGCCATTGAAACCAAAAGAGAACTGTCATTTTTGAAGAATGACAAGAGAAGGATTAGAGTGATATGTGAAGGGAAGTGTTACTCAGGCAACAAAGTTGATGGATCAGGTGGAGCAGCTGCTGGGCCAAGTGATGGAGCAGCTGTTGGGCCAAGTGATGGAACAGCTGCTGAGCCAAGTGATGGAACAGGTGTTGGGCCAAGTGGAACAGGTGCTGGGCCAAGTGGACATCTCAGGAATAAGAAGACAAGGCCCAAAGAATCTAAGAATCCTACTAGTGGGACCCCTACAGCTAAACATCCTGGAAAAAGTAGTGCAAGTGGTGCACATAAAAAGAGGCAGGCAAGATTGAAACAAGCAGAATGCCCTTGGGAATTATATATTTCCAAAGAGTCTACTGGTGACTGGATGGTGAAAACCTACCACCCTGAACACCACTGCTTGCAATCAAGAAAAAACCTCCACTTCACTGCAAAGTTTATGGCTCAGGAACAGTGGGTCATGAACTAGGTTGCATCTAACCCCAATGTGACAGTTAAAACTATCCAAGAAGAGTTGGCTAGTAGGTATGAGCTTAGGGGGACAAGCATGCAAGCATTCAGGGCAAAGAAGACAGCTGCTAGCCAAATAATGGGTGATTACAAGGGACAGTATGCAAGATTGAGGGACTATGGTGAGGAGCTGATGAGTACAAATCCAGGAACAACAATTAAGATCCATGTTGAATCTGAACCCAACCCAGATTCACCAACTAGAGTTTTCAAAAGAATCTACATCTGTCTTGGACCATTAAAGGAAGGTTTTAAAGCTTGTGGAAGGGACTTATTAGGATTAGATGGGGCATTTATCAAGGGTCCATATACTGGTCAAGTGTTGAGTGCAGTTGGATTGGATCCAAACAATGGGATCTATCCCCTTGCATATGCAATTGCTGAGGCAGAGAACAAGGAGTCATGGACATGGTTTCTAGAGTTGCTTCAAGATGATCTAGATCTGGACAAAAACTCAAGATTCACTTTCATATCAGATCGACAGAAGGGTCTTATACCAGCACTATCAGATGTGTTCCCAGCAACAGAACATAGATTTTGCCTAAGGCACATCCACCAGAACATGAAGTTACAATGGAGGGGTCAAGGATTCAAAGATTGCTTATGGAACTGTGCAACTTCAACAACAGGTAAAGAGTAAAGTTGTGATTTTTTATTTTAGCTTCTTATGTGACATGTTAAGATTCTTTGTAACAGTTGTGATTTTGTTTAACAGTCCCATATTTTACACGTCAAATGGAGGAATTGAGGCAATACAATGCATATGCATACAATTGGTTGAAAGCCATACCACCACAACATTGGTCTAGGTCTCATTTCACAGGTTTGTGATCTTGTCAAGTATTTTGCATACAATTGTTTAAATGTGATTTTTTTCAAGTATTTATGAAAGTATATCTTATTTATTACAGGCACAATCTGATATGCTCTTGAATAATATGTGTGAAGTATTCAACTCAAAGACTGTGGCAGGGAGGGACAAGCCTATAATCTCTTTGTTGGAGTACTTGAGGGAGTATTGTATGAAGAGAATTGCCAATGTTATCAAGAAGCAACAGAGATGTAAGGGTTTACTGACACCTAGTGTTGCTGCCTTACTAGAGGAAAACAAGAAGGAGGCAGTTAATTGCAGGGTTAAGTGGAATGGGGGGACCAAATGGCAGGTAAGTGGTTCAATGGAACAATATGTGGTTGATATGGCAGTTAAAGAGTGTAGTTGCAGGGCCTGGGAGGTAAGTGGAATCCCTTGTAAACATGTTGTGGCTGTCAACTGGGACATGCTTTTGAATAACCAAGCAGTTGAGCCACCAGAGGAATGGGTGAATCCTTGTTACAGGTTGGAGACCTGGAAAAAGGTTTACTCATACATGATATCTCCAACAAATGGTGCTATGATGTGGCCACAATCATAGTGTCCCACAACATTAACCCCACCACTCCACCGCACCTCAATTGGCAGGCCTAAGAAGAGCAGGAGAAAAGACCAGGTTGAGCTGCAAGATAACATGGAAGCTGCTGCTGGAAAACTATCCAGAAAAGGAAAGACTGCGACCTGTAATAATTGTAAGGGAAAGGGCCACAATAGCAGGAGCTGCAAGAAGAGGAAGAGTTCAAGTGGGGCTGCAAGTGCAGGGGCAGGGGCTACAGGTGTAAAGAAGCCAAGGACTACCAAGAAGACCAAGGAGAAGCCTACCAAGAAGCCTACAAAGAAGCCAAGGACTGCAGGTGCAGGGTCAACAGCTTAAGTTTGTTTAGTTGTGGTTTAATTATGTTTAACTAATTTGTATTTTGAACAACTGGTGGGATGTTTAGTTATGGCAGGTTAACTTAACACTTTGAATGTGTCTATTATGGGTACTTTGTAAGCCACCATTTTGGTATTAATGGTAATGTGGCATTAATATGTATGTTTATGTTTGAATGGGTCAAATGGGTCATATATGTTGATGATGCTTGTTTGTTTAGTAAAATGGGTATAATTTGTTGTTGATGCTTGTTTGTTTAGTTTGTATAGTAGAATGGGTCAAATGGGTATGTTTGTCAAATGGGTCAACTTTTTGCATTAATGTTTGTCAAATGGGTCAACTGGTGGTGTTGATGGTTGTTAGGTTAGACATTAATGTTTAGAGTTAGTATGTTTGTCAAATGGGTCAACTTTTTGCATTCAATATGGGTCAGTCAATTAGGTATTTTGCATTCAATATTCATCAAAATAAAGTCACCAAAACATCTTTCTTCATTATACCCAAAATTTGACCAACCATTTGGTCAGATTACACCATTTCATTACTACGCCAAAACATCATACTAGACCTAACATAATTACTACCCAAAATTTGACCAACCATTTGGTCAGAATACAAACTTGCCTAACATAATTACTACCCAAAAGCATAAAACCCAGAATACACAACCCTTACATTCATTGATTACTACCCAAAAAAATAAAACCCTAACACAAAAAGAAGCACAACGATCATAATGTTCTTCATTCGGATACGAGACTGCATTTCATCCCTTTGTTGCTCAACTCGGTTTTTTGCTCTCAAAAGTCCAGGGATTGGTTGAACAGCACGATGGCACATTGTAACAACCGGCAAAATTAAGGTAATTCCGTACTAATTAATTAAACGTGATTAACGTAATTAAACGTAATTATGTGTTGATTGTTTAACTGAGGCCTTAGAAAGATAGCAATTCCCAAATAATGCATAGGAATGCATAAGTTTAATGGCAAAACATGATAGGATCATGCGCAAGCAAATCTATCCGGTATGGACACTGGCGATTACCCGGTAAAAATTTAATAAGCAAAACGAACCCTGGACACCCGGAATATATAATAAACGATATTTTCACAAAATATAATGAGCTTTGGGAACCCAAAGCCATACGTGAAAGCTTATTGTACAAATCTCCCGGTAACGAGTAAAGTGCGTGTACCGCACCCGATACGCGCGTAACACGTAATTTCACCCGGCAAAAGCCGAAATAAATTATCAGTAATTAAACTGGACTATATTTAAGGAATATTAATGATATTTTAATATTCGGGTGACACGCGATTAAAAACCCAATAATTCCCGGACGGTACCCGCACAAGATTAACTTAACTAAGTAAGGTTATTATTTAGCAAAAGTGGACCCCACCCACACCCTTTGGGGGCCGGCCTATGGGCCACATAAGTGGGTAAAACCTTTTTAATTTTCCCTTTAACTCTTCATCTCCTTAATAACCCAATTATTAGAACATAATCATATGAATGCATGGGATTTCATTGGCCAAGAAATTAACTAATCACCTCCTTCCCTCTCTCTAAAAACTCGGCCAAACACCCTCTAATATTATCCCCAAGATCTTTAATATCTTCCATAATCCTCCATGATCTTACACAAAGATTTCCATCCAATCCAAGCAAGATACAAGTAATCTTGGAAGATTTGAAAGAAAGATATTATAAACACACTTGAGAATACTTGAAACAAAATCACAAAATTCTTCTTCTTCTTCTCCCTTGGGCGTAGGTTTACACCCCTCCATCAACATTGTTCTTTCAATTTTTACACTAACAAATCATCTCTAAATCATTATCCATCAAACCCCTTTGTGTGTTCAAGAGCTTGGAGCTTAACCCCTTTGGAAAAACACACTAAACCCCATCCAATCCAAGGTTGTTCCTTCCCTAGCCTTGAGCTAGTAATAAGTTTTACCTTGTTTGATTCTTAATGTTCATATTTTGTGCTTTTGAAAGCAAGTTGTACATTGATGGGTAATGAAATGGTTTTGAAATATAAAGATAATGTGTTTTGCTAGATTAAAAATGGAAGAATAATAACATAAATAAATCTTGGATTTATATTAATAAATGTAATGTTTTGAGAAAATGTGATAAAATGAACATACACTTGAGTTGAAGGATGATTAGAGCATGATTGATGAAAAGGACTTGAATATGATGGAAGATGATTTTAATCATCATAAGATGACAAGTTAATACCAAAAATATATTAAAATGGGTTAGATGATCATAGGTGAAAAAGTTCCATATTCAAAGTCTACTCACTTGAATGAGTGAAAAGTTGATATTTTGGATAAAAATATGGAACAAAAATGTTAATAGCATTTAGGATGGATTATAAGATTATTAAAAGTGGAATGAAGTAAAAATAATCAAGCATTAAGAAAATGATTCTTCAAAGTCCACTAAAATGGAAGGAAAATGCTAACCATGAAAGATAAGATGAAAAATGCAACAAATATAAGTTAAAGGACTAATATTATAACTTAGAAAGTTGAGGGACTAAAATATGTATTTTAGAAACTTGGGTCCAAAAATGCATTAACGAAGAGTTCGGTGTCAAAAGCATAAATAATAGCTTTTCCAAGTGTAGTTTTTGATAAACATGAGAAACTTACTTGAGTACAAGTTAAAAGAGGTGTTTTTATAAAAATGGAAGGTTTTATAAAAATAAGAGGATAAGTTAACATAAGGATTTTATAAAAATAAGATTTTATAAAATATTAGTAAAGACTTGGGAAAACTTGTACAAAAATGGATACTTTTATATAAATGGGAATATAAGGGTTACAAGTTGAACAAGTTGGGCTAAACGTACAAAAGTATATTTTCCAAGAAATATACGTTCGGAATTGGAAGTATGAATAATATTTCCATAGAACGCATATTGGAAGTAAATGTGAAAAACGCTAACTAACGGACTTAGTTACATGAACTAACGTAAACGGACATATGAGAAAAATGCCATTACGACAAGATAAAAATATATATATATATATATATATATATATATATATATTTTAAGGAAATAAAATGTATATAACAAGGGTCAAACGTCGTAACACTTTCCTAAGTGTAGAAAGAATATTCGTGGGAGAAAACACAACGTAATGAATTAAAAACGCTAAAACTTAACAAGTAGTATCCACGCAATGGTATATGTACATATGCTCGTTTCGACGAAATTCTAGTATATCTATTTGAATGGGAAAATAGATATGCGAGAAGGAAAATCGAGACGAGTAGGTGGGGTATATCCACGAACGTGTGAATACCGACAAGACCCTAGTACATTTATTTAAATGGGAAAATAAATGTACGGCATGGTGAGTCAAGTCGGGCGTTAAGAATATGCTACCAAACGACAAGAACTTAGCATATTTATTTGAATGGGAAAATAAATATGTGGCAAAGTGAGTCGGGTCAGGTAATAAGAAATCATATTATATCGAGCGAAACGATCCTAAGTATAATTATTTAAATGGGAAAATAATTATACGTTGGGTAGTGTCGTGTCGAGAATAATAGTATACAAGTCACAAAGAATATTAATAAGAATAATATATGACTTGTAAGAAAAGGGTAATCCATCGCCAATGAACCTAGGATACGAAACTATTAAACGGGAATTGGGATAAAGACGTGGTCGGGAAGTTGGATGTACAACTTGCCAAGGCACATGCACCAAAGGTGTAGTGACTTATACGCCTAGAACATTTGTAGGTGCGAGATCACAAACTTTACTATTTTCTTCTTTGAGCCGAGCACAGTTACAGGTGAGTCTCACGGCCCCATTTCTAAACTATTTAACGTTTTTACGGGGGAAAGATATGTTGGGATTTGTTTGACGGGTTGGACACTTGAGTTGTGATCGCCACTCGGGGTTGAGACCTCCCCACTATAATCATTAATTCAGGAAACACTACGTCAAAATATGCCTACGGCCACACAAAAAAAGTGTGACCATATGCCTTTCGCCACACTTTTTTTTTCCAGCTCAAGTGTGACCATAGGTCGAGTCATCATAGGTATCATACGGCCACATTCACATTTAGTGGCCGTAGCACTTAAAAAGTGTGGCTAAAGGATACCAATATTTCTTTTTGAAATCAAGCATTCTGTCTATTAAATGTGACTAAAGGGTAGTAACGGACACATGAAACTACTCTAAGTGTGGCCATTTTAGTTATATAGTCACTAAAAGTTTTGTTTTAGCCACATCAATTAAAAAAATATGTGGCAAAAATGATTGTTTTAATAAGTTTTCCATCTATTAACTGTGGCTAAAGTGTAGGAATGGCAACATGAATTCACTGTAAGTGTGGCCGTTTCTATTATATAGTCACATGAATTTACCGTAAGTGTGGTAAAAAACTATTTATAGACACACGAAACAATTTTGTAATTATATGTGTGACTATATTCTAACTTTCGGTCACACATATTTTTTTTTCCTATGACATTTGCTATTATTCCGTCACATAAAAAAAGTGACAATGGTGTGGCTATTGCCTAGCTTTGGTGACACATAATCCGTTTTTCCATGGAATTCGGTATCATTCCGTCACATAAAAAAACAAATGGAGGATCGTGTGACTAATGATTATATAAAGCCACTTGAAATATTGTAATTTTATTTGTGACTATTGTCAGACATTTGGTCACATGTATTTCGTTTTACCATGACAATTGCTATCATTCTGTCACACAAAAATAAACAAAATTAAGATTGTGTGGCTAATTGTTATGTAAAGCCACATGAAATTTATAATTTTTAGTATGACTATTTTTTAACCTTTGGTTACACATAATTGTTATATAAAGCCACATGAAATACTATAACTTTATGTGTAGCTATTTTCTAACATTTGGTGACACATATTTTCTGTGATTCTATATGACTATTAAAAATGAGAAAACCAAATGATATTATAAAAATAATAAACAAAATTCCATACATAAGTTTCAAGCTTAAATACTAAAAATCTAATTCTCAACCGATTTTCATCTTCTTGTTCTTTTCCTGCAATTTTTTTAATCCATCTAGAGTTGTAAAACTCTTCTTTTGCTTCTTGGCGAACTTAGTTGTGGTGTTTTGTGTTTGATTGGATGGTGAATCTGGAAACTGGAGAAACAAAAACAAGAAAAACATATATAAAAATTTCTAATTTAGTTATACTTAATTCAAGATTAATTAAAAAACAAACCTTTTCGTCAGATTTGAAAAGGGATTTTGGCCTAGGAACAAAAGAATTTAATGCTTGACCAATTGTTTCTAACTACTCCCCTGTTTGAATTGATAAATATGCCGCCTCCTTTATAGCTTCATCAAAAGAAACTCTATAGCAATTATCATGTAATGGAACCCCATGAATGGCAGGCGACTTCACGCAAGACAACACCATCTCCACCTCCAATGACCAAAACCTACCAATTAATATATAAAAACAGTGAGCTTTATAACTTTTAAGTTTGTTGATGAAGATGAACAAATGCTAATAATTGAGATAATTTATCCATTAAAGATTGCAGGTAACTAGTTGTCATAAAGAAGAAGAAAACCTTTTTGGGATTTGGGATTGAACAAAGAGGAAGATGAGTAATCATTTATTGGTATGCAGATTCATATCCCTCTGTAAGTTGAATTACACAATCCAATACAAGAACCTGCAGCATTTAGATATCCACAACATAGTGATTAGATATAAGCCATGTGTATACAAAGACACGTGGAACAAGTTATATACAAGACTACCCACCAGGTTATGTTCCTGTTTTGAATGATTCTGCATCACCCTACACGCCTCATGGCAATGGTTCAAGCGGTGCGAATAACTCAAATGGCTGGATAGAAGACAGCGGAAATGAAGATGACGATTATGAAATTGCAAGTAGTTGTGACTCGAACGACACAAGTTCGTTTGAGATCATTTACTGAGTAGAGGAAAGACACAGGAGCGTTTTGGATTCAAAGATTAGGTGGGAGACTGTTGGAAGATTAAAGGGTTACGGAGCAGAGAAAAGGAACTGTATAAAATCAAGATCTATCATACGTTGTCATTAACATACCAAAAGTTAAAGCATGCATATAAAAAAAGTATTGCTGGACACTTCCTAAATAGTCAAAAAAAAATCTCAATTTTCAAGTTAAACATTGCAGTTTAATAAAGACCAATTACTAATAAGATCATTTTTTGAACTACTACATAAAAGTGAATAATGATAATGCATATTTAACTATTAGCACACAAACAAGCATTAATTACAAAAACAATATCATTTTAGAGCACTTATTTCATTAATGTCTGATGTACGATGAGTGAAACTCAAACAAATTAAAAAATGTGCTAATTTTTACCAGGAGTTTTGCTTCCCACAACAGAATAATGAAGAAATGTTTTAATCCTACACTGTTTTGAAAAGAAACAAACAGGTTAACAAGTTTGGAGGCAACATAGAATTCAAATACATCTCGATACCTTGAATGACTTCCCCACATATGCTAAATGCTTCTCGCTACACGTATCATTCGCAGACCATCCCACACCTGCAAAAAAGCAAAAAAGACATCACACCTTCCATATTAAAGAGATGTAATGTATATTGCAAAAAGTGAAAACACCTCACAACTTCCATGGTTCAATGCATATTATATCGACAATGATGTTAATCACTACATGCACTCGTCTTGTACGACAAAATACCACAAGACTACTTGCAGATGAATAACTAAAATATTATATATCACTAATAGTCTTCTCCATACCTAATTTCCATTACATCCTTACAACCTTAATTAAAACTTCAATTTTTTCCTCTTTCGTTCTGATTTACTTTTACCTACCCTACACTCGTGGAAACTGAGATACAATTAGATTGTTCCTAACCCCAAGACACAAATCAGATCACAATTAGAACTACACACACTTAAAAATACATAAAAGCAAATCGATCCCTTATAGGCTTCAAACCACAAGTATATTATTTGATTAATAAACTTTAAAATGACTTTGACATCATTATACAACGATTATTTTAATATAAATGAAGCGATAAGGAGATGATTGGATTTGAGACACGAACCGGAGATAAATTGTAGAGAAATAAGAACCCTAACAATCTGCGATTTGAGAGACGGTTAGGGTTTTGTGATGATGAACATCGGAGAACCGTGGAGTAAGAGAGAGTTACGGGTTACGATTTTGGGACGATGACGGTTTAAGGTTTTGTGATTATGGGATTTGGGAGAAGATAGGGTTATCAGAGAATGGGTTTGGTGTTAGACCATGTGTAGTGGTGGGTAAAATTTGGTGGGTGAAAAGAGCGTTTTTTGACACGTGGCAATGTGGGGCCACTTGATAGGTGAAAGGGGCTTGAAATAGGCAAGGAGTGTAATGGTGGGTGAAATTTGGTGGGTTATAGGGGCATTTTCTGATTGGCTATTAAATATATAATGAATATTATATTTGAATGAAAAAAAAGGAAAAAAAATAAAAATGAAGTAGAAGGTGCTTATTGGCTGGGCAAATGTTGGATCTGTGCGAAATTTTTGGCGTGGGAATGATTGGCGCCCATTTAACAGGGGGCGGTGTAGCCGGGTGAATGGGGCGCGAAATTGGGCATTTAACGCCCTTTTCGCGAGCCACTACGTATGGGATTTGGTGGGTTTATCGAGGAGGGATAATGAGAGGGAAATTATATTTTTGGGAGAGCAATACATGCCGACACACTATCTTTTGATATTTTCATGATCACAACAAAATACGTCAAAAAATTTATCAGATTTCAAAAAACATGACACTTTATTTATTTTATTTATGACACGTGCTTTTTGAATGTTATAAAATGGGTGTGTGTCAAGGAAGGCATATTTTGTAGTAGTGATCCATTACAATCCATTAAAGCCCAATATGGTCCATAAACACATATATGATATACTATTGTGAATTGTGATCCATCAAAGCCCAATACCATCCATTAAGACATTTATTATTATTATTGTCACTTGTGATTTATTAAGGCCCATTATAGTCCATTAAGACATGTATGATCTACTATTGTTTTTTTGTGATCTTTTAGGGCCCAATATGGTCCAATAAAACATTTATTACCTACTATTGTCCAGTGTGATACACTAAGACCCAATATGGCCAATTAAGACATATATAATCCAATATTGTCCATTCTGAACCACTAAAGCCCAATATGGTCTATTAAGACATGTATGATCTACTATTGTCCATTTTGATATATTAAGGCCTAATATGGTCTATTAAGACATGTATGCTTTACTATTTTTGATTGTGATACATTAAGGACCAATACGATCCACTAAGGCCCAGTATGGTCCAATAAAACATTTATGATCTACTATTGTCTATTTTGATACATTAAGGCCTAATATTGTCTATTAAGACATGTATGCTTTATTATTTTCAATTGTGATACATTAAGGAACAATACGATCCATTAAGGTCCAATATGGTCCACTAAAACATGTATGATCTACTATTGTCCATTTTGATACATTAAGGCCTAATATGGTCTATTAAGACATGTATGCTTTACTATTTTCGATTGTGATACATAAAGAACCAATACGATCCATTAAGACATGTATTATCTACTATTGTCCATATCGGTCCTTTAAGGCCTAATACGGTACATCAAGACATACATGATCTACTATTGTCCATTGTGATCCATTAAGTCCCAATATGACCCAATAAAACATATATGATCTACTTTTGTTTTCAATCTGATCCATTAAGGCCCAATATGGTCCATTAAGACATGTGTTATCTACTATTGTCCATTATGATCTATTAAGGCCTAATCTAGTCAATTAAGACATGTATTATCTACAATTGTCCATTTTGATCCACTGAGACCCAATATGGCCCATTAAGACACTATGATTAAGGCCTAATTTGGTCCATTAAGACATATATGCTATACTATTGTACATTATGATCCATTAATGCCCATAATGACATATATGATCTACTAATGTCCATTGTGATCCTTAAAGGCTCACTATGATCCATTAAGACATATATGATCTACTAATGTTCATTGTGATCCTTAAAGTCCCACTATGATCCATTAAAACATATATGATCTACTAGTGTCCATTGTCATCCATTAAGGACTAATATGGTCCATTAAGACATGTTCGACCATTTTCGATACTGGTACCGGTGTTTTGTGTTTTTTTGACAGCGGTACTTTTGGTAGTGGTACCAGTTCAGTACAGTCCGATATTTGGGTTGATTTACCTTCAAAATCTAATATCATAACGCTCATTTTTCAACTTGTACCGGTACCCATTTCTTCTATTTTCAGGACCGGTACTTCCATTACCGGTACCGGTTCGGTTCCGATGTCATCTTTACTCATTACAACGCAGCGTAAGTTTTTAGTACCTTTATGACATAATAAAGGCATAAACTTCAAAATTAATGCATTTGTTATGTATATTCTTACCTAAATTATACAAAGACAAATATATGAAAGTTTGAAAAGAAATTACTAAAATAGTAAAATGAAATTTTATATTTTTATATGTTTATGGTGAATAACGTATTATTTTTAATAAGAGTTGTATTTGAGAGGGAAATTTTAGATTTTAGAATGAAATATTTTGAGGGAGTTTTTGGAGGGAAATCTAAATTTTGTAATTTTAGGAATATGAAATATTTTGGGGGGAGTTTTGGAGGGAAATTGAAATTTTGTGATTTTAAGAGGATGAAATATTTTCATGGGATTTTTGGAGGGAAATTAAAATTTTGTAATTTTTAGAGGATAAAATATGTTAGGCAGAGTTTTTGGAGAGAAATTGAAATTTTGTAATTTTAAGAGAGAAATATTTGGAGAGGGAAGTTGTAGTATGTATAGCCACATAAGATTTTGTGATTATAAGTGTGACTATTGTTTTACCTTTGACAAGACATATTTTTCTATGACATTTGCTATTATTACGTCATAAAATAAAACTAAGTGACGATGGTGTGGCTAATGGTTATATAAAGCCACATGAAATTTTACAATTTTAACTATGGTTATTGTCTAACCTTTGGTTACACATATTTTTTTCCATGACATTTGCTATCATTTCGTCACATGAAAATAAATAATGACATGAGTGTGGCTAATGGTTAAAGACACATGATTTTTTTGTAACTTTAATTGTAACAATTGACTAACTTTAGTCACATATATATTTCCATGACATTTCCTATCATTCCGTCATACAAATATAAATAAAGTGTTGATGGTGTGACGAATATTTATGTAAAGCCACATGATTTTTTTTTTATTTTAAGTGTGGCTATTGATTAGTCTCTAGTCACACAACAATATATGTGGCCATGTGTATTAACTTTTCGTCATACACCAAACAAATAGTGTGGCTATAAACCACATTTGGCCACACTTTTCTAGTGTGGCTACTAAATGTCACAATTTTTTCTTAAAGTGTGGCTAAAGAATTCGAGAAGTTGTAGTTTTTCGTCACATGAAATAAATAATGTTGCCTTAGATCACAATTGGCCACACTTTTTTTAGTGTGACTAGTAAATGTCACAGTTTTTTCTTAAAGTGTAACTAAAGGTTTTGAGTTGTTATACAATGGTCACATGAATACGTAATTTGTGTGGCAAAAAGTGGGATGGAGGTTTTTCAAATGTTAGAAATGACATGTAGCCACACATTCAATCAAAATTGGGCAGGACGATTTTAGGAAATGTGTGGCTAAAGCCACATTTTGGCGTAGTGAAAGTGAAACCAAAGGAATATTTGAATAGTACTATTGGTGCCTGACAAGGCCCACCCCTAATCGATAGCGTCGAATATGCATCGGCGTATGCCTGGGGTGCACATATTCTGAAATCAAGTCGTAGGAATACCGAGTAACGACTTGGGGCGGGGGGCATTATTAATTGTCTTGGTTTGGTTATAGGCTCAAGTAAAATTGTAGGACTTTGCAACTCCTATAAATGTCATAACAAGGATATTCCCATGAGATAAAGTTTTAATAAACCAAAACCTGTGAACTCACCAATATTTATATATTGACGATTTTTAAACATATCTTTCAGGTAATTGACAGATGAAGGATAACATGGCGAGCAGGGTCGGGGGAATCTCCAAGTTGGGCGTTGGATGTCGTGAAGGGGTCTCGTCCCTCTATCCCAATGATTTCGGGATATAGGGAGGAGCCTCCCTATTTATATCAAAAACAATTCTAAGATTATGTATGAATAATTTGACATGATTTTCAACGTTGAATAAATGCCCGTTTGTTTAATTAATATTGTGGTTTGCATTAATCTTGGCTTAATCCTCTTGAACCGTCGCGCCACGTGTTTCCGCCATAGGCGTGGTGTGACACACATAGGTGGATCGACCCAGCCTAGGAAACTACGACATCCAGGTTCCTGTTATTATAAAACAAACAACAGACACAGATCAGATCAGATCAGATATATAAGAGAGAGAAAAGCAAAATCAGATGATATTATACAGGACAAGAGTAGAAACGTCTTCCTGGGTTCTGATCGGTCCACGAAATTCGAACCAAAGCTTCTCTTCCACAAGCACAGATCGCCATGGGGTTTAGAGAGAGAGAAGAGAGAGAAACAGAGTTGGTGACAGTTGGGATTTTTGAGGGAAAGGGGGCTCTGATTTTATTGTATTGAAATTACTTGAAATGACAATTCTACCCACATGTGACAGGCACGTGATGTCTTTTAACAGAGAAATCTAACGGCGAGTTAACGTGGGAGCAAAATGTTATAAAATGTAAACGTTGGGGACCATTTAAAATATTTGGGGGCATACATGAAATTTGGGCAAACCACAGGGACCATCCGTGCACTTTACTCCATCATTTATTACTTAGTTTTTTTAATATTAATTTTAATTAGTTTTATAAAAGTAACAAATAAACAAAATAATGTTCAAATAAATACTAAATTTTATTAAAAAAATTACAAGCCATCCTAAAATTAAAAAAAAAAATACAAACCGAAAAAAAGTTTACATAAACGTTTAAAAGTAAATATTTTCAACGTAAGGGAATACTTGCGCTTATGATGTCTGATAGAAGAATCAAAAGAATAAGTGTATCAGTTATGGTTCAGTCATTTGACAAATGGTCTGTTTATTTTTATCAAGAATTACATGAGAACTATTCTTCTATGGAATTAGATCCAAATTCGCCAACTTCAAATTCCATTCCAATCATAGAAATTATTTGTGATTCCTTTGATATTCTTCTTCAGTTTTGTTGGTTACAATCCTAACAACAATGCCTAAAGGTGTAAATGAGGCAAGCCAAGCTATCGGGTCAGCTCGAAATGAGCTGAGCTTATACGTGCTTAAGTCCGAGCCTAAAACTAAGTTTGTTTGGTAAGTGTAACACCCCAACCGATGGCGGAAACATCGGGATGTCACGTAGTGATGATTGTTCAGTAGCTCATGGTGAATAATAATTTCATTAAATGATTTAAATAATTTACATACAATTGTTCTACAAGGATTCGTACATCAAATTGAATAAAACTATGCATATATCTTCAAGCAAATCTTCAAACATGTAGAACCTGAAACATGTTAAGTTGAAAATATTTTGGGTCAACAAAAGTTGGTGAGAATTACATAGGTTTTTGGAATATGATAGATAATAATAGTTTGTACAACAATCACAGTTGTATAATGATAGAGTATGAGTCCGACATGTAACAATGCGTCTTTGTACAACCAAACCTTGTGTCGACTGATGACTAACTCGCAAGTTAGTTAAATGTTATTACTGTTATCGATCATCCCTGAGTCTATGCGGGGGATGGGTTTGTCAGACCTATAGCGCTATAATCTAAACAGGCGGCTTGATCATTGTTAGTGATTGTACTGTGTCTTTTTGTTACAGTCAAATGATAGAATGATGTTGTAATTGAATCACAAGTAAATATGAGTAAATGATAGTATAAAATGTTTAAACATGTTTCACCCCGAAAATAGTGAAAATAGAGTAAAGGGGCTATGTAAACTCACCTTAGCAAAATGTTATGTCTCGTGAAAATAGAATATGTGTTGCCCAACGATGCCAAGTATTACCCTATAATTAAGGTAATAAAATAAGTATTGGGAAAACTTAAATGTCTAAGTTTTCTATTCCAAAGGTATTCTAGGGTTCCTAATTTGGGGATAAACATTCGTTAGGTTAATAAATAAAAGGTTTAATAAATAAGAGAAATTCGATAACTAAATAAACAAAAGTCTTTTTGTAAATTTTAAATTAGAGATGGTCACAATATAAAGTTTTAAGTATGAAAATAATTTTTATAAAATTATTTTCTTAAAAATAGAATATTAAATCTATTTATTTCAAATTGTCAAAATTTAACTTTAATATTTAAAAATACTAAAATTAAAGAATTATTAAATTAAAAATTGTATTCCTGTTCCCAATAGATAGAAATAATTTATATAAAATTTTGGTGCAAAAATATTGAAAAATGAATTTATTATGATTTATTTATAATTAAAACTAACAAAAATTGATTAAAAAATATTAAATAAATGATTTTTCAGAAATAAAAATCATTTTAGAAAAGTTTAATGTTATAAAAACTCTGAATAATTTTTGTGAAAAATTTATATAATTGTTTTGATATTTTTATAGAATTTTGTAAATAAAATAGAATAAACTTTAATTATTTATTATATATATTAAATAAATAATTTTTGGAAAACTAAAAATTGTATGTTAAACTTTTCTACTAGAATAACATAAAATAATTTTTTTGTAGAATTTATAAAAGAGTTTTAGTATTTTAAAATGAATTTAAAAAAATATATACAAGGAAATATATATATGCTTAAATAAAAAAAATGTTTTGTTGATGCCAAGAATCGAACCCGCGTCAAACCCGGGTCGGGGTTTTAAATCACAAGCCCAGACCAGTTGGTCTGGACCCTGAGAACAAATAATTCTTGGTTTGAATTGTAGGTATAGATTACTTGACTCAGTTTATAATTATTGGAAATACATTAAAAAGAAATACACGTGCTAGGACTCGAACCTATGGCCACGCAGTTGGATAGCAACCGTTCCCACCATCTGACCTATAGGTCAGTTCGTGTCTTATGTTGGTTTATAAGATTATTTGAACCTATACGATTAGAAGTCATCTTCCCCAAACTATATGCATCGAACCCTACCTTATCTAATCAGACGAATCATCGAACAATAACCCCAGAAATCATGGGGCTATTGTTCGTATGCTGATAGCGAACCAAAAGCAAGTAGAAATCAAGACTTACAGAATGATTTTTGATGGGGAACATTCGGTCAAACTAAAAAGTCAACCACGAATGATTCTGGATTTTAAACAAGGATTTAATAGAAATTAAAGGTGGGGAAAGCTTAATCGGCCCTCTAAGGCTCTAATGGGGGATTCAATTTGTAATAAAGCTCACGAATTGTAAGAATGGTGTGATTGACCCATACCTTAATTATCTACACGTGATACTTATAATAGGTATGTATTAATTGAGAATTGCGTGTATAATACGCCTTAAGGATCTGTATAATCATTACCCGCTTCAATTAGGGACTTGTTTCCTTGTTTTAGTCCAATTAAAAGTCAACCAAGATGCCTTTTTTTTTGTTCCTTTCTGTGCAGCGATGAAGGCCATAAGGAGGAAACATGGAGGGTTTAATTGTGGACATGGATTGGGCCAAGATAGAAGGTTGGGGTTGGTTCATTAATGGGCTGTAGGTGTGAGTATGGTAGGTTCAATATTGTTTGCTTATTTGGATAGTGGGATTGGACCTAAATCCCTTGGGCCGGATGTTTCTATGGAAAGAAAGAAGAAAAATAAACCGAGTACTATTATTATTATTATTATTATTAGTATTATTATTATTATTATTATTATTATTATTATCATAAAAAAAATGTGTAATATATGTATATATAAAGGGTACAACATATATTGTTTTTTTAGGAAAATTTTGTATTCGCTTGTATTTATACCGACTTTGTAATATTCAAAATATGATAGATCGTTTTGAAATAATACTAAATAAATTTAGGCACGATTATATATAAAAAAAATATTCTAACACGGGTAAAAGTGAGGATTTTATAAGTTCCAAATAGTTGAGAAAAACGTGTAATGTTACAGTCTCCCCTACTTTTGGAAACTTCGTCCCGATGTTAAAAGAAAAACACAAGGTTGAGGGTGATTGGGTAGAATTTAGGGCAACTGTGGTTGAGGGTGATTAAGGCATAGCATAAATTTATTGGTAATAGGGTAGTGGTTTTGAATAATTTAGATAAGAGGTCGGGTATGTGTGAGCTTTAAGGGTTGGATTAGGTTCGTCTGAAATCGCAAGGAGAGTATGAGTCTAGCAGAGCATTAAGTTTTAGGGGTCCTAAAAGAAATGAGTTGATGGACTATAGAAAGACTAAATGAACTACCAGGTAACTAGAGTTTATAATTGATTATATACCGAAAACACTTGATAGAATTTCACACTACCTTAACGTACCTGTAAATTCGTGATTACGTTCCGGACCGCAATCACCAATTTACCTTACATTAGGGTTTTGTGTCCTTCTATTACTCTATCACACTTGTAGGTAATGCAGAAATAATCATGTGGTTGAGCCTTTGTATTTAATGAGTCCAACTGTTGAGCAGGAAAATGACTTCTACCAGTTACTGAGTAGGAACCTCTACCGATTGTTGAGTAGGTTCGATAGCCTCCACCAGTCGTGGAGCAGGTTGTAGGGCCTCTCCCGACTGAGCAGGTTCGATAGCCTCCACCAGTCGTGGAGTAGGTTGTAGGGCCTCTCCCGACTGTTGAAAAGGCATGATGACCTCTACCAATCGTTGAGTAGGTTATTTGGTATTCAACTAACTGTTGAGCAAGTACTGATTATAATCCTATGGTTATAGACTAGATTATTTTTCTAATAACCTAATTCCCTATAACCATGGCTCTGATACCAATCTGTAACACCCCAACCGATGGCGGAAACATCGGGATGTCACGTAGTGATGATTGTTCAGTAGCTCATGGTGAATAATAATTTCATTAAATGATTTAAATAATTTACATACAATTGTTCTACAAGGATTCGTACATCAAATTGAATAAAACTATGCATATATCTTCAAGCAAATCTTCAAACATGTAGAACCTGAAACATGTTAAGTTGAAAATATTTTGGGTCAACAAAAGTTGGTGAGAATTACATAGGTTTTTGGAATATGATAGATAATAATAGTTTGTACAACAATCACAGTTGTATAATGATAGAGTATGAGTCCGACATGTAACAATGCGTCTTTGTACAACCAAACCTTGTGTCGACTGATGACTAACTCGCAAGTTAGTTAAATGTTATTACTGTTATCGATCATCCCTGAGTCTATGCGGGGGATGGGTTTGTCAGACCTATAGCGCTATAATCTAAACAGGCGGCTTGATCATTGTTAGTGATTGTACTGTGTCTTTTTGTTACAGTCAAATGATAGAATGATGTTGTAATTGAATCACAAGTAAATATGAGTAAATGATAGTATAAAATGTTTAAACATGTTTCACCCCGAAAATAGTGAAAATAGAGTAAAGGGGCTATGTAAACTCACCTTAGCAAAATGTTATGTCTTGTGAAAATAGAATATGTGTTGCCCAACGATGCCAAGTATTACCCTATAATTAAGGTAATAAAATAAGTATTGGGAAAACTTAAATGTCTAAGTTTTCTATTCCAAAGGTATTCTAGGGTTCCTAATTTGGGGATAAACATTCGTTAGGTTAATAAATAAAAGGTTTAATAAATAAGAGAAATTCGATAACTAAATAAACAAAAGTCTTTTTGTAAATTTTAAATTAGAGATGGTCACAATATAAAGTTTTAAGTATGAAAATAATTTTTATAAAATTATTTTCTTAAAAATAGAATATTAAATCTATTTATTTCAAATTGTCAAAATTTAACTTTAATATTTAAAAATACTAAAATTAAAGAATTATTAAATTAAAAATTGTATTCCTGTTCCCAATAGATAGAAATAATTTATATAAAATTTTGGTGCAAAAATATTGAAAAATGAATTTATTATGATTTATTTATAATTAAAACTAACAAAAATTGATTAAAAAATATTAAATAAATGATTTTTCAGAAATAAAAATCATTTCAGAAAAGTTTAATGTTATAAAAACTCAGAATAATTTTTGTGAAAAATTTATATAATTGTTTTGATATTTTTATAGAATTTTGTAAATAAAATAGAATAAACTTTAATTATTTATTATATATATTAAATAAATAATTTTTGGAAAACTAAAAATTGTATGTTAAACTTTTCTACTAGAATAACATAAAATAATTTTTTTGTAGAATTTATAAAAGAGTTTTAGTATTTTAAAATGAATTTAAAAAAATATATACAAGGAAATATATATATGCTTAAATAAAAAAAATGTTTTGTTGATGCCGAGAATCGAACCCGCGTCAAACCCGGGTCGGGGTTTTAAATCACAAGCCCAGACCAGTTGGTCTGGACCCTGAGAACAAATAATTCTTGGTTTGAATTGTAGGTATAGATTACTTGACTCAGTTTATAATTATTGGAAATACATTAAAAAGAAATACACGTGCTAGGACTCGAACCTATGGCCACGCAGTTGGATAGCAACCGTTCCCACCATCTGACCTATAGGTCAGTTCGTGTCTTATGTTGGTTTATAAGATTATTTGAACCTATACGATTAGAAGTCATCTTCCCCAAACTATATGCATCGAACCCTACCTTATCTAATCAGACGAATCATCGAACAATAACCCCATAAATCATGGGGCTATTGTTCGTATGCTGATAGCGAACCAAAAGCAAGTAGAAATCAAGACTTACAGAATGATTTTTGATGGGGAACATTCGGTCAAACTGAAAAGTCAACCACGAATGATTCTGGATTTTAAACAAGGATTTAATAGAAATTAAAGGTGGGGAAAGCCTAATCGGCCCTCTAAGGCTCTAATGGGGGATTCAATTTGTAATAAAGCTCACGAATTGTAAGAATGGTGTGATTGACCCATACCTTAATTATCTACACGTGATACTTATAATAGGTATGTATTAATTGAGAATTGCGTGTATAATACGCCTTAAGGATCTGTATAATCATTACCCGCTTCAATTAGGGACTTGTTTCCTTGTTTTAGTCCAATTAAAAGTCAACCAAGATGCCTTTTTTTTTGTTCCTTTCTGTGCAGCGATGAAGGCCATAAGGAGGAAACATGGAGGGTTTAATTGTGGACATGGATTGGGCCAAGATAGAAGGTTGGGGTTGGTTCATTAATGGGCTGTAGGTGTGAGTATGGTAGGTTCAATATTGTTTGCTTATTTGGATAGTGGGATTGGACCTAAATCCCTTGGGCCGGATGTTTCTATGGAAAGAAAGAAGAAAAATAAACCGAGTACTATTATTATTATTATTATTATTATTAGTATTATTATTATTATCATAAAAAAAATGTGTAATATATGTATATATAAAGGGTACAACATATATTGTTTTTTTAGGAAAATTTTGTATTCGCTTGTATTTATACCGACTTTGTAATATTCAAAATATGATAGATCGTTTTGAAATAATACTAAATAAATTTAGGCACGATTATATATAAAAAAAATATTCTAACACGGGTAAAAGTGAGGATTTTATAAGTTCCAATTAGTTGAGAAAAACGTGTAATGTTACAGTAAGTGTGCCCCGAGGGTATTACGGAGGGGGTGACAAACAACGGCATAGGAAGGGCCAACGTAAATAAATTCCAAGCCTTCCAAATTTAGTAAGCGTCTTAAAAAGTGGTTAAAATTACCATATTGTCCATCTAATAATAATAAGAATAATATTAATCATAATAATAATAAAAAGTTTATGAAGTATAGGGTACATGCAATAAGGGCTTGTAAATTGAGATGTGAGTATGTACCATCCAATTGAGTAGCATCCAAGTAACCATAAAAAAGCACAGGTAGGTGTGTAAACGAGGCGAGCCCGAGCTTGACTAGGCTCGAGCTCGGTTCAGTTCAAACCTACTATTCCGAAGAATTTCCTAAAATTATATTTTGAAATTTATAAAAAAAATATAAAATAAAATATAAATATTTTGGATATTCGGATATCCAAAATTTCGGATACGTATTCGGATAGTGAAAATAGGTATCCGAAAATTTTGGATATCCGGTTTTGAACACCCCTAGTTGGGTTAGAAAGGTTCTAATTTGTCTCATGAATTGATAAATCAAGATGAGGAAGATAGGTTTAGTAATGGCAAGTTAAAACCCATGATCCATGGTAAAATTTACTATTCATTATGCAATAATTGTGAATGATATGTTGATTTTGGGTGTAGTTGATAGATAATAATAAAAATAGATTGTATGAATGTGATATGTAGTAAATAGTATTGGGTCTAGGGTGTCAATAATTCATAGTATAGGGACTGATCTTGTAAATTGTAAACAAGTCAGGCAAGGGTCTGTTAAATACTGGTAGAATGAGTTGAGGAAGGCAGTGAATGATTTAGAGAGTTATCTCCCTCTTCTCTGTGTTTCTTTCTCCTTCTTTATCTTTCACTCATTAGTTCTTTATTACCGAATTGATCCATATCAATGGTATCAGAGCTATCCTTCCTCTTGACCTGAAGTTTGGGCAACAAAACCACCATAAACCTTATCACCACAGCCAATCTTTCCATTTTCTTCTCACCCTATCACCATCGCCAATCTTTCCTATCACTAACAAATAATCATCAGAAATCAAATACAACAATGGCAACAAGAAATCGACCTGAACTAGAAAACGAAGATACAATCAAGAAGATGCTGGATGATCAGACAATTATTCTTTCAAGATTAGATGGTCATATGCAAAAGATGGATCAAGAATTCAGCAACATCGAGTCAACATTGATCAAATTAATGGACAAAATGGGGATTCCAACTGTCGGAAACAAGAATGCAGAAGAATCAACGATTAGAGACAAGATCGACAGTCGAACCATTCAATTGAAGGAGGGTTTCGATCAAGATAACCAAGAAGTCACCACCAATCAATCGAACCAGGAGGTCACAACAACAAACGAATTCATACTCTTCTTGAAGGAGGATTTTCCATGTTTCTTTGAAGGGGATTTGGGAGAATGGAAACGACAATGTGATCGGTTGTTCTTGCTTGAATAAACACCAGAAAACATCAAACGAAGATGGTTAATTGTATGTCTTAAAGGTAATGCTTTAGAATGGCATAACAATTTCTTGAGAAATAATGATGATACAATAGATGAGTTGCATTGGATGGATTATTTGATAATGGTATTCAAAGATTTTGAGTCTGCATCTAAGGTGTTTGTTGAAATGCCTGGTAAAAATTCTAAAGTTGAGTTTGTGTTTCCTGATGAAGTTACAAGTGAAGTAATTGTGAAAATGGATCTTGATACAAAAGATAATGTGAACTTAGATGAAAACAATGGCAAAAACATTCAGGTTCAGATTGATCTTTGTTATGATATACTTGTAAAAGAAGTTACAACAAATGGGATTAGAACACATGAAGTGAATAGCAGGAAACAAGAATCGTTTCTTCTTGATGAAATGGGTTGGAATGGTTATCAGGCAGAATTGGAACAGATTCTTGATTCAGCTATCTATTTTAGATGGATAGATACTGGACAAGGTTCATGTTTTGAGGAAAAGAGCCATCACAAGTCAAACATACAAGTTGGAGTAATGGGTTCAACTAAGAAAATTGATTCATGGAAGAAGAAACGAGAAAATTGGAAGGATACCGGTTGGAAATGGAAGAAAAAGTGGGTTCAGATCTGCAGGACCGATTGGAAATGGAAGAGAAAGTGGGTTCAGAATGTCAAAGTGGTAAATCAGAAGTTACTAGATGAAGATCCAGTTCCTGCGTTGGTTACTGATGTGTAACACCCCAACCGATGGTGAAAACATCGAGGTGTCACATAGTGACGATTGTTCAATAGCTCATGGACTAAAAGTGTAAATATTGATACATTGATTAAATAGTTTATTACATTGAAAGAAATTACAATTTACAAAATTCTAAAGTGGTATCTAAAACTGAAATACAATAACCCAACATCTAAGTAAAAATTCCAAAAGCTTAAAAGTCATCTCATAGATAACCTGAAACATGTACGAAAATAATTTGGTCAATACAAAAATGTATTGGTGAGCATACCCTGTTTGAGTATATATAGTAGAAAAGTGTTTAGCAATTCATGTGCGGTACCATTTTCAATTATGTAATAAGTAATATCCGTTCAAAATCAACCCTATGAAAAGAAAGGAAATATATATAGTATGCGCTAGTAGTAATGCAATACATAGCAATGACAAGGACTCTCAACAGAGTCACAGGGGTATATACTACAGTACTATTCATTGAAATGCCAGGCCGCCCAGCGGTTAATGATTTTGACAAGTCATAGACACACAAATTAACATAAAGCAAACACACATGAGAATTGCTATTTTAGTAAGAAATAATAGAAACTTGATAATAGGTACATGATTCACCCCAAAAGTAAAATGAAAAAGGGGAAAGATATACTCACAGTTTGCGAAAGCGATCAAAATCCAACCTAAGCTGACGTGAGTTAAGAAATAGGAATTTCGAGGAATTCAACCTATAATGTATAAGAGTACTAATAAGGAAATGTCTAAGAGTCTAAGGCATTAGGGTTTGCTAAGTCGATTTGGGGAATTAGAGTTTTTATGATAGGTCGAATTAATATAAAAGTTGTATATTAAAAATAATATACCAAGTTTGTAAATATGGTTTAGGTAATATAATTATTACCAATTGAATGAATATATAGATAAAAATATGTTTGAATAATTAAGGCAAAATAATTAAGTTAATTACTTTAACCTATTATTGTAAATAAGTACGATAATCATAAATATTGAAATAAATAATTATGAGTTACACAATGATCCAACAAATGATAATAAAGACTTTCAACCATAAGAGTATTTCTATTTTATAAGAAAAATATTTATAAAATAGATGTTTAAATAGTATAAATAAATAAATGTTTTATTATGTCTAATTAAACATAATAAGACTAATAATACAAGACACACTCCAAAAATACTATTTTCATAGAAAATGGATACTTTCTGATGTAAAGTAATGAAAATAATTTTCCCATAATTTTTATAAACTTATTTATATTTAAAACTGATTTAATGGTATTAAATCATGTTTAAATGAAAAAAATAGGAAAATCAATAAAAAAATAAATGTTTCCTGAGCCAATAATTTTATTTCAGTTCTTAATGATCAGAAATAATTTATGACAAATTTTGAGACAAAAACCATTAGGAATGAATTTTTAATCAATTAAATATGATTAAAACAAATTAAATAATAAAAATTACGAAAATAAAATATTTTCCAGAAATAAAAAATATGAAAATTTTCTATGAGATGTCAAGAAGCTACACCTAAATTTTCATAATTTTTGGGTAAAAATTGAATTTATTATGAATATTATAAGTTTAATGTGTTTATATATTATTATATAGATAAAAAAAATCAAAACTGGAAAAAAAAATAAGGGATCAGCGCTGTCAACAAGGATCGAACCCCTGTGCCTTGCTTGATCATAAACGCACATCACCACTACACTATACCACAACATGTTGATTTCATTGAAACAATAATATATTTAAGGTATATATATAAAGCCCATCTTCTTCCCCAAATTCAACCTAAGAACCCTAACCCTAGAACCTAAATTTAATAATCTGCAACCAACAAGATTAACCCTCCATAATATGGGGCTTTTAACAAGGGATGGTTATGGAACAAAATGGAACAAGAAAAACACACTTACAACATCAAATCTGGCACGAAAATAAAGCCTCTTAGTTGAACATAAAACCTTCGAATTGTAGGTATTTGGGACGAGTTTTGATGCATTTTTTTATGGGTTTCGAAGTGAATGATTGGAGAAAGTGAACGGCATCATCGGTTTATATAATAAACGATTAAAACTTTATTTTTTATTGCGTTTACTATTTTCGGCGGTTACGACATTAACACCCGATTAAAACCCATAAAAGACGCGTTTACTGTTTCGATTAAAAGTTGAAATAGGTTAGTAATTGGTGGAGAAACGTAACCGGTACAAAACGGAGTGTTAAAACGCATTTAATGTCGACGTCGAAGTGGCCGGAAATAATTTCGGCGGCCGGAATCCATTTTGCCGGAAATACGTGGAACAGGAGGCACAAATCTGATTTTTTTTTTAATCTTTTGATCATAGGCAATATTGGTCCCTATAGTTTTAACTAGGTTAGTTTATTGTATAACTAAGTTAGTTTTTCTTTTATAAAACTTAACCAAGTTAAGTTAGTTTAACCAAAAAGTTTCTACAACTATATAAAACTTGAAATGAAATTTTTATAAAATCCATTGCATAGACGTTTCAAGATGCGTATTTGATTAAAACTTATAACCGATCCATAATAAATATACATGATAAATTTTTTGTTCGCTCTAAAATTAATATTTGAAACGACGAAACAAATAGGAACTATAATGGAAATATTTGAAGGACTAATATTGTCAATTAGATGAAAGTCGAGGGTGACGGATGTCACATGATGCAACATACTCTGCTGGGAAAGAACTAGCTGATTTCATTTTCAAAATTGTTACAAAAGATGAAGGGGTTAGTGTGATCAAGATTAAGAGAAATCGGCAATTAGGTACTGATTTCATGGTTGTTAAAAGATTTGAGTGGAAACCGGTAATGAGGAAGGTTCAACACGAGTACAATGATGGGTTTGAAATGAATAAGTTTGAGTTGGTGAGGGTAGAGACATTTGAATGGAAACCGGGTTGGCAATATATGCTAAAGATGGGTCTTCTCTTCAAAGCGAATCGGTTACAGTCATCGTTGCAAAGCCATCAATACTATAAAAGGCAACAGAACAACTTGTTCTCACCTGAATTTTCATATCAGCAAATTAGTCAACAGTTGCATATGACTAATAATCAAAGTCCAATTCAACTTCTACCTAAGATTCATCAGCAACAGCAGCAGAGTTCACTTTTAAACCAGCAATCTACACAACTGCTACTAAGTCGACAACGGCCAATAGTGAATCAATCAAATATTTATCCAACTAATCATACATCGACGAATGGAAACAACATATGGAATGGAACTGCAACCCGAAGAGGTCAACTTGAGATCACTGATGATGTTACAGGAAATACAATTGGAAATGTTGGTCATGAAAATGTGATTGAAGGCGAAGAGCTGGAGTTGGGTTCCTCGGCTTTTAGGAATGTTTCCGTGCTTCCGTTATAGGGTTGTACTAATTCTAAGTGTGTTAACGTAGTTGAAGATTTTGTTAATTTTGTTGGGGAACAAGAACATGAAGTTATTATATTTCTCAAAGAAAACTTGAAGGTGATATTAGATAATAATATGGATTGCGATGCTAAATTAGAAAGTAAGTTTCCATGGCTATATTGGTGGAATGGTGGTTGGATTGAACAGAATTCAAAAGAATTTGGTTGGGCTTATGATACAAAGTCAAACTCAATGTTGTCTGTTAATGGCTTCATCCCTAAAGAAGATATTGGTAATGCATTGCAATTATGGGAATTCATTGCTTATTTGGAGAGGATTTTAATTGAAAGGAAACAAGGGATAACAGTTCAAACTTTAATTCTTTGGAAAAATCATCCTCCTGACTAAGAATACAGTTTGTGTTCCAACTGTGTTTTCAAAATGTCCAAATTACTGAGGTTCCTTTGATTTGATTCTTAAGGACAAGAATCTTTAAGGGGAGAGTATTGATATGTAGTAAATAGTGTTGGGTCTAGTGTGTCAATAATTCATAGTATAGGAACTGATCTTGTAAATTGTAAACAAGTCAGGCAAGGGTCTGTTAAATACTGGTAGAATGAGTTGAGGAAGGCAGTGAATGATTTAGAGGGTTATCTCCCTCTTCTCTGTGTTTCTTTCTCCTTCTTTATCTTTCACTCATTAGTTCTTGATTACCGAATTGATCCATATCAGAATGGGACTGTGTCTTTATATAATCACCAAAGAAATTGAGTGAAAAGTATGATGCAGGCTAAGTGCTCGAATAAATGTCTAAGTGGGTTCCTTGTTAGTAATTAAAGTGAAACATGGTGCAAACATGTGAAATGTGATGAATAATCATGGATGTAGATGAAAGTATGCCATGAATGGTACCATGGCCTTCTAGGTGACACAAGCTGGGACTTCGGGAACCCAAGACAAGAAGGATTCTAAGCTCAAGAGTCACGCCTAATGGTAAGTCATATTATATGCGTTGTAGAGTTGGGAATTTGAAATAAGATTAGATGATTATAAATCTCAAAGCCGTAGAAGCGGTTAAGTGTAAACGAAGCTCGAATGGTCCATGAGGTTCATAGAAGTGATATGTAGTTGATATGGTCATCCGACGAGTATGGGTGACCTTAAAGCGGGAAAAGTATTTTAGTAAATCTCACACTTAGTGTAAAGACTCATGTGGATAAATAGATGATATGTAGGCTATGGTGAGTTCTGGGACTAACATGGTGATACTTGGCATAGAAACCGGAGTATAAACGACCTGCGGGGCCGTAGAAACTAAGGTGTTGCCTATAAATTTGTTCGACAATGGTTTGATAGTGAAACATTCAATAAACATGGAAAAATATAGTTATGCGGATTTTTCTTGCAGCCCTTAACAGGTCGGAATGTCCCGTTAAGAAGGCTAAAAACGAATGAGGAATCGGTGTAGTACCGATTGGGTCTTAATATGGATTTAAGTGTGTTAATTTAAAGTTAATTTGATAGAAAACAAGTCTCCAAGAGCCTTGGTGATGGTTTTAAAAACTCATAAAAGTGCAGCTAACATGCAGGAATAAAGCTTGGAATTTTGGCCAAGTGCTGGAATGTTAAAAAAAAAAAAAAAAACAAAGTTTCTGGGTAATAGCATCCGTCGCGCCTACGCAACGGATGCCCAGATACGGATTTTTGTTTTGTTTGTTAATATTTGACTTGTTAAACTAACTTACGAATGGTTTTTTTATCATGTTTAACACTAGGTGATGTGCCATGAACCCGGATGAAGATCAACCTCGTCAAGAACGTGAACACTTATCTAGATAGTCGCTTCTGCACACTAAAGACTTTTTGTACATGTCTTTAAGAAACATAACTAAGCCTTAGATGTATGGTTGTAATTTGGTTGAACTTGTTTAGTCATTTATGGAAAAATTATATGGTTTTAGATTAAATTCCCAATGTAAACAAGAAATTTTGTAACCTATATTTTCAAGTTGTCTAATATGGTCTTGTAACTAGATAAAGGGTCTCTTAATTTGAATATTATAGTTAGGGTCTTACAAGTTCAACTTCCAAGATTTTGTCCTTGAAATAGTTTATTTAGTTTCTTGAATATAATATATGAGTTGATGTAGGACGTGTTCTGTTAGACTACTCGGAGTGGGAGGGGGATGAAGCGTCATGTGGCACTTGTGGGACCTATGTGAGGGGGGGAAATTGTGGGGAGTGAAAGGGGGGAAGAGGGAGGAAGAAAATAATATTATATTGTGTTAAAGTTAAAAAAAAAAAACTGATCAATAAGGCAGTGCCACCTCACCCCACCAAAATGCCCCACGCCAAGCAATCTGCCCCCGCCCCTTCCACGCCATGGTGGCGGCGGTGTCCCCCCCCCCCCCCCCCCCTTCCCGCCCCCACTCCGGGCACTCTTATTAGTAAGGATGAGCTCATAAACTATACCATCGTTAAAATTTATAAATACCGTTACCGATGATACTCGGTATGATACTGGTATTTAAAGATAAAATCGATAAAATATCGGTATTTACCAAATCGGTATTAAAATAAAAAATAATCCGATACGAGAAATTCGATACCGATACCCGGTACTTTTTCTCATCCCTAGTTATACAACTAGAATCACATACCATATGCCAAGATTAGTCTTATAATTAAAATTATGTATTATACCCATAATCATGTATTAGATGCCCACATTTGGTCATACACTTAAAATCATGTATCAGATAGCTTATAGCTAAAATCACGTAACAGATTCACATAGTTGAGCCTACACCAAAAATTACGTAACGTCTCAAAGCATTCTATCAAAAATTTAAAAAAAAAAATTGAAAATTAAGAAAATGAAAGCACTAGGCTACTCAACTTAAAGAGAACGAAACGCTTTTTAGTATGATGTAATTTTTTAAAAAAAAATATTATCATATGAAAAAGTTATAGTCATTTAAAAATCGTGGGAGGTGTGGTTTTATGAGTCAAGAAGTAAAAAAGACAAAAATGTTCTCCCATATGAAAATTGACCATGTCAATGTAGATGGTGAAGATTCCTTCTTACACTTCACACACGTTTTCATTAATTTGTATTTGAACCTTCCCAACACACACACATAAAGTAATAAAGAAGTTATGTCTTGTAAAAAAAACTCGTGTGTTGCACGAATTGGTTAAAGCCATGTATTACTTGTGTTGAATAAACATAATGTAATCGGTTAACGTATACATGTCTTTAAATTTAATCTTGGCACCATAATTTCTTAGCATAACGTTTTACTTTATTTTTAATATATCATTAGGTTAAAAACCTGGGTATTACACAAGTTTGATCAATAAAATATTAAATGGTTATTAATTATCGAAAAAATTAAGATAATTAAATAAATAAAACACAAATGAAAAAAAAAATTGATCTATTATTATTATTTAAAAGGAGAGTAAAAATATATATGATTTTATATTATTATTAAAAATTCTTATAATATATAGGGAACGTAAGACACATTTTTATCATATTGTAGTACATTAGTTTTTATATTACATCATAACACATATTTCATTACTTCATATTAGATTTGTCTAGTTCGAAAAACTTTCGGATACAATCAGTTTTATAATATATAGTAGAGTTAATTGCCAAAATGGCTCGTGAGGTTTGGCCCAGATTGCTTGTTTGGTCACAAAATTAATTTTTTTTGCCAAAATCACCACTCACAGATCGAAAATTGCCAAAATGGTCTATATTTAACTGAGATTTGAAAGTCAGTTAAGTCCCAGGGGCAATTTCGTCATTTATGTCCTCATGGGCCAAAATGGCAATTAATGGAATGTTATAAAAAATAAAATTCAAAAACGTTTTTTCGAACACGTTTTTTTTAACACGTTTTTTTTTCGAACACGTTTTTTTTCGAACACGTTTTTTTTCGAACACGTTTTTATTTCGAACTCGTTTTTTTTTCGAACACGTTTTTTTTTCGAACACGTTTTTTTTCGAACATGTTTTTTTTTTCCAAACACGATTTTTTCGAACACGTTTTTTTCGAACACGTTTTTTTCGAACACGTTTTTTTTCGAACACGTTTTTTTCTAACACGTTTTTTTTTCGAACACGTTTTTTTTTCGAACTCGTTTTTTTTTTTCGAACACGTTGTTTTTTCGAACACGTTTTTTTTTCGAACACCTTTTTTTTCGAACTCGTTTTTTTCAAACACGTTTTTTTTTCGAACACGTTTTTTTCAAACACGTGTTCGAAAAAAACGAGTTCGAAAAAATACGAGTTCGAAAATTGTATTTACTCTGATCACTTAATTCCATTCCATTTGTTCATTTCATTGTTACAAATCAAGTAAAAAGAACAACAATTGTCGCCATGCCATTTTCTCCGAGCTAAAACAGAGCAAGGTACAATATCCAAGCCAAGAGGTAGATCTTTTTTTATATGGCTTATAATCTGGAAAGTTTATTATTTTCTTGTGTTTAAGTGTAATCATGCATTATTTGGACATTTTATGGGTTGATTCTGCTTGTAATCAATCTTTTCTGATTCATAATTTTCCACGGCATGAGTTACAATTTTGTATAATGCGTTGAAATTTGGAATTAAGTTTCTTTAGAATTGTGTCTGAGTACTGATGAGATGTGTTATTGTTTGATTCCTAATTGATCATGCATCATTTAGGCATTTTATGGTTGATTCTGCATATGATCTTTTCTAATCCATAATCTTGCATCATTTGGGCATTTTAGAGTCGATGATAACATCGTTTATAAAAACAGAAAAATGGAATACAAAAGTTTCGTATTGGCCGTGATCTAGTTTATTTGATAAGTTGGAAATAGTACTTTTAAAATAGCTCGTGTCCAGCAACTCGATGAAAAAAACATTTTCGAAAAAAAAACGTGTTCGAAAAAAACGTGTTCGAAAAAAACGTGTTTGAAAAAAAAACGAGTTCGAAAAAAAACGTGTTCGAAAAAAAAACGTGTTAAAAAAAACGTGTTCGAAAAAAACGTTTTTGAATTTTATTTTTTTATAACTTTCCATTAATTGCCATTTTGGCCCCTGGGGACATAAAGGACGAAATTGCCCCTGAGACTTAACTGACTTTCAAATCTCAGTTAAATGTGGATCATTTTGGCAATTTTCGATCTGTGAGAGGTGATTTTGGCAAAAAAAATTAATTTTGTGACCAAACAAACAATTTTAGACCAAACCTCAGGGGCCATTTTGACAATTAACTCTATATAGTAAAGATAAAGCTTTTATGTGAAACTATGTATATAATATTAATACTGGAAAAGCATATTTGATATTGATATGTGGTCGTTTGAAATGATTTATTATAACAAGGAATTTAGTCCCTCATATGTAGCCCAAGTGGTAGGAGGCCGGCCTCTCTTTTGGAGAGGTGCAAGTTCGATACCCACGAGTTGCATTTGTGGGACAAAGGCAATGATGGTGATATGTCTAGTGGCGGATTCAAATTTTTTTTCAAATGATGTCACTATTTTAGACATTCTAATTTTGTAGAACCGGACATAAAAATTTTTGGGTGGGTCGGTTTGATGGTTCGGGTCAGGTAAGGTTGATCACATAATAAAATATGATACAATAATAAAAAAACATCGACATTAAAAATTAAAAAAAAAACGCATAATATAAATTCTATGGTCTTATGAATTAAAAAAAAAAAAACAATACTTAGAGTTGTTCCCTACGAGTTTTCATCTTTTGAAAACGTTGCATTACATCTTCGACCGAAACTTGTTGGAAGAACTCTTTTTCGATGTAACAAATGCAAGAATCGTTCATGATGATAGGGTTTGAAAGAATTGAAGCGTCAGTCGGTTCGGTTGGAGGCACGACGCCACAGCCGCACATGTATGTTATTATCACTTTTTTGGGGGTTTTAATTAGTAAATGGCTCAATAGTGGAGTGGGCTTGTAATAGGTTATATTTGTATCTACTTAGAAATTAGAGTTGAGCTCATTTAACTGGAATTGGGTTGAGTCTAATGTAGTCACTATCGAAAAAATATTGATGTCACTCGAAAAAACTATGTATACATGTATATATACAACTGAAAAAAGACTGCTGTCCCGGGACTACCTCCCTACAAACTTACCTCCGCCACTGGATCTGTCTTGACCCGTAGTTGGCGTGGCTGGTCCGGACCTGATCTTGAGCCACCCCCGGTTTTAATCTGACCGTTACTCTAGCGATTCAGTTCGTGTGGAGGCGGCACGGTTTCCGGGCGGACGCCATAAGACCAAGTCTGATACTCCGAGGACGCGGACCCAGTTCAGACAACGTAAATTCCTAGGGGCAGAGCTTGGTCTGGGCTGCTGTCGTGGCAGTGCGAAATCAATCGTCTGTTGTTCGTTAAAAAAACAAGGAATTTATATTTATATCAACCCTAACTTTTCTTAACTCAAATCACGTGATCTTCTGAAATATTTTGAAGCTGCATTTCTTGACATGTTGAAACATTTAGATAAGATAAGGGTCAAAAAAAAACAAAGAGCCACGTTCAGTCCTTGTTTGTTTATTTACAAAACTGGTCACGTAAGCATGTTAATTACTTTAATCCCCATTTAACTTTAAGTTTAACTGTAAATATATGTTAAAGGACATAACAATATGACATTATTATTTCATTGTTAAGGAAATAATTACTTAATACATCGTTTTGTAAAACTCATTTATGCCAAGCGGCACTTTCATAATTGGTGTTTTGACCATATAAATTTGAATTCCTTTTTCAGATAACACAAGAAAATAAAAACATGACTTAATAAAAAAGACAAGAACACAAACTCATACAATACACTACTATGTATGTGAACGTTGGTTCTAGTGGACTCAAAATCATATATAGAGGTACGTTGTATGGAAAGTACACTACATGGTTTCACACCCCAAACATGGTCAAATGACTGGAATACACAAGAAACACCAAAATTCATAGTGGATGTTAGGCCTGTAAGCGAATCGAACGTTCATAAACTGTTCGTGAACTTGTTCGGCGGAAAGTTCGTTTATGTTTGTTTATTTAATAAACAAACGAACATGAACGAATATGAATAAACGTTGTGTACGTTCATTTATTTTGTGAATAATCGCTCATTTATATGTGTTTATTTATGTTCGTTTATTTATGGTTGTTCATTTAAATTTTAATTAATAAATACGTAGTTGTATTTCTTAAATATAAATATAAACTTATTGTTAATATGTATAAACCATAATTTAGATATGTTTTTTTGGGTTAATTGTAATGTTATTAGAGTTGTCTACTTGTGTTCATTAATGTTAATTTATGTTTGTTTATGTTTGTTCAATTACTTTCATTTGTGTTCCTTTATGGTTGTTCAGTTAATTATGTTCATTTTAAGTTTTTTATATGTGCGTTTATATTCCTTTACGTTCATGAACAATTCGTTTAGGTTTTAAATGAACGAACACGAACATACCCATTTTCTTAATGAACGAACACGAACAAAAAAATGTGTTCGATTATATGTGCGTGTCCGTTCGTGTTCGTGCAATTCATTTACAGACCTAGCTAGCGGATGTCTTAAAAAGTAATAGATGGAACCAAACAACTATTTGTCAACCCAAAACAAACTATCTAAAAGGAAACATATAATTCAAAAGTTCATAAATCCTTCTATGCCAAATAGTTTTCTACCAAATGTTAAGACAGTCCAATATCAATGCTCCCGCGTCCTTAAATACGCTACGCTTAAACAAGTCAGCTTAAAAGGATGTGTTCAAATCTACTTTTTTTTAAGTATGTTAAAAAAAAGTTACTTCAAGACTATTGCATTACAAGTTTCCTAATTACACATGTCATTAGGTCACTGTATCAACCCTTAAAACTCTTGGAATACGTCACATATTCCTTTGGCACACTGATCAGGTCCAACTATTGGAATAGAAAGACCATTCTTTCAATATTATAGCAAAGTAATAATAAAATATATAGTACACTTTTTTCTCATTTTGATCACATATATATCATATATTAAAGCGTGAGAATGTGTGTAGAATTCTTATTTTTAATCATGAGCATCTTTAATGATAAGAAAACGTGGACCATAGCATGTGCATCAAAACGTTATTATAATATATAGTATATACAAAATTAATGGTTCAGGTGGTTAGCAAAATTGGAAAAAAATGGTTTTATCTTTATTGGGTATTTGGGTAAAATTACACTTCTACATGTCACTCTATTTAATCACATAACTACACTCATTATTTACCTTCTACTAAACAGGATGAACTAAAGATCTCATAGTCTCTTCATCAAAAGCAGCTATGTCCAATTACATAATATCCATTCTTACCTTTTTGAAATGCGCTCTTGATTTGCTAATAAACCATTTGTTTTTCAACCACCGTATGGTCCGTATGCAAGAAAGCTACATTAATGATCTTGGAATGAGGTCATTTCGTGACATAAAGCCAGCTTCGAGTGATATTGAGGTTGAATGTGCAGTGTGTTTGAGCACAATTGAAGATGATGATGAGACTAGAGAGTTGAGATGTGATCACCTCTTTCATAGAAACTGCTTAGATAGGTGGCTTGCACATCACCATACAACTTGTCCACTGTGCCGCGATAGCTTGGTGCTTCGGCCATTAAAGAATAACATCTTTTGTCGTATTGAAGCCTTGGGAGAGCTTTACTATGATTGTTCTTTTCAGGAAAATATGGTTGTTAATTGATAAATGTTTTCTAGCCAAGTTTCAAGCATTTGATGATTATCATATATGTTATATGCTATACTTGTTATTTAGAATAAGTACTTAGAAAGAAGCTTGCCTCTAGCGGCGTCCCTGAAAATTCAGATGTTTGTGCAACCAAAAAAATGGCCCTTTAAAATATATGTTGTATACATACACAAATAGATATATAATACGATGATAAGTATGAATGCATTGAAAATGAATGATGAATTGCTCGTTACTTCATTGAATGTGTGTTATCGAACATCACATATTCACATATCGTCAAATGATTCAAATCGCTCGTTGCCCATGCCCTATTGAGTGCCAAACGCCACGATCAACCCATTTGCCTTTCACATTTCCCGCCACTGCCAAAAGATTTTATTATGTAGATGGTTTTGAAAATTTTATAATTTTCAATTGAGTTTTAGTTAGTTTTGAAAATTTTATAATTTTTAGTTGAGTTGCGTAGGGTAAGTTGGTTTAAATGACAAATGAGTTTGCATATGCTAATACTATATACTAAATAGGTTTTTGGGTATTAGCTTAGTTTTTTTTTTTTTTTTCCTTTTTTTATATAAAAAAGAACTTAATGGATTTAGAAAGCATATTGGGTTTTAACTTCTATATTTATTTATTTTTTAACATCAATTTTGTAGGCTATTGTTTTAAAAATTTATGTATAAAATATACAAAGTAATTTTAAAAAACTTTGGACCTTCTATAAGTGGGCCATGGGCAATAGTCCCCTTTCTTGCTAATGGGCCGGTCCTGCTTACCTTAGTGAGTTGATTATTTTCTTTTTTTTAAACTCACATCGACCAGTGCAAGGGTTAAAAGTAGTAACATGCTTTTATTGGAATGTTTCAAGTCGAATCAATCGGTCGTATCGGTTACACACTTGGTGTATAAAAAGTGGTATTGCATGTATGGTCACAACTCACAAGGCATACCACTAATTATAGCATACTTAGAATTAGTGGAGTGATGTAATATTACGATGGATGTATTAGAATATTTTCGTGTTTATCTGGAATAGCTTGAACTCGCCACATGATAAAATGCTTAATAGAAACTAATATGGTAATATTAATTGAACATCATGAGAGAGATGCAACAACTATCTTTTAATTAGAGTACCCGACCAGCAAAATATTAGTTTTAACCTAAGATCATAATTGATAAAAAAACAATAATGTAAGTTTGTAAGTACTCGATCGGTCTTAAACTCTTAATTAGTGGTGAGTTTAGTCTGTGCACCTTATAATCGGTCTTAAACTCTTAATTAGTCTCTTAACGGTTCGTGTTGATTAAGTCCTAACCATAGTTTCTTTAAAAAAAATATACATTTGAGAGTTGATTTAGAAACCAATATTATGTTAAAACTTATACAGGGCCGGCTCAAAAAAAGATTTGACCTCACATTATTTACAAGTGAGGGGACTTAACAAGAAAAATTGATGAGGTTTGTATTAAGTTTGAAACCTATTTGAAAAAATAAAGCTAAAGGTTTGTTTGGGAGCCTTTTAAACATAAAGGTAAAAGTTGAGGTTTTAAGCACACATAAAAGTTGATTTTTGTAATTTTGTTTTGTTAAAATTAATAAATAAACTAAAACGCAAAATTGAGTATCAGTACCGAAAATGCTCGGTATGATACTAGTATAGTATAGAGTTATAATATTGGAAAGTAAAAATCAATAAAGCAAGGCACTGACGCTCTTCTTTGGGTGGCGGGCCGATTTGGACAGGATTCCGACGACGTTGGCGTTGAGACACATAAACATCCAGGTGGTCGATACTTCTTGTACGCTCTGTGGTGAGGCCGACGAATATGTGGACCACCTATTCACGGGCTGCGTTTTCGCCACGGTCCTTTGGCAACACGTCTCCAGGTGGTGCAAGATTCAGGATTTGTTCGTGTTCTCATTTAAGCATATATATGTTGGAGTCTCGCAATTTCATGGGCCTGTCAGGGAAAGCTAAACAAATTTTTTCATGGCATCATCATCATAGGGGTGTTGGAGTATTTGGATTTTGGAGGGCGAGAAATTGTCTGAAGTTTCAAAGCAAGAAGGCGAGGATGGAAGATATCATCGGGGAAATTGTCGTTGGGCTTCCTTTGGGCCAAAAGTAGAGCGAAATTGTCATCTTTGTATTGAAGTGATTGGTGTAAATTTGTAATTATGTGATTTGGTTTCTTTGTTGTGTTTGCCGCCCCGTTTTGTGGGTTTGGGCCAAGTATCATATTGAACCAAAAGTACAAATCCCAAAACACTGTTACCACACGGGTTGAGGCGGCAAAAAAAAAAAAGGTACCAAAAATCATTAGATACGGGCAGGCAATGCATTACAAAATTATTCTTAACACACACTTGAGCAGTTCAACGCCTCCTTGAACATCCAAAGAACCCTAGAGGTATATTATAGATTTTTGTAGTTTCACGTCATGTTGTTTTCTTGATTTCATCTTCTGTTTACTGCATTAGTTCTAAAAACGTGTCTGATTGAATGTCTGTTTCTTATTCATCATCAATTATATGTTTTTTGTGTGTGTGCTTGTTCTTGAGGTGACAATTGTTGTGTAATAGGTTTAAAATCCCCAATTTTTTTTGTTTTATATAATATTATGCTTGTGCTTTTAAATGACCTGTTTTCCCTAATTCAGTAACCTAAGTATGATATGCGATTTTAGCTAGTGAATATCCATTTCGACTATTTCCATTATTAATTACATCACATTTGATTAACAGCAAATGTAACAAGTGCATTATGGATCTTATGTTAGTTAACGTCATGTTACTTGATGATTTTTATACCTTATTTTATGTATCTAGTTATCGTAAGAGTGACTTACATGAATGCTCGTTGTGGTATGCCCATATTGCAAGTTTGGCCTTTCTTTTCTAAGAAATTACATATCATGGTTTTAGAAAGCGCGTCTAGGTGTGAGGCGCAACAAGGTGCAAGACTTGGGGCTTTTTCGCTCATCATCTAGAGGAAATACAAGAAGCACAAAAAAGGCGCGCTTTTATGGTTTTTTATGGGCTTTTTAGATCTGAGGCGCATGCCTCATGTACACAGGATATTTTTTTGCAGCTTTTTGTAGTTAAAATCATACAAAAACCTTATTTATAGCTATATTTTGGGTAGGGGAAGTTAAAAACTTATAGGATATATATGGGGTTATAAAAAAAATATATAATTAACTTGCGCCTCGGGTATGAAAAGCCCACCGCTTCTGTGCTCCTATCGCTTTTTAAAACCAAGTTAAATATATCTAGGGCTGGCAAATCGTGTCCCTAACAGGTTAACAGGTCTCTGACGTGCGCGAACAAATCAAGTTCTAAACATGAACATGACTTGTTTAACTCATTTATATCTCATGTTTATAACACAGTTTTATGTTTTATGTGCCAAAAAAGGGAAATGAAAGATTTTTGCCTCTTAATTCTAAGTATTAAAAAAAGTCAAAAAATCAAATAGTGTACTTTTTCAGTCAAACAGGTTTTATCGTGTCTTAACAGGTTACCTATTGTCAGCCCTAAATATATCAATTATATGGTCCTCATCGTTTACGCATCCGTAACACGTTTAGTCTTTTTCAGTAAATGACGTAAAAATCTACTAAGTTGATGTAAAGGATAAAGGAAATGACTAAACTTGCGACATGGCCATACCACTGAGACCATTTGTGTAACTCCTGTCAGTTATCACTATATTAAAATATCAGTGGTTTCCAATCTCACAAGGGTCTTGATGTCTTTAAAATTCTGCAGCATTTTCTGGTGTGTAAGCAACACTTCTTAAGATGAAAGGTCAAAGATTACCTTTGGATAGGATCAGCAGCCTTCCTCCAAACATAATACAACATATTCTTACTCTTATGCCAATACGAGATGCATTCAGAACAAGTATACTATCTCACAATTGGAGGTATCATTGTCAATATATTCCCAAACTCAGGTTTGATCAGCAATGGAGATCCGCTTATAAAACCTTATCAGCCAAATGTAAACTCTTGCACATTGTTTACCCGATCTTGTTGCTGCACCAAGTTCCGATACTCGAGTTCGCCCTTTCTCTGAATGGATCAGAGAGCTGTTGTGAGATTGATCAGATAATACTTCACCTATCAAGGAAAGCTACCTTGAAGGAATTTAGTCTTACGTTCTGGTCAAGTGGTGAGTATAAGCTACTGCCGGCTTTTTTCAACTTGCAACAATTGACGGTCCTAAAACTTCATAATTGTGCATTTCGACCTCCGGAAACCTTTTCAGGGTTTAGTAGGCTGGTTAAGTTATTATTTAATAAAGTCAGCATAACCGCGAAAGATTTTCTACGGCTTATCTCCAACTGCCCGCTACTTGAGGACTTAGCTCTGGTATGATCTGTACTGTTGTAGAAACGGTTAATTACCCCAAGTCAATTTTTTCGGAAGTTAGAGAAAAACATTATTTGAAATAAATTGGATCAAAATTATAACTTTAACCGGCATGTATTTGTATTTTCTGCAGATTGGCGATGAAAACCGTCTCTTGGGATGTTGGAATTCTAACTTTGTTGAGTTATTTGAGCGTTTACCTTTGCTTAAGCATCTGCTAATGAGTGCCTACCCCATTAAGGTGATACATATTTCTCCAAGATTATTGTAAATTAGCTTCAAATTTAAGTCTATTTCAGAATCTGCAACTGGAATAAAATAGAATTTATTATTTTTAATGACCTTTGTTGTTTGAGTTTTAAAATATATTGGTTTCGTCATCTTTATATATACTATGCATAATACACAAAACTATATTTGAAAAAATATATTTAGTCGTGATTTTTAAATTAGCTTTATGTTTTTTTTTTTTTTTTTTTTTTTTTTTTTGTATTATATTTTTTTAATACATTCTTAACCTTTATAAGTTATAACTACATTTTCTTTTTTTTTGCTCGATTGATATATGCCTGTCATGATCATAGTTGGTTGGCCATTGACAAGTCAAACACAATCAAAGTGGGTCAATTATGATCATACAACTGATTGATACATGTTTCCTAATTCTTTATTGTTTTTTGGATAAAGTGCTTTGCTACAGGTTTTATGCCAAAAAAGCTACCAACCTCGCTAGTACACCTCAAATATCTTCATTTACATAGACTGCGTTATGGGAGAGAAGTCGACTTGCTTTCTGCTCTTTCTTTGGTTGCAAGCTTTAACGTTGAGATAACTGAAATAGAGGTAAAATAGTGTAGATATTGTATATTTAGTTATGTTGTCTAATAAAATGTTATTTGTTTATTAATAGATGGAAGATAACCCAACCGAAGCTATGTCACAAAGCGATATGAACCTTATTGATCATTACCACTCATTTGTTATCCTGGATCATCTCCGCGTGATAAAGATTAGAAACTTCACCAACATTAAGATAGGAATGGATTTCGTGAAGTTTATTTTAGCCAAGTCCCCTATGTTAAAGAAAGTAGTTATATATATCAACCACGAGGTTGATGTTCATGGTGAATTAAAGATTGTGAAAGAACTGATACGATATCCGCGTGCATCAGCGAAAGCAGAAATCATGATAAATAAAGAGCGGCATATGATAGATACACAGGGCTGATCTGGATTGGATGGTTGGTGTCTTTAAACGTAACTAATATATGAACTATGAACCCATCTTGTTATCAAATGCAACTAATAATAATGTCAATGATCGAAATAACCTAATAACAAAGATGTTAAATACCAACATTAGGAATATCCTATGATGTTAAATTGACATTAGATGTAAATAGCATTCAAGACTGAAGATTAAAGTCCCTCATGTTTTCAGTATCAGCATATTTCTTAACTTACCTAAAACTGGTTTGCAACTTTAAAACAATGGGAATTTCAAACATGTTGTACCAGGGATGAACATTTGGTAACAAGTACTGGTACTGGTACCGTACCGATAGATTTGGTACAGTGGTCGGTACAGTACCGATCCCATTTCTAGTCAGAGAAGTAGCTTGCAACTTTAAAACAATATCACGGATTCTTATGACAGCCGTGGACAATTGATTAGCATTTTTAGTTGTAATTGGTGGTAACAGTTATTGATCATGATTCAGCATTAAACCTCTATTTCTATATCACAGTTGCTGCATCATTTAGATCCAGTTGTCACTACTCTCTTTTTTATCCCAATAAAACCATCGCACGACTTTACATCCCTCTTCGTTCAATAAAAAATCGATGACACTGTTTTATTAATTGGTGTGGCAAGGTAGCGTTTGTAAGGACATCTTGTACAACAACAAATCCAGGTCGTTCTTTTTATGGATGTCCCGATGAGGTAAGAAAACGCAATTATGTTTAATCATAATTTCTTTTTTCAGGGCCCAGATGCCGTTTTTATTGGATTGTGTGATCCTCAAATGTGTCAAAGGTCAACCGATATTATCAGTGGTACGTCCAGGAATGAAGCCGAAGAACAGCTCAGACAGAGTCAAACTGAAGCCAAGAATTTCAAGATGGTGTAAAACATTGGAATTTTAAGAACAATCTCACAAAAATGTGAAGTTGACTATGCACTAGAAACAGATATAGAATCTACTGTATTTAAGATCAAATCCACATATATAATGGCATGAAACCACACAAATCCGAAAATATGACTCGAGGGTTCGCTACCCTCTCCCCTCTCCACTCACAAATCCACATATAGAATATCTGTGTGCGTCAGCTAAAGCAGATATCATGATTCATGATAAGCTCTTGCATAGACGTTCTTGTCTAAATGTGAAGAGTTGGGTGTTTTTCCTTTTTTTATGGAGCTGGAATACACTTGGTTCAAACATCTCCATCGCCTGCATCAATAAGCCAATGTGGAAGATACACGGGGCTTAGTTGCGCCGCGAGGAAGGGCGTGATTAACGAGGTGTGTGAGATGTGAGAGGGATGAAAATAGGGAGAAGGAGAATGTAAGAATTGTTTCAAGGGTAATGAAAAGTATTGTTTTAGCTTGCATATGAGTTTGCAACCAATGCATTAATTAATATACTAATGCCTTCAATATCAGTTTGTAACCAATTCATATAAACAGATCCAATAAATGTATACCATAAAACACATTGCAAGTTAATGAGCAAAAAGGTAACTGATTCATTGATAAAATTGCAACCATGGACATTAGGGGTGTTCGGAATTCGATTCGAATTCGAAAAATTCAAAATTCGACTTAGTTCGATTCGATTACCATGAATTCGATTCGATTATTAAGAATTCGAATTCAATTCAATTCAAATTCGAGTCTAGTAAATCGAATACGAATTTATGATTTTAAATTTGATTCGATTCGAAATTCGAATAAAAACTGTACATGTATATTTTTTAAATATATACACACATTATTATATACTCAAATATACACATTGAAAAAAAAACTTCTAAATTTTGGTCAAAATCTAAGAACCCATAGTGGTTACAACTTTTACCATAACCATATTTTACATATTTAACTTATACATTACAAAACTCTAACAAACTATACTCTCTACTATTTTTACTATTCCTGTATTTGATATATTGTTGCTTATTAATTTTGTAGATTTGTATTTTATATGTTACAAAAATGAGTTTGTATTAGTTTTAAAACTAAATGTAAAACAAATTATTATTTATGGTGAATTTGAAATAAATCGAATTTATTCGAATTCGATTCGAATTCGAGTTTCTTATTCTAATCGAAAACGAATCGAATAAATTGAATTTTAAGCGAATACGAATTCAAGTAAAAATATTACAAATTCGAGAAATTCGATTCGAATAATTTGAAAATTCGTTATCCGATTCGTTGAACATCCCTAATGGACATAATAGTGAACTAACACGAAAGTAGAGGCGAGGAACCTTACTGCCGCATCATGTCCCTTGAGGTAAGGTTCATTCAAGCATATTAAACCCTACTTCTTACTAAGATGACTCAATTCAGGGTCCTGCAGTTGATGTCATAAAAGTAGTTTGCAACTTTTTAACATTGAAATTTCAAGACCAATCCCATAAAGAGAACCAATACAACTCACATTCAACTATCCACTTCTAGACGCAAAAGCCTGCTTTTTACTCTACGCTTTAGTATACCTTGATTTCCGCTTTCGTCGATGCACGTGGATATTGTATCATTTCTGTAAGTATATTTACTCTACCATGAATATCAACCCATTCGTTGATATCTATCAATACTTTCTTTAGCATCGAGGACTTGGCTAAAATAAGCTTCACGAAATCCATTCCCGTCTTCATGTTGCTGAAGTTAAATATCTCTATTACACGGAGATGATCTAGGATAACATGTGTGTAATCTTGATGATCAACAAGGTTCATGGTGGTTTGTGACACAGCTTCAGTTGGGTAATTTTCCATCTATTCATTAACAAATAAGTTAATAACATCCGATAATATATAATAAACAAATAAACAGACAACATCTACACTATTTTACCTCCATACGAATTGTCTCTATATTTGGAGAGCTTGTAACCAGAAGGAGAATAGAACGTAAGTCGACTTCTCTCCCAAAGCACAGTCCACATCCAAAAAATGTAAGAGATTTGAGGTGGACCAGCGAGGTTGGTAGCTTTTGTGGAATACCACCTGTAGCAAAACACTTTATCCAAAATAAAGATAAAAAATCAGGAAACATATTTTAAACAATTATAACTATGATCATGGTTGATGAATTTTGATTGTGTTTGACTTGACAACGATTGACCAATTATGGCAAGGATTGACCACGGCTGACAAATTCTGATAGGGAAAAAGAGAAAACGTAGTTGTAAGATTAAGTTAAGAAATTAAATTAAAAAAATAACACACACACACAAAAAAAAAAAAAAAAAAAAAAAAAAAAAAAAAAAAAAAAAGAACCTCAATATAAGAAAAAAGAAAATCTTACAGGTAATTTTACAATCATAATCTAATATATTTTTCTATTTACATAATATATAAAGTTGAAGAAATTATATAGTTTAAATTATATAGTTTAAAAATCACATTAATTTTAATGTTTATTTACGAGCAGTTATTATAAATAATAAATTTCAATTCATTTTATTTAAAATTTAAATTGCCTGCAAATTCTGATAGGAACGTAGATTCAAAGATAATTTTGAGACAATTTTTTCAGTCGCAAACACCTTTTCTGGTGGTAAGAGATATAATCTTATAGTAATATGCATCACCTGAATGGGGTAAGAACTCATACACAGATGCTCAAGCAAAGGTAAACGCTCAAATAACTCAATGAAGTTAGAACTCCAAGATCCCAAAAAATGATTTTCATCACCAATCTGCAGACAATTTAATACATATATCCAAACAGTAAGAAACAAATTCGATTTCCATGCAATTTTTAGTTCAAATAATGCCTTTTTTTGTTCTAACTTCAAAAAAAGGTTCCAATTTAGGTTATACATCCATGTTTATATAAGGATGTGTCGTTTCCCCAGAAAATGGTTGATTGTTATGCCTGGTATTTAAAAACAGTGTTACATGCTGTAAAAAGAAAAAGAATAAATTACCTCAACTAAAGTATTTTGAAAGTTTAAATCTTGATTATGCAATTAAACCCCTCTACAATAGTACAGATCATACCAGAGTGAAGTCCTTAAGTAGCGGGCAATTGGAAATAATCCTTAGAAAATCTTTTGCAGCAATGCTGACATTGAAAAAGTATAATTTGACCAGCCTGCTGAACCCTTTAAAGGTGACTGGAGGTTGAAATGCACAGTTAAAAAGTTCTAGGACCGTCAATTGTTGCAACTTGAAGAAAGCCGGCAATAGCTTATGCTCATCACCTGAGTGGATCCAAAGTGTAAATTCCTTCAAGGTAGGATTCCTTGACAGGTAAAGTATTATCTGATCAATCTCGCAACAGCTATTTAGTCCATAAAGATCAAGGGTGAATTTGAGTATCGGACCTCGGTGTAATAACAGGATCGGGTAAACAACATTGTGCAATATTGTACATTTATTTGATGAGGTTTCATCATTGGGTCCAAAAAAACTATCAAACCAGAGTTTGGGAATATATCGACAATGACACCTCCAATTCTGAGAAAGAATACTTGTTCTGAATGCGTCTCGCAGTGGCATAAGAGTAAGAATATGTTGTATAATGTATGGAGGAAGGCTGCTGATCCTATCCAAAGCTAATCCTTCAACTTCCATCTTAGAATTGTTGCTTTCACACCATAAAAATAATGACACCAAGACACTTGTGAGATTGGAGCTATATGATGTTTAATATGATAATATGAGTTAACTACACAACTTGTCTATGTGGTATGTTCATATTGCAAGTATGGTGATTTCGTTTAATGCCATTTAGTATAAATGACCAAGCGTGTCAGCGTGTCACCAATGGGTGGACAACGTAGTTTCTAAGAAGAAATGATCAAGCTTACTATACGGACGTAGCACATGGCCCATCCTTTTAATTCACTCCGGCAATAATCAGATAAACAGAGTAAAGTAATAAAACATAATATAACTCTGATGATCCATGAAGTATAGCTATATTTGAAACATGTTCGTTGTTCGAATTCTACCACATGTAAGAACACATCTTTTTAATCTAATGTAAATAAATACGCAACTGACCAGAATAACCTAATAGCAATGATATTAAGATAGCAATGATATTAATAGAAACATAAACCGAAAAATGAGATTCAACATAGTCATCCTACCTCTGTACCTCCTAACCAGTCTCTACACAGTTCTTTGTATACCTGTTATAACTAATTTCGGTTACAAAACAGTAACAACCTAATGTTAATACGCTATTAAGAGAAATGATAACTAAGGAACCTAACTTAATTAGACTATTAGGGCAAACATAATCGGTCTCAGCATCAACTAGCTCGCTACCTAGTTACAACCAACAATAAATACATCTGACCAAAGTTTCAGCAAACATTATACACTATTATTAATTCTTACGGTCTTAGGGCAAATTGACAAAATGATTGATAATAACCTAATCAAATCGAAAATCAGAGTGTATAGAAGAAAACTTGCAAAAGAAGTTACCTCAGTCTAGGGTTCTTTAGAATGTTAGGAGGAGTGAAAGGGTTTTGCTGGTTAATGTGACTGAAGAAAACAAAACACAGGGGAATGAAAGGTTTTGCTGGATGTGAACGGTTGTTTTTTTTTTTTAATATCAAGGGTAAATTAGTAATTTAGTTGTCTATTGATTCTAGATTCTCCCACTTTACTTTGTCATGCCCAATCCCATTTCCTCATATACCCATTTTGATTCTTAAGACTATAAGACTATAGGGGGGAGAGGAGGATGAAGCGCCATGTGGTACTTGTGGGACCCTTGTGGGGGGGAAATAATTGTGGGGAATGGAAGGGGGGGGGGGGGGAGATGTGGGGGGAAGTGACACTTGGCATTTTGTTTTTCTTTTTTTTTTTTAACTTTGATATATAAAACAATAATAATAATAATAAATATTTTTAATTAATAAAAACCTAGAAAAATACAAAAAAAAAAAACCTAGAAAATTAAAAAAAATACAAAAAAAACCGAAAAAAAATTAAAGACTAACAAATCAGTTCATATTATATTTTTCCATAATATCACGCTTCATTTGAAGCGTCATCTCTAACTCGGGCCCTTGAAGATGCTCGGTGTTCATGGCGAGAAATTTCATATCCTCGCGTTTTTCGCGCTGCTCTTTGATAGACAATTTGCGCTCTTTCATAGTCAACTTTTTTTCAAACGCTTCGCGAATATTTTTTTTCTCCTCGAGCATTTTTTCTTGAATCGTATTGAACTGAATCATGGTGGCATTTAAATCTTGCAAGTCAGCGCTGTAGGCGCCGGTTGATCCAGAACCCGAACCCGAGGCAGTAGATTTTTGCGCCCTCTTTTTTGACTTATCTCGACCGGGTGGGCGACTCAATTCCTCTTCAAACTCGTCTTCATCCAAATTAACGGCTTCTACGTTTTCAGGATCAGTTTGACGGTTTCTTGACGAATTTGTTTTCGACCTTTTTGCGGAGTTGCTTGCAGTGGAGACGTACGCCCATTTTGAGTGGTTCTTGGCGATTTCCCAACAATGAAGAAACTTGAATTCGAGACCGGTTTTGTTACGAAACGCTAAAAGCGACCGGGTTAGGCTGTCGGTGTCCGTTTCACCGCTTCTTGGATTGTTTCTTGCGTAATAATAATGCGGTTGAAACGAGTTCATTGCCCTGTTTATCTCTGTCCACTTGGACGAGAGACTATCGTTTGCTCGATAGAACTCTCGTCCCATCAACCCATGCAACGCGTTGTTTATGTCGTTCCAAAAGTCGTTTTTATGGCGACTAGTTCCTACAAAAAAAAAATATTAGCAATATTACAAATAAAAATCATGTTAAAAAAATTTACTATAAATCATGTTAAAAAAATTATTAGAAATACCTTGCTCTTTTTCCGACTCGCTTATCCACGCTTTCGTTAAAGCGAGCTCTTCATCGGGTGTCCACTTAAGTGGTTGGCGGTTAGCGGCGGCTATTGCTTTCTCCTCCGGGGTCTTCCTCCTGTGACTTCTTCTTGCAGGGGGGTTTTACCCGAAGATGATCCCGCGACATTTTGGGGTTGTGTTTCGGGTACGGTTTGGGTTAAAGGAAGTTGTGAAGGAACAAACGCGTGGTGTATTCGGGTTTGGGACAAACGCGTATGGGTTGTTCGGGTCGAAGCCTCGGTTGTATGGGTTCATTTTTGGTTGAGGAAGTGTATATAATTTGGATGAAAAGTGTATAAAATTTGGTTGAAAAGTGTATAAAATTTGGTTAAAGTGGGTGTTTTGTAGTGAAATGGGGGTAATTTATAAATTTTTTTTTTTTGACCGTTGATATAGCCGTTGGTTTAATTTTTTTTTAAGTGACCGTTTGAATGTTTGTTGGCCCAATAAGAATCTGCCACGTGGCCACTCCCCTCCCCCCACGCCAGTGAACTTCCTCCCCCCCCCCCCCCACTCCCGCCCCTCTCCACGCCATTAAGCGGCGGTGTTCCCCCCCTTCCCGCCCCTCTCCCGCCCCCACTCCGTTCAGTCTAAGGAGTGGTGGGGGGAAAGAGGGGGATGAAGCGCCATGTGGCACTTGTGGGACCCTTGAGGGGGGGAAAATAATTGTGGGGAGTGGAAGGGGGGGAAGAGGGGGGGGAGGAAATAATATTATATTGTGTTAAAGTTATAAAAAAAAACTGACCAATAAAAGCATGCCACGTGTCCCACACAATCCCCCTACGCCGGTGAAGCCACCCCCGCCCCACCCCCACGCCAGACTCTCGCCCCTACCGGCGGCGGTGTTCCCGCCCCTTTCCCGCCCCCCCACTCCGTTCAGTCTAAAAAAAATGATTAAAAAATATAACGTTTGGACTTTGAAGGGAAAAAAAAAACAAAACAAAACAAAAAATATGTCTCTATAGTTATTAAATTTTTGGATTTATTCTCTAACTTTTCAAATGGTTTGCATTTTGTAACGCATTTAGTCCCAAACTTTAACTAAAAGTACATGGATGGTCAATTGCCAATTGGTCATTGTGATTTTCAATTGGTAACACATTTAGTTTCTAACCTAGACTTGCTAAAACTTTTAGATTTGTTAGCTGGAGATGAAACCTGTTGCAAAGTATAAACCACAAGAACCATTCCTTATACTTTTGAACAGGGACGAAGTATTTTGAGGGCTAGGGGTGGCCCTGCCCCCCCCCCCCCCTGTTTTTTGGCGCAGTTGTGGAAATTTGCGATTTTCGTAGGTAAATTTAGTCCGGGTTGAGTCCGGCCCCCGCCGATTTGCCACTACCGATCGAAAAAAATTAAGTCCGGCCCCCGCCGATTGACGTACCAAGCTTCGCCTCTGCTTTTGAAAATCTAGGAACCAAATTCAAAATTTTGATAAAACCACATGAAGCATGCAACTTAGTTATATTAACAAACTAATATATTTTCACAAAGAAACCAGATTTAAAACCAAAGAATTAATCGTTCTTTGACCTAAAAATTGTCCAAATGCTTTCTTGCTCACTTGAGTCATGACCTGCCTTTTCTTCATCTTCTTGCGATGGCCTAGCCCAACAAACTAAATATTAGCCCACTTCACATTTTAATCATCAATCCAAATCATGGCCCATAATAATTTCTTACAGCCCAGACATTAATCTCACAAATACAATTAATCCCGAGCACACTTTTCTTTACACCATCAAAACTACAAGAAAAATAAATTCTGAATGTGAATGTTGACACTAAACTGTAATTTGACTCGCATTTAACGTTCACGTTAATAGCATAGCTAAAGCTCGTTTTCTTCAAACCGATCATGAACATGGTCGTTTTGAGCTTCATGTCCAAAATTTCTTCAAACCCAAAATCATACTTTTGTCTACAAGATTCCTTTCGACTCTTTCCAATTCCTTAGCGCTCCTTAGCAATCGCTTCACCAAAGTACATTCTATTAAAAAAAAAACATATATTTTCTAATTAAATTGCTATGATATGAATGGAACAAATGCATGAAATGAACAAAAAATAGATGTTTAAACCACGACAAATAGAGTCTAAAAATGCACTTGATATATAACAACACATTGGCAAGATTGTGGAACTCCATTGTGGACCATCGTGGCGATTTAAGAACTCTTTCGTGAAACCTTGTTGAATCTATCATGAACAATCACCAAACTCGTACGTTTTAGAGAGAGATATATATTGAACTTTCAATGAAGGCAACATAACATACATATCAAATTTCACCAAGAGTTAAAACACTACTAGATAAAAGGGCTTTTGTTACCGCATTTTCGGTAGCAAAACGATGGCAATTGCCATTTTGCCACCATTTTGCTACCAAAAAACTCGGTAGTAAAATCACACATGGCAATTGCCCTATTGCAACCGATTTGCTACCGTTTTATGTTTTGAGACCGTTTTGCTACCGCTAGTTTGCCACCGTTTTGCCACCGCTAATTTGCCACCGTTTTGCCACCGCTAATTTGCCACCGTTTTGCTACCGCTAATTTGTCACCGTTTTGCAACCGCTAGTTTGTCACCGTTTTGCTACCGCTTTTTGCCACGGTTTTGCTATCACTTTTTATCACCACTTTGTTACGTTTTTTACCATATTTTTGCTACTGTTTTACTACCATTTTTGCCGTATTTTTTCTACCATATTACCATTCCATTTCTTTTATCTACCTGCTGCCATTCCATTTCTTTGCAAAATAATTCCATTTATGAAAATTTTAAATCATAACAAACATCCAAATCAATACATCAAAAAATCAAAACTAAAACATCAAAATCCAAACATTCAAACTAAAAGTGTTTACACGTAGTCTATGTTGTTAACAAAGCCCTCAACTCTATAATGACTCCATTGAACCTTTCTTTATCTTCTTCTTTTTTCTCGTTTAACTTCTGAATCTACAAAAAAACCAATGTATAAGCCTTATCGATATAACAAAACTTATAAAAAAAATATTATACACTTGAACAAGCCTAAAGCTCCAACAGACCCACAAACCCCATGGATCAAAAGCCGCTAATAATCAGACCAAATCATAGTAAAGACTATACACTAATCGATCCATTTGACCCAATCTACACTATAAGTTGATTTTAGGCAACTTTCACTCATTTGACCCGTTTGAAACATTACCATTTGTATTCAACAAACACAAAATTCTTGTAAAGCCTCTAATTTCTTTTGAAACGGCTAAAATTATACACAACTGAAAAACATAATTATGAATCTAACACGAACAAATTCAATATTCAATTGAATTTCTCCAAATTTACTAATTAAAATGAGAAGGGAACTTAGACAATCTTAGGCTTTCAGCTAAAAAGAACAATCGCACTATATTATTTAAGGGAATAAACAATATGAAATCTGAAAACATGTTACGTTGGTAAAAGTATCTTACTCTTTAGAACTAAGAGCGGACACAGTCCTTTAATCCGGACAGACAAAGGTGCCTCATCAACATCACTGTATTCATGCCCATCTAGAAAAATAACGCATAATGAAGTATTTTAACAGGTAATTTAACTGAACGTGACAAACTCAACTCAGTTATGTGTAAACGGATCACTTTAAGTTATTACTATAGGCTGCAAAATATAAAAAATCTGCTAATGCTAATTTGTTTGCTACCAGTCAGAAATCTAATTTATACCTTCTAGTAAATCAATTGGTTCTTTAACCGCTAAATTTGGTTGTCTTCCTCTGTTTCTTTTCCGATGGCTCTTGCCATCCTCTGGGTTTAACGACAATGACAAATCAAAGTTACTGTGAATTAGTTAAGTCGCAATTTAGAGTGCTGAAACAGCTGCTTACTATTATGTTTATTAGTTATTACGTGCTCTATGGGAGGTGAATCTTGATTAATATCATCAGATCTGCTTGTTTCCAAAACAGGCACAATAGCTTTTGTGTTCCCTTGCCACCTGCAACATAAAAAAAATCCACAAAATATTAGATTATGTTCATCCTTAATTTCGTGTTAAACAGTACAATTTCAGTATGTAAAGACATAAGGGTTTTCATGTCAACCTACTGAAGATTTGTACCTTTTCCTGCTTGAATCACCTGCAACTAAATTCCCATTTCTTTTACTCCTGCTTCCTGCAGGAAATTTAGCTTCCTGCAAATGTAAAGACTTCATTCAGTAAACTGGTAAAAAAGCAGCAGACAGTCATGACGGGAAAAGCATAAGTCGCTAACACACTCACGGCTCGTGATCATTACACATCTAAACCAAAACATCATACCAAAACAAGATTCATCACCAAGCATACCACAACTCTTTCACCTATCTTGTTGAAATGATTCTTTTGTACTCAACCCATGCCATTCCATCAATGGATCCACCTTTTGACTCAACAAAAGATTGATGCCAAAGTAGTGCAGCATCTTCAAGATGAACCACGACATACTTTACCTTTCATTTGTCAGGGGTTTAATCAATTGAAAAATAATATTCCACCTTACACAACCAACTCTCAACATGGGTTCCATTGAACTTTGGAAAATCCATTTTTGTAAATATGATGTTGCTTTTGTCATTGGGCTGTTCATCAGCAAAATCAACACTGCTATTGGTTCGATAGCCATTAACAAGGGTTTCATCTCTATTGTGTTGATTGGTATTCATTAGTTATAGGGTCTTTAAGATTTCGTTCAGTTGTTCCATGATCTGATTATAAGTTGACATGGTTTAACAATAATTTGAAAAAAAAAATGAAATGAAAATAATCAAACAAGAAGACAAGAATGAAAGAAATGAAGGATGACTCAACAAAGAATCGGAAGAATTACAGAAATGAAATGAACGAGTAGGTGAAGAAGTGAAACAAAAGAATCAAGAACTGGAATGGAAGATTAATGGTTGAATCAGGATTAACGAATCAAAAGAAAAGGAGGGCTCGAAAATGGTTGAATTTGGGTAGAAGAATGGTGGTTGATTATGGTGGTGTGAGGTGGTCGGTTAGGTTTTCGGGTTGATAGTTATGGGTTGGTGGCGGTTGGTGCTTGTTTTCCAATCACGAGTGTCCAAGGATTGGACGGATCTGATACCACTTGTTATGAACAAAATGGTAATCAAGAGGAGAGCTAAAGAATTAGGAAGAAACACAAGATAGGAGAGGGATGAGTTAAGATCCTGTACAAACTCTTATTATTGTAAAAACTATAGGAACAGATCTAGACCATTGAAAAATTAAATCAATGGTTTGCATTGGTTACATATTTATCCTTTAAAAGTTGTAGTTTGTTTTAGTAACATTAAGGGCAATTTGGTAAATGTTCTATTTTTAAATAAAAAATAAAAAACAGTCAGTTTTGGCGCATGATTATCGCCACACCCACAACAAAACTGCCTATAATTTCCTCCCGCTTGACAAACCCTACAACAAAACATATACGTCAACCCTCCACCCTTTCGACTTCATTTTCTTCAAGAAGAAAACCCTCAAATTAGCCCAAAAAATTGCTAAGTTTACTCTATTTTTTGCTTGTGACCGGTCATTATGTGTCAAAGTGGGCCTGTTTTGCTGCAAGTTCTCAACGTGATGTGTTGTTATTCTTTAAATGTAGTTGGTGTTGGTGATTTGTTTATGAATGTTAATTTTTAATTTGCTTTTTTTGATCGGCATGTTCAATTAGACTGACTTATATTGTTGTTATTTGGGGTATTTTTTTGAATATCATGTCGTCGTCTTGTTCCGATCAGAACTGTTTTGTGCTAATGTTATTCGTGTGTTGTTGTATAATCGTAGCTTTTGTTGTGCTATTGTTGTATAATCGTAGCCGTCATCTTGTGCTAAAGTTATTTGTGCTCTTGTGTTGGTGTTATTCATTGTGCTAATGTGGTGATGTTATTCGTTGTGCTTTTGTGTTGATGTTATTTGTGTTGATGATATACGTGTGTTGTTATAGTCGTAGCTTCCGTTTTGCTATCGTTGTATAATCATAGCTTTCGTTGTGCTATCTTTGTATAATCGTAGCCGTCATCAGTTAAAGAACTTTATTCAAACAGAAAAGCAACACAAATTCACAATGTTATTCTCTTAATACCAACACAATATATTTTTTACAGTGGGGTTGATTGATAATAACACCACAATGTAATTATCTTATACCAATGCAGTATGTATATGTATTTTTTTAGAATGGGGTTGATTGATAAAAAGTAAATTGTCATTCAGTAAATGTGGACGAGACTACAAATTCTCCATATCCAACATTTTTGGACCATAACAATTCTCACTGGGGATGGAGTTGGATGGCCGAAAAGGCAATGTCGGTTATTTCTTTGATAAAAATAAATATCATCACATTTAAATCGAATTTTTATAAGTATTCGGCTTAATTTATTAATAACAGCACATATCAACACCATCGAAATATTTATCTTATCAACAAACATAACATTCGAATTATAAGAAATAAAGGTTTACTTGATTAAACATAACAAAACAATGGAATTTTCTTCATAATCAACAAAATCAAAGTTGTATGAAATCGATGATGAACATTGTTTGCACATAACAACACAATGGAATTTTCTTTGTAATAAAATCGAAGTTGTATGAAATCGATGATAAACACGGGTTGCTATTTCTGCATGCGTCGTGGGTGAATTTCATTCCATTGTGACCACCAATAATTCTTCAATTAGTAACTTCTTGTTGAATAATTCAATCAAGATGAAGAATTACGAGGATATAGGTTGGTTGTGTAGGAGATAGAAGATTAATTTTGAAATTCAATTACTATAAAAAAGGATATGATTATTTGAATTTTGATGTTTTCAACCGTAAGAATTGAGGGAAATAAGGAAAATTTTGAAACAAAAAAATGGAAGCAAAAAGACAATAATACCCTTAATTAGTTATTTTAATAAAGCCATGTGTCACTCATTAGTTGGTTCTCATGGTTTTTATGGAAAATTTGGTTTTTATATGATCCTTTGCAGGAGAGGGATAACCCAAATCAATAGCTACTCTTATTCATCAAGATTACATGTATTTATACACAATACACATATTATAAACTACCTAACTATTGGACAATTACATTCTAGTCCCTATACTAATTGATACCTAACAAGTTTGATTATTGTTGAAACTAGGGTTGAAGTGGTGGTGCTGGTGGTGGATGCAAGAGAAGCTGGTTAAAAAACTTGTACATGGTGCTCAAATAACATGAAGGAAAAGGCCAAATTGCCCTTTTAGTTAACAGAGAAAACATATGGAGTTAACATATTAGACTATAACGGCAAGATTTGAAAAGCAAAAGGATCCAGGTACGGAAAAAGAACATTTGGATGAAACTCACAAAAGTGACCAAACCTCATAGACGAAAATAACATTTTACTCTTTTTTTAGTATTATTATTTTTAATTTGTATTTACATCAAGTTTTTAAACAAACTATAATCTATATCTAAAAACACTCTATAATTGATTTTTTATGAGTTTATATTTTATGGGCTCATTTTTTCCAGTCGCATTGGCCCTGAATTCTGGAGACAACCCCGAAACCTTACCTTACCTTACTGCTCAATGTTTGGGACCAACATTTGTACCCATCATAGCAGAATTCTAAACCTCTACTCTTCCATGTCCAACACGGTCAACTCATTTAGGTAAATGGGTTACACATATTGTGTTAGAGTTACGCTGGTTAGCGTTGACGTATCCAGGAATAAATTCATGAGTGGTTTATGAATTCAACCCAGTTCATAAAGCATAACTTTCAAAGGCAGAGTTAAAGCCAACTCAGTTTAGCATGATGAAAAACAAACCATGTATTTAGGGTACTAAACCAAAATGTAACGTTAAAACATTTTATTAATGCAGTGATCACATACCATCTTTAAAATCATAAACCATCCAACATGACATCAAGATACAAAATCACAGCAGTGCAAGGAAAATCAACAAAACATACTAAGATTACAAATCAGCTAATTTTTTCATGACTTCATCAAATTGTTTTTGAACTTTTTTCTCCCTTTCCACTTGTTCGACCCGATCTCGTTCCATTTTTTCCAAACGCTTTTCCAAATTTTGTTGTGCCTCCCGTTCCTTTTCTAATTCAGCTCGAACATCTTGGACCTAAAATTGAATTTGTTAAAACATATATAATCAATACATGATACGTAGTTACATACATACAACTACACATACATATGCTCAAAATAGATACAGGTCAAAAGGGTGGCGCTCAAAACAGGTATGGGTCAAAACGGTCGATCTAAATAATATCAAAATAACCAACATTATCAAAATATAGTAAAAAATTGTTAACAAACACATACATATTTATATAAGAACATTTACCTGCTAATATCGTACAGCCTACTAAAATTATATTACCCATATGAAATATATAAATTTTGCATTTATAGAGCATTGAGCAACTTCCCATTATATCAACTGTAGCTGTTAATGTTACACTGCATTGTCATCCCAAGCATCAGTTTCTTCTAATGTTACGCAACCATACAGTCACAACCATAGGTATCATTTGTAGTAGTAAAATTTGTAACATACATATAAACACACATCCAATTTGGTTCAGGCCAAAACGGCTTATAGCAGAGAAGTATTCCCGCTATTATCAGGTTCCAAATAACGAGAAGGTGGATGTAGCCTCAATGCATCTCAAAGAGGAAGCCTTCGATCCTCCTCCAACCCAACACATCTGCACCTAACATCAGAACTTGCAGATACACTTACTCACAAAACACTGATGTCAGAAACAGGTGGACGGTTTACTGAATGTCAGTTTCATAAAACCGTATACAAGTCCATTTTCCAGCCCGGTTCTTTTAGTTAGAAAAGTGCAACACATGGCCTTAAATCGGGTTACTGTGGCGGATAAATATCCCATCTCGAATATTGATGAGTTGTCGGATAAATATCCACTTGTACGCCTTCAATGGTCACTACATGCCCCATAAGAACTACCTAAGGCTGACCACAACATTTATAAAGTGGCATATATACGGGCGAAAGAGATCATTTATGGCTTCATGAAATGACCTGTTTTGTACTTCTTGAAATGAGGACACAGTTTGTTTTGGACCGTATCGAATCATCCAAAAAGTCAGTACAGTAGCTTATGAGGTTGACCTTCCACCAGACTCTCGTATCCACCCCATTTTTAATGTGATAATGCTGAATCCTGCTCGCGGGCAGCTGCCATCTTCACCTATTTCTCCCCTTAGATTGAGATATTGAGAGATTGAAGTTCAACCACAATTAATTCTCAATCACCGCTGGATTACAGAGATGCGTTAGACTGATAGACTTGCTTATCTCTTGGCAGCACCGTCCAATGGAAGAAGCAACCCGAAAGATTTATGATCTTCTCGTTAACCAGTTCCCTTCTTTTCAACTTGAGGACAAGTCGTTTTTCTTTCATTCAGTTTTTCTATCCTTGTTATTTACTTAGCATAGTATGGCCTATATACTTAGCAAAACCATATCCGTCTCTATTACTAGAGCCCAATTAACTATAGCCGATTATCCAAGCACCCCTCAACTCCATAAATTAAAAAGAAAAGTAAACTAACAAGTTTGGATATCTAAATTTTTTGGATAAGCTTAGAATACAAAAAAGAAGATATCAGAAACAACCCTCGCATTGTTTCCTATACACACTGCATACCAAATTGCATTAAAAATAAGAACAATAATTCATAAAACAAAATAACTTAAAGTTAGTGGTTTTCCTAATACTCATGTCTTCACAAGGGAAGAACACATACCCTGAGATGGACTCCGCTGACAGCATTTACGTCATTAAGCTGCTGATCCGAAAATGCTCCAAACACTTTCTGCTTCTTACTGATATGTAACAGAAAAGTCAACATTATAATTAAAAGGTATGTTATGAGATTACAAAAATCAAACTAAATACCGTAGCAAAGAAACAGGTGCTTCGAACTTTATTTCCTGGCCAACAGTCGGCTTTTTTAGGGGAGTCTTCGCATTACATCCCGATACCAACGAAGAGTTTCCAGCAGACTGTATTAAAAAACTTAACCTCTAACAAACTGATCATATATTTCAAAAGGAGATGATAAAAAATAATATAACAATGTATTACCACATTCAGGCGTTCCAGTTGTGCAGTGATGGACATAGTCTCTGGCTCTGTCATAGAATTTGAGAAACCGGGCTTTGATGACATCATCTCAAAAGTTCCATCCTTTGATGATTCAATCTGACCTGGAGAGATTGAAGATGGGCCCTGGGGTGCTGATAGCAAGGATTTATGTTGTTGATCATTTATCTGATCCGACGGTTCTTGTTTTGCATAAGCTATTGACAGTTTCCCTGACTTAATTGTGAAACGAGCAAGACCTCCCCTGTGCAGTCGCTTCATGTCACTAAACGCTGTACGAACTAGGCCTTGCCTCATTTGTAAATCATGGGTCTGCTGTTGATCCCTCTCTTGCTTAATAGCATCAACATTAGAAGACTCACGGCTCGCTTGTACTCCATGTGACTCTGATTCGTGTTCCAATAATCGTCGTTTTTGACATTTATTATATATCCTTGGGTCAATAGGAAGCTGAGCAGGTTATTCAAAATTTGTTCAAAAACACGTCATAGTAAGCGTCGCACAAAGAGTAGGAGTTACTTAAGGTGCAAATAAATATAAACAATATAGTTTATAAACTGATGAAAAGATATGAATTATTATACCAGCCCTTGTTGATATATCTTATAAATTGCCATCTTCACCATATCATCTCCTACAAGACTTCGCAGATGCCGGAAAAATTCTTTTTTATTAATACTTTGGCTCTGCGAATAGCATAGTCATTTAGCATAATGACGGGTCAATAACACATTATAAACATTTATAAACAAAAAAAAAAATATTGCAGATAAAGATCAGTGGCGGATCTAGAAATAAATTTCAGTAGTAACGTTTTTCATTTTTTTCATTTTAGTAGCAACGTTTTCCAAATTTCGTAAAAAAAACACAAAATTTCCACTCATTTTCCACTACACGCGCGAAGTTGAGCAGCAACGGACGCGGCACCTAGTTATACACTAGGTCCGCCCCTGATAAAGATTGTTACAGGGTCATCCCCTAACTATATATACCCTTAATTGAATGTATAGGCGCTGGAGTTGCATAGCCTTGTCTTTGTCAAGCTGCGGTCGAAGAAGAAGTAGCAGCTGTACAGAAGTGGCCAGTGGCTTGCCAGCAGGCCTACTCATTGCATTAGGCGGTTGCTGATTGTCCATTCTTTGCAACTGAGATTCGTCTTTCGCTGTCTGTCCTATATTTTGAGCAGGACTTTTATCAGCATTCCGTGTACCCGTACCCGTATCCAGATCCATATGGATATAGAACACTGTGAGTATTGGAACAGTTATTAATTAATGGTTCCTTCCTTGAGATAAAGCTGCAATATATTTATTCATATTAATAATACAAAGAGTATTGATCATGAGTAGAAAGTCAATGCATGCAGTTCATATTATATAAACCTAATCTACTTCTAATACTATAGCCCATATATAACTATAATGCTCTATCATGTAAACTAACAAATCAAAGATGGATGGATGGATGGATATATATATATAGGGTTCGTGGTTTTGAGATTAATATAATAAAAGAAAAAGTGCAAAAGAAGTTGAATTACCTTGTTTCTAGGGTTCTTTGGATATTATTTAGAGGAGATGAAGAAGATGATGATCATAGCAAAGGAAATAAACAGTTTTATCGCGGGTTCTAATTTTAATAATATATTTTATCCTTTTGGTCCTTTGTTTTCACAATATATTACTGTTTTGATCCAAGATATTTTGGAAAATCCCGAGAATGTCCTTTTTAAAACTGGTTTACAATAAAATGTCCCTTCGATTTTTTTATGACAAAAATAGCCCCCAAACATGGGCGATGACACGCGTGTTTACAGTCGGCCTGCTGTTTTTTAGGTCCAGTGAGATTATGCCACGTGTCCAAAACGTACGTACTTATTGTAACTCCCAACGGCTTCGACGGTATTTCTGTTGAGGTTGTCATGGATAGTGTTGCCTGGCTTACACACATGATACCGGGAAAGTGGTATCAAAATGAGTACTGAACTATTGGTACTAATTCTCGTGCCGTACCAATATATTCAGTACCGACTTTTGTTCAAATTCAGTACCGGTATTTTCACACTGGTACAGATACAATATCGATCACATCCTTAGTATAATGGACTATAAATATACTTTAATTGTGACTTGTGAGTATGTGTGTGTATATATTAAGAAGGTAAAATATATAGATACAGATGGGACGCTCGTGACCGGAGTGTAAGAGTAGCAGCGCCGCTCGTGTTTGGTGAGTTTTTGTGTCATTAAAATGTCAAATAGACATCTTGTTGTATATCAAGTCTAATAGGTACATTCTCGGGATTTTCTCGGTATATCATGTAAGGGTGGATAGGGTGGTCATCACCCCATCACACTATCACACCCAATCATCTTGTGTCACCTCATTTCATCATATTCTATCACATTTCATCACTAAACCCATGTGGTGGTGTTTACAATTATCACTAAAACTATCACACCCAATCACCTTGTGACACCTCATTCCATCACACCTATAACTATTTTTCAATAAAAAAAAAACAAAGAAAAAGTGACTTTTGGTGGGACCATTGGCTGCTTTTTCTCCTTATCACCGTCCTTTTGTTTTGTGATCATCATGATGTACATCACGGTTTTTAATAATCACAGCCGTGATATTTTAGGCGGGGCGGTGCACGTGATGGTCACGGCCATCACGGTCAGGCCATCACGGACCGCCCTGTTCGCCCTAATAAAACCCTATAAACCGGACGTACGAGAAATAAACAAACTGACGAACTAGTTTGGTTACAAGGGCCATTGGTATGAGTGAGCACTGTTGGGCTTGAGTATTTTCAAAATTGAGTCAAACCTATAATAAATGTTTCGGTTTTTAAAAATTCACATCAATTGTCAGTTTTAGTTACAAAATGTACGATCTTTCATTAGGCCTAGGGGAGTTAATGGCGTTAAATACCCCTTCCCCTTAAGCGTTAGAGTGTTAAAAGAGTCATTTGTTAACGTGTTGAAAGAGTCTTGGATAAGTCTACACACACAATCAATTTAACAATAATTTTGGAGGAATTTAACGGATGGAGACCATTTCTTTAGAGGGCGTGAAGGGCATTATGGGCGACGTGGGTGTTAACGATGCCTACATGGAAAAAAAAACCGATAAGTCAATATGTCATTTGAAAAAGACACAAATTTTACCTTTTGGCAATGACTTATTGACTTATTGGTTTTTCAAAAAAAATCCAATAAGCAATTTGCCACCTCAATCCCACACGCCCAATTAATACAAAACAAAAGTTTTTTTTTTTTTTTTTTTACTTATACAGACACTTTTTTAACATTTCTTCCATGTTTTTTCGCCATGTCGCTTGTTCGGACCACTCTTGCTCACATGCAGCCAGATCTTCTTTTCGATTTCGTTCACATTTGGCCAATTCTTGTTCTCGTTGTCGCTCATGTTCAACCTGTTCTTGTTCTCGCTCACGTTCACGTTCAGTGCGTTCTTGTTTACGCTCCCGTTCACGTTCGGCCCGTTCTTGTTCTCGCTCCCATTCACGTTTGGCCCGTTCTTGTTCTCTTTCTCGTTCACGTTCGGCCCGTTCTTGTTCCCGCTCATATTCAATTTTTTTAAGACGAGCTTCTATGTTCTGTCGGGCCTCTCGTTCCTTTTCTAATTCCTCTTGAAGTTTTTCAAGCTAGAATTTGTTAAAAATATATATACAGTTAATACATATTAACAAAAAAAGAAACAAATATTGTAAGATATTAATATCACATATTAACCTAACATGTTGATCTTAAAAAAAATCTTTGAAAAATCATATAAAAACGCATACATACACAAAACAATATTTTTTATTTATTTAGTTATTAGTTCACATAAACTATCAAATAACAAAAACTAATTAATAACACACACACAAATACACATAGACATACAAGTAACTTTTGGCGTGTTTGAATAAAAGTGGCTCCGTTTGAATGTTCAAAAAAAAAAAAAAATACACATAGACATACACATAAATATACACACACATACACATACATATACTTATCCTGAATGCATCTCTCATTGGCATAAGAGTAAGAATTGTTTGTATGATATTTGGAGGAAGGCTACTCATCTTTTCGAAAGGTAAATCTTTTACTTCTATCTTAGAATGCTGCAGATGACACCCCGACCCGACCCTTGTGAGATTAAAACTATCAGATGCTTGACCCGATTATAAGAGTAGCACTTAATTACATAAATGATACTGGTATGCCCATATTGTAAGTTTGGTCAGCTCATTTACAGGAACTTCTTATAACAAACGTTGTAACGTCGTTTAGTGAAAAGGACCAAACGCGTTACTAATGGGTCAACAATGATAACTGTATATGTAATTGCTTAAAGGAAAAAAACCAAACGTACTTGCAATATGGACATACCACATGGACCATATATGTAACTCTATATACATAGAATAAATAAACTAAAGAAACATAAGGTGACCTGACCTCAAGTATCTTAAGATCCATAATACAGTAGTTAAAGCCATGAGCTCATACAGTCTAACTATACTCAGATCACAATAAAGCTAGATTTCCGACTTGTACAAGTATTTGTTGGAAATAACCTAATAACGAAGATATTAAATACACTTTAGGAATCACCTAGGGGTGCAAATGAGCCGAGCGGCTCGCGAGCTACTAAATCTCGGCTCGGTAAAAAGCTCGAAACGAGCTGGGCTTGAGCCTAAAACAAAGCTCGTTTATTAATTGAGCTCGAGCTCAAGCCTAACATGTGAGGCTCATCAGGCTCGTCAAGCCTGACAAGCCTTAATATAATATTAGTTTTATTAATACCCCTCATTAAAATTTGTTTACTAAACGAGCCCGAGCCGAGCATCATTTATCGAGCTCACGAGCCTGTTATATATTTATTTTTATTTTATATATTAAGTACTATCTAGTAAACGAGCCCAGCCCGAGTGAGGTCGAGCTTAATAAATTTCCAACGAGCCGAGCTCAAGCTTTGAAAACAAAGCTTCAATCAAGCCGGGCTCGAGCTCAAGTACTCAAAAGTTTTTCGAGCTCGAGCTCGGGATCGGGCTCGGCTCGTTTGCACCCCTAATAATCACAATCACCTATGATGTGAAATCGATATCCACATGCTAGAAATTAGAGCAACACAATGACAGTATCAAGTTAGTGCAGAAAACGAAATGGTTAGTATTGTAGAACTTGTGCAATCAAATGTAAATAACATTCAAAACTGAAGATTCAAGTCATTCATTGCATCAAAATATTAGCATAATATACCCTGTTTCTTACTTAGGCCACACGATTTAGGGTCTTTCAGTTCTGCAGCACATTTAACTATATCAGATTATCTGATTCGAGTTATCCACTTATAAAACGCAGACACAAGCGCCCCTCAATTCCATAAAAATTAGTTAGAATAACAGATTTTGTCCATTCAGAGTTGAATTAAACTAATAGGTTTGGATCTCTAAAATCGACTGGACTCATGTCGTTACAAGGGAAGAACACATACCCTGACATTCAATTCGCTGAAAGCAGTTACGTCATTAAGCTGCTGATCAATACTTTGATCCGAAAATGCTCCAGACACTTTCTGCTTCTTACTGATATGTAACAGAAAAGTCATAATTATTATTAGAAGGATGATACGCTATGAGACGACAAAAATCAAACTACCTTAGTGAAGAAACAGGTGTTTCCAACGGTTGTTTCTGTCCAACAGTCGGCGTATTTGGAAACGTCTTCCCATTACTTCCAGCAGACTGTATTAAAAAACTTAACCTCTCAGCGATGGGCATAGACTCAGGCTCATCCACAGATGTTGAAGACGGGTCGTGTGGTGCTGATAATTGGGATTTATGTTGTTGGTCATTTATCTGATCCAAAGGTTGTTGTTCCGCATAAGCTACTGATGACACAAGACTCTGATCTTTATGTATTGACAGTTGCCAGTTGCCTGAACTTTGTGGCAGTCTTTCCATGTCACGAACCGCAGTCTGAACTGGGCCTTGCCTAATCTGTTTTAAAGGCTGCGACGACATATTATTATTCATATTTAAACTAGAATAATTACCAGCGTAACTTCCATAATTTGGAAAAGACGGCTGAGGAAAGGGCATAAGTTGCTTGCCAAGACCCTGCATTTGAAATGGCTGATCCCTCTCTTGATTAATAACATTTACATTAGAAGAGTTATGACTCGCGTGTACTCCATGTGAATCTAATTGTTGTTCCAATAATCGTTGTTTTTGAGCATTATTATCCATGCTTGGTTTAGCAGTAAGCTGAACAGGTTAATAAAAAAATTGGTATAAATAAGCAAAAACACAATCATAGCTATTTGTTATTAAAAAAAAAAAATATTATACTACATGTGTTCATATGTGGACTGTTTGTTTCAGCTCTTAATGAGACAGATGTTTGAAACGGTCAGAGTCAGACATAGTTCATTCAGACTATTTGTTTTGCGAGAGCAAATGTCTGAATTGGTCATCCATTTGCCTCTGACTGGTTCAGCACTTACCCATTCAGAAGTTGTCAAACTAAGTGTCAATAAGAATTCGCACATATAAACATTTTACTAAAAGCGCGCAGACAAAAATATATTAATTTCTTGTATTTTTTTTCTATACCTGCCCTTGTTGTAGTTTATAAACTGTCGTCTTGATCATATGATCGCCTACAAGACTTCCCAAGCGACGGACAAAGTCTTCTTTATTAATATTATTGCTCTGGGAATAACATAGCCATTTAGCATGGGCGCATAGCGCAAAACGCTAAAACAGAAAAAAAAATTACAAAAAAAGATTGTTAAAGCCGGGTCACCCCTTATAACTATACCCTTAATCGAGCATATAGGCGGTTGAGTTGCGTAGCCTTGTCATTATCAAGCTGCTGTTCTAAAACAGGTACCAGCATTGCAAAATTAACCTGCTTGCTACCCGGTCGAGCCATTGCATTAGGCGGTTTCCATGTTGTCATTGCTTGCTGATTAATATTATTAACCATTCTTTCCAACTGAGGTACATCTTTTGTGGTGTTTGGTGGATGGTATAAGACAGGTCCATATTGGTTTGCATGGGACTGTTGCATGGCCGTCTCTAAGAATTCGAGTGCCATGCACAGCTAGAAAAAATGGAGCCCTAAAATATAAACTAATGGATAAAATAATGATGAATGGATGGTTTTGAGATTAATATATATATATAAGAAAACTTCCAAAAGAAGCTTACACCTCTAGGGTTCTTTGAATGATGAATGATGATGGAGTTGAAACGCTAATATCAATATGGAATGAAACGGTTTTATCGCGGATAAATTATAAAATATAAATTAATATATTACTATTCTGGTCCCTTGTTTTAACAATATATTACCGTTCTGGTCCCTATGGTAAAGATATCATAGAAATTTTATGAAGTATATTGGATCTTATATAAAAATAGGTGATATATAAATTTGGAAGGAAATTTTTCGTTGCTACCGTATGACTTAACATTTTATGCGCGACATGTTATCAAGGCTATTAGAGATGGGTGCACACGCGGGTTTAAGAGTTACGTAGGTTAGAGTTGACGTCTTTCATATGAATAAATAAAAATCAGACTAGGCAGTCGCCTAGACGCTAGACGGACCAAAATAGTGTAATTTCAAGCTAGGCGGACCTAGGCGGTGGGCTTTTTTTAATGATTTCAGGTCTAGTAAATCATTTACCAGCCCTAATTTCATCAAATAAGCATCCCGATTAAAAAAAACATGTGAATTTCTAAGTATTACGTGAATTGTTCGAAATTTGAAGTATTATGTTAATTTCTAAGTATTATTTTCATATAAATTTGTGTATGTGTGGGTGTGTATATATATATATATATATATATGTATATAATACGTATAAAAATTCCAAAACGATTAATCCACCTAATCCTGCCTAGTCCCAACTAGTCCCTAGGCTAGACCCCACTGCCTGCCTAGCGCCTTTTACAACCTTAAAAAAAATCAACCAATCCAAAGGCAGAGTTAAATCCAACTCTCAATTCTGCATGATGAAAAACAAACCATGTATTTAAGGTAGTAAATCCAAAATATGATGTTCAAACATTTTATAAATGCAGTCATCACAGACAATATACAGAATCATAAACAACCCACAATAACATCCAGAAACAAAGTCAAGGCAGTGCAGTGCAGTTGCAAGGAAAATCAACATAATAAACCGAAACTTATGGGCGCTTGAACCTAATTTCTGCTTTAGCCGATGCCCGTGGATATTGTATCAATTCTTTAAGCATGTTTACCTCACCATTAATAAGAACCCGTTTGTCGATCACTATATCTACCATCTTGAGCATTGGTGACTTAGCCAAAATAAACTTCACAAAATCCATTCCAGTCTTCATGTTGGTGAAGTTTGTTATTGTTACTGCACGCAGATGATCCAAGACAGCATACGAGTAGTTTTGTTGATGAATAAGGTTCATTGCAGTTTGCGACAGAGCTTCGTTTGGGTTATGTTGCATCTGTTAAAGTAACATAAGCAAAATGCATTTAATTATATAGAAAATTCGTAAAATATATAGCATCTACACCGTTATACCTCCAATATAATTCTCTCTATATTTGGAGAGCTTGCAACCAAAAGAAGAGCTGAAAGTAAGTCGGTTTCTCTTGCAAAGGACAGTCCTTGTAAATGAAGATACTTGAGGTGCACGAGCGACGTCGGTAGCTTTTGAGGCATAACACCTGTAGCAAAGCACTTTATCCAAGATAAAATGTTAAAAAGTACATAATCGAAAAACATATACTAATCGGTTTATGAGATATTTTAATTGGTTTATCAATCTTGGAATGATATGTATCACCTTAATCAGGTAGCAACTCAACAGTCTTAATACCAAGTGTGACTATGTTTGACCAAGATCAAGATTGACCATTTGTTATTGTGTTTGACAATGATTGACACCAAATTTCGCTATATTTGACCAATTTTGACTATTTTTACCAAGTATGACTATGCTTGACCAATTACGACTATGTCTTGCCATGTACGACGATTATTAACCATAATTGACAAATTTTGATTGGGGAAAAAGATAATCTAGTTATGAAAATCAGTTAAGAAATTTAATTGAAACCAGAACTAAAAAATTTATAAATTACATAAACCATAAAGCTGATTTTAAAATTATGACTTGATTATTTTTTTCTAAATATATTTTGTGTGTTTTTATACATGATATATAATACAAGAGCTGATATATTTAAAATAGCAATTATACATTTTTTAGTCTGTTTAATTTCCGTTGCAAATTCTCTCGCAAATTGTGCGACAGACTTGCCACGGGAAGTATATCCGCCCCATATTTGGGGCGAATTATTCGGTTGCTATACACTTTCTAGTGGAAAGAATTATATCATCTAGATTAATGTGTATCACCTTAACGGGATAACAACTCATTGACAGATGCTCGACCAAAGGTAAACACTCTAATAACTCAACAAAGTCAAAATTCCAACATCCCATAAGATGTTTTTCATCCCCAATCTGCAGCAAATATAATACATCCAGATTAAGTTACCAGGATATAGGAGTAAACATATCTAAAGGGTTAACTGCAAACAAAAATAACCCAACTTCAATCCAATTTCTATTTTAAATAAGATGATTTTTGTTCTAACTTTCAAAAAACTTAATTTAAGGTGATCCAAGTCATATCATGATGTAGCAATTCCTTAGACATGCTGTCAAAATGCTTAAAATAACTAAAATCAAATGTTTTGAATGTTCGAATGTCTTGTATGCAATTAACCCTTTCTACAATACTAATTTTGTCGGATCATACCAGAGTGAAGTACTTAAGCTGCGGGCAATTGGAGATAAACCATAGAAAAACTTCCGCGGTTATGCTGACATTGTTAAAGGATAAGCTAACCAGGCTACTGAATCCTTTAAAGGTTACCGGAGGTTGAAACGCACAGTTTTGGAGTTTTAGAACCGTCAATTGTTGCAAGCTAAAGAAAGCCGGCAGTAGCTTATGGTCATCACCTGACCCAATGCACAGAGTAAGTTTCTTCAAGGTAGCACTCCTTGATAGGTGAAGTATTATCTGGTCAATCTCACAACAACTAATTAGTTGAGAGATACAAAGAGAGAATTCATGTATTGGGCCTTGGTGTAGCAACAAGATCGGGTAAACAATGTATAAGAGTTTCCATCTGATTGATACGACTTTATAAGTTGATGCCCGAAACAATGCATCATCGAACATGAGTTTGGGAATATTTCGACAATGATACCTCCAGTTCTGAGATAAAATGCTTGTCCTGAACGCATCTCTCATTGGCATAAAAGTAAGAATTCTTTGTATGACATTTGGAGGAAGGCTGCTCGTCTTTTCCAAAGGTAAATCTTGAACTTCCGACTTAGAATGCTGCAGATTTTTTACCCTTGTGAGATTGGAACGATCACATGCTTGATATAAAGATAAGAGTTTACTGAACCGGCCAAACGTGTTACTAATGGGTGAACATGAGGACTGCATATGTAATTTCTGAGAAAAGACCAAACTAGCGATATCGACATACCATATGGACCATATGTGTAATTCACTCTAATGATACTTAGATATAAACTAACAAAACATAAAGTGACCTGGCCTACTGCAACTTAAGATCCATAATGCATTAGTTATAGCCATGAGCTCATGAAGTATAACTATACTCAAATCACAAAGCAACTATCTTCCCACTCAGGGGCGGATTTAGTGCATGACGAGCGGGTTCACGCGAACCCACTCGGTTTCAAATTTTAAATAGAAATTCGGATGAACCCATAGAAAATTTATGTATGAACGCATAAAACAAAACTAATGTTGGCCCAATGGTTAAAGCTTCCTATTATTGCACAGATTGGGTCGAGTTCGAACCCTGCAAATGACGCAATTAAATCACTATTCAACAAGGCAAGTACGCTATTGCAATTGCAGGTTCACATAAAAATATAACCAATTAGTATAAAAGTATCTAAAAGAAAATTTAGGCTTCTTCATAAATCGCAATATGCCACATTGCATAAAGATTTTATATTTAGGTATTATGAATCTTGAGAGATATTAGGTCACTTGATTCAGGGTCTTGCAGTTGAGAGAACACGTCAATTTAAACTCGACTATCCTCTTTGGACCTAGAAAACAATTGTTCTTCCTCTACCTAGAGGACCAAATTATTACTAAAAATTAATGGCTTTCCTGAAACTCGTGTCTTTACAAGAGAAGAACACATACCCTGAGATTCACTCCGCTGACAGCAATTACGTCATTACGCTGCTGATCAATACTTTTATCTGAAAATGCTCCAGACACTTTCTGCTTCTTACTGATATGTAGATGAAAGTCAAATATTATAATCAGAAGGATATGTTATGAGACTACAAAAATCAAACTACCTTAGCAAAGAAACAGGTGCTTCTAACGGATTTTTCTGTCCAACAATCGGCATTTGTTGATGTTGCTTGCCAAGTTCCTGCATTGGAAATGGCTGATTCCTGGCTTAAGGTGTATATAAGCGAACCAATGTCATACAACCTATAAGGCTGACAGGTGTAAGGGGATAGCGCCCCTCCACCTCAGCTTTTCTTCATAAAATGGCGCAAACCCCCCCCCCCCCCCCCCCTATTTCCTGGGCGTCATTGGGAGGGGAGCTTTGGCCAATTGTAGGCAGAATAACGTGCATGGATGGGGTGGTCTGGTGGGGCCCATCTCAACCAACCAACCAATCAATTTCGTTTCTTTTTTTCTTTTATGTAATTAAAGGGGCGTTAATTCTATTTCCCGGTAGTTATTGGAAGATGGGAATAAAGCCCCCTTTTGACGTGGTGCAATGGGGCTCCATTCTGCACCATTTAGCCTAAGGCCTAAGCAATGAGCTTGCTATTTAATATATAAAAATCTCTCTCTCTCTCTCTTTATATATATATATATCACATAGCAGGCGGATGAAAGCTAAGAACAGAAGAAAAGATATTTCTTGTTATCTTCCATACCTGCCCTTGTAGTATATTATAGATTGACATCTTCAGCATATGGTCTCCTACAAGACTTCGCATGCGCCGGACGAATTCCTCCTTATTAATGTTATTGCTCTGGGAACATAATCATGTGTTGATAAAACAGACAGATAACACACTGAAAAACATTATAAAAAAAAGAATGTAGATAAAAGGGTCACCGCCTAACTATACCTTCAATTGAACATATAGGCCCCGGAGTTGCATAGCCCTCTCTTTGTCAAGCTGTGGTTCTATAACAGATAGCAGCAATGAAAAAGTGACCTGCTTGCTAGCTGGCCGATGCCGATTCATTGCGTTAAGTGGTTGCCCTGTTGCCATTCTTTGCAACTGCGATTCATAATACAAAAAGAGAACTGAAAGTTGGTATGAATAAAAGCGAGGCGTAAAAGAGAATGATTGATCATGTGTATGTATAAGTATAACTACATTCTGTATAAACCTAACCTACTTCTATACTAGCCAAAATGCACATATATAGCTAAAACTCTGTATCAGAACTACACAAATTGACAAAATAATAACATGCAAATACACAAATCAAAGATGACTGATCGATATGCGCCGCATTCTCTAAAATTCCTAAAAATTAGTACATCTAGGATTCTTTGGATACTCGAAGAGTTGAAACGCGTAAGATCATGGTTAACTTTATTAAACAAGCTAAGTGAATCGCGAGGCTCTACTTAAATTTTTGGAAGTTAAGTTGTAGATCAACGCTTCATAATCCATAGATTTCTTTAACAGTTAAAACAAATCGTACCCATGATTAGTAGTGAATCAATTCCGACACAACACAAACCTAACACAAAATTCATGGGTTTGAGTTTAGTCTAAACGGGTTCGGGTCAGATTCGTGTCAGCTGAACAGTTTAACCCATGTATATTATAATATATTTTTTTTTATTTTTTTAGTTAAACCAAGATATGAAAGTTAAAATGATGAGCTAGTTAGAGCATTCTCATCAACTCCACCGAATCCCCAATATCAAATTACACTAAAAATCACTATTCCACCCAAAATTTTCCCTCTCCTAAACAAATAATACTTTTTCATACTTTTATCATTACATTTTCTCTTTACTAACTCACAACCACCTACAAAAATATTAAAATATTTATAGCGGTAAACACTGCTTTCACCAAATATTTTCTCTCTCCTCCACTCACAACCACCCCATATAATTTGAGAGACGCACTCACATACATTTGGTGGACCAAATGTGAATGCTCTTAAAGCTCGTTATCTACGTGGCACGGATAACGTATGGTCTTACTCAATTTAGGTGTTGCAGTTGAAATTATGAGTTACTGAAGCATACACTATTGGGGATTTCAAACAAACCTATTGCACAACAAACAGACGTTACTGAGTTATTGGTTTTGAGATTAATGTAAAAGAAAACATGCAAAAGAGGGTTACCTGTCCTTCTTTCTAGGGTTCTTTGAATGTTGGAGGAGCTGAAATGGTGAAGAAGATCATGTTTAGAGGAAGTATTTATAGCAATGATCATGTTTGTGAAGCCGCTGATCCAAATAGCGACTTCAGTGAAGCCGCTATTTCAATATGCGTATTCCTTTTAATAGGTGTTTAGTGCGGCAGAGGAAGATGTGATGGGTCATGTTCTCTCTCTGTTAGTCACGTGAACAAGATAGCTTTTGAGTCAAACTTGGAAACACTCTCCTCTCCTGCTGTTAGTCACGTGATATGCATGCTTTGTCAAGATGTGATGGGTCATCTTCTCTTTATGCTTAGTACCCGTAGTGCCCTCGTTGTGCAGCGCTATAGCCCCTATAGCGCCGGGGAACACCGCCCCCCCAGACGCTATAGGGCGTTTTGGGTTGGAATCTTTACCCACATAACTGGCGTTTTGCATGGCATTGGGGAGATAAATTGATTTGAATGCTCTTTGACCGGGGGTTGGGGTTGTTCGAAGCATTCAATAAAAAAAAAATATTTGTTATATAAATATACATAACACAAGACTCACACACACATATACATTCTTCATACAAACTGCTGCACAACCACTACACACACACACTTTGAAATTTTCTTGTGAGGGAAGAGATGAATCCTTTCGGTCAAGGTTTTGGGATGCCCATAGGAGGTGGGTTTGGCCAATCCCAAGTGTACGGGTCATCCCAAATGTTCGGCTCTTCAAACGCTTGGCAAGAGTCGGTTCCGGAGACACAAGGCCCGGTTGAAGAGGAAGAGCCCGTGCGAGGCAAAGCACCCGCCCGACGCCACACAAGAAAAGAGACGGGCGGTCGTGCCAAGAAAAACGTTATACCATGGACCGACCACGAGTTGTACTCGTTAACCCGAGCGTGGGTTGACGTGTCGGAGGATCCTGAAGTCGGTAAGAAATTATATATTGTTTTGGTAATGTTATATTTTTTTGTAGGGGAGGAGGGGGCGGAGGAGCTACCTCGTCCCGCCGGTCGACGGGCTGCTCGAGCCGCACGGACGGAGTCTTCGTCGGGGGTTGATAAGTTAGTCCCGGCATTTGCTGAAATGAACCAGCGGCTCCAAGACTTGCGCGATATCGGGGCTCAGCGTATCCAAGAAAACCGAGAGGTGGTTGACATCATGAAGGAACGACAGTTTGAACGCGACTTTGCTTTTTACACGGCAAATCACGACCACCTAGATGGGAAAGCGTTGGAAATGGCTTTGAGCCGAAAGGCTAAAATCGAAAAAAAATATGGTTTCTAGTATTTTTATCTTTTATTTATGGTTTGTAATTTTTTTTTTTAGTATTTGTATTTTTTTTTGTTTTAGTATTTGTAATTTTTTTATTTTTAATGAAATATTATTAACTATTAAATATTCTTATTTAAATAAAAAACAATAATTAACCAATCATTACCAATCATTTATAACCCCCACATAACCCCCCTTCCCACTACACCCTCTTTTTCCATAACCCCAACATAACCCCTTTTCTATTACTTTTTAATATTTTAATCCTATAACCCCCACATAACTATCCACCACTACACATACCCTCAATAAGTGAAAAAACTTCTTGGCCGTTTGAGTCCATTATTATTATTATATTAATAGGGCTCTACACGAGTCGAGTCAGGTTAAGCTCGAGTTCAAGTTTAAATTTAAATGAGCCAGCTTGACTCGGCTTGTTTTTTGGTCGAGCTGGCTCGAGCCAGCCTGTTATTTCTTTATTATTTTTTTATAAATATTTATAAAATAAAAAACAAAACAGAAATAAAATTACACATATACATGTGTATTTTTTATTTTTCTAAGTTAAGATTTTATTATATTATGAAGAGGTGGGGTAGATAGGTAGTATGAGCGGGGTTTTCAAAATTTGAATTTTAGAATTGCGTTTGGAACAAAAATATAATACTTTAATCTATATATTAATTACACATACACAAGCCTGAGTCGAGCCACAAGCTGAACACCCCTGGCTCGAGCTTGGCTCGATTACAAAACGAGCCTTTTTGAGCGAGCCGCGAGCTTTTTGTACATCCCTAATTATATATATTATTCTTTTAGAACAATTTTATCCTTCAATAATTTAGCTGATTAAAAAAATATTACGAAGAGAAAAAACATCAAGCATGCAGCATCAGCAGTTTCAACAGAAGCCTCAAATTGGTTCAGCGGCTTCATCAGAAGCCTCCTTCTAGATTATCAGCATCTCCAACATGTGTAAGAAGTGTGTAAGACCTTGAAGCACTTGGCAGGAGAATGTAACAAATAATGATTGAAGCCGCTGAATCAAACAGCAGTTTCACCATATGTGCTTAATTTATCATGCACCACTTAATTGCACTTTAAGAAAAAATAAATCATTCGGGGTTTTCAACACAGCTACATATTCAACTTTTTTTAATAAGATACCAAAATCAAATTATATAAAAATTAATGGGTGAAAGAAGTATATTATTTAAAGTATAAGGGTAAGATTAAAAATACAAAAAAAAGTACTCAAAGATAAAACAACTCAATCAATCATACCCAGTATATCCCACGAATAGTAAAAACTATTGGTAGGGTCAGGGGAGAGTGAGATGTAGACACATCTTACCTCTACCCATAAAGATAGAGAGACTGCTTCTAGAGAGACCCCCGGCTCAAAAAAAAGAGAACGGGATACATGCAAACATACAAGTAAAGAGCCAAGCACCACAGGAATATTCCGCTATCGGCTAACGGACCAAGTGAAAGAATAAGCTAGTAAGATAGTGCGTAAAAATATATTACATTGAACATCATACAAACATGTAAACGAGACGACAACCACATGTAAGTTTCACATTACTCAAGAAAACAAGATAAATATATACATAAATCAAAATAGGTTTAGAAATCTTATAGTTAAGGTCTCATAATACACGGTTATGCTACCTAAGTGTCAAATCCTAAAAGTCACTTACTTTAATCCTACTTTTCCACGAACTCCTATCTTGGATCATGTCCTCAGAGAGATGCTGTCAGATGCAACTCTATGAGATCCCTACAAATGACAAGCTAATGCCTATTTATAGTCCAAGGTCCTCTTAAAAAAACATTGTGCATTCACATCCTCTGCATCGTGCAGGCGCAAACCTTTATATTGCAAACTTCATAAGGGCATCCATGCACTCTACGATTGCGCAAATCTCTAGTTTGCGTGTGGTCTTTTAACTTTGTGCGTGTAGTGCATTTATGAACAACAGTTACTCTAGTTGGATCCTTACATTCGAAGGTAAGAATTAAATCCAACTAGCAATAGTGCATGATGAAAAACTATGTATTTAGGGTGTACCGAACCGAAATGTGATGTTCAAACATTTTACAAAATCCAGTCATCACAGACCATCTCTAGAATCATAAACAACCCAAAATGACATAAAACAAAGGCAAGGCCGTCCAAGGAAAATCAACGTGATTTTGATAAGGCATATGATAATGTTAACTGGGAGTTCTTGTTGTCGGTTATGGCTCAGATGGATTTTTCTCCAGTTTGGTGTGATTGGATTCGTGGTATCTTGGTTTCATCTAGAGCCTCTGTGTTAGTGAATGGCTCTCCTACTTTTAAGTTCGGGTGTCAAAAAGGCATTCAACAGGGTGATCCGCTTTCTCCTTTTTTGTTTATTATTTTGATGGAGGCGTTCTCTGGTATGATGAATCAGGCATGTGACATAGGGGCTTTTCACGGTGTCAAGCTCCCTAATGAGGGCCCAGTGATATCTTATCTGCTTTACGTGGATGATGCTATGCTTATGAGGGAGTGGTCTTCTTTTAATTTTATTAATATGAAACGTATTCTACGTATTTTTTTATCTTTGCTCTGGTTTAAAGATTAATCTTCACAAATCAGTGTTATATGGCGTGGGTGTGGATGATGATGATATTGTGGGTATGGCCGAGTCTTTGGGATGTAAACCGGGTACTTTGCCGTTTTCATATTAGGGTATCAAGGTTGGGGCAAACATGAACAAGGTGTCGAATTTGGAACCGGTGGTGTCGACGTTTAAGAGGAGGCTTTCGAAATGGAAAGCTAATACTTTATCTATTTCCGGCCGGTTAACTTTAATTAAGTCGGTTTTGGATAGCTTGCCAACATATTATTTTTCTCTATTTAAGGCGCCCAATAAGGTTATTAGTGACTTGGAGGGCTTGATGAGGCGGTTTTTATGGGGAGGCACAGAGGATGTGAGAAAGATGAGTTGGGTCTCGTGAGAGGTTGTTACTAAACGTATTAAAGATGGTGGGTTGGGGATAGCGCCTCTCGAGGTTAATAATAACGCGATGTTGGTTAAATGGCTTTGGAGGTTTCTTAATGAACCGAATGCGATGTGGAGAAGAGTTGTGGTTTCTATACATGGTTCTACTAGGAGTTGGGGTATTGCGCCTATTAACAATGCCATTCCGGGTGTTTGGAAAAATTGTGTCTCGTTTTGGAATAAACATAAGGTAGAGGGGGTCGGTTCGAATGGTGTTATTCGAGGTAGAGTTGGAAACGGACGGCAAATTAGATTATGGCTGGATACGTGGTTAGGTCAGGAGCCGTTAAAAGTCACATATCCTTCTCTTTTTGCGATCGAAAAGTGCAAACGTATTTTGATTGCAGGTCGTTTGAAGCTAACAGGGGGAACCCGATTGTTTTCTTGGGACTGGTCTAGAATTCCGGTCACAATAGAAGAGGTTCTTGACAAACAAAGGTTAGAAGATCAATTGCAGACGGTTGGGTTTGGGCTTATGGTATGAATGTTGTTTTTGAGGTTTCTCCGGTCAAGCAGTGGTTGCGAGGCTCGGTTAGTAGCGATGGTACTTTCGGATTCAAATGGAGTTCTTGGGTTCCAAACAAGTGCAATATTTTTATGTGGCGCGCGTATTTGGATCGTCTTCCAACTAAGATGGCACTGGCTAGAAGAAACATTTTTTTCGATAACCATCTTTGTGTATGGTGTGAGGCTTATGAAGAAACTATTGAACATGTTCTTACATGTTGTGTTATATCCTTGGGGATGTGGAGTGCGATTTCAGCTTGGTGCAACATTTCCTAGGTCGTTCGCTTTTCACGTCAAGGATCTGGTGGATTTACATGAGCATAGTGGGGCGGCGGGGAACAAGAAAGTGGTCCTGCACGGGATTATTATTATTATTGCGTGTTGGAGATTATGGCGTGCCAGAAATGACAAGGTGTTCGCTAGCAAGGCGCCTAACGTGGTGGATATGGTTGCGGATATAAAGACATTGGGATTTCTATGGTATAAGTATAGATTTAAAAATGGGATAGTGGATTGAAATAGATGGTGTATGTTTGATGTAACGTGATTTGAATTGATTGCATTTGGTTTTCAGCTTCTATCTCCATCTTGGAGATAGTTGTTTGGTTTTGGTTGGTGTTAATAAAGTTCAATTTTAAAAAAAAAATAAACATGTGAGATAAGTGAAGTAAAGATTTAAATATGTTACGGTGTGACACGTACGTTAACTAGTTAATTAACTAACCTAGTTAGCTAAATAAGTTTGCGCGTGGTCTTCACCATTGCACGCTAAGTGCATTTAATTAGCATCAGTCACTATGGTTAGATCCTTACGATTACATTCAAAGGTAAGAGTTAAATCCAACTCACAATACTGCATGATGAAAAACAAACCATGTATTTAGGGTATTAAACCGAAATGTGATGCTCAAACATTTTACAAAATCCAGTCATCATAGACCATCTCTAGAATCATAAACAACCCAAAATGACATAAAACAAAGGCAAGGCGGTCCAAGGAAAATCAACATGATAAGCCACAAGTTACGGGCGCTCAAATTTGATTTTTGCTCTAGTTGATGCCCGTGGATATTGTAGCAATTCTTTTAGCATCTTTACTTCACCATGAATATCAACGCGTTTGTCGATCATTATATCTACTATCTTGAGCATCGGCGACTTAGCCAAAATAAGCCTCACAAAATCCATTCCAGGCTTCATGTTGGTGAAGTTCGTTATAGTTATCACACGCAGATGATCCAAGATGACATACGAATAGTCTTGCTGATCAATAAGGTTCATCGCAGTTTGTGACACAGCTTCGTTTGGGTTATATTGCATCTGTTAAATGTTAATGAGCAAAATGCATTTCTTTAAGCAAAAATCTAAAAAATATACAGTACCTCCAGTATAATTGTCTCTATATTTGGAGAGCTTGTAACCAAAAGAATAGCCGAAAGTAAGTCGATTTCTCTCGCAAAGGACAGTCCTTGTAAATGAAGATATTTGATGTGCACGAGCGACGTCGGTAGCTTTTGTGGCATAACTCCTGTAGCAAAGCACTTTATCCAAAAAAAAATATATAAATAAAACTAAATAATATGACTGATAAATTTTGATAGTCTCTTGACACAGATTGATCAACTATGACTATGTTTGATCAATTATGATTGTGTTTGACCACTTATGGCTATGTTTGGCAAACTATTGCAATGATTGCTGAATTATGGTCCGGGAAAAAGAGAATATGGTTACAAAACAATTGCTAAGAACTTTTATTTAAAAACATAAATAAAAAATATATAAAAATTAGATAAAATGACCATATAGCTATTATAAAAGCATTTAATATATTTCTTCAGATATATTTTAAGTGTACTTATACAAAATATATTGCATGTTACAAAAATTAACATATTTTTATTTAACTTCCATAGCAAATACTGCAAGTGATTTGCCACGGGGGTTATGTACATCGCAAATCTTGATACAGACTCAAAATCACTGCTAATTTTGCGATGATTTTTCCTGTCACTTACCCTTTCTAGTGGTATAAAAAATAATCTGGCAGTAATATTGATACATGTTGAATAGTTCAGGGGTTTATGTGTAATTTTGTAATAATAGTTTGTGCTATATTGTAATAGTTAGTAAGTGTAGGGACCAGTTGTGTAACTCGACAGTTGGGTCGGTTAATCTGGTTAAATAACGGTTGTAACGAATAATGAAGGTATCGTTGAGTTTTGTGTAATTCTGTGTCTTCTTCCTCTCAATTCTATTCTCTGCGATCATCATCACCATTTGCCACGTATCAATTGGTATCAGAGCCTTCGATACCTCATCGGAGCTCCAATCCAATCAACACCCACCATTTTTTCCGGCGACCCTGTTTTTGTTCTGTTCATTTCAGGCCGAATTGATCTTTTGATTAATTCATTCCAATTCTTGTTCTTGATCAATTTCAGCGATCATTCCATTCCTTTGTTCATTGAAATCTGCAATTCTTGTTCTTTGCAGACTAATTCAATCATAATAATAATAATAGTAATACTTACACTGTTCTATACAATCCATTCAATAATAATAATAATAATTCACACTAATCATGACAACTACCAGAAATCAATCAGAATTAGAAAAAACAATCAAAGATCACTCAAATTCCTTGGTCAGATTAGAGGCCTTTATGGAAAAAACTGAAAAACATGCAGAAAGAAATGAGAAAAGATTTGATGATCTTCAACATATGTTAGAGAAAATTCTGAGTAATCAATCTACTTCTAATGGTGGGGTTAATACTCAATCTTCTGTTCAGCCTGTTCCAGATTTGGTTAACAATAATACAACTAGAACTGACAGATTATTTCGTCTTGGAAAAATTGAATTTCCAAAATTTGAGGGTAACGATGTTGAAGATTGGATATGTAGATGCGAGCACTTTTTTGATGTGGATGATACACCATCATCCTTCAAAGTCAGATATGCAGCAATAAATATGGAGGGCAAAGCAATGAAATGGCATGCAAATTTTGTCAAAAATCTGACCAAGCCTATTACTGAAGTTTCTTGGACAGAATACACCACCAATATTATTGATCGATTTTCAACTCAGCAACATAATGATGCTATGGGAGAATTGGCATCAACTGTTCAAACAGGTTCTTTAGAAGAGTTTTGTGACAACTTTGATGAAAAACTGTTGAGGGTAACCATTTGTGAGGAATATGCTGTGAGCCTATTCTTGAACAACCTGAAACCAGAACTATCTGGTCCAGTTAGGTTGTTTGAGCCCAAAAATATGAAAGAGGCTTATAAATTTGCAAAGAAACAGGATGTAGCCAACAAGATCACCCTTTCTAAACCAAGAACCTATTCAAACCCATCTGTCAAATCTTATCCTAATCCTGCCCCTGTGTCTTCTTATAAACCATCTTATTCCAGTCCATCTTCTTTTAAACCACCTGTAAACACTTCTCATCTACCCTTACTACCCTCACCTCCTTCAAACCAGAAATTCAACAAAAACAGGCTTTCTTTACCCACAAAAGAAATGAATGAAAAAAGAATGAGGGGTGAATGTTTTTGGTGTCCTGAAAAATTTACATCCACTCACAAATGTCCTAACAAACAGTTATATGTCTTGGAAATTGATGATGAACCTGAAGAAGAAAGTGTGGGTGATCAAGAGGTGGCCAATATGATTGATACCACAGATAGTGACCCTTTGATATCAATTCATGCACTCACAGGAGTTCCTTCATTTTCCACTATGCAGGTAGTTGGTAACATAGGAACTAAAACTTTGCATATCCTAACTGATTCAGGGTCTACACATAATTTTCTTGATGCAAAATTGGCTACTAAGATGAATTGTAAACTAGAGGATATTAGTCCTATGAAGGTTGGTGTAGCTAATGGTATACCCTTGATTTGTAGAAAAATTTGCAGAAATTTTGAATGGCAAATGCAAGGTTTGTGGTTTAAGGCAGATGTGTTAGTGATTGAGCTAGCCACCTATGATATGGTCTTAGGGGTTCAATGGTTGTTACCCTTAGGAGATATAGTGTGGAACTTTAAAGAATTGACAATGCAATTCAAAGTAGGTAATAAAACCTATGTTTTAAAGGGTAGCAGGAACAATAAGCTATCCCTGTGCAGCATGGAAGTAATGAATCACATACTTTCTAAACAAGATCAAGTGGTTCAGGGGCATGTGTGTAGTTTTAAGTTGGAAACAGATTCTAACTATCAACATTCATCTACTGTCACCAACCCTACAACAAATTCAGCCCTAGATTCTCTTTTAGACTCCTATGCTGAGGTTTTCAAAACACCTAATTCTTTACCTCCACATAGGGCTTATGATCACACTATTTTGCTTAAAGATGAGTCAGTCACTATTTCTCAGAAACCTTATAGATATCAAACTGCTCAAAAAGATATTATTGAGCAAATGACCAAAGAGCTACTTGATTCTGGTGTTATAAGAGGTAGTTCTAGCCCTTTTGCAGCCCCAGTGGTGTTAGTGAAGAAGAAAGATGGCACATGGAGGATGTGTATGGATTACAGGAAACTAAATGATGCCACAATCAAAAATAGTTTTCCTATTCCTCTAATTGAAGATTTACTGGATGAATTAGGGGGGGCTGCCATATTTTCAAAGCTTGATCTGAGGTCTGGATACCATCAGATCAGAATGGCACCTAATGATATACACAAGACAGCATTTAGAACTCATGAGGGTCACTTTGAGTTCTTAGTGATGCCTTTTGGCCTCACTAATGCCCCTGCCACCTTCCAATCCTTAATGAATCACACCTTTAAGCCCTTTTTAAGGAAGTCAGTTCTTGTTTTCTTTGATGACATATTAGTTTACAGTAAAACATTTGAGCAACACTTAGTTCATCTTCAAGAAGTGTTAGAAGTTTTAAAAGTCAATCAACTGTATGCTAAAAAGTCTAAATGCTCTTTTGGGGGTAATTCAGTAGAATATTTGGGGCATATCATTTCAGGGCAGGGTGTGTCAACAGATCCTAAGAAAATTGAAGCCATTCAAAGCTGGCCTGTTCCTAAAACAATCAAGCAACTGAGAGGATTCCTTGGTCTATCAGGCTACTACAGAAGGTTTATTAGATCATATGGTTTATTAGCTAAACCTTTGACTAATTTGTTAAGAAAGGATGGCTTTATCTGGACTGAAGAAGCCACTGCTGCTTTTCACAATTTACAGCAGGCATTGTGTAAGCCACCTGTTTTAGCCTTACCTGATTTTTCTAAGACTTTTGTCTTAGAAACTGATGCATCAGGACAGGGTGTGGGTGCTGTTCTAATGCAAGAGGGCCACCCCTTAGCTTTTATTAGCAGGGCTCTCTCACCTAGACAGCAGGCTCTTTCTGTTTATGAGAAGGAACTCTTAGCTATAATAATGGCTGTTAAGCATTGGCAGCATTACCTTATAGTTAAGCATTTTATTATCAAAACAGACCAAAAGAGTTTAAAACACTTAATGGAACAGAAGTTGAATACACCCTTGCAGCATGCCTGGTTGTCTAAAATGGTTGGGTTTGACTATGAGATAGTGTATAAAAAAGGGGTTGATAACAAGGTTGCTGATGCTTTATCAAGACTACAAGGCCCTACCTTATGCATGATTTCTATTTCTCATATGGATCCCACCTTGTTGACTAAAATACAAGCTTCTTGGTTGAAAGATGATAGGTTGAATAAGAAGCTGCAACTTTTGCAACAAGGTCACACTGATCCTAAGTACAAATGGGATGATAAATTGTTCACTAAAGAAGGAAAGATTGTTGTGGGCAATGACATTAGTTTGCAGGAAGAAATTATTTCACTGTGTCATTGTTCAACTATGGGTGGACACTCAGGGGTACATGCAACAATTCAAAGAATTCAAACATTGTTTAAATGGAAAGGACTGCACAGACAAGTTAGGCAGTTTATCAGACAATGTGATGTTTGTCAAAGGGTCAAACATGAAAATGTGGCTTATCCTGGTCTATTGCAGCCACTCCCTATTCCTAAACATGTGTTTTCTGATCTTTCAATGGATTTTATAGGGGGTTTTCCTAAAGTTCAGGGTAAGGATTCTATCATGGTTGTGGTGGATAGGTTCACTAAATATGGCCATTTTATTCCTTTGGGCCATCCTTACACTGCTGAAACTGTGGCTCATTTGTTTGTTGAAAATGTGTTTAAGCTGCATGGATGGCCACAAACTATAGTCTCTGATAGGGATCCTGTGTTCTTAAGTGCTTTTTGGAAAGAGTTCACTAAGATGCAAGGTATTCAGTTAGCTATGTCCACGGCTTACCACCCCCAATCAGATGGCCAGACAGAGGTAGTTAACCGTTGTATTGAATCCTATCTGAGGTGCATGACTTTGGGCAGTACTACTAGCTGGCTTAAATGGCTACCATTGACTGAATGGTGGTATAATACTAATTTTCATTCTGCCCTAAACATGACCCCATTTCAAGCTCTATATGGTTATCCACCACCTCTGTTTATACCCTATATTCCCAAAGATTGTACTATTGAGGCAGTGGATCAATTATGTTGTGATAGAGAGAAAGTACTTGCTGAATTAAAACAATCACTCAACAGGGCTCAAAACAGGATGAAGCAAATTGCGGATGCTAAAAGAACAGAGAGAGAGTTTACTATTGGGGATTATGTGTTTTTAAAGCTTCAACCTTTCAGTCAAAATTCACTCAGAGCTAACAGACAAAACAAATTGAGCCCTAAGTACTTTGGGCCTTTTCTAATAATTGACAAAGTGGGGAAGGTTGCTTACCGTTTGGATTTGCCCAGGGATTGCTCTGTACATCCAGTGTTTCATGTTTCATTATTGAAGCTTGCAAAAGGAAATGTTTCGACTATCATTCCATTGCCAAATCAACCACGATTTACCTTTTATCCTGAAACAGTGATCAGCAGCAGAATAATCAAGAAACGTAATCGTGTGGGAGTGGAGGTGTTAATCAAATGGAAAGACTTACCTTTAGCTGAAGCTTCATGGGAGGACAAAGAAGAAATGCAAATCAGATTTCCCTCTTTTAATTTTTGAAATTTTGAGGTCAAAATTTGTTTAAGAGGGAAGTATTGATACATGTTGAATAGTTCAGGGGTTTATGTGTAATTTTGTAATAATAGTTTGTGCTATATTGTAATAGTTAGTAAGTGTAGGGACCAGTTGTGTAACTCGACAGTTGGGTCGGTTAATCTGGTTAAATAACGGTTGTAACGAATAATGAAGGTATCGTTGAGTTTTGTGTAATTCTGTGTCTTCTTCCTCTCAATTCTATTCTCTGCGATCATCATCACCATTTGCCACGTATCAAATATGCATCACCTTAATGGGGTACGAACTCATACACAGACGCTCAACCAAAGGTAAACACTCAAATAACTCAACAAAGTCAGAACTCCAACATTCCATAAGATGGTTTTCATCTCCAATCTGCAGCAAATATAACAACAAATCCAGAATTAAGTATCAGATTATTGGAGCAAATATGTCTAAAGAAGTAAAGAGTTAATTACAAACACATATAACCAGTGTTGATCAAATATCCATTTAGAATAAGTTTTTTTTTTTTTTTTTTTTTTTGTGTGTGTGTGTGTGTGTGTTAAAAAGAATTGATTTCATGACATGCATGTCGAAATGATGATGTTACAATAGTTCTCGTCAGATCATACCAGAGTAAAGTCCTTAAGCTGCGGGCAATTGGATATAAACTGTAGAAAAACTTTCGCAGTTATGCTGACATTGTTAAAGGATAAGCTAACCAGCCTACTAAACCCTTTAAAGGTTACAGAAGGTTGAAACGCACAGTTTTGGAGTTTTAAGTCCGTCAATTGTTGCAAGTTGAAGAAAGCCGGCAGTAGCTTATGGTCATCACCTGACTCGATGCAAAGAGTAAGTTTCTTCAACATAGCACTCCTTGACAGGTGAAGTATTATCTGGTCAATCTCACAACAGCTACTTAGTCGAGAGATACAAAGAGAGAATTCAAGTATCGGGCCTTGGTGTAGCAACAAGATCGGGTAAACAATGCATAAGAGTTTAAATGGGATTGATAGGTTTCTACAAGTCGATCCCTGAAACACTTCATCGTCGAACATGAGTTTAGGAATGTTCAAACACTGATTCCTCCAATTCTGAGATAGAATACTTGTCCTGAATGCATCTCTCATCGGCATAAGAGTAAGAATTGTTTGTATTATATTTGGAGGAAGGCTACTGAGGCTGCTCGTCTTTTCCAAAGGTAAATCTTTAACTTCCATCTTCAAAATTTTGCTCATCACACCAGATATTGCTGCATGATACCAAGATCCTTATGAGATTATAAAGAGTTAATTACATGACTGGTCTATGTTGACATCTAGGTCAAATCGGTCAACATTATTCAAGATTGGGGTTCGTAGAAGGCTACTGTGTAGAAACAATCAAAGGGATGAAAATAATATGAATGTTTTACATGACAAAAATGGACAAGATGTAAAAGAACTAAGATAGATGTCTATTGATTGTACATAAGACTTATTTGGTTGTACATAGAGCAACGCTTTGTGTACATGAGGCTCTCGCCTCACGCATCATGCCCCACACCTCGCGCCTCGGCTTTTGAGGCCTAAACGTCTCATAGCGCCTTGCGCTTTTTAAAACCAAGCTTAAGATCCATAATGCATCACAAACGGTTACAAAACAGTTACAAACAAAATGTAAAGCTATTAAGAGAATTCACAGCTAAGCCCCATAAGTTTATCAAATCGGGCATACTTTAACACTCTCAGCATCAACTCCCCTTGGAGGTCGCCAGTTGAAGTCTGGTTCGTGAAAAAATGTCATGAGTGAACCAGGTTTTACCAAAGTGGGCCCTCGGGTGGTGGGTTTCCTCTAAAATTGATGACGGGCCAGATCCACAAGCTATTTATAGTAATATAAGATCATGTGATGACGGGCGTCAGTGGCCTTTTGCCTACGGGTGTACCCGGGTGGCGGGGCTTTGTTGGACGTTAAAAAACTCCCTTTCAGTCACCACTAACATCCAACAAGGCAATAATACTAACATACCATCGGTACCAACTCTCCATAAATAGTAAGTTCCTACTAAAACACGACTTCCTAAACACAAGTATTGATCACATATAAGGGTGTCAAACGGGTCAAGTAAGTGGGTCCAACCACCCTGAACCTCAAAATTTTACATGAACCCGAACCTGAAAATCATGTCACACACATGCACCCGAATATTTGCAGGTGGACCAGAACACGACTCGTTCAACCTAATTTTTTTTTATTTTTTAAATTTTTGTTTGCAAATATAACATAATTTTATCGAGCCGAGGGTCTCACTGGAAGCAGCCTCTCTATTCCCACGGGGTAGAGATAAGGCTGTCTACATCTTACCCTCCTCAGATCACCTGAGTATGATGATGATGATGATGATGAAATATAACATAATTTATAAATATATATTTCTTAAACTTGTCAAGTTACATCAAAATAAAAGGTAGACAGGCAACAAGCTGCGCCACGAGCCCGTTTTGCAAATTAATATATTAAAATTAAAATATATTACTTAAAAACACAATTTTAGTTGTAAAATCTTATGTCAAAACGGGTCAACCTGCCAACCTGCCCGGATTAACCCAAACCGGACCCGTTTGGCTAAACGGGTTTAACCTGAAACTAAACCTAACCCGTTTAGACTAAACCAGTAAACCCAAACCCACAAACTTCGTGTTAGGTTCGGGTCGCGTCAAAAATTTACACCCCTAATCACATATAGTGTTAAACAACAATTGCTACCGACTAATTCTCACTTAGGTCACTCAACTTACGGTCTTGCAGTTGAGGGAAAGAGGTTATCTAAAAGCACAGACATTAAAATATGAATTATTAAAGTCAGTAAGTAGTTTACAACTTAAAAAAATTGGGGATGTTAAACCTATTCTATAACAAATCAACAATCACACAAAAAAGGTAAATTGACAAAATAATAACATACAAATTGAAGGATATAAGTCGCATTATCTAAAATTCCCCCATAATTAGGGTTCTTTGTTTGTATAATATAATCGAGAGGAGTTGAAAAAACTGAAGAGTATGATCAGAGGAATTATTACAGTAATGGGAATGAACGGTTTTTCACGCGGGTTTTTATTATTATTATTATTATTATTACTAGCTGATTACCCCGGGAAGGTCCCGGGGTTGAAAAATTTAATATGATTTAATAAAAAATGATAAAAAAATGATAAAAGAAGAAAACTTAAATCACGAAAAGCGTAAATAACTTAAACATAATCAATCTTAGTTAAAAAAACATTTATTTAAAAAGTTAAACAAATAAAAAGCATAAACCATATTAAACATAATACAGTATTAAAAGGATAACCTTCAACATATAATCATCTTCACGTAATTTAAAATATGTTACAATTTGACTTTGACTTATATAGATGTAGAATTCATAATGGGGGTTGAAAAATATAACAATTCTAATAATATTAATACTAATAGTAATAATTATTACTCTTGTAATTAAATAAATAAAAAAATAACCTTGTTATAAGGTGACACCATGTGTTACGTGATTCGTTCTCCTAACTTCTCTTGATGAAGTATACCTATCCATCTTTAGAAGAGTAAAATTCCAATGATAGCATGGCGATTGGGCTGAATTTTAACATCGTAGATAAGAACCTGGTTTAAAAGAAAAAACATGATTAATGAATAACCTGAACACTTTGTGTTTTTTTTCTGTATGAACATAACCCCACAAAAAATAGTCGTTTTTTTCTCCGTTTTTTTATATAGAACTATGGTACTCGTTGGAAAGATAATAAAACGCTCGTTAATTTAGTGTGATTTTTTTATTTAAAAAATCTCGAATATAAAAGATATTAACGTTTATAAATTATGGGAGGAACATAAGAGAGAAAAATTTAAATTTGTTTTTAAATTCTTTTTTCCCAAATTAACTCAATTTAATTTTAGTAATTGAGAATTGAGAGATAGAGAGATAAATTTAGGGTTTTATGTTTATCTTTTTTTTTTAATTAAAAAGGGAAATAATTCAAAAAACATTAAAATCTTTCAATTATGATGCCACGTGGCAGTTTCATGGAGAGGATGAAGGCACCATTAAACGCCACGTCAGCAATGTTCAATTCTTTTATATATATTAATAGATAATAGATTAATAGATAATAGATTATTATTATTATTATTATTATTATTATTATTATTATTATTATTATTATTTTATTAATGAATACAGTACCGTTATGGTCCCTCTTTTTAACAATATTTTACCCTTTTGTCCATAAAGTGGACGGGGTGGATACTCGATAGCTCGCATGCTTGCGAGCTTCATCAGATCTAACGAGTTTGAAAGGGAAATTGGACCGGGGAACTCGCGTGTATTAGTATCATATTGCATGATATGATTTAAAGTCCCCTGATTACGCATTGGGCCATCCGACCGATATAGTCGCTAACAACAATGAAATCTGGAGTTGCAAGATGAAGAAAAGCACCTTAAACTTCGATAAGATCTTACGGACATGTTATTACGCTACCGGGTCTAGCCGATGCGTTTAGGTGGTTTGGGCCTCCTTTCAGCTCGAGATGTTGGGGTTTATGCCTTTGTGGCGTCTAGAGCTCAGTCTTGGCAACTTCAGGATCGTATCCTTCGAAACAGTGGGGTCGTCGGGCTAGACTCGGACTATCAACAGGCGCTCGAACGCTTAAATGTCTATCTCCCGGACTTTGATATTGGCGGTTTTTCTAATAAGGACACCGCCCCCTCAAAGCCACAAAAAACTTTGGCGAATGCTCTGTTTAGCAAAACTGCTCAGAGCCTGGGAGAAGTTTTTGAGTTGTCCTCCCGCGAGAATGCGGTGATTGAATGCCTAAAGGGTCCTCATGCTCAAGATTTTTTGACCGTTATCCCGATTGAGGGTTTAGGTCAATGCATGTCTGCAGTAGAATACAGGACTATACTTAAGTACCGGTTGATGATCCCTATGTATCCGGAAGATGAAACATGCCCCATCTGTCGTAAAGCTTGCATGGATAAATACGGGGAGCACGCAATTCATTGCAAAGAGCTCCCTGGATTCAAATACCGGCATGACTGGGTGAGGGACGTTTTGTGGGACATCCTGAGAAAAGCGGGGATTTCTGCCAAAAAGGAGGCCCCTGTAAATTTTCTTACAGATCTTGCGGAAGGGAGATCCACCCTGCGACCAGCAGATCTACTTGTCTTTGGTTGGGAGAGAGGAAAACATGCTTGCGTGGACCTCACAGGGGTATCTCCTTTGGTTGGGTTTAGGGAAACTGGGTTTGTAGCTGGGCAAGCATCGAGAAAGGCGGAATCGAAGAAAGTAGATAAGTATGCTAAAGCTTGTGCAGAGAACCAACATGTCTTTATCCCTTTTGCATTTGATACCTTTGGCACCCTAGCGCCAGAAGCTATTCGTTTCTTGACCAGGGTCCAACGGGTCGTCCACAACAATAGTTCATCTCCAGAGGGGCAAGGATTTGTCTTTGGTAGACCAGGGTTGGCAATTCAGAAAGGAGTGGCGGCGCAACTTGTTGCCCGTCTACCTTCTATTGCGATGTAATTTTCATATTTTGTTTTAATGAAATATCAGTTTATTTCATAATAATAAAAAAAATAATTTATATATTTTACTAGCTGAGTTCTATGTAATGCATAATTTTATTTAGTAATATTTTGTTTTGAGGTATCAAAAAAAAGAAATTATTATTATTTTGCATGCTTAATTTTTTTAAGTATTTTAGTTTTTAGTTGTTGTTTTAAGTAATTTTTTTTATGTTTATTTACTTTGTTTTAAGTATTGTTGTAGGTGAACCGGGTTTGAAGTCTAAGAATGCAAGATCCTAGTTCTAAAGTCAACTTAATCGATAGTCTAACAAATATATGCAATTTCTAGTCCTAAACACGGTGTTAAGAAACCGAGATTGCATGCAGATCCAGAAACATGTTTTAAACATCATCCAAAAGACAAGCCACAACATAGATCAATAAAGTTTCAATTTTCAAGCTCCAAATCTGATAAACAATCAACAAAACTCAAGAATCATAAGTAAATTACAAAATTAAGTGTTTTTAATTTAAATGTTAATTTATGGTTTTATAAAATAATAATAAATAGATGTGTGGGTTCAAGAGGGTAACCACCTCAACCAAATTGGATTGTTTGGGGTTTTGTTGGATAATTGAGATGATACATTCCTATTGACTTGTTGTGTGAGTTTTTTTAGGTTAAAGGGGGTAACCGCTTCTTCCATCCTAAGACTACACGGTATGGGGGCCAAAGACAAAGGAGAAAAGCCCTGCCACATGGTGAAAGGCAAGGGGGCATGAACAAGGGGGCAAAAAAGTCAAGTGGGAAAGTGTCACACCCTCAAATTACCACTTGCGGAGTTTTACCGCGAGGCGCATGACAAACCAGGATCCAAGTCAACGATCACAATAAACAACTCTATATGAAATACATAAATCCAAAAACAACGATTTTATAAGCGGAAGCATTTAAGAATTTAATCAGCTACAACGGTGTTCCAAAGTATTCAAGACACTTATTTCAAAACATGCAACTAAGCCTAGACGCCAATGCAGACTCGTGCGCCTAGTTCCATTCGTTGCTACCTTAGCGACCTGAGAAAAACATGCCAAAAAGACGTCAACATATAATGCTGGTGAGTTCACAGGTTTGTTCAATATGTTATCAAAATGTTACCAGAATGTTACCATGTCCATACTATATTCATGTTACCAAGTACGCTAGCTAGGCGTATGTTTTGTTACTACTATGATTGGAAAACCATTACTAGACTGTTACCATGTGTTCAGCCCGATGTGTTGTAGCCACGCTACGAGTGTTACCAGTTCGAGACAATATGCACCCGTCCGGCCCTCCAAGCCGTCGAGTGGGGTTTGTCAAGCCCAATAGATCTATCCACATTTCCCCCGTTGTGCATCCCCGCACATTCATGGTTTCCCCCGGGACTTTTAAAAGATCGTATAGTACACAAGTTTAAAACCATAGTATGACATATATTACCAAAATAGTTTAGTGCATGTTTTCTCCCCCAAAGATTAAAGCAGTAAAAGTGGGGCCGTGAACTCATCTTAAATAGCGTTTTTCGGTTACAAGTAAAGATGTTAAGCCCTTGATAATCCCTCTACCGGAGATCTATCAAAATGTTCACATAAGTGTTCTGACTAATAACCATAAGGTTATCTAGTCCCCGATTGTCCAGATCGTAACCAAGTATGTTTTAAAGCGTGTTTAAATGTTTAACCGACACACTAGACCGACCCGACATCCCGTTGGTGACCCATTACCCTAACTAATCAAGTACACATAGATTACGCACAAGGTTCAAGCATAAAACACTTAGTTTGTATCAAAAATCTCATTTCTGCATCAGAACGGTCAAACCAGTCAGTTTAAGTCTCCTTCGCCCGTTTTAAGTCTCCTTCGCCCGTTTTGTATTTCGTTCGACCGTTTGATGACTCTTTCGACCGTTCTGCCACTTTCACCCAACAAAACCCAGGTTCGCCCCTGTTGTGCAAATTTTCCTAAAAACGCTTCAAACACATTCAAAACGACTCGAAACATCATCAAACACAGCAGTCAAGCATGAATAACTTATCCCCACAAAACCCCACCGATTTCCCCCGATAATGTAACATTTCGTGTTAAATAAATATACGATACGACAAGTTTTATTTTGTTACATTTTAAACAAATGTGCCTAAGTTTTATTTCCCGACCACACAACTTATATATATATATATATATATATACATAATAAAAATAATAATAACTATAATAATAAATCTAGTTTGTTAAAACTTAACCCAACAAACCAACAAACTCTAACCCAATACCCATTTCAGCCCAAACCCCTTGTTCTTTTTCAATTCTGAAGCCCAACATCCGGCCCACCAAGAACCCAGCCCAACTCCCTCTTTCCCCTGTGGCCGTTTAAAAACAAAAAAAAAAATAATTGTTCCCGCCGTGGTTCGAACCGGGGACCCTTCAGAAACAAACCACACGCACCAACCATCTGAGCCAAACTGATTTCTTGTTTCATATCCCACCCACTAAATATTTAACATGTATTACACCCTGTCCCTCTTCCTTGCTGGTTCGCTGCAACATGGCTGCCGAAGGAAAGTTTATTTTTAAATCGTAAAGCTGCTATATTTAGCCATGTTAATTAGCCTTGACCATAAGTACGTGATTACCGGCCATCACCAACTAAGTTTACACGCTAATTATCATCATCATTGACCAATTTAAATCAATTACGCGTTTTGACATTCAATGTGGTCAACCCTTGCCAATTCGAATGTCCAGAGCTATACCCTATAAATTGATGCATTCTGAACCATCACAACTCGCTCACAACTCTCTCTCAACCTCCAATTCTCTCTGAAACACTCTAATTATTATTATCTGGTTCGTTGTTTGACTTTTGCTTTGACCCGGCAATTATACTCAATTCATCACTGTGAGTCCTTGATTTTCTGTGGGTTTTATTAGTCGGCGATCAAACAACAAAAGCCCCAACATTAATCGGGCTCAAGTTGTCTGATTTGTCCAATTGTTAATTCTAGGGTTCGTTCGTTATATAATTGGGGATAAACTGAAAATGACATGTGTATTTATTTAATTATAAACGGTTTACATCACAACCACTGGCCTAGGCCAAGTGGTTGTGACCAAGGCCTGCCACAGCAGTCACCCGGGTTCGAGTCCCGGCTCTGACCTCTTTTTTTGTTCTTTTCTTTTCTTTTTAAACAACAATTATATATATATATATATTATATTTAAAACTTATAAATTCATTTTTAAATACCAAAACTATTTTATAAATTCTAAAAAAATTATATTTGTTTAATCTGAGATAAAAGTTTTATTTACAATTTTTATTTTTCAGAAATTCATTTATTTAATATTTATAATAATTAAATCATTTTTATACTATTATATTTATAAAAATCCATTTATATATCAAAACAATTTTATTAAATTCTCCAAAAATTATCCTGACTTCTTATAAAGTTAAACTTTACTGAAATAATTTTTAATTCAGTAAAATCATTTATTTTATATTTTTAATCAATTTTTGTTAGATTTAATCATAATTAAATCATAATAAATCCAATTTTCATCATTTTTGCACCAAAATTTTATACAAATTATTTTTAACTATTTAGAACAGAAATATGATTTTTAAAATAGAAATTCTTTAATTTAAGTATTTTTGAATATTAAAGTTAATTGTTGGCAATTTGTAATAAATAGATTTAAAAATCTATTTTAAATTAAATAATTTTATAAAAATTATTTTTATACTTCAAACACTTTAATGTGTACATTCAAATTCAAAATTTATAAAAAGACTTTCTTTTATTAATTATCAAATTTTCCTTTATTAATTAACATTTTAATTTAATTTCAACAATTGATTATCCCCAAATCGAAACCCTAGGATACACTTATAAGTTAATTAGACTTAGACTTATTATATATTACCTTATTATAGGGTGATATTTGGAATCATTTTGGGCAACACTATTATTTCATCTTTTCAACAAGTTTAACATTTGCTAAGGTGAGTTTTACATAGCCCCTTTTATTTATCACCATTTTTGGGGTGAAACATGTTATAACATTATCATTGCAATTCAATCATCAATGTGTCTATGTGTTTTCTATGTTGCATTATGTCTTGAGCATGATTAGAGTAAGCACCATTCTAGCATAATCATTAACTCCGTACAAGCCGACGGTATACATTGATAGATCTATTGGACTGACAATCCCACCCGGATACGTGCCTCCTACAAAGGTTACGTGGGTGTTTGTTATCGCATAACATATTCATTTGGACCATGAGCGTATGGTATGTATCATATTATAACAGTCATCAGGGTTGATTATGCACTCGATTTATTTCTAGTATGTTCTCACATATGGACTAGATTGACATGACACATGAATTGCACATCATTTTTTTTATTCTATTATCAAAAACCTATGTAATTCTCACCAACTTTTGTTGACCCAAAAACATTTTCAACTTAACATGTTTCAGGTTCTATTTGCTTGAAGATTTGAATTGATGCTTGAAGATACGTGTATAGATTTATTCAATTTGATGTACAAATTCTAGAACTATTGTATGTAATTCATTTAAATCATTTAATGGAATTTATTATTCACCATGAGCTACTGAACAATCATCATTACGTGACATCCCGATGTTTCCGCCATCGGTTGGGGTGTTACAGATTGGTATCAGAGCCATGGTTATAGGGAATTAGGTTATTAGAGAAATAATCTAGTCTATAACCATAGGATTTAACCAGTACTTGCTTCTTTTGCTTGCTATTCTCTATCTTCCTCCTACTTCATGTACCTACTTTCATCCCTACAACAAGGTTGCTCTCCATCACTGGATTCACTCTTAGACTAATAAAGCAAATCCTCAGGTTTAACCTGAACCACCTTGAGATCTCGTCGAAGTTCTGGATTTTAATAACGAACACGTGCAATCTGGAAGGGTGAACGCCTGTATTCTGAGTCTTCTGTCTAGGCTGGCATTGCGCATATATCCCAATCAGACGAGGGACCCGGATGCCTACCTGGGAATTCTCGGGATGAGTGTTCACTTATAGGCTAAAGCACGTCTTCATATGTTATTAGAATTTAGAATCTTTGATAAGTCAACGTTTTCGTTTATTCGTTTTAATTAATGAATAAATGATTACATTCCTTATATAATCTCACTCATTTCACTGTGTCTCTTACAGATCATGCCTCCACGTCGCAGCACTCGCAACAACAATGGTGAGAACCACGAAGAAGGTAGTGATAACCATAACCATGACCAAGTTCCTAACCACAACAACAATGGTGTTGATGCCCAATTGGCTGCAATCATTTCTCAACAAATGGCGCAGCAAATCGCAACTCTGGTTCCCAACTTACTCGCTCAAGTCATCCAACTGAACGGCAACGGGAATGGTCACGGCAACGGGAACGGGAACGGGAACGGCAATGGCAATGGTAATGGACCCCCAGCCTGCACCCTTAAGCATTTCAACTCTTGTAACCCTCCAAAGTTTAGTGGTGAAGAAGGAGCTACAGGACTCCTCCAATGGTTTGAGGGTATTGAGAATACCTTCATCAACAGTGAGTGCCCCGACAACTTTAAGGTCCGTTATGCCATGAGTGTTCTTCACAAACGAGCACTCACTTGGTGGAATGAAGAAAAACGTACTCGTGGGGCCGAAGTTGCTCTTGCTATGACATGGGACCAAGTCAAGGAGGTCATGAAGGAAGAGTTTTGTCCTCGCAATGAAGTTAAGAAGCTTGAGGATGAGTTCCACACCTTAGCTCAAGATAGTGGGGAAAACCTTGCCTACAACACCCGCTTTCATGAGCTTAGCTTATTGTTGCCTCACAAAGTCACTCCCCTGCCGGTAGCCATCGAGAAGTACATCGGTGGTCTGCCCATGCAAATCCAGGATACGGTGTGGGGAAGGAATCCTGCCACCTTGGAGGAAGCCAAACGTTTAGCAGCTACCTTAACTGATAATCACGTAAAGAACGGGACCTTAGTTCGGAAAGGCAATAAAACAAGTATTGTAGTCGCGGTAACCACTGAGAACCAGAAACGTAAGACCAGGGATCCTGCTGCAAACCTCACTCCACAAGCTTCTAACAAGAAACCTTATACAGGAAACCATCCATTGTGTAACACATGCAACCGACATCACCCCACTACTTCAGCGTGTCGCTTGTGCACCAATTGTGGTAGGTATGGCCATCTAGTTAATACATGTCGCGAGACCCCAAGTCCTAATGCCAACCAACCCACCAACCCTGCTCAAGCTGCTAACCTTAAGCAATACAACTATGGTCAATGCTATGAATGTGGAGACCCAAATCACTACCGTAACCGATGCCCTAAACTAAACCGAGATCAAGACCCTCCAGCTACCTAACCGCAAGACTCACCGTTTGACTATTGGTTGCTTTTATTCTATGTATTGACGTTATTCGATTCAAGTAATAAAATTCAAGTATTATCATAACATCTGTGTGCATGTGAACTAATTGCTATATCTATAATCATACTTGCTTGTACAACAATTAGTTAACTACCAAACGACCAGCTTAACGATTGGTAGAGGTCATCATGTCATTCCAACAGTCGGGAGAGGCCCTACCACCTGAACGACTGGCGGAGACTATCAGACCTGCTTAACAATCAGTCATAAAAGGACGCAAAACCCTAATGTAAGGTAAATTAATAATTACGGTCCGGAACGTAATCGTGAATTTACAGGTACGTTAAGGTAGTGTGAAATTTTATCAAGGTTTTTCGGTAGTTGGCCAATTGTAACCCTGGTTTTCCTTTAACTTCGGGACGAAGTTCCTAAAAGTAGGGGAGACTGTAACATTTCGTGTTAAATAAATATACGATACGACAAGTTTTATTTTGTTACATTTTAAACAAATGTGCCTAAGTTTTATTTCCCGACCACACAACTTATATATATATATATATATACATAATAAAAATAATAATAATAATAATAATAATAACTATAATAATAAATCTAGTTTGTTAAAACTTAACCCAACAAACCAACAAACTCTAACCCAATACCCATTTCAGCCCAAACCCCTTGTTCTTTTTCAATTCTGAAGCCCAACATCCGGCCCACCAAGAACCCAGCCCAACTCCCTCTTTCCCCTGTGGCCGTTTAAAAACAAAAAAAAAAATAATTGTTCCCGCCGTGGTTCGAACCGGGGACCCTTCAGAAACAAACCACACGCACCAACCATCTGAGCCAAACTGATTTCTTGTTTCATATCCCACCCACTAAATATTTAACATGTATTACACCCTGTCCCTCTTCCTTGCTGGTTCGCTGCAACATGGCTGCCGAAGGAAAGTTTATTTTTAAATCGTAAAGCTGCTATATTTAGCCATGTTAATTAGCCTTGACCATAAGTACGTGATTACCGGCCATCACCAACTAAGTTTACACGCTAATTATCATCATCATTGACCAATTTAAATCAATTACGCGTTTTGACATTCAATGTGGTCAACCCTTGCCAATTCGAATGTCCAGAGCTATACCCTATAAATTGATGCATTCTGAACCATCACAACTCGCTCACAACTCTCTCTCAACCTCCAATTCTCTCTGAAACACTCTAATTATTATTATCTGGTTCGTTGTTTGACTTTTGCTTTGACCCGGCAATTATACTCAATTCATCACTGTGAGTCCTTGATTTTCTGTGGGTTTTATTAGTCGGCGATCAAACAACAAAAGCCCCAACATTAATCGGGCTCAAGTTGTCTGATTTGTCCAATTGTTAATTCTAGGGTTCGTTCGTTATATAATTGGGGATAAACTGAAAATGACATGTGTATTTATTTAATTATAAACGGTTTACATCACAACCACTGGCCTAGGCCAAGTGGTTGTGACCAAGGCCTGCCACAGCAGTCACCCGGGTTCGAGTCCCGGCTCTGACCTCTTTTTTTGTTCTTTTCTTTTCTTTTTAAACAACAATTATATATATATATATATTATATTTAAAACTTATAAATTCATTTTTAAATACCAAAACTATTTTATAAATTCTAAAAAAATTATATTTGTTTAATCTGAGATAAAAGTTTTATTTACAATTTTTATTTTTCAGAAATTCATTTATTTAATATTTATAATAATTAAATCATTTTTATACTATTATATTTATAAAAATCCATTTATATATCAAAACAATTTTATTAAATTCTCCAAAAATTATCCTGACTTCTTATAAAGTTAAACTTTACTGAAATAATTTTTAATTCAGTAAAATCATTTATTTTATATTTTTAATCAATTTTTGTTAGATTTAATCATAATTAAATCATAATAAATCCAATTTTCATCATTTTTGCACCAAAATTTTATACAAATTATTTTTAACTATTTAGAACAGAAATATGATTTTTAAAATAGAAATTCTTTAATTTAAGTATTTTTGAATATTAAAGTTAATTGTTGGCAATTTGTAATAAATAGATTTAAAAATCTATTTTAAATTAAATAATTTTATAAAAATTATTTTTATACTTCAAACACTTTAATGTGTACATTCAAATTCAAAATTTATAAAAAGACTTTCTTTTATTAATTATCAAATTTTCCTTTATTAATTAACATTTTAATTTAATTTCAACAATTGATTATCCCCAAATCGAAACCCTAGGATACACTTATAAGTTAATTAGACTTAGACTTATTATATATTACCTTATTATAGGGTGATATTTGGAATCATTTTGGGCAACACTATTATTTCATCTTTTCAACAAGTTTAACATTTGCTAAGGTGAGTTTTACATAGCCCCTTTTATTTATCACCATTTTTGGGGTGAAACATGTTATAACATTATCATTGCAATTCAATCATCAATGTGTCTATGTGTTTTCTATGTTGCATTATGTCTTGAGCATGATTAGAGTAAGCACCATTCTAGCATAATCATTAACTCCGTACAAGCCGACGGTATACATTGATAGATCTATTGGACTGACAATCCCACCCGGATACGTGCCTCCTACAAAGGTTACGTGGGTGTTTGTTATCGCATAACATATTCATTTGGACCATGAGCGTATGGTATGTATCATATTATAACAGTCATCAGGGTTGATTATGCACTCGATTTATTTCTAGTATGTTCTCACATATGGACTAGATTGACATGACACATGAATTGCACATCATTTTTTTTATTCTATTATCAAAAACCTATGTAATTCTCACCAACTTTTGTTGACCCAAAAACATTTTCAACTTAACATGTTTCAGGTTCTATTTGCTTGAAGATTTGAATTGATGCTTGAAGATACGTGTATAGATTTATTCAATTTGATGTACAAATTCTAGAACTATTGTATGTAATTCATTTAAATCATTTAATGGAATTTATTATTCACCATGAGCTACTGAACAATCATCATTACGTGACATCCCGATGTTTTCGCCATCGGTTGGGGTGTTACAGATTGGTATCAGAGCCATGGTTATAGGGAATTAGGTTATTAGAGAAATAATCTAGTCTATAACCATAGGATTTAACCAGTACTTGCTTCTTTTGCTTGCTATTCTCTATCTTCCTCCTACTTCATGTACCTACTTTCATCCCTACAACAAGGTTGCTCTCCATCACTGGATTCACTCTTAGACTAATAAAGCAAATCCTCAGGTTTAACCTGAACCACCTTGAGATCTCGTCGAAGTTCTGGATTTTAATAACGAACACGTGCAATCTGGAAGGGTGAACGCCTGTATTCTGAGTCTTCTGTCTAGGCTGGCATTGCGCATATATCCCAATCAGACGAGGGACCCGGATGCCTACCTGGGAATTCTCGGGATGAGTGTTCACTTATAGGCTAAAGCACGTCTTCATATATAGGCTTTGCAATTAATATGCCTGACGTCATGGACAAGCTTTTCGGAGGTGAGTCCAATGACAGGATGGCACGTGTACAATGGAAAACAAACCGACGTCACACGCGCCTCACGCGCCCACTCGCCTGACAACCGCCGGTCACACGTCTCTGCACACGTCCCAATGGACAGAGGTCATGTCAATACCACTCGCCATATGGTCCACAAATTTTCAAACACAAGGGGGAAATGACATCTGTCCACACATGACAACTGACGTGTCCCACCAATGCGGACAAACGACGTAAAATTCAAACCCGTTCTCCGCACAATGCTCACGTCAGCACATAACGCAAAATCGGTACGCAGAAGAAAGACCAACGGAAGGAACCCATTATAAATTAGTCCAGCATCCCTCACATCTAAGATGAGAGACACACTGGACTGGGGGGACTTGATGGGATTGGGTACCGAATAGACCATTGCGCATACCCAAACCCGAAACAAAACTGGCGCGCGGAAGAAAGCCACGCGCAGGATTTGGTCAAAGCTCATTAAATACACAGTCAACAGTCAAGGACCGGTCAAGGCGAATATCATGCATGGTCAATAGCCATGCATGAATCACGTAACTATGACAGTTAAGGCGGTATTCGATTCCACTGTTTCCTTAAATCTAGCTTTCCATATATCACCTTATTAACATAATTAAGGGTGATGGAGACAACCTAACCATGGTTAGGACTTGGGTAATGGTGGCATACGGACTCTCCTATAAAAGGGATCACATCCCCAATTGGAGAGGACACTTTTCACTGACCTGGAGAGCTATCATACTAGATAGTATCCCCATTCACCCCGTTTTTGTCATAAACAACTACTTCGAGTAGTCGTCTCCACACCCCTACTTTCACTCTTATTTGCAGGTATCTCCAAGCCGTAGCTGTTAGTGAAGGATCAACTCTGTAGCAACTGATAATCTTATCATCCTCAATCGGTGGTGAGACTATTTGTTTCTTCATTGGCGCCATCCCATACAGTTATACCAATCTTTCAAACTAGCACAATGGCTTTCTCAAAGGATGGAAACAACAACATTGATGCCGAGGCCACAGTCAACGAAGAAATCCAAGACGTAACGCCAAACACAATCACCAAGAACGTGGCCCAGAGGCAACAAGCCTCAACATTCCAATTCCACCCAACAAAGGGAGGAACAAGTGGAGGAAAAAAGGCACAGGACAACCTTTCTTCGGTTGACCCGGACGAATGGTTGGCCCAACAAAACTCAAAAACAATTGCTGAATACCAGAAGATGGTAATGAAACAAGCAAAACTCAAGACTCAGAAGGCGTTAAGTTTTGACCTAAGTGGGGATGATTCAGAATCCCCACAGAAGAACAACAGTGGCCGTCACGCAAAGGGACACCGTCAGGCGGTACGTGGTGGAGGCCGTGGTAGAAATACTCACGGCCAGGACCCCGTCAACCTGAACGGTGAACCAGATGGCTACGAATCCGAGGACGAAGTGTACCATGACACGAGTAAGAGGCAGCATTCCAAAACCGCTGCCAGCAGCTTGGCTCCTAAAGATGATGATCTGTACAAGCCATACAGACCAAAAACGTTCGCAGAACGTTCGAAGTTCTGCGCAAGAATCGCAGAGGCACCGATGCCGCAAGAATGTAAATTACCAAGTACCATTGGAAGATTTGATGGCCTGCGTGATCCTGATGATCACCTGCACGCATTCGATTGTGCTGGCAGCTCCAAATTGTGGCCAGTGCAAGCCTGGTGTCACTTATTCGTACAAACCTTAACGGGGGCAGCTAGAGTTTGGTACGAGAGTTTGCCAGTTGGAAGTCTCGTTGACTTCGATGACTTAATAAGGAAGTTTAAAAACCATTTCTCTCATTTGCGCAAGCATAAAAAGGACAAAGCCCATATCCTTTTATGTTCGCGCAACGATAATGAGTCTTTGGAAGACTATATAATCAGATACAACAAGGAGGCACTCCAACTGGGATGCGGAGAAGAACTTACCCGCGCAGCCTTTATACACGGGGTAAAAAACGATGATCTTATGAGATGCTTAACCGGCAAAGACGGCGTATCGGAAGCTTGGGATGAAGTAATTGAAGCTGCCAAAGTCTACGCGTCTTCAGAGCGCTCTTTCCAACGCAACAAAAACACACAGCAAGGTAATGGTCATCACGGACCATCAAATAACAGAGGAAAGAATAAGCAGTCCGTTTGGTCAAGAATCTCAGGCGCAGCTGAGGAAGGAAAATATTCTTCCTCACAAGATGCAAGAAACATGCTGAGCTCCAGAGGATCCCGTGATAATAAGGGACACTCAAAAAAGAACTATGATTGGACACCACTGTCCAAAACACCATCTGAGGTGCTAAAAACAGAACAGATTCAATTTCCAAAACCACAAGAGCTTCGCAGTGACAGGAAAAACGTGGACAGGTCAAAGTACTGTGAATACCACGAAGACCACGGTCACATGACGGATAATTGTTATAGTTTAAAGATGGAAATCGAAAACGCAATCAAATCTGGCCAATTGACGCATCTTGTCAAAAACATGAGAAGAAAGCAGAGGGACAACACAGAAGCAGGAGAACCCTCCCAAAAGAAGATACGCAATCTCAACGCGCATCATGTCTACAACGCCTCCCGCAACACATGCAACATGATTCACAGGAGCGCAAGCCATAAGCGTACCTTCATTGAGGCGAGGAACGATTCCTGGAAGGAAGAACAGGTGATTATGCCAAGGGTAAAAGGAGGAGCATGCTCCACAGCTCCATTAATCATAACAGGTGTTGTTGGTCATTATCGAACACGATACATGTTCCTGGATAATGGCAGTAGCACCGATATCATGTACCAGCAGTGTTTTGACCAGCTGGATGATGAGGACAAAAAGAGGATAGTACCAACAACGGAACCGATATCCGGTTTCATTCATGAATCCATTTACCCATTGGGCACGCTGACTTTCCCCGTAACACTCTCTGACGGGAAACATTCACGCACCGAAACGTGCGACTTCACCGTGCTCCCAGTCAATTCCTCGCACGACATCCTCCTAGGTCGAGAGGGATTGGCAAAGTTCAACTGCAATGCTTCTACACCTCACCAGATGATGGGTTTCCCAACGCGAACAGGAGTCGCGTTCATCAGGGGAAATAAAACGTGTCATGCAACAGAAACATCCAGGCCTTCAAAGCAAGCAAAACCAACTGTTCGGACCGAACCGGAAAAATGGGTTATTAACCCTCTATTCCCGGAACAAACAGTTGTCATCGGCCATGCAATTTCTGACCCCATCCGCACTCATTTGAAACAGCTGCTGACAAAAAACATGGACATTTTCGCGTTCAAACCATCAGACATGGTCGGAGTTCCGCGACACGTTGCGGAACACAGGCTCAATGTTTACAAGAATGCAGAGCCTATTGTTCAGAAGAAACGAAGCATGGGGCCAGAAAAAACAAAGGCGATGAACGAGCAAGTAGAAGAACTCTTGAAGGCCGGTATATTCCGCAAAAGCAAATACCAAACGTGGGTAGCAAACCCGGTTATGGTAGGGAAGTCTAACGGCACATGGCGCATGTGCGTCGACTATAAAGATATAAACAAGGCATGCCCAAAAGACTGTTACCCACTGCCTGAAATTGACCTAAAAGTCGATTCTTTGGCGCCATACAGATTCAAATGCTTCCTCGATGCTTACAAGGGCTACCATCAGATACAAATGGCCAAAGAAGACGAGGATAAAACTGCTTTCCGCACAGACATGGGTACCTTCTGCTACACCAAAATGCCGTTTGGGCTAAAAAATGCAGGGGCAACGTATCAAAGATTAATGGACACCGCTTTCGTCAAACAGATCGGTGTAAACCTAGAGGTATATGTCGACGACCTGGTGATCAAAAGCAGGGAGGAGGATCAAATGTTACTCGACATACAGAAAACATTTGATCAGTTACGAAGTGTGCGGATGAAGCTCAATCCGGGGAAATGTTCCTTCGGAATGGAGGAAGGAAAGTTTCTCGGCGTATTGGTAACAAAAGATGGATTCCGTCCAAATCCAGAGAAGGTTCAAGCAATTGAACGGATGCCTTCACCATCCTCAATTAAGGAGGTACAAACGTTAATGGGACGGCTAGTAGCTTTGAACAGGTTCCTGTCAAACTACGCGTCCAAATCTTTTCCTTTCGTGGACACGCTGAAGAATTGTTTAAAAAAGTCCAATTTCAACTGGACGAAAGAAGCAGAAAATGCATTCCAAGAAATGAAGACGTGTCTGGGCAATCTGCCAACACTCACAGCTCCACTACCAAAGGAACCACTCAATCTACTATGTTAGCCGCATGCTTCTATATGCGGAAACACGCTACTCGACAATGGAAAAATTGGTCCTGGCATTAGTCCATGCATCGAGAAGACTGCGGAGGTATTATCAAGGACATCCAATCAATGTCCTCACAGACTTCCGGATCAACGACATCTTGCGGAAACCAGAACTCTCTGGACGTTTGGCAAAATGGGCAATAGAGTTGGGGGAGCACTCAATTTCGTACAAAACAAGACCCTCCTTCAAAGGACAGGTCCTCGCAGATTTCTTAACGGAGGTCCCAACAGATAAAATCGAGGAGTGCACCAAAGAGGCGTCGTCCAATTCTATCACACCCGATGAAACCCAGGTATGGAAGTTGTATACCGACGGAGCCTGTAATGATGAAGGCGCGGGCGCAGGCCTACGCCTAATAACACCGGAGGGAAAAGAATACACGTACGCAATTCGGCTCGAGTTCCAAACAACAAACAATGAGGCAGAGTATGAAGCTCTGCTTGCTGGTTTGCGGATTGCGAAAAAGATGGGCGCACAGCACATTGAAGCACACGTGGATTCAATGTTAGTCGCCAACCACATTGACGACACGTATGAAGCAAGGGAACCAACCATGGTCCTGTACTTACAGCATGCCAAGGAATTAATGAAAGACTTCCATTACTGCAAAGTAATCCATGTCCGCAGAAGCCAAAACAAGCCAGCGGACGCATTGAGCAAAATGGCGTCAACCGCATTCGACCACATGGCAAAAGACATCCGAGTCGAGACACTGGCCAAACCATCCGTTCCGTCAAAGCAGGTGAATGTAATCCAAACAGGTAAAGAATCCTGGATTACTCCAATAATGGCTTTCATAACCAAGGGTGTTCTCCCAGACGACAAAGCGGAAGCAAGGAAACTACAACACAAGTCTTTGCATTATGAAGTAAATAATGGCATCCTGTATCGGCGGTCCTACCTTGGGCCATTACTCAGATGCGTCGATTCCGCAGAAGCAACATACCTGATTCGAGACATTCATGAGGGTACATGCGGACTACATGCAGGACCTCGCATGGTCGTTGCGAAACTTATGAATGCTGGGTACTTTTGGCCTGGGATGCATCTTGACGCAGTCAGAGAGCTGCGGAAATGTGATGCATGTCAAAGACATGCGCCAGGAACACTCAGGCCAAAGAATAACTTGGTACCGGTCACTGCAGCATGGCCATTTCAGAAATGGGCCATAGATTTAGTGGGACCTTTTCCCACTGCGCCAGGCAATGTAAAATACCTATTGGTCGCTATTGACTATTTCACCAAGTGGGTAGAAGCAAAGACGTTGGCCACAATCGATGGGCGCAATATCAAGAAATTTATATGGGAGTTCATAATTTGCAGATTTGGACTACCCATGGAGATTGTGAGTGACAACGGAACGCAATTTACGGACCAGCACTTACAAGAATGGCTTCATTCTATGAAAATCAAGCAAATCTTCACTTCTGTGGCACACCCCCAAGGCAACGGACAGGTTGAAAGGGCAAACAGAAGTATTGTAGAGGGGATCAAAACACGCTTGGGAACAAAGCGCAGCGGTTGGGTAGATGAATTACCACATGTTCTTTGGGCCCACCGCACACTTCCCAAGACAAGCAATGGGGAAACACCATTCAGCCTAACTTATGGAACTGAAGCGGTCATCCCAACAGAAGTTACAAATCCTTCCCCAAGAGTCTTGCTTGCGGAATCAATTGACAATGACAAGGAGCTGCGTATGAATCTAGATTTCTTGGACGAACGGAGAGATTCAGCTCATGTACGGGAAGCCGCATACAAAAGACAGTTAGAGAAATATTATAATGCGCGGGTCAAAGAACAAACTTTCCGCGTGGGAGATTTTGTCTTTCGCAGTAATGAAGCCTCAAATGCAGAAAAACCAGGAAAGCTGGCCCCAACTTGGGAGGGGCCCTACAAGGTTCAAGAAGTACTGGGAAAAGGGGCATATGCTTTAGAGCGACTAGACGGTTCACCAATTCCACGCACCTGGAATGCAGCCCAGTTACGTATATGTTACATGTAACATGCTACAATGATCATGTAATAAGGAATTGATTTCCAAAGTTCATTAACATTACAATAAAGCATTTTTATACAAACTGGTGGCTAGCAAATATAGATTACATCCCAAAATCGTAGATGATTATCACCAAAACAAGAGGGCACTAAACACTAAAACCCCATGACACAGTGATCAAACAATCACTCAAAAAAAAAGAGAGAAAAAGGAAAGACACAACTTTACACGAAGACTCTTACATAGGATATACACATCCTAACATGTAACCTTCTTGGAAGCCTTCTTCCTCTTCTTCTTCTTCACATCTCCTAGTTCAGATAACTTCTTCATCTTCAGGGGCTTTCCATCAACAGTACCTTGATCATCCAGATAATCTGGACGCATGTCCTCCTGTGACAGCAGAAATGAACAGTGTTCTGCTAAACGATCAAGGGCTTCAGTGGAAGTACAATCATGACCAGGATAACAGGACAAGAGGGTAATACCCTGCACTGCCAAAATCTCTTTGGCATTCAGAATATTGCTTGAAGTTCTGGACGCCATTTTTTCAGAGAAAGTGGTGAAAATTTTTAAAGGTATAAACTATTCTGATGATTATACTTACTATATATAGAGGAGAGTGGATTACCATCATTAATTACCATTAATGGTAATCCACTCGAGTACCTAGGGAAGACTGACAGGCGGCCTGTCACCGCCGTCATAACACTCACGTCAAGGGCAGACTGACAGTCACCTACGTCAGAAGCACACCAGATGACATCACCTAATGATCACCATGCACACGTGGAAAATAATGTTAAAGGGAGTTGCACTGTTTAGCATACATGAAAATTAAAGTGTTCAACAAAGACATGCAACCACGATACATCAATATTGTCCATACATAAAAACAAACTAAAGGTTCAAATATTGGGAGATGTCATCACTCCCAGCGCCCTCTGCGCGTTTCCCTTCAGCATTGGAGGATGTTCCGGCTTCCGCATCAGTAGCCACAGTCTTACCTTTCTCTTCCGTCTGCGCCTTCTCAGCGAGCTCCGCACCGAGACGATCAGACTTGATGAAATAGTTGCGCAGTTCCCCAGCAGGATCATCAGTCTTCGCGCAGGCCTCCAACAGGTCGAAGACTTCGAACTTCAAGTGCTCATAGTCGTCATAGGCTTTGAGCAGCTCATCATCATATGCCTCACTCTCGTAGGGACCGGATTCTTTTTCTTTGCCCTCAGCACAGTGATTGAAGCCTTCAGAGAAACCAACCTTAATGCCCTGCTTCACGGATGAACTTGATATACGCGCAATCACTTCCGTCAGCACAGGATCGTTCCAGACACGTTTGAATACCTGCGCAAAATAATAATCAGCATATAAAACACACTTTAAAGTAAAGGGGATAGAAGAGTTTTTGACGTACACCAGCAACTCCATCGCCCATCAACCAGGCAATCCTCTCGTTGGCAGCAACGGCTAGATCAGTGGCTTCATGAAACAAAACCTGCACTTTGTCTAACTCCACTTTAGCCTGCGTACATGAGGACTCCGCCAAGGCTTTCTCTACCTGGACCTGGGCGTTCTCCAAAGCCAATTTCTCCATCTTGGTCTCCGCGTCAGATAAAGAAGCAGTTGCGCGAATAAGCTCATCATGTTGAAAGTTGTATTTTTGAATAACATCAGCGAGCTCAGTTTGCTTCCCTTCGAATGCTGCTTGAGTCTGCTCCATCTCTTTCTTCAAGTTAGAATTCTCAAGTTTCAAATCTTTAATGGAGGACCGCAGCTGTTCAGTCTTAATGTTCGTCCTCTTGCAAGCTACTGACCAAGCATGAGACGCATCAGCCTTCTCCTTCTTTACTCTCTCCAACTCTTCAAGGGCACCACGAGCAACTTTCTGGTGATGCTCAATCTCAGCACGTACGTCATGACGAGCACGCTGGAACTCCTCTTCCCGCCCCAAAAGCGCAGCCTCAGAATCCTTTAAATTCTGGTAATCCCTTTGGAACTCATTTTCACGTCTGATAAGGGATCCAAGACCGCTGACACCAAGAGAAAGATTCATGGCCATATCAATAAATAAGGAACGACGGTCAACGCTATCCTGATAGTCACGCTCCGCAGGAGGAACGGACATCATAACAAACTCCTGCGCATCAAGTGCATTGGTGAAGCGAGTAGTGTCCATGATATCCCAGCGCGGCTGATATGGCCTTGACGAATCAGAGGGGCGAAAGGAAAACGCTCTTCGCCGATGACCAGAACTACTACCACCACCGGAGGAGATGTCGGTATAAACAATGGTAGAGTCAACAACTGTGCGCTGGAAGTTGGATGGATTCTCAGTTACAAGCTCATCGACCTTCCGACTATCAAGCGCTGCTTCAAATCCTTGAGACGAGCTCGGCTCATGTGCTTGCTCCGTCAAACCAAGATGACCAGTCTCCAGATTCGGTGTTACAGATTCATCCACCAGCTTACCAGCATCTTTCTCAACATCAGTCACTAACTCAGCTTGAACAGGTCCTTCTTGCTGCATCACTTCTTTTTCCACTTGAACACCTAAGTCTTCCGGGACAGGAGTAGTTTGAGAACATAACTTCTCACCAACCGTTGTTTCAACAATAACCGGCATCACCTGCTCGGTCACGTCAGTTGGTTGGGCAGATGTAGATACTTCCTTCAACAGAGATGAGTGCTTCTTTCGAGACTCTGCAAAAGGATGTTGCCCTACATAAAATGCTGCTCACAATACTTCAACACATTTATCACAAACGCGGTAAAAGGGTAAGAAAAACATGTGTACCAGACAAATGCCTTAGAGTTTTCATTGGCAAGTTCTCACGCACAGGCGGAGGCTTTACTGGGATATCCAACTTGTCCGTAGATGGCCACGTCAAGGGCTTGAACACATTCACAGGAACCGCGGAAATGGGTCCCGGCGAAGTAACATCCAGACTTGCAACGGAGGATTGCGGAACTTGCCCTTGTTTCTGATCAAGCTCATCAACATCACCTGATTCTCGGATAGGAGAAGAACGCCTAGCGCGCTTGTGCTCCAGCTCCGTATCAGATTCAGACAAGTCTTCATCAACCTCTTCAACAATGATAGGCGCGGCGGGTGGTTTGGTCCTCTTACTAGCCACAGCACGCTTCCTAGTAGTACTTGTGCCTGGCGCGGTAACCACATCTGTATCAAGTTAACACATACGTAAGAAATAAGTTACGAATTTATGAAGACTAACCAAGGGACTCCTTGCGCTCCGAAGTAACTTCCTCAACATCGTCATGAACTTTCCTGCGGAGTTGTATACCCGCACCTAACACGAAGAACGCGCTGAATCAGTACGCAGACCGCGTACCAAGTGCGCTTCCTTCGCATACATAAAGCAAAAAATAAACACAAAAAGGCGGATAAGAAATGACACACCTGTCCGAACATACTGCTTTGGAGGATCTACAAAATTGGGATGCAAAAAATTCCCACTGGTCCTCTCAGACAAGCACGGAACACCGGCAACAACCGGAGCATACGGCACGTTCGCTTCACCGCGCTTAGCGAACAATTGAAACAATGAGACATCTGGATACACAAAGAAACATGTGAGGAATAACACAAAGTATATCCGTAAAACAAAATACAAATATAACCCACATACCTTTTGAAGGGTTCGGGTCTTGACCCTCAGGGCAGATAAGGCTAATCCCCAACAAGTTCAAAACACTCTCAGGACATTCATCCATCATCAGGGGAGTTGCATGATCACAGAGTGTTTTGTACCAATCTTGATCTTTATAACCTACCATAGGGGGGAATTCAGCAATCTTCTCTCTCAAACCAAGCACCATCCATTGAAAGGGTGCAGGAATAACTCCATGTTTGACATAGAAGAACTTGTCTTTCCATTCATACATGGACTTCACCTTCTCCGAAACAAGCTGTTTCACTTTCCGGCGAATGCCCAAGCTAAACCAGCCACTTCCGCCACGGGCCGCTTCGAGGACATAAAAAACATTTAATCTTTCCCACGTGGGTTCAATCTCCAGGGAACGACATGTGGCTTCAAAGTGTAGGATCCGACACCAACCATAAAGGGTCAATTGTGTAGGATGCACTCCATATCTCAGTAACACATCCACCACAAATTTAGAGGCTGGCAACCGAAAACAGCACTTAGTGAAAGCAGCAGCATACAAGGTGATTTTACCAGGCGGAGCCTTCAAAGCAGTCTTTCCTTCAACAGGAAGTTCAGGCTCCCATTCCGGCAATATGCCGTACCGGTCAATAAAGCCCAGATACGAATCTTCATCCCACTTAATAGTGGTGGCTTCTATACTCTTGGATGATTCCTTCCCCAGATCTTTCACAATGTCAGAGGTTTTACTCGACTCTTGCACATCTTGGGAATCTTGCGACATAGTTGAAGGAAAAGATAATTTTGTGAAGAAAGAGACGTTGAAGAGAAAGAAATTCAAAAAACTTGAAACAGTTGAAATGGAAGAAGCCACATTCAAAATTTAATATATAGGCTTTGCAATTAATATGCCTGACGTCATGGACAAGCTTTTCGGAGGTGAGTCCAATGACAGGATGGCACGTGTACAATGGAAAACAAACCGACGTCACACGCGCCTCACGCGCCCACTCGCCTGACAACCGCCGGTCACACGTCTCTGCACACGTCCCAATGGACAGAGGTCATGTCAATACCACTCGCCATATGGTCCACAAATTTTCAAACACAAGGGGGAAATGACATCTGTCCACACATGACAACTGACGTGTCCCACCAATGCGGACAAACGACGTAAAATTCAAACCCGTTCTCCGCACAATGCTCACGTCAGCACATAACGCAAAATCGGTACGCAGAAGAAAGACCAACGGAAGGAACCCATTATAAATTAGTCCAGCATCCCTCACATCTAAGATGAGAGACACACTGGACTGGGGGGACTTGATGGGATTGGGTACCGAATAGACCATTGCGCATACCCAAACCCGAAACAAAACTGGCGCGCGGAAGAAAGCCACGCGCAGGATTTGGTCAAAGCTCATTAAATACACAGTCAACAGTCAAGGACCGGTCAAGGCGAATATCATGCATGGTCAATAGCCATGCATGAATCACGTAACTATGACAGTTAAGGCGGTATTCGATTCCACTGTTTCCTTAAATCTAGCTTTCCATATATCACCTTATTAACATAATTAAGGGTGATGGAGACAACCTAACCATGGTTAGGACTTGGGTAATGGTGGCATACGGACTCTCCTATAAAAGGGATCACATCCCCAATTGGAGAGGACACTTTTCACTGACCTGGAGAGCTATCATACTAGATAGTATCCCCATTCACCCCGTTTTTGTCATAAACAACTACTTCGAGTAGTCGTCTCCACACCCCTACTTTCACTCTTATTTGCAGGTATCTCCAAGCCGTAGCTGTTAGTGAAGGATCAACTCTGTAGCAACTGATAATCTTATCATCCTCAATCGGTGGTGAGACTATTTGTTTCTTCAGAGTTATTTCTTGAAGATGCGTAGCTAGTATTTTTCATTTTGATGTACAAATTCTTAGAACAATTGTATGTAATTTATTTAAATCATTTATTGAAACTTATTATTTACCATGAGCTACTGAACAATCATCAATACGTGACATCCCGATGTTTCCGCCATCGGTTGGGGTGTTACAGATTGGTATCAGAGCCATGGTTATAGGGAATTAGGTTATTAGAAAAATAATCTAGTCTATAACCATTGGATTTTAACTAGTACTTGCTCCTTTTACTTGCAACCTTACTTATTTCTATTCTCTATCTCCCTCCTACTTCTTATCCCTACATTAATCCCTACAAGAAGATTGCTCTCCATCACTGGACCTACTCTTAGACTAATAGGACAAATCCTCAGGTTTAGCCTGAACCACCTTGAGATCTCGTCGAAGTTCTAGAATTTTAATAACGAACACGTGCAATCTGGAAGGGTGAACGCCTGTATTCTGAGTCTTCTGTCTAGGCTGGCATTGCGCATATATCCCAATCAGACGAGGGACCCGGATGCCTACCTTGGAATTCTCGGGATGAGTGTTCACTTATAGGCTAAAGCATGTCTTCACTATGTTATTAGAATCTAGAATCTTTGATAAGTCAACGTTTTCGTTTATTCGTTTTAATTAATGAATAAATGATTACACTCACTTTTTTTAAACTAGGATCTAAAATCTCAAAATTTTACAGCTTAAATCAATCTCATTTCATAACCATCTATGGATTTCACAATCACACTTCACCTTACCATCTTAGCCACTTTTTTTTTAAATATTCAACACCCTACCCAAATCATATTATTTCATTTCTCCACATGTTACTTATTTAAAAAAAAAAACTATAACCTCATACCTTAGCACAAACTAAAGATTTCTAAATCTTGTTGTATTTTCATTACCTAGTAACTTTACAAAGTACATATTTTTGTCAAAAGATGTCCTCGAACTTAAATTCAATTGTTTATTTATTGACGTAACAAACAATTTTCTATATAATGCTTTAAACTATTAAAAATCACTTAATAGAATCTTGATCTTCAAAACCTAATGTCATGTTTGAAATCTCCAACTAACGGGAATATTTTAATCAAAGCCCACTTAGCTTGTACTATTTAACAACTTTTGCTTTATGTATAAAACCAATTTTGAAAATAAGATTTTTTTTCCATAGGAATAATATCTAATCTCTAAATTCTACATCGACACTCACTCATTTTCAACTTGTTCAAATTTTTACAATATTTGGCATATACCACAATCATGTTTTCTTATACACTTGATTATAACCTTTGATCCAAACCCCAAAATTTCACTGCTACATAATCTCCTTGCTATAAAATAAACTCTTTATAAACTATCTTCACATTCACTATCTCTCACAACCTTGATTCTTCTTCAAGATTTTTCATCATTGTCTCAAGAACTAAATTCATATCCTTCACCTTCTCACACATGAGCTAGTTACCCATGATAACCAAACTATTGAAACTTGATTGTGTGTTGCATCAAACATAATCCTTAGTTATACATGAGGATTCGATTATCTACCATATTTAAACATTTGATACTAGAAATCATGAAATATAAACTATTTGCTATAGACACACCTAGGGTCATTAACCTTGTCTAGGACAACACTATTACAACTCGCATGCTATGCTTGATACTTGATTGTTTATATGTACATATTATCAATTTGCAATTTATGTGTGAAATAATTGGTACACTTAATCAAACAACTGGTAGAGGATGAAGTACTTGCTCAACAGTTAGTTGAGTACCAAATAACCTACTCAACGATTGGTAGAGGTCATCATGTCTGCTCAACAGTCGGTAGAGGCCCTACAACCTGCTCAACGACTGGTAGAGGCTGTCGCACCTGCTCAACAATCGGTAGAGGTTCTTACTCACTGACTGGTAGAAGTCTTTTTCCTACTCAACAGTTGGACTCATTTTTGGATACATTGTAAATGATTCAATCACAAGGTTATTTTGCATTACTTACATGTGTGTTTAGAGTCATAGAAGGACACAAAACCCTAATGTAAGGTAAATTGGTGATTGCGGTCCGGAACGTAATCATGAATTTACAGGTACGTTAAGGTAGTGTGAAATTCTAATAAGGTTTTAGTAGTTCATTTGGTTTTCATATAGCCAATCAATTCATGCATTTCTTATAAGATTCCTAAAACATAAGTTTAGTATTTTGCTAGATTCTTATGCTTCTTGCTACTTCAGACGAACCTAATCCAATCCTTAAAACTCACATCTCAAACCTCTTATCCAAATTATTCGAAACAAATTATTCTATTACCTATAAATTCATGTCGTGCCTTAACCCAAACCACAGCTGCCTTAATTTCTACCTAATCAACCTCAAACCTGTGTTTTTAATAACTTCGGGACGAAGTTTCCAAAAGTAGGGGAGACTGTAACATCGCGAATTTCCCCTAATTTTTTTTTGAAAAAAAGAATGTATTGTTTTAAACAATATATGTTTTAAATACCATAAACTAATAATTATTTGTATCTCGACACTTTTGTACGTTTTAAAAATATTTCGAGTCACTTTCGGGCTTATATAATCATATTATGAATTTAGAATAATATAGTTTTAGGGAAATAATTGCCAAAAAAAAAAAAAGATTTGTGTGGACCGGGACTCGAACCCGCGTCCACAGCCAACCAACATACAGTGACAACCAATTGAGCCAACTATCATCTTGTGTAGTATTTCAGAAGAAAATAAACTTAACACATTCCTTAAATTGATTAGTCAAAGTCTTAGTCAAACAGTCAAAGTCTTAGTCAAATAGTCAATTCATCATAAAACCTTACTTTATGGTGTTGACCAATTTTAATGGCTAATTGACTCCAAAACTAGTATAAAAACCCACCTATGACCCATTATACTTTGCACCTCTAAATCGATTGTTTCAATCCGATTAAACTTCCCCTCATACCTTTCTTCTATAGTCTATTACTTCTACAATTTGGACTAGCTACGTTGTTGAGTCTTTGATTATAAGCTCTTGTAATTGGCGAATTGGAAGCTTGATATTCTTTCTTTTTCGTTTTCTTCAATTTGGACTAGCTACGTTGTTGAGTCTTTGGGATTCGCCTCGCATACATTCACAACACATTATTCTATTTTTTTTTTCACGAGACATAACATTTTGCTAAGGTGAGTTTTACATAGCCCCTTTTCTATTTATCACCATTTTTGGGGTGAAACATGTTACAACATTCTATATGCAATTCAATCATCAAAGTGTCTATGTGTTTTTCTATGTTGCATTATGTCTTAAACATGACTAGGGTAAGCACAATATTCTAGCATAATCATTAACATTGATCAGCCGACGGTATACAATGATAGATCTATTGGACTGACAATCCCACCCGGATACGTGCCTCCTACAAAGGTAGTGTGGGTGATTGTTATCGCATAACATAATCGAGTGAACCATGAGCGTATGGGATGTACCACAATATAACAGTCACAAGGGTTGATTATGCACTCGATTTACTTCTAGTATGTTTTCACATATGGAGTAGACTTGCCATGACACTTGAATTGTACAAATTTTATTCAATTATCAAAACCTATGTAATTCTCACCAACTTTTGTTGACCCAAAATATTTTCAAACTTAACATGTTTCAGGTTATAGCTTGCTTGAAGATTAGAGTTATTTCTTGAAGATGCGTAGCTAATATTTTTCATTTTGATGTACAAATTCTTAGAACAATTGTATGTAATTTATTTAAATCATTTATTGAAACTTATTATTTACCATGAGCTACTGAACAATCATCAATACGTGACATCCCGATGTTTCCGCCATCGGTTGGGGTGTTACAAGTATTTTCATACTAGTGAGACATGCCGAGATTTTAGACATACTAATAATAATAACTCAAGTTTAACAAACATACAACTCTTTCTATATGGTTCGGTCATTCTAAGGTGGAATATATTATCGATGGAGCACCGTACAAATGCTTATTGTGGTTCCAAACCTCTGCTTGGTTCAGAAAATATATTCCTGTGATACCGAATGGATCCACTCTACGTGATTTCTATTCAACCGAATTCTATTATATAACATGATCATGATTCGATGCTATTCTATAAACAACTCGATAACACTTTTATAATGTAAACCATATAAAATACTTTGATAACGACTGGACAGCATGTAATCAGCCCCAAAAGCTTTATAAATAAAAAGGGGAAGGTCATGTACTCACCTTTAATAATATTCTCCCGGATTCTGTAGTCTATTTCTTAACGGTATATTCTCCAAATATTGTACCTAATATGTTTTATAAACATTAGCGCGTGCAAGGCTTATGCACGTGATAACTGTGGGGACAATCCTTTAATATAATATTCTTTTATATTCTTGTATGATTATCGTGTTATATTCTCGAGTTAATATTACCGTCCCACACGTTTCACGTTTATAGTAATAATAATAATATAATAACATAATAATTATCAAAACATAACCTCTCTTTGAAGGGTTCGGGTATTCCACAGAAGATATTCGGGTGTTGACGGGTTCGAACCCGGGTTGTATAAATGAACCGAGTCCAACCGAGTTCGCCAAGCTTGATAGCTTATAAATGGTGACAGCGTGTGTTTGGTTGAAAGGAAACGGGTTCAACTTCTAAACCAAAGAGTAGGAGTCGGAGACGGAACCGGTTAACAAGAAGTAGGTTTTCGGGTGGTGGTTTTGTTTAGTCGCCGGAGAAGACGAGCTCGGCCGGAGAGGATGACCGGAACCGGCCATCCGCGACCTTCTTTCTTCTCTCTTCTCACGTTTCTCTCTCTCTTTCTTACGTTTCTTTCTTTCTTTTTCATTGGTGCAGGTTATCATGTAGCTAGTTAGTGTTTTGTGCATATATATATATATATATATATATATATATATATATATATATATATATATATATATATATATATAATATCTCTAGTGCATGAACCTCATGATTAGATGATGATGAGGATAGGTTGTAATGATCACTTGATGATGAGGTTTGGGACACATATGCATGTATGTGCGTAGGGTATAAGCTGAGAAAAGGGGCTGCATGTGCAAAGGAGAGGTGCATGAACACATGAATCCTTATCTGAATGTATATGTGTGCGTGTAGAATGGTAGGTAATAAGGAAGGCATGTGCACATATAAGTTGTCATAACCTGGAAGGAATGTATAGAACTTGTGGTGTCATGACTCTTTTCCTTTATATACTTTTCTTTTCTTTATTTTATAATTGAATTTCATAATTAACTAAATATTCTTTAATACTTATGCTAATCCAATATTTAGCAATACTTATTATTATAATCTCGGATTCGTAACACGCGGGTGTTACACTTTAAAAAGGTTTAGGATCAAGAACACACCTTGGATTCTTGTTTAGATGATGTAGATAGGTTAGATTATGAAAAAGAAGAGCAAAAACTCCTTCCTTAGTGATTAGAATCGTTTGAGAGTGTTTTGAGACGGTTAGGGTTTGTGAAATGATGAAAAATGACAAAGTTTGGTATTTATACTAATCCTCCTTCGCCCCAACTCAATGGTCGAAGGTGGCCTCCTTCGACCCTTCCACAGGGTCGAATGAGCCCTGTCCTGGTCAAAGGGAATTCTTTCAATTCCACATCCCAGGTTCGCCCATTTACAAAGGGTCGAACCAAACAAAATGTTCTCCTTCGACCACTCGAAGTGGTCGAACCAGAACTCATGTTTAACTAGTTTTCCAGTTTGTCGTGTTTAACGCATTCTAACGCATCTTAACACATAAGCATGCATCCTTAGTCTATATTTAACATATTTAAGCATAGATAATCATTTACACATCATTTAAACACATCTATGTATATAATCCACCACACGATCCATAATCTACACATATACTTAATTAGTTCATGTAATGTCACCAACAACGGAACCCGGTACTAGTGTATTACCAAAACGACTCCCAATGATCCTCCAGATCATTGCACCCTGGACAATCCTAACTTAACCCGACTCAACTAACCCAGTTAAGTCCGTTTATAAACGTTTCTCGCTAAGGTAGACTTAGATGTTACTAAAATGTTTAAGCCAAACATGCCGGGTGTCACAGAAAGAGGGGCTATGCCCAAGAAGATCTTGCCCTCCCCAAGAGGCAACGCCCTCCAAATCCCTCACTTCAAATGGTATAAGAGGGACGTGCTCTTTTTTTTTTTTTTTTTTTTTTAATATGATAACAGTTGGCTATAATAAAAGTTACTTATTATAAAAAAAAAAAGTATCAAACTTTTTTTTTTTTTTTTGACACATAATACCTTATTATAAAAAACAAAAGAAAAAATATAAATGTCTAAGGTTTTTTTTTTTTTTTTTTTTTTTTTTTTTTTTGCCAATGTTCTCCAGCCCAGCTGGTTTGAGGTAGGGTGGGTTTTCCCTTAGGGGTTCCCATCCTGGGGGTAGGTCACAAGTTCGATTCATGCACACCACAAAAAAATTCCCCGTGATGGTTTGAGCTTAGGCAAGGAGGACACCAGTGTGTGGGTAGGGATTCGAACTTGAGATCACTAGGTTAGGGTTGTACAAGGATTTCCACTGAACTAAGCCTTTCAATAAAAAAAAATGTCTAAGTTTTAATGGTGGTTATTTTAGTTATTTATACACCTACAATCAAAAGTGTAGCAAGTCACCTAACGAAAATATATCATAAAATGTAGCAACACGAAAATATGTATCAGAAAAGCTTCACAACGAGGAATGAAAGACTATGAGCTGTGAGGCTTTTGTGATGACATTCTGAATTTTTGACTGAGCAATACATAGGGAATTAAATTGCAAAACATACATATATATCTTTCTACTCGAGGAGTAAGAAAGGTTATGGCTCATGAGAAGCAAACTTTAGTTGATAGAAGCTAGACTAGTTTTTGTGTCACGTAGTAGCAAGAAGCAAACTTTACAACGATACTCAAATACTTAGGTGGTAGTTCCTCAGTCTAGCACGATACTAGGTAATTTGGACTATCTTGAGAAATTGTGAAGAGCTTTGAAATATATATGGAAAAATATGATAGTGATTACGTTTATTTATATACATTATACACTTACTATCTTAAGTAGCTTGTATTTATGAAGTTGTACTGTTCTATTTTTGGAATATCGTATGAGTTAAAATTTTTAGCATTTGTTTGTATTAATTTAGTATGTAGCCCATTCATGGTCGGAATGATACTATAAGGTTTTAATCTTGGTATAAATTTGGGATTGAGTTATTAAATAACTTGTTAATTTATTGTTTTTTTTTTAAAAAACCAATAAATTAAAAAAGTGTTTGGCATTGATACACGTAGTTTTTATTTTGGCTTTTTGAAAAAGAGTAAAAAGTTGTTTTCTAAAAGCCACAAAAAATATGGCTTTTTAAATAGTTTTTTTTAACCAATCTACCCACACTATTTGCCCTACAATATAACCTCTGGTTCAGACAAACACATACCCCGCCACCCCTTTCACTTTCACCCGCCACTATCCACCCATCCGCCGCCATCACCCCCCACTGCTTCCACCTTCACCCGACCACCACACACTATCATCTGCCACTCCCTCCACCTTCACCCAAGACCATCCACCCAATTCGCCATTATCACCTGCCACCCCCTCCACTTTCACTCGACCACCATCCACCCATTCCCAGGCCCTACCACCGTCTTCATCCATCCTCCGCCCATGAAATCTTCTTCATTACCTGTTGCGTCTAGTGTACCATCACCGTCAATTCTATTAGTACATATCACACACCATGTATGTTTTCTCTAAATCTCTGTTCTAGTTAGTTTGCAATCCACATTTTAAATATATAAGAATGTTTGTTTTTGTTTTTTTATATGAATAAGTTAAGCCAAACATTTTTTAAAAACAACTGCTATTTCCATCACAAAAGTTAATCCAAATATTTTTTTAAAAACTCTTTTTGAAAAAAATCATTAGTGACGAAAGATAAAATTCTTCTAATGGGTTGTTATCTCGGGTCCTTTTTGGTTCCTAGGCCCTAGCTGAACAAGCCCAACTTAGGCATACAAAGTAATCATACCAGAAAATCCACGGGACTTGAACCCTCAACGTTTATAATCATACCCGTCAACCTACACCTTGTATTGTCCAATATGGAACTCGAACCCTCAACCACAAGCGGAGGGTCACCCTTTCTATACATATTGGTACCACTAGGCTACAAGCCTTTGGTACCGAGATCCCAACCTACATAGCCGATTTTTGACATACACGTTATCAAGATGCTGACATCTAAAACGTTACAAATTTTAAAGCCTCCCACAGAAATTTACTGCAAACAGAATTTAACATAGACAACATTCTAAATCCATAATCCATTACAATCAAAGGACATCAAAAAACAAAGTCAAGGTGATCCATGAAAATCAAAACAGGATAAACCGAAAGCTATGGGCGTTCAAACCTAATCTCTGCTCTAGCCGATGCCCGTGGATATCGAAGCAATTCTTTTAGCATCTTCACTTCACCGTTAATATCAACCCGTTTGTCGATCACTATATCTACTATCTTGAGCGTTGGTGACTTGGCCAAAATAAGCTTCACGAAATCCATTCCAGTCTTCATGTTGGTGAAGTTTGTTATCGTTATTACACGCAGATGATCCAGGACAAGATATGAGTAGTCATACTGATCAATAAGGTTCATCACACTTTGTGACATGGCTTCATTTATGTTATACTGCATCTGTTAAATATTATTAATAAGCAAAATGCATTTCATTAAATAGAAAGTTTATAAAATAGACAATATCTACAATGTTATACTATACCTCCAATATAATTGTCTCTATGTTTGGAGAGCTTGTAACCAAAATAAGAGCAGAAAGCAAGTCGATTTCTCTCGCAAAGGACAGTCCAGTTAAACGAAGATATTTGAGGTGGACAAGCGAGGTCGGCAGCTTCTGTGGCAGAACACCTGTAGCAAAACACTTCATCCAAAACAAAAATAAAATAAAATAAAGAAGCAGGAAACCTATTTAAACTGATTTGTTAATCCGCCCCAATCTTGCGATGAATTACCCTTTCTAGTGGTATGAGATATAATCATAGTCGAGGGATGTGTCTCACCTTAATGGGGTAACTACTCATACACAGACGCTCAACCAAAGGTAAACGCTCAAATAACTCAACAAAGTCAGAATTCCAACATCCCATAAGATGTTTCTCATCGCCAATCTGCAGCAAATACAATACATCCAGGTTAAACACATTAACGTACTAGGATACTAGCGCAAATATATCTAAAGGGCTTATTGCAAAATAAAAAAATAACCCAACTTCAATCCAATTTCTATTTCAAATAAGATTGTTTTTGTTCTAACAGATAGAAGAATCGACTTAAGGCAATCCATGTCGATACCATGATGCTGGCGCTTCCTTCGATATGCAGTCAAAAAGAATAAAATTACCATAAATCAAAACTTTTTGAAAAGTTTTAATGCTGACATTGTTAACCATTTCTACAACAGTGTATTTTGCCAAATCATACCAGAGTGAGGTCCTTAAGCTGCGGGCAATTAGAGATAAACCGTAGAAAAACTTTCACCGTTATGCTGACATTGTTAAAGGATAAGCTAACCAGCCTACTAAATCCTTTAAATGTCACAGGAGGATGGAACGCGCAGTTTTGGAGTTTTAGGTAAGTCAATTGCTGCAACTTGAAGAAAGCCGGCAGTAGCTTATGGTCATCACCTGAGTCGATGCAAAGAGTAAATTTCTTCAAGCTAGCACGCCTTGATAGGTGAAGTATTATCTGATCAATCTCGCGACAGCTAGTTAGTTGAGAGATACAAAGAGAGAACTCGAGTAATGGCCCTTGGTGCAGCAACAAGATCGGGTAAACAATGTTTAAGAGTTTACATTTGATTGATATGGTTTTACAATTCGGTCCCTGAAACACTGCATCGTCGAACATGAGTTTGGGAATGTTTACACAGTAATCCCTCCAATTCTGAGATAAAACACTTGTCCTAAATGCATCTTTCATTGGCATGAGAGTAAGAATAGTTTGTATGATATTTGGAGGAAGGCTGCTCACCTTTTCCAAAGGTAAATCTTTAACTTCCATTTTTGAATTGTTGCTCATCTCACCAGAAAATGCTGCATAGCACCAAGACCCTTGTTAGAGTGGAACCATAAGATGTTTACTTTAATGACAGAGTTAATTTACATAAATGATCTATGTTGTATGTGTTCGGATTTGGAGTCATCACCAAATCATACATACTAGCATGTTTAAGGATCAATTATGGATGGGATTAAAGTCTTTGAGTATGCACATGTTTGTGCAGGGACTCGGATGAAGAACAGGGTGGGGAAATACAATATGCACACACAATCATAGTTGTCAAAAGCACGCCTAGGCGCACCAAGAGCGTTGCGCCTTGTGAGGCGCGCGCCTAGGCACTGAGGCGCACTATCGGGGCTGATTTCCGGCCAAATTCAGGCTAAAAGTTGCCTAAATCTCTAAAACATCCTAAATGAGTTATGAACAAGTCCTAAACAACCTTAAAACATCTTAATGTAGCCCTAAACAAGCCTAAAACATCTCTAAAATCCCCAAAAAAATGTATTTTATACTATGCGCCTAATTATAAAAAGCCCTCGTTTTTTATGCACCTTGCGCCTAGGCTCCGGGCTCGGCCTAGGCGCTTTGACAACTATGCACACAATATAATATTATTCCCACACAACATACAAATGACAATACATGGGTATTTATACCCTTTGGTTGACGGTTAAATAACCGCTTAGACACTTAGTCACTTAATCAACACAACTAAATCTAACCGACATACCGGTTCCTTAAACATACATTTTGACTTTCTAATTTGACCCAGTTTGACTTCTAAATTTCTTGATTATTTTCTTCCAACAGTATGTTGATACCACAAGTTTGGTCATTTCATTTAATGACAAAGAGTTAATTTACATAAATGATCTATATCAGTGACCTGGACTCAGATAACTTAAGTTCCAAAATGCATCTGTTAAAGCCATGAACTAAGTATAACTATACTCAGATCACAATGCAACTATATTCCCACGAGATTTCAAACGTATTTCTTGTTCGAATTCTATTACATGTAAGAACTAATCTTGTTGTTACTCAGATCACAAAGCAACTATATTCCAACAGCATTCAACACCAACATCAAGAATAGCCTATGATATGAATCTATATCAGAGTATATCCACATGGTAGAAACTAAAGAGGAATTCAGGAACACAAGGACAGTCTACCAAATTAGGGGTTGTTTGGCGGACTCTTAATGATTCCATTAAGAGGCTACCTCTAAATCAGTCAACATTAAGTGTATTCGGTTCAAGTGTTCAACTGACATGACACCTCTAAATCAGTTACTAACCCATTAGGTTTCAAAATCAGTTACTGACATGACACCTCTAAATCAGTTACTAACCAACCCCCCAAGCGCCACCTTCTCTACCCACCACCAACTAGTCGGCCCAAGCCAAGTCAGGCCTATTACTTGTTCAGTGTCTCTTACTCAATCAGACCTCTTAATGGCTGAGAACTTACTGACGTAGAGGTCGCCAAATAACGTGATAATGTACAAAGTAAACGCTAACATACATCATGTGCGAAGCTTATTGGGGCCAGGGGTGTCCCGGCCCCCGTTTTTTTGCTCCGTAGTGTAATTTTACACGTTTTCGACCGAAAATTTTATATGTATTGAGCTCCCCCAAATTTAATGGTCCAGTAAGTTTCGTCCCCCACAATAAAAATTTCAAGCTTCGCCACTGACAGACATACATGTGACCAAAATGCGGCATCATATCATACTCTACTTCTTACTTAGGTCATCTAAAAGCACAGGCGTGAAATTATGAGTTATTCAAGTCATAAAAAGTAGTGAGGATTTTAAATAATTTTTTTTTTAAACCTATTTTACACCAAAGAAACAGTGGTTACATCAGCAAGAATCACACAAAAAGATAAAGTTAGAGATGAAATAGAAACAGATATAGAATGTAGTATAGATTATTATACATATAATACTATAACAGCATCTAGTATCTGTATAAAAGAACACTTGCAAAAGAAGTTTACCTTTAGGTGATTAGGTCTATACTCGTATTAGCATGGGAATGAAATGTTTTATTGTGTGTTTTACTTTCATTTTACGGATATAGTACCCTTCGGATCCCTCATTTTTTTAAAATGTATCATCCGTCCTCAAGAATTTTAGAAGTTGTTTAGGATAGGGCTGCAAACGAACCAAACGAACACAAACAAGGTCTTGTTCGTGTTCATTTGTTAAGAAAATTATGTGTTCACGAACTGTTCATGAACACTTACCGAACGAGATTTTCTGTTCGTGTTCTTTTGTTAAGAAAACACTCATGTTCGTGTTCGTTTGTGTTCGTTTGTTCATGAACGCACACGGACACAAACGGACATTATTGAACACAAATGAGCACAAAGAACTTCTTGTGAGAAAAATCTTTTCGGGTCTTTTATAGAGGATTTTATAAAAATTTAAGAAAATTTAGACCTTTTATATAGGTTTTTATAGAAATTTTGCCATTTTATATACTCCACATATATAAAAAAAAATTTAAAAATTTCAGGCCTACATAAGGGCCGAGCCCGTTTCGTTCTAATCTCTTCACATTAACCATAGTTGTTAAAAGTCATCAATTTTATGCCTTTGGCATTAACACGCTGCAACGAGCGTGCGTGGTTCAACGGGTTTATCCCTTCTTTTCATTCGGTGTTATTTTTTCCTTTTTTTTATTTATTGTTTTTGGTATTGGTCACTGGCGGAAGTGTGACATTGGTGCTATTTGCAACAGTTTTACACCCCCGTCGTTACGCAGAGGGCTTAATACTAGTTACAACTATTTATAAAACATTGATCAACTAAATCTATCCTCAAAAGGCTTGTAGCTCAGGGGTATTATTTTTTTTTTAGTAAAGTGTTCATCCCTAAGCGGTTGATTAGGGCTATGATCCTATAGCAGACATTTTTGTACATGTAGGAGTCGATTTAGTGTTCAACTATCGTTCTAAAAAACATAAAAGATAAAAAAGTAAATCCACCCGGTCCGATTGAAATTCCTCTAATCGTTCCTCACAAACTTCATGCTTGATCCTCATATATAATATTAAATAAGGAACACTATATTTTAATAGTGTCCCTTCTCTAACATGAACCGGCCCTTCACTGACGTGAACCGCCCATGTTTAGCTAACGTGAACTGATATTTAATTTTTTTTTTTTTGTAACCCTTTTTAATTGGCATTGTGTATTGGTTTTTTTCTTTTTAGTATGAGCATTTACTACTGGGTATTCGTACCGAACCGTTCGAATTCTTTTTTTTTTACCTAATTTTGAGTTTTTAGGTCCGATTAGGACCAACTTGGTCCGACTAATCGGTGATTAATCGCGCCCTGATTAATTGAGTGATTAACCCAAAATTAACCAGTAAAGTGAGGACTAGTGATTAATCACCGATTAGTCGGTGATTAATCGGGATTTTTACAGCATTGATCATGAATAATCGAACCAGTATTGTCTTAATATTGGTACCGACATCGTATTCGTTATCAATATTTAAAAAACCTCTTTTTGGTAAAATCTCTTTTATTTGGTTCCAGGTACTATTTTTTTTTTTCTATTTAGAGATGATTATTTGGTACGGGTACTCGTACCAAACCAATACTTTAGTATCGGTATAGTGATATAGTGTAGGAACCGCTCGTATAAATTTAAATAAAACAGAAATATAATTACGATTACAAAGAAAAATGAAGGCAGAAATACAAAATAATTACAACTGAAATAAACAAATACAAGAAAGGAGTAGAAGCAGAAAAAACGTGATGGCTGAGGATCGTGTTGAACACGGGGCCCTTAAAACAAATTCCGAGTCTATTAACAAGAACTCGTTTTGTTTCCCAGGGTACAACAGCCGGAACAGCTAGATTGCTGCCGGAGTTAACTCTGACCCGAAATGTACCTGAAACAAGAAGATTAGTTCGAACAGATAGTTGGAGAGGAGAATTGGTGAATATTCAGACAGTGTGTCAAGGTGTGCTTCCAACCAAAGGTCTCTTTGGTATTTATAGGAGTCCAGAAAGAATCAGTTTCGGAATGCATTAAAAACGAAAAATAAATGTCATTGAACGTCTTCAATGGCATTTATTACGTTCTTAAAGTTTCAGACGAAACTGCTTGACTGGACTGTTACACTTCTGAACTGTTTCTGCTGAAGAGCTGGAGACTCCGCGCGCGCGCGTCCACCTGCGCGCATGTATACAACGTAATTCTCGTTCTACGTCAGCGGAAGCTGGTCCGCGCTACTGCGCAGAACGTGAGCCTGTGTTCAAAAATACTAAGGCGGCTCTCGGTGTGCGAAGTGCAAAGTGCGCCATCAAAGCGCCACATTGCGCCCATCGCCCACGCCACGCGCGTGTGCGAGTTGGGGTGCTCCGCACCCTTCGCGAGTTCCACAGTGTGAGCTCCTATGAAACAATAAGGAAAGAGTGTTCCTCCTTATATACCACTCATGGTATCTTCACTCTTCCTATGTGGGACAAGTTCCACCTTGTTTCATTTCAGCATCAAGTGCTTCAATCACCAATCTTTGAGCATCGATATCTCATTCATCTTAGCTCCGTTTTGGACGTGGTTTGGTTCGTTGCGAAGCTCTCACAACATAGAACATAAACCCACAAAGAAATATATGATTAAACCTCTGTTTCAAATATATATTTCAGTCCAAAGTTAGGAAAAACTCATTTTCCAATATTTTGTGAAAATAGCATTTTCACCAAATTTCCAACATCTAGTTCCTTATCATGGAGAACTGAACCGGTACTAACTTACTATTAGTACCGATACCGTATTTATTTTTATGGTTTTCTCAACGTGACAGTATAAAATAAATTAAAAATAGAATTATATTAGCAACAAAACATTTTTTCAGTAATGTTAGCCTTTCTATTTCGATACGTGCACAGTTCAAAACGTGTCCTGCAGCAACGCACACGTGTAAACCGCATCCTGCGGCAGCGCACTGATAACTGCAACTCTAGTTTTAAATACCCTAAAAATGTTGCAAATCGTGTTAAAAAGAACACGTGTCAGCTATAAAAGTTGAATAAGGTAAAAATTATAAATATTCTTTAATCAAGTAAAGCATATTATAATGTCGTCTTTATTAATTCATTGTTTTCTTTGTATCATCATAAAAACTACGTGAGGGATAGTTCTTTGGTCATCAGATCCTTATATATTGGAATCGGGTTTACCATTTAAGATACAATTCAAAACACTAGCAATTCGCTAGCATCGTTAGTTGTCATTATTAAACAAAAATGATCAAGTATTCCACACGTGTATTCGTGTATTTTAGGTTGTGTCAAAAAGGGGGGGGGGGGGGGGGGGGGGGGGGGGGGGATGCCATTCGCCCATTCCTGATGTTTGCATGCAAGCATACAAGCACCAAAATCTTTATCGAGAGTTGGACACATCAAATATTTTACCAACTCGCAGTCTCGAGTTTATTCGTAATTATTTCATTCTTTATCTTTCTTAAGTTTTCATTAAACTATTAAGGGCCTCTGTGAAGTGTGATCTATAAGTTCAAAGTCTAGTGTCATCTACATGGCATACATTTATCATGACAAGGCAACAAATCATAGGGACCTCTTGACTTTCCTCTATTTCTACCCCTACGTCTTAGCTCACTTGACAATAACTTTAACCTCCTTTAATTTCCTATCTTTCTTGAAATATGCGGATGATACATAATGCAACAACAACCATTTTAGTATGTCATCATTTTCATTGATGACATAGTTGTCTATTCTATGAGGATGAAATGTCATGAGCAATTCAAGAGAGGTCAACATTTTGTTTTAGGTAGCTATTAGGCAAGGAATCCAACTAAACCATGCTAAAGTGGAACTTATGATGAAATAAGACCAACCAGCGATTCTCACGGAGCTAGGTTTGTAGTCCCTCATTCTAGTAAGAAAAACGAAGAAGATATACGAAAAAATAATAACAAAACATATGGTGATTACATCTATGTATATCTATTTACTAGCTAGTACCTTATGAACTTGTATAGTTATATTCTGGAGAATATCATATGTATAACTTTTTAGTTTTGTTAATTTTACTCTTTGGTTTATATCACTCACACGTTAACCCTTTCGAGATTGAAGCAATACCTTGAGGTTTCAAATTTTGTTATTATTACTCTTTAATTTCTATCAACCATACATTATTAGCCCATTCTAGGTTGAAGTGATACCATGATGTTACTTTTAATTGTTGTGTATATTAGTGGCAGAACAAAATTTTTTGATGCCATACAGAAAGAAAATTTAGGAAAATAAAAGCTTGTGTATATTAATGGTATCACACTATCACACTTAAAATTTTCTATTGGGCTGTTGTCTCGGTCCTGTTTTTTTTGTTTCCCCATTCCTGGCAGAACAAGCCCAAGTCACCCAGCCATAAAAGGTAAAACATAATGGTCTGGGTCACAAGGCCCACCATATTGTTTATTTTTGTAAGTTCTAAAACTAATAAATTAAATTGACTTATTCTTTGACTAGTGCGTGCTAACTGCTGAATGGGTAAAGTTATCATTTCATTTTTATGTAAGTGGACAATATTGTAATTTCATTTACTTAGCTAGACAAATTAAATACTAACAATAACTAATTCTTAAAGTAACATTGAATCAAACTCACTTAGAGAAGTAACATAAATGCCAAAGTGAAAAAAGCATGTAACTAATTTCTAACATAAATTTGGAAACGCTTTTTTTTTTTTACATTGGGAGCCAGTGAGCCACCATCAATTCAAAATATGATGGTCCTTAACTTACTAATTGTTATCGGCAAGTCATGTTTGTGCTTCATGTTTCGTAACCGATTTCAGCTAGATTCCCAAATTTCGAAGAGTTTCCAACCAAATTCGTTAAATTATGGCTAGATTCCAGCCAGATTTCTACTTTTATCAAAGTAAAACTATTTCTATACACTGATACATCAATATTTAAAACTTTTGATACTAACTAGATAAAAAATGGTATTGATTTATTATATTTTTACTTATTTTCTTTATTCGTTTTTTTTTTTATCTCAGACCCTCGCTTTTTTTGCGCCTCACGCCTAGGCCCCAGGCAAGGCCTATGCGCCTTGAGTGTGCCTAGCGCCTTTGATAACTATGGGTTTAAATAACCAAAAGACTATTCTTAGTTTAATCAATAGTAGCACCAATCTATTGGCATCTTTCTAATATTCTAATATCGTATTGTAACTATGGGTTTACCCACCTCTCACTTGTAAGTGTTCTCAGTTTTAATGCTAATGAAAATTTATTTATTTAAAAAATAAATAAAAAGCAAAATTCTTTCTTTAACCTCCTTGATTGTTAACAATTCATCACAAACTACGTTTTAATATATATTTTTTTAAGTTAACTTCTATTAAACCAGTTTGCACACAAAGCAAGCCACAAACCAAAACGAGCCAAACAACCAATTTACATATTAATTACAGAAATCAAAGCGACACCATTGCTCCCAACTCAAAAAAAGCTAACGTTGGTTGATGTATTCTTCACTCGAAGAAATCCTCTAGCTCTCAACGATGTTGATAGCACATATCTTACTAATTAAGAAAGTATTTATGAGATTTCGTAAATTTTAATATAAAAAAAAAATAAAAAAATTCTCATGATCAAAAGAAGTTTGATTTGGACTTGACTTAGGATATGATTTAATTTATAACATGACAAGTCATGATTCATGTTTCACAAGTATAAGGTATCCAAGTAAATTAAACTTGAATTATTTTTTCGATATCATAAGTTTATATTTAAATTTGTAGTAAATGACCAAAATAACCTCCAATCCTTTCCGTGGGGTTAGTCAACTTATATGGGGGCAAAACTTTAACTTTAAACTTTAACCTTTTTTGCTTCATCCCTTTCTTTGTCTCAGAGCTAATCAAATAGATTCGGGGCCCTGCGAGATTCAATATTCATCACGCTTTTAGAATGGGGTTGTGGATTCATACACCCCTACTTTTAGGATTCATACACCCTGGCCCACACCTATCACCAATAAGAAGCTGCCACATACTCAGAATGTGACGTCATACACCCCAAATATGATGTCACGTGGTGTATGAATCCTAGAACCCTTTAGAATATAAAATAAGATCCTCGTTGTGATATCTATACTTTCTATAAAAGGAGAAGAGTGAATGATTTAAGCAAAGCTGAGTTGTTAAAATTTTATACATAATGTGAAGGCTGTCACATACCCCAAAATGTGAAGTTATGTACACAGAATATGATGTCATGGGGTGTATGAGTGTGTGATGTGGATCAGGGTGTATGCTTCCTAGTTAGGGACTTAGGGGTGTATAATTCCTAAATACTATAATCATCATTAAATAATGAGTAAATTGCCAAAATGGCCCCTCAGGTTTGGCCAGATTGCTTGTTTGGTCAGTTATCTTTTTTTTCTGCCAAAAGGACCCCTCACAGATCGAAAATTGCCAAAATGACCCATATTTAACTGAGTTTCTAACTGAGGATGGAAAGCCAGTTAAGTATCAGGGGTAATTTCGTCCTTTCACTCTGTACTTCATCTTCTCCATATAAATGGCCCCTGTGTTCTTCTTCCCACTCTGTATACAAGGCACGCCTTTCTTCCTTTCTTCCTTATGGTCCCATCTCTTTACCTCTCTTTCCACTACCTAAACCACACACACACACACACATATACATCGATGTGAGAGAGAGAGAGAAGCAAGGAGCAGGATTGCCTCCTGCCGCCGCCAGCGGCGGAGCTCCGGCAGACCACGGTGGCAACCACCTCCACCCTCCTGATTCTTTCTACTAAGTTTGTTCTTACTGTACTGAATGCTAGCCAAGACATCTGCATATTGCTAGAAAAGGACCCGAATTAAATGAGCATAACTTTTGACTCCTCTAGAGATACGGAGTCTGTAAATTATGGATCTAAACGGCATAACAGGTTCGACGTGGTGTGACAAACTTCCGTTGGCCTTTTACTGTTTCAGACACAAATTCCTTCGTTTGAGGCCTGAATTGTGGATGGTTTTCCAAAAAAAATCATAATTTGATTGATTTTGTTTTAATTAGCGCCTTTACATAGACATTTAGTTTTTAGTCTTGGCTATTAATTTTCATCTCCCTAAACTTGGCAATGCCTGTAAAATTTTGAATTTTGCTATAGGACGGATTCTCTTTTTGTATTATATGCTTCTGTTTGTCTGCGTAAGTGGTCGAACAATGTATGCATCTGAGACCAAAAATGGATAATTGTTACAATCATCAAAGTTTCCATCCTTCTGATCTGTGATGATATCACTGTTTAAAAAGATGCAGTTAATTGATAAACTTATGACTTTAATTAATTTATGCTTGATTTATTTATTGGAGTTGGAGAGGAGGAGAGAGAGGAGGTGGCGGAAAGGGGCGGAGTTGCAGGTGGTGGAGTTGTGGAAGGAGGGGTGGGTGCAGGTAGGTTGAAGAAGATGATGAGAAGAAGGAGTGAGATGAAATGACGAAAATGCCCCTGATACTTAACTGGTTTTCCATCCTCAGTTAGAAACTCAGTTAAATATGGGTCATTTTGGCAATTTTCGATCTGTGAGGGGTCCTTTTGGCAGAAAAAAAAGATAACTGACCAAACAAGCAATCTGGGCCAAACCTGAGGGGCCATTTTGACAATTTACTCTTAAATAATTCAATAACTTTTTTTTCACAATAAAACTAAGCCTAAGAAATTATATTGATTACATTACTATAGGAATTATGTTAATCATGAGATTCTTCACCTTCATATAATATGGTATCTATCTGTGTCATGTTGGTAGGTGCGACTGTATGACATCAAATGCTCCAACACCACCAAATGTCAATTAGCGACAATCCCAAACAAATTCAACATTCAATATTCTAATACGATGTATGACTTGAAAAACATACAATGCTAAAACTATGGATTAGTTTAAAACTATACATAAATCACAAATACGTGTTACAATTCTCATATGAATGAGATAGAAAAAAAAGAGAGAAATGTAAACGTGTAATGGAGAGAAGATAAACCGCGAGATTAAATTAGGGCATAGAAAGGGATGTTATCAAGGTAATCCATTTTATCTAATAAAAACTAGTCACGCTAAACAAGTGCCAGATTGTAAAAAAATGTTAACATGAGTCGAAGTTAAATGGATTGACAAAAATGAATCTTTCTATCTATGACTGAGATACTTTAGATCAAAGGCGTAATTAACCACATGGATTTAGACCCTCTACTCCTCTAGGAGAGTAGAGATCTTCACATAATATTGTGTGAAGAATTTTAGATTATTGTTAGTAATTTAATACAATATTAATGTGATATGCAAAGTAAAAAATAATAAACATTAGCCTTCATATAGCCTAGGGGTTTAACGTCAGCTGAAGCTAAGATCCTTACACTTTCATGGTTTCAACGTCTTCCTCATCTACTTCAAATCACATATGATTAAATGAGAAACTTTGCTAGTGTGGGGACATTTATGTTCACACATCATAGACGAACAAAAACTAATGTCGAAGAAAATTCAACGGTAGAGCTAAAAAATGTGTCTTGTTGTGTTAAATAGGTTGCATTTAAAAATCTTTTATTTTTAAAATCTTTTATTTTTTATTATCATACCAATTCAACACCAATGACTCCCATGACGTGGTTTAAAGCAATTAATAAGTACCAACATGATTTACATGGTTGTCGTATATGTATAAATATGTATGTGGCTATGTACACACATACATATGTACATGTATCTAAAAATCATGACAATCATGTCACCTATTTTCTAAGTATATTTTTCGTTAAGGTAGACCAAGCATATGTAATGTTCCTTGTTACAATTACTTCAACAATATATTCTTCAATATACTGAACATTTAATAAAAGTAGGAATACATAAAGTGTTTGAAGTTACTGAGCTTCAACTAATCTTTAAATAGTTAAAATTGTACCGTTTATCAAACTGGTTGTTATATTGGTTTAGAGTACAACACTTCTATCTCAGTTGGTTGAGGGCCTAAAATTTTCTATGTGAGACTTGGGTTCAATTCCCACTACCTACATTTGGAGGACACTGGTTGTTATATTGGTTTAGAGTCCAACACTTCTAGCCCAGTTGGTTGAGGGCCTAAAGTTTCCTATGTGAGGCTTGGGTTCAATTCCCACTAGCTACATTTGGGGCCATTGGCTTGGGTTCGAGTCCTGATCCCGACAGGTTTTACCGATTATTTCACTGTCGTGCCTTCGGGCGGGTGAGTGGTCGGTTTCCCGGGAATTGGTGGCAATTGGTGGCTCGGGTACTCTCGAGTACCTGATTCGCCAAAAAGGTGCCCGAGAGTGCTCGGAATTGATTCGTTGGCCGTTCAAAAAAAAAATTGGTTTAGAACATTCACAGTAACTTCTGCATATTTTCTTCATAATTACTCTAAAAACACTATTTTTTCACTTCTTTTAATTAAATAATATTTACTCTATATTTTTATCATTACTTTTTTTCTCTTCTCTACTCACAACCACTTTCAAAAATATTAAAAAAATTATGGACGATGAATAGTTCCATATCAAATATAGAGATGAACAATAACTTCTTTATATTCTTTACTCACAACCATTTACTACCACATATCAAAATATGAAGCTTTCTCCTCAAATAAATATGCATACCCTATTGTGAATGCTCTTAGGCTACACAGTGTGATCATATGTGAAAAGGATATGAAGTAACATGTGACAGTCACCTCAGCAAATGAGGATTTCCCTTTTAAGTCCAAGAAATCAAGGGGGGGTGATGGTGTTGTAGAGAGAGAGAGAGAGAGAGAGAGAGAGAGAGGAGAGAGAGAGAGAGAGAGAGAGAGAGAGAGAGAGGAGAGAGAGAGAGAGAGAGAGAGAGAGAGAGAGAGAGAGAGAGAGAGAGAGAGAGAGAGAGAGGAGGGGAGAGGGAGCGATAGAAGGGGAGGGAGAGGGAGAGAGATTTTTAAAATTGAAAAATACAAGAAATTTTTAACCAATTGTGTATGGTTGGACCTTGTTCGCAAGATGCTGTTTTTTTTAATCCGTAGTTTGCAAGTTTAACCGCGTAAGGGAGAGACTCGGGTTCAAATATTCGAAAGTGGAAAACCCAGGTACAATTGTTGCTAGTAAATTTTTACTTGAAATCAAGTATGGGGTTTTATAAGTAGTTAGTTTCCTTCTAGAACGGTTAGACGCCATCCTTGAGCGTTAAACTAACAATTGACAGTTATAATTCAATCCGATGTATGAATATACACATAGGCTATGAAGACGCATATCATGTTTGGATTTAATAACCTTGATAAAATCTTTTTACAAAAAAAAAAGTAACTCCTCCAACTTTTTTTTGAACGACTAATTTTTTCCCTCATTTTTTACACCATTTTATTACACCCTTTTTTATCCCCTTTTAGATACATCATTTTTTCCCCTCTTATGAGGCTTCAACTCCTAAACTATCATTTAAAACCTCTTTCCTTCAACTTAGTTTTCTTAAACCAAAGTTAAAACTAATAATTAAAAAACAAAATATTTTAAAACAATTTTTAACCAAATTAAAAATTATTAAAAAAAAAAAACATGTTGTTGGGATGAAGAGTAACAACAATAAAGACAGGCTCACGAGTAGTTGACATCCTATACTATTTTTAAGCTCCATCACCCCCTCTGTCTCTACCACTGTTCTAACCTATTATTCCGATTCACTCTGCTCCCTTTCCCTCACTTTTCCGGCACAATCCCTCTCTCCGGCCACCTTTTTCTGACATCTTTTCTGTCCTTTGTCTCCTCCATCCATCACATACGACAAACCTCTCTATATGTATTAACTTCTGTCACCAGCTGTTATCTATTCACACACATAATTCCAATTTAACACATCCACACACACAGTTCAAACTATTTCATATCACTGGTGACGATCATCATCAAGAGTACTAAATTCATCAACATGGAGCTGTAGGCACAAGAGTAACTGATCAGAAACGTTTTCAGGTCAGCGTTTTGTTAATTGTTAGTTCACTCTGTTTTTAAGATTATTTGCTGTTTTTTAAGATTATTTGATGTTTTTAAGATTATAAAGATCGGGCATGTTTATTAAATGCGTACATAAGTTAAGTAAACTAGATTGATTTAGTTTTTTTTAATTGCTTTTAGTAGTTTATATAACTTCATTAAGATCGATATGTAGTTAACCAAAGTTACAGGTGAGTTACTCTGTTTTTTTTTTTTATTTATTTAATATCTGGTCGTCGAGGAACCAAAGTTATGTTTTTAGTAGGATGGGTTTTGTTGTTTAAAAAGAGTTGCGGCGCAGCTTGTTACTCGTTTACAAGTCGTTTTATTATTTTAAATTAATTAGTTTTCCGGTGGTGGTCAGGCGAGTTTATTGAATTGTATAGATATATATTTATGAATACAGGCGGGTGTATTAAATGCGTACATAAAATTAGGTAATCCAGATAGATTAGGTTTTACAGAGTTGACTATAGTATGTGGCTATCATAATTCCTTTATTTAACACCAAGAGCATGTTTGGCTCTCTATTATTTTTTCACCTAAACTTTTTCAAGAAGTCAAAAGTTAAAAAAAGAGTTTTTGAGTAATGATTTGAAACTGAGTTTTTAGGAGGTTTTGTGCTTTGAAAATGAGATAAGTCATAAGTTAGAAATTGTGACTTTTGGATAGGAGAAAAGGAGCCAGAAGAAGGAAATAAGGAGATGGACACCCAAACATGCCCCAACTAGATAGGGTCGGGTCATCAACCTTTTGTGCTTAGAGTAATTCATTTGTCAGGGTGATCTCGGGTATTTGAAACTTTACTGTTAAAAAGGTAAACAAGTAAAATAATTCTTATATTTACCGCTAGCAAACGGTCGGGTCATCAAGTTCTATACTCCGGGTGATGCATATCATGCATTTGTGGGGTGTTCGGACCTTTGCTGTTAAAAAGTATATAAATTACCGCTAGCTAGGGTCGGGTCATCAAGTTCTATACTTCGGGTGATCCAGTGGTGAAGTTTCTTTAGGCCCCGGGGGGGGGGGGGGGGGGGTCGGCCTCCACCGATTTTTGGCGGAGTGGTGAAATTTTGCGATTTTCGTAGGTAAATTGAGTCCGGTTTGAGTCTGGCCCCACCGATTTGATCTTCCGGCCACTACCGATAAAAAAAATTGAGTGAATAAATAAAAAACAATTTGCTTTATCTACCGCTAGCTAGAGTCGGGTGACCAAGTTCTTTACATCGGGTGATTCATTGTTGAAAACATAAATAAATAAAATAAATGCTTTATTTCTTACTGTGTCGTTTTTTTTTCTTTTTTTTGTCGTTGAACAAATCGTAATTGGTTTTGTTTTGCATAGCAGATTGTCGTATGTGAAGAATAATCGAGACAAACGAATTTGATTTTGTACTGAGGTAACGTCATGATCAAATTAATTTTGTAGTTTTATGCCTTTGGTTATATAGTCACCGATGGTCATGTGTGAATTTGTTGGGATCTGGTTTGGGTTTTCTATAGTGTAGGATTGATTGGTTAGATATGGTAATAATAATAATAATAATCGGATTATAAAGTAGCGGTTCGTTTGGTAGCAAACCTTATGTTATGTTAAATTGGGAGGTCTCATGTGAAGTGTATGAGCTAACTGACAAAAAAGGCCGTAGGAATCATGTTCACTTTGTTTTTTTTTTTTTTAATCGTTCTTTTTATTTGTGTAGTAGCCGTTCAATGATTGTATAACCCAAACAAGTAGGGAAAATCATAATAAATATGTTATTTTTTATATTATAATATATTTATAATGTAAATATTAAATATAAAAGGGCTTAAGCTTTTTTTGAACGATCAACTAAAGTATTGCCGGGTACTCTGTACGCGGCCTCCAATGGCCGAAAGGGGCTCCAGACGGCCTCTAGTCCGTACGGACAGAGCCCTTCGGCCCCACCCGTCTCCTGTTCCAAGGAAAACCCGGCCCACAAACCCGCCCGAAGGCACGACGCTAGTGAACCGGTAAAACCTGGAGGGATCAGGGGTCGAACCCATGACCACAAGGGTCAAGGGTCTCTCCATCACTTCCCAACCACCTCCCCCACCACAAGGGTGGGGGTATCCATCACATGCCTCTCGTGAGAATCGAACCCGGCTCCCCCAAAGAGAGAACCAGCCCTTTTACCATTGGGCCACATGATCAGGATAGGGCTTAAGCTACAGGGCTTAAGCTACTGAGGAGAAAACAAATTTGGTTTTCTTAATTTTCTTCCAAAAAGGGGGTGGCGGCGCAGCTTGTTGCCCGCCTACCTTCTATTGTAATGTAACTTTCGTATTTTGTTTTAATGAAGTAACTTACATCGAAGAAATAAAAAAAAAAAAAAAAAAAAAAAAAAGATAAATAATATAAAAAAATTAGTGTAATTATGTAATTGCTCTAGAAATTTCTAGAGTACTTATTGTAACTACTGTAATAGCCTAATTACAAGATGGGGGAAAATATTTTAGAAAACAAATAAAAAAAATCTCTCCTGCTCTTCTTACCGTTTTGAAACGTAACGTCATGCTTTATACTTTAAAAATCAGATTTACAAAATAAAAAACAATTGACAAAAAATTCCGCTTACAAAAAGTGGGTCAGATATCTTAACTTTAAAGGGAAAGGGAATATGTGAAAATAAAACAAATACACAAAATACACTGTAAAACAAATGGGTTAAATGAGTAAGCGATGGCTTTGCACTAAACCGTACCGAACTGATTCGATCCCGATACTGATTTTTACCAAAACTTGGTACCAATATCGAAAATATGCGATATGGTATCGGTATTTTAAGGTAAAATACCGTTACCGAACCGAAAATACCGATGCCATTTTCGCCAAAACTTGGTAAAGAAAATGAACCGGCATCGGTATTTTCGCCGCATTGGCGAAGCTTGACCCAAAACTTCGGGGGGTCAGAAATCACTAGTTTCGGGGGGTTGAAAACCAGTTTCGGGGGATCGAAACCGTATATACCAAAAAACTTATATACTAATACTATATAATCAGAACTTCTGAGCGAAAATTCGGGGGGGGCCGGCCGCCCCTCCTCCTCGCCCCTTAAGAGCTGCGCCAATGATTTTCGGTATCAGGATCGGTATTTCCGGTATTTTATACCAAAATGCTCATCACTAATTGATCTTATAAAATATATATTTTTTATTTTTATTTCGTGTGGATTAACCAGATTAAACTAAACACGGCCCATTTAATTAAAGATGAGTGTTAAATACGTCAACCCAAACACAATTTGTTTATTAAACAAGATAGACATGACAACCAAAAACGGATTATTCGGCTATCATGTTAGAGCACACCCCTTGTTACAAGCATAGAATATGTCTATTGTATACATGAATCAAAGAATATTTTTGATTCCAACTCATTTGATTAATTAGAACCTAACAAAAGAGCTATTTGCAGACAAAAACTGAAGGTAAACCATGAAGGAGAGTCCTGAAAGATACATTAATCCCTTCTTATCTGATGAGGAGAATCACAAAGTCAACTGCATAACCAATCTCGAAGAACCTTCTAACGTTCCTTCGGAGTCGCTAGAGAAGGCGAAAGAAGTATACATTGATAAAAATGTAACAGAATGCCAACTGCCTGAGATGGTTACATGTTATGAAGAGAATGGTTTCAATGTTGTTAAGGATATATGTGTGGATGAGGGACTATCTCATGAGGAAATGATCAAATGTGACAAGGAACATCATGAGTTATTATGCAGCCGTGTTACGGTTAATGATGATAAACATGATGACATGATAAAAGATGATCTTGATACAGAGTTGGAATCATTACCGTTGGAAGATTGTTGCGGGAACACTTGTTTATCTTCTGTAACCAAAGATGATAATGTACCTTCCGGCAATGAGTCTGATAAGATAAAGTTGTTTGTAGAATCTAGTATCGGTCCTGACAACTCGACGCAGAATGGTGAAGAGGAGTTAGATTCAAGTTCCGGTTTAGTGAATAATTCCATTAGAGTTCTTGAGCCCGCTGACAACGGTCTCAATTGTGCTGATCAACAGCTTTCTGAGGTATGTAACTATGTATAATGTCATTCCTTATAGTTGTATTATTCTGTGATTTTTGACCTGTTAGCAGTTGGGTAACGGGTCATTTTAGTATGGGCCGCAACGGGCTGGCCTAGGTTGAGTTGACCCGTTAATCCTTCTGGTCCCTTTCCAAGATAGTTTTTTTTTTTTTTAATAAATTACTAATGCACTAATGATATGATTTAAGCACGATATTACAACTCAACTGAACCCATTGATCAATAAATGCGCTAAGTCGCTAATGGGTCAGGGCCTGCTGTGTGTGCCCGGTACGGTTTCTGGGCGGGAGCCGCTAACAGCCCACACAACCCCCAGCGTAGGCCCGGTTAAGACAACATAGACTGGGGGGGTGTGGAGGGTCAGGGTGCTGTGCGGGTATGACAACTTCTGAGTAAAAGAAAGTCATCTTCCAAAAAAAAGTCGCTAATGGGTCATTATGTCCTTAGAAGTAAAAAAAAAGTTCTATGACCCGTTTGATATAAATCACAACTCAAATCAGCCCGTCGATAAGTAAATGGTTCAAAATCACCCCTCTGTCTACGGTCCTAATCGTATTTTCTTACAAATTTGTTTAGCAACAGAGCACTGGATCTGAACCTAATGAGCCAAGACCAACAAACAACACCATTGATATACCAAACGAAATCAAGATGGAGGAAGTCACCAATTCTGATTCGGAAAACGTGAAGCCATTAACCGCTAGTGGTCCTCATGAACTTCTGTTAAGTACAGAAAGTCCACCAGACCACCTTGACATGGCTTCAAATAATATCTTAGCAGCGCCACGTGGTGGTGGCGAGTCGAGTTTCTCTGTGGCAGGTCCTGTTTCAGGACATATCACATTCTTAGGGCCTATAACATCAGCTGGAAGCATATCTCATCGATCCGATGGCAGCAATAGTAGCGTCAGATCCTTTGCATTTCCCATGTAATAATATTCCTCCTCTTTTATTACAACCTTCCAACCCGTTTAGCATGTTTACAGCCTAAAATAAACCATAAGGTACCTAGTCTGGCGTACGCTATAAACATTTAACGACGTTAACTTGTGGTTGTAGATTACAGAACGAGTGGAACAGCAGTCCGGTAAGAATGGTAAAAGCTGACCCGAGACAATCACGAAAGCATCGGGGATGGAGACAAGCCCTTTTGTGCTGTAGATTTTAAGTTATGTATACACAACACATATTTTACAGTAGTTTTGAGTACATATATATACACGAGTATTATTAATCAGTGTGCATTTTAGGCATCTAATGTGCGGTACCAAAAGTTGTCATTTAGTTGATCATGGATGTTTTGCTTATCATGGTCTCTCCTCTCTAAGTGTACAAACTCGAGACAAACCCGTAAACTATAAACGTGTTGATACTGGTACTGTATTGAAAACGTATGGGGACTTGGGAGATTCTAATTACAGTATAAGACCATGTGTAAGGGGGGGGGGGGGGGGGGGGGGGGGGGAAATTTGAAGCCCCTCACTTGGACATTTTTTGACAAGTGGCATATGGGTCCCATATGAGGCTTGAAATTAATAAGAGTGCAGGGAGGGGGGAGGGCGTTGCCCCAAGGGTGGGGAGGATTCCATTGACGTGGGGCGGGGGTCTCTAAGGTGGCTGCATGTTATTGGTGTTTTTTTTTCAATCTTACACACAAATAATAATAATAATAATAATAATAATAATAATAATAATAATAATAATAATAATAATAATAATAATAATAATAATAATCAAAATTCCTTTCACCTCCTTCCATTCTCCATCATATTTTCACCCTTCAAATATCGGTCCCACAAGTGTCACGTGTCGCTTTATGCCCCCCCCCTCCACTCCTCATAGTCTAAGGGGTGGGGTAGTGTGGTGTGAGTGTGTGTGTGTGTGTATAATGATATTAAATTTGAATTAAAAAAAAGAAATGAAAAAAAAAGAGTGGCAGCAGCTGATTGGATGAAGAGAGGAGAGCCACAACGCGAAATATTTCAAGCCCCTTCTATTAGCGCTCATTTCACAATGGGGGGGGGGGGGTGGGCGTGCGGGCGTGAATTGGGCGCTAAAATGCCCCTTTAGCGCCCCTTTTCTTCACCACTACGGGTGGTCCAAACAGTTCTTAATCTGGTCTTATCTTAAAGATATTTCTTCTACTTTAATTCAACAAGGTGAGAATTAGGCTCGAGTTGCTAGCCAAAAGCAAGCCAGGGTACGAATATTCTTAATTGTTCCGTTTGAGACCAAGCTGGTATAAGACATTCTGGTTCATGGCTCTATACTTTCAAAATTTCGGTTTTGGTTCAGTATGGTCAGGTCTAATTTAGTACTATTGCATAGCCCTGGTAGAAATATAATTAGTTATATAGAGGGAGACCCAAGGGACGTGATGTAGTGGTAAGGTGTCTCATTTCTTCCGAGAGATGAAGGATTCAAATCCTACAAGGTTCATGTATAGGTAGGGATTCAGTTCCGGACCTGACCCGGAGCCAGTTCTAGTTCCTATCCGGTGGTAGGAGGAACCAGTCCATGTCCTAGTGTACCCCGTGGGTGCTACCCGGTTCACGTTTTTGTTTTCATTTTCGGGTAGGAACCAGTTCTTACTCGACCTAAAAGAAAACCGGGTATGAATACTAACCCCCAAAATCATTAAAATAGTAGTGGGATGTATTGGTTAATTATCCAACTCAAAAACGCATAAACGACCCAAAAAACCGCATAATCAAACATATACGAAAATGTTTTCACCTTGGAGCAATGACAAGGAGTACTATTTGGCACCTGCTTTTGTAGACATTAGGGTCAGAGAATCACGAGCGAAACTTAACCTATGGAATCGACTCGACCTTGAGTTTGGAATCGCCTTAAAGAGAGATTTAACGAGGAAATGAGTTTTGAAACCGAGCGTTTAAGTGATAATATCATAGTGAAGTTAATATGTATGTCTTACCTGATTGTATGATTTTGTGATATTTGGCGCCGATGGATGAACGACTTGGAGGACCAAAATAACAACGGACATGTTGTTGAAGAATCCATGGCCACTTAGAAAATTGAAAGCTTATCATTGACTGACTTTGTAATTTGTATTAGTGTTTTATTATTTATTTATGTTTAATGATAAGCATGTCTAACATAAATGTTATTTTATTAAAATTTGAAATTATACATACACCTAAATTGCATGTTTAGTGACCATGCAATTTTTATTTAACTCCCCTTTACTTTTATAAATTAACAAAAATCATCACTAACTTTTTAACTTGCAAATTTATTTAACACCCCTTAACTTTTATAAATTAACAAAACTCACCTCTAAGTTTCTAACATCACAAAAATGGCACTCCTACTTTTTAACTTGACAAAAAACCCCATACTTTATAACTTCTCTCCTGCACTTAAACTTTTAACAAGTAACCCATTCTACCCCCAAACGTTGTTATAATGTCAATGGTAACCCTATAACTTTGTACATGTCACTCTGACGACATCAGGTTTCAACATTACTCTAAAACTAATTTCTTATATTTTTTATGGATGTGTCGGTTTAAATTCAAGTTCGTCTACGCTTTAATGTACTTTTCGTTTGAAAACGAGTCGGGTCAATTATAAAATGTTACGTTTTAATGTAAATTTTGTTTAGAAACAAATCGGGTCACATGTAATACGTTTTGATTTGACGGTATAAATTTGAGTTACCAAACATTTCGACCTAAATTTAGTTCGGAAATGTGTCTGATCGATTATAGTCTATACGTTATGATTTCACGTATAGCGCCGCCGCAACTTGTCGTGGATAAAAAAAACTAGTTAATAATAAATAGTAAACTTATAAAAAAACTTAAAATTAAACATTAAAACATAATTTTTTTTTGAACGGCCAACAGATCAATCCCGAGCACTCTTGAATTACCCACTGGACAAATGAGTACTCCGAGAGTAACCCGGGTCCACCAGTAATTTCACACCAGTTCCCGGGGAAAACCCGCTACCCCGAAGGCCCACTGCGGTAAAACCCGGCCCACCGGCAGCATTTTGGTGCCGGCAGGACTCGAACTCCTCACCTACCATAAGGAAAGCAAGGAGGGTGCCACTCCACCATAAAAACCACTACTACACGTCTACAATACTTTTATTTTGTAGTTCCAGATGGTCCGCCTTCTTTTTTTGGTTTTTTCGTTGGACGATGTTTTTCCTTATGTTTTCTGAGAGTTAAGTTTGTCATGGCTTTCATGAACTTTCCATAATACTTGCATCGGGCTGTCTCGGTGCTATTTGACATAAGACATAAGTTGTAGTGAGACTAAATTTCAGGGTGTTGGTACTCTATTGAAAATGTTTTAGGACTTGGGAGATTCTGGTTACAGTCTAAACAGTTCTTGGTCTAGTCGTATTTAAAGAGTTGCTAGCCAAAAGCAAGTCTGAGTATGAGTATTCTTAATTGTTCAGTTTGAGACCGAACTCATGTGAGACGTTCTAGTTCTCAGCCCTATTTTTTCAAAATTTCGGTTCTGGTTAAGTATGGTCATGTCTAATTTAATACGATTGCATAACCCCGGTAGGCATACACTTAGATATATAAAAGGGTCCCAAGGGACATGGTGTGGTGGTAAGGTGTTTCATCTCTTCCAAGAGATTGGATAGTTCAAATCCTGCAAGCTGCATGTATGGGAACAAGTAGTCTTCCGTTAAAAATATATATATATATATAAAATGTGTCGTCCTATGGCACAATGTGGCCCACATACATGGGTTAAATAGTTGAATCGGTTCTAATCGGTCTTGACTAGTGTGACCCTAGGTGCGATCGTGAGATTTAAAAAAACTAGGTTTGGCTTTAATCTTTCGTCCTAACATGCACTTGTGTGTGTGTGTGCGTGTGTGTGTGTATATATATATATATATATTATGTAGTATTATGAGCTAGACTGTATAACACATCAAAACATATTCGAATAAGTTGGTTTGGGACAAGATGGATAACTTTAAGAAAAACAAGTCCATATGATTTGGTTAGAGAGACTGAGCTTGAGCTCGACTTATTTCATTTAAAGCTTTATATCAAAAACTCAATTTCAAATTGTGAGAAATTTTTCAAGTTCGTGTATGGCTCATTATTATTTCAAAGCTGTTTTGCTGGTTCCCAACTTGAACACCTGGTGTTTGAAGTTGTGAATTCAAAGGGTAAAGTGCATGTAAACTTTCATGACGAAGATGTGATTAGACAAATGGGTCAAAGGGTTAGATAATGGGTTGTTTGGGTCAAACGGGTCGATTAGTGTAGAGTCTTTTCTAAGATTTGGTTTGATTATTAGCGGCTTTTGATCCATGGGGTTTGTGGGTCTGTTTGAGCTTTAGGTTTGCATTCAAGTGTATAATATTTTTTTGTAAGTTTTGTAATATTGATAAGGCTTATGCATTGGTTGTTTTGTAGATTCAGAAGTTAAACGAGGAAAAAGAAGAAGATAAAGAAAGGTTCAATGGAATCATTGCAGAGTTGAGGTCTATGTTAACAACATACGCTACGTGTAAACACTTTTAGTTTGGATTTGGATGTTTTAGTTTGGATTTTTTGATGTATTGATTTGGATGTTTGTTATGATTTAAAATTTTCATAAATGGATACATTTTGCAAAGAAATGGAATGACACTAGGTAGATAAAAGAAATGGAATGAGAATATGGTAGAAAAATACGGCAAAAACGGCAGCAAAAATATGGCAAAAACGTAACAAAGTGATGACAAAAAACGGTAGCAAAACCGTGGCAAAAAAACCGTAGCAAAACGGTGACAAACTAGATGTTGAAATGGTAATTGCCACCGTTTTGCTACCGAAAATGCGATAGCCAAAACCCTTTTCTCTAGTAGTGTACATAAACATAACAATCATAACTTTCTCTCTCTCTCTCTCTCTATATATATATATATATATATATATATATATATATATATACTAGTGGGGTGCCCGCGCGTTACAGCGGGGTGACATATATTAGAGCACATAAATAAAAATAAAGGCTAGTCAAGTTGAAACAACATAAAAAAAAATATGTTATAAGAATGCTTCAATACAATAGTCAATCCATACATAATAAATCAACCACAAACAACAATTAATGCATAACTATCTCTTTCTTTGTGTGTTAATATGAATCATAGTTCTAAACTGTGTAAATATCAAACCCATATTTCTTCGGCCTCCCTCAACGCGTTCCGAATATCATCAACATCCCCTTCATCCCTTGTCCCTCCGTCCCTGCACAACAAACACATTTCAGTTGCGCGTTGCTGTCTAGTTTTTGACAAGCAACTATAAAATTATTGCTAGGTCAATAAAAATACCTTAATTTTTAAATAATAGATAAACTTATATCCAATGTCATTATAAATATAATACTTTATTACCTACTCTATTTGGAATATGCTTTAAAATTGAAAGTAACAAACTAACAACACAATAACATTCTTAGCCAAACATAAATGATACATAAATGATAGTACATAAATTCACATGGTTCATCTAATGCTATTATCCTAAAATTGGGAAGAAAAGGTAAAAACCATGTATATACGCAACATCTTTCAAAAGTTGAAGCTTTTTAAAATTGTTTTGAGAAAGTTTAATTTCCTGAGCTTGATCCTTGTGAAGCTTTTGATAATTTCCAAAGCCTTGGTTCATCCCTTGTCCCTCCGGCCCTGCACAACAAACACATTTCAATTGCGCGTTGTTGCGGTACTCACATTGAATACAAAAAAAATGTATACAATAGTTTATGCAATGTACAAAATATGAATCTACCATTCTAGACTAAAAGTGGGTTTACTACGCCAAGTAAAATCGAAAACTTAAAAATAGAGACGAACAAATCGAGACTCGATTAAGCAGGATTTGTCACACCCTCAAAATCCACTTGCAGGGTTTTACCGCGAGGCGCATGACAAACCAGGATCCAAACCAACGATCACAATAAACAAGTCTAAATGTAATTAATGCAATACCAAAACATAGTTTTAAAATCCCGTTTACAGCGGAAGCTTATTCAAAATAAAGTTCAACATAAATAACCAAAGTTCAATGTTTATGAAATCATGCAACTCTATCTAGACGCCGTGCAGACGCGTGCGCCCTAGTTCCATTGTGCTACCTTAGCGACCTGAGAAAACATGTAAAAGTTTACGTCAGCACAAAAATGCTGGTGAGTTTACAGGTTTGCAGTTCAAGTACCAAGTTCACCTGTCCATACTATAACAATTAGAAAACCAGTATACGCTAGCTAGGCGTACGTTTTGTTACTACCACGATTGGAAAACCATTACTAACTCGAATACCAGTTTTGTGCCCGAATAGTTCCAAATGTTCCTGTTGTTCCTGTTTGAGACAATATGCACTCGCCCGGCCCTCCAAGCCGACGAGCGGGGTTGGTCACTCCCAATAGCGCTATTCACATTTCCCCGTTGTGCAAACCCGCACATTCATGGTTCCCCCCGGGACTTCCAAAGATCGTGTAGTATACGTTAGAACCCATAGTATGACAGTAGTTACCAAATAGTTGTTTTAACACATGTTTTCTCCCCCGAAAACGTAAAACCAGTTAAAAGAGGGGCCGTAAACTCACCTTAAGTTGCTTTACTCCTAATCCCGAGTAAACTCAGCTGCTATGTTAGTCCCGTACAGTGGCGACCTAACATACGACAGTTACAAGTACTTAGACTAATAACCCGCAGGTTAATTAGTCCCTAGATGTCCAGACCATAACCAAGTTTGTTTGAAAACACCGTGACTGTTTAACCGACCCAAAGTACAAGACTCGACATCCCATTGGTGACCCGAGACTCCCCGTGTTATGTTTACGCTCCAAAACATACAATAACGCAAGTATACTTAACATACGTTAACACACACAACAAGTTATAGCACATAGTTCACGTATCACCGAATTACATCCAAATATATGTTACCAAGTTATTAGACATGTTACGGGGTTCCTAGCATGTTACTACATGTTAGATCGGGTCTCGGGATGCTAATTTACACTTACAGCAGCAGTACACGCGATTAGGAAAAGTCAACTAGTGATTAGGAAAGTCAACTAGTGATTAGACATCCTATTCGCCCCTGTTATAGGCGAATAGGGGCTATTCCCCTTTACTTCATGCGATTAGGGGCTATTCCCCTGAACTTACTAGTGATTAGGGCTATTCGCATGAACTTACTAGTGATTAGGGCTATTCGCATGAACTTACTAGTGAATAGGCTTCTACTCGCCTATATATAGGCGATTAGCCTTGTACTCGCATGAGTTATAGGCGATTAGCATTGCTACTCGCCTATAACCATGCTGTTCCAGTTTTTCGCGCGTTTAACGCTCCAAATCAGATCCAGAACGTGTGTAACTACCCAATATCATCCCAAACACTATCCTAAACATGTTTAACCCAAAACCCTTCGTTCATCCTCGTAAAATCAGTCCTGCATGCAACCAAAGTAATCCAAACACTATTCACATAGCATGCAACATCAATTAACGCATGTAATCATAACCCTATTATCCGATTACTGAGTTTTCTATCATCATACTCATAATATTAATTCTGACCTAGCATGACAATACATCAAAACATCATCAAGATCCATAAAAATCCTATCTTTCTAATCATACATACCCATAACGCATGTTAATTAGTTATAATCCGTTTAACAACCCTTATTGACGATTTTCAGAAAGCTTTTTTCGTTTATGAACAGGTCTGGACCATTAGGGATTTATTAAAAACATTTACAAAGTGTTATGGATGAGAATCAAACCTTGGAATTGTAAAAGATTGATGGTTAGACCTTGAAACCTTGTGTTTTTGATCAAAATCGCCTTCCAGAGGTTGTTTAAGTGTTTGGGGCGGTTATGGGACGACTAGGGTTGATATTAGGGAGTTTAGGAGGTTAAGTGTTGTATTTATAGGCGTTCCTAGTCGTTCCAGCACGTTACATGCGATTGTGCAGCAGTTCAGGCGATTAGGGCTTGTAATCGCCTGATGTTCATGTGATTAGGGGCCTATTCGCCCTTATCATCACACGAGTAGGGCTACTCGCCCTTAAGGGGCTCCCTACTCGCCTCCCCTATAGGGGAGTAGGCCTCCTACTCGCCTATAGGGTTTGGTCTTGTGTGTTTTGCGCGTTAAACCCCGTTTTAACATATGTTAATGCATATTCATGTACCGACAAGTCATATAATGATTGTAAACACATAACACAAGTAAATACACATATTTACACTCGTTCACCAATTCCCGGGACTCGAGACTCGTACGTTCCGTATGCCCTGACGATCCTACAAATCGTCACCGTTTGTACACTTGGTTAAGGACCGACATCTAATGAACCTCTAGACCAACATCCAACGATCTTCTAGACTAACTAATAGTTCCCGAACCATAACCCGACTTAACTAACCCAGTTAAGTACAAAATACGCGTGACTCGCTAAGGTAGACTTTCATCTAGACAACGTTGTTAACCCGAATTTGCCAGGTGTCACATCATCCCCACGTTAAAAGAATTTTCGTCCCGAAAATTTGTACAAGTAACAAAAGAAACAACGAAGGGAATAAACAAACAGACAGAAATCAATAGAGAGTAGAAATCAAGAGAGAGATTTACCCGAGGTGTCACATCATCCCCACGTTAAAAGGAATCTCGACCCGAGATTCATTCAGCTGCCGAAGGGACATGTCTCGACTCGAACGCTTCCTTAGGAAAGAGATGAGGATACTTAGACTTCATCTGATCCTCCCGTTCCCATGTATATTCCGGTCCCCGGTTCGAGTTCCACCGAACCTTAACGATACGAATCTTGCTGTGACGTAGGCTACGAATCTTGTAATCAAGGATCTCCACAGGTTCTTCCACAATCCGAAGACGATCATCAACCTTGATCTCTTCTAGTGGAACGATGAGAGACTCGTCAGCCAGACACTTCTTCAAGTTTGACACGTGAAAGACGTTATGTACGTTACCGAGCTCCGTCGGTAGATCAAGTCGATATGCCACCGGCCCAATCCGTTCCAGGATCGTAAATGGGCCGACATATCGCGGATTGAGTTTGCCACGCTTTCCAAAACGTATGACGCCCTTCCACGGTGAGACTTTTAGAAGTACCTTGTCATTGACTTGGAACTCTAGTGGTTTGCGACGCTGATCAGCATAACTCTTTTGCCGGTCCCGTGCCGCCGCCAACCGATTTCGAATCTGTACGATCTTTTCCGAAGTTTCGTACACTAGTTCAGGCCCAGTGAGTTGACTCTCACCCACTTCAGCCCAACAAAGAGGAGAGCGGCATTTCCGTCCATACAGTGCTTCGAACGGAGCAGCCTTGATGCTCGTGTGATAACTGTTGTTGTACGAGAATTCTACCAACGGCAGATGAGCTTCCCAACCCTTGCCAAAATCGATCACACATGCCCGCAGCATGTCTTCTAATGTTTGAATCGTACGCTCACTCTGACCGTCAGTCTGTGGATGGTAAGCCGTACTCATGTCTAGTTGGGTACCCAAAGCCTTGTGCAAAGACTTCCAGAAGTGAGAAGTAAAATGGGAGTCACGATCCGAGATAATAGAAACAGGTACCCCGTGCTTAGAAACAACTTCTTTCAAGTAGAGACGAGCCAAACGATCCATGGTGTCGGTTTCCTTAATAGCAAGAAAATGGGCTGATTTCGTTAACCGATCGACAATCACCCATATCTTGTCGTTCCCGCTTGGTGATTTAGGAAGTTGTGTGACAAAATCCATAGTAATCCGTTCCCATTTCCATTCCGGAATTTCAGGTTGTTGCAGGAGACCCGACGGTTTCTGGTATTCCACTTTGACCTTAGCACAGGTCAAGCATTTGCTCACGTATGAGGCTATGTCCGACCTCATGTTTGGCCACCAGTAAAGCACCTTTAGATCTTGGTACATCTTATCCGAACCAGGATGAATAGAATACCGGGACTTATGAGCCTCATCAAGAACAAGCTCCCGTAGTCCCCCGAATAAAGGAACCCATATGCGCTCTGCGAAATAGTGCAGGCCATCAGGCCTTCGCTCTAGGTGCTTGTCGGCACCGTGCATGGTTTCAGCTTTAAGGTTTTCCTCCTTCAAAGCTTCCAATTGGGCAGAACGGAGTTGATCAGGTAACGACGAATGGATAGTGAGCTGCAACGCCCGAACGCGACGAGGTTTAGAAGATTCCTTCCTGCTCAAGGCGTCTGCTACAACATTCGCCTTGCCAGGATGGTACTTAATAGCACAATCATAATCGTTCAAAAGTTCAATCCAGCGACGCTGCCGTATGTTCAAGTGTTGTTGGTCGAAAATGTGTTGGAGACTCTTGTGATCGGTGTAGATGGTGCATTTGGTACCGTACAAGTAATGTCTCCAAATTTTCAGCGCGAATACCACGGCACCCAACTCCAAGTCATGAGTTGTGTAGTTCTTCTCGTGCACTTTGAGTTGACGAGAAGCATACGCAATCACTTTCTCGCGTTGCATCAACACGCAACCGAGTCCATGAATGGAAGCATCACAGTAAACGACAAAATCATCAGGACCCTCAGGTAAAGACAGAATAGGAGCAGAACACAGTTTAGACTTCAGTTCTTCAAACGCGGACTCTTGTGATTCACCCCAGTCGAACTTCCTATCCTTCTGTGTGAGAGTGGTGAGGGGTTGAGCAATCTTCGAGAACCCCTGAATGAAACGACGATAGTAGCCCGCAAGGCCTAGGAATTGCCGCACCTCAGTTGGCGTCTTTGGTGCTCCCCAGTCCTTGATAGCTTCGATCTTAGCTGGATCGACATGAATCCCTAGTTCATTAACCACATGTCCTAGGAATTGAACTTCGCGTAACCAAAAGTCACACTTTGAGAACTTGGCGTAAAGCTGTTCCCGTCGCAAGAGTTCCAAAACTAACCGCAGATGTTCCCCGTGTTCGGTCTCGTTCTTGGAGTAGATCAGAATGTCATCGATAAACACAATGACAAACTTGTCCAGATACGGTTTACAGACGCGGTTCATCAAGTCCATGAAAACCGCCGGTGCGTTCGTGAGACCGAAAGGCATGACCAAGAATTCGAAGTGGCCATAACGTGTTCGAAAAGCAGTCTTTGCAACGTCAGCCTCCCTGACGCGCAGCTGGTGATAACCGGACCTCAAATCGATCTTGGAATAATAACTAGAACCCTGAAGCTGGTCGAACAGATCATCAATACGTGGAAGAGGATAACGATTCTTGATGGTCAACTTGTTCAGCTCTCTGTAGTCTACACACAATCGGAAACTCCCATCCTTCTTCTTGACAAACAAAATCGGGGCTCCCCAAGGGGAAGAACTTGGCCGGATGAAACCCTTGTCCAAGAGTTCCTGTAACTGGCTAGACAATTCCTGCATCTCGGGAGGTGCAAGACGGTAGGGGGCCCGAGCAATAGGAGCAGCCCCTGGTACAAGATCAATGCCGAACTCGACTTGACGATGAGGAGGAAGACCAGATAAATCATCGGGAAAAACATCAGAAAACTCGCGTACCACCGGAATGTCGTCAATCTTCTTCTCATCACTAGTGGAAACAGATAAGAGCGCCAAAACGGCTGGATAACCCTTTCGAAGACACTTAAGGGCTTTCATGCTAGTGATGATGTTTAGCGAAACACCACCCTTGATACCGTATACAGAAAGAAATTCTCCATCAGGGAGAGGAATCCGAATAACCTTATCGTAACAGACGATCTCCGCGCGATACAAAGATAACCAATCCATTCCTACCACAACGTCAAAACTACCCAATGGTACCGGCATAAGGTCGATGGGGAATGATAAACCCGACAACTCTAACTGACACTCCCGAAGAACACTGGTAGCTTCAATCGTTTTACCGTCAGCTAACTCAATAATATACTTGGTCTCTAATGGTACAGATACTACATCTAGCAGTCGACTAACATCCATGGATACAAAACTCTTGTCGGCACCAGAATCAAATAACACGCTAACGGAATGATTATTGAGAAGAAACGTACCGGTGACTGTATCAGGGTCCTGCCTAGCCTCAGCAGCTCCAATGACGAAGGCACGTGCATTTCTGCCGCCGCCCCCGTTGTTCCCATTCCCGTTGTTTCCACCCTGTTTCAGTTTTGGGCAATCCTTCTTGTAATGCCCAGTGTCACCACAGTTGTAGCATCCCTGTTTCCCTGTAGTCCCCTGAGTAGTCGGAGCTGAACTGTTGGTCGGAGCCTGAGTCGATGGAAGTGTAACCCGACAGTCTTTAGCATAATGGCCTGTTCGCTGGCAGCGGTGACAACGGTTACTGTCGCAGTTCCCTAGGTGATGGCGTCCACACTTGTTGCATTTGGGCAGTTTTCCTGCATAACCACCCTGCTTATTACCCGAAGACGATGAACCCCCATTATCAAACTTTTTACCCTGCTGCGTAGACCCAGATCCCTTCCCGTCGTTTTCCCACTTGCGCTTATTGTTCTCTGGAGCCTTAGCAGTCGAACCTTTCGCCGGCAAAATCCCCTCGTTCACCTTTAAATTAGTCATCCTATGTGCAGATCGAACTACCTCCGCATAAGTAGGATGATTTCCAGCAGCCACTAACCCTGCAATTTCCGGCACCAACCCTGAGACATAATGTTCAATCTTACGATACTCTGGCACGTGCAGATCGGGACATAGCACTGCCAACTCATTCCTCCTAACCGTATACTTCTCGATTTCCGACCCAGTCATCTTGAGGTTCCACACCTCATGCTCCAGCTTCTGTACCTCTTCTCTCGGGCAATACTCCCGCTTCAGCAACTGCACAAAATTCTCCCATGGCATAGCATATGCCTCCCCAATCCCCATGTTCTGGGTGATACCATTCCACCAAGTCAATGCCACGTCCTGAAACAACGCAGCCGAATACTTCACCCGATCTTCTGGGAGACAATTACACATTAGAAATACCGACTCCACTTTCTCCAACCACCTAAGCAAACTGACCGCACCCTCGGTGCCAGAGAATTCCTGGGGCTTGCAGTCCCGGAACATCTTGTAGGTGCACATGGGTGGGGGTGGGTCAACAGGACCACCTGAAATGAAACGTATGAGAAACCACGAATAACGTACACAAGACTCACCAATGAGGCAAAGAAAATGGATAAAACAACTTACCACCACCGTTGTGCCCTAACTGAAAGGCAGCCTGGAGCAAGTTATTCAGATCAGCCTGTGACAGGTTAATACCTCCACCACGACCACCAGCACCACCACGACCACCACCGCGTCCACCACCGCGTCCACCTCCTCGTCCTCCACGCACTCCAGACATGATTCTGGCAGAAAGAACGAGAAAATTTAGTTGCGCAGTTAAAGATAACCACTAATGTTCACAAGATTAAAGCCAGATCCAATCCAGGACTATCCCCTCAAACCCAGAGCTCACTAGTGCTTCCATGCATTTCGTTTTATGATTTTGTGTGCACCCAAAATGATAAAACGCTCTACATGGTCCTCCAAGTGTTCTCCTAGTTCGAAGTTCAAATCACCGAACATAGACTCTTAGCTACACACCGTAATACTACGGTAGTTCATGACAAGTGCTTCTATTGGAGTGCGAAAGGGAGATGTCCGAGCCTTGGACAAATCTCAAGAGCACACGAGTTACTCCAATGGACCACACTGCCTAGAAACAAGTAACCCAACCTAAGATAGAACGGATGATGTAACGTAGAAAGACCAACGATTTAGAGACACCCCGACAAGACCATACGTAACCCACTATAACGTTTAGTACCGTGTGATCGTCTAGTGTGTGCGACTCGGCTATAGACTAGACTCTACATGCAGTCCTAGTTCACTATAACCATTGGCTCTGATACCAATCTGTCACACCCTCAAAATCCACTTGCGGGGTTTTACCGCGAGGCGCATGACAAACCAGGATCCAAACCAACGATCACAATAAACAAGTCTAAATGTAATTAATGCAATACCAAAACATAGTTTTAAAATCCCGTTTACAGCGGAAGCTTATTCAAAATAAAGTTCAACATAAATAACCAAAGTTCAATGTTTATGAAATCATGCAACTCTATCTAGACGCCGTGCAGACGCGTGCGCCCTAGTTCCATTGTGCTACCTTAGCGACCTGAGAAAACATGTAAAAGTTTACGTCAGCACAAAAATGCTGGTGAGTTTACAGGTTTGCAGTTCAAGTACCAAGTTCACCTGTCCATACTATAACAATTAGAAAACCAGTATACGCTAGCTAGGCGTACGTTTTGTTACTACCACGATTGGAAAACCATTACTAACTCGAATACCAGTTTTGTGCCCGAATAGTTCCAAATGTTCCTGTTGTTCCTGTTTGAGACAATATGCACTCGCCCGGCCCTCCAAGCCGACGAGCGGGGTTGGTCACTCCCAATAGCGCTATTCACATTTCCCCGTTGTGCAAACCCGCACATTCATGGTTCCCCCCGGGACTTCCAAAGATCGTGTAGTATACGTTAGAACCCATAGTATGACAGTAGTTACCAAATAGTTGTTTTAACACATGTTTTCTCCCCCGAAAACGTAAAACCAGTTAAAAGAGGGGCCGTAAACTCACCTTAAGTTGCTTTACTCCTAATCCCGAGTAAACTCAGCTGCTATGTTAGTCCCGTACAGTGGCGACCTAACATACGACAGTTACAAGTACTTAGACTAATAACCCGCAGGTTAATTAGTCCCTAGATGTCCAGACCATAACCAAGTTTGTTTGAAAACACCGTGACTGTTTAACCGACCCAAAGTACAAGACTCGACATCCCATTGGTGACCCGAGACTCCCCGTGTTATGTTTACGCTCCAAAACATACAATAATGCAAGTATACTTAACATACGTTAACACACACAACAAGTTATAGCACATAGTTCACGTATCACCGAATTACATCCAAATATATGTTACCAAGTTATTAGACATGTTACGGGGTTCCTAGCATGTTACTACATGTTAGATCGGGTCTCGGGATGCTAATTTACACTTACAGCAGCAGTACACGCGATTAGGAAAAGTCAACTAGTGATTAGGAAAGTCAACTAGTGATTAGACATCCTATTCGCCCCTGTTATAGGCGAATAGGGGCTATTCCCCTTTACTTCATGCGATTAGGGGCTATTCCCCTGAACTTACTAGTGATTAGGGCTATTCGCATGAACTTACTAGTGATTAGGGCTATTCGCATGAACTTACTAGTGAATAGGCTTCTACTCGCCTATATATAGGCGATTAGCCTTGTACTCGCATGAGTTATAGGCGGTTAGCATTGCTACTCGCCTATAACCATGCTGTTCCAGTTTTTCGCGCGTTTAACGCTCCAAATCAGATCCAGAACGTGTGTAACTACCCAATATCATCCCAAACACTATCCTAAACATGTTTAACCCAAAACCCTTCGTTCATCCTCGTAAAATCAGTCCTGCATGCAACCAAAGTAATCCAAACACTATTCACATAGCATGCAACATCAATTAACGCATGTAATCATAACCCTATTATCCGATTACTGAGTTTTCTATCATCATACTCATAATATTAATTCTGACCTAGCATGACAATACATCAAAACATCATCAAGATCCATAAAAATCCTATCTTTCTAATCATACATACCCATAACGCATGTTAATTAGTTATAATCCGTTTAACAACCCTTATTGACGATTTTCAGAAAGCTTTTTCGTTTATGAACAGGTCTGGACCATTAGGGATTTATTAAAAACATTTACAAAGTGTTATGGATGAGAATCAAACCTTGGAATTGTAAAAGATTGATGGTTAGACCTTGAAACCTTGTGTTTTTGATCAAAATCGCCTTCCAGAGGTTGTTTAAGTGTTTGGGGCGGTTATGGGACGACTAGGGTTGATATTAGGGAGTTTAGGAGGTTAAGTGTTGTATTTATAGGCGTTCCTAGTCGTTCCAGCACGTTACATGCGATTGTGCAGCAGTTCAGGCGATTAGGGCTTGTAATCGCCTGATGTTCATGTGATTAGGGGCCTATTCGCCCTTATCATCACACGAGTAGGGCTACTCGCCCTTAAGGGGCTCCCTACTCGCCTCCCCTATAGGGGAGTAGGCCTCCTACTCGCCTATAGGGTTTGGTCTTGTGTGTTTTGCGCGTTAAACCCCGTTTTAACATATGTTAATGCATATTCATGTACCGACAAGTCATATAATGATTGTAAACACATAACACAAGTAAATACACATATTTACACTCGTTCACCAATTCCCGGGACTCGAGACTCGTACGTTCCGTATGCCCTGACGATCCTACAAATCGTCACCGTTTGTACACTTGGTTAAGGACCGACATCTAATGAACCTCTAGACCAACATCCAACGATCTTCTAGACTAACTAATAGTTCCCGAACCATAACCCGACTTAACTAACCCAGTTAAGTACAAAATACGCGTGACTCGCTAAGGTAGACTTTCATCTAGACAACGTTGTTAACCCGAATTTGCCAGGTGTCACAGGATTTAACAACAATCCAGTTAACAACCATCAACAATCACGAAAAAAAATTTAGATATTATGGTCTAAACGAAGCAAAAGAAAAAAAAAATGCAGATAAGATGGTATACCTTGACGGCTACACACTCTACTTTTTATACAAAAGATCAAGTAGAAGCAATTAGACAAAAGAGATGCTTACTTGCTTTGTTACAGAGAGGGTGTCGAGGGAATGAAGGGCGATGATGATAAACATGTGTTGCTTTATAATACATAGTAGGAGAACAAAAGAAACTATTAATGGCTACCCATCTTCTTTATAATTATTAATTGAATCATTCACATTAAGTTTTATAATGAAATTGATGATGGGTTTTATTTCTCTATTATGATGTTTTAATAATGAAACTTAAGAAGGGGGTTACATATGGAGAATGATAAAGTGTGTGTATTACTTATAAATACAATATGCTTTACATCTTGTACACAAGGGTATAAAAGGAAGAAATAGAGTAAAAGTTATGAGATTAGACTTATGGCTCTTGATATGCCATCTTAAAATGGTGGTAAAATGACTATCTTAACCATCTCTCCTCCTTAATAAGGTAACATATATATATATATATATATATATATATATCATTCATTATACTCAGTTAATCCCGTCAATAGCAATGTTAAGGTAGGGTATGTTATTTAGCTATCATAACTCTACATATATCATAATATTAATTACTTGAATTATTTATATTGTATTAAACACAAATTTATATATATATATATATATATATATATATATATATAGGGTGTGGATAATATGGAAACCCTATCTTTTGGAAAAACCTTGCAAACTCTCTTATGACCATTGATCAAGCTTGATCAATGGTCCATGATTATTTGAATATAATAATCATAAAGCATGTGGGCCAATCTAATAAAAAATATAATTAAGGGCACTAAGGTAATTTTAAACATGAGATTTGACACTTCTGAATCCTAGGTTTTAAAAGGTTGATTTGACACTTGTCAAGTCACCTCTCTCCTACTTTATGACACTTTTTCCAGCACCAATATTAACATACGTTAGTGTTGTGATACAAAATTCTGACCTCGTGTGAGACATCGCTAACATGTGTTACCAGGCATATACTAAAAGAACATATTAAAAGAACACATAAAATGTGTATTTATTTAAGAAATGATAAAAACGATCATAACAATAAACACTAAAACATATCAAAAACCGTTTAATACAAACATAATTATTTGTGAATTTTCAAAAAAAAAAAAAACTATCATAACAACATAGAAAAAATCTAGCTATTCTTCGTTCTTGATCCTCATCATCATCTTTAACTCAAAAACATCTTTTCACCTACAAAAAAAGTAAACACGTGTTAGCTGGGCTCTATAAAACACATAATGGGACATCAATGACATGTGTTAGTGTATTCTAAAATATATGTTTTACTGAAATAACGTATGTTATACAAACCGTAACACATGTTAGTTGAGTATATACTAACATGTGTTAGCATCACTAACATGTGAAAGGGCGTGTACTTACATGTGTTAGTTGGGCTCCCCAACTAATATGAACCCTAACACCTGTTAGTTAGGCATATACTAGCACGTGTTAGCATCACTAACATGTGAAAGGGCGTATACTTACATGTGTTAGTTGGGCTCCCCAACTAATATGAACCCTAACACCTGCTAGTTAGGCATATACTAGCACGTGTTAGCATCACTAACATGTGTATAAAAAAAATAGACATATACCCTATACGAGTTCATAACAATTTCACTTGCCAAAAATTTATTTAATAGAATATAAAAATTATTTAAACACCCTATTCACCAAAAGATTAAAAATTTATAATCTTTATAAAAAAACATCACTTACCACAGCCACATCACCAACGCCGCCTTCTTCCAATAGCCTACTCGTGAAAACCCACACTGAAACAGATACACATGTTAGTTTGGGATCCTTAAAAACATAATGGGACATCACTAACCTGTGTTAGCATATACTAACATAAAAAGACTACAAATTTATTCATCAATCACATGTGATCCATCAACCTCATGTCCCCAATCCAATAAAAATATAACACAAACAAAATAATAATAATAAAAAAAATAAAAATGGTTAACATAAGTTTTTTTTTTCATTCAAGCATTTGATCAAACACTTGGTGTGCAACCAAAAACTATCCCAAAAAAAAATTATTATTATTATTCTAGCAAAACCCAAAACCTATTTCACTAAACCCAAAACATAACAGCTTACAAAAATCAAAATCTTACATAAACAAAGTTTGAAATTTTTTTATTATAATACTTCGAAGCTTACATAACAGCTTACAAAAAATTTTTTATTATAATACTTCGAAGCTTACATAAATAAATTTTTTTTTATTTATCAAAATCTTACATAAACAAAGTTTGAAATCTTACATAACAGCTTACAAAAATCAAAATCTTACATAAACAAAGTTTGAAAACATAACAGCTTACAAAAATCAAAATCTTACATAAACAAAGTTTCAAAATCTTACAAAACATAACAGATCTCAACTACAACTCCAGATCTAGAAAAGAGAGGGAAAAGGATATATATATATATATATATATATAGAGAGAGAGATAGAGATACAGTACCGGTGTCGGAGGTGTGGTTGCCGGAGGTGGTGGCCGAGCCTGTGGTGTTCGGTGGTGGTTGTTAGGGTGGTCGGTGGTGGTTGTGGTGGTGGTGGTGGTTCAAGAAAGAGACAGAGAAAGGGTAGAGAGAGGAGGGAATATCTGAATTTGAAAAATACAAATGAAGAGAGAGAGGATGAATAATATATATATAGAGAGAGAGAGAAAGAGGATATTGGAAATGTCTATTGTGCCCCTTTGAATATTATAAAGTATTATAATGTAATGGGTGATGTGGCACAACATGGGCCAAGGGATGGGTTTTCTAGAGTTTTTTCATTTGAGAGGGTTTCTTGTCTATACTTCCACTATATATATATATATATATATATATATATCATTCATTATACTCAGTTAATCCCGTCAATAGCAATGTTAAGGTAGGGTATGTTATTTAGCTATCATAACTCTACATATATCATAATATTAATTACTTGAATTATTTATATTGTATTAAACACAAATTTATTTATTTAAGCTCGCAAGCATAGTCATGTTCGGGATATAAAGCTCGAGCTTAGAATCATTTATTAAATGAGCTTCCGTTTAAGCTCGGTTTAATTAAAGATTTCATCGAGCCAAACACTCTGATTAAAAAGGACGCAGAAAAAAAACAAAAGCAATCAAACACTCTTATTAAAAAATAATCTAGAGTTCTACTAAGAGATGCATAAACTATGAAAGACTAGGACAGACATAATTATTATGTACACGGTTGATAAGTTAACATCAATGTAAGAAGCAGATTGCCAAAAAGCATGATTATGCATCAAACTAAGCGTGATTTTGACTCTCAACCATACCATTTTGTTTGTGTGTATGTAGATAAGATGCTTGATGGACTATGCCACTTTGATAAAGATGGGACCTTAATTTATTGAACTCCACGTCCTAGTAAATTTGGACATATGTGAGTTGGATGTAAATATATGCATTCATGATAAGAGATTAATAACTCGAATAGGCGACTCATTTGTGAACCGTTGAGAATACGGAAGACAAGTGAAAAAAAGATACATAACTCAAGTAAATAATAATTCGAACGAGCGACTCATTTGTTGACTGTTGGGAATGCGGAAGATGAGCGAAAAAAAAAGATACATAACTCAAATAAAAAATAATTACAAGTCTTCTTATGTAATTAAGTTCTATTTTAGGGCGTTGATTTTATTATTTATCTTAATTATGTCTAGATGTTGGTTTTGTTGACCAAATTAATATTTTGATTACAATATTCTATGTCATTAGTGGGTTAATACAATAACCTACCTATAAATATGTGGGTTATTAGAATAACCTATAAATAAAGGTCCATTTGTAATGTTTAGGAGATGTTTTGATATTAATAAATTTTCTCTCATACGAGTTTTATCTCTAAACCTGTGCTAGAACGTATCTAGCGTTTTTATCGCTTATATTCCGAGTCAATTCACCAATAAGCTAATTTGATAGATTTTGGCAACAATATGGTATTAGTTAATATGGTATAAATTCACCTGTATATCAAAAAATGGCAAGTAAGTAATGCAAGATATGGAGGGCTTAACATTATAATAGTTTAAGTGAAATGGTAACCAAAATATTCGTGTGGCTATGCCCTGTTGTGGGAGACACTCTATAGACAAGTGCTTAGAAGATTGAAGAGGAAAGGTTTGATTAAATATGATTATCACAAGCAAAAATTTTAGAGAGATACAAGGGATATTGGTGAGTTATAGAAATGGATATCAATTATCATGTAAAAACTTATGTTTGTGGAATTTAAAAACATAGACAAAATTATGTGTATGTATGACCAAAATTATGAAACGTGCCCTTTAAAATAAATTTTTTTTTTATTTTATGATCAAAAGACAATATGTATGTAAGAAAATTAAAGAATTTGGACATAAAATGAAAGTTTTTATTTTAAAGGGTACGTTTCATAGTTTTGGTCATACATAAAGGACACAAAGTGTAATTTTATCTAAAAAGTATATAAACCAGCATCTAAAATAGGCGAACTTACACCACTTCCAACACAAAGAGGCCGTTTTTTTGTAGTAGTCTAATCGTGTAATATTCGGAGTAACATGGTTAGTTGTGTTGGTGACAAATACGAACTATAGGAATCGAGGATGGTGAATGTGTAACTGAGTTGTGTTGTATTATTCCACTAATTGTGGTGATTTTCACGACCACTAAAATTATGGTTTATAGGAAACTCATCATCAAAGTCAGTAAATTCCACATATAGTAAAGTAGGGTCTAATGATGGTGAAATATAGATAACCTTACATCTACCACATCAGAATAGAGAGGTTGTTTCTAGTGAGAGACCTAACTTGATAGTAGTTTTGCATCAAACCTTGGACATAAGGCATAACACTCTACAATCGGGACAGATGTCGATTGGTGCATGTACTCTTTTGCCTTGGGGCTATCAACGCTACCACATGATGCACGATCAGTTGTCTGTCTCTTTTAACGTTATTTTCACGAAATTAGTAAAAATGTTAAAATTGGTGCAGTTTCTCTTTTGCTCCCTCAAAGGCCACACATATATATGAAACTATATATGGATAATCATCAACTTGGTTCAATATTTCTGGGGCCTTCTTACAATTCTAATTCTAATTCTAAGTGGGGGGTTGTAACACCCCAACCGATGGCGGAATCATCGAGGTGCCACGTAGTGACGATTGTTCAAAAGCTCATGGTACTAAAATGTAAATATTATTGAATAAACCAATAACTGTCTTACATTGAATTGGAAATACAATGTCTTAAATGAAATGCAACTGTTGAAAATAACTGAATTAAAATAAAGCACTAAATGTCTCTTGTTAAAGCATTAGATCAAACTGCACCTGAAACATGTACAAAATAGATTTGGTCAACATATGAAATGTTGGTGAGCATTCCTAGATTTGATATATATAGTAGGTTAAAAAGTTATACAATTCAAGTGCAAGCTACAGTGCAAATATGTAAACTATGTATCATACAAATGAGCGAAATCAACCCTGTGACTGTATAATGTACTGTATGAACTGTAGTGTACTCAACCAATAAATGGATGATAACTTAACACTGGCCACGGATTCTCCGATGAAAAAGGGGGAGAATCAATCTAGGCGGGTTGTCAATCCAAATAGCGCTATCCAATGTTAAGGTCGGCTTGTACCATGTTAATGATTTCACTAAGTACAAATGTAATCCACATGTATTGTCTAAGCATAAAGCACGTTGTAAGCAATGCACATAGTACTAGAATTGTATTTGTAAAAATGTAAACTTGTATTTGAAATTGTAATAGTGTACATGTAACACCCCAAAAATGTATAAAAGCAAAATGGGGTAGGAATACTCACTGTTTACGTAATAGCTTGTAATGGAATTGGACAACAAAATATGCGCTGGAAATATTCCAAAGAATCAACCTAAAGAATTTAATAATGTGTAAGGAATAACTCTAGGGTACATGGAATTCTAGGGTTTCGAATTGGGGATAAGTATTTATTTGGTTAATAAATTAAACGTTATATAAATAAGAGAAATTTGGTAATTAAATAGACAAAAGTCTTTGAGTAAACTTTAAATCAAATATGGTCACAATATAAAGTTTTAAATGTGAAAATAATTTTTATAAAATTATTTTCTTGAAAATAGTATATTTAATCTATTTATTTCAATTTGTCAAAATATAATTTTAATATTTAAAAATATTAAAATTAAAGAAATTTTTGATTAAAAATTGTATTTCTGTTCTAAATGGATAGAAATAATTTATGTAAAATTTTGGTGCAAAAATATTGTAAAATGAATTTATTATGAATTATTTATGATTAAAACTAACAAAAATTGATTAAAAATATAAAATAAATGATTTTACTGAATTAAAAATTATTTCAGTAAAGTTTATCTTTATAAAAAGTTAGGATAATTTTTGAAGAATTTAATAAAATTGTTTTGACATATAAATGGATTTTTATAAATATAATGGTATAAAAATGATTTAATTATTATAAATATTATATAAATGAATTTCTGAAAAAATAAAAATTGTAATTAAAACTTTTATCTCAGATTAAACAAATATAATTTTTTTAGAATTTATAAAATAGTTTTGATATTTTAAAATGAATTTAAAAGATTAAAAGGTTTAATATATATATATATATATATATATATATATATATAATTGTTGTTTAAAAAGAAAAGAAAAGAAAAGAACAAAAAAAAACAAGGTCTGTGCCGGGACTCGAACCCGGTTCCTTTCTGTATTGAGCCAAGGTCACAACCACTTGGCCTAGGCCAGTGGTTGTGATGTTTTCTGTTTTTAAAAAAAATAAATACAATACGTGCTTCCAGTTTATCCCCAATTATGATGAAAGAACCCTAGAATTTGCAATTGGGCAAATCACACATCAATAGCCTGATTAACCATAGGGCTATTGATGTGTGATGGCCGATGAATAAAACCCACATAATTAATCGAACTCACAATGCCGAATTGAGTGAAATCGTTGGGTCAAAGCAAAAGTCAAACGACGAGCTCAATTATAATAAACAGAGTATGTCAGAGAGAATTGGAGGTTGAGAGAGAGTTGTGAGCGAGTTGTTAAGCTTCGGAGATCATCTATTTATACTGATGTTCAATGATTAAGGTTAATTGGAAGGTTTGACCTCGTTTTAAATTCATACGCGTAATAATAAAGAATTGGTCAATAATTTGGTGTAATTGACGTGTATTCGTGTTGTAATAGGCCGATAATTACGTTTCCTAAGTCAACTATGATAATATTTCGTGCAAAAATGGAAATTGATTGGTCAAAGTTATTTAACTATATTCATACCTGTTGCAGCTCGATGATAGGGAAGGAAAGGAGACACAGGTCCGTTTTTAAAAGGCCATATATAGAATTTGAGTTAAGATTAAGTCAGAAGTGAGGCTTGGCTCAGATGGTGGTGTACGTGTATGTGAACAGAGCAGACTCGGGTTCGATCCCCGGGTCTGTCATGTGTTTTTTTTTTTTCCTTTTAACAGATTAAAGGGGGAAGGGGAGGTGTTGGGCTTGGTTCTGCTGGGCCTGACACAGTGGGCTTCTGAATGGGGTTTGGGCTCAGAATTATAAGGGTTTGGGCTGGGATGGTTTGGGTAAACAAACACAATTCAAAGTATTCTAGTATATGTTAAAATTATTATTATTATTATTATTATTATTATTATTATTATTATTATTATTATTATAAATCTATATATATATATATATATTATTTATATATAATGAAAAAGTGACGGATGTCACAGCATCCCCTACTTTTAGAAACTTCGTCCCGAAGTTATTGGAAACATAGGGTTATGGATGCTTGGGTAAAAAAAAAAAAATTAAGATAACTGTGGTTTGGAAAATTCGATTGATTTGGGTAAGAGGTTTGATAGGTGTGAGTTAAGGATTGGATTAGGTTCGTCTCGAAAGGGTAAAGAGAGTAAGAATCTAGTAAATCACTACTTCAAGTTTTAGGACTCCTAAAATAAATGCATGAGTTGATTGACTATAAAAAGACTAGATGAACTACCAAGTAAACAGAGTTTGTTCCTGATTCGACTCCCAGTCTCACCTTCAATGCATCATTAGTGTTTGTATACAGGGTGTACCGCAGCTAACCCACCACACCTTTGATACCTTGAAACCGTACTGGATGCCTACCAAAAACTCTAATAGAATTTCACACTACCCTAACGTACCTGTAAATTCATGATTACGTTCCGGACCGGAATCATCAATTTACCTTACATTAGGGTTTTGTGTCCTTCTATGACCCCACCGATTGTTGAGCAGGTTCGATAGCCTCCACCAGCCATGGAGTAGGTTGTAGGGCCTCTCCCGACTGTTTGAAAAGGCATAGCGACCTCTACCAATCGTTGAGTATGTTCAATAGCCTCTACCAGTCGTGGAGCAGGTTGTAGGGCCTCTCCCGACTGTTGAAAAAGGCATGATGACCTCTATTAAGTGCAGCAATTATTATTCACATAGATTGCAAATTGATAGCATGTTTATGCAAGCAAGTTTGTAAGTACTACAACCATTAAGTGTAAGTGTTATCATGAATAATTAAATGTTTACGAGTATCATGAATAATTAGGTGTTCAATGCGTAGTCAAATTAAGAGAAAAAAATCTAGTTTCATGTAATAACCAATGATGTTTTCTTAGAAAAGCATCTGTAAGATCAAGTGTCAAGTCCAAACGTTTCAAATAAATGCAAGGTAGAGTCTTGTATGATAAATATAATAAATTTCCAATCTGTGTTAATACACAATAATACGCAAGGAAATTTCTAGATGTTGTATGCTAATGAGTGCGACAGAATTTGGGTATAAAATGATAATAGAATCAAGAAAATGAAAACACGGGTATTGGATTTCTCGAGTCTTGGGAAGATTTCATCCATGGCTTAACCAGTGGGATTAACGTCATCCTGATCGTCTGCTTCGTTGATATTGTTATTGAAAGCTCGTCCATGTGCCACCAGGTTTACATTGTTCAATTTGGGACATTGAGGTAGCATGTGGTTAGGGTCTCTACAATGATAACATGCCCGACCATTAGTAATCTGTAGTGGTCCCTGGGCAGCTGTTTGATGATTACTCTGTGTCCCAACCATTGCTCGACAAGTGGAAACAAAGTGTCCAAACCTCCCACATCTAGTGCATTGACGGCATGGAAGATTTGCAGGGTGATGGTATTTGCAGGTGTTGCATTGAGGATGGATTCCCGTGTAGGCTTTCTTGATAGGGGGTTGGGTCATAGGGTCCACAACAACATGGTTTTGATTATCGCCCATTCGTTTCTTAGAGTTCGAAGCAGTAGTGGCGGCTTTTGCTAAAACAGTCTTAGATGGTTCAACAACATTGGTGGTTTTCTCAGTAGCCGTCTTGGTGCCCTTTCTAACCAAGTTTCCTTTCCTCACGTGTTTGTCTGTTAATGTGGCTGCAAGTTGGATGGCTTCTTCTACCGTAGTGGCTTTGCCCCCAGTGACAACGTCTTGAATCAGGTCAGGTAATCCCTCGATATATTTTTCGATTGCTCGAGAGACTGGGGTGACCATGTGTGGAACCAGTATGCTAAGTTCGTGATATCGGGTATTATACGCAAGATTCTCCCCACTGTCTTGTTTCAGTCCATGGAACTCTTCTTCCAGTTTCCTGATTTCGTTCCTAGGGCAAAATTTGGCGATCATGAGTTCCTTAACTTCAGCCCAAGATAAAGATAAAGCAACATCAGCTCCTCGATTGCGTTTTTCGCCATTCCACCAGGTTAACGCTCCCTTTTGAAGGACACTGGTAGCATAGCGAACGCGGAGTTCATCAGGACATTCACTGTTCACAAAGGTAGTCTCCATGCTTTCAAACCATTGGAGGAGGCCAGTAGCACCCTCCTCACCAGTGAATTTTGTGGGGTTGCAGGAGTTAAAGTGTTTGAAAGTGCACCGAAATTGAGTCGTACTCCCTGTGTTGGCACTGTTACTATTCTGGGTTATCTCACTGACAAGGTTTGGGATCACTGCAGCAATTTGTTCGGCGACTAAAGATGCGAGGCGACGATCAGAACGTCGTCCCGAAGCACGAACAGGGCGTTGGCTGGCATCACGGAGCATACGGCGAGCAGACATCTATGAGGTAGTCAAGTAATAATCATGAGATTAGAAAATGTAAGTGTATAATCGTACAGCTGAAGATGTGATCTTGTAAGCAATCATGATATGCAAAGTATTGTATATGAAACGAGAGGGTATTATTGGAAAAACTTTGTACAAAATGCTTGGAGTGCCCTTGTCTAGCCGTAAAGCTCAACAAGAACGTTGACTTTTCAAAGGAATTAAACCCAATGGTGATCAAAGAAGACATGCTTTAGCCTATAAGTGGACACTCACTCCAGGAATCCCCAGGTAAACATAACAGGTCCGTAAATGGATTTATGCGCTATGCTTGCCTATGCCAGAAAACCCAGTGTACAGGCATCCACCCTTCCAGATTGCACGTGTCCTTATCACACTCATTAAAGTTCAACAACTTTGAAGGAGCAAAAATACGAGTAGGCATTATGTCTAAGAGTGTCTTCATGAAAGGTACTGTTCCTGTTCCATAATGATGTAGACTTTCCACTTCTTGTAGGACACCATCTCTATGCACCATGAGAAGAATGGAGAGAGAAGAAGGGAAAGATAGAAGAAGGAAAGTAAGGGGAATTGAAGGGTAAGGTAATTCAGGAAATATTATGCATGAAAGTTGAAGTTTGGTTATAGTCTAGGCTTTTTTTATCTAATAACCTAGTTCCCTATAACCATGGCTCTGATACCAATCTGTAACACCCCAACCGATGGCGGAATCATCGAGGTGCCACGTAGTGACGATTGTTCAAAAGCTCATGGTACTAAAATGTAAATATTATTGAATAAACCAATAACTGTCTTACATTGAATTGGAAATACAATGTCTTAAATGAAATGCAACTGTTGAAAATAACTGAATTAAAATAAAGCACTAAATGTCTCTTGTTAAAGCATTAGATCAAACTGCACCTGAAACATGTACAAAATAGATTTGGTCAACATATGAAATGTTGGTGAGCATTCCTAGATTTCATATATATAGTAGGTTAAAAAGTTATACAATTCAAGTGCAAGCTACAGTGCAAATATGTAAACTATGTATCATACAAATGAGCGAAATCAACCCTGTGACTGTATAATGTACTGTATGAACTGTAGTGTACTCAACCAATAAATGGATGATAACTTAACACTGGCCACGGATTCTCCGATGAAAAAGGGGGAGAATCAATCTAGGCGGGTTGTCAATCCAAATAGCGCTATCCAATGTTAAGGTCGGCTTGTACCATGTTAATGATTTCACTAAGTACAAATGTAATCCACATGTATTGTCTAAGCATAAAGCACGTTGTAAGCAATGCACATAGTACTAGAATTGTATTTGTAAAAATGTAAACTTGTATTTGAAATTGTAATAGTGTACATGTAACACCCCAAAAATGTATAAAAGCAAAATGGGGTAGGAATACTCACTGTTTACGTAATAGCTTGTAATGGAATTGGACAACAAAATATGCGCTGGAAATATTCCAAAGAATCAACCTAAAGAATTTAATAATGTGTAAGGAATAACTCTAGGGTACATGGAATTCTAGGGTTTCGAATTGGGGATAAGTATTTATTTGGTTAATAAATTAAACGTTATATAAATAAGAGAAATTTGGTAATTAAATAGACAAAAGTCTTTGAGTAAACTTTAAATCAAATATGGTCACAATATAAAGTTTTAAATGTGAAAATAATTTTTATAAAATTATTTTCTTGAAAATAGTATATTTAATCTATTTATTTCAATTTGTCAAAATATAATTTTAATATTTAAAAATATTAAAATTAAAGAAATTTTTGATTAAAAATTGTATTTCTGTTTTAAATGGATAGAAATAATTTATGTAAAATTTTGGTGCAAAAATATTGTAAAATGAATTTATTATGAATTATTTATGATTAAAACTAACAAAAATTGATTAAAAATATAAAATAAATGATTTTACTGAATTAAAAATTATTTCAGTAAAGTTTATCTTTATAAAAAGTTAGGATAATTTTTGAAGAATTTAATAAAATTGTTTTGACATATAAATGGATTTTTATAAATATAATGGTATAAAAATGATTTAATTATTATAAATATTAAATAAATGAATTTCTGAAAAATAAAAATTGTAATTAAAACTTTTATCTCAGATTAAACAAATATAATTTTTTTAGAATTTATAAAATAGTTTTGATATTTTAAAATGAATTTAAAAGATTAAAAGGTTTAATATATATATATATATATATAATTGTTGTTTAAAAAGAAAAGAAAAGAAAAGAACAAAAAAAAAAACAAGGTCTGTGCCGGGACTCGAACCCGGTTCCTTTCTGTATTGAGCCAAGGTCACAACCACTTGGCCTAGGCCAGTGGTTGTGATGTTTTCTGTTTTAAAAAAAAAATAAATACAATACGTGCTTCCAGTTTATCCCCAATTATGATGAAAGAACCCTAGAATTTGCAATTGGGCAAATCACACATCAATAGCCTGATTAACCATAGGGCTATTGATGTGTGATGGCCGATGAATAAAACCCACATAATTAATCGAACTCACAGTGCCGAATTGAGTGAAATCGTTGGGTCAAAGCAAAAGTCAAACGACGAGCTCAATTATAATAAACAGAGTATGTCAGAGAGAATTGGAGGTTGAGAGAGAGTTGTGAGCGAGTTGTTAAGCTTCGGAGATCATCTATTTATACTGATGTTCAATGATTAAGGTTAATTGGAAGGTTTGACCTCGTTTTAAATTCATACGCGTAATAATAAAGAATTGGTCAATAATTTGGTGTAATTGACGTGTATTCGTGTTGTAATAGGCCGATAATTACGTTTCCTAAGTCAACTATGATAATATTTCGTGCAAAAATGGAAATTGATTGGTCAAAGTTATTTAACTATATTCATACCTGTTGCAGCTCGATGATAGGGAAGGAAAGGAGACACAGGTCCGTTTTTAAAAGGCCATATATAGAATTTGAGTTAAGATTAAGTCAGAAGTGAGGCTTGGCTCAGATGGTGGTGTACGTGTATGTGAACAGAGCAGACTCGGGTTCGATCCCCGGGTCTGTCATGTTTTTTTTTTCCTTTTAACAGATTAAAGGGGGAAGGGGAGGTGTTGGGCTTGGTTCTGCTGGGCCTGACACAGTGGGCTTCTGAATGGGGTTTGGGCTCAGAATTATAAGGGTTTGGGCTGGGATGGTTTGGGTAAACAAACACAATTCAAAGTATTCTAGTATATGTTAAAATTATTATTATTATTATTATTATAAATCTATATATATATATTATTTATATATAATGAAAAAGTGACGGATGTCACAGGGGTGGGGGTGGGGGGGCGATGCACCACTAGATTTGGTCACAGGTACCCCACTACCAGCACGATAACACCGCCGCCGGTAGTGCTAGTGGAGGTCACGTGGACCTTTTTCTGGTTCTATTTAATGGGATGGTAAGCATTGAATATTAAATGCAATGGTCATATTTATGTTTTAATAATCCAAATTTGACAATTAAGAATTTATGTTATTTGAAACGGTAGTATTTTGTGATCGTTTTTTAATTGATTTATATAAACATGTCCACGGTTTAAGATCAAAAAACACAAACAAACAACTAGATTAACTAAAGTACTTTCAAACAAAAACAAGTGGATACAAGGAAATCAAAAAGTGTGGCAAAAGGGTGGGAGGGGATCCTCGAAATCTAAAGTCGGGGGTTCCAGTAGTCGAGGTAGAGATTTGGGTTTGGGTTCAAGCTCGGAGACGATAGAAGCCTATAGGTGTTGGATCAGTATATTGCTCTTTGTTGAACTTGCTAGTTGACACTTAAGTGTTTAGCAAGTTCTTGATGAGTGATAGCACAGCGGAATGTTTATAAGTTTAAAGCTACACTTATCAACAGGAGTTATTACTCCCCCTGGATTCAAGAACTAATAAATGATAAGTGTTTATTGAGAATCTAAGTATTGAATGAGAATGAAACACTTCGACATATTCTCAATAAACACGAAATGGAAATAACAATAATAAGAGTTGAAGGATTTCTTGTATTAAAATCAATGTCTAAAACAGAGGGATGAACCCTTCTATTTATAGACTTTACAAATACATGAACCTTGCCAAAAGCAAGTTCAGAAACAAGTTGCAACAAGTTGCAGTCTTGGAACTTGTACATAAAGCAAAAAGAAACATTAAAGTAATAAACTACTGATATACAAAGGCGGTGAAAAAGATCTTCATGTAGTACTGATGAATGACAAACTACTGATGAGTAGTTTGTCTTCAGTAGTTCTTCAGTAGAAGTGTCTGGTTTGAACTTCAGAACTTCTGATGACTTTCTTCTTCAGCAGTTTGATCCTTCTTCTTCAGCAGTTCTATACTTAGAATATTTTGACAGAAGTGAATTAGACTAAGGTTTGCAAAAGTGGTTTCACCAATCATTTTTGTCCTAACAATAGGCCCATGATAAATTTTCCACAAAGTCAACCCCCACCACAACTGTTTTACCCACAATACCAACTATTCCCACAATGCCAACAACCCCAAAGCCAACCCAATTATTTTTCACATTATTTTACGCCACCTCAATTAACACCACAACAACAACTAGAGGACTTTGACGTGTTTGCAATGAGGAGTCCAAACCCTCATCAAACAATTGATGATACAGAGCGAAACCTCCACCTACGTGACGATGACAATGAAGAGGAAGAAGAAATTGTGCCAGAGACAAAATTCATGGCACCTGAAGATGAAGAATTAGGGGATGAAGTGGAGGAGATGCTTGTTGTAGAGGATGAAGTTGCAGAAGTTGATCCGCGGGGGAAAAAGAAATTTGGGAAGCGATCAAAAGTCGTGAAGCGGACAATAGCACAAGAGGTTGCTTTGGCAAAAGCTTGGTGCTATGTGTCGGAGAACAGGGAGAAGAGTAATCAAAAAAGCAGGGGGAGTTTTTGGAAGGCGGTCCAAAAACATTACACAGAATTGTTGGGAGGATCCACCCGAACAATTGATCAAATTACTTCAAAATGGACCGTCATGAACCCACAAATGAATGCGTTCAATGGTCTTCATCAACAAGCGGTAATGATTATGATATAGTTAACGTATAGTTTTTTTTATTATATAAATTTTACTAAAATATATTTTACGTGCTTGAATATAGTACGAGGGAGTGGATGTAGTGATCTTAATGTGATGCAAACAGCGATGAAGGATTATAGAAAAACTAATCCTTATGGTTTTAATCATCAAGCGGCATGAGATATTGTAAAAGATCATGACAAATGGAAGAAGCAAGCATTGATGGGTGAAGGACAGTCCGATAGTCATTCCGACAAAAGATGGAAGTAATCGAAAGGCGGCAACTATTATGCGTCTGTCTTTTCCACACCAGACGACTCCACCCCCACTAGCCACATGCCAGATCTCAATGAAGATGCCAACCCAACGAGACCAAAATGCAAAAATAAGACAGTCGTCGCTGAGTCTTCAAGCAAAACATCCTTGGTTGACGAATTTGGGTCATACCGAGCGATGAAAGAAGATAATTTGAACCAGTTGGTCACCCTACAATCTTAACAAGGCAAAAAAACTGTAGCGTTTTTGGAGGAATAACGGGAGTTCTTGAGGCAAAGACAGTATGACCACGACTTGAATATGTATTCAAAACCGCATGACCACCTCAAAGGTAAATCCTTGGAATTGGTTTTGAAACGAAAAGAAGAAATCTCGGCGAAATACGATTGGGATCGTTATTGGGTGGAAGGTGACGACGACGATGAAGGGGACAAGTATATTTTAGGTGTTTGTATGTGTTTTTAATTGATGTTTCTTGTAATTTTTTATTTTAATGAAATGGTTATTTTTAGTTAATCAAACGGTTCTTTTTAATTTAAACGGTAATTAAAAAAGAAAACTAAAAATAAACATTTCAGTGAAGTGAATCAGTGAAGTGTTGCCTCCAATAAAAACTTTTCAGTGAAATAATGTGGCAGTGCAGGATTAGTGTAAATTAGTAAAGTTGGAAAATAATCTTGGTTGCACCCGTACCACCTAAGTAATAATAATTTGTTATCACCGGCCTGCTAAGTGGGAGTGAAATAAAGTTAAGGTCTTAGAGCATTCACGGTAGCTTCCTCATCCCCTATTTACTCACAATCAATCATAACCACATATTACATTAAAAATCATTACAGTTTCTCTCTCCTTCACTCACAACCACTTTCAACAAATATTAAAAAATAAATACAGTTTTCAGTTTTCCCCAAAAGATTCCCAAATAACCCCAAATATACCGATCAACAGTAGATTTCACATTTTTCTTCACTCACAACCCCTCAAAACCACCCCATATAATTTGGGGGCTACTCTCACATAAAAATGGGGGAGCTATAATTTAGGCCCTAGCTTTTTTGAGGCCCCCAAATTATAAAAAAGTAAACTCTATACATGTAATATTGGGCTTTCGGATTGTTTGCATGGAAATTTGCAATATATAATTATGAATACACGCAAAGATCGTATATGATTCATGGTACTGAAAGCAAATTTTTTCGGACGAAAAGGACCTCAATTTTATTTTGCGCTTGGCTCCCTAGATGCTTGAGACAGCTCTGGTCACCAGGCAACTAGTCTAGAAGAAATCAAGAACCCTTGTGGTGTGGTGAAGGACTCTTTTTCAAGAATGCTATTTTGTATGATCGATCGATGCTTTTAGTTGACACTTCACTGATTGAAGAAGCCCATTAAAGAGCATAAGATCTTGCAACTTTTACCAAGTGAACACATGAAAGTATTAAAAAGTAGGTTGGTTTTTCGTTAAAAAAATTCCGATTGCAAGTCCAAATAGAAAAGACTAGCGGAATTATAAATGGAACGTGGGCTTTTAGCTGGATCATGGGCTCAAATAAAAGAACAAACAACAAAAAAAGGAAATATGAACAAGCCCACAAACAAATCGTGAAGGAGAGAATTAGAAAGAAACGATAGGGCAGTTCCATGGTCAATTCGCATGGAGGCTTTTGGGTCTATCGGTTGAGAAGTTTTAAGAGGTTTCTCTTTTCCGGTTTCATGTACCTTCACGTTTGGAGGGATCAGTATATTTGATTATAATCATTTGGGAACCAATTTTGAATGCGTTTCACGCAACCATAAGGGTCTTTATTCATCACTTGTAATACTTTGGTTTGTTTATTTATTTTTATTTTTTTGAAAGGTTAATTTTTTTTAATCTTGTGGTCTTTGAGACTTAACCCAAAACCACCCACAACCTAGGTGTTTTAAAAACTTTGTCTTTGTGGATCACCACCCTATTATATGGTTGATTCACCTATATGAGTGATTAACGTTAATAAATTTGGTTTATGCTAAAGATGTGCGAATTATGTCTATGGGGTTTGTTAAACATATTCGTCAAATTAGAATTTAAGTGATTAATTAGACAGGCACTTCGGGCATGGTACCAACGATTCATTGGTTTTGTTCTTACACTGGGGTTCAATCACAGCCGGCCTATCTCTTCTTTATGTTGATGACATTCTTCTAATCACCTCGCCCTCTCCGCTACAGCAACAACTGATGGCCAAACTCGCTACTGAGTTTGCCATGAAAAACCTTGGTCCTCTTAGCTATTTACTTAGCATTTCAGTTACCAGAAATCGCAACACAATATTCCTCTCCCAACAGTCTTTTACTACGGATATTATTACTCGGGCAAACATGCAATCCTGCAACCCACTTACGACCATAGTCGATACAAGTACCAAACTCTGGGCCACCATGGGCAGCCTATTTCTTGATCCCACCCTATACCGCAGCTTAGCTGGATCCCTCCAATATCTCACTTTTACGAGACAAGACATCACTAATGTTGTCCAGCAAGTGTGTATGCATATGCACTGCACTCTCCACGTACAGATCATTGGAATCCATTAAAAGGATAATCTGTTATGTTAAGGGCACGACTTCTTTCAGCCTTACTCTTGGCCACACTTTGACGCTGTCTCTTATTGCCTATACAGATGTGGATTGGGCAGACTGTCCTAATACATGTCGTTCTACCAGTGGCTATTGAATTTATTTTGGGGATAATCTCATATCCTCATATACTGGTCCTCCATGGGTTAGAAAACCGTGTCTCGGTCTAGTTCTGAGGTAGAATATCGTGGGGTTGCAAACGTGGTCGCTTAATTTGTTGGCTCCGCAATCTCCTTCTTGAGTTATATCGCCCTTTGTCTCGAGCTACATTGGTCTACTATGACAATGCCAGTGTCATCTACTTATCTGGCAATCCCGTTCAACATCAACGTACAAAGCACATTGAGTTAGATATTCACTTTGTTCTTGAATTGGTATAACGGACGTTAGTGAATTCCCTCACTCAAGTGGTGAGGTCAAACCTCGTTACAAGTATTTAGGTGGTGTAGAGTTAGAGTGTATAAGTCATTCTAATAAGAAACATAAAACTCTTATCTATTATTAGTAGCAATCATTTATGCGTATAGTTCTATCCCATTATATATCCTAGAACTTTGTAGCAATTTTCACAAACTAATTAACATGTGAATGATGGAGATGCTATTAATTAGTTCCAATATTATTTACAATACAATGGCCCAGCCCACAAATCTCACATGGTTATTCAAGTTGTAAGTTTTGACTAGTACAAATGGTTGTACTTATCAAGGAGGGTGTGGTGGTGAATTGAAGCCTCCCCAACCCTTGAAAGGTTGCATAAATATGGTTTGCTCTCCACTGGTTTCTTTTTGGAACTCTCCACTTTGTGTTTTGTGCTCTCTCTCTCTCTCTCTCTCTCTCTCTCTCTCTCTCTCTCTCTCTCTCTCTCTCTCTCTCTCTCTCTCTCTCTCTCTCTCTCTCTCATGCACACATACACATTGAGAGAATCTAGTCCAAGTCACCTGATTGCTATAAGTTTCCCCAAAAAGATCTTTTTCTTCTTCAAGTCACCCAATACTACCAATCTGTTTAACTAGCTAGTTATGGAGATAAAAATTATGTTCTTAGTGTTACTCTCACTTTCACTGATTGTCAATAGTGTTTTCCTCAATGGTCAGCAGGTGCTATCTTCTCATCATTTAGGTATATGTTTGCACTTTATATATAACATGTATATCTCTAATCAGCACACACAAACACACATTTCATGGTGTTTAATTTTTTTTTTTTAAAGATGATTCAAAGCTTGCATGTTTAGGTTGCTTGAGAAACTTCTAACTAGATAGATTTATATTATGTTTGCATGTTTTGCAGATCAAGGTCATGAACACCAGTTCGGTTTCCAAGCAATGCCAAGAAAGTTGATGCTCAATTCAAAGGCAAGGTTTTTAAAACCCTAACAAAAACACAATAAATTAGGGTTTGATTCAACTACTTTACAAACTTTAATAAAAAAAAAAAAAAAGCACCATTCTATATGAACCGATTAAGACTATGTGTTGTGGTTTAGGCAAGGCTTGGGAAGCCTTGCCGCCACGTCAGCAAAAAGTGGGTCCCACTTGTATTTAGACAACTTGAGGACTACCTAAGGGTGTGGGGGTAGTCTTCCTTGGTTAGTACTCCACTCCTATTGGTCCATCATTTATATCATATTATGTTATTATGTGAGTTAGAAGGCCCCACCAAAATAAAACAGCCAATCCCATGGCCCGTTTGAAATGTCCGCAAAGTTGGACGAATTGGCCGCCCCAAACACGGCGGGGCAGTGTTGGCCGCCCCTAGACGGGCTGGACGGGCCCATGACGCCCCCACACCGTTTAGTCTAACAAGTTTCTTAAACAAATTAATAATGTGACAGTCCTTAATAAATATGGTCTATTTGTTTATTGATACGGTTGAATATACGGTATGTGTTTGTTTATTGATAGGTTGAAAGTGCCGCGGACAAAGATTTGGTGTCTTACACTGATGATTTATCAGGTACTTCATCGACGAAAGTGTCGACAGAAGAAGGATCATACCCGACTCACATGTTTACTATGGATTACTCTCCCGTGAGAAAACGAAGGCCCGTGCATAACAAATCTGTCCCTACAACAACTACTTCTCCATGATATGTGGACTTATTTCTTTCTATATTTGGTTAAATCAGCTAAAAGATTCTTTTAGAAAATTTAGGATTTGAAAGAGATAGAAATTTTGTCTTATGTAGTTATATTACATGTTTTTCTTTTCAGCAATGCATTGTTAATTAGTATGTTAATGTGGTTTACAGTTGTTATGCCAGTGACCATATATGATATAGTTTTTGGGTATATTTGTACTTGAGTTCATTCGAACAATGCATATTATATAATGGTCAACATTAGGAGACTAAAGCGTGTCCCACATTGGTAGAAGAATTCTAAAGAAGTTAACTAAATTGGTAATAAATATAAACTTTTATGAGTATTTGAATTGTGACCCAGAACATAATTTTAAGTCATGTTGAAGAGATTAAAAACTTTATCTTATAATACATTCTTTAAACTCATTCAAACCAATTTTTATCACACAACACTCAATATTTCTCTCTCTCAAACCACTTTGTTAGCACACAACATGATCAATATTTCTACCTCTAGCAAAAAAATTCTTTCTATATAGCACGATTAAGATACCGACTCAGTTAACGCGGTGCTACAATGGAAATTTACGTGAGATGATCAAGGATTTCTTATTGTTTTTAATGAAATGTTAGTATTGTATTTTAGCTAAATGTTTACTTTTAAATTAATGAATTGTTAGTTAATTGTATTTATTTTTGTATGTTATAAAGTTAATTTAGTTTGTAAAATAAAAAAAAAGTTTATAAAAAAATTAATATTCTAAATAAATAAATATCATGTAACATTTGGAGAGTTTGAGAATAATACCCTCCAATTTGGGAGTTGGGGAAAAAAATGATATGAATCTAACATGTACTTGGAGACATTGACGAAAATTTGATGATACCCTCCATCCATAGCTAGAAACATAAAAATTCTAAAGGAGTGCTTGGGTAAATTTACTTTTAGGTTTATAAACATTTTAGAAAACAAATAGAGTACAAGCTTATCAACTTAAGGCAACATGGAGTGGTCATGCTACAAGTAAAACTTGCCATGCAACGGCAACTACGGTTACTTCGGCAGACGATACCCTCATTTGCGGCAACAATGGACTGCTACAAATCGGCAGTGTGTTTATGCGGCCCCTTTCAACATTGGCCATTCATTTATTTTGTTAGGTTTTTCAATTTAATCTTAAATTAGTTGTGGCATGCGAAGCGTACAAATCATGTTGCATTTTCAGTCATTTGGCAAAGTTGTGATAAGGAGAGAGGGTGTATGATCGCGTTTTGAGTGTTAATCAAAAACTATATTAAAAGCTTCTTAGCTACAAGGACTACAGGGAGCAGGGTTGTTGAACCACGGATGTATGTGGAAAACGTCAATAGCAAGTTATCAATTAAACTAATCAATTAAAAACAAGATTTATAAAGTAAAATGTTGTTGTGATTATAGATGTTGGATTAAATTGACTTGAGAAGAAAACTATAAGAGTAAGGATGCAACCTCTTTCAAGAGAACTTAACGGGTCGCTAATTCTCAAAATCCTGATTTTTTGTTTTATTCGTAAAATCTTCGTTCTAACTCTGTTTTCGCGGTCATGCCTTCGTATTTCAACCCTTTTTCATATTATCATCCAATATCTCCATTTCCAATCGATTTTTTTCCTCCAAAAACGCATCCAATCTTCAACACTTTCCCCCGTGTGCTCAATTACTCATGATTTAAGCTCGTTTTTGCTCCTTTTGCATGCCAACACTTACAAAACACACATACACTAATTAATAGCTAATGCAAATTAAAAAGACACTATTAATGACTAAAACATATACAAAACTAACAAATAAATGTGATGCATTTAACAATTTTTTTTTTTTTTTGCGCAATAATAATAGATTTCATTTCATACTAAAAGCAACAAGAATTACAAGTAAGGCACGGGTAGACGGGCAACAAGCTGCGCCGCAACCCCTTTTTGAATAGCAAAGCCTACTCTATTAAATATAAAGCTTGTGTCCTTGGCCGCAGGAGAGTTACTCTGCACCACCTTCTGCACTCGATCTAAAAACCGGATTGCATCGGGAGCAAGGCCCCCAAATGTGTCAAAAGCAAAGGGCACAAAGACGTGTTGGTTTTCAAGACAAGCAGCTTCATGTTTGTCAACTTTCTTGGATTCAGCCTTTAAGACTGCTTGCCCTGCCACAAACCCCGAATCCCGCAGTCCCACCAAAGGAGACACCCCTGTGAGATCAACGCACGCGTGTTTTCCCTGTGCCCACCCGAACACAAGGACATCCGCTGGTCTTAGGGTGGACCGCCCCTCAAGTGGATCCGTCAAAAAATTAACCGGGGCTTCTTTCCTAGCTGAAATCCCTGCTCTTCGTAAGACGTCCCATAAGACATCCCTGACCAGGTCATGCCTGTATTTAAATCCTGGCAGCTCTTTACAGTGAAGGGCATGCTCCCCAAATTTGTCTAAACATGCCTTTTTGCACAGTATATTTGGGTATATTTGATGTAAATATAGTAGGGGTAACAAGAGTTGTCCAAGAAAAAAAAGAGTAGAGAGATATTGTGACAAGTAGTCTTAATAGGTCAAGCATTTCATGTGGCCTAACTTATTGGATTAAATAAACTTTAAGCTTAAGTTTTTAAACTCATAATAAATTAAATATAACATGTAAAATATTTCAGCAAATTCAATCGTAAACCATAAAGTAAGCTTAATCAAATTCCCCTGAACGAAAGAGATAATTAAGAATTCGTCTCACGAAAGATAGATGAGCTTTAATCTATGAAACACCAATAATTTTAAGATGGTTTTTAGTTGATCTCAAAATTATGAATTACTTTAGGCTATTTGGGTCTCAGAAGTATGAAGATAAACTATATGGTATATACCACATAGTTGATTTAAGATATTTTATTAGGTTTATTTAACACTAAAAAGAGTGCAAAATTATTTAAAAAAATATGTTATAAATTACTATTTTTATAATATTATTAAACACCAAAGTGAGTCATGTTGTTTTATCGGGTCAAAGGAAAACTCAAACCCCAATATTTCGTAATATGCTCCTTCAATATAAAAGGGGCTTCACTGGTTTTAGGTGGAATCCAAGATGACATTAACATGCATATATTTCAACTATATATTTTCTTTACAAACATAAGGAGGAATCCAAGAAACCTCGTTTTGTGAACGGTGACGGTGGTGGTACCGAACATAAGGGGACGGGGCGTAACTCGTGTTGTGCATGGGTACCCCAGTACCTACCCGGCTACCCGGTAACATCATCGTCATGGGTGGTCCCGTGGACTGTTTCCTTGGTTGTAAGCAACGGATAGTGAACATGAATATTTAAATGCAACTGTTAAAATTAAATGGTTAAATGTTGAATATTTAAATGCAACGGTCATTTTTTATGACCATTTATTAAAAAAAAAAGGGACGGGTATATATGAAGGATTTTTTACCCTATTTCAACCACAAAAAATAAAACACAAACTCTCAACACTTTAGTCTCAAACTAGTTTCAAACATAAACAAATAGATGCAAAACAATCAAAGAGTTTAGTGTGGCAAAGGGTGGGAGTGGATCATTTAAATCAAGAAAAGGGGGTTCAGTAGAGGTAGAGGTTTGGATTCGAGCTCGGGTGTGGGGGAAGGTTATAGGCCCGTGATTAATTTTTCACAAAGTCAATCACTCCAAGCACCCCACCCAATTATTATTATTATTATTGTATATATTTTTTTAAATTGATATTTCTTGTATTTCTTTTTTATTTTTAGATAATGTATTTTTATTTTAGTTAATATAATGTTACTTTTAGTTAAACTCTTTATTAAAAAAAAAAGAAACTAAAAAAATAATATTTTCAGTGAAATGAATCAGTGAAGTGTTGACTCCAAACAAGTCTTTTAGTGAAGTGGTGTTTTAGTGAAGTAAATCAGTGAAGTAATGTGGCAGTACAGGATTGGTAGAAATCAATGAAGTTGAAAAAATAGTGAAACACCCCTTCTCCCCTAACACTTCCAATTCGATTTTAAATTTCATAGTAAGTGGTGAATAAGGTGTTCCTTCCTATGAATTGAAGTGAGATGGATACTCATGTAGACTTTACAGTACGATTAGATTAAATTGTCATTCAAAAAAAAAAAAGTTGAATCAAATTTATGTGTGATATAAATAAATATTAAGTACCTTTATTAGCTAAAGGAAATGAAAACTTGATAATAAATAGAGGGGTTTATGATTGTATGGTTAATCTTGTTCATGTACTAAACTACTAAAGTTTATGTTATAAATGTTACTACTAGAAGTAATAGATTAGATTTATTTGTATTTATCTAAATGTTTTGGAATTGTTAAAATTATAATATACTAATTCATATGTTTGGATTAATGTTTTTGGTGTTACATTATTGGGCTTCTATTTCATTATTGGGGTTAATATATTTGGCCCAGTGTTTTAGGTATTATTGTTTGGCCCAAATATCTGGCCCAATGGCAGCCCATGTCAGCTTATGTGTTCGTGTTATAAATGAGTTGTTGAGATATTTTGTTCAGATATAGATCTCAGCCGTTGGATGAGGTTTTGATCTAAGGGTCTGGAGTTGATGCACACGGATCGAAGATGAGCTGATATAAAAGGATTGTTTTGTTATTCGTGCTCATTCAGTCTCTCATCTAGGGTTTTCATATTGTTGTCTTATCTGTATTGTTACTATTCTTCTTTGCACAGAAGAATAAGGTTTGTATTCTGGAGTTGTATCCAATGGTCTTATGGTTATCTATCTGTGATAACCTGTAGTTGATCGATTGTTCGATCGCTAGTCTTCTGGTCTGTAAGTATTTGATTCATTATTGTACTCATAAACCTGTAGTGTCAACTGATTTAAACAATCAGTTGACATCTATAGTTATTGATTTAGAATCTCATTTATTGGTGAGATTCAGGGTATTTGGGGGGAGTTTTTCAGGTTTGGGTTTGAAGAAACAATAAGTATACCGGGGATTAAGACTAATCACCGGGGGGTTAATACTTATGTCACTGTCAGATTAATCCTTTACCCAAACCGTGATGGTAACCCGTGTGAGTATTAATGTAAGTGAATGTGTATGTGAAGTGTGTGAGAACACAAGAGTTAAGTGGTTCGGCCGTTAATGACCTACGTCCACTGTAAGTACACCGGAATATTATTGACAATAAGAGAGGTTACAATGAGTGAGTATAGTAGAGATGGTTATTTCTGAATGAATCTACAAGGGTTGCATGTAATCCTATTTATAGGCACTACAGTGGGCTGCATGGAATGGCCCACGGGTGATACCATTGGTCTGGGCCCAGCCGAGGCCCAAGCCCATGGTTCTTCTGAGAATGGCGGGAAAAGGCAGATTACTGTTGATGACGTCACGCTATAGTGTGGTCGTTGTTGTAGCCGGACACGTGGCGGATTTCTGGTGGTGCACAGTAACGTCGTACTTGCTACAGTGTTCAGGCTATCCATGCTGTCTGATGTGACGTCTGACAGTTGGCGAGGTAATGCCTGCTGGTCACTATTCACGACAGCATGCACAGTGCAGCCGTTCACCTTTTGTACGATCTGCCACATGTCCTTCTCCTGCTGGTGTGTACCCTGACATGGATCTTTATGAATCTTCCTTCTGCCGTTCTTTGTACTTCTTATAAGAGGTGCCAGGAGAAGACTCTGCGCGTGGTAACACGCGCGTATCAGGTGTTGTATGTTGCCTATCGTATGCTTTGGCGCGCGAGACATGTTGATTGCTTGTCCCCGCGCGAGTGTGTTCTCGCGCCATGATCTGGCGTGGGGTTGCTGTTGCACGGGGATAGGGACGCCTTTCAGATTAGGTTCCCTATCCCTTCAGGGTTAAATAAGATTTTCGTCACCGTTTTGTCTCCTAAACCTTATGTTCTTTGTTCTGAGTTTATGTTGGCTCAATATTATTGTATTGTTGTGTGTTTGGATCTATAAAATTTTACATGGTATCTGTGACACCTGGCAAATTCGGGTTAACAACGTTGTCTAGATGAAAGTCTACCTTAGCGAGTCACGCGTATTTTGTACTTAACTGGGTTAGTTAAGTCGGGTTATGGTTCGGGAACTATTAGTTAGTCTAGAAGATCGTTGGATGTTGGTCTAGAGGTTCATTAGATGTCGGTCCTTAACCAAGTGTACAAACGGTGACGATTTGTAGGATCGTCAGGGCATACGGAACGTACGAGTCTCGAGTCCCGGGAATTGGTGAACGAGTGTAAATATGTGTATTTACTTGTGTTATGTGTTTACAATCATTATATGACTTGTCGGTACATGAATATGCATTAACATATGTTAAAACGGGGTTTAACGCGCAAAACACACAAGACCAAACCCTATAGGCGAGTAGGAGGCCTACTCCCCTATAGGGGAGGCGAGTAGGGAGCCCCTTAAGGGCGAGTAGCCCTACTCGTGTATACCTAAGGGCGATTAGGCCCTATTCACTAGAACCTTCAGGCGATTACAAGCCCTAATCGCCTGAACTGCTGCACAATCGCATGTAACGTGCTGGAACGACTAGGAACGCCTATAAATACAACACTTAACCTCCTAAACTCCCTAATATCAACCCTAGTCGTCCCATAACCGCCCCAAACACTTAAACAACCTCTGGAAGGCGATTTTGATAAAAAACACAAGGTTTCAAGGTCTAACCATCAATCTTTTACAATTCCAAGGTTTGATTCTCATCCATAACACTTTGTAAATGTTTTTAATAAATCCCTAATGGTCCAGACCTGTTTATAAACGAAAAAGCTTTCTGAAAATCGTCAATAAGGGTTGTTAAACGGATTATAACTAATTAACATGCGTTATGGGTATGTATGATTAGAAAGATAGGATTTTTATGGATCTTGATGATGTTTTGATGTATTGTCATGCTAGGTCAGAATTAATATTAAGAGTATGATGATAGAAAACTCAGTAATCGGATAATAGGGTTATGATTACATGCGTTAATTGATGTTGCATGCTATGTGAATAGTGTTTGGATTGTTTTGGGTTGCATGCAGGACTGATTATACGAGGTTGAACGAAGGGTTTTGGGTTAAACATGTTTAGGATAGTGTTTGGGATGATATTGGGTAGTTACACACGTTCTGGATCTGATTTGGAGCGTTAAACGCGCGAAAAACCGGAACAGCATGGTTACAGGCGAGTAGCAATGCTAATCGCCTATAACTCATGCGAGTACAAGGCTAATCGCCAATATATAGGCGAGTAGAAGCCTATTCACTAGTAAGTTCATGCGAGTAGAAGCCTATTCACTAGTAAGTTCATGCGAATAGCCCTAATCACTAGTAAGTTCAGGGGAATAGCCCCTAATCGCGTGAAGTAAAGGGGAATAGCCCCTATTCGCCTATAGTAGGGGCGAATAGGGCTTCTATTCACTAGTTGACTTTCCTAATCACTAGTTGACTTTTCCTAATCGCGTGTACTGCTGCTGTAAGTGTAAATTAGCATTCCGAGACCCGATTTAACATGTAGTAACATGCTAGGAACCCCGTAACATGTCTAATAACTTGGTAACATATATTTGGATGTATTTCGGTGATACGTGAACTATGTGCTATAACTTGTTGTGTGTTAACGTATGTTAAGTATACTTACGTTATTGTATGTTTTGGAGCGTAAACATAACACGGGGAGTCTCGGGTCACCAATGGGATGTCGAGTCTTGTACTTTGGGTCGGTTAAACAGTCACGGTGTTTTCAAACAAACTTGGTTATGGTCTGGACATCTAGGGACTAATTAACCTGCGGGTTATTAGTCTAAGTACTTGTAACTGTCGTATGTTAGGTCGCCACTGTACGGGACTAACATAGCAGCTGAGTTTACTCGGGATTAGGAGTAAAGCAACTTAAGGTGAGTTTACGGCCCCTCTTTTAAACTGGTTTCATACTTTCGGGGGAGAAAACATGTGTTAAAACAACTGTTTGGTAACTACTGTCATACTATGGGTTCTAACGTATACTACACGATCTTTGGAAGTCCCGGGGGGGAACCATGAATGTGCGGGTTTGCACAACGGGGAAATGTGAATAGCGCTATTGGGAGTGACCAACCCCGCTCGCCGGCTTGGAGGGCCGGGCGAGTGCATATTGTCTCAAACAGGAACAACAGGAACATTTGGAACTATTCGGGCATAACAACTGGTATTCGAGTTAGTAATGGTTTTCCAATCGTGGTAGTAACAAAACGTACGCCTAGCTAGCGTATACTGGTTTTCTATTTGTTATAGTATGGACAGGTGAACTTGGTACTTGAACTGCAAACCTGTAAACTCACCAGCATTTTTGTGCTGACGTAAACTTTTACATGTTTTCTCAGGTCGTTAAGGTAGCACAATGGAACTAGGGCGCACGCGTCTGCACGGCGTCTAGATAGAGTTGCAGGGTTTCATAAACATTGAACTTTGGTTATTTATGTTGAACTTTATTTTGAATAAGCTTCCGCTGTAAACGGGATTTTTAAAACATTGTTTTGATATTGCATTAATTACATTTAGACTTGTTTATTGTGATCGTTGGTTTGGATCCTGGCTTGTCATGCGCCTCGCGGTAAAACTCCGCAAGTGGATTTTGAGGGTGTGACAGATTGGTATCAGAGCCAATGGTTATAGTGAACTAGGACTGCATGTAGAGTCTAGTCTATAGCCGAGTCGCACACACTAGACGATCACATGGTACTAAACGTTATAGTGGGTTACGTATGGTCTTGTCGGGGTGTCTCTAAATCGTTGGTCTTTCTACGTTACATCATCCGTTCTATCTTAGGTTGGGTTACTTGTTTCTAGGCAGTGTGGTCCATTGGAGTAACTCGTGTGCTCTTGAGATTTGTCCAAGGCTCGGACATCTCCCTTTCGCACTCCAATAGAAGCACTTGTCATGAACTACCGTAGTATTACGGTGTGTAGCTAAGAGTCTATGTTCGGTGATTTGAACTTTGAACTAGGAGAACACTTGGAGGACCATGTAGAGCGTTTTATCATTTTGGGTGCACACAAAATCATAAAACGAAATGCATGGAAGCACTAGTGAGCTCTGGGTTTGAGGGGATAGTCCTGGATTGGATCTGGCTTTAATCTTGTGAACATTAGTGGTTATCTTTAACTGCGAAACTAAATTTTCTCGTTCTTTCTGCCAGAATCATGTCTGGAGTGCGTGGAGGACGAGGAGGTGGTCGCAATGGTGGACGTGGTGGTGGTCGTGGTGGTGCTGGTGGTCGTGGTGGAGGTATTAACCTGTCACAGGCTGATCTGAACAACTTGCTCCAGGCTGCCTTTCAGTTAGGGCACAACGGTGGTGGTAAGTTGTTTTATCCATTTTCTTTGCCTCATTGGTGAGTCTTGTTTACGTATTTCGTGGTTTCTCATACGTTTCATTTCAGGTGGTCCTGTTGACCCACCCCCACCCATGTGCACCTATAAGATGTTCCGGGACTGCAAGCCCCAGGAATTCTCTGGCACCGAGGGTGCGGTCAGTTTGCTTAGGTGGTTGGAGAAAGTGGAGTCGGTATTCCTGATGTGTAACTGTCTCCCAGAAGATCGGGTGAAGTATTCGGCTGCGTTGTTTCAGGACGTGGCATTGACTTGGTGGAATGGTATCACCCAGAACATGGGGATTGGGGAGGCATATGCTATGCCATGGGAGAATTTTGTGCAGTTGCTGAAGCGGGAGTATTGCCCGAGAGAAGAGGTACAGAAGCTGGAGCATGAGGTATGGAACCTCAAGATGACTGGGTCGGAAATCGAGAAGTATACGGTTAGGAGGAATGAGTTGGCAGTGCTATGTCCCGATTTGCACGTGCCAGAGTATCGTAAGATTGAACATTATGTCTCAGGGTTGGTGCCGGAAATTGCAGGGTTAGTGGCTGCTGGGAATCATCCTACTTATGCGGAGGTAGTTCGATCTGCACATAGGATGACTAATTTAAAGGTGAATGAGGGGATTTTGCCTGCGAAAGGTTCGACTGCTAAGGCTCCAGAGAACAATAAGCGCAAGTGGGAAAACGACGGGAAGGGATCTGGGTCTACGCAGCAGGGTAAAAAGTTTGATAATGGGGGTTCATCGTCTTCGGGTAATAAGCAGGGTGGTTATGCAGGAAAACTGCCCAAATGCAACAAGTGTGGACGCCATCACCTAGGGAACTGCGACAGTAACCGTTGTCACCGCTGCCAGCGAACAGGCCATTATGCTAAAGACTGTCGGGTTACACTTCCATCGACTCAGGCTCCGACCAACAGTTCAGCTCCGACTACTCAGGGGACTACAGGGAAACAGGGATGCTACAACTGTGGTGACACTGGGCATTACAAGAAGGATTGCCCAAAACTGAAACAGGGTGGAAACAACGGGAATGGGAACAACGGGGGCGGCGGCAGAAATGCACGTGCCTTCGTCATTGGAGCTGCTGAGGCTAGGCAGGACCCTGATACATTCACCGGTACGTTTCTTCTCAATAATCATTCCGTTAGCGTGTTATTTGATTCTGGTGCCGACAAGAGTTTTGTATCCATGGATGTTAGTCGACTGCTAGATGTAGTATCTGTACCATTAGAGACCAAGTATATTATTGAGTTAGCTAACGGTAAAACGATTGAAGCTACTAGTGTTCTTCGGGAGTGTCAGTTAGAGTTGTCGGGTTTATCATTCCCTATCGACCTTATGCCGGTACCATTGGGTAGTTTTGACGTTGTGGTAGGAATGGATTGGTTATCTTTGTATCGCGCGGAGATCGTCTGTTACGATAAGGTTATTCGGATTCCTCTCCCTGATGGAGAATTTCTTTCTGTATACGGTATCAAGGGTGGTGTTTCGCTAAACATCATCTCTAGCATGAAAGCCCTTAAGTGTCTTCGAAAGGGTTATCCAGCCGTTTTGGCGCTCTTATCTGTTTCCACTAGTGATGAGAAGAAGATTGACGACATTCCGGTGGTACGCGAGTTTTCTGATGTTTTTCCCGATGATTTATCTGGTCTTCCTCCTCATCGTCAAGTCGAGTTCGGCATTGATCTTGTACCAGGGGCTGCTCCTATTGCTCGGGCCCCCTACCGTCTTGCACCTCCCGAGATGCAGGAATTGTCTAGCCAGTTACAGGAACTCTTGGACAAGGGTTTCATCCGGCCAAGTTCTTCCCCTTGGGGAGCCCCGATTTTGTTTGTCAAGAAGAAGGATGGGAGTTTCCGATTGTGTGTAGACTACAGAGAGCTGAACAAGTTGACCATCAAGAATCGTTATCCTCTTCCACGTATTGATGATCTGTTCGACCAGCTTCAGGGTTCTAGTTATTATTCCAAGATCGATTTGAGGTCCGGTTATCACCAGCTGCGCGTCAGGGAGGCTGACGTTGCAAAGACTGCTTTTCGAACACGTTATGGCCACTTCGAATTCTTGGTCATGCCTTTCGGTCTCACGAACGCACCGGCGGTTTTCATGGACTTGATGAACCGCGTCTGTAAACCGTATCTGGACAAGTTTGTCATTGTGTTTATTGATGACATTCTGATCTACTCCAAGAACGAGACCGAACACGGCGAACATCTGCGGTTAGTTTTGGAACTCTTGCGACGGGAACAACTTTACGCCAAGTTCTCAAAGTGTGACTTTTGGTTACGCGAAGTTCAATTCCTAGGACATGTGGTTAATGAACTAGGAATTCATGTCGATCCAGCAAAAATCGAAGCGATCAAAGACTGGGGAGCACCAAAGACGCCAACTGAGGTGCGGCAATTCCTAGGCCTTGCGGGCTATTATCGTCGTTTCATTCAGGGGTTCTCGAAGATTGCTCAACCCCTCACCACTCTCACTCAGAAGGATAAGAAGTTCGACTGGGGTGAATCACAAGAGTCCGCGTTTGAAGAACTGAAGTCTAAACTGTGTTCTGCTCCTATTCTGTCTTTACCTGAGGGTTCTGATGATTTTGTCGTTTACTGTGATGCCTCCATTCATGGACTCGGTTGCGTGTTGATGCAGCGCGAGAAAGTGATTGCATATGCTTCTCGTCAACTCAAAGTGCACGAGAAGAACTACACAACTCATGACTTGGAGTTGGGTGCCGTGGTATTCGCGTTGAAAATTTGGAGACATTACTTGTACGGTACCAAATGCACCATCTACACCGATCACAAGAGTCTCCAACACATTTTCGACCAACAACACTTGAACATACGGCAGCGCCGTTGGATCGAACTTTTGAACGATTATGATTGTGCTATTAAGTATCATCCTGGCAAGGCGAATGTTGTAGCAGACGCCTTGAGCAGGAAGGAATCTTCTAAACCTCGTCGCGTTCGGGCGTTGCAGCTCACTATTCATTCATCGTTACCTGATCAACTCCGTTCTGCCCAATCGGAAGCTTTGAAGGAGGAAAACCTTAAAGCTGAAACTATGCACGGTGCCGACAAGCACCTAGAGCGAAGACCGGATGGCCTGCACTACTTCGTAGAACGCATATGGGTTCCTTTATTCGGGGGACTACGGGAGCTTGTTCTTGATGAGGCTCATAAGTCTCGGTATTCTATTCATCCTGGTTCGGATAAGATGTACCAAGACCTGAAGGTGCTTTACTGGTGGCCAAACATGAGGTCGGACATAGCCTCATACGTGAGCAAATGCTTGACCTGTGCTAAGGTCAAAGTGGAATACCAGAAACCGTCGGGTCTCCTGCAACAACCTGAAATTCCGGAATGGAAATGGGAACGGATTACTATGGATTTTGTCACACAACTTCCTAAATCACCAAGCGGGAACGACAAGATATGGGTGATTGTCGATCGGTTAACGAAATCAGCCCATTTTCTTGCTATTAAGGAAACCGACACCATGGATCGTTTGGCTCGTCTCTACTTGAAAGAAGTTGTTTCTAAGCACGGGGTACCTGTTTCTATTATCTCGGATCGTGACTCCCATTTTACTTCTCACTTCTGGAAGTCTTTGCACAAGGCTTTGGGTACCCAACTAGACATGAGTACGGCTTACCATCCACAGACTGACGGTCAGAGTGAGCGTACGATTCAAACTTTAGAAGACATGCTGCGGGCGTGTGTGATCGATTTTGGCAAGGGTTGGGAAGCTCATCTGCCGTTGGTAGAATTCTCGTACAACAACAGTTATCACACGAGCATCAAGGCTGCTCCGTTCGAGGCACTGTACGGACGGAAATGCCGCTCTCCTCTTTGTTGGGCTGAAGTGGGCGAGAGTCAACTCACTGGGCCTGAACTAGTGTACGAAACTTCGAAAAAGATCGTACAGATTCGAAATCGGTTGGCGGCGGCACGGGACCGGCAAAAGAGTTATGCTGATCAGCGTCGCAAACCACTAGAGTTCCAAGTCAATGACAAGGTACTTCTAAAAGTCTCACCGTGGAAGGGCGTCATACGTTTTGGAAAGCGTGGCAAACTCAATCCGCGATATGTCGGCCCATTTACGATCCTGGAACGGATTGGGCCGGTGGCATATCGACTTGATCTACCGACGGAGCTCGGTAACGTACATAACGTCTTTCACGTGTCAAACTTGAAGAAGTGTCTGGCTGACGAGTCTCTCATCGTTCCACTAGAAGAGATCAAGGTTGATGATCGTCTTCGGATTGTGGAAGAACCTGTGGAGATCCTTGATTACAAGATTCGTAGCCTACGTCACAGCAAGATTCGTATCGTTAAGGTTCGGTGGAACTCGAACCGGGGACCGGAATATACATGGGAACGGGAGGATCAGATGAAGTCTAAGTATCCTCATCTCTTTCCTAAGGAAGCGTTCGAGTCGAGACATGTCCCTTCGGCAGCTGAATGAATCTCGGGTCGAGATTCCTTTTAACGTGGGGATGATGTGACAACTCGGGTAAATCTCTCTCTTGATTTCTACTCTCTATTGATTTCTGTCTGTTTGTTTATTCCCTTCGTTGTTTCTTTTGTTACTTGTACAAATTTTCGGGACGAAAATTCTTTTAACGTGGGGATGATGTGACACCTGGCAAATTCGGGTTAACAACGTTGTCTAGATGAAAGTCTACCTTAGCGAGTCACGCGTATTTTGTACTTAACTGGGTTAGTTAAGTCGGGTTATGGTTCGGGAACTATTAGTTAGTCTAGAAGATCGTTGGATGTTGGTCTAGAGGTTCATTAGATGTCGGTCCTTAACCAAGTGTACAAACGGTGACGATTTGTAGGATCGTCAGGGCATACGGAACGTACGAGTCTCGAGTCCCGGGAATTGGTGAACGAGTGTAAATATGTGTATTTACTTGTGTTATGTGTTTACAATCATTATATGACTTGTCGGTACATGAATATGCATTAACATATGTTAAAACGGGGTTTAACGCGTAAAACACACAAGACCAAACCCTATAGGCGAGTAGGAGGCCTACTCCCCTATAGGGGAGGCGAGTAGGGAGCCCCTTAAGGGCGAGTAGCCCTACTCGTGTATACCTAAGGGCGATTAGGCCCTATTCACTAGAACCTTCAGGCGATTACAAGCCCTAATCGCCTGAACTGCTGCACAATCGCATGTAACGTGCTGGAACGACTAGGAACGCCTATAAATACAACACTTAACCTCCTAAACTCCCTAATATCAACCCTAGTCGTCCCATAACCGCCCCAAACACTTAAACAACCTCTGGAAGGCGATTTTGATAAAAAACACAAGGTTTCAAGGTCTAACCATCAATCTTTTACAATTCCAAGGTTTGATTCTCATCCATAACACTTTGTAAATGTTTTTAATAAATCCCTAATGGTCCAGACCTGTTTATAAACGAAAAAGCTTTCTGAAAATCGTCAATAAGGGTTGTTAAACGGATTATAACTAATTAACATGCGTTATGGGTATGTATGATTAGAAAGATAGGATTTTTATGGATCTTGATGATGTTTTGATGTATTGTCATGCTAGGTCAGAATTAATATTAAGAGTATGATGATAGAAAACTCAGTAATCGGATAATAGGGTTATGATTACATGCGTTAATTGATGTTGCATGCTATGTGAATAGTGTTTGGATTGTTTTGGGTTGCATGCAGGACTGATTATACGAGGTTGAACGAAGGGTTTTGGGTTAAACATGTTTAGGATAGTGTTTGGGATGATATTGGGTAGTTACACACGTTCTGGATCTGATTTGGAGCGTTAAACGCGCGAAAAACCGGAACAGCATGGTTACAGGCGAGTAGCAATGCTAATCGCCTATAACTCATGCGAGTACAAGGCTAATCGCCAATATATAGGCGAGTAGAAGCCTATTCACTAGTAAGTTCATGCGAGTAGAAGCCTATTCACTAGTAAGTTCATGCGAATAGCCCTAATCACTAGTAAGTTCAGGGGAATAGCCCCTAATCGCGTGAAGTAAAGGGGAATAGCCCCTATTCGCCTATAGTAGGGGCGAATAGGGCTTCTATTCACTAGTTGACTTTCCTAATCACTAGTTGACTTTTCCTAATCGCGTGTACTGCTGCTGTAAGTGTAAATTAGCATTCCGAGACCCGATTTAACATGTAGTAACATGCTAGGAACCCCGTAACATGTCTAATAACTTGGTAACATATATTTGGATGTATTTCGGTGATACGTGAACTATGTGCTATAACTTGTTGTGTGTTAACGTATGTTAAGTATACTTACGTTATTGTATGTTTTGGAGCGTAAACATAACACGGGGAGTCTCGGGTCACCAATGGGATGTCGAGTCTTGTACTTTGGGTCGGTTAAACAGTCACGGTGTTTTCAAACAAACTTGGTTATGGTCTGGACATCTAGGGACTAATTAACCTGCGGGTTATTAGTCTAAGTACTTGTAACTGTCGTATGTTAGGTCGCCACTGTACGGGACTAACATAGCAGCTGAGTTTACTCGGGATTAGGAGTAAAGCAACTTAAGGTGAGTTTACGGCCCCTCTTTTAAACTGGTTTCATACTTTCGGGGGAGAAAACATGTGTTAAAACAACTGTTTGGTAACTACTGTCATACTATGGGTTCTAACGTATACTACACGATCTTTGGAAGTCCCGGGGGGGAACCATGAATGTGCGGGTTTGCACAACGGGGAAATGTGAATAGCGCTATTGGGAGTGACCAACCCCGCTCGCCGGCTTGGAGGGCCGGGCGAGTGCATATTGTCTCAAACAGGAACAACAGGAACATTTGGAACTATTCGGGCATAACAACTGGTATTCGAGTTAGTAATGGTTTTCCAATCGTGGTAGTAACAAAACGTACGCCTAGCTAGCGTATACTGGTTTTCTATTTGTTATAGTATGGACAGGTGAACTTGGTACTTGAACTGCAAACCTGTAAACTCACCAGCATTTTTGTGCTGACGTAAACTTTTACATGTTTTCTCAGGTCGTTAAGGTAGCACAATGGAACTAGGGCGCACGCGTCTGCACGGCGTCTAGATAGAGTTGCAGGGTTTCATAAACATTGAACTTTGGTTATTTATGTTGAACTTTATTTTGAATAAGCTTCCGCTGTAAACGGGATTTTTAAAACATTGTTTTGATATTGCATTAATTACATTTAGACTTGTTTATTGTGATCGTTGGTTTGGATCCTGGTTTGTCATGCGCCTCGCGGTAAAACTCCGCAAGTGGATTTTGAGGGTGTGACAGTATCAGAGCATTAGGCTCTCTTATCATTATTGGTCTTTGATTCTGTTTGTCTTATTTTTTTGTGTCTTGTTCTCCCTTGGTGTTTTTGGTCAAGGATCTGATCTAGATCATAGATCTGATCCTCTTTCTTTATAGTAGATCTATTCATATATAGATATGTTCTATCATACTTGTCTGTTGGTTTCTTGGTGTTGTTATTGCAGGATATCTGTGGTCAACTATTGTTGGCAAAGGACTCTGGTGTTGATTGAGTGGGTTGGAGAATTTATTTGCTTCAATTGCGCTCACAACTCTATAACCTAAGTGAAGGTATAGGTTGTGAGTTTGGCGATCCCTAACTTGGGACCCCCCCCCCCCCCTCGGTGAGATTGTTCATGTTGTTCATTGTCTGGTTTGTGTGTCTAGGCGTCTTTGGCCGGGTTAGGGTGGACCGGCATTGTCTCTGTCTTGTTCTTCTTGTTTCTTGTGTGTCTATTTGTCTTGCGTGTTTGTCTACTGTGTTATTTGATTGTGCTTGTGATTGCTATATAAGTATACATATACATATATATAATTAATAAGGGACTCCTGTGTTAAGATCTGGGTGGGCACCTATGAGTGATGAACCCACTATCTGAACACTGACACAGCTTCGTCCTATTAGGGTATTTTGTCTGTAATTTGTTCTATTGCTCTCTCTTGGCTGGTATTGTTCGTCTTACTTGTTATCTGGTTTCTTGTGTTCTTGTGTGATTGATTGATAATGTCTGGTCAAGGAACAGAAGGACCACAGGGTCCTCTGATGACCTGTCGTTATGGTCATGCAAAACCTAATTAACCTATGTAGTTAGGGTAAATAAGGTATCGAATCCAAGGAGCATGTGGTCAGCGAGTGTTGTTTAGTTGATTGAAACGTATTGCTTATGAAGATGCTATGTGACTTATGCGGATTGCATTTTGTTCATTTAAGATTTTTGATTTTAAGTTGTTTATGATACTAAGAATTAATTGAAATTATAAATAAAAATGATGTTGTAAACAATCGGATTAAAAAGATTACACTAAGGATTCAGCAATTGAATATTAGGGCTTTAACAATTGGGTAAACAATAATAATGTATTTGGCACTAACGGAGTGATTGTTCAATAGGCTTAGGTATCAAGTTTTGTCAATATCAAGATAGACTAAACTATACTTCATTACCTAGAACATACAATCCTATGTTTATGTTAACGTAAGGAATCATGCTTATCTCACTAGAAATTGGCGCAAGATCAATTAACTAAAAATGAGTTTAGCATAAGATTAATCACCAATCAACACAGTTAATTCAAGCACACAAAGACATCAACAAAACTTTAAGAACAATACCCAAATGTGTTCAAACCCTAGATATCAAAAGCCTACATCCCCAGTGTAATACAAAGAATTAGCCACTCATGGCCATGAAGCTTGATGCCTTCAAAAGTTGGATCTTGAAACCCTTGTCCCCCTTGTGCGATCCTCTCTGTTGCTTTTTCTTTCTAAACTTGCGTCGCACCCCCTATTGGAACCGCCGTCCAAAAAAATAAGAATTAAGAATAATGTAAACCTATGCGACTCAAAATCCCTTTTGTTGCAGAATGTGCGTGACCTCTTTCACCAATAATAATGACTTCCAAAAATAGTAAAATTTCCAAAATAATAATTTCTCTTTTTTTGTCTTCGAGATGCCTAAGGCCAATGCCATATATGGCATTCTCTTTTTTATCTTATTATTATTATTATTATTATTATTATTATTATTATTATTATTATTATTATTATTTAATATACTATTATTATAAATGGTATTGTGACCAGGGGCGGATTCACAGCATTAGTACGGTGGGTCGGTGCCCACCGTCCGCTTTAGCAACGTCATGCTTTCTACCGTGAAGTTCCCACCGGAATCCGTCTATATAGTGTAGAATTAGAACATTTGTTTCCCAAAAATCAAAAAAGCCTCATCCTAGGAATGAAACAGGGACGTATATAATGAGAGAAAGAGCAAGAGATGAGTAATAAAGAAAGATGAATGTTTTCTAAAAGTTTGGAAGAGATGCTTTTTGAGAATAGTTGTAGGAGGTTGTTGGTGTAGGTGAAGGATGATTGGTTAGTTCAATACAAATAAAATTTTTACATTACACCCTTTCACTTTAAGCAAAGTTGCTAAAGCCTTAGACCTTATCCGGCTAGAGGGGCCATCCTTGGGGCTTCAGCTTAATATTAAGAAAACAGAGGTTTTTTGGCCGTCTTGTAATGGGGTGAAACTTCAGGAGGGGCTTTTTCCCAGCGGGATTGGTAGGCCAGAAAAAGGGGTGAAGCTCCTCGGAGGGGCTGTTAGCCGTGACCCTTATTTTATCCGCGGATTGGCAAAGCGGAGGGCATCGCGCGCTGTTGAACTCATGCAACTCTTGCCCTGCCTCAGGGATCCCCAGAGTGAACTCCTCCTGCTCAGGTCATGTATGGGGGTTGCTAAGTTGCTTTTTGGGTTACGGACCTGCCAACCCTCCATGATGGATGAAGCAGTATCATGTTTTGACAAGGGTTTACGGGAAGCCATTGAAGACATAGTGGTATGTGGGGGGCCTTTCTTTGGTGACCTACAATGGCGGATGGCGTCTTTGCCGATGCGTGTGGGAGGATTAGGGCTCCTCTCTGCGACGGATGTCGGCATGTATGCGTTTGTGGCGTCACGAGCTCAGTCCTGGAACCTTCAAGACCACATCCTGCGAAATAGCGGGGTTTTCGGCGCAGACTTGGACTACGTGCAGGCCCTCGAAAAGCTAAATGACTATCTCCCAGGTTTTGATATTGGCGGTTTTTCTAACAAGGACACCGCCCCCCCAAAGCCTCAGAAAACTTTGGCGAATGCCCTTTATGGCAAAATCGCTCAGAACCTGGGTGAAGTTTTTGGTCTGTCCCCCCGTCAGAGGGCAGTTATTGAATGCCTGCAAACCCCCCACGCCCAAGATTTCCTAACTGTTATCCCGATCGAAGGTTTAGGCCAAAGCATGTCCGCTATTGAATACAGGGCCATTCTTAAATATCGTCTGATGATCCCAATGTACCAGGAGGATGACATCTGTCCGATGTGCCGTAAGGCCTGCCTGGATGAATATGGGGAACACGCGGTTCATTGTAAGGAGTTGCCCGGTTTTAAATATCGGCATGATTGGGTTCGAGACATTCTGTGGGACATTTTAAGACGGGCTGGGATCTCAGCCAAGAAGGAGGCCCCTGTAAACTTCCTCTCGGATCCAGCAGAAGGGAGATCCACCCTACGACCAGCAGATCTCCTTGTCTTTGGGTGGGCCGGGGGGAAGCATGCTTGTGTTGACCTGACAGGTGTATCTCCCCTAGTTGGGTTGAGGGATAGTGGCTTTGTTGCAGGGCAAGCGGTCCGAAAAGCAGAGGCAAAAAAGGTAGAAAAACATGCTAAAGCCTGCGAGGAGAACCAACACGTTTTTGTACCTTTGGCTTTTGACACCTTTGGCTCTTTGGCACCGGAGGCTACCCGTTTCCTGACCAGGGTCCAGCGGGTTATTCACAGTAGTGTCTCGGCTCCGGGTGGACATGGTTATGTTTTTAGTAGATTAGGATTTGCTATCCAGAAAGGGGTGGCGGCGCAGCTTGTTGCCCGCCTGCCCGCTATCTTAATGTAATTTTCTTTGTCCTGGAATGAATATGATGTTTAAGGTTAAAAAAAAAAAAAATATATATATATATATATAAATTCTAAATAATGCTAGAGCTATGGAACTAATATTAGATGTCAATTTTACTAATTAATAATAGTTTGATTTAAATTTTATCCACCATATATTTAAATATTTTGTATTAAATATTAATTATTACTAATCAGATTTATTGAGCGGACAAGTATGAATTGGCTCTAACCAACCCATTTTATCCCTACTTGATTTGCTATCCAATTGCCATTGAGCGGATAAATATGAATTGGTTGTACCTAATCTATCTTGACTTGATTTGACCCACCTTCTTTTAACCTATTTGTGCCCCCCGTCAAAAAATTTCCTGGATCCGCCACTGATTGTGACCCTGTGCTTTCGACTCGGGTGTTCGGGTCTCGAATATAATTTATACTGTTTTAGCCCCGCTCCATGCAATCACCTACCAAAAATATAAAATAAATACATTAATAGTAAAAACAACCAAAAAGTAATAAAATATATACAATACTAAAATAATAGAATACAGACATAAAACTAATAAAATACTATCTAATCGACTAAAAATATACAAAAACTGGCAAATAAACATGATGCTTGCAACCGCGCATCACTCAAGGGCCTCAGGGTCCTCAAGATACTGGTCCTTCTGATCTTGTTAATGTTACTGGTACTCTCATAAGTAAGCTGGATATATGTGATCCACTTTACTTATATCCTAGTGATACCAGTAGTCTGTCTATTATCAGTATTAAGTTGAAGGGTACTGATAACTATTCTGTATGGTCTAGTTCTATGAAACTTGCATTAGAAGCAAAGAATAAATATGGTTTATAGATGGTTCATGTGTTAAGACTGATGATAATGAAGTACTTGCTAGGCAATGGGATAGGTGTAATTTTGTGGTCCTATCTTGGTTGCTTAACTCTGTTAGTGAAGAACTGTATCTAGGTCAAGTGTTTTCTAAATTTTCTAGTGAAGTTTGGTATGACCTAAAAGAAACTTATGATAAGGTAGATGGATCTGTTGTGTTTAACTTGTACCAAAAAATAAATAGTGCTAAACAGAATGGAAGTACTGCTTCTGAGTACTACCACAAGTTAAACATTATGTCGAAGCAACTAGATGCTATTCTGCAAATGCCTACTTGCACTTGCAATGCATCTAAAGACTTCAATGACTTTAGTGCTCTTATAAAGTTAATGCAGTTCTTGATGGGTCTTTATGATGTCTACCAACCAGTTAGAACCACCTTGTTGACTAGGGAACCATTACCTAGTATAAAAGTTGCTTTCTCTATTGTATCTAGAGAGGAGTCTCACAGGGGGTCTAGTGGGACTTCTAAGGGACAAAATGTTGCTTTTATATCTAAGACTAATCAGATTTTTGATAATAAAAGGAAAAATAATAGGGGACCTAATCCAAATCTTAAGTGCTCACACTGTAATATGTTGGGTCACAGAGTTGACAGGTGCTATGAACTGGTTGGTTATTCACCAGGTTTCAAGAAGAAACCTAGCGGACAAAACATTAAAAGTAACATGTCTAATAATGTGTCTAGTAGCAAACAGGGGGTGTCCCATGTGACTGCTGCCAGTAGATCTTCCTTACCTTTTTCAGCAGAACAAGTGTCTAAACTGCTGAGTTTGATAAGTGAGAAAAGTGGAAATGATGCTCAGCACTCCAATGTTGGAGGTAAGAGTGTCATTTTAAATGGTTTTTCTAGTATGTCTTGTTTGTCTAAACTTGAAAAGATTTTTAAAAAATTTTCAAGTTGCTCTAATTTTGTCAAAACACTTATAAGTCATAGTTGGATAACTGATTCTGGTGCAAATCAACACATGACTAGTGAAGATAAAGACATGTATAATTGTGTTGATGTATCCAGTTATGACTTAAAAGTGAAACATCCCAATGGGACAAGTGCTAAAGTGTCTAAGATAGGAGATATCAATCTTGCCAATGGTGTTGTATTGTATGATGTCTTTTATGTGCCTGACTACTGTGTCAGTCTTATGTCTGTTCATAAACTTGCTAAAGATAGTAAGTTGTCTGTATTATTTGATGAAAATAGTTGTTATATCCAGGATTCCAAGTGCAAGAGAATCCTGGTGACTGGTAGACAAAGTGAAGGTCTATATTTTGTGGGTGATAGTGTAAGTTCATCTAATTTATGTTTTAATAGCACCTGTGACACTGAGTTGTGGCACAGTAGGCTTGGTCACCCCTCTAACCAAGTCCTAGCTATTTTAAGGGATAGCCTTGGTATTAATGTAAAAAATACTAAACCATGTGAGGTCTGCCATAAGGCAAAACAGACTAGGTTACATTTTCCTCTTAGTGACCATAAAACAAAAGAATTAGGGGATATAATTCACCTAGATGTTTGGGGTCCTTATAGAGTAACTAGTAAGGAAGGGTATAAGTATTTTCTAACCGTGGTTGATGATTATTCCAGAACAGTTTGGTGTTTTATGTTGAAAAATAAAAGTGAGGTGTTTGAAAGTATAACTGAGTTTTATGAACTTCTAAAAACACAATTTAAAAAATGTGTAAAGATTTTTAGAGGTGATAATGGTACTAAGTTTGTAAATAATCAAATGCATGAGTTTTGTAAATCAAAAGGTATTATACACCAAACTACTTGTGTATACACACCAAAACAAAATGGAATAGTTGAAAGGAAACATAGGCATCTTTTAAATATGGCTAGGGCATTGTTGTTTCAGAGTGGGCTACCACTTAGATTTTGGTCTGAATGTATTTTAGCTGCTACTTATGTGATAAATAGGCTTCCCTCTTCTGTGTTTTTAGGAAAGAGTCCATTTCAGGTAGTGTATGGGTCCCCCCACCCCCAGTCACTTAAAAAACTTTGGATGTTTATGTTTCGGCACTGTGTTAAATGAATCTGACAAGTTGTCTAGTTGTGCTGAGAAGTGTGTCTTAATAGGATATTCAAGTGTTAAAAAAGGTTACAAGTTATGGAATTTGGAATCAAAACAAGTTGAATATCCTAGGGATGTTAGATTCTATGAAGAAATTTTTCCTTTTAAAAATAGTTTAGAAAATATAGAACCTAACATAGTCTTTGAAAATCTAAACCATGTTAACTTTTTTGATAGTATTGAAACTAGTAGCATTGAAAGTAATAAAGTGACTGAGTGGTCTAAGCTTCCCAATGATGAAGGGGTAAACAAAGGTTCTCAAGCCAAGTCTACTAGTCAGCAACCAGGACTCATTCCCAGGGCTGACAGTGACTTTGACCTAAGTCAACAGTCTAACCCAGGTAGTAATGAACTTGAGAAGGCTGGCCAGGATGTGGATATGGCCAATGATGAGACCATAATGAACTTGAGAAGGCTGACCAGGATGTGGATATGGCCAATGATGAGACCATTCCACCTGAGGGATGTAGTAGTAGGAAGTCTAGTAGAGTGTCCAATTTTCCCAATAGGTTTAATGAGTATGTGGTTGAAGGGAAAGTTAAGTATGGGGTTAAAAAGGTTGTTAACTATGCAAACTTGTCTTTTGAAAACAAAAGTTTTATTTCAGTATTAAATAAAATTGTTGAGCCTTCATCTTACTATGAGGCTGCCAAGAATCCCAAATGGGTTGAGGCAATGAATAGTGAGATGGAAGCATTGCATAGAAATAATACCTGGGTCATGTCTAAGTTGCCTATTGGTAGAAAACCAATAGGATGTAAATGGGTGTTTAAAATTAAGTATAAGTCTAATGCTGAGGTTGAGAGGTACAAAGCTAGGTTGGTTGCCAAAGGGTACAATCAGAGAGAGGGACTTGATTTTGGGGAGACCTTCTCTCCTGTTGTAAAGATGGTAACCATTAGGACTGTTATTAGCTTAGCTGTTCAAAGTAACTGGAATTTGTATCAATTGGATATTAACAATGCCTTTCTGTATGGAACCATTACAGAAGATTGTCACGGGGTTATCTTTTCATCCCCGTGTGGCGTCCCCAATCCCCGGGGACAAGCCAAACTTTCCCGCTTCTTTGATTTGGGTCACTGGTTTCGTCCTGCCTTGGACTCATCAGGAGAGCGGCGACAGCTCTCGACCAGTGGTGCGTTCGACACATAGACATGTCTAGACACGACTCGCCTTATTCCGCTGAGACCGTCCCTGATGAAGTCCAGGATTCGGCCAGCGACCCAAGCGTTCAAGCACAGCCCATAGCATTGCGATCTTCAAATATTTGGCCCGTGACACTCTCCCACCACCAATTCATGCACGTCCTCATGCATGCCCGCAGTCCCATACCTGCTTGCAGCCGAAGAATCATGCATCACCCCAAATGTTGAGCATAATTCACTCTGGTTAAGTGGAACACTCGGTAGTACAGCAACAATGATCTTCTTTCGTGTCGGTTCAAGTTTTGCCTCGTTTATTTTGAGTTAGCGCCGAGGGACACGCTAGATGTTTCAGGCATACGGGAAACCTGAAGACTTGCAGCGGTTATGTTTACGGCTCATTCATTTTGCCGTATTTTTCTTCTTTTTCTCGTACTGTTACGGTGCTGTGGCCGTAGGTTTTGAACTCGATCACGGAGGGCTTCATTGACACCATACTAGAGCGGAGCTCGCAATCCCATACTTACGGCTTACAAAGACCGTCACCGAAGTGGCCCCATATTTGGTCTTCTCCCACCACCATTGCATAATTATACTCTGACGTTAAGCGCACATTTTGGTTGAGTGTACACGTTCCAACGTATCCGAAAATCGTTCTGCTCTGATACCAAAGAACCGAAGAATCCTGCGAAACCGAAGAGGCTCGCCTAGGAGCAATAGTCCTCAATACCTTAACCATGCACGAAGGGAAAAAGGTAAAAATGGTTGAACAAGAAACAACCAGGGTACAAGAAACGAACAACAATTCAAAAGGACTTCGGTTCGTGTCAATCGAAATTAACAATCAAGTAAGAAAAGCCTTAACCGACACCGGAGCAAGCGACAATTTTATTTCTCCTAAGGAGGCTAAGAGACTTGGGTTAATGATCACACGCCAAGAAGGGTGGATCAAAGGAGCCAATGGAAAACCAATACCTATCATTGGGAACTCATGGAAGGTCAAGACTAAGATCGGGACATGGTCTGGAAGGATAGACTTCACAATAGTACCATTGGACGACTACGACATCATCCTCGGGATGGATTTCTTCTGCCAGACCAAGGCCGTTCCAGTAACATTTATGAACACTATGTACCTCGTCAAGCAGAAACAGGTACACCAAGTCCCTCTAGAGACTATTCCAAAACAACCAAACAAATCCGTATCTGCGTTGCGCCTCATAAGAAGAAGACCAAAGACATTCCAGAATCGCAACGAGGACGTTGCGAATTTAGGTGGGGGAGAATGTCACGCCTCGCCAAAATTCCGAGTCATTACACCAAAATACTCGGACACGGAGGGTGCGGAACACTCTAGAATGGGCCGGAAAATCCTACATAAATATCCCCACAACGAAGGATCTAGAACATCCTTGAAGATACTCCAAAAATATCCAAGATACTATGGTAGAAATCTCTAGATACATGCTTGTATAAAATATATTAAGAATGCTCTAGATTATGAAGTCTCTAGATCTCTAGGAACTAGTATAAATAGGCAAGTAAGGCTTCATTTGAGAACCAACCAAGCTCTTGTAATCAAAATCCTTGTAATCTTTACTCTTGTGTAATAAAACATCTTATCTTTGTAGACTTGTGATCTAATTTCTACAAAATCAAGACTTCCGCTGCCTAAACACAACCATTCGCGATACTAAGGCTGAACTTAGAAGCAATCTAAGTGTCGCACGTGAGTCAGAAGGTTTACTCCATGACAAGATGTATACATGGTCCCACCAGAAGGATATTATTCCAAGGATGAAACCAAAGTATGTAAATTGGTTAAATCCTTGTATGGGCTTAAGCAAGCTCCTAGGAATTGAAATGAAAAGTTTACTAATGTTTTAGTTGAAATAGGATTTAGTCAAAGTGTATGTGATCATTCCATGTTTGTCTTGTCTAAGGAAAATCTTTTCCTTGTGTTACTTGTCTATGTTGGTGATATTATCATAACTGGGAACAATGTGTCAGAAATTGAAAGAGATAAACAATTTCTGAGTACTAATTTTCTCATTAAAGACCTGGGGAAATTGAAGTATTTTTTGGGTATAGAGGTCTTGTATAATGATCAGTCTTTGCGTCTTACCCAAAGGAAGTATTGCCTTGAACTCCTTAGTGAGTTTGGGTACTTAGGGTGTAAACCTGTACATAATCAAATTGAACCAAGTTATGTTATGAATACAAAGAATGTTGTGACATCCGTCACCCTCGTCTTTCGTCTAATTGACAATAATAGTCCTTCAAATATTTTCATTATAGTCCCTATAAATTTCGTCGTTTTCAAAATTTAATTTTAGAGTGAACTAAAAATTTACCAGTTATATTTATTATACTTCGGATATAAGTTTTTCATCAAATGCGTATGTTAAAACGTATTCGTAAAAGATTTTATAAAAAAATTCAAGATCCATAAAGGTTTAAAAACATTTGGGATTAAGTTAGTTAACTTGGTTAGTGTACTTTAAAGGAAACTTAACTGAAATCACTATAAAGTTAATCAAGTAAACTAGAGGGACTAAGCTTGCCAATATTCAATAGTTTCAACCTCCTTCCCTCCTTTTTGCATTTCTGTCGCGTCTGGTAGAGTTGGTCGGCCGGAAATCGGCTCCGGCGAACATCTAGGTTGAGTTATGGTGTGTTATAATAACTTTTAATCATCCCAAAACGTTTCCACATGATTGTTCAATCGGTTACTAATAATGAATCGTGCATTAACGTTTTAAATCGGGTTTTAAGTGGGTTTTAAGATTGTAACCGCCGAAAATAATAACTTTGCATCAATGACACGTTTTAGTCGATTAATCATATAAATAATTGGTCCAAACGGCTTCTGCACTCGTCTTATTCATATCCCACATAAAAATCCGTTCCAGTTCGCGTCCAAGCTTTGGTAATTCGGTCCCATGATTGCGGTTGTGAAATCACAGTTTTCGGCTCAATTCGTTGTTGTAAGTCGTATATTATTGTGCCGTTTCGTTTACTAGTTGATTCCGAGCAATAACCCCCTATTACAGATCGTTCATAGTGACTAGATCGCATTATTGAAGTTCTAGGGTTAGGGTTCTTGTCTTTGTTCATTTGGGGAAGAAGATGGAAACATCTATTTAGTTAAATACCTTTATTTTCTAAAATAAACATAAGGGATTAAGTGGTGTAGTGGTTTGTGTGTGGGGTTTGACATGAAGCTACCCAGGTTCGATCCCCACATGAACCTCCCTCTTTCTGATTTTTTTATACTTATTATTATATTATTTTCCCTTTATTCCAGATTTTTTTTTTGATATATCATAATAATATATAAACACATAAATCTTATAATAATTATAGAAAATTCATTTTTACTCCAAAAATTATAAAAATTTAGGTGTAGCTTCTTGATACCTCATAGAAAATTTTCATATTTTTAGTTTTCTGAAAAATATCTATTTTCACGATTTTATTAATTTAAATTGTTTTAATCATATTTAATTGATTAAAAATTCATTTTTAATAATTTTAATCTCAAACTTTTTGGACAATTATTTCTAATCATCATGAACTGAAATAAAAATTATTGGACCAGAAAACACTTATTTTTATTAATTTTCTTATTTTGAATCATTTAAACATGATTTAATCTCATTAAATCAGTTTTAAATATAAATAAGTTTATAAAAATTATGGGAAAATTATTTTCATTACTTTACATTAGAAAGTATCCATTTTCTATAAAAATAGCATTTTTAGATCATGTCTTGAATTATTAGTCTTATTTATGTTTAATTAGACATAGTTATTTATTTATTTATTTATACTATTTAATATCTATTTTATAAATATTTTTCTTATAAAATAGAAATATTCTTATGATTGAAAGTCTTTATTATCATTGTTGGATCTTTGTGTAACTCATAATTATTTATTTCAATATTTACGATTATTGTATTTATTTACAATAATTAGTTAAAGTAATTAACTAAATTATTTTGTCTTAATTATTCAAACATATTTTGAAATAAATATTCAATTGGTAATATATATATTATTTAAAAACCATATTTACAAAATTTGGCATAATATAATTTGGATATACAACTTTTATATTAAAAACTCTACTTCCCCAAGTCGACTTAGCAGACCCTAATGCCTTAGACCCTAGATACCTTAGAATTTTTAGACACTTCCTTATTAGTATTCTTACACATTATAGGTTGAATTCCTCGGAATTCCCATTACTTAGCTCATGACCGCTTAAGTGGATTTTGATCGCTTTCGCAAACTGTGAGTATATCTTTCCCCTTTTTACTGTCTTACTATTTTGGGGTGACTCATGTACTTATTATCAAGTTTCTATTTCTTTTACTAAATGCAATTCTCATGTGTGTTTGCTTTATGTTAATTGGTGTGTGTATGACTTGTCAAAATCATTAACCGCTGGGCGGCCTAGCATTTCAATGAATAGTACTATGGTATACCCCCCTTGAGACTCTGTTGAGAGAATCTTGGTCATTGTCTTGTTAATTCATTATTCAGTTGGTTAGTCATGTGTTAGTCATTATTCTTAGGTTTGGTTTTGAACGGATATTGCTTATTACATAATTGCAAATGGTACCGCACATGAATTGCTAAACATTTTTCCTAACATATTTATTCAAACAGGGTATGCTCACCAATACAATTTTTGTATTGACCAAATTATTTTGTACATGTTTCAGGTTGTTTTTGAGATGCATCCTTTAAGCTTTCGGATTTATAGTTAGATATTGATTCATTGTATCTCAATTGAGTTGGCAGTTAGAATCGTTGTACTTCATTTCAATGTAATAAATTATTTAATCAATGTATTCAAATTTACACTTTAGTCCATGAGCTATTGAACAATCGTCACTACGTGACACCTCGATGTTTCCGCCATCGGTTGGGGTGTTACAAATGTTAAAAATGATAATGTTCTTGATAACATAATAGGGTTTCAAAAGTTAATTGGAAAACTTATATATTTGTCTTTGACTAGACCTGACATTAGCTATGTAGTGCAGTGTTTAAGTCAATTCATGCATCAACCTACCAAAGGACACCTTCAAGTGGCCTTAAGATTACTAAGGTACTTGAAGGAGTCACCTGGAAAGGGTATCTCATTTTCTAAAAATGAGAACTTTCAATTAACAGGTTATGTTGATGCAGACTGGGCTAAATGTTTGGTTACTAGAAAATCAGTAACATGATATTGTGTTTTTCTGGGGAATTCTTTAGTTTCCTGAAAAAGTAAAAAACAAAATACTGTCTCTAGATCCTCAGCTGAAGCTGAGTATAGAGCCATGTGTTCTGCATCATGTGAGTTAATGTGGCTTAAAAACTTGTTAAGTGAATTAAAAGTTGATGTTAAGTTGCCACTAAAGTTATTTTGTGATAGTAAGGCTGCCATTTCAATTGTAGCTAACCCTGTGTTTCATGAAAGAATTAAACATTTTGAATTAGATATTCATTTTCTTAGAGAAAAGATTTCTAATGGATTAATTGAGACTGTTAAGGTTGAGTCTGAGTCTGAAAATCAAGTTGTTGATGGGCTAACCAAAGGTCTTGGTATACAACAACATAAAAAATTCTGTTTTGATTTGAAGATGGTTGACATGTTCAAACATATGAATTAAGGGGGCATGTTAAAATTATAATATGGTAATTCATATGTTTGGATTAATGTTTTTGGTGTTACATTATTGGGCTTCTATTTCATTATTGGGGTTAATATATTTGGCCCAGTGTTTTAGGTATTATTGTTTGGCCCAAATATCTGGCCCAATGGCAGCCCATGTCAGCTTATGTGTTCGTGTTATAAACGAGTTGTTGAGATATTTTGTTCAGGTATAGATCTCAGCCGTTGGATGAGGTTTTGATCTAAGGGTCTGGAGTTGATGCACACGGATCGAAGATAAGCTAATATAAAAGGATTGTTTTGTTATTCGTGCTCATTCAGTCTCTCATCTAGGGTTTTCATATTGTTGTCTTATCTGTATTGTTACTATTCTTCTTTGCACAGAAGAATAGGGTTTGTATTCTGGAGTTGTATCCAATGGTCTTATGGTTATCTATCTGTGATAACCTGTAGTTGATCGATTGTTCGATCGCTAGTCTTCTGGTCTGTAAGTATTTGATTCATTATTGTACTCATAAACCTGTAGTGTCAACTGATCTAAACAATCAGTTGACATCTATAGTTATTGATTTAGAATCTCACTTATTGGTGAGATTCAGGGTATTTGAGGGGAGTTTTTCAGGTTTGGGTTAAATAAGATTTTCGTCATCGTTTTGTCGCCTAAACCTTGTGTTCTTTGTTCTGAGTTTATGTTGGCTGAATATTATTGTATTGTTGTGTGTTTGGATCTATAAAATTTTACAGGAATGTTGCGTCTTTTACACATAACTGTCTAAATGTATGTATATGCCACATAAATGTATAAATTATCAAAGCAGAAGTGATTCCAATGAACAAAATTGTGTATTTAGAATCTTAATTTCATTCAGTATCATATGTCGATCATGGCCTACAATGATATATGTAATTTGAACTTTATTAGTTACTAGTAGGAAGCCCGCGCGTTGCCGCGGAGCGATAATATAAAATGTGATATTCTATATTTAGTTTTATCAATTCTCTCGTGTATCGGTTCCATGAGGATTTATGTACCATAACTGAGCCTTAAAAATATGCTAAAACTATGTGGAATGCATATACATGTGTTGGTAACTATAAATACTCTAAATCATTATGTCCACTATTCAAATTATAAGTTTTTTAATCAATTCAGAATCGAATTTCATGTTTAAATATGTTTGAAATTAGGAGTGGAGGTTAGTGGTCGATTGAGGGTGCCCCGCCCCACTCTCATTTTCTTTGCTCAATAGTGTAAGTTTACGTGTCATTGGCCTAAATTTTTATACGCAATATTGTGTCCAACCCCTTTCGTTTTAAGGGTCGTCCCTGACTGTCGTTGCGACAAGGATCCAGTGTGTGTGCAAAACACTTAGAACCATGTAGCAAACTAACTATGCTTCTAATCAAATTCTCACTTCTAAATGAGAATTAATTTCCCTATGTTTCAATACTTATTTTAAAAAAACATAACACAGATGAGTAAACAATTAAAAGCTTAATTTAAGATTCATGTTATTAATCAAGACAGGAAATGAGTTCAAAAATCATTAATCAAAGTTGTAGACTCTAATTATACAACACACCTAAATGATTGTAACCTTTGATATAGTTATTTTAAAAAGCATAACATGCATGAATAACAAATTAAAAGCTCAATTTCTAGTCTAAGTTAAGACTAAAAGATTGATGTTACCAATCAAAACAAAACAGGAAATATGTTAATAAATCATTAATCAAATTTGTTAATTGTAGTTATACAACACAACTAAATGGGCGAAGCAATCCTCATGATTGAAGATTTAAACATTTTTATAGTCTTAACCAGACATAGCATAGATCAATAACCAACAAAAAAAATAATTAACAGCAAAAAAACATATCAATTCATGTGTTTGCTACAAATTTATATTTTTTTTTCTACAACAACAACACAGTTTGCTTCCAACTGAAACTCCTCTTACTCGGTCCAGACGAATTCTTTAGACCACTCACCTGAAAAAATAGCACTGAATTTTTATTATAAAAACAAAAACACAACAAGAAAAATCAAGAACATATAATTATAAAAACAATAAAATAGAAATCCAACCTTAGCAGCATCAACAGATTGTCAATCGAAGAGAAGAACCAGCAAGATGCGAACATCTGGGTGTGATGGGTATGGAAGAACTTATAGTTTCAAGAAGATGGAGTTATGGAACTCGAAGAGACGATTTCGAATTTCCGAATTAAATTTTTGGTTAAAGTGAATTTGTTCTTTATAACAATGTTATGCGAATGATGATTGGAATGTGAACTAACCATCTTTCGTGTAGTTAATATTGTATTCATTATGATGAACCACCAAGGAAGATGAAAGGTTAGTATGAATTGAATTGACTAAGATGGCCTTAAAGTTTCTTAAAAGTTTGATGAATGTCCAACTTTAATCCCTCTAAATTGGCTTTAAGTGTATTGTAAATTATGCTTAAATATTTGTATACAATACAAAATTACAATGGTGTACATCTTTGGACATAATATTTATCAAACTCTTTGAAAGGCACTCACATTCTATTTACAATGTATACAACTTCCTAATAATCGAATATGCTATATTGGACAATATATAAAGGTAAAACTTGGACCAAAAACAAATTGTATGCAAGGCAACCAAATCCTGAATCGGCCTGTTTCAACCAAACAACCTGTATTAAAGCAGCAGTGAAATAAAACGACGGGAAGATATTACCGATCCAATCTCTATCTCCAAGAACATTTTCATTTTAGCGTTGTGATTCTTACTGGAAACTTCCCTCAATTACCCAACCTGCAGTTCCAATAACAGTTTTGAGTTCAACTTGTTAATAAAACCAATAGCAACATGATAAATATTGATCTCAACTCTATAGATAAAACACATTAACATTAATAAAAGATGTTAGCAATTAAAGAAAAAAAAATCCGATTGGGTTTCCTACAAAGCTGTTGAATGTCGATTAGGACGATGTGTGTGGTTCTGCCTTTTTGGCCATACAAGAAGTGTTGAAATTGAATAGGCACACCAATTCTTTAGCAACCTCATCCTGTACACCATAAATATTTGATGAATATAAGTAAGTGTATGTTTCCAACAACTAAAGGTATATTATTAACAATGTAAAAGGACAAAAATTACAAATCGACAGTAAAACAAAGAGCAATGAAAAATACCTCAAATTGGTTAAATGACGTTTCTTTCTGTATGCGAAATCTATGAACTTTGTCATGGTTTGCATCATGAGTAACCTAGACATGTCAAGTAATGATATTAGTAAGATGAGTTTCTTGAAAAGTAAAACAAGTGTAGAAGACAAGAAAGCAATGACTATAAATGAGTATTCAAGAGTAAGGAAATGAGTTTTATTGGGTGTTATAAATGTAGGTTACATCTTGAGAGACATATAAAGTGTGTATTACACATATATACAATGTGGATAATATCTTATATATGAGGGGCAAAAAGGGTAGGAAATGACAAAAATATAGAGATTTGTAAAGAAGCTTTTCATATGCCATCTTAAAATTGAGAGGAAATTACTTTCATAGACATGCTTCCTCCTTAATAAGGTAATCTAGATTAGACAAGTGACAGGGAGTTGGTGATATTTTTGTAAATGTTTAACCAAGTAAGTTGTCAAGTTTTTTAAGTTGGTTAGATCATCTATACTTAAAAAAAAGGTGTATTGATTGAGATCACTCCTTTTTCAATACACCTTTTTTTTCCTCTGATTTTTCTTACACTTAAACAATATGGTATCACATTACACGATTATAGTTGTTGATAAGCCTAAACAATGCATAGTCCGGGTAACATGTACCGTAAGAAATTCAAGAGCAGATAAAGCGATTTATAAGGTACGTGAATTAACAAACGCGTGAAGTGAGTAAACATGGTTTCAACATTGAATATGTATATTATAAACGATATTTTGAGATCATATATGATTAAAATCACGTATAAGTGACACTTTAAGTAGTTCAAGATCATATAAGTACTATAACTAATAATTTAATATATTTTGTTTTATTACTACTGATTTATATTTGAATTTTAAATTAAGAAATAAAATACGAAGAGCTGAAATCTGGAATCGAGAAAGAGAGTATTGGCCTCACGTAAGTATGTCATGCGCTGCAACCAGTTAGGCTGGGTGAAATGGTTTCGTGAAAGGTGCTCAGTGAGATCAATTGGAGGGTCGGGAAGTAGGGAACACCACACCTCCCCCTCTAGGAGAACCGCAGGTAGGGATGACAATCAAACCCGAACCCGATGGGTAAACCCGAAACCCGACACATTTGGGACGGGTTTGGGGTCAGGTAATCGGGTATGGGTCCGGGTATGGGATTAGTTTTTAATTTTTTCGCGGGTTTGGGACGGGTTTGGGATTTGATGATATACCCGTTTACCCGACCCGATTACCCGATAAAGTATACCTATTTACCCGATTAGATACCCAATATAATTTCTAATATATCTTTTAAATATGTATGCATAATATATCTAATTGTCCATCTACATTGTCATATTGCGCTAAAATTACCAAAAATTAGTGTATACTATTTGTTATCTATGTCTTTGATTGTTTTTATATGATTTAAGTATTTTATATTTATACATTGTAATCATTTACATGTAGATTTAATAATGCTAAATGTAAATGGTTAATAGTTACCTAATAGATGGCCGTCGAGTTTTTGGTCGGATATACTCAATGAGTAAGTTTTAACAATTAATGGGTTTACCCGAAACCCGCGGGTATACCCGATACCCAATGGGTATTTACCCGACACAAACCCGACGGGTTTTGGGCCGGGTTTGGGACAAGCATACCTAATCGGGTATGGGGTTGAGATTACCTAAACCCGTCCCAAACCCGACCCATTGCCATCCATAACCGCAGGCATGGTCCCGACCCCCCCCCCCCCCCCCCCACCCACTCACACACACATTTTTAAAAATAGAGGAAAAAGGGTGGGGATCGGGTAAGAGTATAACATAGATTGAATGATGAAGGAGATTATGACATGACCCCAGTGGTGGATCTTGAATTCTTATATATGAGGGGTCGAAAGTCACTGGACCCATAAACTTTTACTATTAAGTTTCGGGTTAGTAATCCGGTTCAGGTCGGGTTGAACAATAAACACTCTAAATATTTATTTATCTTCAATCATTCAAATTACCGTTTTTACACTTAATAAACCAAATTTTAAACAAAGACTTAAATATTTATAAAGATATAAGAGAAATGATGAGTACCTTAAAAAAGGAAATCACAACTCAACCCGACGATTGAATGGTTTTCGGAGTCAATGATAACTAACCTAATTCACATATCAATAACAAAAAATCTCAGCAATTTACCCTTTAACCTAATTACCTAATCAAGCAATCAACTAACCTAACTCGTCAAGTAAACAAAAATCATACTAATTAACTCATAAATTAACCAAAGCAACTAACCAAAATACATAAATCATCTACAATTGTCCACAATCACCAAAACAAAGTCCAAGTTAAAGTATTCAACTTTCATCTAACTTGGTACAAATCGTCATCGCCTTCAAAGTCGGACCACAAGCCTTGCCATATCGACCTCAACCTTCAACCATAGCCCTCGCCAAGTTGACATCAACCTTCGACCATAACCTTTGCCAAAACCTCAAAACTCACCTTCGGTCGAATGACCACGACCATTGCCCAGTCGCCTCAACCTAATCTCAACCCCGCCCAAATCGAAATAGGGAATATGAGGGGCGGCTTGTTCTTTTTTGTCTAAAACATGGGCTATTAGGTAACGGGTTTGGGCTTTAGGTATATTTGGCTTTAGGTATATTAGTTGAATAGGTTATTTGATTAAAGGACTTATTGTGCTTTAGACTAAAAGTTTCAAAGAAAAGAATCGGAGGGCCGAGCTCAAAAACTCTGGGGAGCCGAACTTAACACATATAAAATTTTTGATTTTTTTTTTTTTTTTTGTAAAATTACACTTCTTAGCAAAAAAGAGCTAGGGGTTGAGCACATCCCGACCCACAAGAAGATTTGCCCCCACTTGAGGTGATATGCCGCCATCCTAAATCAAAGATCAAGAAAGAATCTAACGCATGGTTGAAGTTATTTATCATATACTCTACCACAAAAGTGATGTTGAATAATAAATATTTTTGTGTTCATTAAGAAATTTGTCATGTTCGTATTCGTTTATGTTCATTCGTTCTAAATCTAATTGAACAATTCATGAACAAACATAAACGGACGTTCATGAACATAATAAATGTAAATGATTTTGCATTACTAGAAAAAACCAATTACTGATTGGTTATATTTATACAAGTATCCAAAACCCAATTTATATTTATATTTATATAAATATAACTACGTATGTAATTAATAAACTTAAACGAACATAAATGAACGAAGAAAACTTTTATTCATGTTTGTTCGTTTATTAAATAAATGAATATAAATGAACTTATCACCTAACAAATTCACAAACAATTCATAAACACTCGGGTCATTCATAGGCCTCTTACCCTTTGGTGACCATTAGTTACAATCACACCCTAATCTTTCGCTAAAATGGCACATCCACGTATCTTCAAGGACTAAATAGCAAATCAACCATCTCCCCTTCTTCACCCAAAACATGAAACTAACCTCCTCTGCACCATATTCATGGCTTCCTTCATCTTCTTCATCACAACACTCAAAAACACCAACAAATATAAACCCATCACTCACCCATTAAACACCATCCTACAACACTCTTTCTTCCATTCCTCAACCCACCACCACACAAAACCACCACCTTCATTACAACCACCACCACCACCATCAGCCAAGAAAGTGCCATACAAAGTCACAGCTCATGGGGTGTCTTGGGAAGACCCATATCACTGGATGTCAAATACCCATGACCCAGATCTTCTTAACTACCTTACCCATGAGAATAATTACTCAGAAGCTTTCATGGCTGATACCCACAAATTACAGAGTACTCTGTTTTCTGAAATGGTTAAAAGAGTGCCTCATCATATTTCTACCCCACCTGAACGTTGGGGCCAATGGTAAAGTCTTCTACTTTTTTTAATTGTATTGTTATTAATTTATTATATGTTATATATGAGATGAATTGTTGAAGAATGTGTGTCAAGTTGTTTGTGTTTTTGAATTTGACTTTGACTTTTGGTTATAAGATGTGACTGTAAGTGGGAATTTGGTTGTATATTGAGTTGAAAGATTTGCATGTTTGTGATGTTTATGTGAAATTTATTTGCTATAAACATGAATTTCATTGACAAGTTTTAATCTTTATGGAGTTAAAACTTAAAAGACTGGATTTTGACTTTTTTAGTCAAACACTGAAATGATATTTTTAAGCACATTCAGTTGTTGCCTGAACTCCTGAAGTAGTATACTAAACAAATTGGTGTAAATAAATAGTTGTTAAAAGCCATCGCCTCTTGCGTTTAGGCCCATTGTTTAGGCGAGGCTATGCATTTGCGCTTTCAGTCGAGGAAATTGCGCTTTAATTCTCCAATTGATGGTTTAGGCGCAAATTTCAGCTAGATTGCCAAATTCCGAAGAGTTTTCGGCCAAATTCGTAAAATTATGGCTATATTACAGCTAGATTTCTACTTTTATCTAAGGAAAACTATTTCTATACACTAATACATCAATATTTTAAACTTTTGATACTAACTAGATGAAAAATAATATTATTTTAATATATTTTTACTTTATTTTCTTTGTTCGCTTTTTTTATCTCATGCCCTCGTTTTTTTTTTGCCCCTTGCGCCTAGGCCCTAGGCGAGGCCTATGCGCCTTGAGTGCGCCTAGCGCCTTTGATAACTATGTGTAAATTTTAATGAGTTTTATCCCTATTAGGGTGTTTGGGGCATTGATGCGGGTAGGGTATGCAACACTCGGGTAGGTGCGACAACATGGCGCCATGGATGTGAGCAGGGTTGGGTGGGTAGGGTGTACGGCATTGGCTTGAAGCAACGGGTTGGGTGGGTTTTTTAAAACATATGACCGTTGAGGGTTGTGCCTGTATTAATGAGGGTAAGCGGGGGTATGTTTGAGTGAAAATGATGCGGCTTTGTGAAACGTTTCTTTATTTTTTGTTGACTTTAAAACTATGAATCTATGACTGACTTATTAATCTATGATTAACTTTAGTAAGTCAGTTGTGAAACGTATCTTTATTTTTGGTTCTCATTTCTACATGTTATGTACTAAACTCGAATCATGTGTTTTCTTTCTTTTGATGGTGAGAACCCGTTACTTGTTAACTCACGGAAACTAACTAGAGAATAGGTAAAACGTAGTTTGTGACTTTGTGCTGGGCAGTGGCCGTCAAGTGGTTAATGGCCGAAAATCAGCAAAGCTGGAGTCAAACCTGAGACCTCTGCTAGAGGGACTCTTGTTCTTGCCAATGCGCCACATCCTTGGTGGTTGAATCATGTATTTTTATTGTATGCACTTTGCAATGGCTAAGTTTATATTTACCGATTTACATATGCATTAGTGACTATTATAACAAAACTGTGATTTATATTTGTACTTATGTGACTGTTTAGGTTGTATTATCAGTGTATACCAGAGAACAAAGAGTACCCTGTTTTGTGTCGGAAATCAGCGGTTGAAAATAAAAATTGGGTGCAGAATATGATTAATTATGCAAAAAGAGGATTCGCAAGCGAAGAAATATTGCTCGACTGGAATGAAATTGCACAAGAACATGGTAAGTAGCAGCCTGGACTATTTTGAATTCCAAACAACAATAATTCCATATTTTCTTATTTAACCTTTTGTGTATCCCTAATTTGCAGGGTATGTTCATGTGGGTACTTGTAGAATATCACCCGACCACCGTTATCTTGCTTACACCATCGATATAACGGGAGAAGAAAGTTTTCTTCTTCAAGTTAAGGATCTACAAACTAGGACCATTATTCCAACACTAAGCGTTGAAGGTGTTGTTAGCTTAGCATGGGCTCAAGATAGTTGTACATTATTTTATACACTTTGTGATCAAAGCCAACGACCGTATAGGCAAGTTTCATATACACAATTATGTTAGACGTGGCATTATGTGCGGGTCAAAACTTGTAGTTTTTTAGTACATATTGAGTTAGGTTGACTTACAAACACTTTCGCGTCCATTTTAGTGAACTTTATATGAAAAAAAGTGAAACCTTGTCACAACATTAATCTAACTTTTTGAATAAAGAGACACATTAAAAAATACGCTTCAAATGACTGTCGACCCGTTTGACAAATTTGACGAGTTCCCAATTTTATCAAACTTTTTTGATGTCGCATTGGAGACAAAGCATAACCAAATGATATTGCCACCTCTAAATTATATTTTTTAAGCTCAAATGTCATATTCACAAACATCATAAATTCGTCTTAACTGACAGGGTACAATACACAACATTGGGATCAAATCCCGTTTCTGACATCATAGTATATACCGAAGAAGATTCCAGGTTTTGTGTGGACATCACAAACACAAAGGATGGAAAATTTATAACTGTGAATTCAAACTCGAGGACATCATCGGAGGAAGGCACTTATCTGCACTTAATATACAATACTTTTGTTTTTTTAAGGAAGACAACTTATTGTTTATTTGAATTTTGATGGCTATATTACAGGTGTATGTAGTAGATGCAAACAACCCAAAAGATGGCCTGCGAAAAGTTCATGATCGCATTTCTGGCGTACAGTTTTTTTTGGAACATCATAGAGGATTCTTTTATGTTTTAACAAATTTGCATGTGGATGATGAAAAGGAGTCATTAGATGGAAACTATTATCTAGCTCGATGCCGTGTGGATGATATACGGTCAGCTAATTGGGAGGTATTTTCTGATTAATTCCTTTAAATGTCTTTTTTGGGTCATTTTTATATATTAGTTTCTTAAATAATAAGAATTCGTCAAACACTCAAACGTCTGATCATCGGATGATTCTCGCCATTCAGTTTTACATAATCACGTTCAGGATGCGTGTCCAAACATCCTTATATTTTTTGTTTAATTGCTTACTTTGAAACATTTTCCTTTTCTTTTTAGAAAGTTATCGTACCAACTAAAGGTACCAACATACAAGACATGGATGTATTTGATGAGCATCTCGTGCTCTATCTTAACAAAGACGATTCCCCTATGATGTGTTCCATCAAAATGCCTATTCAATCCAATGACAAGGTATGTAAGATGCACATGATTCTATGTTAATATGTTTACAGTCATATTATAATGTTGTTTTGTACTTGCAGAAAGAAATGGAGATTGATGATCTTGATCCATGGTGTTTCCCTATGCCCTCAAACTCATGCAGCGTTAATCCGGGCTCAAATCATGACTTCATGAACTCAGTGTACCGAGTGGTGCTTTCATCTCCGGTGGTATGAATTCTAATAATTACGTGAAATAGAGAATCTTTTAAATTTGAGTTATGACACTAGTAGTTAAATAATTATGAAACGGCATCATTGTAGATGCCCGATTTAGTAGTTGACTATGACATGTCAACAAGGGCATTCTCTATTGTGCATCAAGAGGACGTCTTGGGCATTTCTTCAGAAGCGCAAAAAAATGAAGCACATGAATGGATAAACATTTCAAGTTCATATTTTTGCGAAAGAAAAGACGTCATTTCAAACGATGGTACAATTGTTCCGTTAACAATATTATATTCCCATAAAGCCCATAAAATGGGCCAATCTCCTGGTATCATACATGGGTATGGATCATACGGTGAAATTTTGGAAAAAAGTTGGTCTGCTGAACGGCTGAGCTTACTTGACCGTGGATGGGTGGTTGCATTTGCTGATGTCAGGTATATTTTGTTTGGAAAAAAAATGAAAATACAATGTGTATGGCTGTATGCATCTTGTTTATGTTGTAGAAATACTAAAAGTTGAATCAATGAACCCGAACATGACCTATATATTTATTCATGTCAAACCTATTAACCCCAACCTGGACACCTTTAAAATCGTCAGAATTGAACTGCTGTAACGGCAGAGCTGATGTGGCAGGGCTGCTGTATATTAACAGTTTTATAATTGCAGAGGTGGCGCTGGCAGCGATCCGTCATGGCACAAAAACGGCAGTGGATTTCACAAACTAAACTCCATAAATGATTTCATTTCATGTGGAAAGTATCTTATAAAAGAAGGTTATGTCCACAAAGACCAACTTGGTGCAATTGGGCATAGCGCTGGCGGCCTTCTTGTTGCTGCCGCCATTAATATGCATCCAGATTTATTCAGAGCTGCCATTTTAAAGGTAATATTTTAAATTCAGAATTTGATTGTATAATTGGTTTCTTTTTAGAGAAAATCACAAAAATAGCCATTTTCGAATTATGTTATACATATATCACCAACAGTTTAAGCATATAGCCGCGAGATACGTGAATATTTGGTCGTGCCGCGTGCGTCTACTTTTACTGTTTCCTAAACACCAAGTATATTGTTACAATACATACGCAAATAATAATACTTGCACAAATTTATACGTGCTATAATGTGGCGTGTCACATTTGTTCAAGTCATTATTGATGGAAAAGAGTCTAGTCTGATATGCAAGTGGATACGCAAGTCTTAGTCGCGTACCTCATGACTAATTCGGTGATTTGTTCTTGACATGGCTATATAGGTATAATTAGGGGTGCACCGAGTCCGAGCTCGACCAGTCTCGAGCTCGTTGGTAGTTTCTCAGGCTCGAGCTCGGCTCGTTTAGTGTTTATTAGTTAATATATTAAATAAAAATAATAGGCTCGTTTAGGCTCGATAAGTCAAAAGCTCGGCTCGTTTATTAAACAACTTTAAATGTGGTGTAAATAATATGAAATATTAATAAAACTAATATTATTCTAAGGCTCGACGAGCCGGACGAGCTTCATATGTCAGGCTCAAGCTCAGGCTCAGGCTCGATAAGTAAACGAGCTTTGTTTTAGGCTCGGGCTCGATAAGGCTCGGCTCGTTTCGAGCTTTTTATTGAGCCGATCTCGAGTAGCCCGGTTCATTTGCACCCCTAGGTATAATACACCCACAAAAATGATTATTTTCGGTTTTTTCAGTTCTTTTCATCAAATAATCTTATGGTTTTTAAAGAAAAACTTAAAATGTATTCAACAGGTTCCATTTCTTGATATCTGCAATACATTATTGGATCCAAGCCTGCCATTAACAATATTAGACTACGAAGAATTCGGAAACCCTCAAATAAAATCACATTTTGATTCGATTATGAAGTATTCGCCTTATGATAACATAAAAAGAGGAATCTGCTATCCTGCAACGCTCCTCACAGCCTCTTTTCATGACTCAAGGTACACTTTCTTTTTACGTTATTTAAAATTGACGTTTTGAATTCATATTCGTCATGCGCATACTATTTGCAGAGTTGGAGTATGGGAAGCTGCCAAATATGTGTCGAGAATACGGGAACAAACATGTTCGAATTGTAGCGGTTCGGTTATTCTGAAGACAAATATGAGTGGAGGCCATTTTGGTGAAGGGGGAAGGACTGGGCAGTGTGAAGAATTAGCATATGAATATGCTTTCCTGATGAAGGTTATGGGTCAATTAGATGCAAGTAAAAGAGATTTTTGAATATGGTGTTATGTTATTTATATATATCCGGTATCATAGACAGGTTTGGTATCAGATTATTATTCGGAATTAAAACCAATAGCGCGTGACAAAACACGCTATGACATTTTGATACTAATGAAATATGATGCCAAAACAATGATAAGCCATCACATATAGAAGTGTAAAGTGTTGGATACATTCTAGTAATCGTTTATATAAAACCTAATTTAGGAGGATAGTTTACGAAGGGTAGTTATATTTAAACCCCCACCTTCTATTTTAACCCCCTCCAAGCGCCTCGCTTAGGCCTAAGCGAGGCGCTTGGAGGGGGTAATTTATTTTGGTAGTTTTTTGATGTTTTGAGTTGTTTTTTTTTTTTTTTAAATTTAATAATTATAAAAAGTTAAAAAAATTTAAAAAACAAAGTAATAACCCTCAACATTGTCAATGACTTAAACTTGACATCATCAACCACGTAAAGTCAATGAATGCGGTATGCACGTTAAATTTCATTAAATGCGGCAACACAGGCAAGTCCTCGTCTGATAACAACTGAAAAGTAGCCGGTGCAAGTTATGTTGTAGCTTCCAAAACACGACGTCGTTGTTGCTCATATGTTATTATCTCTTCTCTTATTCTCTGTTTCTCTAGTTCTCGATGGATTATTGCTCTCATATCATGGATCAGAGAGATTTAAGCTAATTAAACTCATATCTCAAGCCGGTGCAAGTTATGTTGTAGCATCCTTAATCATCTTCTTGTAATTACTTTTCAGTTGTTATCCGAGAGATAGCGGTCAATGATAACAACTGAAAAGTTGTCTCATTAAGTCCAAAACCTAAAGAGAAGATATCATCTCAGTGAGATTGATAACTTCTCTATGGAAGTTGCTACAATAGTTAAACAAAAGCTGAAATTGAACAGTTATTTGGAATGTTTCTGATCATTACAGTTATGCCTTTTTTGGTGAAATGAACTTGAAGAAATGATTTGGTGGATCTATCATGAGTTAAACAAAAGCTGAAATTGGACGGTTATTTGGAATGTTCCTGATCATTACTTTTCATGCAAGCAAGTAAAATTCAGTTGTTAGACAGTGAGATTGATAACTGGACAGGTTAGCCAAACCATACGAGGGTGGTAGGAAAAAGTTGACATTTTGATCCAAGGGAAATTCAGGTTAGCCAGACGTTTGTCAAAAGAACATTTTTTATAATAATTATATTAAAAAAAACAAAAAACTAACTCAAAAGACCAAAAAAAAAATAAAAAATTTTGATCCGAAGCGCCTCGCTTAGGCCTAAGTGAGGCGCTTCGAATTAAAAATCAGTTTTTTCTGCCCCCTCGTACTGACCTCCTCGGAATGAGTTCAAAGCGCCTCGCTTAGGCCTAAGCGAGGCGCTTTGAGGGGGTGAAAATAGAAGGTGGGGGTGCCAATAGACGGAGCCGTTACTAAATATGTTGAAAATTGTCCTATCCAATACAAATGAGCCTTTGTTTTATGATGAAACTAAGGGGTTATTTGGTAGCCTCTTAATCAGCCTCTTAATCATTCAAATCTGAATCATTCAGTATTCAGACTGTTTGTTTCAGCATCTGAATGAAATGATTAAGTGCTGAACCATTAAGCTAATAAGGGATGCTGAATGATTCAGCTTTTAACCATTTATAGCTAACTATTCAGACCATCTTAATGATTCAACACTTAATCAACCAAACAGCCCGTAAGTAAATTATCAAAGTTGGTCAAAGTGATCCGGCCAGTCTATGATCTTGAGATACTTGTGCTGTGTTTAACAAAACAATAAACCGTTGGTCTTGCACAGAAAAAGGGGGGGGGGTTAAATTGGCGATGTCTTGGGTAATGCTTGTTATCAAGAGGGATGGTGTGCACAGTGATGCCGACTGCTGTTCCTTTCCTTGTTGGCGGCTTATAGGGACTGGTGGTCCTTTTGTGTTAGTCTCCTTCAGGTTTATTTAATACTAGACTTTTGCCCGCGTTTACACGCGGTTCACCAACGTACAATTATTTTGAGTGGTAAGACGTAAAAAAAAAAGTAGTAGAAATATTTTATTAAAATGTAAAAGAAGGCAACACACATTTTAGTCAAATATCACTAAATATTTCTTTATACACCGATTTTTGTGTTTTAGTCTTCACCTTCCCATCATACGTAACCTCGGGCCGTTACACAAGCCATTTTGTTGATATATGTTTTCAACAACATAACGGGAACAGCATCTCTAGTGCTAATCAAAGTTTATGAAATATACAAATTTTTAAACAATTAAGGACACAACGAAAATATAAATATTCCTGTGAACAGTTATTAGCATTTAAAATTTGAGACATAATAAAATTTTAATTTTATAAATGTATATTAAATCGAATCCAAAATTTGCAAATTTTATGTAATTCGAAATTTTTAAATTTCCAATTTTTTATTATAATTAGTATAAATATGTATAATTGATACTAACTGTAACAACTTGCTTAATTTATGGTAACAACTTAATTTGGTTTTATTAATAATATTTTGTAAATCATAAAGTTATAATTTTAATATTATTAAATTTTTTTCAAAATTGTTTTATTAATATTATTGACTTTATTAAAAATTTTAAAAAATGTGTAATAATAATGTTACCTCATAAAAATATATTGTATAATTAAAAATTTTAGCCAAATAACAAATTAAAAAAATAAAATGCAAACACACAAATAATTTAAATGAAATTTGTCCAAAAAAAAACAAACAAACCATAAACAAAACAAAATTATCCAAAAAAAACCCAACCAAGCATAAAAAAAAAAAAACAAATTGTCCAAAAAACCAAACCAAGCATAAATGTTTAAAGAAATTGTTCATTGTTCCTATTTCTCAACCTTAGGAACCAAAAGGGGGATCTCAGGTGATTTCTTTGCACCTTTTGTTGTAGATTCACTTGCATCATCATCAAGGTCATACACTTTGTCCAGGCTACGCTTCACTTCCTCATCATCACGTACAACACCAACTCTAGAAGATGACTCTGGAGTAGTGTTATCTCCAACAGAATCCTACAATATTAAATGAAATGTAAACATTGTTAGAATAAACTACATTAAAAACTTAATTAGAATATATGATTAAATAAGTCAAAGAACAACCTTCAAAGACAATGCATTCTGTGTTGAAGAGTCATCTATATCAATGTTTTCAAAAACAGTTTGATCGAGCTGAAAAAAAAAATAAACATGTAATACTTCAAAGGAAACGTTGATAATAAAAACAAAAAAAAATTAATAAGAACAATAATAAACATGTACTAATGATTCATAAGAGTAATAATAAAGGAATATTTCAATGATAATAATAACCTGAATGTCAGGGAACTTTTGTTCCAGCGAAGCAACTATTGAAGAATCATCGGTAATTTTGCGTATACCATAACCATCCAGATGCTTATCAATGTTAAATTGCCCAATTTTAATCTTGAATGCAAACTTTTTATCTTTAAATGAAGCAAATTCAGCAGGAGTTATTTTGTCTTCAACACAAACCTACATAAAAATTTTCATAAGTAACATTAGGTATAATAAAATATATTGTTTAAGGCAGAAAAAAATAAATTACCTGCTTGGATTTTTCTAGCAGCTGCATCGCTGACATGCCCAACATTTTTTTCGCTTCTCGATCAAACAATGTGAGTGATGTTATTCCAGTACAATCTTGTACCCTTATTGGAATTCTAAACCTAAAGTAAGTAATAACAACAAATTATTTACTAAATAATATCGTAAAATTTTAACTTATGTTTATGAAAAATAATTCTTACACAGGATCAGCAGATACAATATGCTTGGGACAGTCATTGTTGGTGCAAACCAAAACCTGCTTAAATGAATTAACATCTTTTTCATCTTCATCATCAGGTAACATCAGAGTTGGCTCAACCTTGCGATTACATCCCTCACAACCTAGGTAATACTAATCATCGTTGGCATCCACACCCTTCACTGTACCAACAACAATGACTTGTTTGTTGACCTGCAAAATAAAATAATATTAATGTCAACATTTAATAAAAAAATAATTCCACACAAAATGACTATTAGTATACATTAAAATACATAAGTGATAATCTTTTGAATGGAATATAAACATTCATATTAGATTATTATAAGTCGAAATTGATGTGCCTCTATTATTAACGGAAGATCACGAATACTGCTGAGATGGGTCTTGTTCAGAAATTCATCTGCCAAATTCATGCTTCCAGAAGATCCGAGAGATCGTTGAGCATAAGATGATTCAACAGATATCAACTTTTCAATATAACTGTAAATAAAAATAAATAAAAGATTTATATATTTTTTTAAAAAATAACAATAAATACATAAAACAAATAACAACATAAGTATATTACCTTTTCTTAAAAGCCCGAATATCATCAATGTCTTCATTAATAAATAGTCGAGTGATATAGAAGCCATTTTGAACGCTGACATTGCCTTTAAATATAAAAAATAATTAAAATGTATAAATAACCATAAAAATAAAAATATTTAGTGTATTAAAAAAACTTAATATATGACAAACCTTTATAATTGTTAAAACTTCCGAATTGAATAATCAGGACAACATGAACTTCATCTTCATTTTGCTTGATGTACCCAAACATCTGCTCACGATACTCGTCCCACAAAGAACAGCTGATTTTGATCCCTCTGCATATAAACATAATGTTGGTTAAAATGAAACTATCTTTTGTGTAACAATTTATTGATCGTATAATATAAGAAAAAAAAAGCAGAAATCATTATCAAATAATAAAAGATGATTTGTAAAGATGAAACACATACTCTAAATCAATCAACATAAGGGTCATCTTGTTTTTCAAACCGGCTTTTGTTTCGGTCGGTTCTGGTGGAGTCCATTCATCAACATAGCCAATGAAATCTAAAAAAAAATTATTAATTTATACAAATACATTATTAAAAAATTTAAAGAGTAATACAAAAAATATTAAATGTGATTAAACAAACCAATTCTTTATTCCTGAGGAAGGTTGCCACTCTTAATTGACTCAAAAGAAGAAAAATTAAAACCATACTGACTTCCTTCAAACCTGTTACATTTCGTAATGCTTGTTTCAAAAGTAAATGAAAGAATATCGTTTTTATCAAAATGTTTAGTAGATTTGTTTTCAGCCAATTGGGAGTTATAGATATAGTAAGCTTGATTTTCACGTAAAAAATTTTCATGTTTTTTCATGTATCTACTCCACACAATAGCTTGCATTTTGGAGCCCTGTTTAAAAATAAAAACGAAAAAAAATAAAGTTAATCAGAATTATTATTAACAATAATATGTTAACAACATAAATGAAAAAATCAATACGTTAAACACTAACATGTTCATCCATCAAAACCATATCTAGTCAAAGAGTTTCTGCAAGATTCTTGCGGTTTGGTCGCTTCCAACTCCTAAGCACCTTAACTTTGATTGTATATTGAGACATCCTCCAATTGATGTCATTCAAAAACGTAATGTTGTTCGGATCCATAAAGCTGCAAGTTAATAGAATGTAAGTACTAAAACATTACATGCATAAAAAAATAACTGAATGATTATGTAAAATTTGATAGACATACCTGATAGAGTTGAAGAAAATAGTTATACTATACTCCACTTACAAAATCTGTATTTATAATCTAAATTGCCAGATTTATTTATGTTAAGCAATTAATAATATTAAAAATGAAATTATAAAATGGAAATCAGAATTAATTTAGATTTAGATGTTGCTATAATTAAAAAATCGATTTTTTTTTATTTAAATTACATACCACTTTAAAATCTAAAGCTATCAAATATAAAGATTTCAAAATGCCTAAAATAAACGTAAACATATATAAAATTTAATTAACATATTTATATAATTAGTATAATCGATTTTTTTTAATATATACGATTTTTAATATATACCAAAAATTAAGTTTATTGTTTGTTTATAAAACATAAAGATTTCAAATGCGTGTAAAACAATTACTTTTAGCGGTCTTAATTTGATTGTTAGTCTAAATCTATTGACAGTTGTTAACGATGAAAAAATTATTTTATTGTTTGTTTATATGTAAAGTTTTTAAAAAGTAAAACCGTAACAAAAATGGAACTTTTTTTGAAGTCAACCATTCTTAATAGTATAAAAAAAATTGAAACAATGTTACAGTTATGAACAAAAATATAACAAATTGATGTTTAAAAAAGTTGTTGAATGTTTTATTAGAAAATTTAAAGGTTTTAAATTTACCAAAGAATTGTTTAATTGTTTCTTTTTAAAACTTAAATCTACCAAATTTACTTTGCATGTTTGTTAAATTTAGTTGAAAGAATTGTTAAGTGTTTGTTTTTAAAAATTGGATGCTTGGGTATAAAACGAATTGTTTAAGTATATCTAATTTACCTTAAATATAATAGTTAAATTTGTTTCATTTTTACTAATAATGGAATTTTTGTTTTAAACGAAAAACAATCCACAAAATTTACATTTAATAAGAAGTCAAGAAGGTTGCCAAAAAAAAAAGGAATATGTTTTGAATTTTTTAAATGAAAACCGTTTAATCTTATTGTGTTTCAATTTACCAAAATTTGAGTCAAATCCAAACCTTTAAAAATCAACCAAATTTAATAAAAAGTCAAAGGTTTCCAAAACTAAAAAAACGAATATGTTTTGAATTTTTTAAATCAAAAACGTTTAATCTTATTGTGTTTCAATTTACCAAAAACGGTTTCAAATTCAAACTTTAAAAATCAACAAAATTTAATAAAAAGTCAAAGGTTGCGTAAATTAAAAAAAACAAATATGGTTTGTATTTGTTAAATGAAAACAGTTTAATATTAGTGTGTTTCAATTTACCAAAAATTGATTAAATTCAAGACTTTATTATTTAAAAAAAGTCAAACATTCATTCTTTAATTCATAGTATTAAACTTTTCAATTTACAAAAAATAGACATAAACAAACAAATAACATTCAAACATATAAGTAAGTTTGTAACATAAAATGCAAAATATAGTCTTTTTTTACTAATAAAGATAACCGATAATAATAGTAATTGTAAACATAAAACAACCCAAAATTCACGAATGACTACATCTGTAGTAAACGTGCAAAACTTTGTGATTACAAAGGATTAAACATGTCCAAAAGTTACCCAAATAAAGTTTTTATCAAACCTAAATCATGTCAACAACTAAAGCAACTAATTACCATCACCAACCATCAATTATGTTCAAAACTTACCCACCAAAAATATTATCAGTATACCAAAAAAACAACCACCAATAACCCCACTAATTACCATTACCCTTAACAACATTAGAAAGCTTGAACACACCTTGATTCTGGAAAAACAGGAAATGAATTTCATCACCAGCATGGAGTTCCTTATCAGCTACAAAAGCTGACATACCTCTTATGTAGTAACGGGGATATCTTGACTCATCTTCAATCCCAACCGACACTCCCCACGTAAAGCCCTCCTCATCACGAATGGTCAAAGCCCTCCTTCTGTTCAACTAGTTTTCCTTTGCCCAATTTGTGTTCATACGCTATCACAAAAAATAAAGAATGGAACGTCATCACTTACAAGCTAGTAATTGTAATTTACAAATCATGGGATATGTAATTTTAATTGATGTCTAACAACGTTTGGTATATTGTCTAACATAGTATGTTACCTAGATAAGCAGCTGTTGACATTAATACTGTCAACAGCCACTACTGTTAACAGTTGATAGGGAAGGCTATGCACATAAGTTATGTACCATAAAAGTCTATATCAGTTCACGCAACTAATACAAATACACTAAAGTATAAAGACATTCATTCAAATTAGCGACTACTATCCACATAACTTATATATCTAATTGAGGAAATAATTTTACTTACAAAGTGTCTATCAACTTTGAAAACCACCGGTACACCTACATCCTCGACATCATCGGACTCATTATCTTCCACCATTGGATCCTCTTCACTGTCATCATCAGAAAGGACAACGACATCTTCCTCATTATAATAATCATCACCAGTCTCTTCACTGTTATCATCATCCTCTTCATTAAATTCAGATTTCGAAACATAACCGGGAGGAAGAGTAAGCTTGTTTTTCAAAAAAAAAGCGTCATATTGTAAGTGCTCTGAATCAATTAATAGAAAGTATTGTTATTAAAGTATACAAAATTATAAAAAACAAACAATAACAAAAATTATATAAACATTTCAAAATCAATAAATAAAATCAGAGGATACCTCATTAATGATCTCGAACACAATTAGATGATCAGCAGTAATTGAAAACGCTTCTTTAATAATTGGCCATCCTTCAGTCACATAAATAGTACCACCATCAACTGCTAGCTGTATCTGAAAGTGTGCAATTGACTGAGCAATTACGTCAATTGGATCCATTAGAACTGTTCGGTTGAATAATCCATGAAGAACGAAACAACTGATATGCTGGAAAAAAGACAAACAATATTAACACAATACAATCAGTTTGTGTATAAACATTTTTTATAATGTTTTATTTAGATTTATGTTATAAAAAAACATACCAAACGTTTATCAGTTGTAAGTCGATCACCCAATCTGCAGTAGAAGAAGGTACCAGGTGCACACACAGCATCCTGATGGAATGTAATCATAATGAAAGACTTGAGATTTTCATCATACTGAAATATAAAGTTACACCCAGAAGGGTACTTTAATTCAGTAATCATAGTTCTCCAACCATTGTAGAAGAACCATTTGCCTGCAATGTTTAAAACTTTAATGTCATAGACTTTATCATCCAATGTTCGGATCTTGGTATTCCCAGAAGGATAACCATACTTGTCGATCCAACCATCATAGTCACTTGGTAACCCCTGAATACAAACATTAAAATTATAAGGATATTATAAAATGAGTGTAGTATATACATTAAAACCATGATTCATATCTTACCAAACAAATACGACCGTTATTTTCTGACTTAACCCAAAATCCGTAAACCATTGTAACTGATGAGCCGGTCGTCACGGTTCATACAAAACCTAATTAACCTAGGTAGATAGGATAAGTAGGGTATCAATCCAAGGAGCGTGTGGTTGGTGGATATTATGTAGTTGATTAAACGGTGTCGCTTATGAAGTTTACTAGAGACTTATGAAGTTGGTAATTGGTTTATTTAAGAATGTGATTGAAAAGGGTTTTGTTGTTATATTAAAAACTTGAATTGAAATTATATGTGAAAAATAATAAAGTTTGTAAACAATTTAATTAAAAGGATCACACCTAGGTTTCAACAACTAAAGTCTAAGGTTTTCACAAATGGGTCAAACAAGTGTAGTGCAATTGGTGTTAACGGGGTGATTGTTCAATAGGCTTAGGTGTCAAGTTTCATCAACATCAAAGATGGACTATACTACACTTCATTACCTAGAACATACAACCCTATGTTTGTATTAGAGCAAGAAAACATGTTCATGACACTAGAAATTGGCACAAGATCAATTAACTAAAATGAATTCAACATAAGATTAATCGCAATCTAATACAATGATTCAAACACACAATCACACAATTAAAAGTTTAAAGTAATACCCAAATGTTTAAACCCTAGAGCTTCAATTGTTTACTTCCTAGGCGTGATACAAAGAGACTAGCCACTCATGGCCATGGAGCTTGATTCTTCAAAAGTTGGGTCTTGAATCTTCAAAGGCTTGAATAATAGGATGATTTTGTGTTCTTCAATGATATGGAATGATATGGGTTTGACAAGATGGAGTGGTAATAATAGAGATACCAAATTATGAGTCTTCAAGGTGTTTTAAAGCCAAAAAAATCGAAACTTCCGTTTTGATACGCATTAAAAACATTAAACCCAAGTTTGACTGCAGGTGCTGTAGGCTACGCCACTTTTGGCATCGCCTACGCGAGTCCCGTAGCCTACGCCAAAAGTGGCATAGGCGACGCCATGTCTGTTTTGGCTACGAGAGTTGGCTCTGTCCTACGGCATTTTGGTCCCCTTCTCCTACGCGAGTGCTGTAGGCGACGCCAAAAGTGATGTAGGCGACGCCAGCTTGTCCCGGACACCCATTTCAGCTTTTCTTGTTCGGTTTATCACTCCTTGTGCTCGCGAGATGTTCCAAAAACTCCAGATTTGCATCCTTTTTGTGTTAATACCTGAAAATCATAAGACACATCAAAGTAGTGCTATTCCATAATCATTTATGCATTAATCAATTAATTTAGCTTTGTTAATTCTCGAGTTTTTACCAACCTATCACATCCCCACACTTGAGCTTTGCATGTCCTCAAGCAAATTTGTTTATTGCAAACCAACTAAGTGAATCAAAAGATCCCACATTTCTTGTCGATTCTCAAATGCGGTCCCTAGGCATACCCTAACTCACAAGACTTACGCCTCTCAGTAGATTTACATTCCAATGGTTTCCATGTTGCTCAATTTTGTAAAACAAAAAGATGCCAAACCAAATCCGACAAAGATCAAAGTTCACATTCTTGCACACCCCTCACAATGGTTCTCTCCGCTCGGTTTAATCAAAACTAGTCATGATGTACTAGTATTTTATATTAATCGCTCAAAACCGATTATAATGCATATTAGTATAGGCTTGCAACTCAATCGCCCTTTACCAAATTACACAATAGTGAACACAAGTCAAAAGGTCTTTAAGGGGTTGTAATGGGGCTAGGCGAAGGGTATGGAATAGGATATTTGAAGTGACTATGGTGATGAAAATTCGACTTTTATTACATCGACTAAATAACTACTCAACTATAAGGCAATGTTGCGCCTTTTTATTCAATCTCTAACTCAAGCATATTTTTGTGCTTTTCTATGAGAACTTTCATTTGTTTGAAACGTATTTGTTCTCATACTTTTCAGTTTTTTTTTTTTTTTTTTTTTTTTTTGAACTCACATTGCAAATTATATACAATACAAAGCAAAATCCTACAATCGAATTTTCATTACTCTGGTTTTAAAAATTGAAAAGGTTAAATGGGTCAAAAGGGTTGAAATGGGTGATCAATTGAAAGGTTAAAGGCCCAAAGTTGTTTAACTAGGGGAGATTGTTTTTGGGTTAAGGATATCAAATTGTGTCACCATTGGTCTAAGGTGGCAAGCGTATCGAAAGTTGCAAGTTCTACTTCATACAATTATAATGGCACACTCAATTCAAAAGAACACAACATGCCAATAGATGTGGAATTTTTAGGGTGTTAGCATGTTGTGGTGGCTCAAAAATCTCACAAGAACATGAAAGGGAAATGGGTTGTCGATATGCAAAAATGTTATACCCTTCACTTGTCTTTTCCGACTCGGCATTTCATACTTTTCTTAAAAATAACCATTAGAAAAACACATCGAGGAACTTAAAGAGTTATGACCATGACTAAGGATCGTCACTCGTGATTCAACAAACAAATTTGGGACTAAATTTTTTTTTTTTTTGTTGGCTTCACAAACTCAAGTAACACCTAAGGACAAACATTTTTTTTTAGAATTGTATATTTTTCTCCCCCTCCCCACACTTAAAAATAAACATTGTCCTCAATGTTTCAAAATTGGAGGTTGATACTTATTAAAATATTTATTCTGAAAAAACTTTGTATAGGGTGTGAACAATCAATCTAAAACAACTCAACTCCTATCATTCAAAGACAAACATACACACAACTTTTTGATTAAAGGAACGGAGTGCACCTGATTAGTAGTCAATAATGCCCGTTCTTCAACCTTTTCTGTCCAAGCTGAAAGCTCATTTCCTCCTCTTTTCTTGTCACCTACATCAATTCTTACCCTTCTCTTCGACATCAATCAGAAAGCATTTGAAGTACTTATTCAACAAAACAAACATACTAGACTAAAACATAAACACACTCAACTCACGCACACATACAAAACACTCAACATAAATAAAAATGATCATGCCCACATGAATAATATAAGAAGGGAAAGAATACATGGACCTGATCAACGGGTTGCCTCCCGGAAGCGCTAAGTTTAAGGGTCTTCAGCCAGACCGAATACACCACCCTCATGGTGGTCGAGTGGGATGTCTCCTTCCCTCCGCCTCTAAAGATGCAACCCTCCTACATTCCGGTATGTCCTTTAAGGTGTTCCTAACCGAGTCAACCATCTTTTCTGTTCTTGTTTCATTGTCCAAATCAGGCGGTTTCCTCCATTTCGTCTTCCTTCCTTTCATTGTCCTATTCTTGACTGCTCCAAACCTGCCAACCACACAAAAATCCTCTTTTGGGTGATCCTCTTTTAAAAGAGGGTCACCACTATCAAAAATGTCATTTTTGGGAAATTTGTTATCAACAACCGAGTTAGACAAATTTAGATATACATTTAAACAAAGCTCACGGTCACCAAATTTCATGCTTACCGCTCCATTAGCACAATTTATATTAGCATGTGTAGTTGCTAAGAACGACCTACCCAGTATAACGGTGGGTTGTGTGTTTATCACACTATTTACATAGTCTACCACCAAAAAGTCAACCGGGTAGTAGAAATCCTCTACTTTCACCAACACATCATTCACCATCCCCCTTGGATGCGTGAGAGTCTGATCAGCTAACACCACCATGGTGTTAATTTCATGTATTGGACCAAAGTCATATTGTTCAAACAGACTCCCAGGCAATATACTCACACATGCTCCAAGATCTAGGAGCGCCCTTTCTATTTTAAGCTCTCCAACCTGAATTGGAATCAATGGGGCTCCTGGATCTTGAAGTTTAGGGGGAAGAGCATCTGACAAAACAGCACAAACATGTGCCCCTAAATGTTTAGGCAACTCGTTGTGCTTGTTTTGGTTGCTCAACTCTTTCACACATTCAACATGAGCAGGAACTTTTTCAATTGCATCAATAAGTGGTAAATTTATTTTGACTTGTTTAAAATTTTCCCACCCCTCATCCTTTGGTGGGCTCCACTTTGACACATTGTTTGGGTCTACTAAAGCTGCAGGATATGGGATGGTATTAGTCTCCATCCCCACACTTGTCTTAGTAGTCATCTCATTTAAGCACTTTTCGCAAAAAGATTTTTTATAATTTTTAACTTCAAAATTATTTTGCGAAATATTTTCCTCTTCCTGCTCATCATCACTATTAACCTCCTCCACCACACCATCAACAAATTGTTGGGGTGGAGTTGTTTCATTACCCACAACCTTATCATTCAAAATGAAACTTACCGTGTTTATGTGTACGCTTTGAGTGTTCTTTGAACTCGATGCTTGATGTTGTGGGTTTATTGTTGTATCACTAGGAAGCTTCTCCATGCTTCCTCTCCATTGAGCCATTTCTTCCGCTAATTGGCCTACTTGCTTAGCCAAGGCCTCATGAGACTTATCTCTCACCTCATTGGCTTTGTTGTTCTCTTTCATCATGCTCATTAAAGCATCCATTTTCGAACTCAAAGACTCATCACCACCTTGACTTCCCGAAGAGTTTCCTTGATTGCTTGAGGAGCCGCCTTGGTTGTAACCTCTTTGATAATTGTTGTTGTACCCTTGGTTACCACCTTGATTGTAGTTGTTTCTTTGGTAACCGCCTTGATTACCACCTTGGCGACCTTGATATTGCCCACCACCGCTTTGATTTCCCGATTGGAAATTCGGGTTCATTTGGTTAGCGGGATTACCATACCTAAAGTTAGGATGGTTTCTCAAGCCTGCATGATAAGTGTTGGAGTTCATGTCATACTTCCTTTCTCCATACACTTGATTTACCTCTTCGGTTGTTTGACCCATATCACCGGAGCACTCACTAGCTTTATGCCCCAAATCTCTACAATTATCACACACGGGGTATTGTACCGATGACACCTCCCGTTTCTTCATCCTTGCCAACTCTTTCTCCAACTGAGCAATCCTGTCCTTAGAACTTGAATCTGCATCAGGAAGAGATTTAGAGACCGGGTGTTTAGTTCTTCGATCAGCTGCCTCTTCCGATTTTGAATTCTTTGCCATTAGCTCCAAAAAATCCCAATCTTCTTGCTCCGGATTAGACAACAATGTTCCATTGCTAGTAGACTTGAGATATTTTCTTTCCTCTTTGCTCAGTCCATTCACGAAACTACTAACCAATTCCCAAAGGTCAATGTTGTGGTGCGGGCATTTCCGAATTAACTCCTTGAAGCGAGTGAAAGCTTCATGAAGAGGTTCCCCTTGTAGTTGTTGAAAAGAACGAATCTCTAGCCGCACCGCATCTGTTTTAAAACTGGGGAAATATTCATCCAAGAATACTTGTTGCATTTCTCCCCAAGTGTAGATGCTGTGTGCGGGTAAAGTGAGGAACCACGTCTTTGCTTTATCCTTGAGAGAAAACCGGAATAACCTCAGCTGTACTTCATCTAACGAAAAGTTATGACCTCCCATAGTACCACACATTGCCTTGAATTCAGATAGGTGATCATATGGGTCTTCATTGGCCATTCCATGAAAATGAGGAATGATGTTGATGTAGTTGGGCTTGCAATCAAAGGATCTTCTCCCTGGAGGTGGTGGTACAATAGGTGATTCGTTCTCAGATGCAAGTGGTCTAAACCGACCATTGACTCCTTGCATTGGAACTGGGGGCCTTCGTCTTGGAGCATTAACTTCTTCACCTCTAGGTTGTCTTCCCCCATTAGGTCTTCTTTCTGTTCGACCCACAAAATTTTCACCCCGGTTTTGGTGAATGTTGGGAAATTGATGCCTTCTTGGGTTTTGTCTTGGTTGATGATTATTAACGACGTGATTGTAATAACCGTCATTACCCCCGTTTCGATTTGCACCCACGTTAGAACTATTATCACCGTGATACTCTTCCTCATCCCCATAATCATCACTAACATTTCTGTAGCCCCAATCCTCATCATCCTCATTGTAATCCCTTTCAGAATATTCATCTTCTCCCGAGTGGTAGGAGTGAACACTAACTCTGTCTGATGATTGATAACTTGGTACACTGAATGGATCATCATCATTAATGTTCGCTCTCAATTCTTCAATATTCTCAACATAATCTTCATATCCGGCTTCATTGTACCGATTAACCGGATCAAATGTGGGATTGCCACGGTTAGACATGGAAGGACCTTGGTTTACATTTCGGGTGTTGGGATTTCGGTTGTGAATTGGTTGGTGAGGTGGGTTTTGTTGGGTTTGATTTGGATGAGGTGGAATGGGTGGTCTTCTATTTTCACCTGAACGGCGAATTGGGGTTGAGCTTGCCATTTGAACGGTTTCAAAGGACAAAGGTTGACGTACGGGTGGTGTTTGGGAGTTAGAAGGAATCGGCTCCTCTAACCGGTGTTGTCGGTTTCTTCTTGCTACTCTCTCGATTTCCGGTTCAAACACTAATGGAGATGTTCTCCCCGAATGTCGCATACGCATGCACTACCTGTAAACTGCACAAATAACACACCCCGCGTAACAAGGAAAAGTAGAGAATAAACCAAACAAACAATTTAAACAGATTATCACACTATTAACTACTCAATAAACACTAAGCGCACTAGCTCCCCGGCAACGGCGCCATTTGATGAGCCGGTCGTCACGGTTCATACAAAACCTAATTAACCTAGGTAGATAGGATAAGTAGGGTATCAATCCAAGGAGCGTGTGGTTAGTGGATATTATGTAGTTGATTAAACGGTGTCGCTTATGAAGTTTACTAGAGACTTATGAAGTTGGTAATTGGTTTATTTAAGAATGTGATTGAAAAGGGTTTTGTTGTTATATTAAAAACTTGAATTGAAATTATATGTGAAAAATAATAAAGTTTGTAAACAATTTAATTAAAAGGATCACACCTAGGTTTCAACAACTAAAGTCTAAGGTTTTCACAAATGGGTCAAACAAGTGTAGTGCAATTGGTGTTAACGGGGTGATTGTTCAATAGGCTTAGGTGTCAAGTTTCATCAACATCAAAGATGGACTATACTACACTTCATTACCTAGAACATACAACCCTATGTTTGTATTAGAGCAAGAAAACATGTTCATGACACTAGAAATTGGCACAAGATCAATTAACTAAAATGAATTCAACATAAGATTAATCGCAATCTAATACAATGATTCAAACACACAATCACACAATTAAAAGTTTAAAGTAATACCCAAATATTTAAACCCTAGAGCTTCAATTGTTTACTTCCTAGGCGTGATACAAAGAGACTAGCCACTCATGGCCATGGAGCTTGATTCTTCAAAAGTTGGGTCTTGAATCTTCAAAGGCTTGAATAATATGATGATTTTGTGTTCTTCAATGATATGGAATGATATGGGTTTGACAAGATGGAGTGGTAATGATAGAGATACCAAATTATGAGTCTTCAAGGTGTTTTAAAGCCAAAAAAATCGAAACTTCCGTTTTGATACGCATTAAAAACATTAAACCCAAGTTTGATTGCAGGTGCTGTAGGCTACGCCACTTTTGGCATCGCCTACGCGAGTCCTGTAGCCTACGCCAAAAGTGGCATAGGCGACGCCATGTCTGTTTTGGCTACGAGAGTTGGCTCTGTCCTACGGCATTTTGGTCCCCTTCTCCTACGCGAGTGCTGTAGGCGACGCCAAAAGTGATGTAGGCGACGCCAGCTTGTCCCGGACACCCATTTCAGCTTTTCTTGTTCGGTTTATCACTCCTTGTGCTCGCGAGATGTTCCAAAAACTCCAGATTTGCATCCTTTTTGTGTTAATACCTGAAAATCATAAGACACATCAAAGTAGTGCTATTCCATAATCATTTATGCATTAATCAATTAATTTAGCTTTGTTAATTCTCGAGTTTTTACCAACCTATCAGTAACACGGATGTGTATGCACCTGTACCAATCCACAAAAAATAGTAAATAATACATAATAATTAATGTTTAAATGACAAAAATACTTACAAATTCAACCAAATTTTTGTATCAGAAAATCTGTACATATAAATCGATAAATAAAACATAAACCCCAATAGAAACCTAAATCAGAACAATAAATTCGTACCTTTCTTTAAACATCAATTGAACCATAAATTGAAACCTAAAACATAAACAACTAAATACCAGATTTTTCAAACATATTCAATATTGTGACACTGTTTTAGCTATAATATTTATATCTTAACTGTTATTAGTAGAATACAACCCCAAATCAATCCATATGTAGGTATCTTAAAATATCAATTGAACCCTAAATCGAAAGCTAAAACATCAACCCCTAAATTGAAACCTAAAACATATATCCATTCGTATTTATCTTAAAACCTTAATTTTTTTTAAATCAAAACCTAAAACATAAAGCCCTAAATCGAAACATAAAACATATATCCATTCGTATCTATCTTAAAACATCAATTGAACCCAAAATCAAAACCTAAAACATAAAGCCCTAAATAGAAACCTAAAACATATATCCATTCGTATCTATCTTAAAACATCAATTGAACCCAAAATCAAAACCTAAAACATAAAGCCCTAAATCAAAACCTAAAACATAGTTCCATTCGTATCTATCTTAAAACATCAATTGAACCCTAAATCAAAACCTAAAACATAAAGCCATAAATCAAAACATGAAACATAAACCCCTAAATCGAAACTTAAAACATACTCATCATAAATCGAAACCTAAAACATAAAAACCTAATAAGGCTGAACAATAATAAACCGAAACAGTGATTAATCATTAAACGACTCACTATCACAAATCCGTAAAACAGAATTGAAATAAATCAAACCCTAAAACATCAATCGAACCCTAAAACACAAACCCAACATCAATAAAAAAATCAAAACAATTAATAAAACTGAACCATAATACACGCAAACTAAAGAACAATCAAGATATATAATTTAAATCAACCAAAATAGATATAACAGACCTTATTCGACACACAAATCCGGGAAAAACACGAACAAAATAAAGAAAAAATAACCACATGAAGAAAGATTGATTAATATAGAATGGTAGAGATTAAACCTTGGAGAAGAAGATATTTAAACAATCGTTGTAGTGGAATCGCCTCAAGATCGCCTGCTTAGGGTTTGAGGTTGATAAAGAGGATGTCGTCTGATTTGGGGATTAGGTTAATACGCGTGTTTTTTTATGACCTTATATATTTTTGGGATTTTTGATTTAAAAAAAACGATTTTTTTTTATAAAAACCCACAAGGTGACATGTGGCATATTGAGGTGAAGAGAGATAATTGAAGTTGCAATGTGGGAATGACAAGTGTCCCACATTACTTTAAAATATTAGATGTATAGAAGTAGCTATTTTGTCCACCCGGTCTGGAAACCATCCGGTCATGTTTAGCTTGACTTATTTACTTGGAAGTCATCCGGTTGCTCGAAGGGCCTTTGCGGTAGTCCGTATGCTTCCCAAGTCATCAGTAACCAACATAGCAAGCCATCCAAATTAAATTTAGTCAAAGTAACCTGAAATCAATCGTGTGTATGTGTTTAAGGAAATAGGGTATATATAAAAAGAATTACATGTAGCATTGTATAATATGTTCTTACTTTTGAATATCCCAATTATAAAGAGTACATTTTATCCATGATCATCCATCCAACTTGCAATATGCCGACATTTTCACCAAAAGCCTTGAATCTTGTGTTCACTGGTTTTACGCCAGTTTGAATTTCCAACCACCTCCTATACTTCAATTGTGTATGTGTGAATATGTAATAATGTAATTAATATAGTAAATATTTGTACATGGAGTTTTCATAGTTCCATAATATTTTGAATGAAGTTTATATAAGATGTATCAATATTTAACAATTAACATGGAGTGATAATGACACAAGATACTCATGAAACATCTCCAAAACACGATTATATTTCACTTTAATATATGGATAACTGATAAAGGAGGCTTCCATTTTAATTTTAATCTTTCAGTATTGTCCACTTAAAAAACCCCTACCAAAGCCCAATAACTGATAAGACAACCAAAAAAGTATGTTATTCGGACCAAGATCATTTCAGTGAAATGGGCATGTAGTAATGAGTCCAACCATGTTTTCTTTTGTATCTGCCACAAAAAATTAATAATAAAATAATATTAATAATATTTACAGGGGTTATCGTCTAAACACTTATGAGGTAACTTGCATTGACGAACGTACTATATAGGGTGCGAGGGTAACTGATCCCCCCGTAGTTTCTATATATCTGTAAGTAAAGTATATTACGGTTTTTTTACTGAACTCTTGGATTTTTGAACTCGATCCCTGGGATTTTTTAACTTACCTAGAAAGATCAATCTATACATATAACATATTGTGTGTGACAAAAAGAAGTGAAAAACACAAAAATGAGTATCGACTTTGATTAAGTATTTCAGTAGTCATGTATAAATGGTTATCAAATAGTTGTTTATCTTTTCATGATAGATAATAACTTTAACAACCTCATTTTTGCTCTTAGTTTTACCTGATACAATAGTAACATCGTTATTTATTTGACCCTATCTAACCAGAACCGAAAGTTCGAATGTCAAATATACATATTAAATATCAAGAAAAACCGAGCCTGATGAGTAAAAATCATGGGTACATCACTAATCAGTTGACTCTAAGTATTATATGAACAAACCTACGCATAGGTACATGTACATATTTTTATTACATGGCAAGAAAAGATAAACTTCAAGAGTTTCCAGTTTCCACCACAATTATAAAAATAAAACACCACTATTTTTATTTATATAAAATAAATCAATGTTTTAAAAACCGGTACGTACCGGCCGGTTATATCGGTAATGACGTTTTTCGAAGATGAACCCGGTACGAAACACCCCAATATAAACGCGAAACGGTATCAAGTTCGTACCGCCGGTAAAATACGGTATACCGGTTTGAACCTTTATACCGGTACCGGCACAAGGTAAATTTTTGGGTTTTGAACTATTGATTTTTTTGTGGTTCAAGAAAAGCAATAAGGAGAACTTCATAATAATGATATAGATAACATGTTTGGTGAGGAAGAGCACAAATCGATTCCTCAAACACATTGTTACTTGTTATATATGTGACTTATCTTTCGTAATATATTATGATTTTTATTTCTACTAAAACTTCTTATGTAATAATATAGGAGATGAAAATAGTTATGCTCTAGACTTTAAGGAAGACGATGGTAGTGAATTTCATCTTTTAAATAATTGTGAACTTGAGGTATTCAATAATCTAATGGCTTGGACATATCGCACACTTTCATTTAAAAGAACTTTGTTAAAAAAAAAAAAAAAAAAAAAAAAAAAAAAAAAAAAAAAACTGAATACTTTTGGATTATTTTTTTTATATGGAATAACTTTTGGATGATCTTTTAAAACGCAATCATTCACTTTTAGATTATATTTTGAGTTCATGTTGTAATTTATGAAATCGTATAGTTAACAAGTCAATCCGGTTGAACCACCCGATATAATCCGGTTTAACCGGTTGAACCATTTTTAAGCCAAATCTGGTATGCTTTAAAAATCGGTTTTTAAAACATTGATATAAATTAAAATATTTTTTCTTGTTTTTATTGGGTATGGAGGAAATATGGTTGGTGACCAAAGAAAAGAGACGCAACACACCACAACATGTGACCGTATGGGAGTCTCAGTACACGAACACGGAAAACAGGATACAAGTAGCCCATGGTATTATGTTAACGACACATAGACACCTTATTCCATCTTATCCAATCCTTGTCAGCCACGTGTCATTATTCTAATTGACCCTCTTTTGTCGTCTTCTTCTTCTGGTGCATCCCCTGCAAAACAAATCACAAATGCATCACCTAAAAAAGGAAAATGAATCTCAATAGAATTTTAAATATTATTAAAGTTTTAAAATTTAAATAACAAAAGTTTAAAAAATAAAACTAGACAGTAGCTAATGTATTTTACTTTATGAATGTGTGAGATACATGAATCTTTAGTCTTAAATCTACATTCTCACACAAAGAATGCAAAATCATGGAGATTGCGGTGGAGGTGAAATCTTTAAGTTTTATTTGGTTTAAAAATAGGCATAAATGTAAGAATGTAGATTTAGATAACTGGTGTAGATTCAAGTTGATGTAATTGGTTTGGCTCGGCGGGCTGTCTCTTCTCGTGGAAATTTCGATTATTTTACTTATAATTACTACATGATTTATTAGTGAAAAAGATGGGATGTTTATCCAAAACTTTGTTAAGACACTAGTCTAATAGAACCAGCACATATCTTGTTTAGCTGGTAATGTAGACCCATGACCACTTGATAAGAGAGTAAATAACACTTAAGTCTTGCTATTTACTTATTTAAAATCCCAAGTAATTTATAAATTTATTATGTGAGAGATATATAATAATCATAATAACAAATGAAGCAATAAAAATAAAATATAAGATTATAATACCACATCATTTATATGATAGTTGAGGGTGATTATGCTGTTTATTACAAAGCTCAAGATTAATTAGATTTGACAAAACATATAGGTTGGTTTGTGTTCGTGTTTATTCATTTAGATAGTGGGTAAAAGTGTGACAATCAGGTTCATGTTAAAACATGTTAGATTAACAACGTGACATGTGAAGTCTCCTTATGATGTTTTTTTTGGGACGTGGTTAAATGGACCTAAGATTATGTGTTGTGGCTAGAGGTGAGTCACAACTTGATCCTATAATATTGCGCCAAGTAGGCGCCATGTGCCACTGGCTCGCGACCGCTACCTGCTCACTTGATCCCGTTGTGGCTCAAAGTGAGCGGGTCATTTTTTTACTAAATTAATACATATAAAACATAAATATTTTACAAAACATTTTTTAAAACATTACATTAAATAAAAAAAATACATGGCACTAAAAAAACATTATATTAAAATAAGTTACACTAAAAAATAAAGAACGGTGAATGAATGGTGAAGTTAATATATATTATTAAATTGTAATAAATGAAAATGTTAAATTTTTTTATTTTTTTATTTTTTGAATTTTAAACGGTCAAATGCTCGCTAACGAACGTGACCGCCATCGCATTGAGTCGCTTGCAGAATCAGTGGCACGTGGGTGTTGTCGTGTACGCGATCCGCGTGGCTAGCTGAGTGGATCGCGGCAGCTAGCTCGCGGGTCACAACACACATTCTAAGTCTAAGTCTAAGAGGGTCTCAAATTTGCGGATTAATTATAAAAAGTAGACTAATTAGTTTAAAATCAAGTATCTGAAAGTGATTTTATTGCTATAATTTATTTCAAAGCTCAACTAGTTGGTTCTCGATATAACTAAGCTAAACAAATAATTCAGTTTTCAATTATGGCTAAATAATAATGGACTGAAATAGAGTTTATTGTATATTATCACTTGCATTAATAACCACACCAAACCAGTCTGAAAGAGTGAATATAATAACTAATAAGGTATATTTATATTGAGAAAAAGACATATGTATGATCCCCATTATTTGATTTGATATCATATGTTTGAAGTATCAAATGTGCATATACACATTACATGTATACACTGGCGAAGCTTGACCCGAAAGTTTGGGGAGTCGGAAGTCACTAGTTTCAGGGGGTCGAAAACCAGTTTTCAGAGGGGCGAAACCCTATATTTCCAAAATTTTCTATACGAATACTATATAATAACAACTTTTGCGCGAAAATTCGGGAGGGGGGGGGGGGGGGGGGGGGCGCCCGCCCCAACTAAGCTACGCCCTGCATGTATATATTCACCAAAATAATTTTTATACACTTTAATTTATACTTACAAAATATGTTATAAACTCAATGATTTCCCGTAAGATCCTACATTGATTACACATCCCCATGTGCGGTATAGGTATTGGGTCTAAATCATAACAAACCTCAAATATCATCGAGCATTTTGGGTGTAATGGTTGTGGATGGGAGGATAACTCCATTATTAGGCGTGCTTATATGAGAGTAGTAACATGATGGTTGACCTACTAAGAAGTCTCAACCCAGACAACCAACAATAAATTTGTGAATTTATAATGGGTAAAACGAACAATATTGGTGGTACAAAAGGCACAACGTTACAAATTGTATCAAAGTATCTCTTGTGTCACAACCCTCATCGGTGATGATAAGTTCTTTGGGTGTTCAAAAGGAAAACTTAGGCACATATCTCATCCCTCATTGGGATGGTGTAGCAAAGTTCACCGAGAACAATGAGTCGCTAGGGGGTGATTGTAACACTGTATGTAAATCTCACACCGACATGGAAATGAGAGATGTTGGGTCCATAAAAAAAATACCAACACTCATATATCACCAACATCTGTTTAGTGCAATGATTGTATATGAGAAGAAAACTTCACACTTAAACGTGTTTAGGTGACAGTGATACCAGGATCGGTAGCTTTCTAGGAAGTCTCCACCAATACATCCAAAATAAATTGTAAGCTAAGGGCAAGCGGGGCGCTATCAGAATTGGACACGGGTACCTCACTACCAGCACGGTAACACCGCCGCCACCCATGCTGGTAGTGGTCCCATGAGCCAAATTCTGGTTCTAGTTAACAGACTGGTACCCGTGATTTTTCTCTTTCTCTTTCTCTTTCCTCTTTGTCTCTACCTCTCTCTAATTGATTGTTGGTAAATAATCAGTGAATCATTGCCTTCAAAAAAATGTTTCAGTGAAGGAAATCAGTGAAGTGACGTGGAAGTGTAGGATTGGTTAAAATCAGTGAAGTACCAAACCTTTTACCACATCAATTTGTATCACTCAACTGTTTTACGCAAAATCAGTGAAGTGACGTGGAAGTGCCCCGTCCGCCCTAATAGTGGTCAAAACAAACAATTTTTGTGCATCTAAATCAATTACAATCGTGTGTATAACATTACAATGCTCTGCCATAACCAATTACAATGGTACGCCGACATTACTAAGTTGCTCATGTATAACATGTGAAGGAAATAGGTGATTATGACAATACATATAAAAAAACTTATAATTATAATTTAACAAAATTATTCATAAAGTAGCTATGAAATAAACATTTATAAAGTGATTTAGTAGTTAAAGTAATTAAACACTTTCATTTTTCGAAATTATCAATAATGCATACTTTAATTATGGATGGTACGACATTTTGTAAGCTTTTTTATTTTTAAAATTAGATTTGATTTATGTGGAATATTTTAGAAGATTATGTAAGATATTATAGTTGCAGACTTGCAGCGATGGAAAAGGTAGGTGGTACGATAGATTTCTTTGTTTCCCCTCCCCTTTCAAATGTGTTTTTATGATATTAGTAGGCTACATAAGGTTGTTTTGCAACTTCTGAATGGATAAGTGTTGAGCCAATAAGAGACCTGAACCAGTAAGTGCTGAACTAGTTTATAACAATATCAGTATAATACTTACACTTAGAATAGCAATCGCTACGTGTTTTACATTAACTAGAAATCATAAAAATGAATACTCGTATTAGTACCGGTGTTGTTGGATCGGTATATGTTCGGTGCATTACGATACCAGTATCGTATCAACACTCCATGTAGCTTACGATACCAATAAATACTTTATTTTGAATACATCATCGTGTTCAACGAATTTTATACTGCTACGTCGAGAGAACTACAAAAACAAATATGGTACCGACACTGATGTAATTTGGTCGATAGATGTTCATTTTGTGACAACTAAAAGAGTTAATAGCCTTTTTCGTCCCTGTGGTTTGGGCCAGTTTGCCACCCACTGCACAACCTTCTTCCCCAAATAGACTCTGAACCTAACCCTAACCCCTTCAATCAATAACCTGATACATGCACGATTAAAGATCTGTTGTAAGGGGCTATGAACGAGAATCATTCACGGATTAAAATGGCAACAAGATTATGAACTTACAATGTCGTTTGAGAAGGATCACCACTACACACTGCTTGATGGTGTTGTACCAGACACTAGGAAACAAGACGTTATCTGATTTATGATTTGATGGCAATCAGATGTTCTAGAGAGAGAGGAAGCTCCATTCCCCAACACACACATCAGATGTTCTAGAGAGAGAGAAAGCGGCCAGATCTGTGAGAAAAAGATAGAGAGAGAGAGAGAGATCCAGAAGAGAAGGAGGGAGAGCAGCAGAGAGAGAAACAGGAGAGAGAGATGGAGAGAGGAGAGGTCAGTGGCGATGACTCCTGTTCAGGTTAGGGAACCCTTGTCATCTGGTCGTCGTCTAACACATGTATAATCCCCAACAAACCCCTATTCTTTTGATAATATTGTGAGATGGTGGTGTTAATTGAGGGAGGAGATAGAGAGGCAGAGGTTGATTGTGACATGGTGGTTGTGTTTAAAAGGGAGAAGAAGATGAGTGATGATTTTACCATATTGTCATTCATTAAAGTGGAAAAAAGACAAACCTACCCTTGACACTAACGAACTTTTTTAACTGGGTTAGTGAAAAGGACGAATTTGGCAAAAAAATCCAAACCTCAGGGAAGGAATTGCAAAAAAAAAAAAAAAAAAAACTTTTGTACTGGAGTGGCAAACTGGCCCAAACCACAGGGACGAAAATGGCTATTAACTCCAACTAAAAATTTAACCATATTTGACTCATTCGAATAGAACTTTTATCGAAACGTACATAATAATAATCACATCATGACTGTATATTCGTATTTTAGAAAATGTTATATTATATTAATAAAAAAACAAAAGCGATAATTGACGCCATTTAATATATAAAAAACTAATCTGATGTCATACAGTACCTATACCGTTATTGTTCAAAAGATATCAGTGATATTAAAAACAAAAATCATTTAAATTTAAATCAGAAATCAAAATTCGTGAAAGGTTAAAAGTAAATATAATAATAACCTATGATAATCTTGAAGTAATATATATTTTAACAAAATATATGTTTAAAAAGTATATGTTTGAAGTTAAAAGTAAATGTAATAAATAATAAATATATTTATTACAAAAAGGTGATGGATGGGTTTTGGAATGGTGCTTAACTGCTTACTGAGTTTAAAAGTTAATATTATAACTTTTTTATGGTTGATTGTTTGGGATTGTTTAACTACGAGTTATTGGTTTATTGTAGGTTTATGGCGCTTAAAGGATGTTTGTCGGGAGTTATATAGGAGTTAGAAAGACATGGAAGGAAAGATGGAAGATATTAAGGTTTTAAGAGTGTTCCTAAAGAATTTAGATGAAAACCGGAAGCGGAAAGCAAACACTGAGCAAGAATGGTCAACATAAAAGAGACAAAACCTCAGATGGACATATCTCAGGCTGGAAATTGAGTTACGGGAGCCATAACATATGAATCTTAATTGTTTCAGTGAGCAGAAGATGAAAATCAACTTTTGGATGTTAGTCCAGGGCCCAACGCAACTTATGGGTGCCATAGTCTCATTCTAGACAAAACTATAAGACCAAGGTGGTTGCGGAAAGTATGATTTCAGGTGCAATTTTACGGTTTAAAGAGTCTTCTTCCATTCAGTTTCGTATCTAACACTTTTAGGACGACTTTGAAGCAATCAATTGGGGTTTTTGGAGCTTTTCAACCCATCCAATTGGTCATCTATCATCAAGCATGCATTCCAACATCGATTTTGAAGATTCAATCACAAGTATTAGCAGCTAATCTTTGGTAGTTTCCTCGGGTGGAGGATTCTTGTAAGTGGATGATTTGCATTTGGGACATATATTCTAGGACCTTTTATAGTATATATAGTTAAATACGTGCCCAAACCTCTTTTGTCTCCCAATGGCTTAATCTATAGATAGAAAGCCCTATGATGGGAAACTACCACGTTAGGTTTGGAGAATATTCTATGGGTTTACAGTTAACAACTAACCCAATGTTTGTAGGGTTTTAGAAATTGTATCGGGTAATCGGTATACACAGCGGATACTTTTATATATCACGTCAAACGCTACTTATATTAAACACATAACAAATCGATCCAAAAATCAAATGCTAAAACATGAACACACTGTGTTAACAATATTTAATGACCTATGGATTGCAAACTGAACTGGCAAGGTGGTCGGTTCTTAATCAAACTAGTCCCATCAGTTAGTTTGATTTGGTTTTCAAAACATTGTTTTCAAGGTGACACAATATTAATACATAACTTAATATGAGTTTTAAAAAAGTGAGATGCTCCATTGAGAAAATAATATGTTTAAACAATGAGGGCTAAAATATGTCAAATTAGTTTAACTAGCTAAAAATAAGCTTTATAAATTTTGATGAATATATCAAAAGGTGGTAGTGTTGGACTGCTAGTACTGGTGAGTAGTAATAGTGAATTTGGTGATAATGGTGGAAGTAGGGTGGTGGTTATGGTGACGCATGTGATTGCGACGACAATGATGGTTGTGGCGGACATGATTTGGTCACTTCAATAAATATGTTGTGTGCTTTGATATCTTAATTTGTTAACACACATTAAAAAAAAAACAGGTGTTTCAGGTTAATTTTGTTATGTATCAAGTAATTGTTAAAAACCACTACACTTGTTAGAAAACATAAGATCTCGATAGCAATGTTACAGATGACGAATGTATGGCTAAGATCTTCACTTTAAGAGTTGCACAAATAGGAACCGATAGTCTTGTCGAAGTGAACCGTTTAGTCGTGCTAGGGCTGAGAATATTTACACTACCCGATCCTTTCAATGTTTCCCACACGTGACATGTAGTCCAAAAACTATGTTGTGCAGTAGACCTTCTATAAAAATTGTTGATTCTCTATAAGATTCCATACTTTTTAGGATTATCGTCGGTCCAATATATTAGTTATTGGTAATGACATTACATTGTTTCAGCCCCTTATGTAAGGTGGTAAGTCGGGACTCGGGACGAGTATCCAGTAACATCGCGAATTTCCCCTAATTTTTTTTTTTGATAAAACCAATGTATTGTTTTAAACAATATATGTTTTAAATACCTTAAACTAATAATTATTTGTATCTCGACACTTTTGTACGTTTTAAAAATATTTCGAGTCACTTTCGGGCTTATATAATCATATTATGAATTTAGAATAATATAGTTTTAGGGAAATAATTGCCAAAAAAAGATTTGTGTGGACCGGGACTCGAACCCGCGTCCACAGCCAACCAACACACAATGACAACCAACTGAGCCAACTATCATCTTGTGTAGTATTTCAGAAGAAAATAAACTTAACATATTCCTTAAATTTATCAGTCAAAGTCCTGGTCAAAGTCCTAGTCAAAGTCTTAGTCAAACAGTCAAAGTCTTAGTCAAATAGTCAATTTATCATAAAACCTTACTTTATGGTGTTGACCAATTTTAATGGCTAATTGACTCCAAAACTAGTATAAAAACCCACCTATGACCCATTACACTTTGCACCTCTAAATCGATTGTTTCAATTCGATTAAACTCTCCCTCATACCTTTCTTCTAGAGTATATTACTTCTACATTTGAAGTTTTGATTATAAGTTCTTGCAATTGGCGAATTGGAAGCTTGATATTCTTTCTTTTTCGTTTATTTCTTCAATTTGGACTAGCTACGTTGTTGAGTCTTTGGGATTCGCCTCGCATACATTCACAACACTTAGAGGATAATTCACCTTAGCCAATGTGAGTTTACGTAACCATGTTATTGCAATTCTTTATACTTGCAACATTATACTTAAGCAATTCTACATACATGTCTAGTTGTAAACTTTAATGCCTCATGATTTAGACAACAACAACAGTTTCAACGAGTTTCAACATTACATAATCATTAGCTATGGCCAAGCCGGCGATACTTAATAATAGATCTATTGGATTGACAATCCCACCTAGATTCGTTGACCATCTTTTATGGGGAGCGCAGGTGATTGTTATCGTTCCAACATATTATTAAGGTGAACCGTGGATGACGGGATGGACCTAAACTAGTCGGAGGTTTGATTATGTCGATTCAACATTTCATGTTTATTCATGTAGACTTAAACTTACGATAGACATATGAATTGCTAAACTTTTATTTAAATAGTTAGGTTTTAGGTTTTTTCATTTTGACCACTTTTTTTTTCCTTTTCTTTGTTAACTTTTTTTTTTCTTATTTTGACCACCAATTTTTTTGTTAAGTATTTTTTTCCTTATTTTGACCACGCAATGTTTTTTTGCTTTTTGTTTAAGTTTTTTTTTCCCGTTTTGACCACCAACTTTTTTATTAAGTTTTACTTTCTGTTTAAGTTTTTTTCCCATTTTGGCCACCAACTTTTTTATTAAGTTTTTTTTTCCATTTTGGCCCTTTTCTCTTTTTGTTAACTTTTTTTTTTCTCATTTTTACCACCAATTTTTTTTAAAGTTTTTTTTCCCTCATTTTGGCCACACAATGTTTTTTTATTTTTTGTTTTAAGTTTTTTTACCCCGTTTTGGCCACCAACTTTCCTATTAAGTTTTTTTCCCGTTTTGGCCCGAAATAATGCGTTTTTTACCCAATTTCGCACGTTTTGTTAACCTTTTTTTTTTTTTTTTTTATCATTTTGACCACTAAATTTTTTGTTAAGTTTTTTCCCCCTCATTTTGGCCACACAATGTTTTTTTACTTTTTGTTTAAGTTTTTTTTTTCCCGTTTTGGTCACCAACTTTTTTATTAAGTTTTTTCCCCATTTTTGTCCCGACATAATACGTTTTTTACCCGATTTCGCACGGGTTCGGTTTTTGTTCGTTTATTATCTATATATTTAACGACCACGAAATGAAGAGCTGCTTCACTCTAACGTACGCAGCCCGCCACCGACCACATCTACCGTGTGCCATCTCCACCATGTGCCGCGGACCGCGGGAGATTTCCGGTATTCTCCGCGTAGCCGCTGCCACTTTTATATTTTCTCATTGTCCTAGGTTAGTCTCTATGCCTTTGTCGGTTACCAAAATCCGCATTAACACATCATGTGAAAAACGCGCAACGCGCATATTAATACACCTAGTTTTAATAACTAGTTTCGCCACGTTATCACCCAATCCATTATCTCCACCACAACCTGTTTGGACATCTAGTTTCTCCTCTTTTGAAACCAAGATTATGATGGTAATTAAAAAAAAAAATCAATGGAAACACATGTAAAAAGATATTTTACAGTTTTATTCGAAATGGTAATGTATTGATTTTATAGTTTTTTAGATTTTGTTAAAAACGAAATTACATTTTTATTGTATTTAATACGTTAGTTATCATTTTGGACAACATTCTTTTTTTTTGAATGGCAAATTTCACTCGTTCTGAGACTTGAACCCATGACTTCTCCTTTAGGTGTTTCTAGAAGCTTTTGCTTTTACCATTGGGCCACCAACCCCAATATCATTTTGGACAACATATTATTCGTTTTTTTAACATTCACTTTTATTCAAAAAAACGAAGCCGCCCGTCTTTAAAACGAGGACCTCAGACCACCAAACTGATTACAACATATACAGAGGGAATTCAACCCAATCTCTCCAAACAGTCTTTTTTAAAGCTAGGCCTACTTTAACCAAAAATATGTCGAAAACTTCACATTCTCCACTATCTCTATAGCCTTAATCTCATTACCTTTAAACATCTTATCATTTCTAGCCTTCCATATCCACCAAAACGCCAAAATCATAATACCTTGGATAATTCTCTTACCCCTTCTTCCACAAGTCAGTCTTTCATGTAACTTCATAATGTCGCGAAACTCAAATACACAATTGGTTCCATCCTGCACCAAATTCCCATCCGGTCCCAAACCTCATGCGAAACTATGCAAGCCGGGAATAGATGCACTGTAGACTCTTGCATCAAAACTACATAAAGCACATGTTAGATTGTCAAGGTGCACATTACCTCTTCCCAGCTCCACGCTAGTAGCCACCCAGTTCATTTCCGCTCCCAAACCAATATCTTACATTTAAGCGGCACCCACAAAACTCACTTCAAACGAAAAAAATCTCTTTTGACGACCCTCTTGAGTAACATTTTTTGCGGATCTCACTAAAAATTGGCCTGACTCCCCCCCCACCCCCATTTATCACCCCTTCCCCGAAATTGAAACCCAACCAAACACTCCCTACATAACTGCATCTCCTCTATTTCCGCATGCGAAGTTGGAGTATGAACCCAACTACCAACAAGATCTACCCCATTGCTCGTAACCAACATCCTATCAACAACTTTGCACCATTTCTCTTTTTCCAAAGCAAATAGATTCAGCCATTCGAACTGTCACACCACGACAACGGCGGAAACACGTGGCGCGACGGTTCAAAAGCATAAAGTCAAGGTTATTGCTAAACATAAGTAATTTAAGAAAATGGGTCATTTATTAAGGCGTCATCACTTGTTCCAAAACATTACACAAAAGTAAATTGTTTTTAAAGTTACATCAAGGTTTCTCAAATATATCCCAAGCTTTGGGAAATAAAGGTGAAACCCTGCAAAATGAATAACGCCGCATTGGGAGATTCTCCGACCCAGCTCGCCTGATCTTTCTTCATCTAGTTACCTGAAAGATATGTTTAAAAAGTTTCGTCAATATAAATATATTGGTGAGTTCACAGGTTTTCAGTTTCTAAAACTTGAATACTTGGGAATACCATGTTATGACAATATATAGGAGTTGCAAATTCCTATAATTCTACTTGAGACTATAATCAAACCAAGACGTATATAAATAAAATGCCCCGCTCCAAGTCGTTACTCGGTTTCCCACGACTTAAGTTCAGAATATTTGCACCCCAGGCATAACCTAATGCACAATCGACGCTATCGATTAGGGGTGGGCCTTGTCAGGCACCAATAGTACTATTCGAATATTCCTCCGGTTTCAATTTCCGAATAAATGATTATAGATGCGAGGACTCAACCCCGAGTGGCGGTCACACCTCAAGTAATAAACCCGTCAAACATTTCCCTAACATATCTTTCCCCCGAAAACGTAAAAATAGTTTAAAATGGGGCCGTGAAACTCACCTGAAACTGCGTCTGGCTCAAAAGGGTGGATAGCAAGTGGGTGGTCTCGCACCTACAAACGTCCTAGACGTATAAGTCACTATTCCTATAGTGCATGTGCCTTGGCAAGTTGTACACCCAACTCCCGACCACAAGGTGTTCCAAATCCCGTTTAATTAAGCGTGTATCCTAGGTTTTGTTGGCGTTACATTACCCTTTGTGTTACAAGTTATATATTACTCTAGTTAATATTTCCATAACTTGTATCTTATTATCATCGACTCGACTTCACTTAACATATAATTATTTTCCCATTTAAATAATTATACTTAAGATCGCATCGCTCGATATAATATATATTTCAATGCTCGACCCGACTCACTTTGCCACACATTTGTTTTCCCATTTAAACAAACGTGCTAAGATCTTGTCGTTCGATTGTATATTCTTAACGTCCGATTCAACTCACCACACCGTATATTTATTTTCCCATTCAAATAAATATACTAGGATTTCGTTGGTACGACATACACATATATATATCCTTGTCTTCTCGTCGCGGCTTTCCTTCCTACATATCTACTTTCCCATTAAGTAGATATACTGGAATTTTGCCGAGACGAGCGTACATATATATAAATGTGTAATTTTTCTCGTTAAGTATATACGTTCGTTTTAACGTCTTATTTGTTTATGTCATGTGTTTCTCCCACGAATAATTCTCTTAACACTTAGGAAAGTGTTTATTAGTTTTCACCCAATGTATATATATATTTTACTTCTTAAAATATATATTTTTCTTATCTTGCCGTAATGGCATTTTTCTCATGATTTGTCCGGGTACGGTTCGTTAACGCGTTTTAGTTCGATATCTTAACTCGTTTAGTTAATTTTTCCAAGTTTTTCCCAACATGTATTTTATAGAAATATTATCCATATTTCTTCCTATTTTCACATGTTACTTGGATGGTTTAAAATACTTATGTATTTTTAACCCAACTTGTTAACTTAACTACAAAAATGTTTCCAACACTTTTATATTCCCATTTATATAAAAGTATTCATTTTTGTATAAGTTTCCCAAGTTTGTTTAATATTTTTATAAACTCTCTATTTTATAAAAATCCTTGTGTTAAAACCCTTTACATTTTTATAACATTCAAAAATACACTTTTGTACAAAATACCCAAGTATTTCTACTAGTATTTACAAAAAGCATCCTTAGACTTTATTACTTACATTTTTGACACCAACCTTTCCATACTTGTATTTTTGGACTAATAGTTTCTAAAATGTCCATTTTAGTCCTCTAACTTTCAAAGTTACAACTTTAGTCCCTTAACTTCCAAAAGTTGCATTTTTCTACTCTAACTTTCAAAGTTAACATTTTTCACTCAAACTAGTAAACTTTGAAGATTCAACTTTTTATTGGTAAGTTATTTTTGTATCAAAACACTTATGTTAGTCTTGTATTTCATATGGAAGACTAATTATATGTGTGTTTTATGTATTTGTCCATTTTATCAAAATATCATTCATCTAAGTAAGCTAACTTAGATTTTCCATTTTCTTTATTTATGAACTTCTAACATGTTTTACCACATATTATAACTTAGATGATCATAATAAGATGATTTAAAGTTACTTTTATCATATTCAAGTTCATTCCATAATCTTAACCAAAACATCATCCTACTTAGTTTTAAATGTAAACTTTATATATTTTCAAGATCATAACTCCATCATCATCAAATCCATGATTTATTTTCATATCTTTAATCATCCATTTTACACATGTAAAAACCTATTAAAGATTATGTTCAAACCTCTTTTTAAACCCTTCATGTACAACTTGCTACTAAGAACACATACATGAATAATATTAATCAAAAACAAGATTAAGAATGCTTACTACTAGCACAAGGCTAGGGAAGACAAACACCTTGGATTTGAGAGGGGTTTAGTGTGTTCTTCCAAGTGTTTTAGCTCCAAGCTCTTGAAACACACAATAGGGGTTTGGATGATGGATGATTTTAAGTGATTTGGAGGTGTAAAAACTTGAAGAACAATGTGTGTGTGTGTATGGATGCCCACGGCTCAAGAAAGGAAGAAGAAAGAGTGTTTTGCTTTGTTATTCAATCTCCTAACACATGTTATTTTATACTCTTATCACATGTAATGATGCTAAAGATTCAAGAGATCTTATGGAAGATCATATGTGTACTTGGGAGATTTTTGAAAAGATGATATGTGTGAGTGTATGTGAGCCGTGTATGTATGTAGGAGTGTGAGAGGTTTCTTGCAAATCTTGGTTAAATCCTTGTTAACTATCATGACCCCTATATACAAGACCCATCACAAGCATGCATCCACTAGTGTGATGATGGTTTGAAGTGTTGTCTTGGATTTCCTTGGCCCTTGGCCGAAAATTTGATCAAGGGGGACAAGACTTGAGCCACTTTTGTACTAATGTTTACTTATGCTTTTTCTTACACATTTGTCTTTACATAAAGCATGCTTATTACTAGTTCCTTAGATTATAATTATCAAACACAAAATATGGATATATTAAGGCCTCTAGGCCGGCCCCTTGATGGGTTTGGTGGGGTCCACAACTTCAAATATTTACCCAATACTTGTTATGTTTAATCCCCCGTCGTTCGGGTGTCGTTCGGGTATTTTTCGGGTTTTAATCACGCGTTATCCGGACATTAAAAATACCTTTAAGAACCCTTAAATATAGTCTATTTCAAGCGTTGATTGGTTATTTAGGCCTTTGTCGGGTGAAATTATGAGTTATACGCGTATCGGGTGCGGTACGCGCATTTTATTCGTTACCGGGAGATTTGTACAAGACGTTTTCATTTATGGTCTTGGAGTTCCAAAACTCATTATATCTTATGAAAATACCCTTTATTTTATATCCTGGGTGTCCGGGATCCGTTTCGTTTATTTAATTATTACCGGGTAATTGCCAACGTCCATACCGGATAGCTTATTCGCACATGATCCAATCATGCTTTACCATTAAACGTATGCATTCCTATGCACTATTTGGAAATTGCTATCTCCTAAGGCCTTGATAATTAAATCACACATAATTGCATTTAATTACGTTAATCATATATTAATTAATCTGTACGGAATTACCTTATTTTTGCCGGTTGTTACATTCTCCCCCCGTTAAGAGAATTCCGTCCCGGAATTCACTTCGAGTTCTCCGGTACAGGTGTCTTCTCGAATAGGGCGGGGTATTTTTGCTTCATCCGGTCCAGCCTTTCCCACGTGAACTCCGGTCCACGCTTGGCATTCCAGCGCACTTTGACCAATCTGATCTTGCTGCGCCTTAGTTTTTGGACCTTCCAATCAGTTACCTCGATTGGTTCTTCCACAAAATGTAACTTGTCGTCAATCTGGATTTCTTCAGCAGGAATAATGAGAGTTTCGTCGGATAGGCACTTTTTCAAATTTGACACATGAAATGTGTCGTGTATTCCACTAAGCTCTTGAGGCAACTTGAGCTTGTATGCTACCGTACCTACCCTGGACAAGACTTCGAACGGTCCAATATATCGCGGGTTCAACTTTCCGCGCTTCCCAAAGCGCGCGACACCTTTCCAAGGTGACACTTTCAGTAGGACCTTGTCTCCGACTTGAAACTCTAAAGGCTTTCGCCTCATATCAGCATAGCTTTTCTGGCGGTCCCGGGCCGCTTTGAGGCGTTCCTTTATCAGAAAGACCTTGTCCGTGGTCTCTTGAACAATCTCGGGCCCGGTGAGTTGCTTTTCTCCAACTTCCGCCCAACATAATGGCGATCGGCACTTGCGTCCATATAGAGCTTCAAACGGTGCGGCTTGAATGCTCGTATGATAACTGTTGTTGTAAGAAAATTCTACCAATGGCAAGTGCGTATCCCAATTACCTCCGAAATCAATCGCGCATGCCCTTAACATATCCTCCAAGGTCTGGATGGTTCGTTCACTTTGACCATCCGTTTGGGGGTGATATGCGGTGCTCATGTCGAGGCGAGTACCGAGGGCTTCATTCAAACTTTCACAAAATCTGGAAGTGAAACGACTATCCCGATCGGAGATGATAGATACAGGTACCCCATGTTTAGATACCACTTCCTTAATGTACAAACGGGTTAGCTTCTCCAACTTGTCCGTTTCGCGAATCGGAAGGAAGTGTGCAGATTTCGTCAATCGATCAACGATTACCCAGATCGTGTCATGGCCGCTTGTCGTCTTGGGTAACTTGGTAATGAAATCCATGGTGATTCGTTCCCATTTCCATTCCGGTATTTCCGGTTGCTGGAGCAAACCGGAAGGTCTCTGGTGCTCAGCCTTGACCTTTGCGCAAGTCAAACATCGTGCAACATAGGCTGCTATATCCCTTTTGAAATTCGGCCACCAATAAAGTTCCTTCAGATCGTGGAACATCTTGTCTGCACCCGGGTGAACCGAATATCTAGAACTGTGAGCTTCGGCCAATACTAGCTCACGCAGTCCACCATACACTGGAACCCAAATTCTATTCATGAAATACAATGTCTGGTCCGCTTTTGGCTCCAGTGAATCAACCATCTTTCGTAGCCTTTCACCTTTGACATTCTCGGGTTTGAGGGCGTTAACTTGAGCTTCACGAATTCGTTCAGTCATATTCGTGTGGATAGTCAGTCCCAAAGCTCGAACACGCAATGGTTTAACCCGTTCCTTGCGACTCAAGGCGTCGGCTACGACGTTCGCCTTACCGGGATGGTACTTTATCTCACAATCGTAATCGTTTAATAATTCAACCCATCGCCGTTGTCGCATATTCAAATCCTTCTGATCGAAGATGTGCTGTAAACTCTTGTGATCAGTGAAAATCGTGCACTTGGTTCCGTACAAATAGTGCCTCCATATCTTGAGAGCGAACACCACTGCACCTAATTCCAAATCATGTGTAGTGTAGTTCTTCTCATGGATTTTTAGTTGCCTGGAAGCATATGCTATTACCTTTTCTCGCTGCATCAATACACAACCCAAACCTTGATGCGAAGCATCGCAGTAAATCACAAAATCTTCCGTACCGTCTGGAAGTGACAGTATCGGAGCGCCACATAACTTGTCTTTTAACAATTGGAATGTTGCCTCTTGCTTTTCTGTCCACTCAAATTTCTTATCCTTTTGGGTTAGCATGGTTAAAGCTTGCGCTATTTTTGAAAAGTTCTCGATGAACCTTCTGTAATAACCCGCAAGGCCTAGAAATTGTCGTACTCCGGTAGGAGTTCGAGGTGCTTCCCAATTTTTAATTGCCTCGATCTTGGCGGGATCAACGTGTATGCCCTTCTCGTTTACCACGTGGCCTAAAAAGTGAACTTCCCGAATCCAAAAGTCACATTTCGAGAATTTAGCATAGAGCTTCTCTTTGCGTAACACTTCAAGAATTAACCGAAGGTGATTCTCGTGGTCTTCTTTCGTGCGTGAATAGATCAAAATATCGTCAATGAAGACGATGACGAATTTATCCAGGTATGGCTTACACACGCGGTTCATTAGGTCCATGAAAACCGCTGGTGCGTTGGTCAAGCCGAACGGCATCACCAAAAATTCGTAGTGTCCATACCGGGTTCTGAAGGCCGTTTTTGGTACATCTTCTTCTTGTATACGCAACTGGTGATAGCCTGACCTCAAATCGATCTTGGAGTAATAGCTGGAACCTTGGAGCTGATCAAATAAATCGTCGATCCTGGGGAGAGGATAGCGATTCTTGATGGTTAGCTTGTTCAGCTCTCGATAGTCGATGCACATGCGAAATGTGCCATCCTTCTTCTTCACAAACAAGACGGGAGCTCCCCAAGGTGAGAAACTCGGTCTTATAAAACCTTTGTCCAATAATTCTTGTAGCTGGCTGGACAGTTCCTGCATCTCTGATGGAGCTAGGCGGTATGGCGATCGTGCCACAGGAGCTGCTCCGGGAACGAGGTCGATGCGGAACTCGGCTTGTCGAGGTGGTGGCAACCCCGGCAAATCTTCTGGAAATACATCTGGAAAATCTCTGGCGATTGGAATGTCTTCCAACTTTCGCTCGTCGGCCTTCTTGTCCACTACGTGTGCCAAGAATGCGACAAGCCCTTTTCTCAGACACTTACGAGCCTTCATGCTCGAAATAATCCTTAGTGGCGTCCCGTGTCTTTCCCCTTGAATTGAGAGAGTTTCACCGTTTGCGAGGGGAACTTGAATAACTTTATCGTTGCAAACCACAATGGCATGGTGCGCGGACAACCAATCCATGCCGACAACGATGTCAAAACTTCCCAATACGACCGGTAATAGATCAATCCCAAACTCGTGCCCACAGAGTTCTAACTTACAATCTTTTGCTACCTCTCTCGTTTCAATAGTTTTACCATTAGCCAGTTCTATAGAGTAGGGTGTATCTAGTTTGCTAGTTTTTAAACCAAGTAGTCTTTTAAACTCAATGGATACGAAGCTAAAGTCAGCACCGGTATCAAATAATACAGAGGCATAATGACCATTTAGAGGAAACGTACCAGTGACCACATTGGGGTCTTGCCGTGCATCACCGGCTCCAATCACAAATGCCCGGCCGCGGGCCTGATTGTTGATCTTGGGGCAATCTTTCTTCCAATGATCTAATGACCCGCATGCAAAGCATGGTCTAGCCCCTCCATTTTTCGGTGCTCCAGATCGGCACTCTTCAGTCTTGTGCCCGGTGCGGTGGCACTTCCCACAAGTTAATCCATTGTTTCTCCCCTGGTTTCCCTGCTTGTTACCGTTACCACGTCCCGTGGCGACATAACCCTTTCCCTTCTTGTTCGAGCTACCCGACGCTCGGTCCCTTTTTCCTTCATCTCTCTTTCTCTTCCCAAACCTCGGTTTGTTACCCTGATCATTAGTCACAACAGCTGAACTTGATCCCTGATTCTTGGCCTCAACACTGCTTGCCTCAGAAATTTTTAATCCTGATACTTGGCGGATTAGGGTACCCATGCGGATAGCATCCTCAGTGAGGCTTAGTGCCAGATCAATTGCCTCGCGCATGGTCGTGGGCTTGGAAGAGGTGACCATGCTGCGGATCTGTGGTGCTAACCCGAATAAGTAACGTTCCACCTTGTTCTTTTCCGGTGTAACCAGACGAGGTACCAGTCGAGCGAGATCATGAAATCTAGACGTATATCCAGTAACGTCTGCTCCTACCATGGTGAGGTTCCAGAACTCGGTTTCCAATTTCTGCACTTCGCTTGCCGGGCGGTATTCGGCAGTCATAAGTTCCTTCAGTGCCGCCCATGATAGAGAGTATGCAACATCATCTCCTAGAGACTGTACTTGGCCGTTCCACCAAGTTAGGGCCTGATCTAGGAACAGGTTGGTGGCGTACATGACAGACTGTCGAGGGGTACACCCGCTGATGCGGATAACTGCCTCGGTCTTTTCAAACCATTTGACCAGGCCTATGGAACCCTCAGTGCCGCTGAAGTTTATTGGTTTGCAGTCCAAGAAAGCCTTGAAAGTGCAGCCGCGCTCTCCTGAGGCTGTCCCTGTAATAGTAATGTAGTATGTTATTATGGGATAGGAGTTTTTGAAATATCCTCCCATCACTTTTTCATTTATTCTTAAACCTCTTACCACTGGGGGAGGTCTCTCGTCGCTCGCTCCCTGTCCTGTCATGGGAGTGTTCAGAGCGTGCGGCTTCGTGTTCAGCGATGGCGCGAGCTATGCGCTCTGAGATCAGTGTCTCCAGTTCAGCGGGGGTGGTCGGTAATCCGTCCGAACCGCTGTTGCTTCGGGTGGCAGGTGCCATTTTTCTTCAATAATATATATATCAAAGGTTAATTTGGCATCATTTATACAATATCATAAAAAGCATAAATAACAAACCAAAGCATGAATACAATAATCAACACCATGACATCACACAACATGCAAGCACACCATACAGAATAAATAATAATAACTGTAGAACACAAATTTCACCATAACAAGTCTTTCATTAATTTCAACATAATGATTACACTGATTTGTTCGATACAACAAAATTGAGGATTTCCTCCTCTTACATCATTCATTTGAAATACATCAGAAATATATTGTTATATGCCGGCACAACCCGCTCGGCTAGGCAAAATATAAGTGGGTGTCATAACCCACGTAGTGCTATCATACAACTACTACTACTACTACGGCTATCTTCAAATACTCTACCATAATGTCCCAATGAGCCCCTACTGTGGCGGTGGCGGAGGAAACTGATACTGAGGCGCATGCATGCTAATCGTCATGCTGATCTCCGTGATGCGCTCGTACAAAAACTGTCGATGCGCCCAGTGTGCATCCCCAGTAATCCCGCACTGCGCATCCATGCGCAAGAGCTCCTCTGCGTAATGTGCTAAGGCATCACGAGCGTCAATCATCCTCGCCCACATCAATCTCGTCTGCTGCTCAACCTGATTCACGGTGCGCTGCACCGTGTTGACTGGAGTCTGAAAGTCCTGCTCTAAAGTAATGGTTGAGGTCCGGGCGGGTCCAGAGAGGGGTGTCATCCTGTGAAGGTGGGATGGTCCGGGTATATCAGGGCGAACTGGCGGGAATGGGCCAAAAGGGTCTGGTGCGCGGAAGAACATCGGGGCAAAGCCCTGTGGTATGGGTGTAAAGAGTGGAGGTCTCATGTAAGGATCTCCCGCACCCAAAGGGTATGGTGCAGGTGTCATGCCGGGTAAGGTGGGTATCGGCAGTGTCATGGTCATGGTGGGTGGTGGTGGTACAGGCTCGGCTAAAGGGGTCAAGAGAGGCTCAGAGATAGTGGCCCACTCTGGGGTGGACACCACTACAGGGGGTGTGGGAGGGCTCGCAGTGGCGAAGGCCTCCATGCCTGCCCTATGTAGCTCAGAGCTACGGGCGGGACTACCCTCAAGTACAAGTGCTGCTGGGGCTGGCTCCTCCTGAGGTATGGGCTCGAGTGGTGCCGGTGGGGCTACGGGGTCGGCTGGGGCATCCTCTAGCATTGGAGCCACTGGCTCCTCCTGATCAGCCTGAATCTCGGGCACCAACATGTGCCCTACCGAACCTACAGACTCGTCGTCGGAGTCGTCGGATATCCACCCGTTCCTCCCACGGGGGATAGGCAGGAGTCTCATGCCTGCAGGTACGTGAATGTGGGGTAAGGGTGCTGGCTCGTGCTCCACGTGAGCCTGTCGGTCGAATGGAGACTCTGCCGCATCCGACTGGGCTGGAACTGGTCGCGACGGACCGGCACAGCCGTCAGGGAAATCCCTGATGGCTTGAACGGGGTGTACGGCCAAAGGTGCGGCCGGTACGATGGGCAGTGGCGCGTCAATCACGGCCGGTGCCCAGTGGGGGTCCTCGCTGGGGTCTGTCTCATCTGAGCTATCGTCGCCTGCTCCGTCGGCGGCGACGCCCATCTCTACGTCCTCATCTCCCGAGGAGAGCACTACCAACTCTGCTGGCTCTGGTGGTGGGGCTGGGATGATCTGCAAGCTACTGTCGTAGCTCGGCGCGATACTTCCTGCGTTCGACATTCCTGGCAAAAGAACCGTACTAATATATATGAATTATTTAAATTAGACAGTTATGGCGTACTCTATAGTAACCTTCCTAACTTCTAATTTCACGTTAAAGCATAACAATACCCATGGCTGGCTTGGTCGGAATCTCCCCATGCCCAATGCTTCTTGAAAATTACTTTTATTTAACACCATGTATATTTTCTTTTGAAAACTTTATCTTTAGAACCAAATCCGGTTATAGTCTAGTTTTTAAAGAAAATACTCTAGTTCGCTATAACCTTGGCTCTGATACCACGTTCTGTCACACCACGACAACGGCGGAAACACGTGGCGCGACGGTTCAAAAGCATAAAGTCAAGGTTATTGCTAAACATAAGTAATTTAAGAAAATGGGTCATTTATTAAGGCGTCATCACTTGTTCCAAAACATTACACAAAAGTAAATTGTTTTTAAAGTTACATCAAGGTTTCTCAAATATATCCCAAGCTTTGGGAAATAAAGGTGAAACCCTGCAAAATGAATAACGCCGCATTGGGAGATTCTCCGACCCAGCTCGCCTGATCTTTCTTCATCTAGTTACCTGAAAGATATGTTTAAAAAGTTTCGTCAATATAAATATATTGGTGAGTTCACAGGTTTTCAGTTTCTAAAACTTGAATACTTGGGAATACCATGTTATGACAATATATAGGAGTTGCAAATTCCTATAATTCTACTTGAGACTATAATCAAACCAAGACGTATATAAATAAAATGCCCCGCTCCAAGTCGTTACTCGGTTTCCCACGACTTAAGTTCAGAATATTTGCACCCCAGGCATAACCTAATGCACAATCGACGCTATCGATTAGGGGTGGGCCTTGTCAGGCACCAATAGTACTATTCGAATATTCCTCCGGTTTCAATTTCCGAATAAATGATTATAGATGCGAGGACTCAACCCCGAGTGGCGGTCACACCTCAAGTAATAAACCCGTCAAACATTTCCCTAACATATCTTTCCCCCGAAAACGTAAAAATAGTTTAAAATGGGGCCGTGAAACTCACCTGAAACTGCGTCTGGCTCAAAAGGGTGGATAGCAAGTGGGTGGTCTCGCACCTACAAACGTCCTAGACGTATAAGTCACTATTCCTATAGTGCATGTGCCTTGGCAAGTTGTACACCCAACTCCCGACCACAAGGTGTTCCAAATCCCGTTTAATTAAGCGTGTATCCTAGGTTTTGTTGGCGTTACATTACCCTTTGTGTTACAAGTTATATATTACTCTAGTTAATATTTCCATAACTTGTATCTTATTATCATCGACTCGACTTCACTTAACATATAATTATTTTCCCATTTAAATAATTATACTTAAGATCGCATCGCTCGATATAATATATATTTCAATGCTCGACCCGACTCACTTTGCCACACATTTGTTTTCCCATTTAAACAAACGTGCTAAGATCTTGTCGTTCGATTGTATATTCTTAACGTCCGATTCAACTCACCACACCGTATATTTATTTTCCCATTCAAATAAATATACTAGGATTTCGTTGGTACGACATACACATATATATATCCTTGTCTTCTCGTCGCGGCTTTCCTTCCTACATATCTACTTTCCCATTAAGTAGATATACTGGAATTTTGCCGAGACGAGCGTACATATATATAAATGTGTAATTTTTCTCGTTAAGTATATACGTTCGTTTTAACGTCTTATTTGTTTATGTCATGTGTTTCTCCCACGAATAATTCTCTTAACACTTAGGAAAGTGTTTATTAGTTTTCACCCAATGTATATATATATTTTACTTCTTAAAATATATATTTTTCTTATCTTGCCGTAATGACATTTTTCTCATGATTTGTCCGGGTACGGTTCGTTAACGCGTTTTAGTTCGATATCTTAACTCGTTTAGTTAATTTTTCCAAGTTTTTCCCAACATGTATTTTATAGAAATATTATCCATATTTCTTCCTATTTTCATATGTTACTTGGATGGTTTAAAATACTTATGTATTTTTAACCCAACTTGTTAACTTAACTACAAAAATGTTTCCAACACTTTTATATTCCCATTTATATAAAAGTATTCATTTTTGTATAAGTTTCCCAAGTTTGTTTAATATTTTTATAAACTCTCTATTTTATAAAAATCCTTGTGTTAAAACCCTTTACATTTTTATAACATTCAAAAATACACTTTTGTACAAAATACCCAAGTATTTCTACTAGTATTTACAAAAAGCATCCTTAGACTTTATTACTTACATTTTTGACACCAACCTTTCCATACTTGTATTTTTGGACTAATAGTTTCTAAAATGTCCATTTTAGTCCTCTAACTTTCAAAGTTACAACTTTAGTCCCTTAACTTCCAAAAGTTGCATTTTTCTACTCTAACTTTCAAAGTTAACATTTTTCACTCAAACTAGTAAACTTTGAAGATTCAACTTTTTATTGGTAAGTTATTTTTGTATCAAAACACTTATGTTAGTCTTGTATTTCATATGGAAGACTAATTATATGTGTGTTTTATGTATTTGTCCATTTTATCAAAATATCATTCATCTAAGTAAGCTAACTTAGATTTTCCATTTTCTTTATTTATGAACTTCTAACATGTTTTACCACATATTATAACTTAGATGATCATAATAAGATGATTTAAAGTTACTTTTATCATATTCAAGTTCATTCCATAATCTTAACCAAAACATCATCCTACTTAGTTTTAAATGTAAACTTTATATATTTTCAAGATCATAACTCCATCATCATCAAATCCATGATTTATTTTCATATCTTTAATCATCCATTTTACACATGTAAAAACCTATTAAAGATTATGTTCAAACCTCTTTTTAAACCCTTCATGTACAACTTGCTACTAAGAACACATACATGAATAATATTAATCAAAAACAAGATTAAGAATGCTTACTACTAGCACAAGGCTAGGGAAGACAAACACCTTGGATTTGAGAGGGGTTTAGTGTGTTCTTCCAAGTGTTTTAGCTCCAAGCTCTTGAAACACACAATAGGGGTTTGGATGATGGATGATTTTAAGTGATTTGGAGGTGTAAAAACTTGAAGAACAATGTGTGTGTGTGTATGGATGCCCACGGCTCAAGAAAGGAAGAAGAAAGAGTGTTTTGCTTTGTTATTCAATCTCCTAACACATGTTATTTTATACTCTTATCACATGTAATGATGCTAAAGATTCAAGAGATCTTATGGAAGATCATATGTGTACTTGGGAGATTTTTGAAAAGATGATATGTGTGAGTGTATGTGAGCCGTGTATGTATGTAGGAGTGTGAGAGGTTTCTTGCAAATCTTGGTTAAATCCTTGTTAACTATCATGACCCCTATATACAAGACCCATCACAAGCATGCATCCACTAGTGTGATGATGGTTTGAAGTGTTGTCTTGGATTTCCTTGGCCCTTGGCCGAAAATTTGATCAAGGGGGACAAGACTTGAGCCACTTTTGTACTAATGTTTACTTATGCTTTTTCTTACACATTTGTCTTTACATAAAGCATGCTTATTACTAGTTCCTTAGATTATAATTATCAAACACAAAATATGGATATATTAAGGCCTCTAGGCCGGCCCCTTGATGGGTTTGGTGGGGTCCACAACTTCAAATATTTACCCAATACTTGTTATGTTTAATCCCCCGTCGTTCGGGTGTCGTTCGGGTATTTTTCGGGTTTTAATCACGCGTTATCCGGACATTAAAAATACCTTTAAGAACCCTTAAATATAGTCTATTTCAAGCGTTGATTGGTTATTTAGGCCTTTGCCGGGTGAAATTATGAGTTATACGCGTATCGGGTGCGGTACGCGCATTTTATTCGTTACCGGGAGATTTGTACAAGACGTTTTCATTTATGGTCTTGGAGTTCCAAAACTCATTATATCTTATGAAAATACCCTTTATTTTATATCCTGGGTGTCCGGGATCCGTTTCGTTTATTTAATTATTACCGGGTAATTGCCAACGTCCATACCGGATAGCTTATTCGCACATGATCCAATCATGCTTTACCATTAAACGTATGCATTCCTATGCACTATTTGGAAATTGCTATCTCCTAAGGCCTTGATAATTAAATCACACATAATTGCATTTAATTACGTTAATCATATATTAATTAATCTGTACGGAATTACCTTATTTTTGCCGGTTGTTACACGAACATTAAAGCATCATCAAACAACCAAGGATTGGACTAGAACCATATTGTCTTCCCATTCCCTACGACTCCTCGAACATTTTTTTTTTTTGAACGGCAAATTTTTTCTCCTTGTGGGACTTGAACCCATGACCTTCCCCTTATGTGTTCCTAGAAGCTTTGCTTCTACCATTGGGCCACCAACCCCAATACGACTCCTCGAACATAGTATTGGAATTTCTTCCCATTTGAAAGTATAGTATCTCCCTGCCTCGCTATATTTTTCCAGCACCTAGCAATGTATTTGTTGCAAGGTAAAAAAGACCAAGTCAAACTCCTACCATGACAACCATCAACAATCATTCGCCAAAGACTCCCACCCTCCATACGATACCTACACCCCTATTTTAAGAATTAAAGCGTCATTAGTGTCTTTCAGTTTATTAATCCCTAACCCACCCATTCGTTTAGGAAGAGTCACTCTATCCCAAGAAACCCAATTAATCTTTTTATCCGTTTTAGCTCCCGCGCACAAGAATCTTCTCATAGTACTTTCTAGCTTCTCAATGACCATAACCGGTGCTTTGTAAATAGAGAAATAATATACCATGAGACTTTCTAACACCGACTTAATCAAAATCACCCTTCCCCTATCAAAAGATTTTTAGCTTTCAAAGTACTAAGGTGCTTCTCAAACAAATCTATCACTGCTTTCTAATATTTACAACTATTCATGTTCGCACCCAACTCTATACTTAAATAATCAAATGGAGCCTCCCCCATTCTACTCAATATATAGTTAACTGTTGATTTAGTATTTAATATCAGCTAATATATAGTTAACTCTTGGTTTTTCATCTACTTTTAGAAATTTAATTCTTAATTCTTTTTAAGTAATCTAGTTATTATTATTATTATTATTATTATTATTATTATTATTATTATTATTATTATTATTATTATTATTATTTATAAGGGGAAATGAATTTTAATAATTCAAATTTTGCCTCAATGAACGATAATAATATGTACTTAAAACATTCTCACAACAGTAGGGCTGCTCATGAGCCGAATCGAGCCGAGCCAGGTCAAGCTCGCGCTCGGCTTGGTTATAAACCGAGCCAGCTCAGCTCGGATTTGAAACCAAGTTGAAAATCAAAGCTCGAGCCCGGCTTGGTTTTAAACTGAGCCGACTCGGCTCGGCTTGGTTTGGCTCGAATTTAAAAAGAAAAAAGAAAAATAGCTTTCAAAATTCAATAGTTTAAAATATTATTAGGTAGTTAAAAATAACACATTTAAAATAAGTTCAACCTAATATATTACAAGCTAAAATCAAGTTCAAGCAAATACAAAATAAGTCTTAAATTTCAACGGAATACAGTATAAGTTCATCAACATACGAATTAACTTGAGTACTTGGATCAAAAGAAATATTGAGTTTACTTAAATAACTTAATTAGTTGTAACTTCAATCCCAAGCACAAAATATCCATGCTACTATTATCAAATATTAAATATGTAACATAATCCCTCTCTTTTTAATATTTTTATAGTATATTATATGTATATAAAAATATATATTAAAAATTAGAATTATTCGAGCCAAACCGAGCCAGCTCGGCTCGTTACGAACCGAGCCATATCGAGCGAGCTCCGAGCCACGAGCTTTTTGGACAGCCCTACACAACAGTCTCAACTTTCAAAGTATTTTCTTCTTATGAGTTTTTGTTAATTGAAAACTAACCCATTTTCAAAATTGAAAGAGTTTGAAATTTAAAAAGATCGTTGGAGGAAAATTATTTGAAAGTTAGTGACTATTGTGGGAAACTTCTTAAACACAAATTATTACTGAGCCTCGGTCCATATTTTTAGCTCTTCGTTCTTCGGTTTTTCCAAATAGTCTGCGTATGAGGTTGCAGGACCGAGGTTGCATATTATTATTGTCGGTATGCCACCAGTTGTTATTGTCTGTTAATGCTTACTCTGTTTTACTCTCTTTCTTAATTACTTCTTTAACCAGTCTAAATTATCTTCTTTTCTTGGCCAAAACAGCCAGATTACAAGAGTACATGATGTGTTTCCCAGTTTACTTAACAGAGGAAAAGAAAAGAAAGGGAAAGGAAGAAAGAAGAAGATGATGTTCCAGAGATTTTTTGTAAAAGTAAGGAAAGAAAATGAAAGAAGTTGTGTTCCAGGGATGTTATTTGGAAGGAAAGAAAAGGAAAGGGAAAAGAGAGAAAATTAGACTGAATTTCATCCTCTTAATTCGAAAGGAAATGAAGGGAAAGAAAAGGAAGAAAAAGAAGAGGAAGACAAAGAAGAGGAGAATTTTTTGCCAAAATGGTGCTATAGTAGGATTTTTTTTGTACATTTGGAGGGTGTCAGGAGTGGGTTTGTGCAAATGGTGAAACCGATATATGATCTTGCGGTTTTGCTTAGGTGGAGGGGAGAGGAGAGGGAGATTAGAAGCCGATGGATCATCTTGCGGTTTCAGGGGACGAGCAGGGGTTATATAGTAGTTGTTTAGATAGTTTAAGGGGTTGTATTGTAACTTCACACCAAAACTGATATATGATCTTGCGATTTTGCGGTTTCAGGGGGGACATTTTGTAGTTGTTTAGATAGTTTAAGGGGTTGTATTGTTACTTTATGAGGTAACCGAAATTTCGTCTGGCGGTTTAGTTTTGAGTCTGAAAAGCACCTGACAAGATGACAAGATGAGGGACTTGAATGTTACATGCTTCATTAGATTAAGGGGCACTTTTGTAAGTTAATTTAGAATCTGCATGACCATCTTGCGGTATCTATGTGCATGCATGTTATATAATATTGAGACATATGTTAATATACCGAACTAAACTGTAAAGGGTTTACGATGTTCTCATTTCATTTCCACTCAGCAAAGCATAATATATGATCTTTTCATTTTCTCATTTCATGTGGTTACATCCATATTCCATCATTGGTGGTGGCAGGAGAAGTTTCGTTTGGAACATTGGATCGATGTTACATCCACATGGAGTTATAACAGTATTGGGTGGGGATGAGCCATGCTTAAAAGCATCGTCTCCTGTCTCATCCCCTGCTTGGCATCGCTTTTCTGTGGTCCAAAAAAGCGGTGTATTTGGATCGGTGTTACATCCACATGAAACTACTTGGATTGATGTTACATCCACACGTGGTATAACACGTGTAGAATGCAACATTGTCACTGTAGTTTATAATATTAGAGAGTTGGTTGTCGTTGGTGGTCTCAATCTCCAGTGTACCACCCCCAGGCATGCCAACAGACTCTTTAGGGGGGACAACCTTCCAGGCAAAGCCTGTAGCGCAAGGCCATCCGGTGTTGAAGAATCACATCATGTGATTAGCGACGTCGGTGACATCGGAATTTGAGATTCTTCATCGTGCTACTTTGGTATGGCAGCCTGGGTTGATCATTGGGTACCTTTAGATTTGGTACACATGTTCAACAGATTGATTGATGTTCCCCTGTTTGACTTCAATAAAGCAATTGTGATGGAAGGTGCGAAACAGAAACTTAATGAACTCTGCAACAAGTTTCTGTTTCGCACCTTCCATCACGGTGGTACACTAATTTTAGCAGCAAATTTAATCGCACCTGCGGCTTCTACACCTACAGCGGAATGTACCCCGGTGTTGAAGAATCAAGGTCCGTTATTAGCGACGTCGGGGGGAATATTGGAATTGGTGGTCTCGGAAATAGATTGTTTTGTAACTCGGTAGATTGTATATTTAACGTTTTAGTGCATAAATAAATTTATGTGTGTTTTAGTCAATAAATTTATTATTATTAAATAACTTTGTTAAAAACGACATATTATAATTTAAGAAATTTACTAAACGATAACAAATTTACTAAACAATATTCTAAAAAAGACGCCATATTAACTAAAAAAATACGATATATTCTGCTTCGGAAATAGATTGTTTAAAAAACGCCATATTAACTAAAAAAATACGATATATTCTGCTTCGGAAATAGATTGTTTAAAAAACGACATATTAACTAAAAAACGAAATATTTAAAAAAATTAACAATATTAAAGATTATTCGTTTTAAATATAATTTTTTTATGACTTTATTAAAAAAAAGTGTGTTGAATTTTTTTTATTTTTTAAGTACGGTATGGACATTTACTATCATTATCAAAACCGCAAGATGATGTTGCGGTTTTACCTTTCTTAATATTGTCAATTTCACCTATAAATACATATATGTAAAGTTTCATTATCATTCACTCCAAAAGAAACGTTCGATAGTATGGAGAAGGACGAAGAGGTCGGGTCATATTTCTGTTCTCAACCAGTTGCTAAGAAATCAAAGTGGACGGATGATCTTTGGAGGCGTATGAAGAGGTCGTCGTCATCCACGAAGGCTGGGTCGTCTACGGAGATTCCGACTGAAAAGCCACCGGAAAAGGAGCCCGAAAAAGATAGTGCTATAGTTTCCAACAAAGATTCAAAGAACTGGTCCTCAGATGTTTTAGAGTTTTACCTCAACGGGGACTCTCCATACTGCTACAGTCGTTTCATTACAAAAAACTCGACAGAACTTTTTGGGGTGCCCTACTAGGGAATGAATCTGGCGGTCATCTGTCGTCTACGGTACACTTAACATGACATATTAATTTTTATAAGTTTTCACATGTTTACATAGTTAACTTATAGTGTTTTTTCTTCTTTTGCAGCATGTTGAAGCATGGACTGTAAGATTAATGCGTGTACGGCAGGCGCTGCTCTTAAAAAACCCCAACAAAGAATTACGATGGTCGGTGTTACCTCCTGATTTTTATCATTACATGCAAGATGATAAATCCACTACCCCCCTTTATTATGCCGGACAAAAGGACCCGTATCCTCCATTCTGGGAGGTTGACTGCATCTACCTTCATTTGTGGATTCGCCAAATAGACTGGCTACTTGTCCGTATTGATATGCAGAGCATGGTGATTACTCAATACTGGACCGATAAAAGATGGAGAAATGGAAAACATCGAGATGTTAGGAACTATATGGAGATGCTACAGTTATTTTTCAAATGGTTTTTAGAACGTATTCACTTTAGGAGACACACGAGGTACATAACGGAACGTGATATGTCCCTCGGTTTGGTTGAGACGGATGTCCCCCAAGACGAGGGTAACATCGCTAACGCCGGGGTTCTTGTTTGTATGATGATGGAGAAACTAGTTAAAAACAAATCGTTGAAGATACACCATGAAAACACCGTAGAAGAGGCTTGTGTGAACTACCGACTCCACATGGCTGATGAGCTGTATAAGTACCGTTGTGATAAGTTCTGGTGAGTTGCGTCAGCTGTTTTGTAATATTTCCTTTTTCATGTAATAAAGGCGTCATCGTTTATTTATTTCATGATACTTTGAACTAGCATCACGAGAGTAATACGACAAGTTGATAAGAAATAACAAGAAACAGTACTGCAACATTAACTTACGACAACCAACACACGACAATGAACATCACTAGCCACGGGAGGTACAACTTTTTTTTGTTGTGCCCTGTTTGCTTACAAATACTGCATCTGCGGGGAGCACGAGGTTCGTCCTCATGCCTTTCATCCATCTCGTTATGGATCCTCTTCTGTTTCAACCTCCCACGTTTTATGGTAAAATGTGACGGGTTACCACGGAGTCTCCAGTTTGCCTGTGCCCACAAAGCTGTATGACCTAGGGTATAAAAGTGGCCGTTGTACTGAAGACGATATACAGAAGTATGATATCGTGGATCAACAATTTGATGAAGGTCCTTACGTTTCATGTGGCAAACCGCAATAGCATGCGAACAAGGCTGACGTTCGATTTGCCACTTTGCACAGGAGCAAGTTTTGTTACGGTATTCAACCGTGTAATCGTTCCCCCCGTCTTCCATTGCCCGAACACGAGACTTGACGTGGTACCGTCCCTGTGAACCATCATACAAACGTACAGTATGTTCTCGTGATTTAGCATCACGTTCGCATATCACCTTCCAGATGCGGGGGGGGGGGGGCAACATTAACGCTTTGCAATTCTGTAGTGAATGTTAAACTGATCAACATCCCTTTCCAGCGTATGGTGTATGGTTGCCGTAATAGGCATCATCCTTGCCTTTGACAACACATGGTTGAAGCACTCAGACATGTTGGTTGTCAGGTTACCCCATCGACGATTTTCTTTATCGTGCACCAACGTCCACTTAGAGAGATCAATGTCTCTCAAGTATCTCCATGCCTTTTTGTTAATGCTCTTCATTTGTCTGATGGCATACAGATACTTGTAACGCTGTGATGTGCTACCGATAGTCCAACAAAGCTTTTTCAGAGTTGCACTTTTGAATTTTGCGCCAAGATTGCTTCGTACATGACGAAGATAATACCGATGGTAAGCGTTCGGCTCCTGGGATGATGATACCACTCGACAACGGTACCTGGATTTGTAGCCTGTAACCGAGCCACGTACGCTGGCAACTGCTCAAAGTTGCTCTCCCAGGTGCCGTACACATTCTCAATTGCTTTTCTTCGGGCTTTCCATGCCTTAGAGTATGAGATATCGATATTCAGCGTCTGCTTTATGTAAGTGATGACCTGTTTCACCGGAAACGTTAAGTCAGCCTTCATCTGTGCAAAGATATGCGTGGCAACATCTCTTGACCTTAGTGTCGTGTTGTTGTTGCGTTCAACCGTTGAGTAGCATGTGTGTTTTGTTGACCACTTTGACAACCGCCAGAAGGCCCCCTCCCGGGCACGTGATGCCGTAGCAGCCCACATGCAAGTTGAGTTTTTATTTTTGCATCTTACTCTAAACGTGTATGGCCTGCTTTCGACGACACACAACTCTCTATTACATTGCACGTTCCAATACCGGATCGCTTTAATCACTTTTTCTTTACTTTCAAAGTAGATGCCCACACGGATATCATCTATGTTTCCACTCCACATCTCCATGCTATCTTCATCGTCGTAATCGGGAAGCCGATATGCTTCTAACCCTTCATCTTCGTCGTCAATAGGTACGTCCGTAGGGAAAGCAGGATTAAGCCCTTCATGGAATTGAGAATCTGTTGGGACAAGTGACTGTCCAGCTTCATCTTCTTCATCCCCGCTTTTTTCCGAGTCAACGTCCGTGGGTTCATGCTCGCTTTCTCTGCTCTCTTCGGACGTATATCCTTCTCACCAGTATGAGACCATATTAGGATACCGTATCAATGAAATTACTTTAATATTAACAAGAAAAAAAATACCTTGAGAAGCATCTGACGGTTCGTAGTTATAATTTACAGGCACGTTGTCATCGATGTCGTTATTGTCGTCTTCGTCATTGTTCACATAGCCTCCAGTATCATCCTCTTCTTTGGTAAAAATTAAATTAAAACGAAATGCCCCGGGGGCCACTTTCGGGCCCGTGATTCGATTCCCTGGCCCGGATTTACCGGTCACCGGACCCGCCAGCGCGCAGTACTTAGCAAATAGTTTACCGTTCATGCAAGTTTAGGCCTCCAAAATTATTGCTCGGCATCATTAGCTGCGTCACAAAACGATGAAAAGTCACATTTTCGCAGTGCCACTTTTTAGAGTTGAGGTGTACTAGTTTCGGAGGTTTTTTTTAAGTGGCGAAATGCCCCGGGGGCCACTTTCGGGCCCGTGATTCGATTCCCTGGCCCGGATTTACTGGTCACCGGACCCGCCAGCGCGAAGTACTTAGCAAATAGTTTACCGTTCATGCAAGTTTAGGCCTCCAAAATTATTGCTCGGCATCATTAGCTGCGTCACAAAACGATGAAAAGTCACATTTTCGTAGTGCCACTTTTTAGAGTTGAGGAGGTGTATTAGTTTCGGAGGTTTTTTTTAAGTGGCGAAATGCCCCGGGGGCCACTTTCAGTGCCGTGATTCGATTCCCTGGCCCGGATTTACCGGTCACCGGACCCGCCAGCGCGCAGTGCCACTTTTTAGAGTTAAAAAGGTAAAACCGCAACTTCAATTTTCGGATTTAAATTCAAAAGGTAAGACCGCAACTTCAACATGCGGGTTTAAAAGCTCTATAAAAGTACATGTATTTCCATCCTTTTACTACCACCAAATATCACCCCAACTCATTATGGCACACAACAGTCATACACAAATCCTAATGGATCTCGACCAATCAAACCCCGAATTTGAGGACATAGTCCCTGAGACACCACCGCATAAGATTCCACACCAACCCCGATGGTATCGTCCAACCAGAGAGTCGAAAAAATGGTCTCCCAATGTCATAGAATTCTACCAGAATGGTGACGCTCCTATCTGTTGTCGTGTTTTTCTTGGCCGGATTCCGCTCGGAAAGGATTTTTGGGGAACCCTATTGGGATATGACGGTGATGGCCACCTTTGGCCACTTGTAAGCATTCTTTTTTAAGGTTTTTAAATATTAATATATATTCCCCTCTATTTTTATTTATGTGTATGCATTTTTTTATTAATAATTACAGCACGTGGGAGGCTGGGTTACGTTGTTCATAAGGTACAGATGGGTATTGATCAATAAATCTAAGAAACCTGAACAATTGTATCCGTGGACAATACTACCCCCACAATTCTTCGACTTATTGTCTGAAACTCCTAACTATCGTGCGTTGTTATTTTCCATCGGAATTAAAGACAACTACCCTCCCTTATGGGATATTGATATGGTACTGTTCTTTATTATAAACCACCATATATATTTATTATTTTGGGAAATAATATACGCTAATCTACCTTATGCAGTTGTATATCCCATTATGTGCTGAACAAAGACAGTGGTTTCTTGTTCAAGTTGATATGCGGACACTTCGTACGACGCTGTACTTTGCTAGCTCTTGCGCTTTGTCTACTTTCGGTGAACCGACACCAATCCAAGTGTTGATTTACCCAACATTTGTGAAGTTCGAGACTTTGTTCAAGCAATTTCTGGATGAAATTTCATACTGGGAAAATTCTGGAAGAAATTATGTGGAAAAAATAATAGTGTCCGATACAAAAGTCTGGCCGCCTGAAGATCACGGCTCAGTTGGTGGTAATTCTGGAGTCCTTATATGTATGTTAATGAAGAATCTAATTAATGAGGAAGATATCAACTTTGAAGGAGATCTTGCGCATTCTTGTTCAGCCTACTGTCGGTACATCGCCGATGAATTTTACCGTGGACGTTGGACACCAAATAATATGTAACAAATATTGTTGTTAACGTTTGTGAGCATGTGTGTTTCTTATTATAAATGTCATGTATGTTGTGTGACATTTATGTTGTTAACGTTTATGTGTTGTGTGACATTTATCTACCAAAGATGTGTGTTTCATGTATGCTGCATGAAAACTAACATTAACCATTAAAACATAAACGCTAAAACATGAAAATTTAACATCCATAAACGATTTTAAAAACTATGCATCATTATTACAATAACCAGGACCACCACAACTAGGTTGATTACAGTATCTACTACCGGTACCACATTGAGTACGCCGACGATTTCTGGGTGGATTCCGACGTTCATCAAATTGAAGGGGTACATGCGTCCAAGAATTATTATAACCCGTTGGTTGTTCATTTTGATTTTGTGCCCAGTAAGTGAACGAGGATTGCTGGGTGTTAATCGGGTTATCTGGTGTCCAAAATGAAGACGCCTGAGTGTTACTTAGGGATAGGGGGTATACATAATAGACTCTTAAGGAGTAGGTATGAACCCCCCAGAGTGTTGTGGATTGAACCCCCCACCATACTGGCGTTGTGGATCGAAACCCCCCTAACTTTTATGGATGAACGGGGTTTTGTGAGGAACCAGAGTGTTGTGGATTGAACCCCCCACCATACTGGCGTTGTGGATCGAACCCCCCTAACTGTTGTGGATGAACGGGGTTTTGTGAGGAACCAGCCCCTGCAGAATTACCTCTCCCACTATCATCATCATTCAGCAAACTTTGTAAATCAAATTCTGACCATTCCATAGACTGGTCATCATTGCTGGGAGGGTCTTGAATTGCTGAAGAATGTGACACCCCGCATTTTCAGGTTAATACTTTCACTGAACTCTAGTTAACTTACATGATATATTTTAGTTAACTTACGTTGTGCATGGGTAGATACTTAACTAGGGTTAGTTAAGTAGGCCTAACACATGTTAGAGGTTATTAACGTATGTGTTAAATAGGATAAGTATTGTTTAACACACACATGAGTCCTGTATCCCGAACGTTGGTGAATTATGTGACATGTATAATCATAATTTGTGCAATTAAATGGTGATGGATGCGAAGTGCCTGCTTGTATGAATTACGTGAATTATGTGAATTATAACTTGACTGACGATTAATATGTAGACCATGCAAGTTACGTACACATCATGACTAATATCTTACGTAATAATAAAAACAATGTTTTTATACAATTTAGAGGGATTAATATTATTGAGTCCGGTATTGGGCTAGTATAGTCTTAACGGGTCAAGATATTGTGCAAGAGGGGCCCTAATACCCAACTACTTGGGGAACAAGAAACATTATCCTATAATTATAGTTCAAAAAAAAAAAAAAAAAAAAAAAAAAAAAAAAAAAAAAAAAAAAACCCTAACCCACCCCCTCTCTTGCGCCGTGGACATCCCCCAACCCCACACCCTTCAACTTTCAATCAATCAACTAATTTCACATCCAATCAAGCTAGTCGGGTTTAATCTCAAGGCTTTAGGGAATTTTAGCGCTACAAGGTATGCGTTTATATGTTCTTTGAAAGATTTTGTTAATCGAAAAACTTTAAAAACTCTAAAAATCGTATACATACAATCGCATATATATATATATATGTATGAGTTCTTGATTGTTCTTGATGATATAATGTTGATGATTCATGAGAGTATGGATTATGCATGTGTTAGAGATTTTTGAGCATGATTAGGGTTTGTAAATAACTTGGGATGCAAGTTTTAAATTCTGGCAGATTCGTTTGTATGTTTTGTAGGGGCTGTAACGGGTTGGTAAATTGATAGTTTTGATGATTTCTCTACATGATTGTGTTGTGTATAGTCTTATCTTTTCATAATGGGCAAAACCATCGATTTTGGACACCGTATGATTCGTTTTTGGAATTTTAATTGATTAGGGGTCATATCAGATTTTCGGATTTATAAATTGGGCTAACTTTAGATGGTCATAACTGGAGATTTACAAGGAGTTAGATTATGAAATTTTTACAGTAGGTCAATACTGGAAAAATAGAGCTTTTCCAAGTGGATTCATCTCGTTTGGATGAATACACAATTTTTAAGAATTTTCCTACTAAACTGACCTGTTGAGGAAATTTTCTGGACACTGCTGTGTTGTACGAATTTTTATAATTTTTGTGTTTGGAATTAAGACAAAACAAAAATAGGTATTGTCGAGTGAATCTCAAATAAAATTCAGTAAAAATTTGGGACTCTAATTCATTCGTTAAGTATTTTAAATAAATTGTTTTTCACAGCGCACAATCTGTCCTAAAAACACAGATTGTGTACGGGGTCTTTAAGTGGCTATTTGGAGTTCTATGTGGTGTGTAATTGACATGTACTTGTGTGGAAACTTGTATGGGATGTGTTTGATGCGTTAAACTTATAATAGTCACCACGATCACCAACGGGATACGTAGGACATACTTGTGCATGTAGAGTCACTAGGTGTCACTACACGATTTTGAAGGTAGAGAATAGCAAGTAAAAGAAGCAAGTAAAAGAAGCAAGTACTTGTTAAATCCTATGGTTATAGACTAGATTATTTTTCTAATAACCTAATTCCCTATAACCATGGCTCTGATACCAATCTGTAACACCCCAACCGATGGCGGAAACATCGGGATGTCACGTATTGATGATTGTTCAGTAGCTCATGGTGAATAATAAATTCCATTAAATAATTTAAATGAATTACATACAATAGTTCTAGAATTTGTACATCAAATTGAATAAAACTACACATATCTTCAAGCATCAATTCAAATCTTCAAGCAAATAGAACCTGAAACATGTTAAGTTGAAAATGTTTTGGGTCAACAAAAGTTGGTGAGAATTACATAGGTTTTTGATAATTGAATAAAAATGTTGTGCAATTCATGTGTCATGTCAATCTAGTCCATATGTGAGAACATACTAGAAATAAATCGAGTGCATAATCAACCCTGATGACTGTTATAATATGATACATACCATACGCTCATGGTCCAATTGAATATGTTATACGATAACAAACACCCACGCTACCTTTGTATGAGGCACGTATCCGGGTGGGATTGTCAGTCCAATAGATCTATCAATGTTTACCGCCGGCTTGTACGGAGTTAATGATTATGCTAGAATGGTGCTTACTCTAATCATGCTCAAGACATAATGCAACATAGAAAACACATAGACACATTGATGATTGAATTGCATATTTCTAATCAAAGAATTAGAAGTTTAAAATTTATATTTCTGTTCCAAATAATCAGAAATAATTTCTATAAAATTTTGGTGCAAAAATAATGAAAATTGAATTTATTATGATTTAATTATGATTAAATCTAACAAAAATTGATTAAAAATATAAAATAAATGATTTTACTGAATTAAAAATTATTTCAGTAAAGTTTAATGTTATAAAAACTTAGGATATTTTTTGTGGAAATTAATAAGATCGTTTTGATATTTTTATAGATTTTTATAAATAAAATAGAATAAACTTGATTTAATTATTATAAATATTAAATAAATAAATTTCAGAAAACTAAAAATTGTAAGTTAAACTTTTTCACTAGTTTAACATAATGTAATTTTTGTAGAATTTATAAAAGTGTTTTAGTATTTTAAAACGAATTAAAAAAAAACATACAAATAAATTATATATATGAATGTTGTTTAAAAAAAAGAAAGAAAAAAAAACTTGTTTGTGCCGGGTATTGAACCTGTGTGGACCGGGTATGATGCACCAGACACAACCACTTAGTCCAGACCAGTGGTTGTGTTTGGTTTTAATTCGTTTAATATATATATCATATGAAAATCGTGTTCTTCCCCAATATAATAAGAACAAGCCCTAGATTATTCAATCAAATGATTTACCCAATGTTAATCTAATTAATCTTAGGGTAAATACTGAGCAAGTGCCGATTAACAAAACCCACAAATAAAATTAGACTTACAATTACGTTTCGAGCTCGATTGAACAGTCAACCAAAAAGTCAAACACGACGAAATTTAGCATGAACAGAGGTTATATGAAGAAATTGAGAGTTGAGAGAGATTGAGTGGCGAGTTGTGAAGGTGTAGGAGGTATCAATTTATAATGTTAAGGCCTGGAACAATGATTTGGTAAGTGTTGACCACGCTTTAAAGTTCATACGCGTGAATGATTAAAATTGGTATGAATTGATGACAATAATCGTGTATAATACGCGTGAATGGCCGATAATCATGTAATGTTGCCATATGTGAAACAATCACAATTTAATTGTGAGGATTTAGCTTGGTCAAGAACAAAAGAAAGAAGAAAAAAAATATATTTTCTGTTGCTGCTACTGTTCGCGTGCAGAAAGAGACAAACAGACCACGTTTAAAAAGGTGTTAAATATAATATGAACTGGATTAAAACCAATAATGACTGGTGGCTCAGGTGGTTAGTACGTGTGCTGATGTATAAGGCGTCCCCGGTTCGAAACCCGGCAGGGACCATATTTTTTTTTTGATTAAAATGGAAGGAGGGGAGGAGGGGTTTGGGCCTGGTTTACTGGGCTCAGGTCTGTGGGCTCAGATTTAAGGGCAAGAAAGGAGGTGGGCTGCTGGGCTTGGTTTGGGCTGGAAATTAAGAGGGAATATTGGGTTAGAGTGTGTTGGTTTGTTGGGTTAAGTAATTATTATTATTATTATTATTATTATTATTATTATTATTATTATTATTATTATTATTATTATTATTATTATTATAAACTTTTATATATATATATATATATGTGTGGTCGGGAAATAAAACTTAGGCACATTATGGAATTAATATACGTTTTGTAATTTGAAAATTTGGCGATGTTACAGTCTCCCCTACTTTTAGGAACTTCGTCCCGAAGTTAAGAGAAACACTAGGTTCACAATTGGTCAACTACTGAAAACCTTGATAAAATTTCACACTACCTTAACGTACCTGTAAATTCATGATTACGTTCCGGACCGTAATTACCAATTTACCTTACATTAGGGTTTTGCGTCCTTTTATGACTTTACCGATTGTTGAGCAGGTCTGATAGTCTCCACCAGTCGTTGAGCAGGTGGTAGGGCCTCTCCCGATTGTTGGAAAGACATGATGACCTCTACCAATCGTTAAGTAGATTGTTTGGTAGTCAACTAATTGTTGTACAAGTAAGCAAGTATGATTATAGCACATTCAAACAAGCATGCACACAGATGTTATGATAATACTTGAATTTTATTACTTGAATCAAATAGCGTCAATACATAGAATAAAAGCAACCAATAGTCAAATGATGAGACTTGCGGTTAGGTAGTTGGAGGGTCTTGATCTCTGTTTAGTTTAGGGCATCGATTACGGTAGTGACTTGGGTTGCCACATTCATAGCATTGACCGTAGTTGTATCGATTAGGATTATCAGCCTGAGCAGGGTTGGTGGGTTGATTGGCATTAGGGTTTGGGGTCTCGCGACATGTGTTGACCAGATGGCCATACCTACCACAATTGGTGCATACGCGACATGCTGAAACAGTGGGATGATGTCGATTGCATGTGTTACACAATGGAAAGTTTCTTGTATAAGGCTTCTTGTTAGAGGCTTGTGTAGTGAGGTTTACATTAGGATTCCTGGTCTTACGCTTCTGGTTCTTGGTAGTTACCGCGGCTACAATACTTGTTTTCTCGCTTTTCCGAACTAAGGTTTCGTTCTTCATGTGATTTCCATCGCCATTTCCATTTCCATTTCCATTGCTGTTCCCATTCATTGGGATGACTTGAGCCAACAAGTTAGAAACCAGAGTTGTGATTTGTTGTGCCAATTGTTGAGAAATAATCGTAGCTAGTTGGGCGTCACCTCCATTGTTGTGGTTAGTGTTGTGGTCGGGATTGTGGTTGCTGCTCTCTTCTTCATGATTGTCACCACTGTTAATGCGAGTGCTGTGGCGTGGAGACATGATCTGTAAGGGACACAATGAAGTCTCAATGAGGCATGAAATGAATGAGGTAATATAAGGAATGTAATCATTTATTCATTAATTAAAACGAATAAACGAAAACGTTGACTTATCAAAGATTCTAGATTCTAATAACATATGAAGACATGCTTTAGCCTATAAGTGAACACTCATCCCGAGAATTCCCAGGTAGGCATCCGGGTCCCATGTCTGATTGGGATATATGCGCAATGCCAGCCTAGACAGAAAACTCAGAATACAGGCGTTCACCCTTCCAGATTGCACGTGTTCGTTATTAAAATTTAGAACTTCGACGAGATCTCAAGGGGGTTTAGGTTAAACCTGAGGATTTTGTCCTATCAATCTAAGAGTAGATCCACTGACGGAGAGCAACCTTCTTGTAGGAATGAAGGTAGGGATAAGAAGTAGGAGGAAGATAGAGAATAGCAAGTAAAAGAAGCAAGTACTTGTTAAATCCTATGGTTATAGACTAGATTATTTTTCTAATAACCTAATTCCCTATAACCATGGCTCTGATACCAATCTGTAACACCCCAACCGATGGCGGAAACATCGGGATGTCACGTATTGATGATTGTTCAGTAGCTCATGGTGAATAATAAATTCCATTAAATAATTTAAATGAATTACATACAATAGTTCTAGAATTTGTACATCAAATTGAATAAAACTACACATATCTTCAAGCATCAATTCAAATCTTCAAGCAAATAGAACCTGAAACATGTTAAGTTGAAAATGTTTTGGGTCAACAAAAGTTGGTGAGAATTACATAGGTTTTTGATAATTGAATAAAAATGTTGTGCAATTCATGTGTCATGTCAATCTAGTCCATATGTGAGAACATACTAGAAATAAATCGAGTGCATAATCAACCCTGATGACTGTTATAATATGATACATACCATACGCTCATGGTCCAATTGAATATGTTATACGATAACAAACACCCACGCTACCTTTGTAGGAGGCACGTATCCGGGTGGGATTGTCAGTCCAATAGATCTATCAATGTTTACCGCCGGCTTGTACGGAGTTAATGATTATGCTAGAATGGTGCTTACTCTAATCATGCTCAAGACATAATGCAACATAGAAAACACATAGACACATTGATGATTGAATTGCATAAATAATGTTGTAACATGTTTCACCCCAAAAATGGTGATAAATAGAAAAGGGGCTATGTAAAACTCACCTTGGTAAAATGTTATATCTGTTGAGAAATGTGTTGACCAAATGTATCAAGTATCGCCCTAAAATGAAGTAATAAATATGTCTAAGTCTATAGAGTCTACAAATGTATAAGTTCTAGGGCTTCGAATTGGGGATAATTGCTCGTTTGATTAATATTAAAAATATTCGCCAATTGAGAGAAATTTAGTAAATAAATAACCAAAAATCTTTTTATAAATGTTAAATCTAGGATGGTCACAAGAATGTGTTTAAAGTATAAAAATAATTTTTATAAAATTATTTTCTTTAAAATAGATTATTAAATCTATTTATTACAAATTGTCAAAATCTTAACTTTAATACTTAAAAATATTAAAATCAAAGAATTAGAAGTTTAAAATTTATATTTCTGTTCCAAATAATCAGAAATAATTTCTATAAAATTTTGGTGCAAAAATAATGAAAATTGAATTTATTATGATTTAATTATGATTAAATCTAACAAAAATTGATTAAAAATATAAAATAAATGATTTTACTGAATTAAAAATTATTTCAGTAAAGTTTAATGTTATAAAAACTTAGGATAATTTTTGTGGAAATTAATAAGATCGTTTTGATATTTTTATAGATTTTTATAAATAAAATAGAATAAACTTGATTTAATTATTATAAATATTAAATAAATAAATTTCAGAAAACTAAAAATTGTAAGTTAAACTTTTTCACTAGTTTAACATAATGTAATTTTTGTAGAATTTATAAAAGTGTTTTAGTATTTTAAAACGAATTAAAAAAAAACATACAAATAAATTATATATATGAATGTTGTTTAAAAAAAAAGAAAGAAAAAAAAACTTGTTTGTGCCGGGTATTGAACCTGTGTGGACCGGGTATGATGCACCAGACACAACCACTTGGTCCAGACCAGTGGTTGTGTTTGGTTTTAATTCGTTTAATATATATATCATATGAAAATCGTGTTCTTCCCCAATATAATAAGAACAAGCCCTAGATTATTCAATCAAATGATTTACCCAATGTTAATCTAATTAATCTTAGGGTAAATACTGAGCAAGTGCCGATTAACAAAACCCACAAATAAAATTAGACTTACAATTACGTTTCGAGCTCGATTGAACAGTCAACCAAAAAGTCAAACACGACGAAATTTAGCATGAACAGAGGTTATATGAAGAAATTGAGAGTTGAGAGAGATTGAGTGGCGAGTTGTGAAGGTGTAGGAGGTATCAATTTATAATGTTAAGGCCTGGAACAATGATTTGGTAAGTGTTGACCACGCTTTAAAGTTCATACGCGTGAATGATTAAAATTGGTATGAATTGATGACAATAATCGTGTATAATACGCGTGAATGGCCGATAATCATGTAATGTTGCCATATGTGAAACAATCACAATTTAATTGTGAGGATTTAGCTTGGTCAAGAACAAAAGAAAGAAGAAAAAAAATATATTTTCTGTTGCAGCTACTGTTCGCGTGCAGAAAGAGACAAACAGACCACGTTTAAAAAGGTGTTAAATATAATATGAACTGGATTAAAACCAATAATGAGTGGTGGCTCAGGTGGTTAGTACGTGTGCTGATGTATAAGGCGTCCCCGGTTCGAAACCCGGCAGGGACCATATTTTTTTTTGATTAAAATGGAAGGAGGGGAGGAGGGGTTTGGGCCTGGTTTACTGGGCTCAAGTCTGTGGGCTCAGATTTAAGGGCAAGAAAGGAGGTGGGCTGCTGGGCTTGGTTTGGGCTGGAAATTAAGAGGGAATATTGGGTTAGAGTGTGTTGGTTTGTTGGATTAAGTAATTATTATTATTATTATTATTATTATTATTATTATTATAAACTTTTATATATATATATATATATATATGTGTGGTCGGGAAATAAAACTTAGGCACATTATGGAATTAATATACGTTTTGTAATTTGAAAATTTGGCGATGTTACAACGACGTCCTATGTATGACCCTTATGAGGCCCCATCTTCGTCACTCGAGCCATGTGAAGCCACTAATCGTTGGCTTTGGTTCACGGACATCTTGCACTCGTGGGTCGTGAGTTATGGGGTGCCAGCTAGAGTACCTCCCATTGTTGACTCGTGGGAGAGGTCACTTGCAGGAATGGTGAGGCATGTACACACTGAGTTGGATAATGCTTACACTGGTATTAAGGAGTTTCAGTTCTGGAGAAGAAATGCTGACGAGACATTGACACATGTGGCGGGACAGATTGACTACTTACTCAGCGAACTAAGGAAAGTAAAGAAAGAGGCTGAGGAAGCAAAACAGGATGCTACTGCTACCAAACAAGAGTTGGCGCGTACTCGAGAAGAGTTAGCTACGGTTCGCAACCGGCTTATGGAAGCTTTGGAACCAATTGGGGAAGAGAACCCCGAGGAGGAACCCATGGAGGATGGGTTTGATGCTCTGGGAGCGGCAATAGATGCAGCTCTTATAGAAGAGGAAGAGGAGGAAGAACCTGAGGAGTTACCGGAGGAAAGTGAGGATGAAGGATCAGTCATCTCTACGGACGACGATTGATTTTATTTATTATTATTTATTTAGTTATTTATTTTGTTCCTAGTATGTTATGACTTTTATTTTATCACGTGAGACTGGATGATCTTTTGGATTGTTTTAGAACGTTGGTATTTTATTATTGATTGAACTTTTATTTTATCATTTATACGTGCGTGACTTACTAGTACACTGTGATGTGCAAACGATTGTATTCTCATGGGTATAGTATATTTGTAGAACTACTATGGCGGGAAGAGGTCACGGACGAGGAAACATCAACCTAACACAAGCTGAGCTGACTGCACTTGTCAACGACAGGGTGGTTGCAGCCCTCGCAGCTATCCAAGCTGGTAACACTAATTCGTCTTATTTACTCCTTCTACGAACTCCAGCGTTAAACTCTATTACTCATATGACTTCCGTGTTTGCACGTAGGTCAACCTCCATACCACCCTCCAGCCTGCACCTACAAGACCTTCATGGACTGCAAGCCTCAAAACTTTGGGGGATCTGAAGGTGCAGTTGGACTACTTAGGTGGTTCGAAAGGGTGGAGTCATGCTTTGCTATGTGCAACTGTCCACCAGCCGACCGGGTCAAATATGCCGCTGGTACACTTGAGAACGCGGCGTTATCCTGGTGGAACTCTCAGAAACAAATACTGGGTGTGGATGTGGCAAATGCTACGCCTTGGGATGCTTTCAAGGAGATGATGAGGGAGGAGTACTGCCCTCGGGATGAAATCCAGAAGCTGGAAACTGAGTACCTGAGTCTGAAAATGGTGGGGTCGGATATTGAAGCCTACACCATTAGGTCACATGAGCTAGCAACTATGTGCCCTAACTACTCAACCCCGCTCTACAAGCGGATTGAACTGTACATCAAGGGTTTGGTGCCGCAGATCAAGGGCATGGTTACTGCTGCAAACTTCAACAATCTTCAGCAGGTGATTCGTATGGCACACCAGCTGACTGACCAGAAAGTAGAGGAGGGACTACTGCCCCCTCGAGGTGCTTCATCCTCTGGTACTAATGACAACAAGAGGAAGTGGGAGAATGCGTCTGGCAAACCCCCAGGTAATGGTAATCAACAGCAGCAGCACCCGAACAAGAAACACGACAACCACAACAACAACAACAACAACCGTACTCAGACTCAAGGTGGTTATCACGGAAATCGGCCCAAGTGCGCTAAGTGCAACTATCACCACTCTGGGCCATGTAACAGGATTAGATGCGATCGTTGTGGTAAGCTGGGGCATGTGCAGAAAGACTGTAGAGTCAACCTTCAGGGTAACCCACCCCCGCAGGGTCAGCAACAGAAGGGTGGAAAAGCGTGTTACCAGTGTGGTAGCGAGAACCATTATAGAAAGAATTGTCCCCAGCTGAACGGTAATGGAAACAATGGGGGTAATAACAACAACACCAACACTGGTAATAACAACAACAACGGAAACAACTATGGGGCGCGTGGTAGAGCATTCGTGATTGGCTCTGGGGAAGCGAGGAATGATAACAACGTCGTGACGGGTACGTGTTCCTTGAACGACACTCTCGCTTCTGTGTTATATGATACTGGTGCAGACTATAGTTTTGTGTCATCAAAACTTAGCAGACAACTAGGGATAGTTCCTACATTACTCGAAACCCCGTACTCTATAGAACTAGCTGATGGGAAGCCTGTTGAGGTAACCCACATTCTTCGTGACTGTAGGCTCGAACTAGATGGACAGTTGTTTGCCATCGACCTTTTACCTATCACCCTAGGAAGCTTTGATCTTGTGGTTGGCATGGACTGGCTGTCCAAGCACCACGCCGAAATTCTCTGCAAGGAGAAAGTTGTTCGTATCCCTCTCCCCAGTGGAGAACTCTTATCTGTCCAGGGTGATCGCGGTGGTGCCATGGTGGGCATCATCTCTTACTTGAAGGCCCAGAAGTGCATACGGAAGGGCTATCCAGCCATATTGGCTAACATTTCTGACACTCGAGCTGAAGTCGAAACAAAAATCGAGGACATCCCAGTGGTCCGAGATTTTCCAGATGTTTTCCCAGAGGAACTGCCAGGACTCCCACCGGTTCGCCAAGTGGAGTTCCAAATTGACCTTGCACCAGGCGCCGCCCCAGTTGCGCGTGCACCATACCGCCTTGCACCAGGCGAACTTCAAGAACTATCTACCCAACTCCAAGAACTATTGGACAGGGGTTTCATCAGACCTAGTTCTTCACCATGGGGAGCCCCAGTCTTATTTGTGAAGAAGAAGGATGGGAGTTTCCGTATGTGCATCGATTACCGGGAATTGAATAAGGTGACAATTAAAAACCGCTACCCTTTACCTCGTATTGATGATCTATTCGACCAGCTACAGGGGTCGAGTTTCTATTCCAAGATTGACTTAAGGTCGGGGTATCACCAACTGAGAGTCCGAGAGGAGGATGTGCCAAAGACGGCCTTTCGAACTCGTTATGGGCACTATGAATTTTTGGTAATGCCCTTCGGGCTGACCAATGCACCAGCTGTGTTCATGGACCTCATGAACCGTGTGTGCAAACCCTATCTAGACAAATTTGTCATAGTGTTCATAGACGACATTCTGATCTATTCCAAGAGTAGGGAAGAGCACGAGCAACACCTACGACTGATCTTGGAACTTCTGAAAAGTGAGCAGTTATATGCAAAATTCTCCAAGTGCGACTTCTGGATTCGTGAGGTCCAATTCTTGGGTCATGTGGTGAACGAGGCAGGAATACAGGTCGATCCCGCTAAGATTGATGCGATTAAAAGATGGGAGGCCCCTAAGACTCCCACGGAGGTCCGACAATTCCTTGGCCTTGCAGGTTATTATCGCAGATTCATTCAGGGATTCTCAAAAATCGCTCAACCCCTCACTGCTTTGACACAGAAGGGGATTACCTACAAGTGGGGAGATGCCCAAGAAGCTGCTTTTCAATTACTAAAGACTAAACTTTGCAGTGCTCCAATATTATCACTACCTGAGGGTACGGAGGACTTTGTGGTGTACTGTGATGCATCTATCCAAGGTCTAGGGTGTGTTTTGATGCAACGCGAGAAGGTGATCGCTTATGCTTCACGACAACTAAAAGTTCACGAGAAGAATTATCCCACTCACGACTTGGAACTGGGAGCGGTTATCTTCGCTCTCAAAATTTGGAGGCACTACCTCTACGGAACAAAGTGCACAATCTTCACAGATCATAAGAGTCTTCAGCACATATTTGATCAGAAGGTCCTAAACATACGGCAACGACGATGGGTCGAACTCTTGAATGATTATGACTGTGCTATCAAGTACCATCCAGGGAAAGCTAACGTAGTAGCTGATGCCCTGAGCCGTAAAGAAACGAAACCCAAACGTGTGCGAGCCTTACAACTTACCATACACTCTAATCTGCCTGATAAAATACGTGAAGCCCAAGGCGAGGCCTTGAAAAAGGAAAACATCGGGTTGGAAACATTGCATGGTGCTGGCAAGCACCTAGAACTGAAGTCGGATGGGCTCCAGTACTTTATGGATCGAGTCTGGATTCCACGTTCAGGGGATCTTAGACAACTAGTGCTCGATGAGGCTCACACATCTCGTTATTCGGTACATCCCGGTTCGGACAAAATGTACCAGGACCTCAAAACTCTCTACTGGTGGCCAAACATGAAAGCAGAGATAGCCACTTATGTTAGTAAGTGCTTGACCTGTGCCAAGGTTAAGATTGAGTATCAAAAACCTTCGGGCTTACTTCAGCAACCAGAAATCCCTATGTGGAAATGGGACGGAATCTCTATGGATTTCATTACAAAACTCCCTAAAACGCCAAGTGGGCATGACAAGATTTGGGTCATAGTTGATCGGTTGACCAAATCGGCACACTTCCTTGCCATCAAGGACACTGATAAACTGGAGAAGCTGGCCAATCTTTATATCAAAGAGGTTGTTTCTAGGCACGGGGTGCCTACTTCCATCATATCTGATCGCGACGCGCGATTTACATCCATTTCTGGAAAACTCTCCACGATGCTTTGGGGACTCGTTTAGACATGAGCACAGCCTACCACCCTCAGACGGATGGACAGAGCGAACGTACCATCCAAACATTAGAAGATCTGCTACGAGCGTGCGTGGTGGACTTTGGAAACAATTGGGACAAGCACTTGCCACTGATTGAATTTTCTTATAACAATAGTTACCACACTTCGATTCAGTGTGCGCCCTTTGAGGCACTTTATGGGCGCAAGTGTTGGTCTCCCATCTGTTGGACGGAAGTTGGGGATAGCCAACTGACAGGTCCCGAACTAGTGCATGAAACTTCTGAAAAGATAGTGCAAATCAGAAACAGGATGGCTGCTGCTCGTGATCGACAGAAAAGCTACGCTGATAAGCGTAGGAAACCATTGGAATTCCAGGTAGGGGACAGGGTGTTACTGAAGGTGTCACCATGGAAGGGTGTGATACGCTTCGGCAAACGGGGAAAACTGAACCCACGATACGTTGGGCCATTTGAGATTGTCAAAAGGGTTGGTCCAGTAGCTTATGAATTAAATCTGCCCGAGGAACTCAAGGGAGTACACAATGTATTTCATGTATCGAATCTGAAGAAGTGTCTGTCAGATTCGACATTAGCAGTGCCACTGGAGGAGATCCAGGTGGACGAACAACTTCGGTTCGTGGAAGAACCCGTGGAAATTCTTGAGCAGGGCGCCAAGAAACTCAGAAAAAGCACCATACCTATTGTGAAGGTGTGGTGGAATTCCCGTCTTGGACCGGAATACACGTGGGAACGCAGGGATCAGATGCGACTCAAATACCCACATCTCTTTACCGAACCTGAAATCGTACATAGATCGAACGCGGAACATAAAGCAGCTCTTTCAAAGTGAATTTCGGGGCGAAATTCCTTTCAACTTGGGGATGATGTGACATCCGGGAACCAAGCACACCTTTTTATAGCTGGCTTTATTGTTTACTTGCTGAATTTCGGGACGAAATTCTTTTCAACTTGGGGATGATGTGACACCCCGCATTTTCAGGTTAATACTTTCACTGAACTCTAGTTAACTTACATGATATATTTTAGTTAACTTACGTTGTGCATGGGTAGATACTTAACTAGGGTTAGTTAAGTAGGCCTAACACATGTTAGAGGTTATTAACGTATGTGTTAAATAGGATAAGTATTGTTTAACACACACATGAGTCCTGTATCCCGAACGTTGGTGAATTATGTGACATGTATAATCATAATTTGTGCAATTAAATGGTGATGGATGCGAAGTGCCTGCTTGTATGAATTACGTGAATTATGTGAATTATAACTTGACTGACGATTAATATGTAGACCATGCAAGTTACGTACACATCATGACTAATATCTTACGTAATAATAAAAACAATGTTTTTATACAATTTAGAGGGATTAATATTATTGAGTCCGGTATTGGGCTAGTATAGTCTTAACGGGTCAAGATATTGTGCAAGAGGGGCCCTAATACCCAACTACTTGGGGAACAAGAAACATTATCCTATAATTATAGTTCAAAAAAAAAAAAAAAAAAAAAAAAAAAACCCTAACCCACCCCCTCTCTTGCGCCGTGGACATCCCCCAACCCCACACCCTTCAACTTTCAATCAATCAACTAATTTCACATCCAATCAAGCTAGTCGGGTTTAATCTCAAGGCTTTAGGGAATTTTAGCGCTACAAGGTATGCGTTTATATGTTCTTTGAAAGATTTTGTTAATCGAAAAACTTTAAAAACTCTAAAAATCGTATACATACAATCGCATATATATATATGTATGAGTTCTTGATTGTTCTTGATGATATAATGTTGATGATTGTTGCTAGTTGCCATGATTAGGGTTTTTGCATGATAATATATGTGTTTGATCATGAGAGTATGGATTATGCATGTGTTAGAGATTTTTGAGCATGATTAGGGTTTGTAAATAACTTGGGATGCAAGTTTTAAATTCTGGCAGATTCGTTTGTATGTTTTGTAGGGGCTGTAACGGGTTGGTAAATTGATAGTTTTGATGATTTCTCTACATGATTGTGTTGTGTATAGTCTTATCTTTTCATAATGGGCAAAACCATCGATTTTGGACACCGTATGATTCGTTTTTGGAATTTTAATTGATTAGGGGTCATATCAGATTTTCGGATTTATAAATTGGGCTAACTTTAGATGGTCATAACTGGAGATTTACAAGGAGTTAGATTATGAAATTTTTACAGTAGGTCAATACTGGAAAAATAGAGCTTTTCCAAGTGGATTCATCTCGTTTGGATGAATACACAATTTTTAAGAATTTTCCTACTAAACTGACCTGTTGAGGAAATTTTCTGGACACTGCTGTGTTGTACGAATTTTTATAATTTTTGTGTTTGGAATTAAGACAAAACAAAAATAGGTATTGTCGAGTGAATCTCAAATAAAATTCAGTAAAAATTTGGGACTCTAATTCATTCGTTAAGTATTTTAAATAAATTGTTTTTCACAGCGCACAATCTGTCCTAAAAACACAGATTGTGTACGGGGTCTTTAAGTGGCTATTTGGAGTTCTATGTGGTGTGTAATTGACATGTACTTGTGTGGAAACTTGTATGAGATGTGTTTGATGCGTTAAACTTATAATAGTCACCACGATCACCAACGGGATACGTAGGACATACTTGTGCATGTAGAGTCACTAGGTGTCACTACACGATTTTGAAACTTTTAAGAATCGAATAAACGTGCTATGTGGTATATTGGTTATGCAAGTGTACTCACATAGTGACACATATAATAGGGAGTCGGTAGCGAGTCTCTATTACGTTGAAGTTTGGATATTCTTGCTTGCAACCTAAGGTGAGTTTCACTACTTTTTCTCAAAGCATGCGTCTCGGGTTGAGACTACATTGGTAACGTTTTCTAGTCTGTCTTGAGACAACTTTCTTTTACACATCCCGGGTTTTGGGGTGCATGGTTCACGAGGTGAATCTATTTTTACTAATTCATATTTATGTCCTTGATGAACTAAACCAAACACATCTTTTAAGTCCTTCAAAATACCGAATCAATTGCCGGTTGGGCAAACGGGTTAATTAGTTGATAGCGCTATTAGGTCTAACAAATCTCACATCGTGCTGGGAGCACGGATGTGAACTATTAGCTTCAAACATAATGTCATTGTCGGTGGACAATGATGCAAGGCATCCTTATCCCGGTTATGGGAACTTGTTCATTAGTAGTTTGGTATTCGCCGGTTTTAGTTATCATGAGTGGGCTAGCTACCCCTGACATTTGAATTAGCTATTGTTTACAGGGTCTGAGAGACCAACGTTGTACACTTGACTTTTGGGGTTTTGAGAACCTACACTTTTATTTACATCGCTTACTTATATTGTGAACTCACCGACTTTATGTTGACACGTTTTAGCATGCTTTGCAGGTCCTTAGGTACGGAGCACGTTTTAGGGCATGCATCATTTGTGTCTTGGGTTATGAATATTTATTATTTCGTACTTTTAAACTTTGGTTTTGGGCGCGTTGTCTTGCGCAGACTTTTGCAATTGTTTTACTTTGTTTACGCTTCCGCATTACTTTAAATTGCTTGGTTAACTTTGAAACTTTTTCTTAAAAACGAACTAAATGGTTTGGGCATTTAGAGTCGTTCATGATACTTATGGCTATGGGTCCTGGTTTGTCATGCGCCTCGCGGTAAAACTCCGCAGTGGAAATTTGAGGGTGTGACAAAGAAGGCCCTGCCTGGTCCACCCGACCATAGAGGTGTACAAAAAAACCGGTTTTTAAAAAAAAACCTATATTACAACCGAAACCGGTTTAAAAAAAACCGGTTTTTTTACAACCGGTTTAAGAAAAAAACCGCTTTAAAAAACCGGTTTTTTTTTCAGTTTTTCTTCACCAAGGAAGAAACCGGTTTTTAAAACCGATTTTTTAAAAAAACCGGTTTTTTAAATAAAATAACCGGTTTTTTAAGTTAAACCGGTTTAATAACCGATCCTAACCGGTTTCACCGGTTTGAGCTATTTGGGTTAAAAACCGGTTTTAAAACGGGTTCGGTTATTAAAAAAACCGATTTTTTAAAGGTTAAAAAAACCGGTTTTTTTAAAACCGGTTAACTGGTTTGTACACCTCTACCCGACCATGTCTACGGTTTATACGCCCTGACACCCTGTTAGGTCGGCTTCTGTCAGCCTGGAAACCGACCGGGTGATCTTGTAGACGCGAAGGATAATTCAAACGATCTCCTTCGCGAATTGAAGTCAACACTGCGGTGGCAGTGTTTTGTATCGCTGCGAATTGTTCAGGAGCGTTTGGCATAAACCGAGCCGCTTGACTATACATCTCTGCATAGCCTTCCATCTGCATTAATATTAAAATAACAAACATTAAAAATAATATTTTTGCATTATATACTATTGTGTAAATTTATTAAAGTGATATACAAACCATTAGTTGGGTGATTGTCCCATCATCTTGGAACCCGGTTTGTGGTACCGGGTCATTCGCCGGGTTGGTCACAAATCCAACCGTGTGTTCCAGATACCAACTCATGTAATCTGGAAACACGGAAGGAAACCCTGCCAATATCGGTTGCTCCACCACTCTATTAAATCTGCGATTATCCCAGGAGGATACATAGGTTTCATGTTTGCTTCTCCAGTTTGTATCCGTTTGCCCGGTACGCTTCAATTTATGCAGGGTACGGTGCTCTTCATGGCTAAGGGGAGGATTCTGAGGTTTCCATTGGCAGACCCCGTACTGTCTAAGGACCCGAGATGGTGCGTGGTATTCCACCACATGCATCCACAAGATATAACATTCACAACACCAGGAATCCTGCCCTTCTAGACAATAATCCGGCAGAGAACCCATTTCTTCTTCATATGGACGCCAAACAAACCGGTGCAAAAAAATAATTAATTATTAAGGCATTGTACGGAATTCAGCAGTAATTTAATGTAACTTAACTCTTACCGAATCCTCGTGAAGATTGGATAGTTGAGAACGGATTGCGCGCAACGAGTGTCTGGTCGTCTCCTTAAAATTGTGTGGTACACGCCACCTTTTAAATATAATTATCAAACACAATAATTAGCAAAAATAACATGTTTTAATAAAATCAATAATATGCACGCATAACATAGTACTTACCTGGCACCAAATGGGAGTCTAGGTCTAGGTGGTCTACCGGCGCCTTCTTCTTCTTCTTCTTCTTGTTCCCGAACAATTATGGGAGCTAATACCCGGATTCTGGTATACGCCCACAACTGTAACAAATACACAGACCCACACATTGCTTTGCCGTCCATTACTGCTGCTTTGCACAGGTTGCGATACAACCATGCCAACACAGCACTACCCCAACTCAAGGTCCCACATTCATGGAGGTCCGCTAGGTATGGTAAAAAGGACAGCTTCACCGTCCCGTTGCTTGTGTCATTAAACAAAGAACATGACAACAGGATTAATATCACACAACAGGCGCGTTGTATGATCTCGACGTCAGTCGGGTCATCGGGCAACGGACCCGACATTCTTTCTAGAACATCCCGTACAGGCAGCTTGTTTCCACTGAATCTGTTGGCTCTTATACCCAACAAATTGTAGACAAGTAGTGCCCGTTCCTGATCATTCTCCACGTCAAATTGTTTCCCTATCACGGCTTCACCATTAATCGGAAGACCCATTAGACATGCAACGTCCTCTAACGTCACTGTCACCTCACCGAATCGTAGGTGAAACGTGTTGGTCTCAGGACGCCATCTTTCAACGAGGGCAGTTATCAACCCTCGGTCAACCTTCCGGTAACCACACTCAACAACTCCAAGAAAACTTGTCGTCCGCAGCATAAATTTAACACGTTCATCCAATGGATTGTTGGTAATTTCCGCCCAAAAGGATTGGTCGCCCCGTCTAATATTAAGATCTTCAGCTGCCCCATTTCCTTCAAACAACATCGCTGAACGATGTCGTGATTGATCCCATAGAAGTTCATTGCTGCGAGGACCAGGGTTTACAAATGCCATAGTGCAAATTTTGAGAGTGCAAGATATGTGGTCTTTGGATTGAGAGTGCAAGATATGTGGTCTTTGGATTTTGAGAGTGCAAAATAGTTTGAAAAAAAACTCGTTCAACATACATGAAATTTATAAGACTAAACCTGCTGCATGAGGTTGCATGTACTTGCATACATTTATGTGGTCTTTGATTTAACTTGTCATGCATGCCCCCTCCTGACTGAGATATTGGCTGATTGTATTGTGTAGTTGGGGTGTAATGCATGTGAACCACTGTCTACTCTTTCTTTGAATTCACATACACACGACAAAAGAGAAGTTACAAGACTAACCCTTGATCTATTAGTTTAAAAAAAAAAAAAAAAAAAACCCCAAACCGCAAGACCATGCTTCGGTTTCAGTTATACAAAATTTACAACACTAGCCCTTCAAGTATTTGATAATATTCAACCTTTTTTGGCTTGCACATACTTGTGTCAGACCCATTACTGAAATCGCAAGACCATCACACGGTTTCTAAGTAAACTTACAAAACATCCCCTTAAACTATCTAACTAACTACAAAAATGCCCCCTGCCTTGTGTCAGACGAAGTACTGAAACCGCAATACCATCCATCGGCTTCTCCCTCCTCTCTCCTACTAAGCAAAAGCCTCCCTCCTCTCCCCTCCACCTAAGCACAAACCGCAACATCATGTTGCGATTACACCATTTAAGAAAACCAATGCCTGACACCCTCCAAATGAACAAAATTTTGGTACTGTAACACTAAAAATCAAGAAGAGGGAGAGATAGGAGGATAACAAAAAATTCTTTTCTTTTCCATTCTGGAAAGAACTTGAGAACACAACGCAAAATTTAGATTATTAAAATCTAATTATTCTTATCCTAAAACAAAAAACTTAGAATATTATATTGTGAATGTGAGATTGAAGTACATTATTTTACATAAGTTACACATTACCCCCTTCACCTCCATATAGATAACTACAAGCAGGTACACATCGTTTTATAGAGAGAGAGAACCTAACATTTTTAGAGCGACAAAAAGGATCAACAACAGGGTATCTCTTCCTTTAAACAACCCTCATCCATTTTTTTCCAATCCAATCCCTATTCTTTCTCTGTTCATTCATTAGGTGAGTCTTTCTTTCCAATACAACGGTTAATCCCTCCATATATTATTGATTTCATATCACCCGTTTTCGAATTTCTCATTCAATCAATCAATTATGAGCTGAATTAATAATATTGCTCTGTTACTCTGTTTTTGCAGGTTCTAAAAAAACAGAGTATTCTAATTCAAGAAGACGACTCTGTTTCTGCACTCAAAACCATGAAAATCTGAGACCCTTTTCGTTGTTTGATGATTATTTACATACAATTGAACCAATTATCTGCTGATTGATCTGATTCATAAGCTCTGTTCAGACACAAATGGCTGTTGCTCTGTTTAGAACTCAATTAGGGAGGGACCATAATGGAAACTGTAGGATTGAAGGGGCGAACCCGAACCCGAACCCGACTGGTAGGAGACGAGTTTTTGTTCAGACTGAATCCGGATGCGTGTTAGGAATGGAGCTAGATCGAATCGATAATGCTCATACGGTTAAAAGGCGGTTACAAATCGCGTTAAACGTCCCGATCGAAGAGAGTTCGTTGACGTTTGGGGATACGGTTTTAAACGATGATCTTAGCGCGATTCGTAATGATTCGCCGCTTCTTTTGACGCGAAATGTTTTGCATAGGAGCTCTTCGACCCCTTGCTTATCTCCCAGGGAGATAACGCATAAGGATCGAAGTGGCCCAGTTGAAATACTGGGCCAACCAGCCCACTCAAGCTGTTTTGTTAGAACAAAACAGCTTGTTGATGAGGTGGTTAATGCAATGAGGAGTGGGGTGGACCCGAGCCCAGTTAATGGTGGGCTCGGGGGTGCTTATTATTTTAAAAATATTAATGGGAAGAATGTGGCTATAGTGAAGCCCACTGATGAAGAGCCGTTTGCGCCCAACAACCCGAAAGGGTTTGTCGGTAAGGCTCTCGGCCAACCCGGGCTGAAACGCTCAGTTCGGGTTGGTGAAACGGGTTACCGAGAGGTAGCGGCTTACCTTCTTGATTATGATCATTTTGCTAATGTACCTCCTACTGCATTGGTTAAGATCACACATTCAGTTTTCAATGTTAACAATAAGATTCAAAGAAAGAAGAAACTTATTAGTAAGATTGCTTCTTTCCAGCAATTCATTGAGCATGATTTTGATGCTAGTGATCATGGTACCTCGAGTTTCCCGGTGTCCGCGGTTCATCGGATTGGGATACTAGATGTGAGGATCTTCAACACCGATCGACACGCGGGGAATTTGCTAGTTAGAAAGGTTAAAAACGATGATGGTAAACGATTCGGGGAAGTCGAGCTCATACCGATTGATCACGGGCTTTGTTTGCCCGAAAACTTAGAGGACCCGTATTTCGAATGGATCCATTGGCCCCAAGCTTCGATCCCGTTTACAGACGATGAGCTCGAGTACATTGAAAAACTTGACCCGTATCGTGACTCAGAGATGTTAAAAGCCGAGCTACCGATGATACGGGAAGCTAGTTTACGGGTTTTGATTCTCTGCACGGTTTTCTTGAAAGAAGCGGCGTCGTACGGGTTGTGTTTAGCGGAAATTGGTGAGATGATGAGTCGGGAATTTAGGCGCGGTGAAGAGGAACCGAGTGAGCTTGAGGTGTTATGTATGGATGCTAGGAGGATTGTCGCCGAAAAGGAGGCAGAAATGACGGTTTTACCCCCGAAGGACGAAGAAGACGGCTTCCAGTTTGATATCGATTACAACGATAAGTTGTCGAATGACAGCTTCGTTTTGGGATTCGGGCGAAACCCGCTTTCTAGACTTGAAGAGGAAGATGAGGAAAGTGAAGAGGAAACAGAAAATGATGTACTTTCAAAGTTATCAATGAACAAGTGTGGTTTAGGTGGGGACAATGGTAAACCGAATGCGGGAAACAACGGTTGTGTGGGGGCGAATTCGTCATCTGGGTACAAGAGTGCGAACGAGCTGTTACCGGAAGGCGCGTGTTTCGTGAAGATGGGTGACATGAATGAGGAGCAATGGGGTATGTTTTTAGAGAGTTTTGAAGAGTTGGTTGTTAAGGCTTTTTGCAAAAGAAAGACTAATGCAATGGGGCAGAAGCAGAGACAGAGGCTGGGGACTTCTTGCCAATTTTGACTTTTTTAACATGTTGACTGGTTGACTTGTGATGATTTGGGTCCATGGGTAAATATTGTTGAAGGGGTTGTGAGGATTCGGGGCGGGTTTTAGTTGTTTGTTAACTTGTTTGTTGACTTTGTTTATAAATAATAGAGTACTAGAATGAATTAGTCCATGTGGTTTGTTCATTTTACTACGGGTTGTTTTTGTTTTCTACGGACACACCCTCCATTCGTGTGGAGCCTAACTCTATCTCAAACGACTCCTTTGACACCGTTCTTTGCGCGGTTTACTCTACATAAGATCATACGTAGTGGCAAGCCAAATGGGCGTTAAAGCCCAATGTTGGCTCCCTATTCACAAGCAAACACCGTCCCCAAGGTTAAATGGGCGCTAACAGCTTCTCCGCAAAATATTTCGCGTTGGTGAAAATTTGGATGGGCCAATGGAGGAGTGCCATGTGGGGCTGTTTGTTTGAAACCGTTCAAAATAAAAAGAAAAAAAATAATTCACCTCAACCTTGATTTCAAGTCTTTTTCACAACACCACACCCCTTTTGGATTTCAAGCTCCTTTCACCCCCCCCCCCCCCCCCCCCCCCCCCTACTGGACCCACATGCAACATGTCGAAAAACACCTCATTTCACCAATCACTACACATAGTCTAAGGATCAAATATGTCATTTCTGTAAAAAGTTAAATCCTAAATCCGAAAATAATGTGAGCTTATACATACACACCAACACAATAAATTGAAATAGAAATAAATTTGACAATATAATGTACTAATATACAAGTATATATTAGTAGATGACAATATAATCTACTAATACACAAGTATATATTATATTGTTTCCCAATTAATACATGTCTACATACAAGTATATATTATATTGCTTCCCAATTAATACATGTCTACTTGATGTTGGACATGTTTCCATGGTCTTGCAACAAGGTCACCACATTCACTGAACCTAAAAACAGTTGAAAAGACGGTCCATGCTCATTCCAGGCTTCCAGTTGCTTGCACGAATGAATAAACGATCATTGGCCCATTAATCAAAACCGTGCTTCATGGCTGGCTAACCTTTGTACGGCTTAAAATTATTACAAAATTTTGAGGCCCCTTTTTTACTTTCTTTGTAATAAATTCTCATCCTTTACTCAATGACAGAGTCGCAACTTGTTTTCCGTTTACCTTCTATTTTGATGTAACTTGCCAAGTTTTAAGAAATGATATACTGTTATTTTGTTAAATAAATAAATAAACATGTGAAAATGGTTAAAACGGCTTGTAGTAAAGTCAGTGGCGAAACTTGACCCGAAGGTTCGGGGGTCGAAACCCTATATTTTCGTACGGGTTGTGTTTAGCGGAAATTGGTGAGATGATGAGTCGGGAATTTAGGCGCGGTGAAGAGGAACCGAGTGAGCTTGAGGTGTTGTGTATGGATGCTAGGAGGATTGTCGCCGAAAAGGAGGCAGAAATGACGGTTTTACCCCCGAAGGGCCAAGAAGACAGGTTCCAGTTTGATATCGAGTACGATGATAAGTTGTCGAATGACAGCTTCGCTTTCGGGTTCGGGCGGAACCTGCTTTCTAGACTGGAAGAAGAACAAGAAGATGAGGAAAGTGAAGAGGAAACAGAAAATGATGTACTACAAAAGTTGTCAATGAATAAGTGCAGTTTAGTTGGGGACAATGGTAAACCGAATGCTGGAAACTGCGGTCGTGTGGGGGCGAATTCATCGTCGGGGTACAAGAGCGCGAACGAGCTGTTACCGGAGGGTGCGTGTTTCGTGAAGATGGGTGACATGAATGAGGAGCAATGGGGTATGTTTTTAGAGAGTTTTGAAGAGTTGGTTGTTAAGGCTTTTTGCAAAAGGAAGACTATTGCAATGGGGCAGAAGCAAAGGCAGAGGCTGGGGACTTCTTGCCAATTTTGACCTTTTTAACATGTTGACTGGTTGACTTGTGAGGATCTGGGTCCATGGGTAAATATTGTTGAAGGGGTTGTGAGGATTCGGGTCGGGTTTCAGTTGTTTGTTAACTTGTTTGTTGACTTTGTTTATAAATAAAAGAGTACTAGAGTAAATTAGTATATGTGGTTTGTTCATTTTACGGGTTGGTTTTGTTTTCTATGGACTCATCTTCATCGTCTACCCCATTCGTGTGGAGCGTAACTCCATCTCAAAAGACTCCTTTGACGTTGTTCTTTGCGCGATTTACTCTATATAATGAGTATCAAATATGTCATTTCTGTAAAAAGTTAAAAAATCCTAAATCCGTCAATGATGTGTGCGTTTAATTTACTCTAGATAATATTTTATAAAACTATCATGACTTTTATTACAAAAGATATCAGACAAGCCTATGCATACACACCAACAAAAAAACTTGAAATAGAAATAAAATTGACAATATAATCTACTAATATACAAGTATATATTATATTGTTTCCCAATTAATACATGTCTACTTGATGTTGGACATGTCTCCATGGTCTTGCAATAAGGTCACCACATTCACTGAACCTCAAACAGTTGAAAAGATGGTCTATGCTTCCAGTTGCTTGCACGAATGAATAAACGATCATTGGCCCATTAATCAAAAGTCAAAACCATGCTTTTTTTTTTTATCTGCGAACAACTGTGTGACAACCACCCTTGCGGGACGTAGTGCCCAAGAATCGACTACTCGACCTCGAGTAGCCCCCGCCTTCTCCCGATGCGCGGAAACCCGAGTCCCACCCGCCCGAAGGCACGACAGTGTTATCAGTGGCGGATCTAGAAATATTTTTCAGTAGCAACGTTCAAAAAAAAAAATTTCGCCATAGTTTCATACAATGTAAAGGAAATAAAGATAACAACATGATAATAGATAATTTTAGACACATACCTAATAGATTTCGCCTCTTCGGTTCTTGAAAGCTTGAAATCGAGCCATTACATCATCTTCTTTGACTTTATCAAAAGTGTCTCTTTCAACCGCGCAAATCAAAGCATTGTTCAAATAGTCCTCACCCATTCTATTGCGTAAATCCGTCTTGATAAGCTTCATCTTAGAAAAACACCTCTCAACGGTTGCGGTTGCAACCGGCAAAACTAATGCTAACTTCAACGCCCGATAAACCAAAGGAAAAGTTTTATGTTTTTCGGTTTCCACCATTACACGAGCAAGATCACACATTCCATTTAGTTTTGCAAATTTTTCATCTTCCTTTAATGTGTGATAAAATACCGAAAGATCACCCGAAAGGCATCCTCTTTCCTCTTCACTAAAATCATTCGGATACATCTCACAAAATGCTAGGATCTTAGGTATGTTAAACTTAGAAAACGAATCACAAGGATTTAAACCCGACATAATATCTATCAAAGTTGTTGATACCTCACTGAATCGACTTTCAAGTTCTTGAATTTGCAAATCCAAAACCGTATTAAAAACTTCAACTTCAAAATGATGCCGGTTAGTAACGACATTCTTACGGTTTCTTTGATTACCATAACTTTCCGACATTTCTACCATCTCAATCTTATTTTTTTCACAAAAAGATGTCACCTTTGCCAACATTCCATCAAACCCGTGTTGTCTTAAATTATTCAATGCTCGCTTCGTTCCATTTATCAATTTAGCCGCTTCTAACAAATCTTGGCTCTTTTTTTGAAGATGTTTTGATAGCTATAAATGGGTGGTCTATCAGCGGGATCTGAAGGAAGATCATTCAAATCTATATATGACCTCGCGAATGAAGCCGAATGATTAGGAACAACTGGAATTGAAGTTGTAGCATCATCATCATCCGTTTGCATATCGTTAGCAACATTATTAGCAACATCATCATCCGTTTGCAAATCGTTATCATTATTACCAACATCATCATCATCATCCTTATTTTCAATATTCGGCGAATTACTTGAACCAATTTCAGAATTTCCGGGGGCTTTTCTTTTAAACAAATTGCTAATAAGTGCTTGTTTAGTATTAGAACGTGGTTTCATCTTTATAATCGCAAACCTAATCAATTAATCAAAGATTCAAAGACAATATAATCAATTATAACAATCAACTAATCAAGCATTCAACCTAAAACACATAATCAACATTCAACTATATGTAAATAACTAGATAATAAAGCTAATTAACACAATAAGTTAAAAAAAAAAAAAAAAAAAAAAACACCCTTACTGCAGCCGCTGCACTGCAGGACAGCAGACAAGCGGAGCCGGTGACAGGCGGCGGAGGGCCGGAGGCTGACAGGCGGCGGAGGGCTGGGGAGCAGTTGGGTTGGGTTAGGGTTTGGTTGAAACTTTTCTTCCTTGTCTGCTGTTGTCGAGCTCTGCTGCTGCTGCTGGATGTTTTAATTTTTTTTTTTTCACAAATCCACTAAATGATTGATATGGGTGGGCTTTGGTTTTTGGGCTTGGGTTAGGGAAAAGGGTGGGCTTTGGTTTTTGGACTATTGGCCTATTGGGTTAGTAACTTAGTATTGTATGATAGGTATTAGATTAGTTATCATTAGTCGAGTTCGGTAAATATTTTTTCGAGTAACGTAACGTGGTAACGTATAATTTCGTTTAGTAGTAACGTTTATTAAATTCTAGTAGCAACGTAAATTCTATTTCAGTAGTAACGTTTTTGAAAAATCGTAAAAAAAAAAAAAAAAAATTTCCACTACGCGGGTGTTTTTCAGGAGCAACGGGCGCGGCCCCTAGTCCTTGACTAGGTCCGCCCCTGAGTGTTATAGAACTCGGTAAAACCTCGCCGCCCGTCAGATTCGAACCGGCGCCACCCGTATTCGATCTTCACCCGGATACCAAACCATAAATGATGGAAGTGGGGATCGAACCTTTGATCACATAGGTGAAACAAAAGTCACTCCACCACTATGGATGGATTCATGGTTGGTTAACCTTTGTACGGCTTAAAATGATTACAAAATTTTGAGGCCCCTTTTTTTAATTTCTTTGTAATAAATTCACATCCATTACTCAATTACTCAATGTAACTTACATGTCTACCTTCTGTTTTGATGTAACTTGACAATTTAAAAAAAAATTAAATAAATAAATAAACATGTGAAAATGGTAAAAACAGCTTGTAGTAAAGTGACACCAAACGAACTATATAGTACTTGGTAGAAGAATCATCAAACCACACACAACTTTGAACCATGGAGTTTCCCTCCCAAATGCATAAAATATACCAATTGTGAGATGGGTTGACTCTGGCTTCTGTATGCAGAGTTCGACACTTTGACCAATCGTTGCTTCGAGTTCTTAGGATTTTTAACTTTCATGCCGATTGTGGTGCCTCAAGCCGGTGGAGGAAGTGGTGGTGTGTCGAAGAGCAAGGGTGGATCCAACCCTGTTTTGTGAGTTCCTATGAACCCACTCGGTTTGGAAAAATGAAAAAAAAAAAACATAATGAAAACCTTGTATGATTTGAAGAAAACGAATGAGAATCTACCAAAAGAAACCCGCTGGAAAAAAATCATGGATCCGCCGCTGTCGAGGAGGTGGTGTGTGAGTGGCCGAGTGGGGTTATAACACATGTGATGGAATAGAGAAGTCAAATTTTCATTCAGCAACATTTAGAAACTTAATAAGTAAACTTGTTTGATTCAGAGGTGTCATTCTGATAAACCAACACACTTAATAGTAACTAATTCAGATATAGTGTTTTAGTGGAATCATTAAAACGCTACTAAACAACTCGTTAGACGAAATGACTAACGCTCACAACTAATGTCAACTTCCCGACTCAAATCAAAGTAAAACAAATAAAGATTTGGATAACTTGAAAAGTTTAAAGGGTTGTCTACCATTTAGTTAACTTTATTGTCTTGATTTAACCACTTCAATTTTATAACCATAAACAAATAGTTTTGCTATCCTAAATCACATCGGATGTACAATATAATAATTGTTTATTTGATCTTGTTAGATTTGGTTTCTTAAGTGTCTTGATACACTTTTTATAACCAAAAACATATAGTTGCTATCATTATAAATGACTTCGAATGTACAATTTAACAGTTGATTTATTTTTAACATCTTCACACCAAACTTTGTAGTTATTAAACCCCGTATTTAAATGTGGGGTGGGTCTCCTAAAAAGTTTGGGTCAACCCAACGGACTAAGGTTCTTATTAAAGCATGATGGCTCAGCCCATTAAGGAAATAGAGCTGGGAATTTGGGCCTTAAATTTGTAACTTGCAAGCCTACTAGCAAAGTAGCAAGTAGCAATCCGCATGAGTTACCAAACATCCCCTAAGTTAATACTGGGGGATAATTAACATAAATATAAGTATTACTAGATCTTTGCCCGCGTTACACGCGGTTCACCAACGTACAATTATTTTGAGGGGTAAAACATATAAAAAAATGTAGCAGAAATATTTTATGAAGATTTAAAAGAAACCAATACACATTGTATTCAAATATCACTAAATATTTCTTTATACACCATATCTTTAGACACATTGAAACGGTGTGAAGATTCAATGGAGTCGCAGTTAAATACTCCACTTGGTGGTACATTTTGTATTCCATCATTTGTAGGATTATTGACCTTGCATCTCTTGGCATCTAGTTGTAATTTTCTAAATTTGCGACACTCGACCGCATTCTTATTTTTTTCTTCATTCGAGAGAACTGTGAAGAAAAATAAATTACTTGCATAATACCATTAGCATATAAATAAAGATGTAAAATATATAAAATTCGTTAAAAAAACCATAAGTTAAATGAAAAAACACAAGTAATATAAAATGGAAATCAAAATTAATTTAGCTTAAAATGTTGCTATAATTAATTTAGATTAAAATGTTGCTATAATTAAAAATTCGAATTTTTTTATTTAAATTATAGACGATTTTAAAATGTATAGGTATAAAATGTAAAAATTTCAATATAACTAAAATAAACTTAAACATATATAATCCGTAGATTTTTAAGTTGTATAGGTATATTTTTTAAATATAATTTATTGTTTGTTAGTATCTATTGACTAAAAAAAGTCAAACCGTGTCAAACAATTAAGGTGGTTAAAAAAGTCAAACATTGCTAAAAGTATCAAAAAAAAAAAATAATTAACTAAAATGTTAAATTTATAAACCAAAAAACTACAAATTAATGTTTAAAAAAAATTATTGAATGGTTAATTTCAATCTTTCAATGTTTTAAATTTACCAAAAAACAGGTTGATTGTTTATTTCTAAAATTTGAATGTTTGTTTCTAAAATTTAAAGATGGCAATCTACTAAATTTATTTTAATTGTTTGTTAAATTTGTTTGATTGGGTTTAGTAATTGTTATTTTTTCTGTTGAAAAAAATTTAAAACATTACAGTTAATAAAAACTCAGAAATTTTTAGAAGTAAAAAAAAAACTGAATCTGTTTTGCATTCAAAGATTGTGTTTGAATTTTAAAAAACAAAGTCAAACCTTGATTCTTTATTTGCTAAAATTGCACGATTTCAATTTACCAAAAATTTACTTTTGATTGTTTGTCAAGTATGGTTTGTAAAACATAAAATATTATTCCATAATTAAAAAAAATGGCATTAATAAGAAATTAATATGAATTTTTTAAAAAAGTCAAACCATATACTAACCGAAAAAAACAATTATTGTTTTCAAAAGAAATTTTTTTTTATAAAATCACAGATGGTTGTGTACAATATAAATTATTTCCATAATTACAAACATTGACATTAATAATAAATTAATATGATTTTTTAAAAAAGTTAAACCATTTACTAACCGAAAATAAGAATTCAATAATATTAAATATCACGGTTGGTTGTTAAAAATTAAATGATTTCCATAATTACAAAAACTGTTATTAATAAAAGATTACAATGAATTTTTAAAAAAGGTCAAACCATTTACTAAAAAAATAACATTATTGTTTTAAAAACAATTTTTTTTAAAAAGAAACCCTTATCAACTATGTTTACCATCTTAGTTCCTAAACAACAAAATAACATTAATATATACCACTAATATCCATAACATAATATGCAAAATATAGTGTTTTTAACTAATAAAAATAACCCAAAATATTAGTGATTCTAAACATAAAAAACCCCAAAATTCACGAATTACCACATGAGTAGTAAACGTGCAAAAGTTGGTCAGTACAAACCACAAACCATTTTAGTCAAAAGTTACCCACCAAAAGTTTTCATCCTACCAAAATAACGTCATAAACTAAACCACCTAATTACCGTCACCTCTAACCACATTAGAAAGCCTGAACAAACCTTGTTTTTTGAAAAACATAAGCCTTAAAACATCAATTGAACAAAAAAAAAATCCCTAAATCGATACCTAAATCATAAACCCCTAAATTGAAACCTAAAAGCATAATAATCCATTCGTAGCTTTCTTAAAACATCAATTTAACCATAAATCGTAACCTTAAACATTAAACATAATTCGAAATCTAACACTTAAACCACTAATCAGTCTTAATAAATCAAACCTTAAAGAGAAGATGAAGCATTTTATTCATTTTTATTTTTAAATACGTATTTAATATTATTGACCGATTTTGACCAAAGTAATTAATGATTTTTGATTTAAAAAAAAAACTAAAATTCTTATAAATTATGATTGAGCAAGGTTTTAGGAAAGTTAATAATAATATTAGTAAATGATTTTGACCAAAAGTAATTGAATGATTATTGATTTAAAAAAAGAGAAAATTTTATTAATTCTCACAAAGTGCCATGTGGCTAAATCATAACAATCCATTCGTAGGTTTTTTTAAACATCAATTTAACCCTAAACCGAAACCTAAAACATTAACCCTAATTCGAAACCTAAAACATAAACATTAGTCTTATCAGTCGAACACTAATCACTCATTAACCCTAATCAGTCTTAATAATAATCCATCAAAAAATAAAGAACAATCAATCAAAACTTAATCTTATCAGTCGAACCCTAAAAACCCCTAAATCGAAAGCTAAAATATAAACCCTAAAACATCAATACAAAATCAAAACAATTAACATGACTGAACAATAATAAACAAAAAACCAAGAACAATCAGTAAAACCAAGAACATCAATACAAAATCAAGTATATAAATAATTGAAATCAGTCAAAACAGAGACAACATACCTTAATCGACAAAGAAATCTGGAAAAAACACGAAAAAAATAAAGAGAAAACATTGACATGAAGAACGATTTGATTAATAAAGAATGGAAGAGATAAAACATTGGATTGAAGCTGAAGAACACGGTAAAAGAATGGTTGATTCGAACGATCGCCTGATTAGGGTTTGTGGAAATGGAGAGGATGATGACACGAATTTGAGATACAGGTTATGTTCCATCTGATTATTTAATCATCTAAATTTTGTAAGGGAAGAAAGTTTTGTAAAGGAAGAGTATAAGGGAAGAATTCTTTTAAAATTAGGAAAGTTAATAATTGTGATAAATGAGAATTGTCTCCTCCAAAAGTCAACATATTAATTAATTATTTCGGGATTTTTGATTTTAAAAAAAAGAAAATTTTATTAATTCTCACAATGTGCCATGTAGGATCACCAATGGAGGAGAATTAATTGCTAGGGGGGTAAATGATTGCCAAGTGTCCAAAATTGCTCATAAATATTATATGTATAGATCTTAACCTAAATTTATTTCAATTAATTATCAAGTCAAAAATAGGAAAACATATATGGCAAAAATGGTAAAAATGACACTTTAGTGCATCTTGTGATTAACTAGCGGTGTAAATGAGTTGATTCGGCGGATCTTGAACGAAAAACTTGACAGGATTGGACTTAATACATATAAAATTTTTCGAAAATTTTCGGTATAAGTTTCACTACAAAGCAAAAAAACTGGGCGGGCTGAGACCTCGTTTGGCTCATAGGAAGATAAGTTGATGACCTTGTCCAAGCTTGTGCTCGACTTGTTAAACTTAAGAGAACTTAAACTCTACTTGTTTTGAGCTATGTTGTTCTAAAGCTCGAACTCGACTTATTTATTTGTTTATTTGTCTATTTATTTACTTATTACTATATATCTAAAGCTCGAACTCGACTAATTTTTAAATCCTTGCCCGCTAAGGTTGCATGCCATCTCTCTAGCTTCTCATTTAGACAATATTTGGTCTCTACAACTAGCACAATATCATTTGCAAAAAGCATGCACCATGGCACTGTCCCCTGAATCGACTTGGACAATCCATCCAACACAACTACAAAAAGAAACGGTCTCAACGCAGATCCTTGATGGAGTCCTACCCCCATAGGGAAGGAATCGGTATCCCCTACAAGTGCCCGAACACTAGTTTTAGTCCTACCATAAATATCCTTAATTAAGTATATATACCTCTCAAGGACTCCCTACTCTCCAGACTGTCCCAAATCAGTTTGCGTGGCACACTGTCATATGCCTTTTCAAGATTTATAAAGACCATATGAAGATCCCGCCTTTTCTCTCTATACTTTTCCATCAACCTCCTTAGCATGTGTATTGCTTCTATAGTTGACCGCCCTAGCATGAAACCAAATTGGTTTACTGTAAGCCGAGTTTCTCTTCTAATTCTAGCCTCAACTACCCTTTCCCATAATTTCACAGTATGACTTAACAACTTGATACCCCTGTAATTACCACAACATTAAGCATCGCCTTTGTTCTTATACAGAGGCAATATGACAGTACTCCCCCACTGCTCTAGCATTTGTTAAGATTGAAAATACAATTGAACATGGTTAGCCATTTGACTCATTCCTCTCCAAAACACTTCCACATCTCAATTGGTATGTTGTCGGGACCAACTGCCTTAGCCCTTCCCATCTTCTCGAGTGCAGACCTCACCTCTCTCGTGAATTTTTTCTACAATAGCAGTTATTCGGTTATTGCCTTTGGGCGATGAGGTTGTCATTAACCTGCTGGCAAGCTCTCCCGTCGTTGAAATGCCTGCAAAAATAGGTTTGCCATCTTATCTTGATGTCATGTTCCTTTACTAGAATACACCTATTTTCCCCCTTTATAAACTTCACCACCCCTATATCTTGCCTCTAACGCTCCCTAACTCTGGCGATCTTGAACATATCATGTTCCCCCTCCTTGGTTTCCACTCGTTCATACATTTTCTTATAGGTAGTGTTCCTTGCCTCCCTTTTGGCCTTTTTTGTATCTCTCTTTCGTGAAGATGGGTGACATGAATGAGGAGCAATGGGGTATGTTTTTAGAGAGTTTTGAAGAGTTGGTTGTTAAGGCTTTTAGCAAAAGAAAGACTATTGCAATGGGAAGAAGCAGAGACAGAGGATGGGGACTTCTTGCCAATTTTGACTTTTTGAACATGCTTGTCTGGTTGACTTGTGAGGATCTAGGTCCATGGGTAAATATTGATGAAGGGGTTGTGAGGATTCGGGTCGGGTTTAGTTGTTTGTTAACTTGTTTGTTGACTTTGTTTATAAATAACAAAGTACTAGAGTGAATTAGTACATGTGGTTTGCTCATTTTAAGGGTTGTTTTTGTTTTCTACAGACACACCCCCATTCGTGTGGAGCCTAACTCCATCTCAAACGACTCCTTTGACACGGTTCTTTGCGCGATTTACTCTACATAAGACCATACGTAGTGGCAAGCCAAATGGGCGTTAAAGCCCAATTTTGGCTCCCTATTCACAAGCAAACACCGCCCCCAAGGTTAAATGGGCGCTAAAAGCTTCTCCGCAAAATATTTCGCGTTGGTGAAAATTTGGATGGGTCAATGGAGGAGTGCCACGTGGGGCTGTTTGTTTGAAACCGTTCAAAATAAAAAGAAAAAAAATAATTCACCTCAACCTTGATTTCAAGTCTTTTTCACAACACCACACCCCTTTTGGATTTCAAGCTCCTTTCACCCCCTCCCCCCTACTGGACCCACATGCAACATGTCGAAAAACACCCAATTGCACCCACCACTACACATGATCTAAAGGATCAAATATGTCATTTCTGTAAAAAGTTAAATCCTAAATCCGAAAATAATGTGAGCTTATACATACACACCAACACAATAAATTGAAATAGAAATAAAATTGACAATATAATCTACTAATATACAAGTAAATATTATATTGTTTCCCAATTAATACATGTCTACATACAAGTATATATATATATTGCTTCCCAATTAATTCATGTCTACTTGATGTTGGACATGTCTCCGTGGTCTTGCAACAAGGTCACCACATTCACTGAACCTAAAAACAGTTGAAAAGATGGTCCATGCTCATTCCAGTTGCTTGCACGAATGAATAAACGATCATTGGCCCATTAATCAAAACCGTGCTTCATGGCTGGCTAACCTTTGTACGGCTTAAAATGATTACAAAATTTTGAGGCCACTTTTTTATTTTCTTTGTAATAAATTCTCATCCTTTACTCAATGATGAGAATAAATCTATACTATATTATAAAGCATGAGGGAGGGATTCCTGCAAAATTTAAGTAATTACTCTATTTTATGCATATGGTACAACAATCCAATAAAGTTAGTAAGGGTCAAAATGGTCTTTCAACACATTAATATCTACAACTTTTGGTTAGTTAGGTCTAAGTTATATAATCTCAAATACTTAAGGGTAGCAAAATGAAAATTTTGAAATTAATTCCATAACACCTCGTCTTCCTTCTTTGAATTTGTAGAAACATCGTAACCGATATCTAATAATTAAAATTAATAACCCAAATTAATAATTCAAGTTGTAACTACTAATCATTGTTAATAAGATTTAGTAAGATGGGATCTTGCAAACTGCGCACACACAACACATGAAGTTCTTATCCCCTTCATGCTACGCAAAAGCTTCGCCACCCATTTTTGCTGCCGTCTTCGTCGCCTGTGGCGGTCGGCATTTCTACTCCTGGTGCCACCAAAATCCCCGCCACTGCGATATTCTTTTTCTCGACTTTCTGCGACCAGGTACGGGGTAATCCTATTTTTCCTCATAATTATACTTCTATGATGATTTGACTCAACCCGGTACGTGACTGTCCTCATTATTACATATGCATTCAAAACCGCTCTGATACACACCGTAGGCCATTGCGAGATTTTTCGGTCTGACGTTATCATGTGAACCTTCGATCACCATCGCGAGACCAACATACCAAATGTTTTACGATCCTATGCGATACTTAACGAATTGGAAATATGATTGGCTACCGACTACTGACTTTATTTGAAAGAAATATGATCGGTACGTTTTTTAAGAGAAGTCGGCAGTGAATTGTACATTGCTATTCATTGGATTTTACTATACATAAATTAGATATTATAAATTTATAATTATTTATGAATATGAATTTTAATCTTGTAAATTTTTTAGATTTTGTAAACACCTAGCCTTATCCTCAAAAGAAATCGATCCAGATGACGAGAGACATAGCCACATAAGTTGATGCATCTCCTCAAGATATTGAAGAAGTTAAAGCTCGTTTCACTACCTTTTCTAAAAGATATTCTTGGAATCTATGTAGGATGTTAAAACTGCATATTCACATAGAATACACCAAAGATTTTGAGTCATATGTATTTTTTGTCTCAATGTGTCAATTATGTAAAAGTCATTCGTATAACAAATAAACTTTGTAGACCTAAGATTTTGGTTTTATTTAGCTAGGTTCTTGAAAGTTAAAAACAATTTATCTCCCAATGGTTTATTTTTATAACGGGATAAAAGAATTCTAATTTATAAGCAACTCAAATTAATAGAACCAATCAAGAAAATCGATTCCCAATGCTAAGCATGGACACATGATCCATAGGATTAAGATGTTGGTAAAGACGTTACATGTTTTATAATTTCAAATCAAAGAATAAATTACGAATTCATTAAAAAATTTCTTTTAGTGTCACAAAAATTGTTTTGCCTATTAGTATAACATCATATAATGTGTAATCCACTAGACTCTTGAATCAGTTCACGCATTATTAATTTGTTAAAAAGTTGATTTTCGGTGTCATATGCTTGTTTTGATATTTTAAACATTGGTTTTTGATAACATTAATTCTACAAGTAAAGTTTTAATAATTTATTGATCTGTTTCTAATGACATATTTTTTATTTTGCACAATTATATTAGTGGGCTTGCATGCAAATCTCGTTGGTTTGTAAATTATCCAACCCGCCGCATCGCGCGGGCTTCCCACTAGTAAATAAATAAACATGTGAAAATGGTTAAAACGGCTTGTAGTAAAGTGACACCAAACGAACTATATAGTACTTGGTAGATGAATCATCAAACCACACACCACACACAGCTATGAGATGGGTCGGCTCTCGCTTCTGTTTGTCGAGTTCGACACTTTGACTAATCGTTGCTTCGAGTTCTTAGGATTTTTAACTCTCAAGCAGTGGCGTAGCTTTGTTGGGGCAGGCGGGGGCGGCCGACCCTCCGAATTTTTGTGCAGAAGTTCCGATTATATAGTATTCGTATAGAAAATTTTGGAAATATAGGGTTTCGACCCCCCAAAACTAGTGACTTCCGACCCTTCGGCGACTTCCGACCCCCCGAACCTTCGGGTCAAGTTTCGCCACTGCTCTCAAGCCAAGAATCATGCGGATTGCTACTTCTTGCTAGTTGCTAGTAGGCTTACAGGCCCAAATTCCCAGCTCTATTATTAATGGGCTAAGCCATCATGCTTTAATAATAATCTTAGCCCGTTAGGTTGACCCAAACTTACTAGTACACCCACCCAACATTTGAATATAGGGTTATAACTACAAGAGGCCGGCTAACGTACAAAGGCGTTTTAACGTACAAAGTGTGAGAAGCCATCCTGGCCGTCCATCTTCCCCATCTGCGTTTGACCTCGTACATTTATTAACCACGTTCCTCATTAATTGCAGTTATTAAGTCGAGGGCAAAACAGGCAAATTACAAACTAAAACATTTTGAAATTTTTAATCCAGCGCCCAAAAAAATACCACATTAATTGACGGTTACCTAGCACCCAATTCATTCTCCATCAAAACTTGAAAACCGCTGAAGCAGACGAAAAATCAAATAAGAAAAAAACAGAGCATCGACGAAGAACAAAGAAATATGCCTCCAAAACGCAAATCAGGTAAGCAATTGTTGATGATTTCACTTAATTTTTGATCGTCTTTTCTTAATTGATGTTAATCATTGATTTTAAAAACCTAAAAATAAGTGACGGCCGAGAAAGAAGAAGCAAGAACTATCATGATAGGCCTTCAAAACCAAGGATTACAGGTATCTATTAAAGGCGTTTTGGTCGTTTTAGAAGGTTGATTGAATTATTACAGGCGTTTTTAGTAGTTTTTATATGGTTGATTAGAAATTTTCAAAGGCGTTTTAGATCTTATGATAAAGGCGTTTTATCTGATCATTGATACATGAAATGATTTGAGGATGTATGTGTTTTAAGGTAGAACAAATAAGATTACAAAAGTATTTTTATAGGTTTATGAAGGCGTTTTAGGAATAATAGAGATAGATATGATGTTGTAGGGTTCTGATTGTTTGAAAATTTGGGTGAGTATGATTATAAAGGCGTTTTAAGTGTTCATGTATGCGTTTTATTAATTTTAGTTGATATACAAGTTATGGAAGTGTCATACTGCTGAGAAAATAGGGGATTCTCAAAACGCATGTATATAATAATACTATATGCGTTTTACTGATAAGTAAGATGTTTTGGTTATTTATATTTTAATGAAGGCGTTTTAAAGTTTTAGTCAAAGGCGTTTTATGACTTATGCATTGTTGTTGTTTGTTTACTGTAAAACGCCTTCATTAAAATAATAAAACGCCTTCAGTAAATTTAATTGTGATGTAAAATTATGCAGAACAACCAAGGGATCCAGGGGCTGATGATGATTTCCAAACTCCTTTAAAGGATTTGGGAAAGTCAAAGAAAGGTGTAGATAACACAAATAAGGGTGTTCAGGAGAAAAATGCCCATAAAGAGAAAGACAAAAAGAGAAAGAAACAAAATAAGGAAGTTTCAGAGAGTGAATCAGATGATGATTTCGTTAAACCAGCAAAAAAACTAAAATTAAAAGTAGGGAAAGAAAAAGCAGCAAGGACTTTTGTTGAATACCGGGATACAAAGTTGAAACTAAGGTGTTCTCCTGGGGAATTTGTAAGAGAGATGAAAGATTTCACAAATGAACAAAAGGAGGCAGTAAGGAGTATGGGATTTGGATCAGTGTTAGAAATAGATATAGACTCAATTCAAACTGGTCTGGGGTTCTGGTTGCTTTCGAATTATGACGAAACAACCAGAACAGTTAATGTTGGGAACTGGAAGATAAAGATAACAAGTTCCTTGGTGCACGAGTGTTTCGGGATCCCGGTAGGGACAATTCCTGTGTTGGAGCACGGGAGGCCAAAAAAAGGATCGGGTTCAACGATAGATGAATTCAAATCTCAATTCAACACATCTACCCCAACTGTTGGGCAAGTTTTAAAAGTGGTTAAAACACTGTTAAATGGTGGGAGAATGTTTAAGATAAATTTCTTGGTACTGTGGAACACAGTCTTTGGCGAGATAACGAAGTCAACAAAATTTAACCAGAGATTTTTGATTAGTGTTGATAAAGAAGATGATATACCGAACATGAAGTGGTGTTCATACCTACTAGAGTGTCTAAACAGAACAAAAGCAGGCTGGAAGCAAGATCAGTACAATGGGCCGATAGCAATGTTAACTGTAAGTTTTCTGTCCATACATATATTAAAACGCATGTGTTATTTAACAAAACGCATGCAGTTGTTTATACCTGTATTTAGTCTCTGTTCACACATATATTAAAACGCATGTGTTATTTAACAAAACGCATGCATTGTTTATACCTGTGTTAAGTCTCTGTTCATACCTATATTAAAACGCATGTGTAATTTAATAAAACGCATGCATTGTTTATACAATTTTTTAATAATTAAACACTTAAGTTGTTACTATATGCAGGTTATTTACACCCATGAATACAACAAAAGGCATAATCCAACACTTGTGAAGAATCCTGCAATTAGTTACATTACATCTTCGTCGTTGCACGATATGGAAAGTTATATATACGATAACGGGCCTTTGACAGATATCGAAGAAGATGGTGATGATAATGTTGTAGGGAATGAAGAGAGTGAAAAAATAAGTTCTGAAAAAGGTGTAAGCGAAACGGTGAAGGACGCTGTGGATGTTTTGGTGGGTATGCATGAAAAAGAACCCGCTGTTGATGAGGAGGAGCTAGATTATGACAACCTAGACTGGAGAGATTTTGACATGGGAACACAAACCCAGCAAATGTTTGAGTATTGTGCAACGCCTATTCAGTTGAGTGGGGTTGAGTGTGATAAAGAAGAATTCGACGCAGCTATGAAAGCTAAAAAGGTAAATATGTCATGACAGTTGTTTTTTGTAGTAAAGGTGTATAGTTATTTGTAAAACGCACTTGGAAAATACTAAAACGCCTCTGATGTTTTTCATGGCAGGTTTGGATGAAAAAAATGGACAGAAACATGAAGAAGTATCTAGACATCCAAGAGGAAATGGATGATATGGTTTCACAAGCAAGAGAGAAGTATTTTTGGTCTAGGGAATTGATCGATAGATGCCAGAAATGGGACGGCATTAGAGGTAAGTCGTCAAAAGAAGACGACGTTGTTAAACAAAAAGAAGCCGATGAACATGTGGTCGGCCTAGGGGAGGATCAAGGTTTTGAAAACTCGGGTGCGCAATTGGGTGGTGATTATGATAGGGTTGTTGAAGAAGCACAGGCGGCGGGGACGGTCCCAACCGTAACCAAAAAAACATTGGTGGGATACAAACGATTTGGGCATGGTAGGAAGAAGACGGCTGGAGATCAAGGTGGAGAAAAAGAAAAAGTGGCTGAACAGGTAAAACGCCTTTGATTAGGTCTAAAACGCATGTGTTTTATTTTTATTAATTTTTTTTTTTCTTACAGATTGTAAATATTGAAGACAACACATTAGTGGGGCCTGATGAAACAGTGGCTGAACAGGTAAAACGCATATGTCATCTAACAAAACGCATGGATTGTTAAAACTGAATTTTTTATTAATTTTTTATCTCACAGATTGTGAATATTGAAGACAACACAGTAGTTGGGCATGATGAAAATGTTGTGGCGGGGTCAACGAAGGTGGTGGAAGATAACGTTGATAAGGGTATTGTCATTGAAGAAGTATTTGACGACGATGGTATAAGTGATACAGCACTTGCTATGCTACAAACAATAGAGCCAGGCGTATATGGTATAAAGGATGCAAGCATTGGGGATGAACAACAAAAACAAGTCGAAGAACAAGTGAATTTGGCTGAAGTTATACCCAATGTGCCTTTTGTACAGGTAGAGCAGGAAAAGGATCCAGAAACACCAAAGGATCAAATGATTCGTGAAAAAAAGGGGAAAACAAAGGTTGGTGATGTTGATGGTGGTAGGCCAGTCAGAAAGAAGAATCCGTCTTGGGCTTTACGATCGCCTTACATCGGAAGAAAGGTTTCACTGTTTGAGCCTCTAACAGAAGATGAACAGATGATGGCAGAGTACATGATGGCGCCAACAAAGCAAAAAATGTAAGTGATATGTATTAGCTTAGATTATAGTTTGTAAACAACTAAAATTTCATTTTTATCTTTCAGGAAAGTGGTCTACAAATCGGATGCGGGTACATCAACATATAAGGCTGTTCTTGAAAGTTTCTACCCCGGTATTTGGTTGCACACTAACGCAGTGGATGCATATATAGAGCTGCTCAATTATGAGGAGAAAAAAACGCATGAAGATGGAGTGTACAAGCTTTATTGCAGCACTACAATGATGGTAATAGAAAAATAGTAAAACGCATGAATAATTTAATAAAACGCATGTTATTTTTTAATATTTTTTTTTCTTGTTTATTGAAACACAGCCAGCAGAATACTATGAAGCAGGAATTTCTGAGCATGATAGGGTGAAGGTTTTCAAAAGCAATTTTCAACATATTATGAAGACGTTCAATATCAAAAGTCTGGATGAATTTAACATCATTATAGTTCCATTGCTAATAAAGGGTCATTTTTATCTAATGTGCTTCGATATAAAGGATGGTTACATTGAGTTAATTGACAACTCAAAGAATGGACCAGATTTTCAGGCAAGATATGGAGGAGTGCCCGAAGTCCTGGTATGTAAAATTACTAGTTTAAAAATAAGAAATAATATGTTATTGGGAATCACTTGACTTTGCCTTTTCTTTATTGCCTACAGAGACACACTTTTTACTTAACTTTGAGAACATTGTGTGAAAGGAGCATAGGGATCGAGCGGATTGAAGGGGGGACAATACATAGGAGAGAAATGCCATGGAGAACTGAGAATAACGTAGTTGACTGCGGCATATTCGCAATACGGCACATGGAAACGTATAAGGGGAATAAAGTGTGGAAAGCCGGATTTGTTAACGAGTCGGAACTACAAAACAAGCAGCTAAATTCGTTAAGAATCAAGTATGTTGCAAAGTTGATACTCAGCGAGCACAACAGGGCAAGGGATGACGCTATCGAAGAAGCTCATAAATTTAGCAAACGACCTTACAAGGATAATATGATTCGAAATGCTTTCGACAAAATGCTGAGACGAGTAAATAGTGTTAGTTAAAAGTTTGTTATGATAGACATCAACATATGTTTGTTTCTTTTTGTTTCTTTTTGTCAAATGCATGGATCTGATCATCTTTGTTTTCAGTTTAATCTTTGGTTTATTTTTAACAGTTTTTGTTAAAACGCCTTCATTATTATATAAAACGCATTCATAAAATGTTATTCAATACGAACATACAACCAGTTACAGTAAAACGCCTTCATTATTACAGTAAAACGCCTACATTGTTATTCAAACATACAAAAAGCATATAAGCAAAGTTTAAAGTGATTTGAGAAATTTGATCTTCATTTCCATTGAACACCTCAAAAGTGCAATGGATTTAGTAAGCTCTTCGACAAGATTCGTGTCTCTTTGTTTTGCATCAATCATGAACATCAATGCCAATTCGTGAAGACTAGAATCTGGCATCGCCTTGAGAATGTTGCAAACTTCATCTTTTCTGGACATGCGTTCATGAATATTATTCAAATCATCCATCAAAGCACTCTCACAAGAATGATCCTTTATGATTTGTTCTTCAATCCTCTTAATAAAGAGGGATCTTGTATTGGATGATGATGAAGATGACATGGTTGTTGTATGTAATATTTTGTGGTGTGAAATGAAAGTGAACATGTTGAGGATAATATGCAAAAAAGCTATATAAAATGACAAAATATATTCACATGCAATACTGTGTGCAACAGGTTATGATTAAAAGAAAAAAGACTAAAACGCATTAATAATTTGTTAAAACGCATGCCTGTAAAAAAACTCTGAAAAAAGACAATCCAGGCTCACATGTTTTACTGTTTTGGGAATTTTTTTGAATATTTCATTTTTTGGTATAGTACTGGCAGGTTTTTGGATGTTTTTAAATTATTTTTTTTTAATAAAAATAGTTTAATATGGGTAATTATAAAACTCTGTTATTATAATAAATAAATAAAAGACCATTATTATACTTTGCAAGTTGATCTGATATGATGGTCATTTACTATAAATTAATTACTCAACTACCAAATCTAGTTATAATTGGACTCTATGTTAACTAGAAGCATAAAAAACAGAGCATGAACACAGTTAATCATTCCTTTGTTTTAAATTATAAAACGCCAGTTGTAAAAACGATTTCATTGATATCTAACTAAAAATTAAATGAATGTTTAATATGTTCAACTACCATATGTGGTAGTCTGATTCTCTATATAAAGAGAAGATAAGAAAAACAGAGTAACACAAAAAAAATGGCGAACAACATTGAAGATGCAATAAACAACATCCAAGTAAAGACAGTAATCGTTGTTGATTCTACAACTGAGGTAAGGAGTGATATCAAAACATCTTCTTCGGTTATGTGTGTTCAGATGGAGGTGCTCAGGCAGTCTAAAAAAAACTTAGATGCCCATGAAATGCTACTAGGTGAACCACCATCCAGCTTCCGGGATCAAGCTTTAGAAATCATCAAGCAACAAGAATCTTTTGATGGCTTGATCTATCACAGCCTGAAAAATACAGAAGAAACCATCTGGTCAAACATGGAAAATAAGAGGAAGAAGAGGGATGAAATCTTAAATAACAAAGACTGAATGGGGTTGGATGTTTATGAATGGGGTGGGTGGTTTGTTGCTAGTTTTTTGGCTTTTGAGTTGGTATGTTTTCATGGATGTGGTTTTCTGTTTTTTTTTTTATTTTATTTTTTTTGGGGGGGGGGGGGGTTTGGATGTTTAAAAATGGGCATGGATGGTGATGTATGCCATATGTAAGGGAGTACAAAAGTATTTGGCTGTCTGTACTGAATGATTATATATATATATAAGTGTTTGACACTAAAACGCATCTAATAATCAATAAAACGCATTCAATTGATCTGATATAAAAATATGTATAATATGTATTAAAATGCACTAAAACGCATTCACCAAAACACAAAACGCATTTATTAACCAGTATAAAATTCAAAATGTTTACAGCATACTAAAACGCATTCACAAAACCTAAAACGCATGCACTAAAAAAATAAAATTCATTGCTCATCCACTTGATCTTCAACTCCTTGATCATCAACTACTTGATCTTCTGCATTTTCATCTTCATCATTCTCATCTTGTAACATTGTGGTTTTGATCTTGTGTTTCCGTCGATCATGTCCAACCTCCCCGCAAATGTTGCATGTCCTTTTCCTCTTACCCATACGACTTATCGCTTTCTCTTTGCTGGACTTAATTCGCTTGTGTGAACCACGGCCTTTATTTTTGATACCATTTGGCAAACGGACAATGGTCTCCGCCGGCTTGTCATACCCGAGTAAACTAGAGTACCGATCGTACTTGTTTTGAGTTGGTCTACTAAACCGACGTTCGTCCACCTTGTTGATCATTTCTTTCATTTTCTCATTGACAATCTTTAATTCTTCCAAGTCTGTTATTAGACTATTTGCAAGGTATTCACCAGCAAAAGCAACTTCCCTGGCAATCTTTCTAGCTTCTTTGCTTTTGTCATCACCAAACTCGTGTAACTCAAATGAATGATTTATCTCATTCGGGACAACATCTTTTGTCCACCTCTTCAAAATGTATTTCTTCGGGAATCTTTGAATTCTAAATGACCGAAGAACGAGAAATATATGCCTGCATAGTAAACCATATTGTTCAAACCTTTTACACGTGCATAATGTGGTGACATCATCCCCATCCTTCTTGAAAAGCACCTGTAAAAAGAAAAGTATACTAAGGTATTAAAACGCATCTAATAAACAATAAAACGCCTTCATTAAAACAGTATAAAAATCTCCTAGTGTATACATAATACTAAAACGCATTGTTGTAGTTTGTTTTCTAATATGAATGCGTTTTGTGATTTAGTATAAGACTGTCATATTATGCAGTAAAACGCCTTCATTAATATAATAAAACGCCTTCAGTAAAATCTTATGAACTGCTGGTTTTAATAAAATCAACAAAACGCATGTATAAAAATTGGTAAAACGCACTTACTTCTAGAAAACCTTGCCCATATGCTTTCGGGTCATCCACAAAGAGTTTCAAAAATTCACCACACCTTTGTGTGTGAACAAGTACAGAACTATCAAATGCAGCATAAATCTCCTCTTGTATATCAAGGAATATAGACCTCGTGAAAATTTGAGATGCTTCCTTCTCGATGGGAAAAGTAGTCCAAAAATCTGGAATAGTGTGCCTTGAATCATGGTCGTTTTTCCTATGATTAAATCTCTGAGCTTCCATTGAAGTCTCGAAATGGTTCAAAAACTCGACAAGCGTCAGTTGGGAATTCGCCGCTTGACAAAAAAAATGATTCTCACTCTCTGATCTAGATGTTGTCCGCATTAGACCAGACATCGGTTCATCACGGTAATAAGCGGGAATCCACATTGTTCTCAAGTTAAACATATCCGTCAACCAAGTATTATCAGTAAGCTTGAAATCAGTCATCACAAGATCCCATTCAAAATCAAATTTCTCGGGACCAATTGAGTCGGTCCAAACGATGTTACAAATTCGGCGCTTGAACTCATCATCACTGCATAATGTGCCACCAACCTAGAAATAAAAACACATCATGAAGAATATAAGACTTTATACAGAAAAAATTTAAAAAAGTAAATAAACAGTAACACATGACAGTAAAACGCATGCATGTATGTAGTAAAACGCATTAAGCATTTTTTGAATACTTACCTTATCAGACACCTTTTTCATAATGTGCCACATGCACAACCTATGCCTGCTGGTATCAAATACCTTCTGAATTGCATTCTTCATTGCTGGATCTTGATCGGTGACTACAACTTTTGGTTTCTTACCAAAGGATTTTACAAAAGCTCCCAATAACCAAGTGTAAGATTCTGTTGTCTCCGAAGACAACAAACCAGCCCCGAGAGTTACATTTCTACAATGATTGTCAATTCCTGTAAAAGGAACAAAAACCATTTTGTACCTATAAAAAGAAACATGTGACAGTTTAGCGTGCTAAAGATGATGATGAATTTGTTAAAAAAGATTAAAAAGTGGAAATACTTGTTTGTGTTAAAAGTTGCATCGAAAGATATGACGTCGCCAAACTCCATGTAGTTCCTTTTACACAAAGCATCAGCCCAAAACAGACCAGTGAGGGCATTCTTTTCATCAACCGAGTACTCAAATGAATAATCAGGAAGATACTTTTTCTTATCCTTCAACCTCGAAACTATCATGTCGGCGTCGTGCACACCAATAAAGGAGTTCAACCCACCCTTAAAGTTCTTACAATCAACTGCAGTTGCGCCAACGTTCTCAAAACCGCCATATTTTGTCCTCATCACATTAAAAGCTTTAACAGGTCCCATGTTTAATGAGGACAACTCACATATCATTTCCTCCTGAATGTGGGTAAGCTTTCTATTGCCTGCTAACAAATGAATATCCTCGGACGAAACCAACGGATGATTATGTCCTTCTACAAATTCACACACCTTAAACTCCTTTCCATTTTCTGATCCAAATCTAATAAAAGCCTTACATCCTGTACGGATTGAAGGTCTTTTCCTTTGTTTAACTTTTTTATTGTCGTTCACCGACCCTAATTTTTGTGGTTTCCCACCCTCTTTGTAGCAAACAACATATTTGATACGAAGAACATTCATATGAACATATGATGTGCTCTTCCTAGCTGTAAATCCAGAAGCCTTGGCATACTTGTGATAAAACTCAAATGCATGATCTATACTTGGGAAAACCATACCAACTTCTGGTTTCAATGAAGATGCAACAGCAGGTATGTGTATTTGAGTTTGATCATCAATTGGAACATCTTTGTTAGATAGATCTGGCACAAAAAACATGATAACAAACACCATTTACAAATTTTTTATTAATGTAACCATAAAACAACAAAAAATATTTCAAAACGCATTCTAGCACTTAATAGAACGCATTTGAATGTTGTGTGTAACATAATATCACAAGATACAGCAAAACGCATGTTGAAATATATTAAAACGCATTGGAATGTTAATCTAACATAATATCACCAGACACATAAAACGCATGCACTGATTATACTAAAACGCATTCAGAAAATGTTATCAATACGATCATACAACAAGTTACAGTAAAACGCATTATACTAATCCTAAAACGCAAATGATTATCTTCAAAATCACAAAAACATAAAAAAATACCTTGAATCCTTCTGTGTTCAGCCATGAAGTCAAATTTCTCACCATTATGTTCATCAGTGTTGATTACATCTTCATGTATAATATCTATAAAAAAAAATTAATGAAGTACTCAACCTCTGTTTCATCACAGATCTAAAAAACTACAAAAAACATTAGAAACTAACCTTCAAAATTGAGATTATGAGGATCAACAACTTCATGATCTTCATCGAATAAGAATTCAGGTTCATTGTTTAGATCTAAAAAACACAAATTAAGAGTAAGTTCACGAATACTTGAAAACAATAAAACAGAGTACATACCGAACATGGTGAAGAACTTGGCAAATTGATTATGATTTTGGGGAAAAAGTTGATCCAGTGATCGATTACGTTTTGTAGATTTTTGAATATGGTAAGAATTGATAATCGTATATTATGGAATCAGTTATGAAATTTGAAAATACTGATGAACGATAAAACAGGGATTGATAATAAAACGCGATTAATTGATTTGTTAAATTGACTATACTACCCTTCTAATCTGTTATAGAGTTATAACAGACAATTTACACGTGGCATCATTCTGTGGCTTCCTACACTTTGTAGGATAAGGGACTTTGTACCCTACACTTTCTCATAACTACAAACGTTGATATGAAGATGTTAAAACTAAATCAACTATTATAATGACAGGAAGTATATGCTTTTGGTTATAAAAAGTGTATAAATCAAGACAATAAAAATTAAGAAACCAAATCTAACAAGATCAAATAAAAACTATTATATTGTATATCCAAAGTGATTTATAATGTTTATGGTTATGAAATTGAAGTGGTTAAATCAAGACAATAATGTTATCTTAATGGTATACACACACTAATTAAATTAAATTCTCTAATTAATTTTTTTATCGTTGTCTAACGGCTCTTTTTAAACAGTTAAATAATAAAAAATCGTTGTCGAATCATAACCATTTACGTCAGACTCACCTTTTGTCTCACGCCGATGGATATTTCCAATCATTTTGCCCCACGCCCTGCTACACACTGGCCACTGGTGGTGGGCTAGCGTGGTAGGGCTCCACAACCCATTTCCACACCACCATACCGTGTAGCCTTAAAAGGGACGTTACTCCATTACATAAGTATCATTGAATGGGGCCATGTCTATATGACGCAAACTTGACGCTAGTGTAACTCAACAAAAGCCTTAAAAACTACATTCCATACCGTATAACCTAACCCGGTCAAATCAATTAAGGGGGTGTTTGGGATTGATTATTCAAAACAGATTATGCGTTTTGTAAAAGCAGGGGTGGAGCTGCTTATAGATTATTGCGTTTTGGTAGCCTAAAAAACTGATTATATGCGTTTTCATAACTCAATCCAAACACTAAAAACTGATTATCTGCGTTTTCAAAACGTAATAATCTAAAAATCAGATTCAAAACGCAATCTCAAACACCCTCTAAGCTTCTACAATAAAAACACAAAACAAGTCATTATTATTGCTTACCAAAACCAAAAACCAATTTATTTATTTTAATAAATTTCATTCAAAGATAATGTAACGACTTACAAAATACATCCATCATCTACACACCTTACATTTTCACCAATCCAATAACTTCCAAACACAGCCGTCCTATACTTCTAGAACCCTCTTCATCACCCTTAAACCCCTCAAGGGTTTAATAATAATATTATTTTTGCAGCCTCCCAACATTATCTTCATTTCAACACTCTCCTCTCCTTCAAACAATATTATTATTATGGCCCCTGTTTTAAACAGAGCATTAACACCTGCTTCTGTAGCCTCTGTTCCTTACAGCCCACTATTTTGCTCTAAACTGAATACCCACAACAGATTATCTTTAAGAAGTGTGTTTTTGCATCCAAATGGGTTGAAAAATGGAAGGTTTTCATGTTCTGGGTTGAAACTTGATGTGGGTAAGAGAGGTAGTGGTGTGGTGGTTAGATGTGAGGCTTCTTCTGCTGTTGCTGATAAAGAAACTTCTGATGGGTCTGGTGAGACTTATGAGTACCAAGCTGAGGTGGGTTGTTTATTATTATTATTATTATTATTATTATTATTATTATTATGTTTATGTTTTGAATTTTGGTTGTTTTGGGTGTAATTGGGTTGACAATTTTGTAAAAATGCAAACTTTAGGTTTATTTGTTTCTGTTTCAAGATTCTTAAAGATTATATTTTGACATTTAAAGATTGGTAAAGATTATATACTTTTTTAATTTTGATTGTTTTGGTTGTAATTGGGTTGTTAATTTTGTAAAATTGGGTTCATTTGTCTCTGTTTATGGGTAATCTTTATATTTTGACCTTTAAAGATTGTTAAAGATTATATTTTTTGAATTTTGATTGTAACTGTGTTGTTAATTTTGTAAAACTAGGTTTATTTGTCTCTGTTTATGGGTAATTTTATGTTTTGACCTTTAAAGATTGTTAAAGATTATATTTTTTGAATTTTGATTGTAACTGTGTTGTTAATTATGTAAAACTAGGTTTATTTGTCTCTGTTTATGGGTAATTTTATGTTTTGACCTTTAAAGATTCTTAAAGATTATATATATATATTTTTTGAATTTTTCGTTGCAGGTTTCTAGGTTGATGAATCTGATAGTTCATAGTTTATACAGTCATAAGGAAATTTTTCTCAGGGAGCTTGTGAGGTAAAGATATCTTTGCCTTGTGCTGCACTTTTATATATACATGTGTGTGTAGATGCCTGTTATATATAACATCAATATTAAGAAGAGAATTGCAAGAATGCAAGGCAGTTATGTAGTAATGTAATCGTGTCATCGCCTTCCTTTGTCCCTTCTATGACTATATCTGATCAGCACCGTGTACAAGTGCTTATGCGATTTTCTGTTGGTATTTTACTGAATATGTGTGTGTATATGTGCTACATGTGAGTGTGAGAACACTAAATTATTGCAACAAAAAGAATAGAACTAAATCTTTTAACTTTTATGTTAATGGTTCATTATATTTAAAATTATATCGAATCTTGTTCATCTACATTTGTTAGTTTTAAGGTTAATTAAGCTCATATTCTCCAAAACTACTAAAGCTCACATCTTTTTTGTTGCTTTAGTAATGCAAGTGATGCCCTTGATAAACTAAGATTCTTAAGTGTAACGGACCCTTCGTTGCTTGGAGATGCCGGTGAGCTAGAGATCCGTATCAAACCGGACCCAGAAAAAGGAACCATCACAATTTCGTAAGATTCTTACTTTTCTAGAAGCTTCCATTGCATAATGAAAGCAGTATCTGAAACAATGTATCTGATTATTTTTTGTAGAGATACCGGTATTGGAATGACGAGAGAAGAGCTAATAGACTGCCTTGGAACTATTGCTCAAAGTGGCACTTCTAAGTTCTTAAATGCTCTTAAAGTACGTTGTTCGCTGTTCATATAAATATCATGAATATGTATAATAGTTATGTACATCAACATCATTTTCTTATATGAAATCGTCTATGTTTTATTGGGTTATAGGAGAACAAGGATCTTGGAAGCGATAACAGCTTGATCGGTCAATTTGGTGTTGGGTTCTATTCGGCTTTTTTGGTTGCTGAAAAGGTCCAAAATACGTTCTCCCCCTTTACTTTGTGTTAATATGTTCACATTTGTTTGGAACTGAAATTAATTTTTATTTGAAATAAATATTTTGTTCAAATAGGTGACTGTGTCCACAAAGAGTCCTAAATCAGACAAACGATACATTTGGGAAGCATCAGCTGATAGTAGCTCCTACGTAATTAAAGAAGAAACCGACCCCGAAAAGCAGCTTCGCCGAGGGACAGAAATAACACTTCATTTGAAGGTGATTCATATGTAAAATATGAAGTTCATATCTTTTTCTTTTTTTTTTTTGATAAAAATGTTGGCTTTTCGTATGGGTTTTAAAATTGAACTTATAATCTTTTTGTTTGGTTGTAGGATGATGACAAATACGAGTTCACCGAGCCTAGCAGGGTTCAGGGTTTAGTGAAAAACTACTCACAATTTGTTTCGTTCCCCATTTACACATGGCAAGAGAAATCAAGGACAGTTGAGGTAAAGTTCATTTCCTATCTCAGAAATTTAGCTAAGACGGGAAAATGTCAAATGGGTCAATCGGGCTGAAAGGGACCCAAAGTTGATTTCTAATGTATAAAACCTCCTTAACAGTCTTATTCATAGATCTAGATACCTTATAAAATTCTCTTTTCTCAATGTTATGGCCTTATGGGCCCCACTACAACTTCACACCAGTGTTGTAAAAAATGGGATTGATCGCCAATTAATCGGTAATTGGTAGTTTACCAATTAAATTTTACCTAGTCAGACTTACAAACGGTAATTGGTCAAAGGCAGTCAAAATCGGTAAATTTTTCTTTGTTAAAATAGGTCCGAATTGGCTAAAATCTTTGGAGTATTTGAAAAATTATACTTTTTAATCCAATCCGATTAATAAGTTTGAAAAATTTAAAATTTTAATTTGAATCCCGATTAATCGCTAGTCGGTATCCTACTGGCCTAACTAGCGCCTAGCGATTTTTACAACCATGCTTCACATTACTTCATATCAGCATAATTAATGTTACATAACTTAATATGACATTTACTTTATACAGGTAGAAGAGGAGGAGGAACCAAAGGAGGGAGAAGAAACACCACCAGAGGTAACACCTAGAGAGCACAGTAAAATGCTGAATTAGCTTATTACTTTATTGTTGCTTTAAATATTTAACAGCAACGCTGTTTGCTATTGGTTTCCAGGGCGAGAAGAAGAAAAAGAAGACTAAAACCGAAAAATACTGGGATTGGGAATTGGCCAACGAAACAAAACCTATATGGGTGCGTTTATACGCTTTATTACTTTAATTTAAATATCATTTTAGGGTGTTATTTGTGTCAAAATTAGGGGTGTCAATGTCAATTCCTGACATGACCTGAAATACGACACAAAAATAATCAAGTTTTGTGTCGTCATATATAATCCTTTAATAAAGCATGTGTGCTTGAGTTGACCTGTTTAGCTCGTTTGATAAAACAGGTCGACTCCTCAACCTGTTTAATCCATTTGTTACAAGCCGCCAACCTGCTTGATTTGTTATGTAATTAACACCCCTAGTCAAAAGTTATTTACTTTTAGATGATTAAAATGCAGATGAGGAACCCTAAGGAAATTGAAAAAGACCAATACAATGAATTCTACAAGAAGACATTCAATGAGTTTCTTGATCCTCTCGCATACACTCACTTCACCACTGAGGTATTTACTGTTTCTAATTTGTTTTTGACAAATTGATATGATGTGAAAATCCGGTGTTATAATCGTCACAATTTGTGCAGGGTGAGGTGGAATTTAGAAGTGTAATTTACATCCCTGGAATGGCACCAATGAATAATGAGGACGTTGTAAATCCTAAGACAAAGAATATACGTCTGTATGTGAAACGTGTATTCATTTCCGATGATTTTGATGGCGAACTGGTAAATTCTCTCATTTATTTTACATATTGAACTCTTTTGAGGCATTGTTATATTAGATAGCGTAACTATGATTCTTGATATGCAGTTTCCCAGATACTTGAGCTTTGTAAAGGGTGTGGTTGATTCAAATGATCTTCCCCTCAACGTTTCACGAGAAATTCTTCAAGAAAGTCGAATTGTAAGCTTAAAAACCTCGTCTTTACCTGATTAAGTTGTATAGTTGTAATCTATATATTGTAAACACACACACTGTCTATTGCTTAAAAAAAAAAAAAAAATCAAATTTTATGTTTGAAAGTTGCATCTTTAACTGATTAAATTATACTAATTTAAGAATTTAATTTACATATCGAAAGCATAATCACCACCTTTTGTTTCTTGTACTACAGGTAAGAATAATGCGAAAGAGGCTTGTAAGGAAAACATTTGACATGATACAAGACCTTGCTGAAAATAAAGAGGTTAGTAAGAAAGAAAAAAAATGGAATATTTATTTTCACATTTTAATTATTTAAGGTGTATTTTTAACTCAAATTTGATCACAAATTTCAGGATTATAAGAAGTTTTGGGAAAATTTTGGCAAGTTTGTGAAGTTGGGATGCATTGAGGACACTGGAAACCATAAAAGAATAACTCCGTTGCTACGGTTTTTCTCATCAAAGAGCGAGGATGAGTTGATAAGCTTAGATGAATATGTTGATAATATGGATGAAAAACAGAATGCAATCTATTATATCGCGACTGACAGCTTGAAGAGTGCTAAATCTGCTCCTTTCTTGGAGAAGTTGGTGCAAAAGGATATCGAGGTATTGATTTTTATTTCTTTTTTTGTTTCCATTTGTTTTATTTAGTTTTTTTTTAAATGATTTTGTGGGTCTCAAGTGAATGAGAGATCGAGATCTATAGATACATTATTGTGTCTTTATTTTAGCGTATAAAATAAATCCACCAAAAGAAAACTTCAATGAAACGAAGATGAATTTTAAAAGGTTACGGGGCATTTGGTATGCAGGTGTTATATTTAGTTGAGCCTATTGATGAGGTGGCGATTCAGAACCTTCAAACGTATAAAGAGAAGAAATTTGTTGATGTGAGCAAGGAAGATCTTGAGCTTGGTAAGTTGAGTAAATGAGCAATAGACGTTTGAGCGGATGGTTTTCGTCCAAATGGATACACTTGGTTGAATGTGGTCCTTTTTGTTAAATGTTTGGGCTAAACAACGCATCGAATGGGACTAAGTGGGCTTAAACCTTATTATACCGGAAAAGAAGTAGTGCATGGTGAAACAATTCTTTTAGTGATTTCTTAACATGTTCTATGTCTTCTCAAAATTATTGTTTAATAATGTAGGCGACACGGATGAGGTTAAAGAGAGAGAAAACAAGCAAGAGTATATCCTTCTTTGTGATTGGATGAAGCAACAACTCGGTGACAAAGTTGCAAAAGTACAAGTCTCAAACCGTTTGAGTTCTTCCCCTTGTGTTCTTGTCTCGGGTAAATTCGGGTGGTCGGCTAATATGGAACGGTAGGCATTATTTTGAAGTTTTTCGATGGTGCATCTTAGTTTTTTTTATTGATATAATGAAATGAAATGTTAATTTGCAGGTTAATGAAAGCACAAACTCTTGGTGATACTTCAACCTTGGAATTCATGAGGGGAAGAAGAATTATGGAAGTCAACCCTGATCATCCAATCATCAAGGACTTAAGCGTACGTAAAAATAATTTTATTTTCCAACTAGGGGTGTAAACGAGCCTAGCCCGAGCTCACCTAGCTCCAGTTTGACTCATCTAATTTAAGATAGTTTGAGCGCGAGCTTGCCTCGTTTCAAGCTCTGTGTCGATACCTCAATCTCGGCTTTTATTAAAAAAAACATAAAATTATGTCCATATTTTTAATTATAATATATGCATATAACTATGTATTACTAGGTTATTTTATCATAAGTTCTGTACAAGTTATATTTATTATACAACAACAGTACGCATTAAAGCTTATATATTTTATTATATAAAATAAAAATCTTTATTTCTATAGAAATAGGCCCTAGCCAAACTCAGTATGTAAAGCTTAGGATCGACTCGTATGTTAAAAGCTCTTTAATCTAGCTCGGTCTTGACTCTTTATGATGAGCTCGTATAGCTTTTAGGAAGAACTGATTTTGAGTAGTGCACTAGCAGCTCAGCTCGTATACACCCCAATTTCCAACATTTAAAAATTATAATTTCTATAACCATTTTGCAGGCTGCATGTAAAAACGCCCCTGAAAGCAGTGAGGCGAAGAGAGCTGTGGATCTCTTATATGAAACAGCTTTAATCGCTAGTGGATTCACCGTAAGTTTTTCACCTCAAAAAAACCTGTTTTTCTTCCATTTTTTATAGTTCCTTTTTAACATATTTTAACGGTTACTTTTTTTATTTGTTGGAATATTTAGCCCGATAGCCCGGCTGAACTGGGTGGCAAGATTTATGAGATGATGGCGGTTGCTCTTGGAGGAAAGTGGGGAAGAGTTGAGGAAAGTGAAGCCGCTGCTGCTGACGAGTCATCCGAATCAAGTTCAGGCTCAACTTCTGAAGCCGCTGAGACTGAAGTTGTGGAGCCGTCAGAGGTTAGGACTGAAACCGACCCATGGAGTAGCTGATACACGAATCATTAGAGTCCCGAGCGATTGGTGTCGGTGTCCGGGAGGGAGTAGAAATTTTGGATTAGTAATTCTATGATTTATGATAAAAGCTGTGTTTTTATTTAACATTGTGTGCTTTATTAAGAAAAATATTTAGTGAGTCTTGCCAAACGGGTCGGGTCGGATAGTTACTATTAACCCGACTTTGATAAATGATACAAAACTTGTTTGGGTCAATGTAAACATATATAGGATTGACTATAACTGTTTATTGCTTGCAGAGTTGGTATAATGTGAAAAGTCAATAAAATTAAAATTGAAACAAAAAAAATAATATTATTATTAGTTTCTATGTAAAGTGGAACTTCTAGGATTGTTCCTTTGATTAATCAAAACTTGGTGATCAAGGCATGATGCTTATATATAATAAACACAAACCACATAGGTTGCTTGTACCACAATCATATAGTTCATCAACACAACTTAATAAAACACACAAGCAGAGAATGGAGATGGGAAGCAAAGATGTGAAGATAACTAACCGGTTCTTATCGATAATCAATTCGATGTTTGGATGGTTATCAGTCAAAATAGACGAAGATAGAAGTGCCAAGGACTTGGAAGCAAGATATATGGGTCGTGGGCCGGAGGCAACCATGGTTGCGGCTGCTGCGCATTTCTCCTCTGCCCATAAAGTTCGACTGATTTAGGAAGTTGCACATGAACCCGTCACGTCTTAAAGATGCTTCCACGATTGCAAATGACTCAAGGAATATTTAACAATACTTTCAAGCGAACTCATCCCAGATGACAAAATCTATCATCTAGGATGATTATAAGAGTTAGGGGTGTTAAAAAAATATCTGAATCCGAAACTATCTGAAATATCCAGAAATTTATATTTTCAAATATATAAAAAATATATCATAAATTAACATTTTGATAGTCGGATATCCAATTCATTATCCGATCAATTTCGGAATTTCGGAAACGGATTCGGATAGTGAAACCAGGTATCCGAAATTTTTGGATATCCGGTTGTAAACACCCCTAATACAAGTTAACATCTTATTGTCCAAATTAGTAAAACGTGTTACAATTCTATGAATAAAACTGGGTGTACTCGTTATGTGTATTGTAACTCCCATAAATATACAACTTGATGTTCTAATATGCTTTGCGACAAGTTGTGATGCTCAGTCTTTCATAAGTTTTACGTTTTAACCTTTCAACTTTAATTTTGCAATGCTTTTACTTAAACTTGGGGTTTACTTAAGAGTATTTACCCTAGCTATTTTAGGTACTTAGATTTGTACACGACTTAACAATCATAAATATACCAAAAACAATTCGCATGCCCTTATATACAAAACCAATTTGGGGGTGCAAACGAGCCAAGCCGCTCACGAGCTACTCGAGCTCGACTCGGTAAAAAACTTGAAACGAGCTGAGCCTTATCGAGCTCTAGCCGAGCTTGAGCCTAAAACAAAGCTCGTTTATTTGGGTGTTGCTAAATGCACTCCTCTTTTTTATTTTTTTTTTATTTTTACTGGTTACACTCCCCCTTGATGTTTTTAAAATAGTACAATCAAACCTTATATTTTCACTTTATTAAAAAAATGCATTAAGAAACATCCCTAATTATCCTTAAGGTTTATCATGTTCCCATAACATGAATTTTATTTTGAATTGAATTTTTAATATACTTGTTATAAACCAGGCAAACAAAACCAAGCATCCCCACTAGACAGAAGCAAAAAAAAAAAAAAAAAAAAAAAAAAAACACACGTCTTCCATAATATATACTGCATAAATGTCTTGCTTTACGGCTTCACTACAACCACCATTTTATAGCACCATTAAAAAACCATTTACTTTTCCACCAATCCAACGGGCCGACCTACAAAAATTAATATTGCTTAAAACTTGAAACAAAACAGAGATAATGACAGCCCTCTCCCTAATCTCTCTCTACTCCACTCCGTCTCGTCGGTAACTGTTTCGTCGGAATCTGAAGCCTCCTGCGGATAATTCTGACGTGAACACCGTCTCCGTTGTCGAACATAAATGATAAAACGTTGAGCCTTCACAGAAGCAGCAGTTCTTCTAGCATGGAGGGATCAAGTGTAAAAATTCTTTTTTTTAAGGGGTGAAATTTGAAAACTTATAAACTGTTATTTTTAGAAAGGGGTGTAAAAAGTAATAAAAGGGAGTGCATTTAGCCAACCCTTTTTTTAATATTTAATAATATTTACCACTCATTTAAAGTTGTTTAGTAAATGAACCCGAGCCCGAGTTTCACTTATCAAGCTTACGAACCTAAACGAAGTAATATTTATATTATTTTTATTTACGATATTAACTAATAGATAATAAACGCGTAGAGCCCGAGCTTGAGAAATTACCACCGAGCCGAGCTCGAGCTCTTATAAGTTAATCAAGCTCGAGTTCAAGCCTGGTCAAGCTCGAGCTTGACTCGACTCGTTTGTACCCCTAAAACCAAATATGCCTGCTTCATGAAAATAAACAAACGTACCTCCAAGGAGACACATAGATGTCTTATGCTCAAAATTACCAAAACTCGTCACAAGAACATGTTTCATCTTTAAACAAATGAAACCGCACATCTCTTACAAGAATCTATCGCTTTTTTTTTTTTTATTAGAAATAAACTTAGTCGTGGTATGACAATTCCCGCGCACACCCTAAGATTTTTAGCGATGCGTATAGGGTTACTCTTAAGAAAAAAGTATAACTCGAAAGAAAGCAATAGTTTTTCACTATGATGATTTAGCATCGTTATTGTTTCAGAATTAAAAGACCTCAGTTTTAGGACATATATTTTTTTAACGGCAATTGTTACATCTCCTATATTATTACACCAATAATTCTAAATTACAACATCATTGCTATAGATTGAACCTTGGACCTCCTCTCTAAGAGGCATATGCCTCTACCACATACGCAGGGTCGGCTGAATAGTGTGGTGAACCCAAGCTAAGGCTTGGGGCCACCCAAAAAATAGGGGCCATTTTTCTAAAAAAAAGTTATAGTAATCTTTATAGTTATCACTTATCTAGCATTAATGTATTATTATCTATAGAAATTCTCCTTCAAATGTGCTTTTGCCACTAAAGGGCCTTTGGCCTAATGGTATCAATTTGTTAGATAAGACTTTGCCTTTTCAAGTAGTGAGGGTTTCAAATCCCATGAGTGATAAAAAAAATTAGCCGTTCAAAAAAAAAATAAAATGTGCCTTTGCCTTTTGGTTCCAATCGATTTAACAACTAAGATCTTGACTGAATTTCAAACGTTTTAACTTCCGGTTCATCAAACGTTTTTGGGAGTATTTGGAAGGTGATTTTTTTAAGATCTTGACTGAATTTCATAGTTCTGGTGTAGTTAACGTGGGGGTGTGGGTTTTCTTTCATTACACTAGTTCCTAAAAGTAAAGCTCCCACGGGTCTTAAAGATTATAGGCCCATAACTTTAGTCGGGGCGATTAGTAAAGTCATTTCTAAAATACTTGCTAATCGGCTTAAAAAAGTCATGGGTCAGATTATTTCGGAGTCTTAGTCGGCTTTTCTACCAGGTCGCTTTATCCTAGACGGCCCCCTCATGGTTAACGAGATCATCGATTTGTTAAAAACTAAAAAGAAAAAGGCGTTCCTCTTAAAAATTGATTTCGAGAAGGCATATGACAACGTCAACTGGCACTTCTTGTTGTCTATTCTCTCTCAAATGGGCTTTCCTTCCTTGTGGTGTGAGTGGATCAAGGGTATTTGCTACTCCTCTAGAGCGGCAGTGTTAGTCAACGGTTCCCCAACTTTTGACTTCAGGTGTGAGAAGGGCCTTCGCCAAGGAGACCCGTTGTCGCCGTTCCTATTTTTGATAGTTATGGAAGCCCTGTCATGGATGCTTGATAAAGCCAAAAAGCTCGAAGTTCTGAAAGGTATTAAGTTCGGGCAAGACGGTTCGGAAATTAGCCATCTTTTCTATGCTGATGACGCTCTCATCTTGGGTGATTGGTCGAAAGATAACATTAGCAACATTGCTAGGGTCCTTCGGATTTTTTATCTGTGCTCGGGTTTAAAGATTAACCTGCATAAGTCTAATATTATCGGGGTTGGTACAGAGGCTTTCGAGGTAGATGATATGATAGAATTCCTTGGATGTAAAAGTGGCGGGATTCCGTTTACTTACCTTGGAATTCCAGTTGGGGCGAAGATGTCGCGGATTCATAATTGGGACCCGGTTATCGAAGTCATCAAGAACCGTCTCGCCTCTTGGAAAGCCAAATTACTCTCTATTGCCGGTCGCCTTATTCTTATAAAGTCGGTTTTAGAAAGTTTACCAATATACTACTTCTCTCTCTACAAGGCCCCTAAGGCGGTGATTGATTCGATTGAAGCTATCATGAGAAGGTTTTTGTGGTCGGGTGCTCAAGTGGAAAGGAAAATCCCGTGGGTGGCGTGGGAGTTGGTCACAACGCCTAAAAAATATGGTGGTTTGGGGGTCTCTAAACTTCAAGCGGTTAACGAGGCTCTTCTCCTAAAATGGACTTGGCGGTTCAAAAAGGAAGGGGATTGCCTTTGGAAAAAAATAATTATGGAGTGCCATGGTTCGAGTAGACCTTGGGCGATGTTACCTTGCAAAGCTAATTCTTCCGGGTGTTGGAAACAGATTGTTAGAGTTGGAGAGTCGAAGTCCCCGAACGGTCCATGCCTTAACTCTTTTTTCAGCGGCATTGTGGGTGATGGTAACACAATCAGCTTCTGGTGTGATAGATGGTTAACAGAAGAACCGCTTAGAGTGATCTTCCCCAACCTCTTTCTCCTGGAAAAACATAAATGGGTTAAAGTCGCTGCGCGTTTGCGGGTGAGTAACAACGAGAAAATTCTGACCTGGGACTGGAAAAAACACCCTGAAACGACTGCAGAAGTGTCTGATCTATTCCAGCTCCTTACGGCCATCCATGATTACGCTTGGAAGGGAGGATCGGACAGCTGGAGATGGAGTCCAGCTACGGATGGGACGTTTTCTGTTTGTAATGCTAAAAGATTATTGTCCTCCACCAGCTCGATGGGTCAAGGTCCGAAGATCAACTGGAAGGTTTGGGTCCCTCTCAAGTGCAAAATTATGGTATGGAGGGCGGCTTTAAATAGGCTGCCTACCTTAGCTGAATTGTTAAAACGTGGTCTCAGCTTTCCGCAGTCGAATTGTGTTCTGTGTGGAGACGATTTAGAGACTGCTAATCATATTTTCACAGGCTGTTTTTACTCTCAAGAAGTATGGAACCGGATTGAAGCCTGGTGTAAGCTTAGCCCCAATTTCTTTTTTGACATTTTGGATATCTTGAACATGCCGAAAGAGCAATCCAACTCCAAGAAAGCGAAGCAGATCTTAAGAGGCATTGTATACACCACCATGTGGTCGATTTGGAATGAACGCAACAATCGCATCTTCAATAACAAGAACCGGAAGCCGATTCAGATTGTAGAGTTTGTTAAATTTACTTCCTTTTTTTGGATTTGTAATAGATCTAAATGGAAAGACGTCGAATGGTCGATGTGGTGTAAGTTCCCTTTGGATTGAGGCTGTTTTGTTTGTGTTCTCGCAGGCCTTGCATTTGAGGCTCTGTTGAGTTCGCCTTTGTGAATGAAATTTTCTTTTCAAAAAAAAAAAAAAAAAAAAAAAAAAAAAAAGTAACTCACTGTCATGATTTTTGATTGTTATTAATGACTGTTTAATATATTTATTGCTTGCCATTGGGGTGGTGGCCCAATGGTAGAAGCAAAGCTTCTAGGAATACCTAAAGGGAAGGTCATGAGTTCAAGTCCCACAAGAAGTCCCACAAGGAGTGAAATTTGCCGTTCAAAATATATATATATATATATATATAATATATATATATATATATATATTGCTTAATTTAATATTTTGGTGTAAGTTAATTTGTTGATTTATTTAGATAATGAAATGATTACTTAGATATTTGATTTGTTGATTAATTTAAGAAATAAACATTTCAGAACCAAAAATATAAACTTTTTGGTTTACAATTGTCAATCCCAATCCCGGGTAAAGAAGGATACATCAATTTTTTTTTTAAAAAAGACCTAAATTTTTTAGTTCACTTTAAGCGTCCGAAAACGTTGAGTCGCCCCTGCAAATACGCTTTCCCCAGTTTACTTGATGATCGATGTGAGCAACCTAGTGCAATCAGTGTTGGCAACAAATAATGAAATCCTGTTCAACCTATTGCAAACTTGAAAGTCCTATCAAAGTCCTTCAACAAATCTTTTTGCTTGCTTGTGTTTCATGTTACTTGTAAATATTTTATTTCAAACTGCCATGATTTTGTTAATAATCCTTGTAACTAGTGATTTTATATTTTAGTTCTACATTAAGGACACTCTTTAACTTAAACTAGCTGTAAAAATACCTGGATCAATTGTTGATAATAAAAAGATTAGAAAACTAAAAAGGTCACTTGACTTTGACGGTTAATAAAGTCCCGCTTACGCTGTGCGCATATAATTCCTATGTGTGGTCCTCAGGGGGCAAAAGCAAGGTTGAACTAATTTTAACGTTACTTTACTAATTTCGTGAAAATGAAGTTAAAAGTGTCGGACGATTAATCATGCATCATGTGGTGGCGTTGATAGCCGAAAGACAAAGGAGTACATGCACCAATCGGACTTGTCGCGATTGCTAATTGTTACGTGCTTTGTGTCCAAGACTTGATTTTTAAATTTAGTTCTGTTTTTATTAGACTATTTATTTTTAGTAGAGATGGCAAAAGTAACGGGCCTGGTTGGTTGCATGACAAGACTAAATGGGTCAAGTGACATCGGTTATCTTTCAAGTGCGTGTCAAACTTTGCATATGAGTCAGGTTTGACTGACTAGAGTTTTAACATTAATGATATCATGTTTTTTTTTTTTTTTTAACGGCTGATATCATGTTTATTTAGGATATTTTTTGAAAACACCTTTCAACTTGTTTTTTAGTATAGTCACTTTATTATTTTACCACTTTAACATGAATTGAACCGTTCTAAATTTCTAATAATATACACCTGTCAATTTTTTTGGTTATTTTATCATATTTATTATAGACATTCTCATGTAATATGTTTGTTATATTATATAAAAGTTATTATATATTTTTATAAACAACATACTCGCTTAAGCTCAGTTCGTTTATTAAACGAGACTCAATTCAGTGGAGTTCAGGACCGGCCTCGTTTAAACTCGGCTAGATTCAAGTTTTATACGAGTCAATCTCAAGTTGTTAATAAGCAGCTCGACTCGTTTATACCCGTTAAAATAAGTAAACAAAGGATTGTAGAATGACATATCACTGTTTCTTGCTTGCAGAGGAGGATAAGAAAACAGTACTCAAACCATAAAAATATTATTTATTTAAAAAAGTAGAGTTTCTGGGATTGTTCCTTTGATTAATCAATCTTGGTGACCAAGGCACAATGCTTATAAATACAGTGACACAGGTTGCTTGTACCATAATCATAAAGTTTAATCAACAATCTACATAATTAAAAAAAATATCAGCAGAGAATTGAGATGGGTAGCAAAGACTTAAAGAACAATAATCGGTTCTTATCGGTAATCAAATCGACGTTTGGCTGTTTTTCATGCGAATCAGGTAAAGATAAAAGTGCCAAAGGCTCGGAAGTTGCATCCATGGGTCGAGGGCCAGAGGCAACCATGGTTGCAGCCGCCGCACATTTCTCCTCCGCCCATAAAGTTAGATTGATTTAGGTGGCGGCACAAGAACTAGCCTTGGATGTCTTGAAGATGCTTCCATGAACTCAAATGATTCGACGAACACTAATGCTATTTTCAAGAATATTGCAAACTTTATGATAAAGCAAACTCGTCCCAGATGATAGAATAGAATCTATCATCTGGAATGGTTATACGAGTTAAAATTCTATTGTCTAGAATATTAAAGCGTATTACAACTTTATGCGTAAAGCTCAGTATCATGTACGCGTTGTGTGTATTGTAATCCTGTTAAGTACAGGTTGATTTTCTCGTTACCTCACATACTATTTACCTCGCGATTAGTAAGCGCATATAAACAATTAGGTTTTCGTTTCGCAATGTTTTTTACTTAACGTTCGCTTATATAATGAAATACAGAAAGTAAACAAACTTACCTCCAAGAAAAAACATGTCTTTTACTTTAAATTACCAGAAATCTCCACAAGAACAAGTTCCATCTTTAAACAAATGAAACCGAACAGCATCTCTTACAAGAATCTCTCTATTCGTTATCTTGGAAATATACTTAGTCGCAGTATGACAATCCCCGCACACCCTAAGATTTTTAACCACTCGTATAGGCATACTCTCAGGAATAAATATCAACCCGAAAGCAATAGCAAGTTTCTCACTATGATGATTAAGCATCGTTATTCTTTCAGACTCGTCGACATTATGAAGAGCAAACCTCATATCAGGCACATACCCTTCGCGTATCATCTTAATATTTAACTTTTCCAGCTCAGCGTATATCTGTTCTGAATACGGACTTGATCTGTCGTCAGCTGAAAACACGTGCACTTTATTTTTATATTTGATCCAGCTGAATCCAGGCTCTTTTCGTATATCTTTATGTCTCATTTCTTTTCTTAACTGAGCCACCTCATCCCATTTGCCTTTAGCAGCATACATACTTGATAGCAATACATAACTTGCAGGATTCTGAGGCTCCAATTCTTGTAAAGATTTCGCAGCCCATTGGCCCATTTCCAAATTACCCCGAGATCTGCACGCGCTAAGTAATGTAGACCAACCAAACGCGTCCGGGCTAAAAGGCATATCATTTATGAAACATCTGGTTTCCTCAAGCAGCCCGGCCCGGCTAAACAGATCAATCATGCAACTGTAATGATCAGAAACCGGAACAATCCCATGTTCGTTAACCATTGACTTGAAATACTCGCGCCCTTTGTCCACTAGTCCCGCCCTACTACAGGCTGAAAGGACACCTATGAAGGTTACTCCATCGGGCCGTAGTTGACTGGTCAACATTCGGTCAAACAGGTTTATGGTTTTATTAGCTTCACCAAATTGGGAATACCCTGAAATTAAAGCAGTCCAAGACACTTCATCTTTAGTCTTCATTTCGTTAAACAATTGATTAGATTTCCCAATGGTTCCACATTTACCATATAACGTCACAAGCGCGTTGGAGACGGTTATAAACGAAATCAAACCCGTAACTAGTGCCTGACCATGAAACTGAGCACCTTCTTCTAAACTGGCTAGATTTGCGCATGAACTAATTATGCTTCCAAGCGTGTACTCATCTGGTTCTATACCGCTTCTCTGCATCTCACAGTACACCCTTACGGCTTCTTCACTATGACCGTTTTGGCCATATCCCACTATAAGCGCGGTCCAAGATATAATATTTTTATTTCTCATCCTACTAAATACTTTTTCCGCATAGTTAACATGTTTACACTTCAAATACATGTCAACAAGTGAACTACCAACATACACGTTATCAAGAATATCGTTTCTTATAATATACGCGTGAATTTGACAACCTTCTTTAAGAGCCATACATCCTCCACAAGCCGTCAAGATGCTTCCAAGCGTAAACTGATCTATACCCACACCTTGCACCCTCATTTCCTTAAACACATCAAACGCTTTCTTGTCCAAACCATTTTGCGCAAACCCTGTAACCATCGTCGTCCAAGTGATCGAATCCTTCTCACGCATACTACAAAACAACCGCTCTGACGCTTCAATCATGCCACAACGAAGAAGTCCCATAATCATCGTATTATACATCACCACATTCCTTTCAGGCAGTTCATCAAACACTCGTCTCGCCTCATCTATAAAACCTGCTTTTGCATACATTTCCACTAACGGACTACCCACGAACACATAAGACTCAAACCCGTAACGCACTATCTGCCCATGTATCTGCCTACCCAAACCAACCAACCCGTTATTCGAACATAAAATAACCATAGTCGAAAACGTAATCCTATTCAAATTCACACCTTTCCCATCTTTCAACATCAACTTATACGCCTTCACCGCCTTATCCCAACCGCTAAAACTCATATAACCGGATATAACCAAATTCCAGGACACCCCATCTCGTCTAGGCATCATATAAAACATCTTTTGCATCTCTAGCAAGTTCCCAGATTTTGAATAAACAGAAAGCACATTGTTCCAGGAAAAAAGATTTGGTTGGGGAATTTTATCAAACACCTTACGTGCATAAGTTACATTTCCTAGTTTATAATAACTACTGATGAGATTATTAAATAAAAAGGTCTCAGTATTGACTAGGGTCTTTATTATATAGCAATGTAGCTTCTTTACTTGAAACTGGTTGTGGGTTTCACAGTACTGCTTGAGTAATGAACAATAATAGTTTGATATGGAAGAAGACATGGTTTAATTTGGTGGGTAAAGTGTTTTGGTTGCTAAAGGGGAAGAAGGGTATGAAATATGGCAAGTTTAAGGGTACATGATGGGCTATGCATTGAATATGTGTTGGGTTTAGTGTGTTTTTTTGTTGGGTTAATAATTGGGGAAGTGTGTGAGTGTGTGAATGATGGGTTATGATGAAATGAATAGGGGTGGCTTAGGCTATGGGGTGTGGATACATGAAAAAAGTCATGTTTTCATGCCACATGTCTCAAGCATTTAAAAAAAAGAAAAAAAGAAAAAGAAAAAATCTCATTTGATAAACAAACATGCATTTCAAAAAAAAAAAAAAAAAAAAAGAAAAAAAAAGAAAAAATCTGATTGGCCAGTCCTTTATGTCCTCTGAGGGACGTGGGGGACGGGGGAGGGGAGAACGGGGCAAGGGGGCGGTGTGCTGGGGGAGGACGGGGCAAAAAGTGAGGACGAGGGGGGGGGGGGGGGGGAGGGAGGTGGGGGCGTCTCCACACCCTTCAGCCTTATGGTTGGTGCAGTCGGGTAGTGGCTGGTGGACTTGACCGGAGTACCGACGAACAGTGGCCACCGTTAAGCACCGGTGAGTGAATAGTGATTCACCCTTTAACAAGGTACCGAGTGACGGACAATTTTTTAAAAGGAGCTCATTGTCAATGTGGTACGCACACTTTGCATTTTTTGTTTTTAAAAGGTGAAAATTTATATGGACTTTTTTAGTTTTTAGTGGTGTTTATTTTGTAACCCCATTAGTCCCTACCCTAACGACCGTCTATTATATCTGTTAAATCCACTCATTACTGTTTCTCCCATTCAAATTGGGATCTCGTGATCCTTGTCCTTATGTTCTCTTTCTTTCTTCTCTACACCCTTTACAAATTTTACACCATCTGGTATTGGTTACGTCGTAACAATCATCATTAAATACAACAAATCTGACGGTTAATCAATGGTGCATCTTACTTTGTTCGCTTGAATTTGTTTTCCAAGAAGATGAAACCCTACAATGGCAATGGTTGACGGGACGTGATGGTGGTGGTAAGGGAGGTTGCGGTCGTATAGGGAGGCAGTGGTGGTAGTTTGGGATAATCCGTGGGAAAAAGAACAGGTTGGTGGGGGGTGGTAGTGGGATAGGTTGGTTGATTGCTATAGTTTTTTAGTCATTAATAAGTACACTATAGAAGGATGATAGCTAAAAGGGCAACAAGCCATGCCACTACCTTGTTCTGAATTGCAAACCCTATTTGACTAAAGATAAACCTTTGGTTTTTGGTGCTTTGCGAATTACTGTGAACCATCTTCTACACTCAATTCAGGGACCGCACTGCCATAGGGGCAAGAGATCCAAACATATCGAAAACGAAGGGGAAAAGCACGTGTTGAGTTTCCAAATAAGCCGCTTAGTGGTTTGCAACCTTCTTTGCATCCGCCCTCAAAATCGCTTGCCCCGACACAAACCCTGTCTCGTGTCCCACCAGGGTGGGCAACCCAGCAAGGTCCACACAAGCATGTTTGCCCCCCGCCAAACCAAACACAAAACGTTCGTTGGGCGCAAGATCATGGGCCGCCCTTCGCTCGGGCCAGTCAAAAAGTTCATTGGGGCCTCTCTCTTAGCAAAAATCCAAGTTCGCCGAAGCACATCTCACAATACATCCCTAACCAAATCATCCCGACACTTGAACCCTAACAGTTCCTTGCTGTGGAGGGTATGCTCGTCAAATTTAACTAGGCACGACTCATCCACAGGGAAAGGGGGATCATGAATCGATATTTATGGACAACCCTATTTGGTAGCCGAACAACTTTGGTAGCCGATATTTGGTAAAGTTACTTTTGAATTAATTTAAGATTTAATTAGTTTTATAAATGTTTTGTGTTTTAGTAGGGGTATAATTGACATTTACACCTATTAATCAGGAAAACTTAGCAGTTGTTAGGGATAAGGACCATCCAAGTGCAAAATTGTATACCATTGTGACCATCCGTGTCAACTGAGGGCATTTATGCAATTTGTGTATACCATATGGACCATCCGTGAAATTAACTCTTATTAAAAGTAATTAGTGGAAATTTCTCACACAATGTTTCCCGAGTTTACTAATCTAAGGAAGTGAAAGGAAAGTTAAAAATTGTTTGTATCCAAGGGTTTTATTAAAAGAAGGAAATGGAATGAAATTTCACTTTATAACTTTTCTTCCAAATTAAAAAGAGGTGAAAGAAAGGTACATATAAGGTTTTATCGGCTTACTTAATCTATAATAAAATCCAACATTACTACAATTGTAAAATATATTTTTATTTTGTCTTCCTTTCTAACTCGGGATAAAATATTTCTTTTCTTTTCTTTCCATTCGAAAACACGAAATGAAATTATATATTTTCTTCTCTCTCATAAATTCTCTTCATATTCTTTTCTTTCATTTAGTAAACTTGGAAACACAATAAAATCCAAAAACCAAAGTCACGATATGTCTAAAATGATATCGACACATGTTTTAAAATGATCAGAAACCTTTAAAGCGAATATCAACACATGTTTTAAAAAAAATACTCTAGACTGCTACCGTAGTTGTTCAGACGGTATCAGTTAAGTTCCTCACGATAAAAAAATCAATTATATTTGAGCCGTTCAAGTTTCAATAAAACTTTTAACGAAAGGTGGATAAAAATAAATACGTTGCAATGGTATCTTCAAAATGTTATAAAGCATTAATTACACTATATTAGAATACCGAAAATGATAAAGGACATAAATGTATGTGCTAATTTCTTTTTAATCATGTGGTCTTTAAGACTTGAACCCAAGACATCTCACAACCTAAGGGGCTGTTTGGTAGCCTCTTAATCAGCCTCTTAACCATTTAGGTCTGAATCATTCAGCATTCAGACTGTTTGTTTCAGCATCTGAATGGAATGATTAAGTGCTGAACCATTAAGCTAATAAGGGATGCTGAATGATCCAACTCTTAATCATTCAGAGCTTCTTAACCATTCAGACCATCTTAATGATTCAGCATGCACTTAATCAAGCAAACAGCCCCTAAGTGTTTTAAAGGCTTTGCCTTTGCAAATGGACCACCAACCCATTGGTTATCACAAACACATATAAGACGAACATCTAGTTTTAAACTTTCATCGCGACATCCAAATATCACTAACAATAACTTATTTCCATGTCCAACAAATACCAAATTCTATTTAATTTCAAGCAACTTATGAAGTATTCAACCCACAAGGATGGCATATGCAAATACCATCATCACAATAAGAATCATCACGACCACACCAACGTTTACAAATATCATCGTTTTCGCAAAACCATAACAAGGATCTTCGTTTAAACCGAATATATGGTTGTGGCATCGGTAGAATTCCTGGATGACAAATGCACTTGCCGTAAATGGTGTCACATAACGCATCTTCTGTTCCACAGAATTGTGTACAGTAATCAAGATTTGGATCTGATGGAAGTCCTGATGGTGATATAGTTTGATATGACCATACTGCAAAAAGGGAAAGTAAACATATCGATCACTAACGGAATTTGAATAAAAAACGACATTTATATTGTTTTTGATTTGTCTCTAAAGATGTTTTGACTTTGAACAGATTCTAAAACAGTAAAAGCAAAATGAAGAAAACATGAAATTAAGTTGCATGCCTCGGGCAAAAAAGAAGATGGTTACGAGAGCGATCTTGAAGGAAAGATATTCCATGGAAATCTTTATCTTTATCTTTAGTTTTTATTAAGAGCAAAAGGATTTGGCTTCTTGTTGTTTATATTAATAGGCAACTTAACACATAACAATGGAGATGATCGAAACGCCCATTTTAAGCAATAATGTTTGGTATTGACTTTTATTTTATTATTATTTTTTTTTTTTTGGAAAGGCAGGTATTGACTTTTAATTAATCGCAATAAAGGAATGGGTTATAACTTATAGGAGCAATAGGCACCTTAACACATAAGAATATAATTAGTGGTGTACAAAAAACTCGTAACTTGAACCTCGCTCGAAAAAAGCTCAAAAAAATGAGTCAGATTGGCTCGGCTCGTTAGCTCGCAAGCTGGCTCAAATTATTTTATTTATATGTATTAATTTTATTTTTAAATGTTTAAATTAAAAAAAAATGTGAGAGGATGCTGAAGTGTTAACATTTTAAGTTTAACAAAGATTGTTATAGAGAAAAGCTAAACCTTGCTATTTCCACTCCAGGGGTGCTGAGATTAAATCTGGTGCGTCCATTTTTGCTATTTCCAGATCAGTTTTTACTAGGGGCAAACCTCCACTGTAGCATAAGCCTTATGGATATTATTATTTTATTCCTGCCAATGAGCGCTTGCCACGTGCTTGAATCTGATTGGTTGAGTTACTGTACCATAAGCCTTATGGTTTTTTTAATTTTATTTTTGATTTAAATTTAATCCGATTAAATTCCTTATTGGGCTTTTTTCTTATTGGGCCGACTCCTTATTGGGCTTATTCCTTAATGGGCCTGCCCCCTTAATGGGCTTAATTTCCTTATTGGGCCTGATTTTTTGGCCTGTTAATTTTTTTTGGACTTGGTCGTTAAAAAACAATCCGATTTTTTTTTACTCTTTTTTTCTTGCCATCACGACCTCGTTGGTCATTTTATGGTCGTGTTTTATGCACGTCTCGTTGCCTTGTCTTTTTCGTATGCTTGAGACACGTGGGTTCGTCGTTGGCGATAGCCGACGTAAGAACCCTAAGATCGTGTCATTGTCAACGAAGTTGGCAATAGTCGTTAGATTTTTTGGTTTGTTTGCGTTCTCTTGGTCATGGTCTTATCTCATCTCATCTCTTCTCTAAGTCTTTTCGTCTCTCTTGACGTCGTCTCTAGTCATGTTAGCCTTGGTCATATTGACCTACGTCGTGTGTCTTACCCTCCTACCACCTAGTCGTTTTTCCATACTTAGTTTTTTTTAACCACATTCTCGTCTTGTACATTTTAGTCTTTTGACCGTGTGAGCCTTATGGCCTTGGTTTAATGGTTAGTCGTTCATGGTGTGTGTCTACTCATGCGTTCGTTTCCTTCATTGCTCGGTTCACTCGTCGTCTCATATTTTCTTTTCATGATTTATTTAAGTCATCTCTCTTACCTTCATTTTTAGCCGAGTCCAAGTGTTAGTTTCTTTAAGCCATGGTTCAACATGGCCGTTTTATGGTTCGTTTCTTAGCGTCTGGTAGTTATGATGACTCGTACGTGTTACGAGCCCATTTCTTAGTCCTTTTTAAGTTATGGGTAGCCATTTTTACGACAAGCTACTTGGTGATTATGAACCTTCATTTAACTACAAACTAAACTCTATCTTAAAATTGGAATTCGCAGAATTGTCGATGATGATACAACTTGTTTATCATTGAGTAAAAAAAAGAAAAAAAATACACTTGTTTAGAATACAATGATCTAGAGCCTTGGCTCGTACAATGTGCATCTTAGCCTATGTTAACTTGATCTATTTTGGCTCGTTAGCGTCTTTGTTTTCTGCTTTGCAGGTTAGCCTGTCGTTGTAGCCTAACTGTTCTTTGAGGATGGATTCCGGTTACCCTTCTTCTGAAGAACAAGCCTTGGTGTTTATTTGTTGAAGATCTTCTAGTCTGTTTATGGCTTTTAACCCATTCCTATGTTTCAACTGGAGAAGCATTTGAATGACCTTCTTTCTTTTCATCATCGGAAATATGATGAACCTGCCTGAGGATGACCGGAGCTCATCGGAGTTTTTTTAGTTTAGTTTTTTCCAGAATGTAAGCAACCGTTTTGGTTGCGTCTGTAGATAGGGTTTCCTGTTCTTCTTCTTTGTAATCCGATCGTAATCTCTTGTAATCGAAAGGCTATTTGCCATTGTTAATGAAGATCTATACTATTTTGGTTGATTTTATTGTTGTTTTTACAGTTTCATAGTTTTTAGTTATCGTTGTTGAAGAAGAACCCTAATATAATAAGGCTTATGCTACAGTGAAACCCCTAGGATCATGCCACGTGTCAATCATCCAACGACTTAAAAATCAACGGTCAGGATGGAGGACCCAATACAATCAACGGCTGAGATTAAAAATGACCGGCTAAACTGGCAAACCTTTAAGGATGACCAGCTATAGCCGGTTACCGTTGACCAGTCAAACCTCAACAGCCAATCAGAAGCCGCCACGTCTGCGCCACCGGGCAAAGTAGTAATATTATAATACTTTGCCCAAAAGGCTACCGGTAGAGCCGGTCATAATTTCCTATACCTATATAAGAGGACTTAATACCCTTTACAATCAGAGAGTTTGTAAAGGGTCCTCTCATCTTCTCCACAGAAACCTGCAACTAAACCCTAACCTCCATTGATGAAACCTTCGACCTTCTTCATCAACATCAAACATACAACGAGATCAACTCTACCATCTTCAAAGACATACCAGCAGACGTCGGCGAACAAGAATATCAACTCAAAATTGAAGAACAGTCATCTATTAGGGAAGAACAGAGGAAAACCAAGATGCTCTGTTTTTAGGAAAAACCTGCAACTCACCGGAAAAGCTATGCTTCTAAACGGAAACCTCCAAATTTTACCAGAATTGCCAAGAAGACTACCAGAATTAATGAACCCTACCGGATTTCAAAAGAAAAGAAGAACGATAGGACATTTTAGAAATCACCATGAAGAAGATGATGATAAACAGAGGATATCAAACACACGATTAACAGAGGAAAATAAATATGAAATTAAAACTGTAATTACACACATAGAAACACAATCAAAACAAAAACTTTCATTAATGAATGTTCATAACAACAGGTTTACAATTACAGGATGAAGAACAATGTTCTTCAGAAAAAACAGAGTACATAGGAAACACGGTCATAACAACCGTGTTTGATTACAATCTAAAAGCCCTATACAATGCAGTTGTTGAAGACCATCGTGGATGCTTATCAAAGAAGGTTATTGTAGTTTCTTCTTGTAAAAACGTTCACTAGCGTTTCCAATTTAGATATAGAATGTATGGTAGTGTGTGTTGAAGAACAAGATCAAGATCTTCATAACCAAAACAGAGTACTTCCATCCTGCAAGAAAAGAAACAGGTTTAGATGAGGAAGAAACCAAAAGAGAATACAGAATTGGGTTGGCATTAAGCATAGAGAGGAAGAAGACCAACAAAGTGCTGACAAAAAAAAAATTCAAGTCGTTACCGAGGAAACCGGCTAGGCTTTCGACAGATGACCGGATGACCGTCTAAATTACCGAGGAAACCGACTGGATATTACCGAGACAAAAACAACATAGCGATTTGTATCTACGTACAACAAAAAATGCACATTGTACTTTTGTGTCGTAGATCATCTGTTCTTGGTTCCTTGTCTGTAAAAAGAGTCTGGTTTTCTCTATCTTCATATCCTTCTTCATCTATACTCTTATCTTTTCAATGGATACTCGCATAACCGTCGAAGATGATCGATTTATCTGTCATTGCGTCAAAAGAAAGAAAAAGGTTAGCTCTTATTAGCTAATGGGTTTTTAGCAGATTAGGTTAACTTTGAATTGTGGCTTTTAACTTTTAAATCGGTTTAGCTTAAAAATCTGTAGTCGTGTAGGTAGTTCTTGTCATTGATTATCTTTTGAGATTGTTTGATCGTCATGTTTGTTAGTTTTAGTCTGTAATCGATGTTCGTCTAGGTTAGATTTTCCGGTAGAGATGGAGTTTTCCGGCAGCCGTAGGTGTTCTCCGATAGAGTTCTCCGGTAGAGGACCCTTTACAAACTCTACAATCATAAAGGGTATTAAGTCCTTATTTATAGGCCTCATGGAAAGTCAAAAGCGAGGTCAAAGTTGCTATTTCTAGGTCACCTTATAATATTACAGGTGACCTGGGGAGGCGCAACTTTTGATCCTGGCTGTTCGTTTTTGCTATTTCCACTCCAGGGGTGCTGAGATTAAATCTGGTGCATCCATTTTTGCTATTTCCAGATCAGTTTTTACTAGGGGAAAACCTCCACTGTAGCATAAGCCTTATGGATATTATTATTTTATTCCAGCCAATGAGCGCTTGCCACGTGCTTGAATCTGATTGGTTGAGTTACTGTAGCATAAGCCTTATGGTTTTTTATTTTATTTTTGATTTAAATTTAATCCGATTAAATTCCTTATTGGGCTTTTTCCTTATTGGGCCGACTCCTTATTGGGCTTATTCCTTAATGGGCCTGCCACCTTAATGGGCTTAATTTCCTTATTGGGCCTGATTTTTTGGCCTGTTAATTTTTTTTTTGGACTTGGTCGTTAAAAAACAATCCGATTTTTTTTACTCTTTTTTTCTTACCATCACGACCTCGTTGGTCATTTTATGGTCGTGTTTTATGCACGTCTCGTTGCCTTGTCTTTTTCGTATGCTTGAGACACGTGGGTTCGTCGTTGGCGATAGCCGACGTAAGAACCCTAAGATCGTGTCATTGTCAACGAAGTTGGCAATAGTCAGATTTTTTGGTTTGTTTGCGTTCTTTTGGTCATGGTCTTATCTCATCTCATCTCTTCTCTAAGTCTTTTCATCTCTCTTGACGTCGTCTCTAGTCATGTTAGCCTTAGTCATATTCAACCATGTCGTGTGTCTTACCCTCCTACCACCTAGTCGTTTTTCCATACTTAGTTTTTTTTAACCACATTCTCGTCTTGTACATTTTAGTCTTTTGACCGTGTGAGCCTTATGGCCTTGGTTTAATGGTTAGTCGTGTTCATGGTTTGTTCGTTTCTTTTAGCCATGGTTCAACATGGCCGTCGTCTCATTTTTTCTTCTCATGATTTCTTTTAGTCGTCTCTCTTACCTTCATTTAACTACAAACTAAACTCTATCTTAAAATTGGAATTCGCAGAATTGTCGATGATGATACAACTTGTTTATCATTGAGTAAGAAAAAAGAAAGAAAAAAAACACACAGCATACGATTATGTCTGTTTGTCATTATGGCTCGTCGTGTTACGAGTCAGTCTTTAGTCCTGTTAGTCTCTTTTGGACGTTTCTTTTACCCTTCCTTTCTCGCTTTTTTTCAACGTAATTTTCTAAGTCATATAGATTATGTCCACTTGTGGCTGCAATGGTTGGTCTTTTTCTGGTCATATTCCATATCCTTCTGGTTGGACATTTTGTTGGTCCAATGAATGATTATCGTTCTTAGCAAACACCTATTAGCAATCGTAGTGTTGTTTTTATTAATCGATTTTTATTACATCAGGAACAAAATTCAATAATCACATTTCTAGGCTCTATAAGTATGTTTCTATTATTTAACACGTAGTGTTGCTCTTCTTTATCTGCAGTATTTGTAGGATGTCCGTTTTCTTCGTGGTTGTCTTTGTGCTTGATCTTTTGATTATGTTAGTGTGGCTGCTGCTCTTATCTTGTCTTTATCGCAGGTGTAGACTTCTTTGATGTACGTTTCAAGCCTTCCTTTCTTTGTCCAAGCATTTGTCCGAGAGCTCTCCAGTATGGGCTTTGTAGGATTTTGTCTAGTCTGTACTTAGCAGCCTTTTTTGCTGCTTAGTTTATCTAAAATGTATTGTTTTCTTTGTAATTGCAAACCGAACATGTAATCTGGCTGTTCTTGCCATTGGTTAATGAAAGTTGATTTTAATATTGAATCTCATATTTTAATGTACTTAGTTCTTGTTTGTGTGATTGTATGTCCTTTCTGATGTTCTGTGTCGTAGATCATCTGTTCTTGGTTCCTTGTCTGTAAAAAGAGTCTGGTTTTCTCTATCTTCATATCCTTCTTCATCTATACTCTTATCTTTTCAATGGATACTCGCATAACCGTCGAAGATGATCGATTTATCTGTCATTGCGTCAAAAGAAAGAAAAAGCTTAGCTCTTATTAGCTAATGGGTTTTTAGCAGATTAGGTTAACTTTGAATTGTGGCATTTAACTTTTAAATCGGTTTAGCTTAAAAATTTGTAGTCGTGTAGGTAGTTCTTGTCATTGATTATCTTTTGAGATTGTTTGATCGTCATGTTTGTTAGTTTTAGTCTGTAATCGATGTTCGTCTAGGTTAGATTTTCCGGTAGAGATGGAGTTTTCCGGCAGCCGTAGGTGTTCTCCGATAGAGTTCTCCGGTAGAGGACCCTTTACAAACTCTACAATCATAAAGGGTATTAAGTCCTTATTTATAGGCCTCATGGAAAGTCAAAAGCGAGGTCAAAGTTGCTATTTCCAGGTCACCTTATAATATTACAGGTGACCTGGGGAGGCGCAGCTTTTGATCCTGGCCGTTCGTTTTTGCTATTTCCACTCCAGGGGTGCTGAGATTAAATCTGGTGCGTCCATTTTTGCTATTTCCAGATCAGTTTTTAAGAGGACTTAATACCCTTTACAATCAGAGAGTTTGTAAAGGGTCCTCTCATCTTCTCCACAAAAACCTGCAAGTAAACCCTAACCTCCATTGATGAGAGCTTCATCTTCTTCACCAAAATCAAACCATAGCACAACAACATCAATCCAAGATCATCTAAACTCATAATAATCAACAGGAAGATCAAGATCTACACATATATCGCAAAGAATCACAGATTTCATGGACGAACAGCCTCCTTCTTCTACAATACGACATTGGAATAATATTCCGACAACAGCTCAGGCAAAACTTAGAAAATTACCAAAGCTAAGAAGGAAGAATGAAAAGGAAAAGGAGATGCTCTGTTTTCATGAAAAAACCTGCAACTCATCGGAAAAACTATGCTTCTAAACGGAACTGAAGAAATATGACCGGAATAACGAAGAAGACTACCGGAATTACAGAACCTTACCGGATTTTTTAAAAAAAGACAAACCATTGAAAAACCCCTTGTAGTTAGGGTTCTTCTTCAACAACGATAACTAAAAACTATGAAACTGTAAAAACAACAATAAAATCAACCAAAATAGTATAGATCTTCATTAACAATGGCAAATAGCCTTTCGATTACAAGAGATTACGATCGGATAACAAAGAAGAAGAACAGGAAAACCTATCTACAGACGCAACCAAAACGGTTGCTTACATTCTGGAAAAAACTAAACTAAAAAAACTCCGATGAGCTCCGGTCATCCTCAGGCAGGTTCATCATATTTCCGATGATGAAAAGAAAGAAGGTCGTTCAAATGCTTCTCCAGTTGAAACATAGGAATGGGTTAAAAGCCATAAACAGACTAGAAGATCTTCAACAAATAAACACCAAGGCTTGTTCTTCAGAAGAAGGGTAACCGGAATCCATCCTCAAAGAACAGTTAGGCTACAACGACAGGCTAACCTGCAAAGCAGAAAACAAAGACGCTGACGAGCCAAAATAGATCAAGTTAACATAGGCTAAGATGCACATTGTACGAGCCAAGGCTCTAGATCATTGTATTCTAAACAAGTGTATTTTTTTTCTTTTTTTTACTCAATGATAAACAAGTTGTATCATCATCGACAATTCTGCGAATTCCAATTTTAAGATAGAGTTTAGTTTGTAGTTAAATGAAGGTTCATAATCACCAAGTAGCTTGTCGTAAAAATGGCTACCCATAACTTAAAAAGGACTAAGAAATGGGCTCGTAACACGTACGAGTCATCATAACTACCAGACGCTAAGAAACGAACCATAAAACGGCCATGTTGAACCATGGCTTAAAGAAACTAACACTTGGACTCGGCTAAAAATGAAGGTAAGAGAGATGACTTAAATAAATCATGAAAAGAAAATATGAGACGACGAGTGAACCGAGCAATGAAGGAAACGAACGCATGAGTAGACACACACCATGAACGACTAACCATTAAACCAAGGCCATAAGGCTCACACGGTCAAAAGACTAAAATGTACAAGACGAGAATGTGGTTAAAAAAAACTAAGTATGGAAAAACGACTAGGTGGTAGGAGGGTAAGACACACGACGTAGGTCAATATGACCAAGGACTAGGATCATGCCACGTGTCAATCATCCAACGACTTAAAAATCAACGGTCAGGATGGAGGACCCAATACAATCAACGGCTGAGATTAAAAATGACCGGCTAAACTGGTAAACCTTTAAGGGTTTAGGGTTTAGGGTTTAGGGTTTAGGGTTTATGGTTTAGGGTTTAGGGTTTAGGGTTTAGGGGTTTTCACCTTTTTATCGATTTAGAGTATATCTGTAGTCGTATCGTCTTCCATCGAAGGTCTCTATGGTCTAATCGTTCTTTAATTGACCGAGGAAGTAGTTCTTTGCGTTCATTATGAATCTCTCTGTTGTTCGCCTACGCATTTTAGTTATGGTTTCTTAGTTTTTTGTTAATCTGTTGTTTCTGAATGTAATGTAAGCATCGAGCATCGCCATGGCTAAAAGATAAAAATGACGATCTTATTGATTATTGGCAAGAACAGCCATATGGCTGTTGAAGAAGAACCGTTGAAGAAGAACCGTTGTTGAAGAAGAACACTAACTACAAGGGGTTTTTCAATGGTTTATCTTTTTTTAAAAAATCCGGTAAGGTTCTGTAATTCCGGTAGTCTTCTTCGTTATTCCGGTCGTTGACAATGACACGATCTTAGGGTTCTTACGTCGGCTTATGCTACAGGAGTCGGCCCAAAACTCTATCTTAAAATTGGAATTCGCAGAATTGTCGATGATGATACAACTTGTTTATCATTGAGTAAAAAAGAAAGAAAAAAAAAACATGCTAAGCCTATTGGCCTTGTTACAACGTTTCCTAATCTAAGCTACGACGTAGACCGGGTTGACTTAAATCTGGTCAAAATTAAAAGAGGGAATTAAAAAAGTCAAAATTAAAAAAACCCAGTCAAAAAGTCAAAATTAAAACGATTTTAATTTTAACAGGCAAAACGACGTCGTATTGAATAAATCAGAAAAAAAAACCCATAAGGCTTATGCTACAGTAACACCTCCAATCAGATTCCTGCTGGAGCATAAGCCTTATGGATATTATTATTTTATTCCAGCCAATGAGCGCTTGCCACGTGCTTGAATCTGATTGGTTGAGTTACTGTAGCATAAGCCTTATGATTTTTTTTATTTAGGGTTTAGGGTTTAGGGAATGGGTTATAACTTATAGGAGCAATAGGCACCTTAACACATAAGAATATAATTAGTGGTGTACAAAAAGCTCGTAACTTGAACCTCGCTCGAAAAAAGCTCAAAAAAAATGAGTCAGATTGGCTCGGCTCGTTAGCTCGCAAGCTGGCTCAAATTATTTTATTTATATGTATTAATTTTATTTTTAAATGTTTAAATTAAAAAAAAATGTGAGAGGATGCTGAAGTGTTAACATTTTAAGTTTAACAAAGATTGTTATAGAGAAAAGCTAAACCTTGCAGAAGACATTGAAGCAAACAGCAACAGTACGCTTCGATTTCCTATACGGTGGAAGGCCGTAGGTGGAGATTGGGGGGGGGGGGGGGGGGAGTGTGGTGGCAGTGTCTGGAAAATAGGACAACTTCAATGGTCGTGTGATAGTGGGGAGGTTTATAAAGAGAAAAATATAAGTGGAACAATGAATCAGCCAAAAGAACAGCTGTATAGCTCACCAATACAACACGTGTACAGCACTATCTCAGTTTTATTATTAAAAAGAAATTAAAAAAACAAAAATCCAGCCCACCACAAGAATCGAACCGGCACAGGAAGAAAGGCAAAAGACCAGACAAACCAACTAGACCAGACTATCAATTGTTAGTATTACCAAACATAATACTATATATCACCTTCTCAAAAAAACACTATTCATGAACATACAAAAATTAACATATAGAATAATTAATCAATAAAATATGAAAATTAATAGAAAAAAAACACAAATTATACATATAACACTTTTAGTATGCCTTCAATTCTTTAAAATATTTAAAAAAATATACATGTATATGTGTAATTTTTTTTGTTTTTATTTTATAAATATTTGTAAAAAAATTAAAAAATAACGAGCTGGCTCGAATCAGCTCGAGCTCGGATTTTCAGCTCGACCAGAAAAACGAGCCAAGACAAGCTGACTCCTTTAATTTCTAGCTCGAGCTTAGCCTGACTTGACTCGACTCGGCTCGTGTATAGCCCTAAATATAATGAACAATGGAAATGAAACACACCAATAATTTTAAGCAAAAATGTTTGGTATTAGTTCTGAAATTCTCCTCCTTAGTTGTGAAAATTTGATCGGATGTTGGTAATGGGTTTTTATTTTATTTTTATTTTTTAATTTTTTAATAATACTCCGCCATCACCATTCAAAAAAAAAAAAAAAAAAATAAATAAATAAAAAAAAAATTGTCAACGCAATAAAGGAAAGAGTTATAATTTATAAGAGCAAATGCAATAAAAAATTACAAACTTCTTGACTTTATTCGTTTCTAATTAAAATGGAGTTTTCAATTCTTTGGTAACGTTTAGTAACAAACTTTTTGAATACAATTAAGTAAACTAGGTGTATTAATATGCGCGTTGCGCGTTTTTCACGTGACGCGTTAATGCAGATTTTCCAAACTCAATATTTAAATAAACTTACTCAATGCCTAACATGTTATCATTCAATTCTGTAACAAATATGTTAATTTAAATAATATGGGAATAATTAGAAGAATGTATTTTTATTACACATGACATGTACACTATACATCTTAGTTCTTAATTTTTATTGTATTGTTCTTAAATATTTTAAACCTTGGAAGACACAAAAGTGCTAGACTATGTTTTACTTTTGTAATATATTATAAAAAAAAATGCAAGCAAAAAAAAAAGGCAAAAAGAGGGATGGTTGCAAGAATTGAACGCAAGTATTCACCATATAAACCAACCAACACAACCACTAAACCAATAGTGAATATTTTGAAATTATTTGAAAATATAAGTATTTAACCTAATAAAAAGAATAAAATAATAATAAAATCACTATTCAAATAAAGTTGTCTATCAATATAGTATAATTAAATAAAGAGCAAACTATCATTTTCGTCCATATGGTTTAATGAAAATTGTCAATTCAGCAAGCAATTAATTTTTTTCCTTCTCATTTTCGTTCTTGATGTTTCCAAACAATGTTAGTTTCATCCAAAAATTTAACAACAGTTAACTTTGATTGTTAAAGGAGGGTTAAGTAGGGGCGGCAATTATTGACACGACCCGAAAACCGACACGAACCCGACACGAAAAAAAACAGATTTGGGTCAAGTAACACGACCCGTTTAAAAAAATGGGTCGGGTTCGGGTCGACCCGTATTAAAAATGGGTCGGGTTAGGGTTGACGCATATATAAAATGGGTTGACCCGTTAACCCGTTTAAGTATTTAGAAAAAAAAATCTATTATATTTTTGTTTTTGTTTTTTCATTTTTATTTACATGGTTAGTTATAATTATGTTATTTTTGACACACTATATTATTTATTTGTCACACTTATATGTTCACTATTAAACATTTTATTGCTAACCCGCTTACAACCCAACAACCCGCTTATAACTCATGAACATGTATGACTCATTTAAAAATATGGGTTAAACGGGTCATATTCGGGTTGACCCGAATTTTATGTGGGTCGGGTTAGGGTTGAAATATTTGACACGAATAATAATATGGGTCGGGTTCGGGTTGCACATTTCAACCTATCAACCCACCAACCCGCAACCCGTAAACCCATCAACCCGACACGATTGACACCCCTAGGGTTAAGTAGTCACTTTTAATAGTCCTTTCTCTCATTTAATGGGGAAAATGAAAGATAAAATAAACATGTAAAATGACTTTTTTTACCACTCTTTAACAAATCTATATTATCTTATTAAGGAGGAGTGATGGCTAACATAGTCATTTTTAATTTCGTACAACTTAAGAAGCAATATATACAACATACTTTAGCAAGAAATTTAAGGGTATTATGGGCATAGTTGTGACAATTAAGACACTTAGGAGGATATGTTTGTAATTTTACCATCATTATCTTACTCACATCTTAAGATTCTATTCCAATCTTGCCCTCATGACCATACCAATAGATATCCATTGAATTGTCTTTAAGAATTGTTTTAATTGTGTTTATTGGAAGCGTGAGACCTTTGAGTGTCTCTGATGAAGTGTATATGTCATCTTCTTGATATTGTAGTTCATTATCTTTAATGGTTAGGAAGAAGAGCTTCGGATGGAAAAAGTTGCACTAAATATCTCCAAGGATGTGAAGAAATTTTGGACAAAAATTGAGAAGCTGGTAAGTCATATATGTAATTTAGTATATGAGGAGTTTGTTTTACATTATAATTTTGATACATATTTATTTTCTATAAAATATCATGTCATTTTAGGTGTTGTACAAGTATCGGTTGGAGGTTGATCAAAAGAAGAAAAAAGCTCTTGACAAACATCTTGAATTTCTTCTAGGGCAAATCGAAAGGTAATTTCTTGACCTATGAATTTGGTAATTTTACTCTCTAATGAGCCAACTAGGTAAAATAAAATAAAATTAGACAGGAAGAATGTTATTCAAATGGGTCGGATGGGTCAAAAGTTTGCCAAAGTGTAATTTGTAAATTGTAAAACATAAAATCTCAATTTTTGATTGAAGTCTCATATTTTTTGTTTACTTTTCTCCTTCTTTGAGAGTTATTAATTTGTGCCATATTTACGCAAAACTGTAAAGCAACTAGATTTTTGTTTGTTTTTCAGTTAGATGGGTTGAAAATGATATACTTCATGTATAAATAAACATGTTTAATTCAATGTTACCAACATTACAAACACAAGCATTATGTTATCTATGTGAAATATAGATTGAAAACACATTGCATAGTACACGCACTTAAATTTTCATGGATAATGAGTATGATATGTTGATTGATAACAAGACCTTTTGGTTTCATCATAATTGTGACAGTGGAAGCTTATGTTTTCTTTGCTTAACGCCAATTCATTGAATTAAAATTGAACTTGTGGAGTCTGCTATAATACTATACCCATGTTAAAATTTGTATATGACTGAAGTCATCTGGATTTAAAGATGGAAAAAGTGATGTGATCTTGCTTAAGTCCTTGAAAGCTAGACTTTAAAGTCGAAGATTTTTTTTAATGCTTAAGAACACATTTTTACGGAGAAAAGCTTGTCGCATTGACGATTTGGTAGATGAAAATATTGGATATGGACTTGATAAACTAATATGGAGTATCATACTTTATATTATCGCTCCCGCGACAACGCGCGGGCTTCCTACTAGTATCTTTAATGGTGGTTAACTTTGGATTAAAGTGACATGTTTTGAAAATGTCAGAGACGAAAATGGCCCAAAAAAAATTAGTTTAGACTGAAATGACAATTTTGTCAAACCACATCTGCTAAAATGGCAGTTTACAAAGGAGGAATGTATTGTTATATTATTTAGTTATGTCAAGTTAGTGATAGTATCACACATATAAATGAATCCTTATGCTCTTGTATCTAAACATCTATTTTATTATCATGCATTTAGATATGTAAAACTATGGGGACGAAAATGATAATTTAGAAAGGAGTGATAATATATCTATTTTATTATCATGCATTTAGATATGTAAAACTATGGGGACGAAAATGATAATTTAGAAAGGAGTGATAATATAGTAATATTATTTAGATATGTCAAATGAGTGATAGTATCACACATGATAGTATAACACATAAATAAAGCTAAGATTTTATTGTTTATGAATTTTTAGTGGGGATTCTCTCCTTGGGATCTAATGTATTTCCACATTTACGGTAGCTATTGTGATAGTATCACACATATAGGTGAATCGTTATCCTCTCGTTGATATTAAGTTATGTTATTGCAGTCTATAAACTGTTCCACATAAAAAAAAAAAGCTAATGAATGTAAGTTAAATGATAAATAAATAACATTTTTAATAAATCAAAATTAAATGATAAATTAGAGATATCCTTTACTGTTCTTTTAGAAATTATTCAAACATTAAATCATCTCAAGTATAAAAGTAAATGAATTTAAGTGTAAAAAATCATGGTTAAAAAAACATGTCCACACACACCAAATAGCCAATGATTTATAGATTATGTGATGGAAAACTTGGGTTCTCACTAGGAGACTCAAGTTCAATATGCACCTGCATCAATTAGTGAATCATTTTGTTGGGGCTTTGTTCCTTCCTTAGGAACGGAGTGTTCCCGGTTGGTGTGTTAATGAAGTTCAATTTTAAAAAAAAATAATAATCAAATAGTGAATCACTAGGTTTGAGACCCATAGGGACCCACGGTGCAAACCATAGTAAATAAAAAAATTATATGAAACTAAGAGTTGTATTGTTCAAGTTTAGTGGCTACAAACGTAAAGTGTTAAAAATAACGGTTAGCCTGAAATTTTTTTCTTATATAAACGTCATGCGTTGATATTAAATGAGTATTAAAAGTAAAACTAACATATAACTATGGTTTTCATGTCAAAGTGGATATTTTTTATAAGCCCTCAGTAACGTTAGTAATGAAAACCGATTACCTATTATGATCAGTACTAAACCAAAGTATAAAGTTTTGAAAAAAATAACAAAGGTATGAATACATTATGTTTTTGTAAATGACTTTTTATCATATTTTTATTTTTAATGTAATTGTAATTAGTACATAACTTGGTTTATTGACAAAATGCAACGCACTGTTCAAAGCACACAAAAAAAGTTTAAAATAATACTTTATTATTGAAGTTGTATATACATAACGTCAATAAAGATAATTAAAAAATTGCATAAAAATTACTCACATTATTCATAAATCCTGAAAGACTTCTTTGTACACAACGTTTGATGTTTTGTTCGTCAATTCACCATTTTCATCTACTATAACAATCTTAAGTCCATCTCGACTTCTGACCCTTGAAAGCGCAACATACAACTGCCCGTGTGAAAAAAACTGGATCCTTCAAATACAACCCAACTCTGGATAAGGATTGTCCTTGACTTTTGTTTATTGTCATTGCGAAAGAAACAGCAAGCGGAAATTGCCTTCTGTTAAATTTAAAAGGAATTTTCTTATCTGAGGGGGATAAAGTAATTCTTGGAATAAAAGTTCGCATTCCAATGTTACTTCCTGATATGATTTTCGCTTCAATGACACGTTTTCTCATTTTAACAACTTGTAACCTTGTCCCATTGCACAAACCACTTTTCTGATCAATGTTTCTGAGTAACATTACGGGAACGCCAACTTTCAAAACCAAACGATGGTTTGGTATTCCAGAAAACTTAAGACCATTAAGGACATCAGGAGAAACTAATCTTTCATCAACCTGTTTGTTCACATCTTCAGACTGGCAAACACTATCCGAACTTAGATACTCAACTTCGTCACCGGGAAACATTGAAAGTAATATATCATTAATTTCATGAACAACTTCATTCTTCGGTGCCAATATAGCTCGATCTTGAAAATAAGTCGGAATGTGGATGTTATCCAAAAGTGAAGGATAAACAAAGGCTATCAAATCAGAAACAGGATCCGAAGATTGAGAAATAAGTAAGTCATCAGGTATCAAAATAACATCTTGATCATCACTTATTGTATCAACCTTTCCTTCTCCTATGTCCAGAAGCCAAGATGCAAACTTTTTAGTTTCCTCAATATCAGAACTGCAGCTTCCAGAAAGCAACCGCATATTTTTTGTTAACTCTAAAACAGTGCATTTGTGCCAAATGTATGATGAACTTAAAGAGGCATTAACAATGTCATGTTTATCTGTTTCTTCATTAAGGTCACCAATTATCAATCCAGCAACTTCAGAAACCGTGGGTAGGTTGTAGGTTCTACCATCTTCTTTCCTCATTCCGTTTAATCGAAGCTTGACTTGTGCATCAGGGTTCTTCTGAAAACAATCTCTCGCCATTCTATAAGATTTCACCAAGGAGTTTTTGGCATCCAACATTTTTTTCAATTCCTTTACAATTTGAAATTCAAGGGCCTTTTCTGATGAGTATTCCTCATCTGCATCACTATAAATAAAATGAATACATTAGAATCGAAAGTACTTAAAAATCCTTAAAGTTTTCTACAAAAGACAATAAAAAAATAACATACCCAACAACATTGATTCTATTTGAAACTTCATTTTCAGTATCATATATGTATAGCTGAGAGAATACTGGATTTTGTCCACGTGATGGTAAAAGATTTCCCAAAGCATGGTAGTTCTCACCACTTATACGATAGATGAATGGAGCATTACCATGATTTATAGACCTATCAATTTTTCCACCCATGGATGTAAATGCAAACATAGAGTTGAATCGTCTTATGTTCTTTAAAAAGAATTTGCTTTTAGAATCAACTCCATTAAAATACTCTTTATAACTGTGTGGCGCCTCCTTAAAAGGAGGAAGCATAACTTTTCCATAACCACAACACAGAGAGAAAATTTTTTTTAGTATTACTTCTATTAAGCCCTCTAGTAGATTCACAGCTCCACAGTCTAGCATTACATTAATCTTCACAAGTGACATTCTGATCACCATGATCCAAGTAAGCTAAAAAAAGATATTCAAATTTATTAAATGTACCATATTTCTAAACATGAAGTCTGCAAGTTATTGAAAGTATCGAAATATCTTAAAAGTGAAGAAGATCAAGGGTTACTTACATATTGATAAAGTAGTTTTTTGGGAGAACCGAAAAATATGAAAAAGTGAAACAATTATCAATTAGGTAGGTATATAATGAAACCAATTGTTGTTGGGCTGAATCAGACATTAAGAGTAAAACAATCGGGCCTATGGCTAATAATAAACATTCAACCCAATAAGTTATGTAATATGTATGTTATGTATTTTATATGGGATTGTTTTAGTAACATATTGGGCCGATCCATTTTTCCTTGTATCACAACAATATATTTCGGTAAAAAAATTGAAACGATTTACAACATTTATGTTACAATCTTTTAGTTTTAATTAGATATGAATCATACAAAAATAAAACTGAAAATTATGTTTGATGAGTACATCCACCAATCTAGTTGTATCTATATATACTCAACATAATATTCAAATGGATGAAAACATACTTATCAATCAAGCAAACGCATTTATTAAATATTATGATCGTTATGAAACTTAATAAAAAGAGGAAACCATATCATGGTATAAAGAGAAAATAACAAAGTAGAAATTGTTCAAAATTATTAAAAAAACAAAACATAAAGCAATGAAACTGGTTGACCATAAGCATAGAAAACAAATCCTCTTCATTTTGGGTTTAGGAAGACGAGAGGCTCAACGTAATTTTAAGTTACTCCATACTACCACCACTTCCAATCTTAGTTGAAGGAATTGGTGTGCTTTCATCATCAGAGATCGCGTCAATTAGTTTACGCTTAACCATTTGATACTTGGAACTGATAGAACATTGTTCTCCTTCAGCATAAACTTTCTTATCAACCATGGAAATTGGCGTATCATTATCGCCTGTGTCAGATTCCTAAACAAAAAATAGTTACAAACATATGTATCAGAATCATCAGTGATTGTGTATCAAAGAAAAAATGAGTAAAATGTATTACTATGAATATAAGTGTTTGTGCAAATGGTACCTTGGAAACAGAAATAACATTAGACGGCATTGACATGAGAGACGTGTGAAGTGATTTTGATTCAGCAGGCTGTTAAAAAAAATATGCAAAAACTTAGAAATGTAATAAAGTCTTACATAAATAAAATTTGCTAAGTTATGTGAAATGGAATTCGAATATGTACCTGTCCTACATACAACTTTTTCTTAAGATGCGAGATAATTGTTGGATCATCAGTTATCTTAGTTACACCATAAACATCATATTTGTTGTTTAAATTGAACCCAGAGACAAAGATTTTAAAAGCAAACTCTCTGCCTAACAAAGTCTTAATCTCTTCAGGATATTCAACTGTATCACCAACCTATATATAAGGAATAACCAAATACATAATTATTACAAAACTATAATTAAGGAATTATTAAAAATAATTTTATACTTAAAATGTAGTTAAAAATATGGAATACCGTATTCAACTCAAGCAATTCAGAAGCACTTTTACTAATAAGTTGTGGAACGTCACGATGAAACAACGTAAGCGATACAGCACCATTAACGTCTTGCACACGAACCTGAATTTTAAACCTAGAAAAAAAATTTGAAAAAAAAAACAACAAAAATTTATAACTAAGTTGGGTTGAAATGAAAGTATATTTGTGAAAATTATAATAGATGTTAAAAATATATCCGACCTTGGTGTAGGCTCAACTTTTTTGGCACTACAACTATCATTCAAACACTCGTAAACCTTTTCTTCCTCAAAATCTGAACTTCCTTCACCAACCTGCTTGATTATATAATCAATACTACATTTTCTGGTGCATTTGGGGCATCCCATGTAGTACCAGCCAATTTCGGTAAACAGGTCTTTAATAGTACCCAATAATACCAAAGCCTGCGCCTGTATGAATATTATAGTTTGTTACCAAAATAAGATAGTATATGATATACATTGGAAATTAATATTAAATAAAAATTAAAATTTTAACCTCATTACAATTTTTTATATTTAATTATAAATATCGTATTTAAGTATGAACATTATACTTACCTCTTGAATCTCACAAATGTCGCCAATGTTACTAAAAGGAGTGTTATGGACAAATTCATCTTCATCAGAGCAAAACATAGAAGTTCCATATGGTTGATGAGAAGAGGAAGGATTATCAGCGATTTTCTTACCCAACCTGATAAAAATAATTTAATCAATACACATTACATATTTATTGAGACTGTTTATAAAGGTTGTGTAATTCGTATTGAAAAACGTAATAGTACATACCCTTTTTTTGTACAGCTTTATATCTTCAATATCTCCATTTATGAACAGTCGACTAACGCGATCTCCAAAAGAGTTAGAAACATACGGTTTTCCTATAAAAAAACGTGTTGTTAACTTTTACATTTTCATCACATAGGATCATTTCAATTGAGTACACATCATTAGGATTGCGACGATCGGGTAGACGCCAAACCCGAATAATCTTTAGCTTTAACGCCACACTGTTTCGGTTTACATGAATTTGGTTAACCATTGTAAACTCATTTGCATCTACAGCAGCCATTGATCTTGTTAACTGGGAAAAAATGATGTAAAAACCAAAAGATGACTTCAATAAAACAACAAATCAAAATCAAAATAACTAATGTTTAAGTAATTAAATATGAGAAACAGAAATTAACCTAATAATATATCTTTGCGATTACTCAAAGTGGTTCCAACGTGTCTTATTACAATCGTATGTGAATTGGTTTGACTTGTTTATATAGTTATTGAATTTACCGAATAATAAGAAATGGATGAAATGGTGGGCGGTTAATTAGCATTGTTTTAAAGGTTATAACATTAAGTATTGATTGAATTTAGTCAAGGTCAATCATTTATTGATTAAATGGCGTATGTCAAGCATTATATAGGTATTGATGTAGGAATTAAATAAATTCAATAATAACAAATAGATTAAAGAGTGGAGGGTAATTAGGAACCGAATTACGATTGTTATTATTGTTATAACTTTATGTACTGATTGAATTTAGTCAAAGTCAAGTAGTCAAAGCAAAACAGCCGTATGTTAAGCATTATAGTTAGTTGTAATTTGTTTTGATATATTCAATGTTATTTAACTAATGTTCTTTATATGTTATGTCAAGCATTATATAGGAATTCAATCAATTGAATAATAAAAAACGGATGAAAGAGTGGAGGGTAATTAGGATTCGACTTACAATTGTTATTATTGTTATAACTTTATGTATTGATTGAATTTAGTCAAAGTCAAGTATGGATGTCAAGCATTATACTTAGTTGTAATTGTAATTTGTTTCGATCTATTCAATGTTATTTAACTAATGTTCTTTATATGTTATGTAAAGCATTATATAGGTATTCAAACAATTGAATAATAAGAAATGGATGAAAGAGTGGAGGGTAATTAGCATCCGAATTAGCATTGTTATTATTGTTATAAATTAATGTATTGATTAAATTTAGTCAAAGTCAAGCATTGAAATCATTAATGGCGAATTTTAAGTATTATACCTAGTTGTGATTTTTTTTTTTTGATCTATTCAATGTTATTAAACTAAATGTTCTTTACATGTTATGTAAAGCATTATATAGGTATTCAATCAATTCAATAATAAGAAATGGATGAAAGAGTGGAGGGTAATTAGCATCCGAATTAGCATTGTTATTATTGTTATAAATTAATGTATTGATTACATTTAGTCAAAGTCAAGCATTGAAATCATTAATGGCGAATTTTAAGTATTATACCTAGTTGTGATTTTTTTTTTTATTTATTCAATGTTATTAAACTAAATGTTCTTTACATGTTATGTAAAGCATTATATAGGTATTCAATCAATTCAATAATAAGAAATGGATGAAAGAGTGGAGGGTAATTAGCATTCGAATTACCACTTATATATTATTGTTATAAATTAATGTATTGATTAAATTTAGTCAAAGTCAAGCATTTAAACCATTAATGCCGAATTTATATGATTGTACATATTTGTGATTTTTTTTGATCTATTCAATGTTACTAAACTAAATGTTATTTACATGTTATGTAAAGCATTATATAGGTATTGAATCAATTCAATAATAAGAAATGGATGAAAGAGTGGAGGGTAATTAGCATCCGTATTAGAATTGTTATTATTGTTATAAATTAATGTATTGATTGAATTTAGTCAAAAACAATGATTGAAACCTTTAATGCCGCATGTCAAGGATTATACCTAGTTGTGTGTTTTTTTTTAATCTATTCAATGTTATTTAAGTAAATGTTCTTTATATGTTATTATATGCTTTACTAACATGCTTGAAAATTGGACAAGTAAATGCGTATTCAAAGTAAATTTGTTATTGTATAAGGAAACCATAAATTTCGCAATTACATTTATCAATTCATTATGAATGTTGTGAGTAAATTCAGTTGTGAATATGTATTCTAAATTATACCGTATTGCCACCACGGGTTAATGTATACATATTGTTACAATTACAACATACTAAATATTCGGTAAAATTAGACATCTCCATGTCAATATACCAAATGAAAAAAAAACACAAAATTTTAATGATTATTGATTCACACATTGTCGTACTCATTTATTGATTTGACCATAATTAAATCTTAGTCAATGTGAATAATTACACATTTAAATTAAAATTAATAAGAAGTTGTTGACCATGGTATGTCGAAACTTTAATGTTGTTGTTTCGTAAGTTTTTAGATAACAAAAACCTGTTCATGGATTTAGGCAATGTCTGCACAAACACGTAAAAACCAACATTATAATAACAAATAAGGTTTTTTTACTTAAAAAATATTAGAAACGTCATACCAAAACTCGTGCGGAAGGGTCATGAATAACCTTGAAGAATTTGTCACCCTTGTGATAAGCCATATTGAAGTTATTTGTCCTAATGAAATCCTGTTCTTCGTATGCAAAAAACAAACTTTTGTTAAAATATACATAAAGTCACTCATACTAAAAACTGATTTTAATTATCTTGTTTTATGAAATCCGGTATTTTGTTTTTTTTTTATATAATTGTTTTTTATATTCACACATACTCAAAACCGATTTCAATTGCAATCTGTTTATTAAAAAACACAATCATATATTCAATGATTAAAGCTGAGCAGAATTACTCGCGTATCGATTACATCCAAAGCAGAGAGTTGATTGTAAACAGATTATCAAATGGTTTTAATAAAAAAAAAAACGATTCTGTTTGGTTTAATATGTTAGTAAACCGATGTGGATGGATTTCAAAAATTGTCAGAAACATAATCGACAAACAATAGGATTAGAAAGTTATTTTAATAAGAAACCGATTGTATTTATATTTTATGTAAGATGGTTTCAAACATTTACTTTTGGGATTTTATAAAGGGTCAGAAACATAATCGAAAACTTGTTGATAATCACATATTTTGTAGAAGGTTGATAGATATAGGATTGTCATTTGTCTTTGTATAAAAATAACGATACAATCCTATTGTTTTTATCTTTTATGTAAGATGATTGCAAACATTATGTATCAATATAATAAAAATGCAGAAAAAGATTCAAAAACATTTTCTAGATTCATCTAAGATTGATGAAGAACATACCTTGCAAAAATGACAATGAGAGAGGAATGAGGAATGAGAAAGGAATTAGTAGGATAGGAAGGAGGAAGATGTTGTAACATACAAATGGATGTTGACAAAATTAAATAAAAAGAGGTTTATATAAGACTTAGTCTTGGAGCCCCATTTAGGATTTGGATCCTTCAAGACCCTCTAAAAATCTAGGATTCAACCCTAGCGTTTTCATTTATTATATAGATAGATTTAGTGCGTCATGATGGTGACAAGCCCACCAAGGGGGTTCGATCCTGAGCGTCACCCCAGTATTAATCCGACTGTTACTTCAGCAAGACAACTTGTGTGAAGACAGTACGGTTTTCGAGGGGAAACCACCAAAGCCGATGATCCTGCACGGGGCCCGATAGAACATCGCCACATCGTTAGGCCAGCCTTGGCAGGCTGTCGGTCCAAAACGGACCGTCGGAGTGACAACGTGTCACTCATAACGAAAGTCACCCCCCCCCCCAAAAAAAAAAAAAAAAAAAAAAAAAACGCACCAAACAAGCTATCTAAAAGTAAACTCAAACCTAGCCAATCCATCAACATGTATGACAAATGTGTTCTTTCTAAATGGTTGAGGAATTTAGTCTCATAATTGATATTATGTAAATTTAGGAGAATCTTTAGTTGGTGTGTGAGTTGGCCGTCAAAAAGCCAAAACCATAAAAGAAAATCATACAAATATACCGTTTAAACTTAAGTTTTTTAGGACCGTAAATCAAATTCTCTCATTAATTTAACTTTATTGTAGGGAACTCATTACTATTTTTATTCCTTTTTTTTTTTTACAAAATTTCTTTTAATTTCTTATAATTAAAGTTCATTAAGTGAAATAGATAAAACAAGTTACATTTAGATGGTGGGTAAGCAGGCAACAAGCTGCGCCGCTATCCCGTTTTGAATCGCAAAACCTATCTTGCTAAACACAAACCTTTGGTTCTTAGGGCTCAGCGAGTCACTGTGGACCACCTTCTACACACGTTTCAGGAACCGTACTGCCTCAGAGGCTAGAGATCCAAATGTGTCAAAAGCAAACGACAAAAACACATGTTGATTCTCTAAACAGGCTGCTCCATGCTAGTACAATACTTAGTTTAACTTTTTCTCATACCAATTAAGTAAGCAACATGCTAGGACAATATCATACATGACAAACAAATCAAAAAAAGAATACGATACTCAAAGGACGATTCCCATATGTGCATGATCAAGAAAACCATAATGCACCGACGTATATTTGAACAGTAAACCTGAAAAGTTGATTGACACATGATCACCTGAAAAATGATCTTTTCATAACTTTGATTTATCATATAAGGAGAGGAATACCATATATATTCACACTAGGGTAACAAGATATATAGTGGAGTCCTCCTTTTTTGCAAATGTTTTGCTTGCTATGGTAGTCCAATTCATTATATAAGGAGCACTACATAAAGCAAACACTTACCACCACAATTTGTCCATTGCCTGTTTGTACTGTTTTGTCGATACAAGACAGGTTTTGTCATATCTAGGCCCTCTAATATGCAACATATATACCCCCTTCCTCAATGTATCAACAATAAAAATTATTATATCACGTCACCTTTACTTCCCATCATAGTATTAATCATCAAGAATAAGCATACGGGTTAGGTGTTAAGACTTTTGATATCAACTGACAAGTTTATAACTACATTGATCGGATATATTTATCTTTGCAATTTTTGGCTTGTGAATTGTAGCCACAACATAATGAATATACAACTAGAGATAAATCAAATATTTATTTTATTATTTTTTTTTTGCAGGAAGGTAAAAGAAATTGTTTTTACTTTATAAAAACCTAAAAAAAAAAATGTAATAACTAACTTTTTTAATCTAAAATATCTTTGATATAATTCAAATTTTAAAAAGAATTATACCAACATCTATAAATTTATTGCCTTTAGCTTCATATAAGTCTTGCTATCTATCTATATATATTTTTTCAAATCAGAACATTTTTCAACCTACTTTTTATTACAATATAGTGCATAACCGTTTTACAGGGGTGCTACATAACTTTTTTTTTAATGACGACTTTCTATTTAATCCGTAGTTTGCGGTACTTGAACTCAAGACATTCAAACCTTATTTTTTTTTATAGGCGTTGCCTTTCCAGCCTCATACAATATTGGTGCGTCATCTTATTTGCTTTCGCCATTAGTTTGAGTTTTACAATGATGCTTTCAGTTTAAGTGTATTGTTTCAAGATAATGCATGTTAAACTAATGCAAATACCATATTCCAATGTACATGTGTCGTCTCTTGCAGTGACGGATCCATGATTAAAATATTATGTAGTCACTGTTTTTAGATGCTTCAATTTCATAAAAGCGGACATAAAAAAAATTCCGGGTCAGGTCGGAAATTACTAGCAATGTGATACAAAATTTATGTTTTTTCTTAGAAATTATTTTTGATACATGGGCTTTGTATTCAGAAAACTTAAATGTGTAGACAATGGATTGAGACTTTAAGAAAGAATACTGTAGAGTTTATTTTGAAAGTCTACTAAAATTGAAAAAGCAAAAGTTGCATGGAATTTTCCTTCACTTTTGTAAATGATAATTGGTGTAATTATCCTTTGGATTGTATGTAATGTTTTTGGTTTTACCCGGGGGTCCTTGTTTTGAGGTCCGCTTGGTGCGTGTGAATGAAGTTTTCCTTTAAAAAAAAAAAAGCGGTAAACAACTATGGAGAACTAATTTTATATTACCGTTTGATACTTTATTTAACCGTATGAAACAATTTAAACTTTATTACTAAATCAAAAAATCAAAATTAATTACCGTTTGAATAAAATTTGGAAATTGAATTTAGTTTACCAATTACAAAAGTACTGACATGATTATTTTATACGGGAAGTTAAACTAGAAACAAAATACCCATGACCTCTTGGTCTAGTGGTATGGTGTTTCCCTTACAAATGTAAGGTTGTGAGTTCAAATCCTTGCAAATGCATGGTGAGGTGAAATTAAGGTGTGATAAAATTTGACGTTCGAAAAAAAAAAAACCAGAAACAAAATTCTTTTTATTAAAAGGTCCTACCATCTAATGCATTTCATCTAAAGCATTTATACCTCACAAACTTCCATAGAAGCTCCTTCCATCTTCATCTTCATTTTAAATGTAGGGTTCTTTCTTCCATTAAACCTGCAACATACCCTTAACCATATTTTATTTTTTTCTTCCTCTCTCTAACACTCAAGAATGATGTCACCATCCAAAAAACGATGTTGTCACTTGAAAACCGATGCATACATTTCTATATACTCGTAAAAATTCACTGTAGTCTTGTGACGTACCCTAAGACATAGGTCCGCCCTTGGTCTCTTGAGCCTTCGAATGTTTCTTAAAAAATCTTCCTTTTTTTTACGGATTTTACCTGTGATCTACTAGCAAACTTCATAAAAAAAAAATACATAAATGGAGTCACACACGCTAGATGGACGCTTGTGCAATGAGGTGGAAAACACTGATAATCTCATAACATGTTAATTTTTTTAGTTACAAAAAACTACAACAATACCACACTCATATTACAGAGCATAAACTCATCTTTTGTTGTGTATTTATTTTTCTAAGAAATTATTAACGTATGAGAATCGCGAGGGGAGAAGATGGTTTAAAAGCCAACAATATGTTTTAAAGAATTGTATTATAAGTTTTAAAAGTTATAATAACTTAAAGACTTAAAACTATGTAAAAATACCTTTTTCTATCCTTATATATATATACACACACATTTCAAATATACTATTTTCCAAAGAAAAGTTGTATGGATTTTGTTAATAGTTAATTGTCACCAATATTTTACTATTCTATATGCTAAAAATGTCAATGTTCTCTTATTGATTAGTCTTGAAAACGTTTAAGAATCCATACAATTAAATATTTAGAAGTTAATTCTTGTTATGATTGCATTGGTGTTTATATTCTTTTGTTCCATTTGACATGCAGAGAATATAATGGTGTATGGATCATTAAGGCATAAACCACAAGTTAAGGCATCTAAAAATTATCAATCAAATACCATTATACATATTTTATGTTGTTAAGCCTTGATCTATTGCCGAAGATGTTCTATAATTGTGTGTATGAACACACTTTAAGGAGCTTTATTTTCATGCTTATAAAGAATATTCTTATGATCTAGCTTCTCTTATCCGTATATGAAGTGGGGTTCTTTAAATTAGAATGTTAAAAAGGTGACGAGATGGATGCTTATGTACGTCAAACAATTGCATCCACACCAAATCAAACAAAAACATATCAAGTAATTAAATAATATAATGTTAGGATTTATACCAAACAGGAAACTGAACACACAAGCACGGAAACAATAAAATTACACTAGAATTTAATATGCTTTAGGTATAAACTTACCTACGTTCACGGGTTACAACTAGTTATTTTTTTTTTATTGAGGTGATAATAAATTACAAGTACCGGGCATAAGTATATATAGATTGCATAAGTATAATTAAATGGGCCAACTAAAATTAGCGCCTGCTGCTCAAACCATTTTCATTGATCTTCCTTACTTGGGATCTCAAATAACTTGCCCAAAAGGCCTACGAACCAAACAAACAACACAAAAAAAAAGTAACTAAAAATGATGCTATATATTGCACAAAGATCTTTTTATTTATTTGTGACCATTTGGTAAATCAAGTCCATAAAACATATTAGAAGAGTGTTTAGTGGTGATATTTTTTGTTTGATTCAGCCCTGAGAACAGTGGTGCAAGAAGGAACACACACCTCTTCATGATCATCATCAAGATCTTTCAAAGTAGTGTAAGTTCTAGCTAGTTGTGCTTCACTAACCAACTTCCTTAGTTCCATGGTTTCTTTCTTGAGCCTATCATTTTCATGAACAACTTCTTCATGAGTCTCCAAAAAGCGGTTTAGCTTCTCCATGAGTCCATGGTTCTCATTCCTGAGCCACAAAACATGTGTGCACAGCTCGTCTAACTGCTTCTGTTTCCTCATCCTAGACCTTCGAGCTGACTCGCGGTTAGATATCATCCTCCTTTGCCTCCTTTCATTGATGATGCTCGTCTGGTTCTCATCAGCTTCATCTGAAGCGCTCGAGTTGTTGTAACTTAAAGAAGAAGATTGTGGGCAGAAAGCAACCATTGGTATTTGAGGACTTGAACTAGGTTGATGATAATAAGGCAAATTTGTCACAAATTGAGGAGAAGGTGACATATCGTTTTGGAATGAAGTGAAGTTTGTAGAGATCATGTTAAATAAAGTGTCTTCATATTCCGGGGCTAAAGTGTAGTTTCTTGCCATCTATCTTGAATATATTTGTTTATGACAAATCGATATTAAGGATGATTATATTAGTTGGTGATCATACGAAGAGGATGGAGATAGAATGGATGAGGAATGAAGGGATTTATAGGAGGTGAAAAGTGGCCAATATGAAGCAAATAGCAAGAGTGGTTTATTGTTTGATTTTCGTGAAAAATGGCTTTTCAAGAATGATGACTTATGAGTTATAATGGGTATGATGTATTCTTCGATCTTGTGGTTGCAAAAGATACTTTATATAAGTAGGACCTATCTATTTTGCTAATTTATAAATACCATTGGAGAATGAACGGTGAGGTAAAATAATAGAACCCCCTTAAGTCTTAACATTAATATATTATTACACTAACTTATAATTATACAGTTAGAATAAAGATAATTATACAATTAGAATAAAGGAAGCACCCATGACATCTTGGTCTAGTGGTACGGTGTCCCCTTATAAATATAAAGTTGTGGGTTCAAATCCTTGCAAATGCAAGGTTATGTGTAACTAAGTTGGTATAAAATTTTCCGTTAAAAAAAAAGTTAGAATAAAAGAAATATCGCACATAAGTAAAAAAATATACAACTGTTTAAAACTACCCATAACCATGAAAATATCAATATCTTTATTTAAAATTTAAATATAAACATAATAATTTTGAAATAAATTTTCGCAATTTATGATAACAATGTATCACTTTTATATATATATATATATATATATATATATATATATATATATATATATATATATATAGGTTTAGGATCATGTACAAAACCTAATATTTGTGAGAAGTGTGAGAACTAATATGGGAGTGACATGTGGCACAAGGTGTTTGGGCATTTTAGTAATTTTTACATACTATTAAATAATAATTAAAATTATAATTTTGGTAAAAGAGGTGAGAGAGGGCATAAAATTAGGGAAAGAGGGAGAGAGAGAGAGATAGAATGGTTCTGGTCACCTTCATCATCGTCATACTGACGTCATAGTGTTTTAACAATAAACGTGTGGTGTTTTATGTTTAAGGTAGATTTTTAGTTATTTTTTATACAAGGTATGGTGTTTTATTATAGTCTTGTAAGTTGTTCATCCAGAAGGTGTTTTACGTTCATACCCGTGTGTTTTATCACCATATTCTCAACTTTGTGTTTTAACATGCCCGTGTGTTTTATCATCATCTTCTCCAGTGTGTTTTATCTTCATCATACACAATCAGTAAAACATTCAAAAAACACACTATTATATACTTTAAAACACAACTATACATAAAAATGTGTTTTAAATTCAAAAAAATACTAAACCACACAAAAATGGTGTAAGAAAATCTATGTTATCCTTCACAAATCTGTTATAGACAACAAAATTAAGATATAATTTAATTTAATAATAACAAAACGTAAGACAAATGGCACATACAAATTCCAAGACATTCTTGGAAAACACTAAAAAAACTCAAATTCTAAAATAAAAAAGAATAAGTAATTCTCTTGTTCCCAAATTATATTCTCCGTCACCTTAAAGAATCACTAACACAACCACCTCTAAAAACCAACAAAGCAATCTGCTTATCGTCGACCTCCTTCCTCAATTCAGGAACAATCCTTCCACTTCCACTCTTCTTCCCACACAAACTCCCAATAAACCCTAGCACTGACAGATTTGGATGATTTTGTTATTATTATTTTTATTGTGTTTGTGGAGGATGGGAGTGAAGGGGTGGAGGAAAGAGAGGTTTTGTTGGTGGATGTTTGTAAGGTCGGAGGAGGATTCAAGTTTAGAAAGGAGTGATGATTCGGTTACGGCAGCGGTGGTGGTGATGCCGGAGTCCGACATTAGCGGCAGTGTGTGGAAGAGTCTTGTGTGTGTGTTTTTTTAGCGGTGAGGATATATAGAGAGAAATGAATGTGAGTTAAGCTGTTTCCATTTTCAAAAGATATTAATTTAATGTGGGGTGACGATTTTACTTTAATAACCCTCACCCATCTAATTTATTATTAATAATATCACACTAATTACCAAAATGCCACTCAATTAATCCACACCATAGATTAAAATGATCTAATGGCCAAAACACATTCTCACACTTCTCACACAAAAAACACTTTGTACATGATCTTGACCCTAACTCTGACTTCCCGAACTTTTTATCATCTGAAAAAATTAGAGTATGTAATATACATGTTTTTAAGAGTTTTGAGCCAAAAAAAACAAAAAAGCGCCGAATGGATATTTTAAAAAAATAAATAAATAAGTTTTTGGTGTTACATATGTAACATGTCTGTTTTTGTGTAACATACGTAACACAAAAAAAACTTATTTATTTTTTTAAAAATATCCACTCGGCGCTTTTTTGATTTTTTTGGCTCAAAACTCTTAAAATCATGTATATTACATATCCTAATTTTTTCAGATGATAAAAAGCTCGGGAAGTTAGAGTTTACCGAGTTTCTTCGTTTTAAAGGGTTTTTTGTGGATACTTAGCCTATATATATATATATATATATATATATATATATATATATATATATATATATATTGCTAATTATCGTTCAATAGCATAAATTAGAAGTTAGTTTTTTACCCAACCTGAATTATAAATAATTTAAAATAGAAAGCTACACATGAAGAATATGCAAGTAAAGCTAAATCTTAAACATTATCTTTAGCATATATTTCATTAATGATTTTCATTTTAATAATAATAATAATATTATTATTATTTATTTTTTTCCAAGGAAAGTAAAGTTTAAACTTTTCTAAATATGACTATAAAATTTGATCTATAAAATTTAACGACTTTATTTATTTGGTTTGTTTGGTTCTATAACTAGTACCGGTTCTGCAACGAATCAAATCGATACCGACTGAAACTGAATTCATGTAGATTAGACAAATAACATAACATGGTTAATTAATAATAAAACTTATATATGTATATATATATACACACACATTTGGAATACACATTAAAATGTAGGAAATTCATTAATTATAATAAAAAAAATATAAAAACTCCTAAGTCCTGTCTTGTTCTTTTGGGGTCATTAATGTTAATATATGTTTGGTCAATTATGCTTATGTGTGTTCGTTTATTTAATTATGTTCGTTTGTATACGTGAACAGTTCATTTAGATTTTAATGGTCTGTTGCTATTTCCCACTTTTCGTCGCCAATGCTATGTCGTCGCTAAAGCACATTCGCTGCTAATGATCATTAGCGACGATTTGTATCGTCGCTAAAAGGCCATTCCAGTTTGTACTAAAGCTAGCTTCAGCGACGACATTGTCATTGCTAAAAGTGATTTTTTTTTTGTTTTTTTCCCATATTTTTTTTTGTTTCAAACCTGCACATTTCAGTTTCGAACCTGCCCATTTTCAGTTTAACGACACATCAAAACGAACATAAACATAAATATTTTACATCACAATCCAAACGAACATAAAAATTAATATTTTACATGTCGTACGTCACAATCCAAATCGTTTTAACCACAAATTGTTTTACGACCACTCCACATCATCGCCGCTTTCATCATTTTCGTCTTCATTTGGAAACTTAGCGGAGTCTAAACTTGGGTTGGAAGCCAAATACTTGGCAAGTTCCTTGCAAAACTCTGCATTTTCAAAGAAACTTTTAAAATAACCCTATTAAAATATCAAAATAAACCAAATTAGCATAGTACCAACATTAACCCAATTGCAAATAACCAACATAATAAAACTAAATTTATAACATTTATGTGGCAAACTAAATTTATAACATAAACATAAATATTTTACATGTCGTGCGTCGCTATTGGTCATCGATACGACTCAACCCCATACGTCGGATCCCCTTGTCATCCATCGGCCAGATTGCTTTGAAAAGATCCCACATTGATTGAGCAATAGCGATGGCATTTTCCATGTCGTTGCTATTGGTGTCGTCGCAATTGCTACAAAATCTTTTAGTGTAAGTATGTTCTTTATAATACGTTTACTATCTAATGTTATAAAGTCATAATCATCATTAATCACTACTTTGTTTTACATTCTACTCGCTCAAGTGTGTGTGTATGGCAGGTCATGGACATTCTTTTTTATAATAAGGTATGATCTCGACTTTACTATAAATATTTTATTTCAATCAACTTCGCTAACGATAGGATTTAAGTTTAGGTAAGGCCCACACATCACTCCTAAAGCCCTAAACATGCTTTCATGTAAGTTCATTGAAGTTTCACCAATACTTAATTTCGTATATATAACAATATATTAATATCAACTTGGTAAAATGACGCTTAAGACTATGTAATGACATGGATCACTTCCTAAGCATGCTTGCCATAAAACTTCGTGGAAACCTCATACACAATTAATTAATTTATACAAAAGGTTTACCTATGTAGTGGTAGGCTCTCTCATATAATAAGTTTACTGTTAAATTTCTTGTATGGGAACATAATTTTCTAGTGGATGGTTCCATTATAAGTTTGATACTATAATAACTTGGCTTTCATTGTCTAAAAACTTTTTAAAAGTATCCATTTCATAGATACTGATTAAAAATTAATACCATGGACATGAAAGTCTACCAGTTATGATCTTGATTTTCAATTTATACTTTGGTGTTATTCAGGGAAAAGTTATCATAAGCCCTACATGATATTGATTTTGAGCTAGTTTGTATAGATAATATAAATCAATTACGCATGCACATCATTAAGAGTTTTTTGCCAAAATGGAAGATTTTCCTCGTCCATTTGTGTATTTGGTGTATGTCAGAATGGAAGATTCAAAACTAGGACACCCGCAATCTTAGATTGCGGGACTAGTCCAAATGGGATGCCACCGTGGAGATTTTGCTGATGTTGGACGATGTTGGCACTACTGCTCAAGACGTGGAGATGCAAGGCACGTGCTGCGGATGACTAGGCAGACCCGCAATCTGAGATTGCGGGTGTCTGTCTCACCTTTTCAGTGGGTTTTAGCTCCATCTTGCTGCATGTATAGACATTAATATTACTCTCGCAATTTAAGATTGCATGAGAGTAGGTTGGAATAGTGTTTTGCAGGCATATGGATTGGATGCATGAGTCTTTATTGTAGTGTTGCATGAGTGTAAGAGAATCAATTCTCTGATGGCAAATAGTGTCATGCTCCAACTCCAAGCAAACATCAAATCAAGAGTTAAAATCTGCATGCATTAGCTTGCAATATATATGAGGATGATGTTTAGTGAAACCATAACAATCTTCAACATACACAAAGGAAAAAAATTCACAAGCACAAGTATCATCTTAAAAAAAAAAACAATGGCACACTTACACCCGGGTCCAAGAAACAACGAGCTTCTATGGCTGCAGCCACAACATCGTTCGGCTTATCTGTTCGAAGATGATGCTGGCCATGCCACAGAGCTTGATATTAGGCGGGGCGACCAGACATTATTTTCTGCCATTAAAAAAATCCGTTAAACCCCAATGTCGAAGAGCTGGTTAGAATGGCAGGCTTTGGTGGGGTTCTTGATGTTGGATACGTGCTTTTTGACCGTGGTTTGATAACCGCGTTGGTTGAAAGATGGCGTCCAGAAACCATATCTGTATATCTGTATAAGTAAACTAACAACAAGATCTTGCTATTATATACTAACATCTTGAAGTAAAAAAAAAAAAAAAATCTATACTAACACCCGCAATCTTAGATTGCGGGTCTCTTCCAAGGCAAGTCCACCGTGGCATGGTGTTAAAGGTGATCGTGCAACACATTGAGCATTCGTCCAAGCAAGCAGCCAAGTCAGCTGATGAGTGTACACACCCGCAATCTCAGATTGCGGGTCTACTAAATGCACAATCAACTTTCTGACAAACACCAATGGCACAAATATTCTTGGGAAATCTTCCAATTTGGCAAAAAACTCCATCAGAGTTTTTTGCCAAAATGGAAGATTTTCCTCGTCCATTTGTGTATTTGGTGTATGTCAGAATGGAAGATTCAAAACTAGGACACCCGCAATCTTAGATTGCGGGACTAGTCCAAATGGGATGCCGCCGTGGAGATTTTGCTGATGTTGGACGATGTTGGCACTACTGCTCAAGACGTGGAGATGCAAGGCACGTGTTGGGGATGACTAGGCAGACCCGCAATCTGAGATTGCGGGTGTCTGTCTCACCTTTTCAGTGGGTTTTAGCTCCATCTTGCTGCATGTATAGACATTAATATTACTCTCGCAATTTAAGATTGCATGAGAGTAGGTTGGAATAGTGTTTTGCAGGCATATGGATTGGATGCATGAGTCTTTATTGTAGTGTTGCATGAGTGTAAGAGAATCAATTCTCTGATGGCAAATAGTGTCATGCTCCAACTCCAAGCAAACATCAAATCAAGAGTTAAAATCTGCATGCATTAGCTTGCAATATATATGAGGATGATGTTTAGTGAAACCATAACAATCTTCAACATACACAAAGCAAAAAAATTCACAAGCACAAGTATCATCTTAAAAAAAATAAAAACAATGGCACACTTACACACGGGTCCAAGAAACAACGAGATTCTATGGCTGCAGCCACAACATCGTTCGGCTTATCTGTTCGAAGAAGATGCTGGCCATGCCACAGAGCTTGATATTAGGCGGGGCGACCAGGCATTATTTTCTGCCATTAAAAAAAATCCGTTAAACCCCAATGTCGAAGAGCTGGTTAGAATGGCAGGCTTTGGTGGGGTTCTTGATGTTAGATACGTGCTTTTTGACCGTGGTTTGATAACCGTGTTGGTTGAAAGATGGCGTCCAGAAACCATATCTGTATATCTGTATAAGTGAACTAATAACAAGATCTTGCTATTATATATTAACATCTTGAAGTAAAAAAAAAAAAAAATCTATACTAACACCCGCAATCTTAGATTGCGGGTCTCTTCCAAGGCAAGTCCACCGTGGCATTGTGTTAAAGGTGATCGTGCAACACATTGAGCATTCGTCCAAGCAAGCAGCCAAGTCAGCTGATGAGTGTACACACCCGCAATCTCAGATTGCGGGTCTACTAAATGCACAATCAACTTTCTGACAAACACCAATGGCACAAATATTCTTGGGAAATCTTCCAATTTGGCAAAAAACTCCATCAGAGTTTTTTGCCAAAATGGAAGATTTTCCTCGTCCATTTGTGTATTTGGTGTATGTCAGAATGGAAGATTCAAAACTAGGACACCCGCAATCTTAGATTGCGGGACTAGTCCAAATGGGATGCCGCCGTGGAGATTTTGCTGATGTTGGATGATGTTGGCACTACTGCTCAAGACGTGGAGATGCAAGGCACGTGTTGGGGATGACTAGGCAGACCCGCAATCTGAGATTGCGGGTGTCTGTCTCACCTTTTCAGTGGGTTTTAGCTCCATCTTGCTGCATGTATAGACATTAATATTACTCTCGCAATTTAAGATTGCATGAGAGTAGGTTGGAATAGTGTTTTGCAGGCATATGGATTGGATGCATGAGTCTTTATTGTAGTGTTGCATGAGTGTAAGAGAATCAATTCTCTGATGGCAAATAGTGTCATGCTCCAACTCCAAGCAAACATCAAATCAAGAGTTAAAATCTGCATGCATTAGCTTGCAATATATATGAGGATGATGTTTAGTGAAACCATAACAATCTTCAACATACACAAAGCAAAAAAATTCACAAGCACAAGTATCATCTTAAAAAAAATAAAAACAATGGCACACTTACACACGGGTCCAAGAAACAACGAGATTCTATGGCTGCAGCCACAACATCGTTCGGCTTATCTGTTCGAAGAAGATGCTGGCCATGCCACAGAGCATGATATTAGGCGGGGCGACCAGGCATTATTTTCTGCCATTAAAAAAAATCCGTTAAACCCCAATGTCGAAGAGCTGGTTAGAATGGCAGGCTTTGGTGGGGTTCTTGATGTTGGATACGTGCTTTTTGACCGTGGTTTGATAACCGCGTTGGTTGAAAGATGGCGTCCACAAACCCTATCTGTATATCTGTATAAGTGAACTAACAACAAGATCTTGCTATTATATACTAACATCTTGAAGTAAAAAAAAAAAAAAAATCTATACTAACACCCGCAATCTTAGATTGTGGGTCTCTTCCAAGGCAAGTCCACCGTGACATGGTGTTAAAGGTGATCGTGCAACACATTGAGCATTTGTCCAAGCAAGCAGCCGAGTCAGCTGATGAGTGTACACACCCGCAATCTAAGATTGCGGGTCTACTAAATGCACAATCAACTTTCTGACAAACACCAATGGCACAAATATTCTTGGGAAATCTTCCAATTTGGCAAAAAACTCCATCAGAGTTTTTTGCCAAAATGGAAGATTTTCCTCGTCCATTTGTGTATTTGGTGTATGTCAGAATGGAAGATTCAAAACTAGGACACCCGCAATCTTAGATTGCGGGACTAGTCCAAATGGGATGCCACCGTGGAGATTTTGCTGATGTTGGACGATGTTGGCACTACTGCTCAAGACGTGGAGATGCAAGGCACGTACTGGGGATGACTAGGCAGACCCGCAATCTGAGATTGCGGGTGTCTGTCTCACCTTTTCAGTGGGTTTTAGCTCCATTTTGCTGCATGTATAGACATTAATATTACTCTCGCAATTTAAGATTGCAAGAGAGTAGGTTGGAATAGTGTTTTGCAGGCATATGGATTGGATGCATGAGTCTTTATTGTAGTGTTGCATGAGTGTAAGAGAATCAATTCTCTGATGGCAAATAGTGTCATGCTCCAACTCCAAGCAAACATCAAATCAAGAGTTAAAATATGCATGCATTAGTTTGCAATATATATGAGGATGATGTTTAGTGAAACCATAACAATCTTCAACATACACAAAGCAAAAAAATTCACAAGCACAAGTATCATCTTAAAAAAAAAAAAAAAAATTGGCACACTTACACCCGGGTCCAAGAAACAACGAGATTCTATGGCTGCAGCCACAACATCGTTCGGCTTATCTGTTCGAAGAAGATGCTGGCCATGCCACAGAGCTTGATATTAGGCGGGGCGACCAGGCATTATTTTCTGCCATTAAAAAAAATCCGTTAAACCCCAATGTCGAAGAGCTGGTTGGAACGGCAGGCTTTGGTGGGGTTCTTGATGTTGGATACGTGCTTTTTGACCGTGGTTTGATAACCGCGTTGGTTGAAAGATGGCGTCCACAAACCCTATCTGTATATCTGTATAAGTGAACTAACAACAAGATCTTGCTATTATATACTAACTTCTTGAAGTAAAAAAAAAAAAAAATCTATACTAACACCCGCAATCTTAGGTTGCGGGTCTCTTCCAAGGCAAGTCCACCGTGACATGGTGTTAAAGGTGATCGTGCAACACATTGAGCATTCGTCCAAGCAAGCAGCCGAGTCAGCTGATGAGTGTACACACCCGCAATCTCAGATTGCGGGTCTACTAAATGCACAATCAACTTTCTGACAAACACCAATGGCACAAATATTCTTGGGAAATCTTCCAATTTGGCAAAAAACTCCATCAGAGTTTTTTGCCAAAATGGAAGATTTTCCTCGTCCATTTGTGTATTTGGTGTATGTCAGAATGGAAGATTCAAAACTAGGACACCCGCAATCTTAGATTGCGGGACTAGTCCAAATGGGATGCCACCGTGGAGATTTTGCTGATGTTGGACGATGTTGGCACTACTGCTCAAGACGTGGAGATGTAAGGCACGTGCTGGGGATGACTAGGCAGACCCGCAATCTGAGATTGCGGGTGTCTGTCTCACCTTTTCAGTGGGTTTTAGCTCCATCTTGCTGCATGTATAGACATTAATATTACTCTCGCAATTTAAGATTGCAAGAGAGTAGGTTGGAATAGTGTTTTGCAGGCATATGGATTGGATGCATGAGTCTTTATTGTAGTGTTGCATGAGTGTAAGAGAATCAATTCTCAGATGGCAAATAGTGTCATGCTCCAACTCCATGCAAACATCAAATCAAGAGTTAAAATATGCATGCATTAGCTTGCAATATATATGAGGATGATGTTTAGTGAAACCATTACAATCTTCAACATACACAAAGCAAAAAAATTCACAAGCACAAGTATAATCTTAAAAAAAAAAAAAATTGGCACACTTACACCCGGGTCCAAGAAACAACGAGATTCTATGGCTGCAGCCACAACATCGTTCGGCTTATCTGTTCGAAGAAGATGCTGGCCATGCCACAGAGCTTGATATTAGGCGGGGCGACCAGGCATTATTTTCTACCATTAAAAAAAATCCGTTAAACCCCAATGTCGAAGAGCTGGTTAGAATGGATGGCTTTGGTGGGGTTCTTGATGTTGGATACGTGCTTTTTGACCGTGGTTTGATAACCGCGTTGGTTGAAAGATGGCGTCCACAAACCCTATCTGTATATCTGTATAAGTGAACTAACAACAAGATCTTGCTATTATATACTAACATCTTGAAGTAAAAAAAAAATCTATACTAACACCCGCAATCTTAGATTGCGGGTCTCTTCCAAGGCAAGTCCACCGTGACATGGTGTTAAAGGTGATCGTGCAACACATTGAGCATTCGTCCAAGCAAGCAGCCGAGTCAGCTGATGAGTGTACACAGCCGCAATCTCAGATTGCGAGTCTACTAAATGCACAATCAACTTTCTGACAAACACCAATGGCACAAATATTCTTGGGAAATCTTCCAATTTGGCAAAAAACTCCATCAGAGTTTTTTGCCAAAATGGAAGATTTTCCTCGTCCATTTGTGTATTTGGTGTATGTCAGAATGGAAGATTCAAAACTAGGACACCCGCAATCTTAGATTGCGGGACTAGTCCAAATGGGATGCCGCCGTGGAGATTTTGCTGATGTTGGCCGATGTTGGCACTACTGCTCAAGACGTGGAGATGCAAGGCACGTGTTGGGGATGACTAGGCAGACCCGCAATCTGAGATTGCGGGTGTCTGTCTCACCTTTTCAGTGGGTTTTAGCTCCATCTTGCTGCATGTATAAACATTAATATTACTCTCGCAATTTAAGATTGCAAGAGAGTAGGTTGGAATAGTGTTTTGCAGGCATATGGATTGGATGCATGAGTCTTTATTGTAGTGTTGCATGAGTGTAAGAGAATCAATTCTCAGATGGCAAATAGTGTCATGCTCCAACTCCAAGCAAACATCAAATCAAGAGTTAAAATATGCATGCATTAGCTTGCAATATATATGAGGATGATGTTTAGTGAAACCATAACAATCTTCAACATACACAAAGCAAAAAAATTCACAAGCACAAGTATCATCTTAAAAAAAAAAAAATTGGCACACTTACACCCGAGTCCATAAAACAACGAGCTTCTATGGCTGCAGCCACAACATCGTTCGGCTTATCTGTTCGAAGATGATGCTGGCCATGCCACAGAGCTTGATATTAGGCGGGGCGACTAGGCATTATTTTCTGCCATTAAAAAAAATCCGTTAAACCCCAATGTCAAAGAGCTGGTTAGAATGGCAGGCTTTGGTGGGGTTCTTGATGTTGGATACATGCTTTTTGACCGTGGTTTGATAACCGCGTTGGTTGAAAGATGGCGTCCAGAAACCCTATCTGTATATCTGTATAAGTGAACTAACAACAAGATCTTGCTATTATATACTAACATCTTGAAGTAAAAAAAAAAAAAATCTATACTAACACCCGCAATCTTAGATTGCGGGTCTCTTCCAAGGCAAGTCCACCGTGGCATGGTGTTAAAGGTGATCGTGCAATACATTGAGCATTCGTCCAAGCAAGCAGCCGAGTCAGCTGATGAGTGTACACACCCGCAATCTCAGATTGCGGGTCTACTAAATGCACAATCAACTTTCTGACAAACACCAATGGCACAAATATTCTTGGGAAATCTTCCATTTTGGCAAAAAACTCTATCAGAGTTTTTTGCCAAAATGGAAGATTTTCCTCGTCCATTTGTGTATTTGGTGTATGTCAGAATGGAAGATTCAAAACTAGGACACCCGCAATCTTAGATTGCGGGACTAGTCCAAATGGGATGCCACCGTGGAGATTTTGCTGATGTTGGACGATGTTGGCACTACTGCTCAAGACATGGAGATGCAAGGCACGTGCTGGGGATGACTAGGCAGACCCGCAATCAGAGATTGCGGGTGTCTGTCTCACCTTTTCAGTGGGTTTTAGCTCCATCTTGCTGCATGTATAGACATTAATATTACTCTCGCAATTTAAGATTGCATGAGAGTAGGTTGGAATAGTGTTTTGCAGGCATATGGATTGGATGCATGAGTCTTTATTGTAGTGTTGCATGAGTGTAAGAGAATCAATTCTCTGATGGCAAATAGTGTCATGCTCCAACTCCAAGCAACCATCAAATCAAGAGTTAAAATATGCATGCATTAGCTTGCAATATATATGAGGATGATGTTTAGTGAAACCATAACAATCTTCAACATACACAAAGCAAAAAAAATTCACAAGCACAAGTATCATCTTAAAAAAAAAAAAAACAATGGCACACTTACACCCGGGTCCAAGAAACTACGAGCTTCTATGGCTGCAGCCACAACATCGTTCGGCTTATCTGTTCGAAGATGATGCTGGCCATGCCACAGAGCTTGATATTAGGCGGGGCGACCAGACATTATTTTCTGCCATTAAAAAAAATCCGTTAAACCCCAATGTCGAAGAGCTGGTTAGAATGGCAGGCTTTGGTGGGGTCCTTGATGTTGGATACGTGCTTTTTGACCGTGGTTTGATAACCGCGTTGGTTGAAAGATGGCGCCCAAAACCCTATTTGTATATCTGTATAAGTGAACTAACAACAAGATCTTGCAATTATATACTAACATCTTGAAGAAAAAAAAAAATCTATACTAACACCCGCAATCTTAGATTGCGGGTCTCTTCCAAGGCAAGTCCACCGTGGCATGGTGTTAAAGGTGATCGTGCAATACATTGAGCATTCGTCCAAGCAAGCAGCCGAGTCAGCTAATGAGTGTACACACCCGCAATCTCAGATTGCGGGTCTACTAAATGCACAATCAACTTTCTGACAAACACCAATGGCACAAATATTCTTGGGAAATCTTCCATTTTGGCAAAAAACTCTATCAGAGTTTTTTGCCAAAATGGAAGATTTTCCTCGTCCATTTGTGTATTTGGTGTATGTCAGAATGGAAGATTCAAAACTAGGACACCCGCAATCTTAGATTGCGGGACTAGTCCAAATGGGATGCCGCCGTGGAGATTTTGCTGATGTTGGACGATGTTGGCACTACTGCTCAAGACGTGGAGATGCAAGGCACGTGCTGGGGATGACTAGGCAGACCCGCAATCTGAGATTGCGGGTGTCTGTCTCACCTTTTCAGTGGGTTTTAGCTCCATCTTGCTGCATGTATAGACATTAATATTACTCTCGCAATTTAAGATTGCATGAGAGTAGGTTGGAATAGTGTTTTGCAGGCATATGGATTGGATGCATTAGTCTTTATTGTAGTGTTGCATGAGTGTAAGAGAATCAATTCTCTGATGGCAAATAGTGTCATGCTCCAACTCCAAGCAAACTTCAAATCAAGAGTTAAAATCTGCATGCATTAGCTTGCAATATATATGAGGATGATGTTTAGTGAAACCATAACAATCTTCAACATACACAAAGCAAAAAAAATTCACAAGCACAAGTATCATCTTAAAAAAAAAAAAACAATGGCACACTTACACCCGGGTCCAAGAAACTACGAGCTTCTATGGCTGCAGCCACAACATCGTTCGGCTTATCTGTTCGAAGATGATGCTGGCCATGCCACAGAGCTTGATATTAGGCGGGGCGACCAGACATTATTTTCTGCCATTAAAAAAAATCCGTTAAACCCCAATGTCGAAGAGCTGGTTAGAATGGCAGGCTTTGGTGGGGTCCTTGATGTTGGATACGTGCTTTTTGACCGTGGTTTGATAACCGCGTTGGTTGAAAGATGGCGCCCAAAACCCTATTTGTATATCTGTATAAGTGAACTAACAACAAGATCTTGCAATTATATACTAACATCTTGAAGAAAAAAAAAAATCTATACTAACACCCGCAATCTTAGATTGCGGGTCTCTTCCAAGGCAAGTCCACCGTGGCATGGTGTTAAAGGTGATCGTGCAATACATTGAGCATTCGTCCAAGCAAGCAGCCGAGTCAGCTAATGAGTGTACACACCCGCAATCTCAGATTGCGGGTCTACTAAATGCACAATCAACTTTCTGACAAACACCAATGGCACAAATATTCTTGGGAAATCTTCCATTTTGGCAAAAAACTCTATCAGAGTTTTTTGCCAAAATGGAAGATTTTCCTCGTCCATTTGTGTATTTGGTGTATGTCAGAATGGAAGATTCAAAACTAGGACACCCGCAATCTTAGATTGCGGGACTAGTCCAAATGGGATGCCGCCGTGGAGATTTTGCTGATGTTGGACGATGTTGGCACTACTGCTCAAGACGTGGAGATGCAAGGCACGTGCTGGGGATGACTAGGCAGACCCGCAATCTGAGATTGCGGGTGTCTGTCTCACCTTTTCAGTGGGTTTTAGCTCCATCTTGCTGCATGTATAGACATTAATATTACTCTCGCAATTTAAGATTGCATGAGAGTAGGTTGGAATAGTGTTTTGCAGGCATATGGATTGGATGCATGAGTCTTTATTGTAGTGTTGCATGAGTGTAAGAGAATCAATTCTCTGATGGCAAATAGTGTCATGCTCCAACTCCAAGCAAACTTCAAATCAAGAGTTAAAATCTGCATGCATTAGCTTGCAATATATATGAGGATGATGTTTAGTGAAACCATAACAATCTTCAACATACACAAAGCAAAAAAATTCACAAGCACAAGTATCATCTTAAAAAAAAAAAACAATGGCACACTTACACCCGGGTCCAAGAAACAACGAGCTTCTATGGCTGCAGCCACAACATCGTTCGGCTTATCTGTTCGAAGATGATGCTGGCCATGCCACAGAGCTTGATATTAGGCGGGGCGACCAGGCATTATTTTCTGCCATTAAAAAAAATCCGTTAAACCCCAATGTCGAAGAGCTGGTTAGAATGGCAGGCTTTGGTGGGGTTCTTGATGTTGGATACGTGATTTTTGACCGTGGTTTGATAACCGCGTTGGTTGAAAGATGGCGTCCAAAAACACTATCTGTATATCTGTATAAGTGAACTAACAACAAGATCTTGCTATTATATACTAACATCTTGAAGTAAAAAAAAAAAATCTATACTAACACCCGCAATCTTAGATTGCGGGTCTCTTCCAAGGCAAGTCCACCGTGGCATGGTGTTAAAGGTGACCGTGCAACACATTGAGCATTCGTCCAAGCAAGCAGCCGAGTCAGCTGATGAGTGTACACACCCGCAATCTCAGATTGCGGGTCTACTAAATGCACAATCAACTTTCTGACAAACACCAATGGCACAAATATTCTTGGGAAATCTTCCATTTTGGCAAAAAACTCTATCAGAGTTTTTTGCCAAAATGGAAGATTTTCCTCGTCCATTTGTGTATTTGGTGTATGTCAGAATGGAAGATTCAAAACTAGGACACCCGCAATCATAGATTGCGGGACTAGTCCAAATGGGATGCCGCCGTGGAGATTTTGCTGATGTTGGACGATGTTGGCACAACTGCTCCAGACGTGGAGATGCAAGGCACGTGCTGGGGATGACTAGGCAGACCCGCAATCTAAGATTGCGGGTGTCTGTCTCACCTTTTCAGTGGGTTTTAGCTCCATCTTGCTGCATGTATAGACATTAATATTACTCTCGCAATTTAAGATTGCATGAGAGTAGGTTAGAATAGTGTTTTGCAGGCATATGGATTGGATGCATGAGTCTTTATTGTAGTGTTGCATGAGTGTAAGAGAATTAATTCTCTGATGGCAAATAGTGTCATGCTCCAACTCCAATCAAACATCAAATCAAGAGTTAAAATCTGCATGCATTAGCTTGCAATATATATGAGGATGATGTTTAGTGAAACCATAACAATCTTCAACATACACAAAGCAAAAATATTCACAAGCACAAGTATCATCTTAAAAAAAAAAAAACAATGGCACACTTACACCCGGGTCCAAGAAACAACGAGCTTCTATGGCTGCAGCCAAAACATCGTTCGGCTTATCTGTTCGAAGATGATGCTGGCCATGCCACAGAGCTTGATATTAGGCGGGGCGACCAGGCATTATTTTCTGCCATTAAAAAAAATCCGTTAAACCCCAATGTCGAAGAGCTGGTTAGAATGGCAGGATTTGGTGGGGTTCTTGATGTTGGATACGTGCTTTTTGACCGTGGTTTGATAACCGCGTTGGTTGAAAGATGGCGTCCAGAAACCCTATCTGTATATCTGTATAAGTGAACTAACAACAAGATCTTGCTATTATATACTAACATCTTGAAGTAAAAAAAAAAAAATCTATACTAACACCCGCAATCTTAGATTGCGGGTCCCTTCCAAGGCAAGTCCACCGTGGCATGGTGTTAAAGGTGATCGTGCAACACATTGAGCATTTGTCCAAGCAAGCAGCCGAGTCAGCTGATGAGTGTACACACCCGCAATCTCAGATTGCGGGTCTACTAAATGCACAATCAACTTTCTGACAAACACCAATGGCACAAATATTCTTGGAAAATCTTCCATTTGTGTATTTGGTGTATGTCAGAATGGAAGATTCAAAACTAGGACACCCGCAATCTTAGATTGCGGGACTAGTCCAAATGGGATGCCGCCGTGGAGATTTTGCTGATGTTGGACGATGTTGGCACTACTGCTCAAGACGTGGAGATGCAAGGCACGTGCTGGGGATGACTAGGCAGACCCGCAATCTAAGATTGCGGGTGTCTGTCTCACCTTTTCAGTGGGTTTTAGCTCCATCTTGCTGCATGTATAGACATTAATATTACTCTCGCAATTTAAGATTGCATGAGAGTAGGTTGGAATAGTGTTTTGCAGGCATATGGATTGGATGCATGAGTCTTTATTGTAGTGTTGCATGAGTGTAAAAGAATCAATTCTCTGATGGCAAATAGTGTCATGCTCCAACTCCAAGCAAACATCAAATCAAGAGTTAAAATCTGCATGCATTAGCGTGCAATATATATGAGGATGATGTTTAGTGAAACCATAACAATCTTCAACATACACAAAGCAAAAAAATTCACAAGCACAAGTATCATCTTAAAAAAAAAAACAATGGCACACTTACACCCGGGTCCAAGAAACAACGAGCGTCTATGGCTGCAGCCACAACATCGTTCGGCTTATCTGTTCGAAGATGATGCTGGCCATGCCACAGAGCTTGATATTAGGCGGGGCGACCAGACATTATTTTCTGCCATTAAAAAAAATCCGTTAAACCCCAATGTCGAAGAGCTGGTTAGAATGGCAGGCTTTGGTGGGGTCCTTGATGTTGGATACGTGCTTTTTGACCGTGGTTTGATAACCGCGTTGGTTGAAAGATGGCGTCCAGAAACCCTATTTGTATATCTGTATAAGTGAACTAACAACAAGATCTTGCTATTATATACTAACATCTTGAAGTAAAAAAAAAAAAATCTATACTAACACCCGCAATCTTAGATTGCGGGTCTCTTCCAAGGCAAGTCCACCGTGGCATGGTGTTAAAGGTGATCGTGCAATACATTGAGCATTCGTCCAAGCAAGCAGCCGAGTCAGCTGATGAGTGTACACACCCGCAATCTCAGATTGCGGGTCTACTTAATGCACAATCAACTTTCTGACAAACACCAATGGCACAAATATTCTTGGGAAATCTTCCATTTTGGCAAAAAACTCTATCAGAGTTTTTTGCCAAAATGGAAGATTTTCCTCGTCCATTTGTGTATTTGGTGTATGTCAGAATGGAAGATTCAAAACTAGGACACCCGCAATCTTAGATTGCGGGACTAGTCCAAATGGGATGCCGCCGTGGAGATTTTGCTGATGTTGGACGATGTTGGCACTACTGCTCAAGACGTGGAGATGCAAGGCACGTGCTGGGGATGACTAGGCAGACCCGCAATCAGAGATTGCGGGTGTCTGTCTCACCTTTTCAGTGGGTTTTAGCTCCATCTTGCTGCATGTATAGACATTAATATTACTCTCGCAATTTAAGATTGCATGAGAGTAGGTTGGAATAGTGTTTTGCAGGCATATGGATTGGATGCATGAGTCTTTATTGTAGTGTTGCATGAGTGTAAGAGAATCAATTCTCTGATGGCAAATAGTGTCATGCTCCAACTCCAAGCAAACATCAAATCAAGAGTTAAAATCTGCATGCATTAGCTTGCAATATATATGAGGATGATGTTTAGTGAAACCATAACAATCTTCAACATACACAAAGCAAAAAAATTCACAAGCACAAGTATCATCTTAAAAAAAAAAACAATGGCACACTTACACCCGGGTCCAAGAAACAACGAGCGTCTATGGCTGCAGCCACAACATCGTTCGGCTTATCTGTTCGAAGATGATGCTGGCCATGCCACAGAGCTTGATATTAGGCGGGGCGACCAGACATTATTTTCTGCCATTAAAAAAAATCCGTTAAACCCCAATGTCGAAGAGCTGGTTAGAATGGCAGGCTTTGGTGGGGTCCTTGATGTTGGATACGTGCTTTTTGACCGTGGTTTGATAACCGCGTTGGTTGAAAGATGGCGTCCAGAAACCCTATTTGTATATCTGTATAAGTGAACTAACAACAAGATCTTGCTATTATATACTAACATCTTGAAGTAAAAAAAAAAAAATCTATACTAACACCCGCAATCTTAGATTGCGGGTCTCTTCCAAGGCAAGTCCACCGTGGCATGGTGTTAAAGGTGATCGTGCAATACATTGAGCATTCGTCCAAGCAAGCAGCCGAGTCAGCTGATGAGTGTACACACCCGCAATCTCAGATTGCGGGTCTACTAAATGCACAATCAACTTTCTGACAAACACCAATGGCACAAATATTCTTGGGAAATCTTCCATTTTGGCAAAAAACTCTATCAGAGTTTTTTGCCAAAATGGAAGATTTTCCTCATCCATTTGTGTATTTGGTGTATGTCAGAATGGAAGATTCAAAACTAGGACACCCGCAATCTTAGATTGCGGGACTAGTCCAAATGGGATGCCGCCGTGGAGATTTTGCTGATGTTGGACGATGTTGGCACTACTGCTCAAGACGTGGAGATGCAAGGCACGTGCTGGGGATGACTAGGCAGACCCGCAATCTGAGATTGCGGGTGTCTGTCTCACCTTTTCAGTGGGTTTTAGCTCCATCTTGCTGCATGTATAGACATTAATATTACTCTCGCAATTTAAGATTGCATGAGAGTAGGTTGGAATAGTGTTTTGCAGGCATATGGATTGGATGCATGAGTCTTTATTGTAGTGTTGCATGAGTGTAAGAGAATCAATTCTCTGATGGCAAATAGTGTCATGCTCCAACTCCAAGCAAACTTCAAATCAAGAGTTAAAATCTGCATGCATTAGCTTGCAATATATATGAGGATGATGTTTAGTGAAACCATAACAATCTTCAACATACACAAAGCAAAAAAATTCACAAGCACAAGTATCATCTTAAAAAAAAAAACAATGGCACACTTACACCCGGGTCCAAGAAACAACGAGCTTCTATGGCTGCAGCCACAACATCGTTCGGCTTATCTGTTCGAAGATGATGCTGGCAATGCCACAGAGCTTGATATTAGGCGGGGCGACCAGGCATTATTTTCTGCCATTAAAAAAAATCCGTTAAACCCCAATGTCGAAGAGCTGGTTAGAATGGCAGGCTTTGGTGGGGTTCTTGATGTTGGATACGTGATATTTGACCGTGGTTTGATAACCGCGTTGGTTGAAAGATGGCGTCCAAAAACACTATCTGTATATCTGTATAAGTGAACTAACAACAAGATCTTGCTATTATATACTAACATCTTGAAGTAAAAAAAAAAAATCTATACTAACACCCGCAATCTTAGATTGCGGGTCTCTTCCAAGGCAAGTCCACCGTGGCATGGTGTTAAAGGTGACCGTGCAACACATTGAGTATTCGTCCAAGAAAGCAGCCGAGTCAGCTGATGAGTGTACACACCCGCAATCTCAGATTGCGGGTCTACTAAATGCACAATCAACTTTCTGACAAACACCAATGGCACAAATATTCTTGGGAAATCTTCCATTTTGGCAAAAAACTCCATCAGAGTTTTTTGCCAAAATGGAAGATTTTCCTCGTCCATTTGTGTATTTGGTGTATGTCAGAATGGAAGATTCAAAACTAGGACACCCGCAATCATAGATTGCGGGACTAGTCAAAATGGGATGCCGCCGTGGAGATTTTGCTGATGTTGGACGATGTTGTCACTACTGCTCCAGACGTGGAGATGCAAGGCACGTGCTGGGGATGACTAGGCAGACCCGCAATCTAAGATTGCGGGTGTCTGTCTCACCTTTTCAGTGGGTTTTAGCTCCATCTTGCTGCATGTATAGACATTAATATTACTCTCGCAATTTAAGATTGCATGAGAGTAGGTTGGAATAGTGTTTTGCAGGCATATGGATTGGATGCATGAGTCTTTATTGTAGTGTTGCATGAGTGTAAGAGAATCAATTCTCTGATGGCAAATAGTGTCATGCTCCAACTCCAAGCAAACATCAAATCAAGAGTTAAAATCTGCATGCATAAGCTTGCAATATATATGAGGATGATGTTTAGTGAAACCATAACAATCTTCAACATACACAAAGCAAAAAAATTCACAAGCACAAGTATCATCTTAAAAAAAAAACAATGGCACACTTACACCCGGGTCCAAGAAACAACGAGCTTCTATGGCTGCAGCCACAACATCGTTCGGCTTATCTGTTCGAAGATGATGCTGGCCATGCCACAGAGCTTGATATTAGGCGGGGCGACCAGACATTATTTTCTGCCATTAAATAAAATCCGTTAAACCCCAATGTCGAAGAGCTGGTTAGAATGGCAGGCTTTGGTGGGGTTCTTGATGTTGGATACGTGCTTTTTGACCGTGGTTTTATAACCGCGTTGGTTGAAAGATGGCGTCCAGAAACCCTATCTGTATATCTGTATAAGTGAACTAACAACAAGATCTTGCTATTATATACTAACATCTTGAAGTAAAAAAAAAAAAAAAATCTATACTAACACCCGCAATCTTAGATTGCGGGTCTCTTCCAAGGCAAGTCCACTGTGGCATGGTGTTAAAGGTGATCGTGCAACACATTGAGCATTCGTCCAAGCAAGCAGCCGAGTCAGCTGATGAGTGTACACACCCGCAATCTCAGATTGCGGGTCTACTAAATGCACAATCAACTTTCTGACAAACACCAATGGCACAAATATTCTTGGGAAATCTTCCAATTTGGCAAAAAACTCCATCAGAGTTTTTTGCCAAAATGGAAGATTTTCCTCGTCCATTTGTGTATTTGGTGTATGTCAGAATGGAAGATTCAAAACTAGGACACCCGCAATCTTAGATTGCGGGACTAGTCCAAATGGGATGCCGCCGTGGAGATTTTGCTGATGTTGGACGATGTTGGCACTACTGCTCAAGACGTGGAGATGCAAGGCACGTGCTGGGGATGACTAGGCAGACCCGCAATCTGAGATTGCGGGTGTCTGTCTCACCTTTTCAGTGGGTTTTAGCTCCATCTTGCTGCATGTATAGACATTAATATTACTCTCGCAATTTAAGATTGCATGAGAGTAGGTTGGAATAGTGTTTTGCAGGCATATGGATTGGATGCATGAGTCTTTATTGTAGTGTTGCATGAGTGTAAGAGAATCAATTCTCTGATGGCAAATAGTGTCATGCTCCAACTCCAAGCAAACTTCAAATCAAGAGTTAAAATCTGCATGCATTAGCTTGCAATATATATGAGGATGATGTTTAGTGAAACCATAACAATCTTCAACATACACAAAGCAAAAAAATTCACAAGCACAAGTATCATCTTAAAAAAAAAAACAATGGCACACTTACACCCGGGTCCAAGAAACAACGAGCTTCTATGGCTGCAGCCACAACATCGTTCGGCTTATCTGTTCGAAGATGATGCTGGCCATGCCACAGAGCTTGATATTAGGCGGGGCGACCAGACATTATTTTCTGCCATTAAATAAAATCCGTTAAACCCCAATGTCGAAGAGCTGGTTAGAATGGCAGGCTTTGGTGGGGTTCTTGATGTTGGATACGTGCTTTTTGACCGTGGTTTGATAACCGCGTTGGTTGAAAGATGGCGTCCAGAAACCCTATCTGTATATCTGTATAAGTGAACTAACAACAAGATCTTGCTATTATATACTAACATCTTGAAGTAAAAAAAAAAAAAAATCTATACTAACACCCGCAATCTTAGATTGCGGGTCTCTTCCAAGGCAAGTCCACTGTGGCATGGTGTTAAAGGTGATCGTGCAACACATTGAGCATTCGTCCAAGCAAGCAGCCGAGTCAGCTGATGAGTCTACACACCCGCAATCTCAGATTGCGGGTCTACTAAATGCACAATCAACTTTCTGACAAACACCAATGGCACAAATATTCTTGGGAAATCTTCCAATTTGGCAAAAAACTCCATCAGAGTTTTTTGCCAAAATGGAAGATTTTCCTCGTCCATTTGTGTATTTGGTGTATGTCAGAATGGAAGATTCAAAACTAGGACACCCGCAATCTTAGATTGCGGGACTAGTCCAAATGGGATGCCGCCGTGGAGATTTTGCTGATGTTGGACGATGTTGGCACTACTGCTCAAGACGTGGAGATGCAAGGCACGTGCTGGGGATGACTAGGCAGACCCGCAATCTGAGATTGCGGGTGTCTGTCTCACCTTTTCAGTGGGTTTTAGCTCCATCTTGCTGCATGTATAGACATTAATATTACTCTCGCAATTTAAGATTGCATGAGAGTAGGTTGGAATAGTGTTTTGCAGGCATATGGATTGGATGCATGAGTCTTTATTGTAGTGTTGCATGAGTGTAAGAGAATCAATTCTCTGATGGCAAATAGTGTCATGCTCCAACTCCAAGCAAACTTCAAATCAAGAGTTAAAATCTGCATGCATTAGCTTGCAATATATATGAGGATGATGTTTAGTGAAACCATAACAATCTTCAACATACACAAAGCAAAAAAATTCACAAGCACAAGTATCATCTTAAAAAAAAAAACAATGGCACACTTACACCCGGGTCCAAGAAACAACGAGCTTCTATGGCTGCAGCCACAACATCGTTCGGCTTATCTGTTCGAAGATGATGCTGGCAATGCCACAGAGCTTGATATTAGGTGGGGCGACCAGGCATTATTTTCTGCCATTAAAAAAAATCCGTTAAACCCCAATGTCGAAGAGCTGGTTAGAATGGCAGGCTTTGGTGGGGTTCTTGATGTTGGATACGTGATATTTGACCGTGGTTTGATAACCGCGTTGGTTGAAAGATGGCGTCCAAAAACACTATCTGTATATCTGTATAAGTGAACTAACAACAAGATCTTGCTATTATATACTAACATCTTGAAGTAAAAAAAAAAAAAAAATCTATACTAACACCCGCAATCTTAGATTGCGGGTCTCTTCCAAGGCAAGTCCACTGTGGCATGGTGTTAAAGGTGATCGTGCAACACATTGAGCATTCGTCCAAGAAAGCAGCCGAGTCAGCTGATGAGTGTACACACCCGCAATCTCAGATTGCGGGTCTACTAAATGCACAATCAACTTTCTGACAAACACCAATGGCACAAATATTCTTGGGAAATCTTCCAATTTGGCAAAAAACTCCATCAGAGTTTTTTGCCAAAATGGAAGATTTTCCTCGTCCATTTGTGTATTTGGTGTATGTCAGAATGGAAGATTCAAAACTAGGACACCCGCAATCTTAGATTGCGGGACTAGTCCAAATGGGATGCCGCCGTGGAGATTTTGCTGATGTTGGACGATGTTGGCACTACTGCTCAAGACGTGGAGATGCAAGGCACGTGCTGGGGATGACTAGGCAGACCCGCAATCTAAGATTGCGGGTGTCTGTCTCACCTTTTCAGTGGGTTTTAGCTCCATCTTGCTGCATGTATAGACATTAATATTACTCTCGCAATTTAAGATTGCATGAGAGTAGGTTGGAATAGTGTTTTGCAGGCATATGGATTGGATGCATGAGTCTTTATTGTAGTGTTGCATGAGTGTAAGAGAATCAATTCTCTGATGGCAAATAGTGTCATGCTCCAACTCCAAGCAAACTTCAAATCAAGAGTTAAAATCTGCATGCATTAGCTTGCAATATATATGAGGATGATGTTTAGTGAAACTATAACAATCTTCAACATACACAAAGCAAAAAAATTCACAAGCACAAGTATCATCTTAAAAAAAAAACAATGGCACACTTACACCCGGGTCCAAGAAACAACGAGCTTCTATGGCTGCAGCCACAACATCGTTCGGCTTATCTGTTCGAAGATGATGCTGGCCATGCCACAGAGCTTGATATTAGGTGGGGCGACCAGGCATTATTTTCTGCCATTAAATAAAATCCGTTAAACCCCAATGTCGAAGAGCTGGTTAGAATGGCAGGCTTTGGTGGGGTTCTTGATGTTGGATACGTGCTTTTTGACCGTGGTTTGATAACCGCGTTGGTTGAAAGATGGCGTCCAGAAACCCTATCTGTATATCTGTATAAGTGAACTAACAACAAGATCTTGCTATTATATACTAACATCTTGAAGTAAAAAAAAAAATCTATACTAACACCCGCAATCTTAGATTGCGGGTCTCTTCCAAGGCAAGTCCACCGTGGCATGGTGTTAAAGGTGACCGTGCAACACATTGAGTATTCGTCCAAGAAAGCAGCCGAGTCAGCTGATGAGTGTACACACCCGCAATCTCAGATTGCGGGTCTACTAAATGCACAATCAACTTTCTGACAAACACCAATGGCACAAATATTCTTGGGAAATCTTCCATTTTGGCAAAAAACTCCATCAGAGTTTTTTGCCAAAATGGAAGATTTTCCTCGTCCATTTGTGTATTTGGTGTATGTCAGAATGGAAGATTCAAAACTAGGACACCCGCAATCATAGATTGCGGGACTAGTCAAAATGGGATGCCGCCGTGGAGATTTTGCTGATGTTGGACGATGTTGTCACTACTGCTCCAGACGTGGAGATGCAAGGCACGTGCTGGGGATGACTAGGCAGACCCGCAATCTGAGATTGCGGGTGTCTGTCTCACCTTTTCAGTGGGTTTTAGCTCCATCTTGCTGCATGTATAGACATTAATATTACTCTCGCAATTTAAGATTGCATGAGAGTAGGTTGGAATAGTGTTTTGCAGGCATATGGATTGGATGCATGAGTCTTTATTGTAGTGTTGCATGAGTGTAAGAGAATCAATTCTCTGATGGCAAATAGTGTCATGCTCCAACTCCAAGCAAACATCAAATCAAGAGTTAAAATTTGCATGCATAAGCTTGCAATATATATGAGGATGATGTTTAGTGAAACCATAACAATCTTCAACATACACAAAGCAAAAAAATTCACAAGCACAAGTATCATCTTAAAAAAAAAACAATGGCACACTTACACCCGGGTCCAAGAAACAACGAGCTTCTATGGCTGCAGCCACAACATCGTTCGGCTTATCTGTTCGAAGATGATGCTGGCCATGCCACAGAGCTTGATATTAGGCGGGGCGACCAGACATTATTTTCTGCCATTAAATAAAATCCGTTAAACCCCAATGTCGAAGAGCTGGTTAGAATGGCAGGCTTTGGTGGGGTTCTTGATGTTGGATACGTGCTTTTTGACCGTGGTTTGATAACCGCGTTGGTTGAAAGATGGCGTCCAGAAACCCTATCTGTATATCTGTATAAGTGAACTAACAACAAGATCTTGCTATTATATACTAACACCTTGAAGTAAAAAAAAAAAAAAAATCTATACTAACACCCGCAATCTTAGATTGCGGGTCTCTTCCAAGGCAAGTCCACCGTGGCATGGTGTTAAAGGTGACCGTGCAACACATTGAGCATTCGTCCAAGCAAGCAGCCGAGTCAGCTGATGAGTGTACACACCCGCAATCTCAGATTGCGGGTCTACTAAATGCACAATCAACTTTCTGACAAACACCAATGGCACAAATATTCTTGGGAAATCTTCCAATTTGGCAAAAAACTCCATCAGAGTTTTTTGCCAAAATGGAAGATTTTCCTCGTCCATTTGTGTATTTGGTGTATGTCAGAATGGAAGATTCAAAACTAGGACACCCGCAATCTTAGATTGCGGGACTAGTCCAAATGGGATGCCGCCGTGGAGATTTTGCTGATGTTGGACGATGTTGGCACTACTGCTCCAGACGTGGAGATGCAAGGCACGTGCTGGGGATGACTAGGCAGACCCGCAATCTGAGATTGCGGGTGTCTGTCTCACCTTTTCAGTGGGTTTTAGCTCCATCTTGCTGCATGTATAGACATTAATATTACTCTCGCAATTTAAGATTGCATGAGAGTAGGTTGGAATAGTGTTTTGCAGGCATATGGATTGGATGCATGAGTCTTTATTGTAGTGTTGCATGAGTGTAAGAGACTCAATTCTCTGATGGCAAATACTGTCATGCTCCAACTCCAAGCAAACATCAAATCAAGAGTTAAAATCTGCATGCATTAGCTTGCAATATATATGAGGATGATGTTTAGTGAAACCATAACAATCTTCAACATACACAAAGCAAAAAAATTCACAAGCACAAGTATCATCTTAAAAAAAAAACAATGGCACACTTACACCCGGGTCCAAGAAACAACGAGCTTCTATGGCTGCAGCCACAACATCGTTCGGCTTATCTGTTCGAAGATGATGCTGGCCATGCCACAGAGCTTGATATTAGGCGGGGCGACCAGACATTATTTTCTGCCATTAAAAAAAATCCGTTAAACCCCAATGTCGAAGAGCTGGTTAGAATGGCAGGCTTTGGTGGGGTTCTTGATTTTGGATACGTGCTTTTTGACCGTGGTTTGATAACCGCGTTGGTTGAAAGATGGCGTCCAGAAACCCTATCTGTATATCTGTATAAGTGAACTAACAACAAGATCTTGCTATTATATACTAACATCTTGAAGTAAAAAAAAAAAAAAATCTATACTAACACCCGCAATCTTAGATTGCGGGTCTCTTCCAAGGCAAGTCCACCGTGGCATGGTGTTAAAGGTGACCGTGCAACACATTGAGCATTCGTCCAAGCAAGCAGCCGAGTCAGCTGATGAGTGTACACACCCGCAATCTCAGATTGCGGGTCTACTAAATGCACAATCAACTATCTGACAAACACCAATGGCACAAATATTCTTGGGAAATCTTCCATTTTGGCAAAAAACTCCATCAGAGTTTTTTGCCAAAATGGAAGATTTTCCTCGTCCATTTGTGTATTTGGTGTATGTCAGAATGGAAGATTCAAAACTAGGACACCCGCAATCATAGATTGCGGGACTAGTCCAAATGGGATGCCGCCGTGGAGATTTTGCTGATGTTGGACGATGTTGGCACTACTGCTCCAGACGTGGAGATGCAAGGCACGTGCTGGGGATGACTAGGCAGACCCGCAATCTAAGATTGCGGGTGTCTGTCTCACCTTTTCAGTGGGTTTTAGCTCCATCTTGCTGCATGTATAGACATTAATATTACTCTCGCAATTTAAGATTGCATGAGAGTAGGTTGGAATAGTGTTTTGCAGGCATATGGATTGGATGCATGAGTCTTTATTGTAGTGTTGCATGAGTGTAAGAGAATCAATTCTCTGATGGCAAATAGTGTCATGCTCCAACTCCAAGCAAACATCAAATCAAGAGTTAAAATCTGCATGCATTAGCTTGCAATATATATGAGGATGATGTTTAGTGAAACCATAACAATCTTCAACATACACAAAGCAAAAAAATTCACAAGCACAAGTATCATCTTAAAAAAAAAACAATGGCACACTTACACCCGGGTCCAAGAAACAACGAGCTTCTATGGCTGCAGCCACAACATCGTTCGGCTTATCTGTTCGAAGATGATGCTGGCCATGCCACAGAGCTTGATATTAGGCGGGGCGACCAGACATTATTTTCTGCCATTAAAAAAAATCCGTTAAACCCCAATGTCGAAGAGCTGGTTAGAATGGCAGGCTTTGGTGGGGTTCTTGATTTTGGATACGTGCTTTTTGACCGTGGTTTGATAACCGCGTTGGTTGAAAGATGGCGTCCAGAAACCCTATCTGTATATCTGTATAAGTGAACTAACAACAAGATCTTGCTATTATATACTAACATCTTGAAGTAAAAAAAAAAAAAAATCTATACTAACACCCGCAATCTTAGATTGCGGGTCTCTTCCAAGGCAAGTCCACTGTGGCATGGTGTTAAAGGTGATCGTGCAACACATTGAGCATTCGTCCAAGCAAGCAGCCGAGTCAGCTGATGAGTGTACACACCCGCAATCTCAGATTGCGGGTCTACTAAATGCACAATCAACTTTCTGACAAACACCAATGGCACAAATATTCTTGGGAAATCTTCCAATTTGGCAAAAAACTCCATCAGAGTTTTTTTGCCAAAATGGAAGATTTTCCTCGTCCATTTGTGTATTTGGTGTATGTCAGAATGGAAGATTCAAAACTAGGACACCCGCGATTGCGGGACTAGTCCAAATGGGATGCCGCCGTGGAGATTTTGCTGATGTTGGACGATGTTGGCACTACTGCTCAAGACGTGGAGATGCAAGGCACGTGCTGGGGATGACTAGGCAGACCCGCAATCTGAGATTGCGGGTGTCTGTCTCACCTTTTCAGTGGGTTTTAGCTCCATCTTGCTGCATGTATAGACATTAATATTACTCTCGCAATTTAAGATTGCATGAGAGTAGGTTGGAATAGTGTTTTGCAGGCATATGGATTGGATGCATGAGTCTTTATTGTAGTGTTGCATGAGTGTAAAAGACTCAATTCTCTGATGGCAAATACTGTCATGCTCCAACTCCAAGCAAACATCAAATCAAGAGTTAAAATCTGCATGCATTAGCTTGCAATATATATGAGGATGATGTTTAGTGAAACCATAACAATCTTCAACATACACAAAGCAAAAAAATTCACAAGCACAAGTATCATCTTAAAAAAAAAAAACAATGGCACACTTACACCCGGGTCCAAGAAACAACGAGCTTCTATGGCTGCAGCCACAACATCGTTCGGCTTATCTGTTCGAAGATGATGCTGGCCATGCCACAGAGCTTGATATTAGGCGGGGCGACCAGGCATTATTTTCTGCCATTAAAAAAAATCCGTTAAACCCCAATGTCGAAGAGCTGGTTAGAATGGCAGGCTTTGGTGGGGTTCTTGATGTTGGATACGTGATTTTTGACCGTGGTTTGATAACCGCGTTGGTTGAAAGATGGCGTCCAAAAACACTATCTGTATATCTGTATAAGTGAACTAACAACAAGATCTTGCTATTATATACTAACATCTTGAAGTAAAAAAAAAAAAATCTATACTAACACCCGCAATCTTAGATTGCGGGTCTCTTCCAAGGCAAGTCCACCGTGGCATGGTGTTAAAGGTGACCGTGCAACACATTGAGCATTCGTCCAAGCAAGCAGCCGAGTCAGCTGATGAGTGTACACACCCGCAATCTCAGATTGCGGGTCTACTAAATGCACAATCAACTTTCTGACAAACACCAATGGCACAAATATTCTTGGGAAATCTTCCATTTTGGCAAAAAACTCCATCAGAGTTTTTTGCCAAAATGGAAGATTTTCCTCGTCCATTTGTGTATTTGGTGTATGTCAGAATGGAAGATTCAAAACTAGGACACCCGCAATCATAGATTGCGGGACTAGTCCAAATGGGATGCCGCCGTGGAGATTTTGCTGATGTTGGACGATGTTGGCACTACTGCTCCAGACGTGGAGATGCAAGGCACGTGCTGGGGATGACTAGGCAGACCCGCAATCTTAGATTGCGGGTGTCTGTCTCACCTTTTCAGTGGGTTTTAGCTCCATCTTGCTGCATGTATAGACATTAATATTACTCTCGCAATTTAAGATTGCATGAGAGTAGGTTGGAATAGTGTTTTGCAGGCATATGGATTGGATGCATGAGTCTTTATTGTAGTGTTGCATGAGTGTAAGAGAATCAATTCTCTGATGGCAAATAGTGTCATGCTCCAACTCCAAGCAAACATCAAATCAAGAGTTAAAATCTGCATGCATTAGCTTGCAATATATATGAGGATGATGTTTAGTGAAACCATAACAATCTTCAACATACACAAAGCAAAAAAATTCACAAGCACAAGTATCATCTTAAAAAAAAAACAATGGCACACTTACACCCGGGTCCAAGAAACAACGAGCTTCTATGGCTGCAGCCACAACATCGTTCGGCTTATCTGTTCGAAGATGATGCTGGCCATGCCACAGAGCTTGATATTAGGCGGGGCGACCAGACATTATTTTCTGCCATTAAAAAAAATCCGTTAAACCCCAATGTCGAAGAGCTGGTTAGAATGGCAGGCTTTGGTGGGGTTCTTGATGTTGGATACGTGCTTTTTGACCGTGGTTTGATAACCGCGTTGGTTGAAAGATGGCGTCCAGAAACCCTATCTGTATATTTGTATAAGTGAACTAACAACAAGATCTTGCTATTATATACTAACATCTTGAAATAAAAAAAAAAAAAAATCTATACTAACACCCGCAATCTTAGATTGCGGGTCTCTTCCAAGGCAAGTCCACTGTGGCATGGTGTTAAAGGTGATCGTGCAACACATTGAGCATTCGTCCAAGCAAGCAGCCGAGTCAGCTGATGAGTGTACACACCCGCAATCTCAGATTGCGGGTCTACTAAATGCACAATCAACTTTCTGACAAACACCAATGGCACAAATATTCTTGGGAAATCTTCCAATTTGGCAAAAAACTCCATCAGAGTTTTTTGCCAAAATGGAAGATTTTCCTCGTCCATTTGTGTATTTGGTGTATGTCAGAATGGAAGATTCAAAACTAGGACACCCGCAATCTTAGATTGCGGGACTAGTCCAAATGGGATGCCGCCGTGGAGATTTTGCTGATGTTGGACGATGTTGGCACTACTGCTCAAGACGTGGAGATGCAAGGCACGTGCTGGGGATGACTAGGCAGACCCGCAATCTGAGATTGCGGGTGTCTGTCTCACCTTTTCAGTGGGTTTTAGCTCCATCTTGCTGCATGTATAGACATTAATATTACTCTCGCAATTTAAGATTGCATGAGAGTAGGTTGGAATAGTGTTTTGCAGGCATATGGATTGGATGCATGAGTCTTTATTGTAGTGTTGCATGAGTGTAAAAGACTCAATTCTCTGATGGCAAATACTGTCATGCTCCAACTCCAAGCAAACATCAAATCAAGAGTTAAAATCTGCATGCATTAGCTTGCAATATATATGAGGATAATGTTTAGTGAAACCATAACAATCTTCAACATACACAAAGCAAAAAAATTCACAAGCACAAGTATCATCATAAAAAAATAAAACAATGGCACACTTACACCCGGGTCCAAGAAACAACGAGCTTCTATGGCTGCAGCCACAACATCGTTCGGCTTATCTGTTCGAAGATGATGCTGGCCATGCCACAGAGTTTGATATTAGGCGGGGCGACCAGGCATTATTTTCTGCCATTAAAAAAAATCCGTTAAACCCCAATGTCGAAGAGCTGGTTAGAATGGCAGGCTTTGGTGGGGTTCTTGATGTTGGATACGTGATTTTTGACCGTGGTTTGATAACCGCGTTGGTTGAAAGATGGCGTCCAGAAACCCTATCTGTATATCTGTATAAGGGAACTAACAACAAGATCTTGCTATTATATACTAACATCTTGAAGTAAAAAAAAAAAAATCTATACTAACACCCGCAATCTTAGATTGCGGGTCTCTTCCAAGGCAAGTCCACCGTGGCATGGTGTTAAAGGTGATCGTGCAACACATTGAGCATTCGTCCAAGCAAGCAGCCGAGTCAGCTGATGAGTCTACACACCCGCAATCTCAGATTGCGGGTCTACTAAATGCACAATCAACTTTCTGACAAAGACCAATGGCACAAATATTCTTGGGAAATCTTCCATTTTGGCAAAAAACTCCATCAGAGTTTTTTGCCAAAATGGAAGATTTTCCTCGTCCATTTGTGTATTTGGTGTATGTCAGAATGGAAGATTCAAAACTAGGACACCCGCAATCTTAGATTGCGGGACTAGTCCAAATGGGATGCCGTCGTGTAGATTTTGCTGATGTTGGACGATGTTGGCACTACTGCTCAAGACGTGGAGATGCAAGGCATGTGCTGGGGATGACTAGGCAGACCCGCAATCTGAGATTGCGGGTGTCTGTCTCACCTTTTCAGTGGGTTTTAGCTCCATCTTGCTGCATGTATAGACATTAATATTACTCTCGCAATTTAAGATTGCATGAGAGTAGGTTGGAATAGTGTTTTGCAGGCATATGAATTGGATGCATGAGTCTTTATTGTAGTGTTGCATGAGTGTAAGAGAATCAATTCTCTGATGGCAAATAGTGTCATGCTCCAACTCCAAGCAAACATCAAATCAAAGTTAAAATCTGCATGCATTAGCTTGCAATATATATGAGGATGATGTTTAGCGAAACCATAACAATCTTCAACATACACAAAGCAAAAAAATTCACAAGCACAAGTATCATCTTAAAAAAAAAAAACAATGGCACACTTACACCCGGGTCCAAGAAACAACGAGCTTCTATGGCTGCAGCCACAACATCGTTCGGCTTATCTGTTCGAAGATGATGCTGGCCATGCCACAGAGCTTGATATTAGGCGGGGCGACCAGGCATTATTTTCTGCAATTAAAAAAAATCCGTTAAACCCCAATGTCGAAGAGCTGGTTAGAATGGCAGGCTTTGGTGGGGTTCTTGATGTTGGATACGTGATTTTTGACCGTGGTTTGATAACCGCGTTGGTTGAAAGATGGCATCCAGAAACCCTATCTGTATATCTGTATATGTGAACTAACAACAAGATCTTGCTATTATATACTAACATCTTGAAGTAAAAAAAAAAATCTATACTAACACCCGCAATCTTAGATTGCGGGTCTCTTCCAAGGAAAGTCCACCGTGGCATGGTGTTAAAGGTGATCGTGCAACACATTGAGCATTCGTCCAAGCAAGCAGCCGAGTCAGCTGATGAGTGTACACACCCGCAATCTTAGATTGCAGGTCTACTAAATGCACAATCAACTTTCTGACAAACACCAATGGCACAAATATTCTTGGGAAATCTTCCATTTTGGCAAAAAACTCCATCAGAGTTTTTTGCCAAAATGGAAGATTTTCCTCGTCCATTTGTGTATTTGGTGTATGTCAGAATGGAAGATTCAAAACTAGGACACCCGCAATCTTAGATTGCGGGACTAGTCCAAATGGGATGCCGTCGTGTAGATTTTGCTGATGTTGGACGATGTTGGCACTACTGCTCAAGACGTGGAGATGCAAGGCATGTGCTGGGGATGACTAGGCAGACCCGCAATCTGAGATTGCGGGTGTCTGTCTCACCTTTTCAGTGGGTTTTAGCTCCATCTTGCTGCATGTATAGACATTAATATTACTCTCGCAATTTAAGATTGCATGAGAGTAGGTTGGAATAGTGTTTTGCAGGCATATGGATTGGATGCATGAGTCTTTATTGTAGTGTTGCATGAGTGTAAGAGAATCAATTCTCTGATGGCAAATAGTGTCATGCTCCAACTCCAAGCAAACATGAAATCAAAGTTAAAATCTGCATGCATTAGCTTGCAATATATATGAGGATGATGTTTAGTGAAACCATAACAATCTTCAACATACACAAAGCAAAAAAATTCACAAGCACAAGTATCATCTTAAAAAAAAAAAAAACAATGGCACACTTACACCCGGGTACAAGAAACAACGAGCTTTTATGGCTGCAACCACAACATCGTTCTGCTTATCTGTTCGAAGATGATGCTGGCCATGCCACAGAGCTTGATATTAGGCGGGGCGACCAGGCATTATTTTCTGCCATTAAAAAAAATCCGTTAAACCCCAATGTCGAAGAGCTGGTTAGAATGGCAGGCTTTGGTGGGGTTCTTGATGTTGGATACGTGATTTTTGACCGTGGTTTGATAACCGCGTTGGTTGAAAGATGGCGTCCAGAAACCCTATCTGTATATCTGTATAAGGGAACTAACAACAAGATCTTGCTATTATATACTAACATCTTGAAGTAAAAAATACTAACACCCGCAATCTTAGATTGCGGGTCTCTTCCAAGGCAAGTCCACCGTGGCATGGTGTTAAAGGTGATCGTGCAACACATTGAGCATTCGTCCAAGCAAGCAGCCGAGTCAGCTGATGAGTCTACACACCCGCAATCTCAGATTGCGGGTCTACTAAATGCACAATCAACTTTCTGACAAAGACCAATGGCACAAATATTCTTGGGAAATCTTCCATTTTGGCAAAAAACTCCATCAGAGTTTTTTGCCAAAATGGAAGATTTTCCTCGTCCATTTGTGTATTTGGTGTATGTCAGAATGGAAGATTCAAAACTAGGACACCCGCAATCTTAGATTGCGGGACTAGTCCAAATGGGATGCCGTCGTGTAGATTTTGCTGATGTTGGACGATGTTGGCACTACTGCTCAAGACGTGGAGATGCAAGGCATGTGCTGGGGATGACTAGGCAGACCCGCAATTTGAGATTGCGGGTGTCTGTCTCACCTTTTCAGTGGGTTTTAGCTCCATCTTGCTGCATGTATAGACATTAATATTACTCTCGCAATTTAAGATTGCATGAGAGTAGGTTGGAATAGTGTTTTGCAGGCATATGAATTGGATGCATGAGTCTTTATTGTACTGTTGCATGAGTGTAAGAGAATCAATTCTCTGATGGCAAATAGTGTCATGCTCCAACTCCAAGCAAACATCAAATCAAAGTTAAAATCTGCATGCATTAGCTTGCAATATATATGAGGATGATGTTTAGCGAAACCATAACAATCTTCAACATACACAAAGCAAAAAAATTCACAAGCACAAGTATCATCTTAAAAAAAAAAACAATGGCACACTTACACCCGGGTCCAAGAAACAACGAGCTTCTATGGCTGCAGCCACAACATCGTTCGGCTTATCTGTTCGAAGATGATGCTGGCCATGCCACAGAGCTTGATATTAGGCGGGGCGACCAGGCATTATTTTCTGCAATTAAAAAAAATCCGTTAAACCCCAATGTCGAAGAGCTGGTTAGAATGGCAGGCTTTGGTGGGGTTCTTGATGTTGGATACGTGATTTTTGACCGTGGTTTGATAACCGCGTTGGTTGAAAGATGGCATCCAGAAACCCTATCTGTATATCTGTATAAGTGAACTAACAACAAGATCTTGCTATTATATACTAACATCTTGAAGTAAAAAAAAAATCTATACTAACACCCGCAATCTTAGATTGCGGGTCTCTTCCAAGGCAAGTCCACCGTGGCATGGTGTTAAAGGTGATCGTGCAACACATTGAGCATTCGTCCAAGCAAGCAGCCGAGTCAGCTGATGAGTGTACACACCCGCAATCTTAGATTGCAGGTCTACTAAATGCACAATCAACTTTCTGACAAACACCAATGGCACAAATATTCTTGGGAAATCTTCCATTTTGGCAAAAAACTCCATCAGAGTTTTTTGCCAAAATGGAAGATTTTCCTCGTCCATTTGTGTATTTGGTGTATGTCAGAATGGAAGATTCAAAACTAGGACACCCGCAATCTTAGATTGCGGGACTAGTCCAAATGGGATGCCGTCGTGTAGATTTTGCTGATGTTGGACGATGTTGGCACTACTGCTCAAGACGTGGAGATGCAAGGCATGTGCTGGGGATGACTAGGCAGACCCGCAATCTGAGATTGCGGGTGTCTGTCTCACCTTTTAAGTGGGTTTTAGCTCCATCTTGCTGCATGTATAGACATTAATATTACTCTCGCAATTTAAGATTGCATGAGAGTAGGTTGGAATAGTGTTTTGCAGGCATATGGATTGGATGCATGAGTCTTTATTGTAGTGTTGCATGAGTGTAAGAGAATCAATTCTCTGATGGCAAATAGTGTCATGCTCCAACTCCAAGCAAACATGAAATCAAAGTTAAAATCTGCATGCATTAGCTTGCAATATATATGAGGATGATGTTTAGTGAAACCATAACAATCTTCAACATACACAAAGCAAAAAAATTCACAAGCACAAGTATCATCTTAAAAAAAAAACAATGGCACACTTACACCCGGGTACAAGAAACAACGAGCTTTTATGGCTGCAACCACAACATCGTTCTGCTTATCTGTTCGAAGATGATGCTGGCCATGCCACAGAGCTTGATATTAGGCGGGGCGACCAGGCATTATTTTCTGCCATTAAAAAAAATCCGTTAAACCCCAATGTCGAAGAGCTGGTTAGAATGGTAGGCTTTGGTGGGGTTCTTGATGTTGGATACGTGCTTTTTGACCGTGGTTTGATAACCGCGTTGGTTGAAAGATGGCGTCCAGAAACCCTATCTGTATATCTGTATAAGTGAACTAACAACAAGATCTTGCTATTATATACTAACATCTTGAAGTAAAAAAAAAAAAATCTATACTAACACCCGCAATCTCAGATTGCGGGTCTACTAAATGCACAATCAACTTTCTGACAAACACCAATGGCACAAATATTCTTGGGAAATCTTCCATTTTGGCAAAAAAACTCCATCATTAATTCAGTGATATAATAAATAAAGACCCGGTGTAGAGGTAGTGTTTGGAGGGTAGGAAAATCCCTCATCGCACTTGAAAATGAGAGATATATTGTAAGTTCATAACATCGATCCTCAAATGCCATCAAAGTGTTGACTATTGATTAGAAACAAGTCGTACGGTAAATCTTCCTTGGTTGGGGACCAGTCAAGATATATTTCCTCTTGAGTGTTAGGGAAATTCTAAAAATGCTTGGGTAATCTGAAAGTCATGTGTGACATCCTGATATTAGAGAAAAACTCAATCTTTTCCATTGCACTTACAACACCTATATACAAAGATGTTACAAGATTAGAGGGGACAATTAATTACAATTGACTTGACTTTTGACTTGACTTTTCTTATGATTAATGTGAAGGCAATATATATTTGTGGGATTGCCTAATACCCCTGTCAATGCGAGGCGGAGGATGTAGACGAAGCATTGCTCGAAACTTCACAAAGAGAGGCTTTGGAAGACTCTTTGTGAATATGTCGGCGACTTGTTGATCTGTTGAGTTGAAATGAGTATGAAGGCGACCTGCAACAACTAATTCTCGAACAAAGTGGTAGTCAAGATCTATGTGTTTAGCACTTTTGTGAGAGATTGGTTTTTGGCTTAAAAATAGAGTACTTTTATTGTCTCAATATATTGTTGGGGATCCCGGTGGTAATGCACGAAGCTCTCGAAGTAGATGAGTAACCCACATGATTTCCGAAGCCGTTTTCGCCGTTGCTCGATATTCCGATTCACAACTTGACGGGAGACTGTGGGTTGTTTCTTTGCACTCCAAGATACCAAATTTCCACCTAGATAAATGCAATAGCTATAGGTGGATCTTCGTGTGTCAATTCAATGTGCCCAATCTGCATCAGAAAAACCTAATAAAACAGGTTTAGGTGGTCTATCAAACGTTAGACCATATGATAAAGTTCCTTTGACATAACGAAGGATTCTTTTGATAAGTTGAAAGTGAGTGGTGGTGGGTTGTTGTAGGTATTGACTGGCTTGGTTCACGGCAAAGGAGAGATCAGGACGAGTAATGGTGAGGTATTGGAGAGCACTGACGGGAGAGCGATAAAGAGTGGGATCATGAAAAGGTAGTCCGTTGGAGTTGAATACATCATTGGGAGTGAGGGGAGTGGCTACAGGAATGGAATCAAGGAGACCGACCCGTGATAGAATGTCATGGGCATACTTTGATTGGTTTAAGAATAGACATGTCTTTGTGTGAGTTACTTCTAAGCCAAGGAAGAAACTCAGAAGTCCAAGATCCTTGATTTTGAATTCTTTGTTTAGACGTGATGTGAATGTGGAGATAAATTTTTCATTGTTGCCTGTAATGATTATGTCATCCACGTAAACTAGAACATAAATGCCATCACGATTAAAGATAAATAAAGAGGGGTCGGCTCGACTACATGTGAAACCCATGGTTTGAAGAAAGGAACTCAATCATTGAAACCAAGCTCGCGGGGCTTGTTTTAAACCATAAATGGTGTGATTGAGTTTGCACACATGAGTTGGGTTTTTCGGGTCCTTAAATCCCGATGGTTGTTCCATAAAAATAGTTTCAGTAAGATTAACGTTTAGAAAAGCATTGTTTACATCAAGTTGTCGAAGTTTCCATTTATTTAATAGTAACAAGACTAAGAACGACATGAATGGTGGAAGACTTGACAACGGGACTAAGGGTATGACAAAAATCTAGTCACGGTACTTGATTAAAACCTTGTGCCACAAGATGTGCTTTGTAGCGATCAATGAAACCATCGGCTTTGTATCTTATTCGATATATCCATTTGGAGCCAATGATGTTGGTAGAGGTTGGGAGAGGAACGAGATGCCAAATTTGGTTTGTATGGAGGGCTTTAAGTTCATCTTTCATGGCACGAACCCATTTTGAATCTTTCAAGGTGGTTTTAATGCCTTTGGGTACATGAGAGGAGATAAGAGAACAATGAAGAGGATGGGAGGAAAATTGGGATAAGTTGGCGAAATGTTTTGGTTTGAAAATACCATCTTTTGACCGAGTTGTCATAGGATGATTATTTGTGGTTAAAGGATTATTTGGAATTGGATTGGGAATAGGTGAGGGTGGAGGTGGAGGTGGAGGTGGTGCTTGAGAGGATTGGGCAGATGAGGGAGTTTGTTTTGATAAGAATTAGTGGGCCGATTCAGAATAGGAAGTGTGGGACAGATCAGATTGGTGGGCTGAAGTTGTGGAATCAGTTTGGGCTGAGAAAGAGGGAGTTTGACTTTGGGTCGGATGAGGTATATTAAATGAGGTAGAAGTGGGTGGGTTTGCTGATGGGCTAGATGGGCTTAAAGGAGAGTTTGGTGGGGACGGCGCTGGGCTGTTGGTTGGTGAAGGAATAATGTAATCTGGACAATGGGTGCAAGGTGGGGATGTGGATGGGTTTTGCAAATTTTTGGTGAAGGTGAGAATTTTATTTGTTGTAGGTGTGGGTAAAGAGTCTTCAAAATTTGTGAAGGGGAGTTGGTTAGAGTCAAAGAATGTGGAAGTAGAGTGAAAGGGAAAAACATCTTCATTAAATTTGGCATTTCTTGTAGTGTAAATTCGACCCGTAGAAGGGTCGAGACATCTAAATCCTTTGTATTTCGGACTATATCCAATAAAAATACATGGAGCACTTCGTGGTAATAGTTTGTGTTTGGTATAATCTCGAAGATATGGATAGACAAGACATCAAAAAATGCGAAGATTGGAGTAAGATGGAGGTTGTTTAAAAAGAATTTCAAAAGGAGATTTGTTGTCAAGAAGTTTTGTGGGGAGACGGTTTATGATAGGACAAAAAGGATTGGTGAAACCACTTTTGCAAACCTTAGTCTAATTCACTTTCTGTCAAAATACTCTAAGTATGGAACTGCTGAAGACAAGGAATCAAACTACTGAAGAAGAGATTCAGAAGTACTGAAGAAGAAGTCATCAGAAGTTCTGAAGTTCAAACCAGACACTTCAACTGAAGAACTGCTGAAGACAAACTACTCATCAGTAGTTTGTCATTCATCAGTAGGGATGAGCTCGGGACGGGATCGGTACCGAACCGATACCGATCCCGAAAATACCGATACCGAAAAGTCCAAAAACCCAATACCGATCCCGATACCGAACACATACGGTACGGTACGGTATCGGTTCGGTATCGGTACGGTACCGGTATGGTATCGGTATTTTGCCTTAAAATACCGATACCGTACCGATCCCGTACCGATACCGATAATACCGAAACCGAAAATCCATAAATATGGATACCGATACCGATCCCGAAACCCCTCGGTTCGGTATCGGTTCGGTACGGTATCGGGATCGGGACGGGACGGGATCGGTATTCGGGCTTGAATGCTCATCCCTATTCATCAGTACTTAAAGAAGATCTTTTCCACCGCCCTTGTATATTAGTAGTTTAATACTTTAGTATTTCTTTTTACTTTATGTACAAGTTCCAAGACTGCAACTTGTTGCAACTTGTTTCTGAACTTGCTTTTTGGCAAGGTTCATGTATTTGTAAAGTCTATAAATAGAAGGATTCATCCTTCTGTTTTAGACATTGATTTTAATACAAGAAATCCTTCAACACTTATTATTGTTATTTCCATTTCGTGTTTACTGAGAATCTGTCAAAGTATTTCATTCTCATTCAATACTTAGATTCTCAATAAACACTTCTCATTTATTTTTCTTGATTCCCGGGGGAGTAATAACTCCTGTTGACAAAGTGTAGCTATAAACATATAAACATTCCGCTGTGCTAACACTCACCAAGAACTTGCTAAACACTTAAGTGTCTACTAGCAAGTTCAAACTAAAAGAGCAGCTTAATACTGATCCAACAATTGGTATCAGAGCACTGGTTTATCTAATCACATATCAATCTAACAAATTGAGAATCAGACACAGGCTCTTGTTGATATTCAATAAAGGATTATTAGCTCACTTTTTTTTCAACATCCATCACTTTAAGAGATATTTGACAAATCAATACTCTTTAAAATGGATCCTCATAATACTGGTTCTGCCACTAAACCTACCATGCTTGTAAGAAATGAATATAACATATGGCAAAAGAGGATGGCACATACCTTGTCACAAACCAACACAGGTTGTTGGAGATCTGTGATATATGGTCCTCCTAAACCAGTAAACATAAATCTTGAAACTAAGGAAGAGATTCCAAAAGAACCAAAAGACTATACTGATGATGATTTCCTAAAACTTGAGCTTGATGCAAAAGCCTTTTCTATGTTGGCAATGGCACTCCCAAATGAAATCTACTCTGGCCTATTACATTGTGATAGTGCCAAAGAGCTTTGGGACGGCCTAAAAGAACAGTTTGGAGGAACTGAAGAGGTGATTGCCAACACCAGAGAAATCTTGGCTCAACAGTATGAAACTTTTGCTCACATTAATGGGGAAACTTTAACTCAGCAATTTGAAAGATTTTCCTCATTAATATCTGAGCTAAAACTAAATGGTCAGACCTATACAACTGTATCTATGCTTCATAGATTTTTAAGGTCTTTACCTGATAAATGGGAAACATACTCAATAGTCTTAAGATCTTCACCAGATTTTAGCTCCCTCACTCTTACAAAACTTCATGGGAGATTACTTACTTTTGAGAGAGAAATTGATCAAAAGAAAAAGTTACAAAACTCTGGTAAAACTGCTGATGACTATCTACCTGGTAGTACAGCACTATTGGGACAAGACTCACCAACTTGTTCAAATAGTTTTGGATCTTTTGACCACATTGACATAACTGCTGGGATCTCATCTGAAAGATCATTCCCAGGTTATGACAATAATGACTTTGGTCAAACTGCTGATAACATGTGTTTTATCATGGATGACTTAAATAGTTTCAGCAGTGGTGACCTTGAAGAAATGGATATTTTGCACCAACTGGCCATGTTAAGTTTAAAAACAAATAAATTTTACAAAAGGTCAGGAAGGAAGTTTCCAGGACTTAACAGTTCTACAAAAATTGGTTTTGACAAATCTAAACTTAGATGTCATAAGTGTCAAAAGTTGGGACACTTTGCTAGAGAATGTAGAAGCTCTGGCTTTAACCAATCTCAGTCTGGAAACAATTTTAACCCCAAGAACTTAATAAGAACTTACTAAACACTTAAGTGTCTACTAGCAAGTTCAAACTAAAAGAGCAGCTTAATACTGATCCAACAGTTTATGATGTATGTAGCGAAAGTGAAGGCATCAAACCACAACTTTGGTAGGGCATGATCATTAAACATCATGGCTAATCTGGTTTCGATGATGTGACGGTGTTTCCGTTCGGCCCGTCCGTTTTGTTCCGGTGTGTGAGGACAAGATAAGCGATGATGTATGCCATGTTCTTGAAAACAATTTTGAACTCGATGGTTTGTAAACTCGGTTCCACCATCACTTTTTAAAACTTTGACATTTGTGGAAAATTGGTTTTGGACAAAGTTTAAGAATGGTGAGAATATTGTATAAATCGGATTTAGCCTTGAGAGGATAAAACCATGTGAACCGAGAATAATCGTCTACAAATATTACATAATATAAGTAGCCATCGGTAGAGACAATGGGTGCGGGTCCCCAAAGATCACAATGAATTAAGTCTAAAACTTGTTGCGCACGTTTATTATTTTCAACAAAAGGTAGATGTTTGGCTTTTGATAACTCACAAGAATGACATAAACCCGGTTTGGGTAATAGAGATGTAACAAAAACATGACCAAGTTTATTTAATGTGGTGATAGTATCAAAAGAGACATGTCCTAGGCGACTCTGCCATTTATTGAACGAAGCACGAAGATGTGAAGCGGAAAGAGTAGCAACAAAAGACTTGTGACTTTGGGTAAGAACATGGAAACCATTTTTTCAAATGCCTCTAGCAAGAACTTCCACCGTTTTTCGGTTTTTAATATGAAAATAATTGTTAGAAAATAAAACATCTACGGGAGAATCAACTTCAGAAACTGATCTCTGGCACAGGAGACTTGGCCATGTGAACTTTAAAACCATAAATAAAGTCACAAAAATGGGCTTGGTCAGAGGTCCACCCTTAAAAGTATACCAGTGTCAAGAACACTGTGTATCCTGTTTAAAGGGTAAACAGCATAAGTCCTCCTATAAGTCTATTGAAGAATAAAAAACAACTGCATGTCTTCAACTACTCCATATGGACTTATTTGCTAGAGAATGTAGAAGCTCTGGCTTTAACCAATCTCAGTCTGGAAACAATTTTAACCCCAATTATAACAGGAATAATGGAACACAAGGGAGTGCACATTTTGTACAGGCACAAGCTCCACAACACCAATATGTGCCACAAGTAAAATATGTACAAATGCCTGCTCAACAGATGTAGAGCCAACAATCAATCCCTCCCTTTCCAGCTGCTCAACAACCTCCACAGCTACAACAACCCTCTCAACAAAGTCTATTTACCTCAGGGTATGTTGACTGGAACAGTCTTCCTTTTGACACCACAGAGTGCAATCCTGATGCAGACAACAAAATGTTTGACATCAACTGGGGAGAGCCTGACAATGGCAGAAAGAACTTTGCCTTAATGGCATTTGAGGGATGCTCCTCAAAATCTGCCTTGTCACAGGTATCAAAAGAATCTTTGACAAAACTATGTTCAAATTCATGCAAAGAATCTTTTGCTCTCATAAGAGAGACAAATGTGCACTTACAAGGAAAAGCCAATGATTCTGAGAGAAAACTCACTCAGATAAAATGTGATTTAGAAAGAAAACTTTCTGCAAAAACAAAAGAAGTTTCTAAATTGACTAACTCTGCTATTGAAACCCAAGCACAAATCAAAATAATGATTAATGACCTAGGAAATGTCAGACAAGAGCTTGCTGACACCAAGGTCACATGTGAAAAATGGGTGGAATCTTGTAAGGGGTACCAACTATTGCTAAACAAACAAAGTGCTTCAAATGTTAGGTTTGGAATAGGGTACAATCACACTGAAACACCAACTGATTTCTCTCCCAAAACTACTGAAGATGGGAGAAAAATTGTTTCAGGTGAAACTTCTGAAGAGGAAGAATGCACATCTTTCCATGAAAACTTTCTAAAATCACACAAAGAAAGTTCTTCAGAAGTATTGATTAAATCTGACTTTAAGTCATCAGCAGTTTCAACTACATCAGGAGTTGAGAACCTGAAAACTACTGATGACCTAAAACCAATCAAACTGTCAGAAATTTGTCTTTGAAAGAAAAGACAAAAGAATGTGAAATTTGTGGTCTGTTCAACCACAAAACAGAATTTTGCAGATATAGAAAGGGCATCCAGTTTAATAAGAAAAATCAACAACTGGTTGTGGGGGAACAAATAAAAAATGATTATGCAAAAACCTTTTCTCCCAAGAAACAACAACCAGCAAAAACCCTTTCTCAGAAAAAGACAAAATCTCAACAAAAGCCTTTTTCTCAAAATTCTCCTTCAGTAGTTAGACCTAAATCATCAGCAGTTTCACAAACTGCTGAGATTAAAGATCTTATGAATATGGTACAACTACTGATGACCAAAGTTGATGGTGGTCCTCAAAAGGATACCACCATTGTGCTTAATGCAAAATTCATTGCCAAAAAGACATGGATTTCTAAACTTGGTCAAGAACAAAGTGTAAATGTTCTCAAGAGCAAACCCAAAGCCAAACTGGCTTGGGTTCCTAAATCTAACTAATTTGCTATATTGTGCAGAGAGTTTCCAGAGGCTTGAATAGCATTTGGTATGTAGACAGTGGAGCCTCAATGCACATGACAGGATGCAGATACCTGATAAACAATTTTATCAGTCAAAGAGATGGATCTGTGTCCTTTGGGAACAATGCTAAGGGATATGTGCTAGGACATGGCAATGTCTCCTCTGGCAAAATACAGTTTGACAAGGTCAATCTGGTTGAAAACCTTGAGTACAACTTGCTTAGTGTGTCAAAAATGTGTGATAAAGGATATTCTTCCTTTTTCACAAAGACAGCATGCAAGATCATATCACCAGAAGGCCAGAAGTTGATAGAGAAGATCATTGAAGATCATACTTTGTTAATTGCCAAAAGATGTGGCAATGTCTATGCAGTGGACATTGAAAAAGACAAAGTACTGAACAACACTGCCTGTTTCTTCTCAAGAGCATCAACTTCAGAAACTGATCTCTGGCACAGGAGACTTGGCCATGTGAACTTTAAAACCATAAATAAAGTCACAAAAATGGGCTTGGTCAGAGGTCCACCCTTAAAAGTATACCAGTGTCAAGAACACTGTGTATCCTATTTAAAGGGTAAACAGCATAAGTCCTCCTATAAGTCTATTGAAGAATAAAAAACAACTGCATGTCTTCAACTACTCCATATGGACTTATTTGCTAGAGAATGTAGAAGCTCTGGCTTTAACCAATCTCAGTCTGGAAACAATTTTAACCCCAATTATAACAGGAATAATGGAACACAAGGGAGTGCACATTTTGTACAGGCACAAGCTCCACAACACCAATATGTGCCACAAGTACAATATGTACAAATGCCTGCTCAACAGATGCAGAGCCAACAATCAATCCCTCCCTTTCCAGCTGCTCAACAACCTCCACAGCTACAACAACCCTCTCAACAAAGTCTATTTACCTCAGGGTATGTTGACTGGAACAGTCTTCCTTTTGACACCACAGAGTGCAATCCTGATGCAGACAACAAAATGTTTGACATCAACTGGGGAGAGCCTGACAATGGCAGAAAGAACTTTGCCTTAATGGCATTTGAGGGATGCTCCTCAAAATCTGCCTTGTCACAGGTATCAAAAGAATCTTTGACAAAACTATGTTCAAATTCATGCAAAGAATCTTTTGCTCTCATAAGAGAGACAAATGTGCACTTACAAGGAAAAGCCAATGATTCTGAGAGAAAACTCACTCAGATAAAATGTGATTTAGAAAGAAAACTTTCTGCAAAAACAAAAGAAGTTTCTAAATTGACTAACTCTGCTATTGAAACCCAAGCACAAATCAAAATAATGATTAATGACCTAGGAAATGTCAGACAAGAGCTTGCTGACACCAAGGTCACATGTGAAAAATGGGTGGAATCTTGTAAGGGGTACCAACTATTGCTAAACAAACAAAGTGCTTCAAATGTTAGGTTTGGCATAGGGTACAATCACACTGAAACACCAACTGATTTCTCTCCCAAAACTACTGAAGATGGGAGAAAAATTGTTTCAGGTGAAACTTCTGAAGAGGAAGAATGCACATCTTTCCATGAAAACTTTCTAAAATCACACAAAGAAAGTTCTTCAGAAGTATTGATTAAATCTGACTTTAAGTCATCAGCAGTTTCAACTACATCAGGAGTTGAGAACCTGAAAACTACTGATGACCTAAAACCAATCAAACTGTCAGAAATTTGTCTTTGAAAGAAAAGACAAAAGAATGTGAAATTTGTGGTCTGTTCAACCACAAAACAGAATTTTGCAGATATAGAAAGGGCATTCAGTTTAATAAGAAAAATCAACAACTGGTTGTGGGGGAACAAATAAAAAATGATTATGCAAAAACCTTTTCTCCCAAGAAACAACAACCAGCAAAAACCCTTTCTCAGAAAAAGACAAAATCTCAACAAAAGTCTTTTTCTCAAAATTCTCCTTCAGTAGTTAGACCTAAATCATCAGCAGTTTCACAAACTGCTGAGATTAAAGATCTTATGAATATGGTACAACTACTGATGACCAAAGTTGATGGTGGTCCTCAAAAGGATACCACCATTGTGCTTAATGCAAAATCCATTGCCAAAAAGACATGGATTTCTAAACTTGGTCAAGAACAAAGTGTAAATGTTCTCAAGAGCAAACCCAAAGCCAAACTGGCTTGGGTTCCTAAATCTAACTAATTTGCTATATTGTGCAGAGAGTTTCCAGAGGCTTGAATAGCATTTGGTACGTAGACAGTGGAGGCTCAATGCACATGACAGGATGCAGATACCTGATAAACAATTTTATCAGTCAAAGAGATGGATCTGTGTCCTTTGGGAACAATGCTAAGGGATATGTGCTAGGACATGGCAATGTCTCCTCTGGCAAAATACAGTTTGACAAGGTCAATCTGGTTGAAAACCTTGAGTACAACTTGCTTAGTGTGTCACAAATGTGTGATAAAGGATATTCTTCCTTTTTCACAAAGACAGCATGCAAGATCATATCACCAGAAGGCCAGAAGTTGATAGAGAAGATCATTGAAGATCATACTTTGTTAATTGCCAAAAGATGTGGCAATGTCTATGCAGTGGACATTGAAAAAGACAAAGTACTGAACAACACTGCCTGTTTCTTCTCAAGAGCATCAACTTCAGAAACTGATCTCTGGCACAGGAGACTTGGCCATGTGAACTTTAAAACCATAAATAAAGTCCCAAAAATGGGCTTGGTCAGAGGTCCACCCTTAAAAGTATACCAGTGTCAAGAACACTGTGTATCCTGTTTAAAGGGTAAACAACATAAGTCCTCCTATAAGTCTATTGAAGAATAAAAAACAACTGCATGTCTTCAACTACTTCATATGGACTTATTTGGGCCTGTAAAGATCATGAGCCTTGGTAAAAAGAAGTACTGCTTAGTCATCATTGATGACTACTCAAGATTTACATGGGTATTCTTCTTATTTTCCAAGGATGAGGCTGCTGAAATCATCAAGTTCTTCATTCTACAAGTAGAGAAGCAATACTCTCTACCTGTCAAAACCATTAAAAGTGATGATGTGTCGTAAAACACATCTATTCTCCTATGTATTTTGAGTTATAATTGAGTCTTTTGTATATAGTTTTTAGTAGTTTTAGGCGTGTATTCGTTTGTTGGCCTATTTTTGTCATTGTATAGATTTTTATTAATTATTATTACTTATTTATTTATTTTATATTTTGGTAGGTGTTCGTGTGAACGTTGGAGCGTAAACGATGAACTTTGGTCAAGCCAAGAACACCCGAGTGTAGAGCACCGAGTAATAATAATAATAATAATATATAAAAAAAAAAGAAAAAAAAAAACAAAAGGCACGAGGCCTTGTCAATTGTCACCCAAAAGCCCAAATTAAAATTAGGTGATTTATTAGGGATATGAATAAAGCGGCGAGCAGAGACTTCAACAATTGACAATTCACAACAACATATTCAATCGCACAGCAAAGGAGTAGACCGGTCAGTAGCGGTGACGATCGAACGGGCACGGAAGGAGAAAAGGCCACGGGCACGTTAAAGATCAAGAGCCAACGATCCTTGGGTTAGGTTTAATTTTTATTAATTCTTCTCTAGACATACTTAAAACTATGTTTAATTATTTTGTGATGGTATTTTTTTAATATTATGAGTGGCTAGACATTTTTATGGCTACTTAGGATGATGATTTAGACAATAATATGATTGAATGACGTTTGGTTTCCGTTTGGATGTGTAGAATTACATGATTTTTATTTTTATTGTTGGAATTGATATATGTGTGTTGGTGTTAATTTTATTTGAAGTTTGTTTATTGGTTTTGTGGAGCTAGGCATGTAGAGATACCCCCTAGGTCTATAAATCAATCTAGTTCGTCAACTTAGGTTAGCGTGCTAGTATTTGGAGTTGGAGTACGACACAAGTATAACAAACTAATATAATAAATTAACTAAAACGTGCAGTCCATTCTTGAGGGTGAGAAATCTAACTCGAGAGTGCTAGGTAACTAACTAGGCATTGTTCGGTAGTTGGCAAGCGCTAGGGCGGGAGTCACTACTTGTCCGTGTTTAGAGTTTTCCTAGGTTTCTTTCAGTAGAGTTTAAGTCTGCTTCATAGTTTGAGGGTTTTAATCCAGGAGAGGTTTTAACCTGATTTCTGTGGGATTTTGGTACGCTAGGGCGATCCAGATCCATTTTAGCATTTCTACACTTGTCCCGCCTTGATTCTAGCTTTCTAGCCTTACCTGCAGGAGGAGAGTAGTTGGATGAAATTAGGGTCTCCAACGGGTTTCTTCGTCAGGATTGAGTATTATGTCTAAGGATTCTTACCTAGGTAGCCAGTCTTTCCTTTGCTTGATTTTTCCATCACTTCTAATTAGTTTTTAATTTAATTTAATTTAGGGTAATTTAGTTAATTAATAGTTAATCAATTTTTATATTTTCAATTTAAACCCCCCTTAGTTATTAATTTAAACAAGCAATTCAGTGACAGTTTAATCTTCTGTGTTTAATTGAGTCCTTTGGTTCGATACCTGGTCTTATTCGCTTGCTACAAACGAACGGTACACTTGCCGATTGTGCGTGGTTTAGTTGAGTCTAGGGTTTTAACTTGTGCACATTTTTATATATATATATATATCAGCACGCATCAAGTTTTTGGCGCCGTTGCCGGGGACTTAATTTAGGCACTGTGTTGAATTTACTTGAATTGTTTTGCTTGTTTGTTTCTTGCTGGACGTGCTTCTGATTATTTGTGCTTTTACTTGTTAATTGTGCTTTTAGTCTTAAGTTATTTGCTATCCACTTTCAATGTATGCCACATACCCGCTCTCAGGGACCTCCACTGTTCACTGCTTCCACGGATCCCGAGCGAGACCTTCACGAACGTCTTAGCGAATTTCAAACGGTTATCCGCAAGAAAATCGATCTGGTACGTTCTTCTTCACCCCTTCATTCCTCTTCATCTTCCACACCCGAACAAAAACCTTTTCATTCCTTACCACATATTCCTTTTCCAACCCTTGTTACTGAGATGGCTGACGAGAGACGCACTGTTCACCAGCGCGCTGCTGAGGGCTACACTGGAGTCCACTCACCCATTGCTTTTCCTACCATTGCCAATGCTAACACTTGGCAAATTCCATCTTATATCATGACTGTGATTGCTAACTCTACTCAGTTTCATGGTCTTGAAGAGGAGGATGCTCCAGCTCACTTGTCTCGTTTTGTTCGCATTTGCAAGACTTTCAATCTTGCGAATGTTCCCATTGAGACCATTTATATGCATCTGTTCCCGTTTTCTCTCTCAGGCCGCGCTGCTACTTGGCTTGAGTCTCTTCCTCACGAGGGTATCACTACTTGGGACGGTTTGCGCTCTAAATTCATGAAGAAATATCATCCCCCGTCCAAGGATGCTCGTGTTAGGGAACAGATCCACTCGTTTCGCATGGAAGCTGACGAGCCTTACTACATGGCTTGGGAGCGGTTCCAGAATCTACTGAGTAAATGCCCTCAGCATAGCTTGTCTGACTGGGCCCTTGTAGAGAAGTTCTACAATGGGCTTACTTATGAAACTCAGATGCGTTTTAACACTGCTGCACAGGGACATGTCATGGAAAAGATGGACATTGATGCAGCTAATTCTATGTTTGAGAGCTTCGCTATTTCTGAGCAGCAGAGCAAGCAAGTTGTTAGGAATTCCACTCCTACGACTAGTAACGCCTCCCCCGCTACTCGAGGTGTCTATCAGGTTGCTCCTGATACTAGTCTTGCTGCTACTGTTGAGTCTTTAGCTAGGGAGGTTAAAGAGCTTAGGTTTAAGATGGATAGATGTGAGATATGTCGGGGGGGACATGATACTTCTGAATGCCCAGTTTCTTCTCCTGAGCAGGTCGATTCCTTGAATTCTGGGTGGCTTAGACCACCATTCCAAAACTACACCTCATCTTCTGGTCCGAATTGGAGAAATCAAAACTCCAATTGGCAAGGTGGTAACTCTTCGAGGTATCCACCACGCCAGAATCTCCACCAGGATCCCAATCCTGGGGATGCCCCAAAATTTTCTACTCGTACTGAGAGTGATCTGACCTCCCTCTTGGAAAGGCAAACCGCTCAGTTGGACCAGCAGGCTAAAGTTCAAGCTGAGATGTTTTCCATGCTTCGTGACCATGCCACCTTCTTTAAGGGACATCAGGTTGCCTTCCAAAGGCTGGAAAAAGAGGTGAAAGATCTTGCTTTACAGGTAGGCGAGCGACCTCCTGGGGGCCTTCCTAGTAACACTGTCAATAATCCTAACTCCTCTAGTTCATCGTTTAGGCAGCATCAGGCGAAAGCCGTTACTACTAGGAGTGGGAAGGGGGTAGATGATTCGTTACCAGTAGGAGAGGATGAGTCTGTTGATGAGGGAGTTGAGAGAGAGACACCAGCTGGCGAGGTGCAACCTAGGCTCCGCCCAGCAAGTACAGCACAAACCAGCGGGTCTCAAGGTGAGAAGAGAGATGACACTCCGGTGAAGGCCTACAAGCCTAAGCCGCCATTTCCTGGTCGACTTGCTAGACCAGATGATTCTGATCAGTACCGTAAGTTCCTGGATATGCTGAAAAAGATCCAGGTGAACTTACCATTTGTTGAGGCTCTTTCGAAGATGCCTAAGTATGCCAAGTTTCTGAAAGATTTGCTCACAAACAAAAAGAAACTTGAGGAGATCTCTTCTGTTACTCTTCCTGAGCAGGTTTCTGCAGCGCTGCAGAATAAGCTGCCCCCAAAGATGACTGATCCGGGTAGCTTTACCATTCCCTGTCTGATAGGGAATCTCACTGTTAGTAATGTTCTTGCAGATCTTGGAGCTAGCATTAATTTAATGCCCTACTCTGTTTTTGCTAGGCTCAATGTCGGAGAGCTGTCTCCTACGCGCATGAGTATTCAGCTCGCCGACCGATCGGTGAAGTTTCCGCGCGGGATAGTGGAAAACTTGTTAGTTAAGGTTGATAAATTTGTTTTCCCGGTGGATTTTGTTATACTTGACATGGACGAGGACTCACAGGTTCCACTCATTCTTGGTCGTCCATTCTTAGCCACTGCTCGTGCTATTGTTGATGTCTTTGATGGCAAACTCACTCTTCGAGTTGCCGACGAGCAGGTCACTTTTGATGTTCAGCACTCCATGAAGCACCCTAACCAGAACGATGATACTCTGTACTTCATTGATTCGTTCATGACTCAGGTGGGGAGCTTTCTCACCAGCTTCTGCGAGCGAGACGCCCTTAACACACAGATGCTCGGTACCGAGTATAAAGGGTGCATTGAGATGACTGAGTTTGATCTTGAGCGGGACATGTCTCCACCCGCTGTTCAGTCTCACCTTTCTGATGAGGCCTCCCAGGTTTTCGAGACCACTGATTCGGAGAGACCTCTAGAGACACCATCACTTGAGACACCCCCTACCCTTGAGCTTAAGGAGTTACCATCTCATCTAGAGTATGCATATTTAGGGGAGGACTCTTAGTTGCCTGTCATCATATCATCTGAGTTGACAGAGGATGAGAAAGAGAGGTTGTTGCGTGTACTGAAAGCACACAAGCGTGCTATTGCGTGGAAGCTCTTTGACATTAAGGGTATCCACCCTTCTTTTTGCACGCATAAGATTCTGATGACTGAGGAGTTTAAGCCAGTTGTCCAGCCTCAGCGACGGCTAAACCCGAACATGCAGGATGTGGTTAAGAAAGAAGTGATTAAGTTGTTAGATGCAGGTTTGATTTATCCCATCTCTGATTCATCTTGGGTGAGTCCTGTCCAGGTTGTTCCCAAGAAAGGGGGAATGACGGTTGTCACGAATGAGAAAAATGAGCTCATACTCACTAGGACTGTGACCGGATGGCGAGTTTGCATTGACTATCGCAAACTCAATGACGCCACCCGCAAGGACCACTTCCCCTTGCCCTTTATTGATCAGATGCTTGAGCGTTTGTCGGGTCAGCAGTTTTACTGCTTTCTGGATGGTTTCTCTGGTTACTTTCAGATCCCTATTGCACCTGAGGATCAAGAGAAAACCACATTCACATGCCCCTTTGGCACTTTTGCGTATCGACGCATGCCTTTTGGGTTATGTAATGCCCCGGCCACATTTCAGCGATGTATGATGGCGGTTTTCCATGAGTTGATCGAGGATTCCATGGAGGTCTTCATGGATGATTTTTCTGTCTTTGGGAGTTCCTTCGATCATTGTTTGCGTAATCTAGAGCGTGTTCTTACTCGGTGTGAGGAGACGAACCTGATGCTTAATTGGGAAAAGTGTCACTTCATGGTTCGTGAGGGTATTGTGCTTGGGCACAAGATTTCACAGGCGGGGATTGAGGTTGATAGAGCTAAAATCGACACCATTTCCCAACTCCCGCCGCCTACTTCTGTGAAGTCTATTCGTAGTTTTCTAGGTCACGCGGGTTTCTATAGGCGTTTCATTAAGGATTTTTCTAAGATTGCCCGCCCGATGACCCAGCTTCTTGAGAAAGATCGACCATTCGAGTTTTCTGCTGAATGTGTCAAGGCATTTGAGTTGTTGAAGGAGCGTTTAGTGACTGCTCCCATTCTGGTCGCTCCAGATTGGACTCTTCCTTTCGAGATCATGTGTGATGCTAGCGACTTTGCTGTTGGGGCTGTGTTGGGCTAGCGTAGGGACAAGCATTTCCATCCCATTTACTACGCTAGCAAAACACTCAATGATGCCCAAGAGAATTACACGACGACAGAGAAGGAGTTGCTAGCCGTCGTCTTTGCTTGTGATAAGTTTAGGTCGTATCTCGTGCTTTCTAAGACTATCATTTTTACTGACCATTCCGCTCTTAGGCATCTTTTCTCCAAGAAAGATGCAAAGCCTAGACTGATTAGGTGGATCCTTTTGCTTCAAGAGTTTGATATTGAGATTAGGGATAAGAGTGGAGCTGAGAATGTAGCTGCGGATCATCTATCTCGTTTAGAGAATCCGGAGTTAGAGAGAGGTAGGGAAGAGATGATTAGGGATGATTTTCCTCATGAGAGTTTGATGTCTGTGGTAGCTAGGATCTGTAGGGACTTCCCTTGGTATGCCGACATAGCTAATTACTTAGTTTCGGGTAAGTTTAAGAGTGATATTACTTTTCAGGAGAAAAAGAAATTGATAGCCGACTCTAAGTACTACTTGTGGGATGATCCTTACTTGTTTAGGTTAGGACCAGATCAGGTTTTGAGGAGATGTGTTTTTGGTGAGGAGACGAGAGATATCCTTAGGCACTGTCATGAGGGTAGAGTAGGAGGTCACTACGGGGCGGCTAATACTGCCAAACGCGTGTTTGATGCGGGTTTCTACTGGCCGACCATTTTTAAGGATGCCCATGAGTTTGTGAGACATTGTGATGCCTGTCAGAGGACCGGTAATATCTCATCCCGTAATGAGATGCCCCAAAATCCTATTCAGACCATTGAAGTATTTGATATGTGGGGCATTGATTTCATGGGTCCATTCCCCAATTCTCGTGGGAATAGATACATCCTAGTTGCGGTTGACTATGTTTCTAAGTGGGTGGAAGCTCAAGCTTTGCCTACAAATGACGCACGGGTTGTTGTGAGGTTTTTAAAGACACTGTTTTCTAGGTTTGGTGCTCCTAAGTCCTTGATTAGCGATCGTGGTACACACTTTTGCAATGACCAGATGGAGAAAGCTTTGAAACGCTATGGGGTCACCCATCGGCTTTCTACGGCTTATCATCCACAAACAAGTGGTCAAGTGGAAAATACCAATCGCGGGATCAAGAGAATCCTAGAGAAAACAGTGGGGCAGAACCGAAAGGATTGGTCAGATCACCTAGAGGATGCATTATGGGCTTTTCGCACCGCATTTAAGACACCGATAGGCACCACTCCTTTTCGGTTAGTTTATGGAAAAGCGTGCCATTTACCGGTTGAGTTAGAGCATAAGGCGTTTTGGGCATTGAAGAGGGTGAATTTAGATCTGGATAAGGCAGGTAAGCATAGATACCTTCAGTTGCATGAGTTAGAGGAGTTGAGGGATGATGCTTATATGAGATCGTGGGATTATAAAGAGAAAACTAAGAAGTTGCACGATAAGCGTCTGAAGATAGTGAAAGAATTTAAGTGTGGGGAGAAAGTGTTACAATATAATTCTCGTCTTAGGTTGTTCTTAGGAAAGCTTAGGTCGCGTTGGACGGGTCCTTATGTTGTTACTCAGGTTTTTCCCTACGGTACGATTGAGATTGAAGGTGAGGATGGCCAGCGATGGAAGGTGAACGACCATAGGTTGAAGCATTATGAGGATGGGATGAGCGTTGATGAGGAGGTGGAGGTTTCGGACCTCCCTGAGATCAATCCCGAGTAGGTTTGTGAAAGTGTGGGGATACCCCCAAGTGTAGAGTTTGTATATTCTTTTCATGTTCGTTACTTAGTAGCGTCGTCTTTGTGTTTTTGCTTTTATTGTGTGTCTAGGTTATTAGTTTGAGTCTTTTATTTTATTTTATTATTATTATTATTTATTTATTTTTTTTAGTTCGGTATTCTGCTGGGTTTTTGTTTTATCTTGTGCAGGTTTGGATTGTACCGCTCGTACTCAATCTCCATTCGGGCGATTCTGGAGCTGTACGTTATAATGAAGCAACCCAAAAGTTTACTATTGTGTCAGAGCCGATCGCGACCAAAATGCTATATGATCGAGCTGGATTGGACTAGAGTTTTTGGAGCTTACGCGTTAATAAACCAGCTAAGTCCTTTCCAATTTGCCCTTGTCTTTTTATTTTTGTATTCGGAATTTATTTTTTCTTTTGTTTTGAGTCGTTTTCTATTCCTACATTGAGGGCAATGTAGAATTTAAGTGTGGGGATGGGAAACTGTCGTTTAGTCTGTATACAGAGTCGTTTAAAAAAAAAAAAGAAAAGAAAAAAAAACGAAAAAATTAAAAAAAAAAAAACTGAAAAAAAAAAGTCCCTGATTTTGAAGTTTGCATTATATAAAATATGGAAAATGATAGGTAAAGTTAGGTGTCCGGTTTTCAAATAGTATGTATAATAAGAGATTAAAATTGATTGAAAACGTGTCTGATTTGGGATATGTGGGTAGGCTCGGCCGGTAGAAAGGTTTCCTTAAAAGTAATAAATTAATTATGTTAGGCTATTTTGTGGGTTCTCATCTAGGAGAAACGGGGAGACCGAAACCGCCAAAAATAGTATAAGAAGCACCGTTATAAGTAGAAATCCGTTAGAATTTCTAATCACTAAAAAAAAAATAGAAATCAAAGCAAAAATGCTGAAGCTTAAGGTGCCTGGCCACTGGGATAGCGACTTGGATTGGTCACACCCTCTGAGTTAAGTATGCAAAAAAAAAAAAAAAAAAAAAATTGATTTTAAATTCTCTTGGTTTTCTACATAAGACGGTTGGGAAATGGTCAATTGGTCGTTCCTTTAGCTTCATAAGCTTGAGGCGGGATTAGGAGGAACTGTGGCTTCCTTCGAGTGAGACCCTAGATAGACTAATCAACATGAACTTTACATAAATAAAAAGGGGCTTGGAAACCGGTGTGGGTTTAAGAGGATCAATATACCTGCAATCGCAATCAACACGTTAGTAGATTATTAATTAAGTAACCTATGTTTTGAAACTGGATGTAAACCTAACTGTGATTCCATAGCATAATTCTTTTTCAGGGACGAAAAAGGTTTAAGTGTGGGGATGTTTGATGTGTCGTAAAACACATCTATTCTCCTATGTATTTTGAGTTATAATTGAGTCTTTTGTATATAGTTTTTAGTAGTTTTAGGCGTGTATTCGTTTGTTGGCCTATTTTTGTCATTGTATAGATTTTTATTAATTTTTAGTACTTATTTATTTATTTTATATTTTGGTAGGTGTTCGTGTGAACGTTGGAGCGTAAACGATGAACTTTGGTAAAGCCAAGAACACCCGAGTGTAGAGCACCGAGTAATAATAATAATAATAATAATAATAATAATAATAATAATATAAAAAAAAAAGAAAAAAAAAACAAAAGGCACGAGGCCTTGTCAATTGTCACCCAAAAGCCCAAATTAAAATTAGGTGATTTATTAGGGATATGAATAAAGCGGCGAGCAGAGACTTCAACAATTGACAATTCACAACAACATATTCAATCGCACAGCAAAGGAGTAGACCGGTCAATAGCGGTGACGATCGAACGGGCACGGAAGGAGAAAAGGCCACGTGCACGTTAAAGATCAAGAGCCAACGATCCTTGGGTTAGGTTTAATTTTTATTCGTTCTTCTCTAGACATACTTAAAACTATGTTTAATTATTTTGTGATGGTATTTTTTTTAATATTATGAGTGGCTAGACATTTTTATGGCTACTTAGGATGATGATTTAGACAATAATATGATTGAATGACGTTTGGTTTCCGTTTGGATGTGTAGAATTACATGATTTTTATTTTTATTGTTGGAATTGATATATGTGTGTTGGTGTTAATTTTATTTGAAGTTTGTTTATTGGTTTTGTGGAGCTAGGCATGTAGAGATACCCCCTAGGTCTATAAATCAATCTAGTTCGTCAACTTAGGTTAGCGTGCTAGTATTTGGAGTTGGAGTACGACACAAGTATAACAAACTAATATAATAAATTAACTAAAACGTGCAGTCCATTCTTGAGGGTGAGAAATCTAACTCGAGAGTGCTAGGTAACTAACTAGGCATTGTTCGGTAGTTGGCAAGCGCTAGGGCGGGAGTCACTACTTGTCCGTGTTTAGAGTTTTCCTAGGTTTCTTTCAGTAGAGTTTAAGTCTGCTTCATAGTTTGAGGGTTTTAATCCAGGAGAGGTTTTAACCTGATTTCTGTGGGATTTTGGTACGCTAGGGCGATCCAGATCCATTTTAGCATTTCTACACTTGTCCCGCCTTGATTCTAGCTTACTAGCCTTACCTGCAGGAGGAGAGTAGTTGGATGAAATTAGGGTCTCCAACGGGTTTCTTCGTCAGGATTGAGTATTATGTCTAAGGATTCTTACCTAGGTAGCCAGTCTTTCCTTTGCTTGATTTTTCCATCACTTCTAATTAGTTTTTAATTTAATTTAATTTAGGGTAATTTAGTTAATTAATAGTTAATCAATTTTTATATTTTCAATTTAAACCCCCCTTAGTTATTAATTTAAACAAGCAATTCAGTGACAGTTTAATCTTCTGTGTTTAATTGAGTCCTTTGGTTCGATACCTGGTCTTATTCGCTTGCTACAAACGAACGGTACACTTGCCGATTGTGCGTGGTTTAGTTGAGTCTAGGGTTTTAACTTGTGCACATTTTTATATATATATCAGCACGCATCAAGTGATAATGGGACAGAGTTCAGGAACAAAACTCTGAATGACTTCTGTTTGTCTAAAGGGATTATTAGACAATTCAGTGTTGCCAGAACTCCTGAACAAAATGGTGTGGTAGAAAGGAAGAACAGAACTTTAATAGAAGGAGCAAGAACAATGTTAGCTGATTCTGGCCTACCTTTATACTTCTGGGCAGAAGCAGTTAACACATCATGTTATGTTCAAAATAGAGTTCTTGTTGTCAAGAGACATTCAAAGACTGCCTATGAAGTTCTTCATGGCATGAAGCCCCTTATCTCCTTTTTCAGGGCTTTTGGATGTTAATGTTTCATCTTGAACATCAAGGAATCTATTTCAAAGTTTGCTGCCAAAGTTGACTCAGGTTACTTTCTTGGTTATTCATCAACTAGAAAAGCCTACAAGGTTTTTAACTCAAAGACCAGGATAGTAGAAGAAACACTGAATGTCAAGTTCAATGAGTCAAAACACACTCTCATTCCAGCACATCCTGCTGAACTCTTTGACCTTGACAACTTTCATTTTGAACCTGAAAAGACTGTCACTTCATCCAAACCTACTTATTATGGTGATCAAAGGTTTGATGATGAGGATCCAGCACCATGGACTCCTCAAACAGTCATTAAGTCAACTTCAAAACCATTAGAAGTTTCACAAACTTCTGATTCAACAAATACTGAAGGCCAAACTCAAACATCTGCTTCAGCACCTGCAACTACTGAAGACATTGAAACTGCTGAACCAGATATAATAGACCTCAGTAGTTTGTTTGAAGAACATGAGCCACCAACACCTGTCAGTGGTTTACAACAACTGATCGAACACAAAGATCATCCACTTGATCAAATCATGGGTGATATTGCATCAGGTGTTCTTACAAGAAACCAGCTTTCCAACTTTTGTCTATTCTCAGCATTTATTTCACAGTTGGAACCAAAGAAGTACCAGGAAGCCCTCAAAGACAACAATTGGGTGCAGGCAATGCAAGATGAATTGCTTCAATTCAACAAGCAACAGGTATGGGAAATCTGTCCCTTACCACCAAACAAGCAACCAATTGGGACAAGATGGGTTTTCAGGAACAAACAAGATGAAGCTGGTATGATAATAAAGAACAAGGCAAGACTGGTAGTACAAGGTTACTCTCAAGAAGAAGGCATTGACTATGATGAAACCTATGCTCCAGTTGCAAGGCTTGAGGCCATCAGGTTATTTCTGGCCTATGCCATTTCCAACAAAATAAAAGTTTATCAAATGGATGTCAAGAGTGCATTTTTGTATGGAAAGATAAAAGAGGAAGTGTATGTTTGTCAGCCACCTGGGTTTGAGGATCCTTCTCATCCTGAGTGGGTGTACAAACTAGACAAAGCTCTTTATGGGCTCAAACAGGCTCCTAGAGCCTGGTATGATACACTTTCAACCTTTTTACTCAAAAATAACTTCACAAGAGGTGCCATTGATAAAACACTTTTCATAAAACATGTTGGAAATCATATCTTACTTGTTCAAATATATGTTGATGATATCATTTTTGGTTCAACAAACACAAAATTGTGTGATGAATTTAAGAAACTCATGCAATCCAAATTTGAGATGAGTACAATGGGGGAACTGCAGTACTTTTTGGGACTGCAGATTAAACAACAAACAAATGGAACTTTTATACATCAATCAAAATATGTTAAAGAATTATTAAACAAATTTTCTTTACAAGACTGTAAATCATGTTCCACCCCCATGACACCAACCACACAAGTTGAACCAGATGATCAAGGAAATCAGGTTGATCAAACCATGTACAGATGTATGATAGGTTCCCTTTTATATCTAACTGCTTCTAGACCAGATATTATGTTTTCAACATGTGTCTGTGCTAGATATCAATCAGCTCCTAGGGAATCACACCTTATTGCAGTCAAAAGAATTTTCAGATATCTGAAAGGAACTCCCACACTTGGAATTTGGTATCCTGCTTCAAGCAATACCAAGTTATCAGCTTTTTCAGATAGTGACTATGCAGGGTGTAAAATGTCAAGAAAATCAACATCTGGTGGTTGTCAATTCTTGGGAAACTGTCTAGTGTCCTGGCAATCAAAGAAGCAAACATTTGTTGCAACTTCAACTGCTGAAGCTGAATACATTGCAGCTGCAAGTTGTACATCACAGATACAATGGCTCCAATATCAACTTCTTGATTATGGAATCAAAGAGACCAAGACACCATTGCTTGTAGACAGCAAATCTGCCATTAGCATCATTCAAAATCCTGTTCAGTTTTCAAAAACTAAACACATTGAAATCAGGTATCATTTCATAAGAGATTGCTATGAAAAAGGCAAGATTGAAGTGAAACATGTAGCAACAGCTAATCAAATAGCTAACATTTTCACTAAACCCCTTGACACATCAACATTTCAGAAGTTAGTATCTATGCTAGGGATGCTAAATTTGTAAGTGTTTCTATTTATTTTTCTGCACATTTTTTTGTTTTTCACTTACATCTGTTTTCATACATTTGAAAAACTTCTGAAAAGAGAGAAACTACTGATGAACAAAACATCAGTATGGGGATAATTTCTGAAAAGTGATTAATTTCTGATAAAATAACCTTCAGAAGTTATGAATAAAAGTATTTATAAGGTATTTCTCATCAGCTGTTAAAACTACTGAAGAGAAAATGGGAACTACTGATGAAGGTAATCCTTCATCAGCAGTTTAGTCAAAAAGGGCAAATCTGACTTTTCCCATCATCAGAAGTTTGACCTAGTCGGTTTAAAACTTCTGATAAAGAGATTTTTAACCTAGGCAGTTTAAAAAACTTCTAATAAAGAAGATCCAAGCGGTTAAAAACTTCTGATAAATATCTTTTTTCAACACTTATCATTTCAAACACAAAAATTCCCTCCTTCTCTCTCAAGAAAGCTCTCAAACCCCTGAACCTGCAACACAAAATCACTGTTTGATTCATCAACACACACAAACCACATGGCTTTAGTTCTCAGACAGGGACACAATCTGAGAGCCTACTTAGAAAAACAAGAAGGCTGGTCCCAATACGATGAGATCATTGATCTCGTCGTCAAATCCCAATATTTCACCGCTCTCACCATAGACCCACCAATTCATCCTGAAACTCTAAATGAGTTCTGGGCTAATGCTGAGACAGTGATGGTGGATGATGAAGTTATCTCCCTCAACTCAACAATTAAAGGGAGACAAATGGCCATTACACCGGCCATACTTGCAGTCAGACTGGGGTTGAATGATGTAAATGCCCCTGAGAAGTTTGACAACTCTGCTATCCACCTAACCATGACTGAGTGTGGTTATCAAGGTGCTCTCTCACAAGCTACAATCTTTAAAAAGTATTTTGAACCAAAATATAAGCTTTTGTTTCATTATATTATTATGTGCTTGAGTCCTAAAACTGGGTCTTATGACCAGATGCCCTCAACCTTTCAACCAATATTTCATTCCATTGTGAATGAAACAAATTTCAGGGCATCAAAACTTTTCTTTAATGAGTTGGTGTTACATCACAATAACACTAAGAAAAAGTTTTTGTTATATCCAAGGTTCATTATGTAGTGCATAATATCTGAACTGGGTAATGAGGTGCTTGTGGGTAAAATTGAAATTTTAAAACCCTTAACCTCACAAGCATACTCAAGGCACAACAAACAGGGTGCCTGGCCAGAAGATTGTAACACCCCAACCGATGGCGGAAACATCGGGATGTCACGTATTGATGATTGTTCAGTAGCTCATGGTAAATAATAAATTTCATTAAATAATTTAAGTAAGTTACATACAATTGTTCTAAGAATTTGTACATCAAATTGAATAAAACTATGCAAATATCCTCAAGCATCAATTCAAATCTCCAAGCAAGTAGAACCTGAAACATGTTAAGTTGAAAATGTTTTGGGTCAACAAAAGTTGGTGAGAATTACATAGGTTTTGATAATAGAATAAAATCGTTGTGCAATTCATGTGTCATGGCAATCTAGTCCATATGCGAAAACATACTAGAAGTAAATCGAGTGCATAATCAACCTTGTTGACTGTTGTATTGTGGTACATCCCATACGCTCATGGTTCACTCGTTTATATTGCAGTAACAAACACCCACGTAACCTTTGTAGGAGGCACGTATCCGGGTGGGATTGTCAGTCCAATAGATCTATCAATGTATACCGTTTGGTTGATGAATGTTTATGCTAGAATTGTGCTTACCCTAGTCATGTTCAAGACATAATGCAACATAGAAATACACAAAGACACATTGATGATTGAATTGCATAAATATTGTTGTAACATGTTTCACCCCAAAAATGGTGATAAATAGAAAAGGGGCTATGTAAAACTCACCTTAGCAAAATGTTATATCTGTTGAAAAGATTGAATAATGGTGTTGCCCAAATGTGTCAAGTATCACCCTATAATAAGGTAATAATATGTCTAAGTCTATCTAGTCTACAAATGTATAAGTTTCTAGGGCTTCGAAATTGGGGATAAATGCTCGTTTGATTATTATTATTAAAAATGCTTGATAATTGAGAGAATATTAGTAAGTAAATAATCAAAAATCTTTTTATGAAATTTAAATCTAAGATGGTCACAAGAATGTGTTTAAAGTATAAAAATAATTTTTATAAAATTATTTTCTTTAAAATAGAATATTAATTCTATTTATAACAAATTATCAAGATTTAACTTTAATATTTTAAAAAAATACTAAAATTAAAGAATTTTTAGTTTAAAATTTATATTTCTGTTCTAAATATTCAGAAATAATTTTTATAAAATTTTGGTGCAAAAATACTAAAAATTGGATTTATTATGATTTAATTATGATTAAAACTAACAAAAATTGATTAAAAATATTAAATAAATGATTTTTCTGAAATAAAAATCATTTCAGAAAAGTTTATTGTTATAAAAACTTAGAATAATTTTTGTGGAAATTTATAAGATCGTTTAAATATTTTTATAGAATTTTATAAATAAAATGGAATAAACTTGATTTATTTATTTTATATATTAAATAAATAAATTTTTGAAAACTAAAAATTGTATATTAAACTTTTTCACTAGTTTAACAAAAAAATAATTTTTGTAGAATTTATAAAAGAGTTTTGGTATTTTAAAATGAATTTTAAATATATAAAGGAATATATATATATATATATATATATATGTATAAGTTTAACTAAAAGGAAAAAAAAAAAAGAAAAAAAAAAGATGGTGCTTTGTGGGACTCGAACCTGGGCCTTCTGGCCGGTTCATGTTCTTGTGAAAAGAGACCAACCAACTGATCTGTTGATCAGTTGGTGTTTGAAGATCGTTTCGAAATAATTTAATACACACGGCAGCAGATCCATCATCCCCAAATCGTATGTAATGAACCCTAGCTATATAATAATCAGATTCAACAAGCAATAGCCCCTGATTTGATGGGGCTATTGTTTGTAGATGTCCGATGAACAAAACCCAACAACAGAATGATACTTACAAGTTTGTAATCATGATGAACACTCGGTCAAACCGAAAAGTCAACAATAATCAAATTACGAGTTTCATCATGCGTTAGAGAGAAAATTTAGATTGTGTGAAGTGTTTTCGGCACTTTTGGATTAAGGGAGTGGGTTTAATTTATAGTGAAATCAAATAATTGGCAAGTTGAATTGATTGGTCAAAATTGTGAAACCCGGTTCGTATTTTGCTCAATCAGGAGCTATATTACGCGAATTATTGACGGTTGATTGCGTCGTCATTACTGTTTTCCAAAATGTGGTTCAATTATATAAATATGATTAGTATTGAAGGCACAATCCTTGGTCAAACTTGCCGAGCTGCACATCGCACAGAACAGGAAAGGGGTGGAGTAGTCTTGAGCCGGTTTTAAGGGATGGGGTGGATGATCAAGTGGGCCGGCTCACTCTTCTCCTGGGTTTGGGCTGCAAAAAGGTCATGGGCTGATTTTTTTTTGTGTGGGCTTCCGAAAACCCAAAAGAAAATGTCACAGTTTTGAATTTATTTGCCTCGTTTTTCAAATTTCAAGACTAAAGTCAAATAACAGGTTGGAAATTTTTAAAAGGTTATAATTATTATTTTAAAATGTTGAAACAGAAACGTTGCTTTATATTATATGGTTTCCATAATTGTTTGAATAGCTTCCATATGAATCAACCATGTAGTTGGATTGGATTTCAATGTTTTATAATATTTTTCATAAAAAGAAAATGGGGAGTGGGCCAATGTCACGCAGAATTTGTTTTGGCTTTGTATACTACAATTTTTTTTTTTTGCTACTAATATTAATATTATTTATTATTATACATATATATATATACATATATATATATATAAGTTGTGAATTAGGAGGATAAAGACTTAGGTATAAAAATAAGGGCGTTTATATAAAATTTGGGGAAAATTTTGCGATGTTACAGTCTCCCCTACTTTTAGGAACTTCGTCCCGAAGTTAGAAGGGAAATACTTGGTTTACAATTGGCCAACTACCGAAAACCTTGATAAAATTTTACACTACCTTAACGTACCTGTAAATTCATGATTACGTTCCGGACCGTAATTACCAATTTACCTTACATTAGGGTTTTGCGTCCTTTTATGACTTTACCGATTGTTGAGCAGGTCTGATAGTCTCCACCAGTCGTTGAGCAGGTTGTAGGGCCTCTCCCGACTGTTGGAAAGACATGATGACCTCTACCAATCGTTAAGTAGGTTGTTTGGTAGTCAACTAATTGTTGTACAAGTAAGCACGTATGATTATAGATATAGCAATTAGTTCACATTAAAACAAGCATGCACACAGATGTTATGATAATACTTGAATTTATTACTTGAATCAAAAGTGTCAATACATAGTAATTAAAGAGAAAATAGACATCATTCAAATGGTAGAGTTTGCTATTAAGTAGCTGGAGGGTCTCAAGTGGGGTTATTTGGAGCATCAAGAGCGTTTGTAGCAGGGATTCGACAAGCATCTGCAAGATGCCCATACCTTTGACAATTGGTGCACTGTCGGCAGGGTACTTGAGTTGGATGGTGATACTGGCAGGTGTCACACTTAGGTTTGTTCCCGTTGTATCGTTTCTTGTTGGGTGGGACAGTGTTGTCTATTGCAAAATTCCTGACCTTACACTTTCCGTTGGTTGAGGCCTCAGTTTTGATTTCAATGGCAGGTTGGGGAGTATCCTTTTTCTTTTCCCCTTTACGAGTCAGGGTTCCTGCCTTCACATGGTTATCTGTTAGGGTGGCAGCCAAACGTTTTGCTTCCTCCAAAGTAGCAGGGTTCCTTCCCCACACCGTGTCTTGAATCTGCATCGGTAAGCCACCAATGTATTTTTCGATAGCAATGGGCAAGGGGGTGACCTTGTGAGGTAGCAGTAAGCTAAGTTCGTGAAAACGAGTGTTGTAAGCAAGGTTTTCCACACTGTCTTGAGCAAGATCATGAAATTCATCTTCCAGCTTCTTAATTTCATTACGAGGACAGAACTCTGCCTTCATAATGTCTTTAGCTTGATCCCAAGTTAAGGCTAGTGCAGCTTCAGCTCCGCGAGTGCGTTTTTTCTTCATTCCACCAAGTGAGTGCTCGTTTGTGAAGAACACTCATGGCATAACGGACTTTAAAGTTGTCGGGGCATTCGCTGTTGATGAAAGTATTCTCAATACCCTCAAACCATTGTAGAAGTCCCGTAGCTCCTTCTTCACCACTAAACTTTGGGGGATTACAAAAATTAAAGTATTTAAGGGTATAGGCTGGAAGACCATTCCCATTCCCGTTGTGGTTTCCATTTCCATTTCCGTTGCCGTTGCCGTTCCCGTTGCCGTTTAACTGGATGACTTGAGCTAGTAAGTTGGGAACCAGAGTTGCGATTTGCTGCGCCATTTGTTGAGAAATGATTGCAGCCAGTTGAGCATCGACACCATTGTTGTTGTTGTTGTTGTGGTGGTTAGTATCGTGGTTGTGGTTGTGATTGCTACTTCCTTCATCATGATTTTCACCACTGTTAAGACGAGCACTGCGACGTGGAGGCATGATCTATAAGGGACACAGTGAAATGAATGAGATTATATAAGGAGTGTAATCATTTATTCATTAATTAAAACGAATAAACGAAAACGTTGACTTATCAAAGATTCTAAATTCTAATAACATATGAAGACATGCTTTAGCCTATAAGTGAACACTCATCCCGAGAATTCCCAGGTAGGCATCCTGGTCCCTCGTCTGATTGGGATATATGCGCAATGCCAGCCTAGACAGAAGACTCAGAATACAGGCGTTCACCCTTCCAGATTGCACGTGTTCGTTATTAAAATCTAGAACTTCGACGAGATCTCAAGGTGGTTCTGGTTAAACCTGAGGATTTTGCCTTATTAGTCTAAGAGTGGATCCAGTGATGGAGAGCAACCTTCTTGAAAGGATGAAAATAGGGATATGAAGTAGGAGATAAAGAATAGCAAGAAAAAGAAGCAAATACTGGTTAAATCCTATGGTTATAGACTAGATTATTTTTCTAATAACCTAATTCCCTATAACCATGGCTCTGATACCAATCTGTAACACCCCAACCGATGGCGGAAACATCGGGATGTCACGTATTGATGATTGTTCAGTAGCTCATGGTAAATAATAAATTTCATTAAATAATTTAAGTAAGTTACATACAATTGTTCTAAGAATTTGTACATCAAATTGAATAAAACTATGCAAATATCCTCAAGCATCAATTCAAATCTCCAAGCAAGTAGAACCTGAAACATGTTAAGTTGAAAATGTTTTGGGTCAACAAAAGTTGGTGAGAATTACATAGGTTTTGATAATAGAATAAAATCGTTGTGCAATTCATGTGTCATGGCAATCTAGTCCATATGCGAAAACATACTAGAAGTAAATCGAGTGCATAATCAACCTTGTTGACTGTTGTATTGTGGTACATCCCATACGCTCATGGTTCACTCGTTTATATTGCAGTAACAAACACCCACGTAACCTTTGTAGGAGGCACGTATCCGGGTGGGATTGTCAGTCCAATAGATCTATCAATGTATACCGTTTGGTTGATGAATGTTTATGCTAGAATTGTGCTTACCCTAGTCATGTTCAAGACATAATGCAACATAGAAATACACAAAGACACATTGATGATTGAATTGCATAAATATTGTTGTAACATGTTTCACCCCAAAAATGGTGATAAATAGAAAAGGGGCTATGTAAAACTCACCTTAGCAAAATGTTATATCTGTTGAAAAGATTGAATAATGGTGTTGCCCAAATGTGTCAAGTATCACCCTATAATAAGGTAATAATATGTCTAAGTCTATCTAGTCTACAAATGTATAAGTTTCTAGGGCTTCGAAATTGGGGATAAATGCTCGTTTGATTATTATTATTAAAAATGCTTGATAATTGAGAGGATATTAGTAAGTAAATAATCAAAAATCTTTTTATGAAATTTAAATCTAAGATGGTCACAAGAATGTGTTTAAAGTATAAAAATAATTTTTATAAAATTATTTTCTTTAAAATAGAATATTAATTCTATTTATAACAAATTATCAAGATTTAACTTTAATATTTAAAAAAATACTAAAATTAAAGAATTTTTAGTTTAAAATTTATATTTCTTTCTAAATATTCAGAAATAATTTGTATAAAATTTTGGTGCAAAAATACTAAAAATTGGATTTATTATGATTTAATTATGATTAAAACTAACAAAAATTGATTAAAAATATTAAATAAATGATTTTTCTGAAATAAAAATCATTTCAGAAAAGTTTATTGTTATAAAAACTTAGAATAATTTTTGTGGAAATTTATAAGATCGTTTAGATATTTTTATAGAATTTTATAAATAAAATGGAATAACTTGATTTATTTATTTTATATATTAAATAAATAAATTTTTGAAAACTAAAAATTGTATATTAAACTTTTTCACTAGTTTAACAAAAATATAATTTTTGTAGAATTTATAAAAGAGTTTTGGTATTTTAAAATGAATTTTAAATATATAAAGGAATATATATATATATGTATAAGTTTAACTAAAAGGAAAAAAAAAAGAAAAAAAAAAGATGGTGCTTTGTGGGACTCGAACCTGGGCCTTCTGGCCGGTTCATGTTCTTGTGAAAAGAGACCAACCAACTGATTTGTTGATCAGTTGGTGTTTGAAGATCGTTTCGAAATAATTTAATACACACGGCAGCAGATCCATCATCCCCAAATCGTATGTAATGAACCCTAGCTATATCAATAATCAGATTCAACAAGCAATAGCCCCTGATTTGATGGGGCTATTGTTTGTAGATGTCCGATGAACAAAACCCAACAACAGAATGATACTTACAAGTTTGTAATCGTGATGAACACTCGTTCAAACCGAAAAGTCAACAATAATCAAATTACGAGTTTCATCATGCGTTAGAGAGAAAATTTAGATTGTGTGAAGTGTTTTCGGCACTTTTGGATTAAGGGAGTGGGTTTAATTTATAGTGAAATCAAATAATTGGCAAGTTGAATTGATTGGTCAAAATTGTGAAACCCGGTTCGTATTTTGCTCAATCAGGAGCTATATTACGCGAATTATTGACGGTTGATTGCGTCGTCATTACTGTTTTCCAAAATGTGGTTCAATTATATAAATATGATTAGTATTGAAGGCACAATCCTTGGTCAAACTTACCGAGCTGCACATCGCACAGAACAGGAAAGGGGTGGAGTAGTCTTGGGCCGGTTTTAAGGGATGGGGTGGATGATCAAGTGGGCCGGCTCACTCTTCTCCTGGGTTTGGGCTGCAAAAAGGTCATGGGCTGATTTTTTTTGTGTGGGCTTCCGAAAACCCAAAAGAAAATGTCACAGTTTTGAATTTATTTGCCTCGTTTTTCAAATTTCAAGACTAAAGTCAAATAACAGGTTGGAAATTTTTAAAAGGTTATAATTATTATTTTAAAATGTTGAAACAGAAACGTTGCTTTATATTATATGGTTTCCATAATTGTTTGAATAGCTTCCATATGAATCAACCATGTAGTTGGATTGGATTTCAATGTTTTATAATATTTTTCATAAAAAGAAAATGGGGAGTGGGCCAATGTCACGCAGAATTTGTTTTGGCTTTGTATACTACAATTTTTTTTTTTGCTACTAATATTAATATTATTTATTATTATACATATATATACATATATATATATATAAGTTGTGAATTAGGAGGATAAAGACTTAGGTATAAAAATAAGGGCGTTTATATAAAATTTGGGGAAAATTTTGCGATGTTACAAAGATGACCAAGGGGAACAAGCACCAGTCCCCATGGAACCCTCATCTTCCAAACCTACTCCATCAAAGGCCAAGAAACCCAAGATAAAAAAACAAAAACCCACCAAACCCAAAAGAAAAGCTGTTCAGGAGGTTGAGATGCCTGAACAGACTACTGTGCAATCTGCACTTATAAAAGATGTGACTGAAACATCCTCTCAGTCTCATCCATCTCAAACCCCACCAAGAGCACCAATAACTATCCTTTTCAAAAGAAAAAGACTTAGAAAAACTATTCCAATAGATTCTTCTTTTGAAACTGCTGAACCCACTGCCCAAACTACTGAACCAGCACCCCAAATTTCTGAACCAGACATAGAAATAGCCAAACTTCTCTCCGGGCTAAAAGAGAAAGTCCCATCAACACATGTCAGTCCCCATCAACCACATCAAACAGGGGACATAGACTCAGACAGTGACATGGATGTGGACACTCATAGCCCTAACCAAAGAGATGAGGATGAACCAGGGTCTCTAAGCCCAAACTTAGAAACCTTTGGTACTTTTGAGGCTGCTACTACTCATTTACCACCCAGTGGTGGACCTGAGGACAAGTCTAAAGTACCAGTCATCAGATGGTCCTTTACTGATAACAACTCAGTACTTGTGATAAGAAGAGATCAAACAAGCAGGGAATATAGGTCGATGAAAGAACTGAAGAAACTATCAACCAAAGACCTGCTTACAATCCAACACTTGGAACCAAGACAAGGGTCTCTTACTGATGATCAACTCAACCAGCTCAAGAATTCCATGTTCAAAGGAATATGGAAAATTGTGAAGGACAGAAAGGAACAATAAGGAATTAGTAAGGTTTTGGCTTCATCAATCCAGGGGGAGATTGTTAGGACAAAAAGGATTGGTGAAACCACTTTTGCAAACCTTAGTCTAACTCACTTTCTGTCAAAATACTCTAAGTATGGAACTGCTGAAGACAAGGAATCAAACTGCTGAAGAAGAGATTCAGAAGTACTGAAGAAGAAGTCATCAGAAGTTCTGAAGTTCAAACCAGACACTTCAACTGAAGAACTGCTGAAGACAAACTACTCATTAGTAGTTTGTCATTCATCAGTACTTAAAGAAGATCTTTTCCACCGCCCTTGTATATCAGTAGTTTAATACTTTAGTATTTCTTTTTTACTTTATGTACAAGTTCCAAGACTGCAACTTGTTGCAACTTGTTTCTGAACTTGCTTTTTGGCAAGGTTCATGTATTTGTAAAGTCTATAAATAGAAGGATTCATCCTTCTGTTTTAGACATTGATTTTAATACAAGAAATCCTTCAACACTTATTATTGTTATTTCCATTTCGTGTTTACTGAGAATCTGTCAAAGTATTTCATTCTCATTCAATACTTAGATTCTCAATAAACACTTCTCATTTATTGTTCTTGATTCCAGGGGGAGTAATAACTCCTGTTGACAAAGTGTAGCTATAAACATATAAACATTCCGCTGTGCTAACACTCACCAAGAACTTGCTAAACACTTAAGTGTCTACTAGCAAGTTCAAACTAAAAGAGCAGCTTAATACTGATCCAACAATTGGTATCAGAGCACTGGTTTATCTGATCACATATCAATCTAACAAATTGAGAATCAGACACAGGCTCTTGTTGATATTCAATAAAGGATTATTAGCTCAATTTTTTTTCAACATCCATCACTTTAAGAGATATTTGACAAATCAATACTCTTTAAAATGGATCCTCATAATACTGGTTCTGCCACTAAACCTGCCATGCTTGTAAGAAATGAATATAACATATGGCAAAAGAGGATGGCACATACCTTGTCATAAACCAACACAGGTTGTTGGAGATCTGTGATATATGGTCCTCATAAACCAGTAAACATAAATCTTGAAACTAAGGAAGAGATTTCAAAAGAACCAAAAGACTATACTGATGATGATTTCCTAAAACTTGAGCTTGATGCAAAAGCCTTTTCTATGTTGGCAATGGCACTCCCAAATGAAATCTACTCTGGCCTGTTACATTGTGATAGTGCCAAAGAGCTTTGGGACGACCTAAAAGAACAGTTTGGAGGAACTGAAGAGGTGATTGCCAACACCAGAGAAATCTTGGCTCAACAGTATGAAACTTTTGCTCACATTAATGGGGAAACTTTAACTCAGCAATTTGAAAGATTTTCCTCATTAATATCTGAGCTAAAACTAAATGGTCAGACCTATACAACTGTATCTATGCTTCATAGATTTTTAAGGTCTTTACCTGATAAATGGGAAACATACTCAATAGTCTTAAGATCTTCACCAGATTTTAGCTCCCTCACTCTTACAAAACTTCATGGGAGATTACTTACTTTTGAGAGAGAAATTGATCAAAGAAAAAGTTACAAAACTCTGGTAAAACTGCTGATGACTATCTACCTGGTAGTACAGCACTATTGGGACAAGACTCACCAACTTGTTCAAATAGTTTTGGATCTTTTGACCACATTGACATAACTGCTGGGATCTCATCTGAAAGATCATTCCCAGGTTATGACAATAATGACTTTGGTCAAACAGCTGATAACATGTGTTTTATCATGGATGACTTAAATAGTTTCAGCAGTGATGACCTTGAAGAAATGGATATTTTGCACCAACTGGCCATGTTAAGTTTAAAAACAAATAAATTTTACAAAAGGCCAGGAAGGAAGTTTCCAGGACTTAACAGTTCTACAAAAATTGGTTTTGACAAATCTAAACTTAGATGTCATAAGTGTCAAAAGTTGGGACACTTTGCTAGAGAATGTAGAAGCTCTGGCTTTAACCAATCTCAGTCTGGAAACAATTTTAACCCCAAGAACTTACTAAGAACTTACTAAACACTTAAGTGTCTACTAGCAAGTTCAAACTAAAAGAGCAGCTTAATACTGATCCAACAGTTTATGATGTATGTAGCGAAAGTGAAGGCATCAAACCACAACTTTGGTAGGGCATGATCATTAAACATCATGGCTAATCCGGTTTCGATGATGTGACGGTGTTTCCGTTCGGCCCGTCCGTTTTGTTCCGGTGTGTGAGGACAAGATAAGCGATGATGTATGCCATGTTCTTGAAAACAATTTTGAACTCGATGGTTTGTAAACTCGGTTCCACCATCACTTTTTAAAACTTTGACATTTGTGGAAAATTGGTTTTGGACAAAGTTTAAGAATGGTGAGAATATTGTATAAATCGGATTTAGCCTTGAGAGGATAAAACCATGTGAACCGAGAATAATCGTCTACAAATATTACATAATATAAGTAGCCATCGGTAGAGACAATGGGTGCGGGTCCCCAAAGATCACAATGAATTAAGTCTAAAACTTGTTGCGCACGTTTATTATTTTCAACAAAAGGTAGATGTTTGGCTTTTGATAACTCACAAGAATGACATAAACCCGGTTTGGGTAATAGAGATGTAACAAAAACATGACCAAGTTTATTTAATGTAGTGATAGTATCAAAAGAGACATGTCCTAGGCGACTATGCCATTTATTGAACGAAGCACGAAGATGTGAAACGGAAAGAGTAGCAACAAAAGACTTGTGACTTTGGGTAAGAACATGGAAACCATTTTTGCAAATGCCTCTAGCAAGAACTTCCACCGTTTTTCGGTTTTTAATATGAAAATAATTGTTAGAAAATAAAACATCTATGGGAGAATCATTTGTGAGTCTACTAATGGATAGTAGATTCTGTGTGAGATTAGGAACGACAATAACATTTTGTAAAGAAAGAAAGTTTGTTAGAGATGTGGTCCCGGTGTGAGTAACGGGCAATGTTTGACCATTGCCAAAGGTAACACGCATATTACCCTTGTGTGGTTTTTAATCATTTAGACCATGAATATTTTTAATCATATGTGTGGTTGCACCTGAATCGGCCGTCCAAGTCGGAGTTTCGGATACAATGTTACATTGAGCATGCAGGACATGGGCTAGATTTGTATCTAGCGTGTTGGCTTTTTGAGCATAAAATGATAGAGTGCATAGAAATGTTCTAAGTTAATTATTTGGAAATAAGTTTAAATTCTAGTTAGGATTTAGATTTCTTTTAGAATTGAATAATAGTAGAAAAATAAGTATGATCTCCTCATACTATTAAGGATGCTAATGGGTCAGGCATAACACAACATATTAATTTAAATCAAAGAAATTATATCGGTCATAAAATCGGGTAAATGGGTATATTTTCTCGAGTAATCGGGTTGGGTAAACGGACATATCATCAAATTCTAAACCAGGAGAAAAAAATAAAAACCAATCCCATACCTAGTCTCATATCCGATTAACCCAAACTCGTCCTAAATATGCCAGATTTTGGGTTTACCCATCAGTTTCAGGTTTAATTTTCATCCCAACATACTAACTATTGTATCTTATTGACAAAATTGTTTACTATAAACATATATATGATATTATAGGTGTCACCGACATAAAACTTGGACGTTAAAAATGCTAGTTATTTGAATTGTGCAAACATGAAATAAAAATGCATTTTTGTATTAACAGAAAAACAACATGATTAAGAATGATTAAATGTGTTATCAACAGAAATACAATTGATATAAAATTGATTAAGAAAATTGTATTAAAAATTTGCATAAACAAACTACAAACTCAAATTTGTATAGAAAAAGCTAAAAATATGCATTTCGTAAGTATTATAAAGTTTTTAGAGAGAGGCTATTGTATAAAGCATCCTTAAAATACAAAGTGTAAGAAGCCTTCCTGACCATCCATCTGCGTTTTAATCAAGATCATCGTACATTAATTACAATCGCGTGTTTTTAATGGCAGTTAACAAGAGGAGGGCGAATTAGACAAATTGCCACTATAATAATTTCAATTTTTTAATAATAGCGCCCAAATCATCTCATTTATGGACAGTTACATAATTAAACACTATAATCGTGGAGTTCACACACATAAAATACACACAAAATCAATATCCCTGTAACCAAAAAAACAGAGAATTCCATCAACGAAGAAATAACAATCGATCAAAGCAGGATTATGGCTCCAAAACGCAAATCAAGTAAGTAAATGTTCATATTGTTATTTTCATTTTGATCGTATGAGAAAATAAATTAAACAATTGTGCCTGTTAATTCTAAAACCCTACAAAAACGAACCAGGTGAAGGAAGAGAACGAAGACGCAAACTGAATCATGACAGGCCTTCGAAGGGAACTAATACAGGTATGGTTTAGATCTGTTTTATGAAATTAGTAAAGGCGTTTTTGATGTTTTGAATGATGAACATCACGATTTAATGATTTTTTTTTGATGAAATTAGTAAAGGCGTTTTAGATGTTTTGATGAAAGTAGTAAAGGCGTTTTAATGATTCTAATGATTAATAAGAATTTGTAAGTGCGTTTGTGGTAAATAATAAAGGCGTTTTATTGATTTTAACGATGAATGAGATTTGTTGACTTGTGTTTAAAAATTTGGCGAATGTGATTATAAATGCGTTTTATGTAATTATTAAAGGCGTTTTATTGATTTTAATAATGAATGAGATGATTTGGTGATTTGTTGTGTTTAAAAACTGGAAGATTGTGATGAATGCGTTTTGAAAAATTAGTAGATGCGTTTTACTGATGTTAATCATTAGTAAAGGTTATCATATACGGTCTCATACAATCATATGAAAAAAAAGGTATGTATGTTTCACAAACTGCAGTCATATGAAAAAAGCATGTATTATGTTGTTTTTCAGTAATTATAGTAAATAAGACCTCTTTCTGAACTTGGCATAAAATTAATATGACCCAAAACTATAAATCTGACCTAATTAGTAAAATTTGTTTATAAAAATCAGTGTAAAATATAGTAAAACGCATGCATAATGAGTAAAGGCAAGAGATAACATTTATATATTACAAAGTATCAATGTTCAAAAAAAAAAGAAAGTAAAACACATTTGTAAACCCATAAAACGCATGTGTATCAATGTTCATCAATAATTTGCTCATCAGAAGTTAGTCTATCAGTGGTTTGATTCAGCTGTAGTTATTAACTTCTTCTTCAGTAGTTACAAACACGTCATCAGAAGTTATCAATAACCAATAATCAGTAGTTTCATTAATCAGATAAAACACATTTGTTTATCCATAAAACGCATTTGTTAATACTTAAAACGCATGTATTTATTTTTTGACAGCGTGTAAATGTTGAAGATGCTACATCAAACATACTTGATGAGAATGTTGCAGGGGACAATGTTATTGATGAAATTGTTGGAGACAATACATCGAATAGGGTTGACGAGAATGTTGCAGGGGATACATCCAGGTTGGTAAAGATGATGGAAAATGCTTACGCGAAGGTGCTAAATCGAGTAGATAATATGAGATGAAAGTTTTAAGATTGATAAGTTTGTTAATTTTGCATCTTTACATTGTTGAATGTTACAGTGTTAGACCTGAATTTCTCTTTTGGTATTAAAAATGCATGTTTCATTTGATGTTTTGTATGAATCATATTAAAACGCATTCAATAAATACTAAAACGCATTTGATATATGGAAGAAATCTATTTAACTGGTGATATAAAACCAATACATAAAACACATTTAATATCACTTAAAACGCACGTACATTATTATTCATGCCACATTTTACATCATGAAAAACAAACAACACAAACACTACTTAAAACAAAATGATAATAAAGTAGCATAGAACATAGACACCAAAGACATTATGAAGGCTATAAGGTTTAAAGTGATTTGAGAAACTTAATCTTCATTTCCATTAAGCACCTTAAAAGAGCTATGGATTTATTAAGATCTTCAACAAGATTCATATCTCTTTGTTTTGAATCAATCATGAACATTAATGCCAATTCATGAAGACTAGAATCTGGCATCGTCTTGAGAATGTTACAAACTTCATCTTTTCTAGAAATGCCTTCATGGACATTGTTCAAATCATTCATCAAAACACTCTCCGAAGAATGATCCTTGATGATTTGTTCCTCAATCCTCTTAATAATGTTTGACTCCGTCAAAACACATTGACAGTGACATCTAACAGAAATAACAACATAAAACATCTGCCCCATTACAAACACTGTTACATTGAAAACTCTGTTTACTAAACCTCTGATTTGTAAACTACTGATGTGTAACAGCTGATGGAATAAACTTTGATTGCTTGAATCATCTGTTGGAGCCTAAGTGTTGTTAATTCCAACAGACCTTTGTTACATTGAAAACTCTGATGACTAAACCTCTGATTTATAACTGAATGTTTCATTTGATGTTTTGTATGAAGAATATTAAAACACATTCAAATAAAAACTAAAACGCATTTAATATATGGACATCTATTTGACAAAATATCAAAACGCACTTTAAAATATCATAAAACGCATTTGACCATTATCAATTACCTAAAAACCACCAGTTACCTCAAAACGCATGTTACATATCATAAAACGCATTTGACCATAATCAATTACCTAAAAACCACCAGTTACCTCAAAAAGCATGTTACACATCATAAAACGCATTTGCTTATTATCATATACAGAAAACAACAAAATTACATTGCATCCTTCTGTGTTCAACCATGAAATCAAACCTCTCGCCGCCATGTTCATCAGTGTTATTAAACATCTTCCTGTATAATATCTACATTCAAAATTAAACACTTATCGATCAACCTCTGTTCATCTCTAACTTTTGTGATCTACAAAAATACATCAAAACAGTAAAAACTAACCTTCAAAATGTAGATTATGAGCATCGACAACATCATCTTCTTCTCCGATTATGATTTCAGGCTCGTTGTTTAGGTCTGATAAACAATTAAAAATCAAAATAAGATTAAGATTATGTGAAATTAAAAAAAAACAGAGTAACGTACCAAACATGATGATCAATTCTGCAATTGAGTATGATTTTGGTGAAAATTTTGACCGAGTGATGCAATGTGAAAAGGTTTTTGAATAAGGTAAGAATTGATGATGAAGATCGTGAAATCAGTTATAAAAATTTGAATTTTGATTGAACGATAAAACAGGGATTGTGAAAATCATAATTATGAACGTGATTAATTGATGGATGTAAATGTCTATAATACCCCTCTCATAATTGAAAATCAGTTACACGTGGCATATTTTTGTGGCTTCCTACACTTTGTAGGTTAAGGGACTTTGTACCCAATACTTTCTCAAGTTTTTAAGGTTGCGATGAGAAAAACTAAGCTTTAAACATTTTAAGATCTTTAGACGGCCTGATAAGGAGATATTTAAGCTTTGATAGTGGCATGTGTCAATGTCCAAACACTAATTATATTCCAAAACATTTTGTCATAATTACTTATCAAATCAAATTTTATGGGCCATTACTGATAATAACGTGTTTAATTTTGTTTAGTGCATGAGCCACTTGTAAACATCAGTCGTACATAATGCATTGTGACATTGTGAACTTCCCAACTATAGACTTTAGAGGTTAATAAATGCTACATACTAATTAGTAACGAGACGTTTTAGCTTCCACAATGGTGCTAACTTGGTTTTCAACGAAACTAGTCAGAATTTAGGTACACTATTCAACATATGCCAAATAAGACCTTTATTTTTTAACGGCCAACAAATTGGAATCACTCACGGAACACTGGAGTATCATCGTGCCACCAATGTTGCCACGTGATCATATTCCACCACCAAGTCACCAATTCAGAAGGAAACTCATAATTATGAGAAAACCCCTTTGTGAGATTCGAACCCAGGACCTTATGATCCTAAGTCTTATCTCACCACTAAGATGCCGCTGGGCTATAATGCCTTTGGCATGCCAAATTAGACCCTAGTGTCTTGACTTTGAAAATAAGCTTTAGTCAATGCCGCAACACTGGATACACATAGGTGATATGGGTTTAGGTTACAATGAAATCTCATATACAAATTTCTTAGTCACTCACAATTTACCGCTCCAGATAGAGCCACAAACTCAAAAGTCCATAGTCGAGTTAGTGATATAAGTTTACTACTTTGAATCCCATGAAATAAAACATACTCCAAGTAAAAATACCCATACAATTTTAAAGGAATGATCTTCATATTAATTAATTATTCAACTTGTATCGAGCTAACACCTCCAATTTATTATGCTGTCCAATTTTATCCTTTCTATTTATTAATTAGCTAAATGATTGCATTCTAATAGCTTGTTAAAATAGTTGTCTGCCCAAGGCATTATAGCCTAGTGGCATCTTGGTGGTGAGATAAGACTTAGGGGCCATAAGGTCCTGGGTTCGAATCTCACAAAGGGGGTTTTCTCATAATTATGAGTTTCCTCCTGAATTGGTGACTTGGTGGTGGAATATGATCGCGTGGAAACATTGGTGGCACGATGATACTCCAGTGTTCCGTGATTCCAATTTGTTGGCCGTTCAAAAAAAAAAAAATAGTTGTCTCTTCGACAATCAATTATATTTTCCTTTGCCTATCACTGAAAAAAAATACTAAATAAAAAAATAACTTTACCATTGTTAGAAAATTTGGTTATGGTGTGTTTAGGGGACATGGTATGGAGTGTGTTTGACAATCGGTACCAAGAACTCAAGAAGAAATCGTTGCTAGGTAACACTTGGGTACACTATGCAACATTATCCGTGTGTTGCATTACTAAGAAGAGATAGACGCTCCACGTTTTGTGATGAAAACTATGGAATTGAAACTTCTTGATGTTGTGTGCACTGATGACGCTGATGTGGAAAAGAGAGTTGGAAGAAGAGCATGATGAAAAAGTTGTAGTACAACCTCACTCCTAAACATGAAATTTGAGAAAATTAATTAAAACTTGTCTCCTAAATGACCCAATATGGTCACATTGCAAAACCTCCACTACAAGAATTTTTACTTTTAGCGGCGACACCTTTAGTGGCGACCCGCCAAAGTGTCGCCGCTAAAGGTAAATTTTAAGTTAACCGTTGATCAAATCTTCATCAACGGTCAAGATTATTTCATATTAATATCATTAGCGGCGACGCCGTCGCCGCTAAAGGTCCACCAAAAACATTTAACCTATCCGCCTCTTCTTCCTTCCCTCTCTAAGTTTTCACCAAAACAATTCCTTCCCTCCCTCAGCTCTCTCTGTCTTTCACTCTCTCTCTCTAAACCGGTGGCCGGCCCTCGATCCCTCTCGCAATTCCTTCCTTCTTCTTCTTCCTCTCGCAACCGGCCCTCCCTACCTCTCCCCTGCAGCCCCTCCTCTGCCGCCGCCGAACCACCGCCCAGCCACCTCCGCCGCAGCCACACCACCACCTCCACCCTGCAGCCACACCACCTCCGCCGCACCTCCCTCTACCCTGTAAGTATTTTTATATTTTTTTTCTTTTTTTTTTTGTTTTATGTTTTTGTAATTTGTTTTTTATTTTTTCTTTTTGTTTTATATTTAATTTCTTTTTTATGTTTATTGTTTGTTTTTTATTTATTTTTTCAGTTTTTTATTTATTTTTTTCAGTTTTTTTTATTTCTTCAGTTTTTTTTATTTTTTTCAGTTTTTTCTTTTTTTTTCAGTTTTTTATTTTTCAGTTTTTTTTATTTTCTATTTATATTTTTAGTTTTTTTTTTCTTTTTTTCTGTTTTTAGTTTTTTTTTTTTAACAATTTGTTTGTGTTTGTAGGAAAGGACCGATCCGGGTTAGTCGTCGCCGCTAAAGGTTATTCGCCGCCGCTAAAGGTTATTCGCCGCCGCCGCTAAAGGTATGTATTCTGTTTTTTATATATTTTTCTGTTTTTTTTTATTTTTTCTGTTATTTTTTTATTTTTTTCTGATTTTTTTATATATTTTTCTGTTTTTTATATATGTATGTATGTATGTATGTATGCATGTATAAGTATATGTATCTATGTATGAGTATGTGTATGTATGAGTATGTATGTATGCGTGTATGTATGTATGTATGAGTATGTATGAGTATGTATGTATGTATGTATGAGCGTATGTATGTATGAGTGTATGTATGTATGTATGCGTGTATGTATATGTATGTATGTATGTATGTATGTATGCGTGTATGTATGTATGTATGTATGTATGTATGTATGTATGTATGTATGTATGAGTGTATGTATGTATGAGTGTATGTATGTATGAGTGTATGTATGTATGCGTGTATGTATGTATGTATGTATATGTATGTATGTATGAGTATGTATGTATGAGTATGTATGAGTATGTATGTATGCGTGTATGTATGTATGTATGTATGTTTGTATGTATGTATGTATGTATGTATGTATGTATGTATGTATGTTTGTATGTATGTATGTATGAGTATGTATGAGTGTGTATGTATGTATGAGTATGTATGAGTGTGTATGTATGTATGTATGTATGCGTGTATGTATGTATGTATGTATGAGTATGTATGAGTGTTTATATTTGTATGTTATTACATATTGAGACTAGAAAGACATGCCCGAAAATGAATCCCCATTTAAAACGTAGTGAGCTTAGAAATACCCGTCCGAAATTGATTTAGTAATTAATTTCGGGTAGTCCCCGTTTTGGGACTGCTTTTTGAATACTTTATCTCATTTAGGATGTGAATGTGTACTACATGATTGTTTGTTTTTGAAAGATTCGGTTGGCGTTTCCTCTTTGCTCCTCGGGTATATATTTATATTATATACTTGGGGGCTAAGGGGAAATGCTGCCGAATTTTTCTCAAACAAACAATCATGCAATACACATTCATATATGAGATAAGGTATTCAAAAAGTGGGTTTAGCAGCCTACCCTTTAGGTGTCAATAATACGTTTCATTTAAATTATCGTGCCTCAAACCCAAATTATGTTTCAGTCACATCATCATGTCGATCGATAAAAGCTGGATGTTTATAAAGAACCGTTTGGATGTTGAGTACCAAAAAGGAATTGACAATTTCATTGAGTATGCCAAACCATTCGTCAACTCAGATGGAACGATTAGATGTCCGTGTAAAAAGTGTAATAATTCTATCTTCATAGACTTCTTAACAATGATATATCATATTCGTATACATGGTTTCGATGAATATTACACGCCGTGGATCTATCACGGTGAAAATCCAATTACGCCGTCTCCTGTAGTCGTAAATGAGGTTAGGGGAAGAAGCGATATGAATGACGTTATCGCAGACCTTATAGCGGAGCGTGTGGTAGTTGAAGAGGATCGTATGGAAGAGGATACAGACCTTGACGAAGGGGGCTCGAATACCAATTGATTACCCATTTGGTATAAATATGTTTAGTAAATAGGATTGTTGACCCATTTGGTATAAATATGTTTAGTAAATAGGATAGTTGACCCATTTGGTATAAATATGTTTAGTAAATAGGATATTTGACACATTTGGTATATATTTGTAGTTATTTGTTAATAGTTGACCCATTTGGTATAAATATGTTTTGTAGGAACACCTTAATGATATCATAGCGACTCCTCAATTCCAAGCGCAATTGCTCCAAATGGCTAATCAATTGGTCCAACAAAGGCTTGGAAATCTAGGCGGAAGCGGTAATAGTGGCGATCACGATCACGACGATGAAGACGAAGACGGAGACGAAGACTTAGACTTTTAGGTAGCTTTGGTATGTTTGTTTAGTTTTGATGGTGTATACTTGAATCAAATATTAGGTTGGTGTGTTAGTTTATTTTGTTTGATATGTTTTGACGAATGTTCGTTTAACTTTGTTACGTTTATTTTATATATATGTAGATGTTGGTTTAGTATTTTTGTTATTATTTAGTTTGGTTATGCGTGTGCGGAGTAAACGAATAGCAAAAAAAAAAAAAAAAAGACCTTTAGCGGCGATGCGTCGCCGCTAAAAGTCTTGCCCAGATTGCACAGGAATCTGCCACGTGGCCAAAAAAAAAAATTTAAAAGATTATGCCACGTAGATAATTACTTTTAGCGGCTACACCTTTAGCGGCAACAGGAGCAATAGTGACAGACTAAAGATGGCAGGACCTTTAGCGGCAGCCGTTGCCGCTAAAGGTCGTGCTGCCGCTAAAGGTATACCTTTAACGGCAGCAGGCGTCGCCGCTAAAGGTGGACTTCCTTGTAGTGCTCCCAATCATGGATGCAAGTTTTAGGTACACTAACTTGTAACACAATACAGTACACCACCATTTCTACTTTTTTCATCTTCGTCATTCTCCACTTAACCAACCTATATCCTTTATTCTTCTTTTCCTTTCTTTTAATTGCCTCGCATCTCATCTCGATATTACGATGTGACTCCTTGAATAACAACAAACATATTCCATGTGTTGTGTGTTTTCTTTTCTCATTACATATTCACTAATTGTATATTGTGCCTTTAGATTACTTTTACCCCCAAAAATGTCTCTTGCTTTGTTTGGTTGACTTTTTTTTGTTTGACATCTTTGCCTACGATCATCTCTTTAGAAAAGAAAATCATAAGAGTTGTTCAACAAACTAGGGATCCACATGATCAATTTCATTAATTAGGAGCTAAATAGAGTTAGCATGCAATAGCTACCAAAGAAATTTTATGGGAAAAAAATTCCTAAAATGCTATATATTAACCAAGCAAAACCCTATGGGTTTGAGTTTCACGAGTATATAACCAAGCAAAACACTATGGGTTCGAGTCTCACATAGATGGTGCTAGTAAATACACAAAAACTAGCACCGACAACAAGAGAGGCTAGATATTTGGTGTACATGTACCGGGAATGAAACAAGGTGAGAGTGGAAGATGAAATTAGAACCTATGGAAAGCTCAACAATATATAAAACAATACCGGTTAATTGGCACCGTCACAGAGAGGGGTATCTCTGTGACTACCCTTCAGCATGAGAACAAGTATTTGTATGGGAGAGAAAAACAGAGAAGAAAGAGTGGTTCAGATTTGTGTTCTAGAGTGCCTCCCTTTGACCTTTGAGTGTGGTATTTATACCCTTGGAAGTGTGTGACGTAAGCTAATTGTCACACCATGTCAATGGTGGAAACACGCGACGCAACGTTCGAAGAACATCAAGTCAAGATTAACACCAACTATAAGTAATTAACAAAAGGATCATTTATTCATACATGGAAAATAGTTTCATGTTCCACACACATTACTTAACCAACATGGTTTTAAAATAAAAGTAGAGGTATCTCAACTATATACCATCCCATGGAAAATAAGAGCGAAACTCCCTAAAATATTCCCTACCGCACCAGCCAACCACCCTTTCAGCACCTAGTTACCTGAATGATATGTTTAAAAGACGTCAATATATACATATTGGTGAGTTCACAGGTTTTAATTTTACAAAACATTTTAACAACAATCGGGAAATAAACACAAACAGTAACCATTGCAAGAGTTGCAAGTTCCTACAATCTACTTGACCCCATAACCAAACCAAAACAAGCAATGCCCCGCTTGTAGTTGTTTCTCGGAAAATAACAACTTAGTTCAGAATACGTGCACACCTGGTATACATAGTTACAAAATCGACGTTATCGATTAGGGGTGGGCCTTGTCAGGCACCAATAGTACTATCCAAATACTCCTTCGGTTTTCGATTTCACACACACAACACACGAATAAATGGTTACAGTAGCGAGGACTCACCCCGAGTGGTGAATAACAAACCCAAGTACCCAACATGTCACTTAACATATTTCCACTACATAACATATCTTTCCCATGAAAATAAAACAATAAAATGGGGCTGTGAAACTCGCCTCAAGCAAGCGTGCAAAGCCAAATAACTGAGAATATCTTGTCCAAGGTCAAACACCTACAAATGCCCTAGACGTATAAATCACTAAGGGGCCATTTGGCAACGTCTGAATGGTTAAGGGGTTCTGAATGGGTAAGTGTTGAATCATTAAGTGGTGTTTGGTTGGACATATGAATAGTTGATTAAAAAAAATCACATAATTTATTTACCCACCCCCTCTTCTCTTTAACCCACACAACAAAGAAACACACACACACACACACAGAGATTCTCGTTCTTGTCTTTCTTTTTCTTTAATTATTGTCCAGATTCTTCATTTTTTCTTTCTTTTTCTTTAACTCACACAGGGGTGATCGGAGCAGGGGTGATCGGCGGTGATCGGAGCAAGGAGCAGCAGCACGTCAGATCTTTTTTTCGGTTTTGTCGGTTCGTTAACAGCAGCGAGCAGCAGCAACACACATCGATCAGTCAGCCAGACTTGATCCTAGACCTGACCCAGACAGTGGCCTGGTCAGACATCCCCTCTCGGTCAGACGTCGCAGCCAAACAGTCTGTCTATCACTTGCTCTGACCGAGTCAGACATTCACGTCTGACTGAACTTGCTCAGACGCAAAGAAACAACCCCCAAGTCTATAGCACGTGTTTTCCGGCAAGTTATACACCTAACTCCCAACACCACTATTTAGTTCAATTCCCCGTTTAATAAAACGTGTATCCTAGGTCCGTTGGTGATGGATTACCCTTGTTATAAGTTATACTTATATTTCCACATTAATTAACTCGTTTTACATCATCTCGACTCACTTTACCGTATAATTATTTTTCCATTAAATTGTTATACTATGATCTTGTCGATCAATATTACATTTTCAACACTCGACTCGACCCACTTTACCGTATATTTACTATTCCATTAAATAAATATACTAGGATCTTGTCGATTCGATAACATATTTTACATTGTCAAGTTCATATACTTGTTTTAAACGTGCAATCTTTATAGATTATTTACGTAAATTCTCCCACGAATAAGTTTCCAACACTTAGGAAAGTGTTATGTATTTTTCACCCATCTTATATATTTTAGTTCATAAAACATATGTTTTCATATTCACATTAGACGCAATAACATATATACGTATCTTGTAGGAAGTTATACAATATATACTTATTCGTTTGTTTTACATTTTGTCCGTCAACACGTCGTGATATAAATACGTTACATTCGATTATGTATTTATATATTTTCATATCCCGAATAGTACAAGTTGTTTATATATATTTTCATAGGAATAATTACTCGTCGTCGAATATTATTTTTCCTACTTCCGAAATATATTTTTAGTTATTTTTCTTGAACTTCCAATAACATGTTTTACTTGAAATTAATCAACTTTAATTTCTACATATTTTTATTTGAAATTTCGTAAAATAACTTTTGTGTTTTCCAAAACCAAGACTTGGTTACTTTTAACATAAAACACTCCAACATTTTAAACCCTATGTACAACTTGCTTTAAAAACACAAAAAAATATATAAATAATTAAGAATAAAAGCAAGTTCAAGAAGCTTACTATTAGCACACGGCTAGGGAAGACAAAAGCACTTGGTTTGAATGGGGGGTGGGGGTTAAGCTCCAAGCTTGAAACACACAAAATGGGACTTGAAAATTTGATGTTTATCGATGAATTTTTGATGTTTAAATGTAAAAAAAAAAGATGGTTGTGGGTGCTTTCAAAAGCTACGGCCAATGGAGGTTCAAAGGAGAAGATGTTTGTGTGGTTTGAACATACGGATTATCCTTGAGTTTTATAAAGATTAAAAAGGGACATAAAAGATTTCTAATCTTCCATACCATGCTTATAATCAAATCCAATAAATTGTACAAAATATGAGATTATGGAATGGTGCAAGATAGGGTACGGTTGGGGGGGTTAGCTTTTGTGGGGTCCACCTCACAAAATATCTACTAGTTAGTACATTTTAATTTTTATCGTCAGGGCTTCGTTTGAGTTTTAATCGGATTTTAATTACGTGTTATCCAGATATAAAAAATAGTCTCTAGTAACCCTTAAACATAGCCTAGTTTTAGTGTTGGTTGGTTGGTTAGGCATTCGTTGGGTGAAATTACAATTTTATACATGTACCGGGAGCAGTGCGCACATTTTATTCGTTACTAGGCGTTTTGTGTTTGGAGTTTTCATTTATGGTTTTGGAGTTCCAAAACAAATTATACTTCATAAAAATACCTTTTATTTTATATCCTGGCGTTTGGGATCGTTTTCGGTTAATTAATTGTTACCCGGGTAATCACCAACGTCTGTTTTGAAAAGTTTATTTTCACCGCGATTCGTCGTGCTTCAATATTAAACATGTGAATTCATATGCATCTTATGGGGAATTTGCTATTCTCTAAGGCCCCGAATAATATAATTAATATGAAATTGCACTTAATTACGTTAATTATAAAATCCAATTGTGTGTGTGTGTGTGTATATATATATATATTATTTTTAACACAAATAATATTAATAATCTTTATGAATAATCAAAACGGAAGCGTGTAATACCAAAAAAAAATATATATTATTAATCTTGTGACACCCGGCAAACTCAGGTTAGTAACATTGACTAAACTAGTAAGTCTACCTTAGCGAGTCGTGCATATTACGTACGTAACTGGGTCAGTCGAGTCGTTACGATGATTCTGGGAATCATCGGGAGTCGTTACAAGGATCTGCGGGATCATCGGGAGTTCTTCATCCCAAACCTTTGTAATGTTATTGTTTTGGTTCAAAACTCACCATTTCCAAGCTAACACACCTTTCTTTGATAAAATCCAAGGTGAGTCCTTCATCCCAAACCTTTGTAATGTTATTGTTTTGGTTCCCTAAAAGTCCAGACCTTGTTTTTCTAAGTATATGTCTTTAAAAACCTTTGAAATGAGTTCTAAAACAAGTCTACACCATAATACTTACTATATGTGAAGTATTTATGCATATGATGATTTTTGATGGATAGAACATGAATGTTTCCATGATATTGATGTACTTCTGATGTGTAGGAGTTGTTAGGATGATTATCTAAGGATTTGAGCTATTGTTATAGTGTTTTGATGAAAGTATGTATTTTGACCCATTTGGATGATTCTTGAAGAATTAGGATGTTATGATATGATTCAATGCTTGTTTTGTTGTTAGGATTCACATTAGAATGATATTATAACATAGAGATGATGATTTGCAAGTTGTAGGAGGTGTAATCTGGTTATTGCCATTTAAGGAAAGATTTCATAGTTAATGAAACCTAGTACTTTGCCATTTTTGGAAATAATCGCACCGAGGACCGTTATAGCAGAGATAAATTGGGGGTTTTTTGCTTGAAATGGGTTGGTTAATAGTTTAGGTTTGATATTGGGTGATTTTACATGTTTCGGATCTGATTTAAAGGGTTAAACGCGTGAAAACGCGCCACGCTACTGTAACAGGCGATTGGGCAGCCTAATCGCTTGATGCAGGGGCGATTAGGAAGCTAATCGCCTTAACATCAGGCGATTAGGCTGCCAATCGCCTATATCCTCTCCCCAATCACTAGTTGACCTTTTCCTAATTGCATGTTAGTTTCCTAATCGCGTGTACTACTGTTGTAAGCGTATTTTGACATCCCAAAAACATGATTTGACACATAGGAACATGATAGGAACCCCGGGATACGTCCAATGACTTAGTAACACGTGTTCAGACTCGTTTATGTGTTAATTGAGCATTATGCTAGACTAGGTGAACTCTTGCGCGTATTAAGTGTTTAATTGCATATGTTGCATGATGTCTTGTATTCGGCAAACATGTGGGATGTCGGGTCACCAATGGGATGTCAGGTCTTGTCTGGTAAAGGTCGGTTTAACAGTCAAAGGTTTTTTCAAACGTTTATGGTTATGGTCTGGACATTCGGGAACTAGTTAACCTGCGGGTTATTAGTCCTGATACTTATACACATCTTATGATAGGTCGCCGCTATTTGGGGCTATCATAGCATACTTAATTAAACTGGTTTCAAGTAACGCCATCTAAGGTGAGTGTCACACAGCCCCACTTTTACTGTTTTGCTTTCGGGGAGAAACATGCTACATAGTTACTTACTAAAAGTCATGTTATACTATGATTACTTTATATTACTATAACGGATTTTATGGAAAGTCCCAGGGGGAAACCATGAATGTGCGGGTTGCACAGTGAGGGAAATGTGGATAGATCTATTGGGCCCTCACAGACCCCACTCGACGGCGGGGCCGGGCGGGTGCATATTGTCTCTAGTTCGGGCTCACCCGAGGCATCGGTAATAGCCCAGTCATCTGGGCACAGCTTCAACTACTTGTTCATGTTTAGTAATGGGTTCCCAACCGTAGTAGTAAAAACACTTAACGTCTAGCTAACGTTCTTATAACCTAGTAGTAACGGGAATGATCTTTTCAAATTTATAACAACTCTTTTATAAAAGAAAACCTGTGAACTCACCAGCATTATATGTTGACATTTTTGGCATGTTTTCTCAGGTCGCTAAGGTAACAGTTAATGGACTAGGCGCACGGAGTCTTGCACTGCGTCTAGAGTTTTGATGCATATTAAACAATGTTTTGTAAACTATGATATGCCTTTTGGTTGTAAACAAAAAATGCTTCCGCTACTGGTTTACGGCTCAAAGCATGATGTTTTGGTTTTCAATATATATGTATGCATGTTTGTTGTTTGTTTATTGTGATCGTTGACTGAGATCCTGGTGTGTCACGCGCCTCGCGGTAAAACCCCGCAAGTGGAATTTGAGGGTGTGACAAATCTGAGTACGCAATCCCATTCCAATGATCCATATACAAATCAAGAACAAATAATATACCACAATCATAGGGTGTTTTAGAAAACTACCTTAATGAAATACCAAATAGATCGCACAAAGGATCTATGAACGCCACGCTAGTTAGCAAATCACCAAAACTTCGAATCATCCGAATCACCCAAGAACACCCGTGTAGATCTCTATCAACACAAACATCCAAGCACACGAAACGAGGCATTTTGAACAAGCAAGCAACGCGACTCGAACAAGCAAGCACGCAGCCTCGAGTCAAGGGACAAAAGGGTGGCGCATGTGGGAGGCGGTGGCGGTTGGGGGCGGTGCTTAGCCCAAGGGTGGTGGCCGAACGGTGGTGGTCATGTAGTGGTGGTGTCAGCAATTGGGTGGTGAATTGTGATTAGGGTTTCTTTGAATATTATGGTGTCAATGATTAGATTTGAAGATTATGGTACGTGTTGAAGGTATATTATATAATAATAAATATTACACTCAAGTCCTTAACATTTTGGCTTGTTTCCAAAGGAATTGCCAAACTAGCAATTACTAGCCACTTGAAGTTTTATAATTAACAAATTAATATCAAAACTATAATATATATATATATATATATATATATATATATCTTGTAATAATATTATTATCTAATAATATTATTATTACTTGAAGAAACGAGTATAACTCGGGGTATAGCCGGGGGGTCGCTACTCGTGTTCACTACATGATATAATCCTTCGCTCACACCGGGGTTAGATCCATGGCCCGTAAGATAAAGAGAGGATCAAGAGATAGTACATAAACACAAGGTATAAGTGGTTCGGTTCTCCGTTGACCCTACGTCCACTGTCAAAGTATAATCTTTATTGCTCGAAAGGTTACAAGTATAAAGAAAGAGATACAAGTATGAAATACAAGTTTCTGTGTTTAATTGGAGAATTGATCGACCTTATAAAAGGTAGAGAAGTCTTCCTTTTATAGAAGGATGTATGGGTCGGATGCCACGGCCCATAACAGGAGTAATAAGCTTGGGCCCCGGATTGGGCCTCTCTTCTAGAAGCCCATTCAGTTGGGTTTTGCACTAAGGGTTTTCATAAGCAAACCGGGTGCAAAGTGGCGTCCTGCCATTTGTCCACGTGGTGCGCAGTGGTTGGTTGTTAGGGGGCGGCGCCCTACCACTGGTACACGTGGCGCCTCGTGGTTGATTGCAGGGATCTCCATTTCTTGTTGCTGCCAGAGAGTGTCAGGCGTCTTACTGAGGTGACATCTGACACATGGGAGGTAGTGCAGCAAGTGGGAGCTTAAGGGGAGCTGCACCTTGGTGCAGTCAGCTGTCACAT